>OY979719.1:11967311-13437311 GCA_963855995.1 Muricea muricata
TAAACCTTCCTAAATCTTATTGATAAACACTTCCCGCCTTCAAACCCTCTTCACAAAGTATTCAACAGAAACAATGTAAAAGTTAGCTATTCGTGTATGGAAAACATCAAATCGACCATCTCTAGCCACAACCACAAACTATTATCAGACCCCCCAGCTGCTTCCGATCAATGTAACTGTCAAAATGTGAATCAATGCCCACTGAATGGAAAGTGTTTGGCAAAAAGCATCGTGTACAAAGCTGAAATAACATCCCAACGTGACGGATCAGTAAAAACATACATCGGAATGACATCAAATACCTTTAAACAAAGATACCGAAATCATTTAAAATCGTTTAGGCACCCCCACAATACCCTTCAGAAACCGAACTGTCAAAATACGAGTGGAAATTAAAAAATGATTGTAAAAAATTGCAATTAAATGGTCGATCGTGAAGCGCGCGCAAGCTTATACTCCAGGTGGAAGTCACTGTAAACTATGTACCGAGGAAAAACTACAGATAATCAAGTTGAAGTCGAAGGACCTACTGAACAAACGAAACGAACTGTTTTCGAAATGCTGCCATCGAAACAAATTCAGCGCGTGCAATTTCAAGCGCACGCGGAAGACAACGTCAGCAAGCAAAACGCCTATCAAGTGAACCGTTGTGACAGTACCTTAATCGCTTGAAAATCGCATAAGCGTGAAACTCTGAGTAGCGATTTAATTAAAAGTATTATTAAGAAATGAAATAAATAAATATATTCGCTCTGCTATATTAATATCATCGAGCACTCTTCATATTTACAACAAAATTGTATCTTCATTCATTTATATATATATATATATATATATATATATATATATATATATATATATATATATATATATATATATATATATATATATATATATATATTTATATATATATATATATATATATATATATATATATATATATATATATATATATATATATATATATATATATATATATATATATATATATATATATATATATATATATATATATATATATATATATATATATATACATACATACATACACACACACACCACACACGCATATATCTATATATATAGATATATGTGTGTATAGCTTTGTTATTTTCGTGGTCTAAACAGTGCTCAATGCAGAAGCAGAGCTTTTAATACGTTTTTAGAACATAAAAGGCATCAAGTCGAGTGAATGAAAAAAAAATTAATCAACTAAATTAAAAATTTAAAATTTAAAATCACTGCTACTCCGAGTTTCACGTAAGACGATCTTCAGGCAGTATGATTAAAATTCCTTAGGACTTGGTATATATAAGGTTTGGTGCTAGATTATTTACATTTGGTTAATTAGTTATTCCGAGTGATTATAGCAGAATAATATGCATTATAAATTAAAACCGTTAAGAAGCGGATTGCATTATTTACACTTGGAGTCTTCTTAGTACCGTTTTTACCTTATCCCGTTCTTATAGTTAGTTATATAGAACTTATTTTCATGGCGGCATTTCGAAACTAGTTCGTCCCTTTTATTTAGGAGGTTATTGCCCTTAAAGTTCAGGATATGGAACTTCTCCGCTACGCACAGATTGCAGCGTTTTGACTTGTTGTTATAGGGGCTAGCCTCTGTGATAATCGACCATTTGATGTTGTATTGTTTTCCTTTGTTTTTCAACTTCCAAATATGTTTCGAGAGTTCAGTGCGGGTTTCTCATGCTGGAACGAACTGGTGTGCTGATTAAGTCTTAAATTGGCCTTCTGTTAATGGGTTTAGATTAAAATTTAAATGGGCCTTCTGTTAATCCGATGTAACTTTCTCCCAATGGGTCATCGTCCGTACTCACTTTCGCCGTGCAAACGACTCCTGAGGATAAACAATTGTTGTCGAGTGGGCATTGGTCTCTTACTCTGCAATTACATGTATGGCCTTGTTCGTTGACCGTATTGCTCTCATTAAGAATTTTACTATTATGCTGCTTAACAATGCTTTCCATATTTTGGCAACATCCGTAGCTCACTTTGACGTTGTTTTTGTTGAAAATCTTGTGGTGTTTATTATTTACCGGGAAGTGCTTCTCAATAAGGTTTAGGAATAGTTTTCCAACGATAGTTCTTACATTTTTTTTGTATGGTGGATTGTACCAAATAGTGTTCCTTCTCCAGTTCTTGGGTCGCTTTTGGGCCGTTCGGATTGCTATAGGACAGCTCTTCAGTAAAACCACTGGCCTGCAGAGCTCTCTGATAACACCGTTTGCTGCTATTAAACGCTTCCTCGTTGCACGATATATATCACTCAGCCGGTGGTTAATGTTATCTGGTAAATGTTTCAGAATGGAAGGTGGGTGGTTTGATCTTACGTTAACATAGAGTGGCTGGTTGTTTGGTTTCATATAAGGTTTGTATGTGCCGTTTGTTAGGTTGAAGGTTACATCTAAGAAGTTCACTGTCTTAAGATTGCATGCAATTGACATCTTTAAGCCGTGTTCGCTAAAGCACTTGGTAATATCGTTCCTGATTCTATCTGCTTGCGGTCCCGATATTTCATAAAATGCTGCCAACCCGTCATTTCGGTATAATCCTATGCTTCCGTTGCTTGAATACTTGCTATTTAACTGGCTTAGTATGTATAAACTGACAAGCTCGCATATCTCTGCGCCGTCAAAAGACCCCATCGTAACATCAAACGTACTGTTGTTTTTCTTTACCCAGGCAGTATTTTTGTCGAATAGCAATGATTTCCTAGCGTGCATTATGGTCTTTATGTCCTGCTCCTATATCTCAGTGAACTGTCTTCAGAAATGGAGGGGTAAAAATTATCTATGTCAAATGTTATAAAGCTGTATTTGTCTTTATTGGGTATATTCTTAAACCACTGGATGACCGATTTTAAATTTTTCCATTGGTTCAGCTGCGTTTCATTTCTGATTTCATCCATTTATTCTTTTCACGATTTGCTTGCTTACCCGTCCGAGTTCTGTTTTTGCTGGATTGATCAGTCGACAAGTAGGTTTTTGTTGAAAGTTAGGCTCGTGGTCTTTTAGTGATATGAACGCTTGTCTTTTTGCCATGAGCTCTACTTTATCCCCAATGCTTAGTTGTGCTGCTAGTTTCTTTGCTTCGTTGTTAATATCGTCGAACGCCGATTCATCTGCCTTTTTGTAAGCCTTTGTACTGTTGTCGTGAAGTAATTTTTGGTATTGGTCTTTCTCGAGCTTGTAAAGGTTCGTTGTTTTGTCTGCTGGAATAAATGCTTTGGAAGAGGCATTTATCATCTTTGTGTCGTCCTTCAGTTGCTCGAGGAATGGGTCTTGAATATTCCTGGAATTCAACGTTTTTTATCTTGTCAAGCAAATCGTTCTCAAAATTGATCACGTTGTCATTTTGTGGAGGGCATTTTCTCGATTTGAATCCAAATTTGCTATCTGCACTAGTGGTTTCTGTAAGGTTTTGTTTGTCGTAAAAGAAGGCTTTCCACCTCATTCTCTTAATAACGCTTTCCGTCTTCTCAATTAGGTTTTTAATATACGCATTTTTTGGAGGAATTGGAATGTTTTTCATTGAATAATTGAACCTAACTTGTTCCATTTCGAGATCCTTTGACACAGTCCAATTGAACAGTGCTCAACCGCAATACAGGAGCAAATAAATGTGTAAGCTGTGTAGCGAACACGGCTTAAAGATGTCAATTGCATGCAATCTTAAGACAGTGAACTTCTTAGATGTAACATTCAACCTAACAAACGGCACATACAAACCTTATATGAAACCAAACAACCAGCGTTTAACGAGGAAGCGTCTAAAGCCCGTTTTCCACAAGGCGAATTTGTTCGCGCGACGCGAAGCGAAAACAAGAATTCAGGAACGTGATTGGTTGGCGAACAAGTTCGCTGCTTCGTGAACCAATCACGTTGCCGGATTCTTGTTTTCGCTTCGCATCGCGCGAACAAATTCGCCTAGTGGAAAACGGGCTTAATAGCAGCAAACGGTGTTATCAGAGAGCTCTGCAGGCCAGTGGTTATACTGAAGCGCTGTCCTATAGCAATCCTGCTACGCGAACGGCCCAAAAGCGACCCAAGAACAGGAGAAGGAACACTATTTGGTACAATCCACCATACAACAAAAATAGGTACGCGTAGCGTACATGTGGGCAGCCGCGAAAAGATCGGCGAACTCAGAAATAAAAATCGGGCCAATGCCTTTCTTATGCCTTATAAAGCCTGTTTCCACTTGGCGACATTGTTTGCAGAATTCATTGTCGGAATATCAGAAGGAAATTTAGATGAAATATTCACGATTATTTTGCCGAAAAGTCCATTTATTTTGACCAACTAGAAGTATATTTTCAACTGTTTACACAAACTCAGGAATTGTCGGAAAATATCGGGTTTTCACGCGCACGTACAGCGCATCAAGATAGCATGCTATTTTAGGAATGCCTGTTGCTATAGACACGCGGAAACACGCTATATACAAGATTTTAGCCTGTGGATACGGTTTCCGAGTCCTAGGGAACCGTAAGGTACTTTCTTCGCATGTTTTGACAGGTGAAATGTGATACTTGCGGGCTAAAATTGACTCAAATCAAATGCGACATTTGTACTATCTTCACCTTTAGTCTGCAAGTCGCTGTAGCGTCTTCAATATTAAATATTTTTCTTTCAAAAGTGGCAAATATCTTGGGAAAACGATAGCGATTCATTCAGTGGTATTTTGAGGAAGATACAATGAAGGATGCCATGGATTTTCGCACCGAAAGGTCAAAATAATTTGTAGTAATTAATATTCCGTACGTAAACATCGTTACCGCGCTACAGTTTACATTTCGCTGTATTTTTTTTAGTTTGTAGTATTTTTGTATGAAACTTAGCTTAAAATGTAGAGAAAACTGTAGCGATTATTTCAGTGGTATTTTGAAAAATATACGATGTAAGATAGCGAAGTTATTGCTGTATATATTTTTTGCATACTAATCAACTATTATGTTCTGAAGTTTTCTGTCTATGAGAAGCGTTTGATAGGAAAAAATCACATTTATTTTTTAGTAAACTTATAAATAATACGCTGGATTGAAAGATATTGTAACACCGGTTAAAATGGCGTTTTTTGTGTAAATAGCTTATATTAAACCGGAGATACGGCTTTGCAAAGTTATAGGTCACACATGATGACTTATTTTGTTAAGGCCAGTAGGGACATAAAGTATAGGCCATTGATAATTGCATTACCGCAATGCAAATTACGTCATATTAGCGGCGCATGTGCCGTCTATCAGACACATAGATATAGTAACTCTAGATTGCTGACTCATAGTATAATTACTATTGCGTAGGCGTGACCTGTATGATAAATCCAAAATGGCGCGGGAACCGGGCAAAAAACTGTAAGACTCTACAGGGAAATCCATGTTTTTCGCGATTTAAAACGTCTCGTTGCTTGGAATCGCCTCGAATCAACATTTTTTCCCAACAACTAGTTATTGCAGAAGTTTTGAGCACAATTTGTATAATTTCTGTTGAATTCCTCGTGAAAATCTCGCTCGTGAAATGTGTTGTGAATTGGTGACTTGGTCAGTTCGAGACATTTGTTGTCCAAAATATGTATTTTTGACCGGCTTTGGTCTCTTGGGTGTTATTGCGACCTACAGCTATCCTAAATCAAACATTTACAAAACGATGGAGCAAGATGTTCGCGTACAAATCGATTATTCGCTTGATTTGTGTGGTGTGTGATTTTCATTTACAATCATGTATACTGTAATGCAGTGTCACAGTGTGTCGATGAATCTATGGAGCAAGATGATACATTTTTTGACGTTGCTAATTTGAAAATTATTCTAACGGTATTTGTGTTCACTTCATACAATGTCTTTCACGCTTAATTAGGCTTAAATTTGTGTTGAGTGTGTGCAAACTACCCAGACTGAAAAGTTTTATTTTGCGCACAAAAGATCCTTTTCACCAGAGAATTTTGCGCAGAAATGTAGAAAACTTCTAGAGTCTAATCAGGTGGTCTGGGTTCAGTTTAGTTGATGACCCTCAGACTCAGTAAATAAATTTATCATCAATTTATCATTATCAAATATTAAGCACAGTTGACAGGTTAGCCTAAATTTTCTGATGATTTGTGCAGATTTCTTCATGAATTATTAATGATTTTATAATCACGACTAATTGTTCATTGGAATATAGCAAATGGGCATTAGAATATTGCTTTACCATACTCACATGTCTGCAGACTTTGCTCCAATGTTGCACAAGCTAGCAAGCAGGTGCATGTTGCATTCTATGTACAGTGTATGCAAAAGTATGCCAAAGTTTACCATTATGTTAATTTTAAAGTAAACATATAGTTTAAATTCAAATAAAAAAATTTTGGTCAATAAACTGTGGACTGTTCAGTTAATTCTACCCACATTTCACACACGATTCACACGAACGAAACTTGCAGCTGTAGCACCAGTTTTCGATTATATTTTAGTAATGCATATTACATAATTCAGACAATATTTACTTGATAACCCTATCCGTCTTTGAAGTTCGAAAACGGTACGTTGGCTTGAAGTCGTATCTATGTAGTAAATATTACTAACGTTCAGGTATCACACACCACACAAATCAAGCGAACAATCGATTTGTACGCGAACATCTTGCTCCATCGTTTTGTAAATGTTTAATTTAATAGCTGTAGGTCACAATAACACCCAAGAGGCCAAAGCCGGTCAAAAATACATATTTTGGACAACAAATGTCTCGAACTGACCAAGTGACCAATTCACAACACATTTCACGAGCGAGATTTTCACGAGGAATTCAACAGAAATTATACAAATTGTGCTCATAACTTCCGCAATAATTAGTTGTTTCCAAAAAATGTTGATTCGAAGCGATTCCAAGCAACGAGACGTTTGAAATCGCGAAAAACAGTGATTTCCCTGTAGAGTCTAATAGTTTTTTGCCCGGTTCCCGCGCCATCTTGGATTTATCATACAGGTCACGCCTCCGATCTATGAGTCAGCAATCTAGACCTACTATGTCTATGATCAGACATTAAACATGAAACATACGGTTAGGGCTATTTCAGATCCGTCAGAGCACCTAGTCACCTAAAATCAGGTTAGGATTAGGGATGGGGTTAGGGTTAGGGTTTATATACAATTTTTGATGCGATTCTTTTAGCGAGCATTCTTGGCGCAGTGGGTATAAGGCGTTGTGTCACATGGTTTGAACAGCGCTGGTTGAGATTCCGATGAGTCGTTTTTTTATTTATGTTTTTTTCACATTTTTTTCAAAGTTTTTCTCGTCCTTAAATTTTTTTCTCGTTCATAACATATTACTCATCCTTAAACACATTTCAAAAATATTTAAAACGAAAAAAGCCGTTGAAATAGTTATTACTATTTATTATATAGATACTGATATTTACGCACGTTTTTTCTCGTGTGAAAAGCCGTTTCGTGATATGTTCTTAACGAACGTTATCCAATCAGAATCATGAAACGATTTTTTCACACGTGCAAAAACCGTTTCGTCCAATCAGTGCGAGGCTGTGTTTACATAGCAGTGAATTCGTTCACAGCCGGCAAAGTTTTCCGCGAGATTTTTTCAAGTTGCTGGCAGTTTCTTGTGGCTGAAAGTCTATTTTGAATTTAAAATCGACACGTTGGGCAATTTCTTATGTTTACAAAGATTTACAATGCTATAAAAACCAAAAATATATTTTTGGAAAAGAAATATGCAAGCAAAAGGCACGGCAGTTATACCAAAACAAACAGCTAGGTAAGTTGCATTTATATTATATTCACTTTTTGAGATTTTGAAAAGATAGGCTTTGTATTCTTCACTTATTTGAAGGAAAAATTAAAAACTGGTGGTTTATTTAGGGTTTCCACTTTATATTATTAGATCTGGCTTCAAAAAGCAAAGTAATTTTCATTTGTATACTGTACATACGGCATCGTACGGCATGAAGTTTTGACTTTTGTTTTGGGTTTTTGTAAAAGTAAAGTGCTCTTTGCCAGGCGCTTGACGTTTAAGTGAGCCAAATTTAGGTTGGGTAAAGGCAATCTAATGAATAGAAAATATCAGTTTCTGTAAAATAAACAAATTTCTTAATGGGAAGTGCTTATGTATGGTATTTACGCACTTGTTAATTTGTTTTCGCCAAACTCACTCGCTCGTTGCACTCGCTCGTTCGTTTTGCGAAAACAAATTAACGCGTGCATAAATACCATACGTCAACACTTCCCATTAAGAAATCTATATATACTATATACTATATACATACATATTTATTATATACTGAGCATAGAATAAGAATACATAGAAGGGCCACTCGCGTCGGAACCTTTGAAGTTTTTGAAGCCGCGCATGTCGTTTCGCGCAGACCGGAGATTGACCGCTCTAATAACTCGCAGCCAGTAAAAGCCAGTCAATTTGTTAGAGATTTGTATTACAGAATGGTTATTTGGCTGAATAAATCGGGGTTTTTTCGTGAACGGACGATTCGAATCTCAAACTACGGCCGCTGGTTGTAAACTGAAGGTTAGTGAATACGTTTCTGTTGATTAAAAGATATTAAAAAAGTGCTAAACGCGAAATTTAAGCGTATTAATCCGTGTTGTTTACTTTGTATGATACTACTAGTTTATTTATCGCAAAAATTCCATGCCTTCGAAGTATTAATATTGTAGTAACAAGAACAAATGTGCGATCGCATCCGTCAAGTTCTATAAATGCTTTTGCATTTTATACATGATTCATGAAAAACGTATTTGCATTTCAAATGAACTGGAGTTCAATCATTATGTCCAACTGGTTTAAGCAAAGATATAAAGGAACTAACCTTTTTTAAATTATATATTATTTGTCTTTTCTTTTCTAGGAGGAAAAATCGCGATTGGCAAACTTCAAAGAGTAAAATAGCACAACCCACTCTTTTAACCTAAATAATTAGGAATTGTAAAGTTTTGTAAATAGCTGACATCTCAATAAATTGGACTTGTTGACCTACCTGTCCCTGTCTGATAGAAAACGGAAAAAACTCAGCTCTGGATGACTTTGTTAGCTGTTTGAACAATTTATAGCAGAGCAAAATGTGCTGCTTCCACATACCTTGCTGTTTTGAATTATTTGCAGCCATTTACCATTAAACACAGAGAGAAATGTAGACAAAATATTTTGAAAAGCAACCTTGATAGTAGGGTAAATAGAAATAAAAGGTTTTGTAGTATAGTGTAGACCTGTGTAGTACCAGACAATCTATAGTATAGACATCAGACATGTGGCATTTCTTCCAAACAAGAGTCAGCCCAAAAATCCAAGTTCCTGTTATATTTTTCAGGTGTTTAAGTTATTGTCACCCTGGAAAAATATTGAGACCCTGGAAAAATGTTGCCCCTTGCCCAACAAAGTCTTGCACCAACTGATCACCACTGTTTATGCTGGGTGCATGGTTAGACCCCACACAATGATCAACTTTAATTCCTATTGTATCCATCCCAAAATTACATAATGTATTTTTTAATCAGTCATAAGCCATACACCATTTCTAATTGATCAATCGGTCTCATATACTTATTTTACAAGGTAAAGGACAAGGCTTTTATACACTACATATATTATAGACTATTGCACTAGTCTATTAAGATATTGATTTATTGGAAAATAATTTTAAATACACTACCCTTTTGACGTTACTGACACAAAAATTGGGCTATTGCATTTAATATCCGCACCCCCGGGTTGAGGACATTGGACTTTTCAGGAGAAATTTTATGTCTTTAGGGATATTAAATTTTGGTAGCAGAATTCTTTAGCGGTATATAAAAATTGGGTTTCTTCAGGGGAGTGGAAAATGCTAGCACCTCAACCTGGGGAATACAGATATTAAATGCAATGGCCCAATAGTATGATCTAGCTATTACAGTAAAATAAATTATTTACTCATCATTCTCACAGTAACATCAAAAGGGGTAGTGTATTTAAAATTATTTTTAAAACATTTGACCATGTGTGAGAATTAGGTACAATTGACATGCAGACCTGTTAGTTGATCATAAAGTTCAAATTCTGCTGGTCAGATGTCTGCATCAAATACTTCAGGAGCGTTCTTTAAGATTATTTAATTCATAATCGTGATATTTTAATTACATAAAATAAATGACATTATTTTCCTGATAAGTCCTGATAAGATTTGAAATAAACCTCGAAAATCGAGATAAACAACATACTATACGCGGTCGCCTGTCAGCATTTCATTCAGATACTTCACACAAAATATCAAATTGCTCCCTAAATATTCGTTGCTTTCCACCCTTGCCACAATAATACTTTAGGCTTACTTTGACTCCGCAGATAGTTGTAGTATTTTGATATTCCAATCTTTTATTTCCGAAAAATAGTTGATTTTGTGATAAAAAAGTACATTTCGTAATACAAATCCATATTACACTGACCGGCTTTTACTGGCTGCGCAGCCGCGCGTGCGCACTGAAAATTGGTTACGCGTTGTATACGCGAGTGGGTCCTTCTATGTATTCTTATTCTATGATACTGAGTGTCAAAGTTCATTTATTCCTGTTTCTTATTGGTTAAGAACGTATCACGTGATAGTGGGGAAATTCTACTGTCTCCCTGGCAACGTAGCTAAGCGGTGGACATTACTTTTATTCACCGGTAAATAACAAATCCACAGAGCCTCACGGAGCCATGTCAGGTAAAAGGTAATCCTTTTTATACATGTTTGATTGATTTGTGGTACTTTTCTTCTCTTTTGACACTCAGTATATAATAAAATACTTATTGACTGAGACCGAGGGAAAGCACAGTGGTCCACAAAACATACTGTTTCCCTCGGTCTCAGTCAATAAGTGCTAATTATTTTTTTCGGGTCCGTAACTCCAGGTCCGTAACCTAAATGGAGCTTTCTGATTGGTTGCCGAGAGGTCCGTATCACACGGTACGGACCTCTCGTGTTTTCGCGCCAAAACAAGTCGAGGAGCGAGATTTAAAATTACAATGCTTTTTATCAAAACAAAACGCTAAAAATGATATAAAATGTATTCGGACGAAAGCGAACATAGCGAGAGCGAATTTTACTACCCAGACGAAAACATACCAAGTACAACAAAGTGGGTTTTTAAGCCAAATACTGATGAAAACACTAGTGTCAGTGTATACTTCGTTGTACGTGCACAGTTTTTCGGTAAGGCACAGGTTACAGCGCTTTGCCCTGTTGTTATAGGCTTTCGCTCGGGCGATCGTTGACCACTTAATATCGTAATCTTTGTTGTTGCTCTTTAATTCCCAGATATACTTAAATAGTTCTGAGCAATTGGATTGTTTTTTGTGCATAAACGAGTGCTTATGTTGTGTGTAGCGCTGTTTGAAAGGTGTCCTTCCGTTAACCCTACGTAATTTTTTCCATGAGGTTGCGTATCCTTTGTAGTTACATTGGCGTTATAAACGATGCTTGGTGTTAAACAGCTATTCCCGAGGGGACCAGATCTTTCTTCCTACAGTTGCAGGTTGTGTCTACGTTGTCTGGCTTGTCAATGAGGACTTTATTGTTGTGGTTACTGATTATACTTGCCATATTTTGGGTGCAGCTATAGCTCACTTTTACAGTGTTTCTGTCAAATATTTTGTGTAATCTGTGGTGAGGAGGGAAGTGTTTTTCTAATAGGTGCAGGAAGGTTCTACCAAATTAACATATTTCAGCAACCCTGCATCCCGCAGAAAGCGCAATAGGAAACGAAAGATAATTTGGTTCAATCCGCCATTTAGTCCGTGGGCTGTGCATCGAAAAAGTTGCTAGAAATCGAATTCCGTTGCCGTCATCGCGGTGCTAAGATAACTTTATGCTATTTTATAGATTTAGATGTGCTGAATTCAAATTTTGTTGTTCCCACTCGCGTAAACCCGCAGTTTTTTCGTAAATGGTAATCGAAGTTACTGCGTTTCGGCCATTTTTGATTTGGCGGCACCTTTCATCTTACGGCATTTTAACATGAAGTATCCGTAATCATATGGCACCGCAGGTTTATAAACAAACTCAGTTTCGTTCGATCTTTTTATTTCGACACGAATACAACCCTTTAAAAGACAGGGAATCAGCTATAAATCATGTAAGTTATTTTATGATAATTAAATAAGAGTAAATAATGTTTTTACAATTTTTCATGTCACAGTATACATATTGATATAACAGTATTTATTACTGAAATGTATATCCTGTTAAAATATTCCATAATAGTACTATTGAACATTTTATATTAAACTACTTATTTAGTGTATTTACAAGTTAAAAAATTTCGTCATCGCTTGACCATTCTGGAGATTTGTCAAGCTCATTCTCACAGTTTGTGCAGTCGATACATTGGCACATATCATTACGTGTGTTTAATGCTTTTTTGCAGGAGCACGGTTTGGTTGCACAACCTGTTTTACACTTACAATTACAATTTGCAAGCAAAGCATCTGGGGCACAGTTTCCATCCATCTACTGAATACTTACTTTGCCTTCTTGATTTAATTTCCAACCATGGTTGACCGGGCTTGGGGCATCAATGCTACAAGCTTGTAGATTGCTTCCATACTGCTGCTTCGTAATTGGCTCTCTGGAGATGCTTTAGAAGGCAATCTTTATTTGGTGGCATAGAAGAATCAGAAAATTTTCCAATTCGGAACATGTTGTACCGTAGAACATTGACACTGGATTCTTTTTTTGCATGCCTTGTACGATTTTCATACAGCTGCTTCTATTTCCTTTTTGAACTGCTCATCAAAGGAAAATTCAGCTCCCAGGGAGGTTAATACAGCCACAGATGTTGGGTCATGCAATAGCATATTCAATGAAGATACCTTACTGTAACCATGAAATAAGCTGGTTGAATCACATACAATACAATACAATACAATAAAAATTTATTTAAACACGGTAAAATCATTCAGTACACAAAAAAAAACTAAAACTGATTTACAAGATTGCCGTGTGGGAGTCACTATCGATATAGATAACAATAATAATCATTTATAGCTTTTTAAAGTGAGGAAATAATGTAAGACTACGTATTTCCTCAGGTAAGCTATTCCATAATAGAGCCCCATCGTAAGAAAGGCTCCGTTTTAAGTAATTTGTTCGTGGTTTTGGTAAATTAAGTTTAAATTGGTTATTTCTCAAATTATACTCAGTGTTACGAATAGAAAAGAGAGGTCGTAAATATGAAGGCATATTCCCTTTTAGTATTTTGAACATTAGCTGAGCCTTTACTTTTCTACGTCGTACATAGAGATTATCCAACTGCAGGGCATTCAAAAGAACACTAGCATTGGTGTCATAGCTCGATTTAGTGATGACCCTAACCGCTCGGTTTTGTAGTTTCTGAATTTTCGTACTAAGAGTTTCGCCTAAACCGTCCCAAACAGAACAGCAATAATCAAAATGAGGCTGTATCAGAGCAAAGTACACATCAACAGCTGTTCTAGTTGTTATAAAAGATCTAATGCGTTTTAAAGCGCCTATTGCTGAAGATATCTTCTTACATACTTTCTCGATATGCACCGACCATGTAAGGTTGCTGTCAATATGTAACCCTAAAGATTTAGTCGAATGTACCCTTTTAACTTCACGGTCATCAATCCTAATGTCTATGTTATCCTGGGAAGCGTTAATTCTCTGTCGTGATCCAATTATCATAAACTCAGTTTTAGCAATATTTAGACTCAGCTTATTTGTAATAAGCCAGTCATTAAGATTTTTTAGCTCTGAGTTCATGACAGTTTGGAGTTGCTCTATAGAATCTGACGAGTAGCTTATACTGGTGTCATCAGCAAACATTCTCGGCGTACTAGTGTTGAGGCAATTTGGCAGGTCGTTAATGTAGACAAGGAATAGTAGCGGTCCCAAGCTGCTTCCTTGCGGAACGCCACAAGTAACTGGAACAGCATTTGAAAGTTTACCATTGACAGCACATTTTTGTGTTCTACCAAAAAGATAAGATTCAAACCATCTTATGCCGACTGTATCAACTCCATAGCACTCTAGTTTTTGTAAGAGAATACCATGGTCGATTGTATCAAAGGCTTTCTTTAGATCGATAAAAACTACCCCATTCAACAGTCCGTTATCCACATTAACGCACCAGTCATTTGTAGCCTCCAGCAACGCCGTTAATGTGCTATATAAGGATCGAAATCCAGATTGACACTGAGACAGCAGGTTGTTGTCATTGAGATAGACATAAAGTTGGTCAAAGATGATTTTTTCAAAAATTTTTGAGACAGCTGGAATAATAGATATAGGTCGATAATTATTTGGATCATTTTTAACACCATTTTTAAACAGTGGCGACACCCTGGCCTCCCTGCAATCGTTTGGAAATATCCCAGTATTTATGGACTGAGAAAATATTTCAGTTAAGGAAGGTGCTACTACATCTGCCGCCATTTTCAAAAGCTTATTTGGAATATTATCCAGACCAACGGATTTATTTTCATCAATTGCTTTTAACAACCTGCAAACAGTGGTTGTTGTTGGAATTTGTATTGAGAAAGTTTTGTCCGTTGGCGTAAGATAAGATTCTGGGGTAAATTTCGGGGAAGGTATTTCAGCTGCAAGGTTAACACCAACATTTGTAAAATAGCTATTAAATGCTTCAGCCATCTCCATGGGTGAAGTTATTACTTCTTCTCCCACTTTAATTTCAGAAATATTGTTAGTTTTCTTACGATTTCGTGAATTAAGTTCATTGATCAATTTCCAGGTCTTTTTGATGTCATCTTTATGCAAATCAAGATTTTTTGTAAAGTAAAGACGTTTAGCCTTTTTTATTTCATTATTTGTATGATTTCGCACTTGCCTATATTGACACCAAATGCTAGGGTCTCCAGATGAAATAGCCTGCTTTTTTAGATAATCCCTCTTATACATTAAACCTCTTAGTTCGTTTGTTACCCAGGGAGAGTTCTTATTACTAATTCGCTTAGACCTAATTGGTGCATGTTTATCAATGACACCCATTAATAGTTCTTTCCAAATTCGCCACATATCATTTGGACATCTAGAGTGATAGACATTTGCCCAGGGCTGTTGGTTCAAATCCCTTAGGAAATCTTCGCTACTAAAGTTTTTCAACGTTCTGATTTTAATTGTTCTGGCTCCTGACCGAACATAATGAGCCTTACGTACCATATAGATCAATGAATGGTCACTAATTGAAAGATGTATCACGCCAGAATCAACCACAGTTGATATAGAATTAGTCAGACAAAGGTCTATCAAACTCGACGATGTTCCAGTGATTCGAGTTGACTCGTTAATCAATTGATGTATGCCGTAAATATCAAAAATTTCATCCAATTTATCTCTACACGTAGATTTTGCTGATTGCTTAAAATCAACGTTCAGGTCACCCAAAACAAAATATTCTAAATTTTCTGTGTCCAATAATCCAACCATTTTTTCAAATTCAGTAAAGTAGCTTACTGGAGAATCAGGAGGTCTGTACCAGGTGCTCACCAAGATTGACTTTGCTTGTGGTTTAATAATTTCTACAATCAAATTTTCAAGAATTTCTGATTGTAAATCGTTACGTATTTTAAAATTCAGATTAGCACGAACATAAATGCAGACGCCGCCGCCATGACGGCCATTTGCCCTTCGATCTTTTCTAATAATGTCAAAACCAGGTAAACAGACCTCGTGATCGGAAATGGTTTGGTCTAATTTAGTCTCGTTGATACATAGTATATCAATTTTCGTATTAGTTATAAAGATTCGTAATTCGTCCATATGTGCAACTAGACTATTTATGTTCAAACACGCTATTACCATACCTCTGCCAAACTTTGCTAAATTATCACATGTAATGCTATTAGGCTTACCTATTCCATCACTAGTTACCTCATTTATTCTTTGCTGTGTTACGTCGTAAACAGACTCCCAAACGGCAACGTCTTACTTGTCTTTATTATAAATAGAATTATTAAAATTACGAGCCAATAACGAGGTTCCCATCTTGTTTAAGTGGATTCCACTGCGATTCAGGTGATTTGGAGTAATATTGGAATGATCAATAAAATTCACATTAATCTGTCGGCATAATCGCTTCAAAGTTGAGTTTACTTCATTGACTTTGACTGCCACATTATCATTGTCTGTACGAGTTGTTAGACCGGATACGGCCACTGTAGTCGTAGGGAGATTACTCTTAATAGCCTTTGCTAATGAAATTATTTCTTCCGCACATTTAGTAGGCGTTTCACGTCCTCTGAGATTGTTGGTACCGACGTGAACGATTAACTTGTCAGGCTTTTTTCGCAAAATTGGATTAATATGGTTCTTCATATCTAGCGTTGTACAACCGGGGAATGTAGATACTTGGACTTTGGTCTTTGCCGTAGACATTTTGAAGCCGTTTAAATGTTTTATTATCGAATCACCCGCAATTATCACTTTACTGGGGCTATTTGTACTATTAGCGTTATTATTTTCAGTGTCCTTGGGAATTTGCAGATGATCCTCATATAGATTAACGTTGTTTGTTTCTTTAGTTGGTAGGTCAGCAAGTGATTCATATCTGTTGTTATCTGAGTAAGCTGGGTTGGTATTTGCATTCAATTCGCCAGGATTATCATGATCGTCATGCTTATCGTCATGCATGAAATCCAATTGATGCTCTACATTTTTCTTCACCTAATTGCTGTGCGATGTCAAGTATTCTAGGATGTGATTCAACCAGCTCATTTCATGTTTACAGTAAGGTATCTTCACAAAATATCCTATTGCATGACCCAACATCTGTGGCAGCTGAATTTTCCTTTGATGAGCAGTTCGAAAAGGAAATAGAAGCAGCTGTATGAAAATCATACAAGGCAAAAAATGAATCCAGTGTCAATGTTCTACGGTACAACATGTTCCGACTTGGAAAATTTTCTGATTCTTCCATGCCACCAAATAATGATTGCCTTCTAAAGCATCTCCAGAGAGCCAATTACCAAGCAGCAATCTACAAGCTAGTAGCATTGATGCCCCAAGCCCGGTCAACATGGTTGCAAATTATATCAAGAAGGCAAAATAAGTATTCAGTGGATGGATGCAAACTGTGCTCCAGATGCTTTGCTTGCAAATTGTAAGTGTAAGACAGGTTGTGCAACCAAACCGTGCTCCTGCAAAAAAGCATTAAACACATGTAATGATATGTGCCAATGTATTGACTGCACAAACTGTGAGAATGAGCTTGACAAATCTCCTGAATGGTCAAGCGATGACGAAATTTTTTAACTTGTAAATACTCGTATACAGTAAATAAG
Source organism: Muricea muricata (assembly GCA_963855995.1). Taxonomy (NCBI): domain Eukaryota; kingdom Metazoa; phylum Cnidaria; class Anthozoa; order Malacalcyonacea; family Plexauridae; genus Muricea; species Muricea muricata. The sequence continues at coordinate 11,984,618 of OY979719.1, forward strand.
TAGTTTAATATAAAATGTTCAATAGCACTATTATGGAATATTTTAACAAGATATACATTTCAGTAATAAATACTTTTATATCAATATGTATACTGTGATATGAAAAATTGTAAAAACATTATATACTCTTATTTAATGATCATAAAATAACTTACATGATTTATAGCTGATTCCCTGTCTTTTAAAGGGTTGTATTCGTGTAGAAATAAAAAGATCGAACGAAACTGAGTTTGTTTATAAACCTGCGGTGCCATATGATTACGGATACTTCATGTTAAAATGCCGTAAGATGGGAGGTGCCGCCAAATCAAAAATGGCCGAAACGCAGTAACTTCGATTGCCGTGTACTAAAAAACTGCGGGTTTACGCGAGTGGGAATAACGAAATTTGAATTCAGCACATCGAAATCTATAAAACGGTGTAAAGTTACCTTAGCACCGCGATGACGGCAACGAAACTAAACACTTTCGGTCCACAGCACACGGACTAATTTAACAAAGCCCTTCAAACAAACATTGGTAGAACCTTCCTGCACCTATTAGAAAAACACTTCCCTCCTCACCACAGATTACCCAAAATATTTGACAGAAACACTGTAAAAGTGAGCTATAGCTGCACCCAAAATATGGCAAGTATAATCAGTGACCACAACAATAAAGTCCTCATTGCATGACAAGCCAGACAACGTAAACACAACCTGCAACTGTAGAAAGATCTATGTCCCCTCGGGAATAGCTGTTTAACACCAAGCATCGTTTATAACGCCAATGTAACTACAAACGATACGCAACCTCATGGAAAAAATTACGTAGGCTTAACTGAAGGACCTTTCAAACAGCGCTACACACAACATAAGCACTCGTTTATGCACAAAAAACAATCCAATTGCACAGAACTATCTAAGTATATCTGGGAATTAAAGAGCAACAACAAAGATTACGATATTAAGTAGTCAACGATCGCCCGAGCGAAAGCCTATAACAACAGGGCAAAGCGCTGTAACTTGTGCCTTACCGAAAAACTGTGCATTATAAATGCAAACAGTGCCAGCTTGCTAAACAAAAGGAACGAACTAATATCAAAATGTCGGCACGAAAACAAATTTTATATTAAAAACTATAAGAAGGAAGTTACGTAATAGTATAAAGAACAATGAAAATGAAGTCTGATCATAAAGTATATTCATGCGAATCTCCTTTAAATTTTAATTGTTGTACATTTCTATAGTTTTTAATTTCCATGAGATGATATGTATATATATATATATATATATATATATATATATATATATATATATATATATATATATATATATATATATATATATATATATATATATATATATATATATATATATATATATATATATATATATATATATATATATACATACATACATACATACATATACATATGAAACCTCGCTCGACACATACAACAAGCTCTTGCACGACAACATCACAAAGACATATAAACACGGATCTGAGGAAAACATTTCGGAAATAAACAACGAACTAAATCATATCGCAAATAAACTTTCGATTGGCAACCGGATTGAATGCATGAAAAAACGCGAAGCTTTCATTTCTCTCAAAGATCACAAGGAAAATTTTCAAAACAACCCAAAATGCCGGCTCATCAACCCAGCAAAAAGCGATTCCGGAAAAATTAGTAAATCAATTTTGGACAAATTAAACACAAAACTTCGGACAATTTTGAACGTAAACCAATGGAAAAACACGCAAAACGTTATAGAATGGTTTGGCAGCATCGAGGAAAAATCTAGGCATTCTTTCATTTCGTTTGACATAGTCGACTTTTACCCGTCAATTTCAGAAAATTTACTGGACCAAGCATTATCTTGGGCCTCCAATTTGGCTGACATTTCGGACGAAGACATTTCTATAATAAAACACGCTAGAAAGTCACTCCTTTTCAATCACGGAAGACCGTGGATCAAAAACAACAATAGCAATTTGTTTGATGTTGCCATGGGTAGCTATGACGGGGCAGAAATTTGCGAACTAGTAGGTCTTTTCATCTTAAACCATTTAGGAAAAAAGTTTGGCAAGAAAAACATTGGCTTGTATAGGGATGATGGTTTGGCGATTATTAAAAACAGATCAGCACGTTTGGCAGACAAAACCAGGAAAGAGCTACATAAAATTTTCGAACAGTTTGGCCTAAAAATAACAGCAGAATCAAATTTGCACGTGGTAAACTTTCTAGACGTAACTTTCGACCTTTCTACCGGAAAATATAAACCTTATAGGAAGCCCAATGACGATCCGTTATACATACACAAACACTCTAACCACCCACCCAGCATCTTAAGGCAACTTCCAGCATCCATCAACAAGCGCATTTCAACGCTGTCATCTGACAAACAAGTATTTGACGATGCAGTACAAACATATCAAAATGCACTAGGACATAGCAACTTCAGCCACAAGCTGGAATACATGCCGCATGTAACACAGCAACCACGCAGGAACAGACAACGCAACATCATTTGGTTTAACCCACCATTTAGCAAAAATGTCAAGACAAACATCGCACGCAGTTTCCTCAAGCTTGTAGACACGCACTTTCCAATAGGCAACAAGTTACACAAAATTTTCAATAGGAACACAGTTAAGGTCAGTTACAGCTGCATGAGTAACGTTAAGTCAATTATCACAAGCCACAACACACGCATAATTAGGAAAAGCCAACCACAAGACATTAGCGCAGAGAACTGTAACTGCAGGAACAAGCACGCATGCCCATTGCAGAACAAGTGCATGAGTAAGGACATTGTATACAAAGCAACAATTTTTACTGGCAACACACAGGACACAAAGCACTACATTGGCATGACCTCAAACACATTCAAAGAGCGATACAGGAATCATATCAAATCTTTCACACACAAAAAATATTCGAACGAGACGGAACTTTCGAAACACGTTTGGCACTTAAAGCAAAAGAAAACAGATTTCACCATAAAATGGTCCATAATAAAAAAGTCTATTTCTTACACGGGAGGATCCAAAAGATGTAATTTATGTTTGGAGGAAAAAATTAGTATTTTGAAAGAAAAAAACAATTGCTTGCTTAACAAAAGATCGGAAATAGTTTCGGCCTGCCAACACAAAAGCAGATTTCAGGTAAACAACCTAAACAAAGAAAGGAATGCATGCTATTCAACCACCCACGCGCCCACGTTTCCGCCTTGAGCATAAAAGAAGCTCGCACATTTTCGAAATTTGTCTATCACCTGAAGATTCCCTCTGGATGAAACAGACTGTAGTGGTAAGTTTTTGAGGTATTTTGCACAATTACACATTTCGCTCTGTCTATATGTCATTGAGCACTCTTTTGTATTTCGCTAACCAAAACTAGCACATTATATATATATGTATATATATATATGTATATATATATATATATATATGTATATATATATATATATATATATATATATATATATATATATATATACATATATATATATATATATATATATATATATATATATATATATATATATATATATGTATATATATGTATATATATATATATATGAATATATATATATATATATGAATATATATATATATATATATATATATATATATATATATATATATATATATATATATATATATATATATATATATATATATATATATATATATATATATATATATATATATATATATATATATATATAATCCATCTGGTGTTACCCACATATTGTTTCTTGCATTTGTTACAGGTAATTAAGTAAACAACCTCCGAGGAATCGCATTAAACCGATGATTAATACGAAGTTTTGAATGGCTTAAACTCCATCAAATTTCTTGAAATTTTTGAACAGCAATAAAACGCCTAACATATTTTCTACCTATCAACTCAAAATAATTCGCTAAATTCCACGAGTGGAGGGTATATAAATGATACATTGCACCGAAAATATTAAGAATAGCTTGTGAAACTTGTGAACTGGGACTAAGTTAACCTGACTTTAATGCCTTTTTCTGCGTGAAATGCCAAAATAGCATTTTTGGTGATCGTTTAGTATTTTTAAAGTCTTTGTTTTAAAGTCACAAATTCGATTCATTTCTTGGTCAGAATCCGATGAAATGTCACTCATTACTGCTCCCGCCATATTCAAATTTGCGGTTATAATATTAACTTGAATTAATAATATTGACAGTTATAATATTAACTTAAATTAACTGACAAAAGCATATAAATGTATCCCAACAATGGCCAGCATGCACTACGTACCTTCTTGTACTAAATATCGGATATAAGTCATAAACCAGAAATAATATTCTTTTTCAGAACCCAGCATCAGGCTTGAAGATACCTGATCCTAAAAACATAAAATTTCAAATCTAAGCAGTATATAAAAATAGAAGCGACAAGAATGTGGTGTTATTGAGGGAGCATTAACGATTCAGGGGCCGATTGTACGAAAGGTGGATAAAGTTATCCACCGGATAGCGACTTTTTCAAACATACTAAAACTGTTGATTTACTGCAATGGTCAAATGAGGTGTTTAGCATCTTAAAGTTAAAGGGGGAACTTATAATTTGGCTAAAGCATATTCAGTCTTATTGCATTTAAAAGCATTTTTTAGACAGGATAAAAAATCACTATCCAGTAGATAGCACTATCCACCTTTCGTACAACCGACCCCAAGCTGATTCTCAGGGTCTTCACCTCCGCTACCCGCGCTACGGCGAAGACCCTGACACGGGCTGGTCACGTGGCACCCAAATTTTGGGTGCTTGACATTCGTACTTAGCATGCAGGGGTAGGTAAAAACGCGTTATCACAAATTATTGTCAAACAGCCAACGAAGCGGGAAGACATGTGACTCAAAAACCTTATCTTTGCTTTCTTTTGTGTTTGCATCACGCTGTTGTAATCTAAAGGCGTGTTCAAACGAAGCCAACATGTTGGTCCAGCATCACACAACATTGTTGGATGCAACATGTTGGCTTCGTTTGGACACCATGTTGGAAGATGTTGGCTTAATTTTAAACTTGCTTAAAATTTCGTCCAACATAATGCAACATTGTTGGGCCAACAATGTTGCATGATGTTGGCTTCGTTTGAACACGCCTTTAGATTACAACAACGTGATGCAAACACAAAAGAAAGCAAAGATACGGTTTTAGAGTCAGATGACTTCCCGCTTCGTCGGTTGTTGACAATAATTTGTGATAACGCATTTTATCTACCTCTGCTAAGTAGGAATGTCAAGCATCCAAAATTTGGGTGCCACGTGACCAGCCTGTGTCAGGGTCTTCGCCGTAGCGCGGGTAGCGGAGGTGAAGACCCTGAGAATCAGGTTGAACCGACCCCAGATGTTTTACATCTACCTAATTAACTAATCATAGACTGGAAACACGCGCTAATATGTGCAGACTATCATATCTACCTCCAAGTGACTGACAGTTGCAGTCTGAGGTCGAGTAGAATTTGATCGAAATAAACGACCAACTGGACGACTAAATCTGCAAAAATAACAACGAATAAAGGTAAAAACACAAGACAAAAAGAAGACGAAACTTCTAGTGTTCAAGTAGATCCTAGCTGTTTACTCATTGACAAAATAAAACCTCAATTTTTTTCCAAATTCGCAACCATCGTGTCGGTGGTCACCAATATGGTATCCTTACATCCAAACCATTTCGATTGTAGCAATATCAAATATTACCTTTCAAAGGTATCGAAATAAAAATGAGACTGAAAAGTACGCGATGCAGTATTTTACAACCTCGTAAAATATTGCTTGTTGGAATGTCTGAACATTCACCCTCCCCCCTTGTGACTTTGCCACATGAGATTTGTACAGAATGTCTTGACATTCCAACAATAATATTTTACGTAAAATTTCAACGATGAGTTCGAATATTTGATCATGGTATTAAAACACCACAAAGCAAAAAATTGAGAAGGGGTTGTGAAACGATGCATTACGTAAGTTATCGTCACATTTTTATGGTGATACTCCTTAATAAAGAGTTAAATTTGTTATTAGCGGAAGGAAAATGGCTATTTAGATCGAAGAATAACGACGCGGAATTTTACAATTTTACACCAAAGCGGCGTTCTCCTTAATTACGTAGCACTTCGGATTCTATATGATTTAGGAAAAAGGGTAAATGAAGGTTCATGTAACGCACAAATTGACTTTTGACCATGTTGCGTGCTCGTTTTCTAGAAAGTATAAGTGCTACACATGTCGCACATCTTAATGGCCACCCCTAAAACACCATTTCTCAACCATACAAGCATCTCAAAATGACCAATGCTTTTATTGCTCGGTAGATTGCAATATGGCGATGGCGTTATTTTTTGGTGTGGTCAGTTTCAGGCGTTTCGCCCAGGATTACGGATTTCGCCCCATCATGGTCAAGTCGACCTAAAACAATTAAGATTATATTTCCTGCACACACTCTGAAATGCACACAAACTCACATACAGGTCCAAGACATTTTCAGGGTTTCTTTTTAAATTGTTGATAATTGTGCAAAACAAATATACGGGATGCATTCCCTTGTTTACGCCAGAAATATCCCCTACAGCTTGTCACAGAGATAAAATTAACAACAATACCTCGAGGTTTGTCCCTGTAAGGTAGCGAGTATGCCATGAGATTTGCTAACTTCATGTGTGTTATAACATGTCTTGTAATCAGAGTTCAGTTGCAACGGATCCTCTGGGCTTGATAATCGAACCCTTTAGGACATGGAATTAAGTAATTACAAATAATGCTTGACTACACATTTTTTAAAAAGGTTTACCATACACATTTATACAATAAAACTGATTAGACTGCAGTAGAAACTGTTTTGAACATCACAAATTAGCGAATTATTGATGATATTCGAGAAAGCTTTCATTTAAGTCATCCTAAATTAATACCAGTTCAGTTGAATGTGCATTTACAAATAGCAAAATAAGTTTAAACTACTGATACATGTCGTTCCCGTCAGTTAATAAAAGGTAACTATTGGAAAAGCAATATTACTTAGAGTATATTTACACTGAAAAAATAAGACAATTGGGAAGGTAAAGGTAAACTCTACAAAGTTTGGCGGGTGAAGTTACTTTGAAGACGCTGTTAAGAAAAATGGTCTGTTATTTTCTCCATTAGTCATTAAAAAAATTCGTATTGATAAGGTTATTTGATGACAGACATTTTATTGTATACAAATGCGAACTGTCGAAGCAAAACTTTTAATCTCGAAACTCTCTAAAGTTTTCACATTGCAGATTTCACTCTATTCATATTATCCTTTAATGCCTTGGTGCAATACGTATGTTTTGGCAAATTTCAGTACCTCTGTTTGCTAGTGTTGTCTTGGTAGTTTGTTCTGTTGCAGGAATCGTGCGGTAAGTGAGAATATCTTGATCAATTTTAAAATAATTTTTTCAGGTAGATTCTTTATGTTACTAAAAGTCGGATCTGTTTGATCAGAATACGCTTAAAAATCATCACTCTTACGATTTTTTGCATAGTAATTAACTTTTTGGATGTGCTTCCTCATAAAATATTAATAAACTAGTTCTAAAAAGTTTAAGTTTTTAAAATGTCTTATTTTGGAAATGACTGTTGAGCATTTCATTGTTTCTTAATCAACTCTAGAGGGTATCCCAAATTCTAAGCTTCCAAGATTGTTGAATGAAACCTTAATCATATGAAGTGACTAATATTTTGTTTTATGACTTGTTCATTTGCCTTTTGAACGTCTTTCTAACCTATAAGCATGCATGGATTGCTTGGAGCGACAGTGCAATAGAGAGCACGATGTGACATGGAACATATAATGCAATTAAACAACCTTTAAGGTTTTTCCTCAGAGATAATAAGGCATCTTTTATATTTCTGACTACGATTTTATCTTTTAAAGATCCAAACAATCTATCAAGGCTTTGCGATCCTCAATTGGAAAACAGCTAATTACAGCTAGTTATCAAACTCCAAAAATATTTTCGCATTTAAATATATTAGAACCACATCATGTAGCTGGACGTGGTCGATGTTAAGGTCCCTATTACTCTTGTGCAAAATTGCGTTTCATGAATTCGACATTGCACATTTCTGTTGGCGTTTATAGAGAATTTACAACATTGTGAAACACGCAATATTACACACATAAACCGGTTAACATGTAATATTCTTGTATTTCAAAAGCTAAACATCCAACAAATACGCGATGCCGATTACAAACAGTTAAGATTATTTTCTATTTAGGTGTTAAAGAGATGTTAATCGTGGGTAGCTTACTTACCACACCCCCAGGTCAGCATTAAACGTGTAAGATGTCTCGGTTGACAGTGAGATGACGGGGTATCCTCTTTCTGATATAGCAGCACGGGAAATTGTCGCTTCTGAATCTGCTAATATACATGCGTCAGTATGCGATTTTCTGCCGCGCCTTTCCTATTCTGATGACTTTTGCCGCAAACTTTCTATTAAACCCTTTTTTCAAATATGCTTGTGAGTAGTCATATATATCATTTTGGTTCTGCGCGAATAATTTCGTTTGAAATCAATGTTAACTTAATCGTTTTAAAACAAATTAGTCGCGAAAAAACCATTTATTGATATCCCCCCCTAGAAATAATAGATATAGCATACATACACAATTACGACTCATCTCCACGTTTTGCTTAAAGTGCCCTTCAAAATCCACCGTATTGGATCTTTACTGAGAAAAGATAAAAGTGCGCATCCTATGTCTATTATTTCTATGACCCCCCCCCCCCCCCACACACACACACACACACACACACGCACGCACATAATTATAAGGCGCAAGTTTCGCCCTGTTGTAGCTGTCATACTGTGCAAGAGATGTTCCAATACATACAACGCTCCATATATTACACTATCCTCCGCAGAGGCTTTTTATATTTCTCAAGCTAGCGCCTTTTCATTTGCCTTACACGACGATTCCCCAGATACTGAGGCTCACAAAGAATTATAGGAAGTTGAAATTTGAAAAGGGAAGCCTCTGCCTAAAGTGTTGAAGCGAGCAATTTTGTGAACACGGCATGGCGAGTACAGATAGTCGTGAAACTCGGTCGCAAAATCTTATCATAGATGGCAAGTAAAATTGCTTATAATTACAAATAAACATTTTATGTCAGAAAAAAATAATTTGGGATTTGTTATATTTTGAAATAATTAATATGGAAATCCGCCATCTTGAAAACACTATGTGGCAGATGCTTCAAGGCACTAGTTATAAGACCAAAAAGCCTCTGGGGAGGAGAGCGACGGTATTCATAGATATTCATGCTTAGAAATAAACAATGATACCTCTAAGAATGGGTTGAACTGATTCATTCTTTACAACCGCAGAATGCGTTCCTGTATCCCTAAAATGACGAGGGAAGAGTGATCGAAGAATATCACATGTTAATTTGAAGAAAGCCAGAGAATGTTGCATCGTGTCCGAATGTAATTTATTTTACAATGAACAGCTATTTCAATCAAGGTTGTCCCACAGCAAGTCTAAAGAACTTATAGATCTGATCTATATCTTTGTATAAAATTATGTTGTCCTAATTTTCACACTTATCCTACATGCATCGGTCAATTACAGCTTAGTTACAAATTAGCATATTCTTCATCATAAAAAATCTGTCCTTGATTTTAAACAATCTCCCTGGACACAGACAGCAAATGGGCGATGCCACCCACCCTGACTAGCTGGAGCCAACAAATTATATCGATAAAAAATTCCTTTGCCAGCATGTCGGAAATGCATGGCAATACATGCAAACCAACACTGCCCAAACACCTAGAACTTTGAAATACCTAAGAATTTATTGAGTTTTCTTCCCAATTCTTCCCACTTTGCTTAGATACTGCCTTAATTAAAATAGCTTTATAAATGGTAAGACATAAACATAGATGCCTGACTCCAAGTTAGATTAATGGACCAACGTGTCGTACCATGCATAAACACCACCTCGTGACGTGACAACCATGACATAAAAACCGTTACACTGCAAAATGGATACAGGCGAGTCCAGCACTAGGTTAGGGAGAATCCTGAAATGAATTAAACTGTTTTAAACAGAAGTCAATCTTAAACTGGCCCTACAATCTCAAATAAAACATAATTGTTTGAATACTAACAATTATTACTTAAGTTCTCTTCAAAGACAAATTTTGAATGGGTGTAAAGTATTTGACTTACCTTCGACCACTCGATGAGAATATACACAAAGATCTGTCCTGACAGGCTACACAGGCAATGTGTCTAAACAATAAAGAAACATTCCTAACTTGTCCGTACAAGAAAGCCAGCATGCCCCAGTAACAAAGGAGCAAAGCACGTATATGAAACCCCGTCCCTTACTGGCACGCTTAGACAAAAAAAACCACTTGAGCGAACAGGTATAATATCGTGGTTAATGTACATTACGACACTGACACTTTTACCAGTCAGCTCCTGCTGATACCTGTTTCCAGCCAAAGCAATCCCTGGACTTGTTATGCAAGTTTCCCAGACGACTTTTGCAGGTTGCGTACATTTAAAAACATTCAGATTGGAACCTGCGATCAGAAGAATAAAATGAATACAAACTATTCCAATTTCTGTTTTAAATTCAAACACTACGACAACAAAGTAGAAAACAAAAATCAATACAAATCCGAACCTGATTGATTAAGATTGTTTTCTAGTTGTAACATGACTGAACCATCTCTTGTTACTCCTGCAATCTAACAAGAAAACAAACGCCATGAGTTGCTTAAAAGAAATTTCATGGTTTAATTAAGATTACTTTACGATGATGGGACTCACAGCGGCCACCATGGTGTATCATCATTAGCTACTCACAGTCTCATTTCAAAACACAAAAAGCTCTGTCGATAAATGTCCATTAATTTTCAGCCATACCCCCAATGAACCCTGCCGACTATTTACTCCGCCTACCGTAGGCGAGGCGGAGTTTTAAATCCGCCCCGTTTCTGGTTTTTTTTTCGGTGTCAGAAGTCAGTGCAGCGCTTATGGGTGATACCGCTGGCACAAGCCGCGTGAGCCGACCTAAACACAGCGTTTAAACTCAATTTCTAGCGGAATATGTCAACAAAACATGGATTTTAACATGTATGCTAGAACATCTAAGCCGCAAGAAAATTTTACGCGCAAAGATTCTCATGCAAAATGTTTTAAAACGACAAATTCTACCGCAAAACTTTTCCGAGGAGCGATGTATCGCGGTGAAGTTTTGAGAGCGTGTTTCCGTCATTTTCTGGTGTGTTCCTACTTTTAAGGAGATTTAGAAATTTCTACACAAGAATCAAATTCTACTGAAATATCTATACACAAAACACTTTTTTAACATGTAATAGTTAACAAAAAGGGACAGGAAGGTTCTTTATCAAAATATTGCTCTAGAAATGTTTTAAAACGGCAAATTCTGATAGACTCCATTATTCCATGACTAAGAAATGAGTCTAGGAAATTTGTTCCTAATTCTAAACACGTTGTGATTTCTTTCCTTGGTTTTCTATTTCTACCAATGTTGAGATGCTAATATTTCGTGCAAAATGATTTATTTGCTTGTGGGAAGGTAAGAGACATTTTACATTCCAGTTCCAAAAATACATATGTTAGTCTAAAGTTCCCAACAAACTATATAGTGGAGACTTCAGGCAGTGTGCTACAGAATAAGATTTAAATGATGCTATCAGGTTAATATATTGATGTATTGTATAGACTTCTAGTAAAATTTTCTTTACTTGCAAAATAAAACAGCTATATGTTGGTGGTATTATGACAAAATAATCTTGTTTAACATATGTACTATGAAAGTCTTTAATTTAAATTAAATTCTAAAAAATGCAATCTTGCTAGGACTCTGGGCTGAGTGCCTGGCAAGTCACTCAGACATTGATTTTTGGTTATCTTAGTGATTACATAAGATGTGCTAGCAATGTCTTACTGGTAAAATGCCTTGGAAGGTGCCCTAATAATAACTGATTTAAAAAGGGATTAGTTGGGCAGAACAGGAATAAGTGAATATACCCCACCCCCAATGAACTCTCTAGTGACAGCCCTGCCTGGCCTTGTGCCCATTTTCGTTTCGGCAGGCGGAGTGAACGCCTTAGCAGGCGTCTTGTTACAAAACGAGAGATCGGTGTCGATCATCTGTTAAAATGTATCAAGGAAAAAATATTGCATTGCACGAAAATGACTTGTGTTGCCATAAAACTAACAACTGGTGGTCCCAAGTAAACTGAAACTTTAGTTGGCATGACAAAATTATGTTAATGATGAACGAGCCGTTATTTATGATTTATGGTATGGTGATGGGCTCCTTCCCTTTCAATCATTTCTACATACCCCTTATGAATCAAGCATAGCTTGGGCAAGCTTAGGGCAAGACTGACTAGATCAATTTTCGACATTCAAAACAACACGACTGAACATATTGTAAATACAGCACTGTACTACCACAAATAATGTCATATCTCTTACTTTCAATGAAAGTGTTTTCTGAGCTGCAGGGTAAGGTAAAGAAATGGAATGTGACGTGTGGAATGACGCATCGCCATCTTCACGTTCGACTTTGTCATCTGATTTTTGTTTAGACTGAAACATAATTATAGGTAAACGTTACAACACACCATGAGCCATTTTAAATGAGTTTGTTTGCGATAAAAAAATGGCCCATAATTTCAGCAATAGCCTTCAGTAGCAAAATCACTGATGCAGGATGTTGATGCTTAGTTACACAGCTACTTGCCGGTCGAACACAGCGCGCCGGGAGAATAACAAACAGTATATATTTCCACTCACAGCTGACAACGATGTTGGAACAGTCTTTGAAGCTAAAAACAAAGCAGAGTAGAAATCAAAAAGTAAAATGGTCACTGAGTTTTTCACTAGCAAAAACGTCGAAACAGACGCCCAGATTTTTACCAGCATCTGAATTTTTTTTTCAAGATTGCATTGCAGTGTTCGACGATGACAATGCGTAAATGCATTTTTTGTACGATTGTTGCAGAAATAAACATTATAGAATTAATTTCAGGTATTAAAGTATTTCACCACACAAGTATCTAAAAATGGCGTATTTGGCCCTTGTGAAAAAGGCTGATTTTAGTCAAGCTTTATGATGCATAATGCGCGCGAAATGAACGCTACCACCAAATTCGTACACCCACCTGAATCTTTGTCTTTCTTCGATCGCTTCGAGTGCGACAATGAACTCTCAACTTTACGCTTGACAGATATTGTGGCGGGACTTGACGTAGCCGAGTCGCCTTTTGATTGAGTTGGTGTTTGACTGGACTGACGTAATGGCGAAGAAAGCGACGTCACTTTAGAGAGAGTAGCTGTATTGCTCGACTTATTCCCAGGTGATCTAAAGAACAGCAATGTTTAATAATACAGTTTATAAGAAAATTCGATAAATACACTTTTCCCTTTGGGAACAGGCGAAAATAGTACAGAAAGCTGTCAATACAATAACCCAAATGAAACGTCGACTTCACTACGGTCTTTCACGTATATACTGAATTTCTTTATGACGGTAACCCAACATATTGTCTGCAGCATAATTGTCAACAAAAAATCAAACACACTCTATTTCAGAATGTTACATCACAGGCATCGCGTCTTGAGAAATAACAGTTTCTGATGTGAAACAACGGCAGTTATCAACTGATTTTCAACAATTTGACCATTTTGGTTAGAAAAAAGTTCTGTAGGTTCCTATTTCGTTTTAAAAACACAAGCAACTTTTTTAACCTAACTGACATTTATTCAATAGGGGTCGAGCATTTCGTTCTTAAAAACCAGCTAGAGTCGGAGAACCGATAATCACATATTATTTTGCCCTGATGATGGATTACTAAAATAAATAGTTCTTACACGATCACACTTGATATTGTGTTGTTTTCACTGGTCCTGCTTTCCAATGTTGACGTTGGCTAAATGAATAACAACTCGTATTAATATAATCAAATTGTACCCATGCAGAAATAAGAAAAAAAATATGCTAAACGTACAAATACATACGAATATCTCAAATTAGTAATTGATTATAAAACTTTGGTGCTTAAAATATTTATCTGCCCTTCTACACTAAAATTTTTAGCTGTATTATTATTGTAAAGCTCGCAGTTATACATGCAACAACGTTCAGACGCCATCAGTATATATGCGGAAAACGATACATGAGACCGTGCGTTTTCATGGATGCTGTTCCGTAACCATCGATTGCCTGACGAAAGCTAATTACCCGCCTAAAATGATGAGGTTTTATGACTTACTATTTGAAACAAAAGTTATTATTGTTCGTTCTTTAAAAAACGATTTTTATGCGTTTCATTGTTATAACCAACCATTCATAAAGCCTTTTAGTTTAGGTTGGCGGCGATCCCGGACGAACGAATGCTCTAATTGGTAACAAGCTAACAGTTACATTGAAAGTATATAAACATATATATATATATATATTCGCCGATACAAAAATCGCCAGTTGACCAAATTATTACCAAATTAGCTGGAGCAACACTAGACGACTTCAGTGGTGTGCTTCCAAACGGCACAGGTGTTCCACTAAAAAAGACACGGACCGTATGAATATGTAGATGCATTACAATTATTTACAAGGCAGAAAACCATTTCCGTGTTTCGGGAGATCGAAAAAAACGAGGGTGAAATCAGCAAGTTTTTCTAGCTACATTACAGTAGACTTTGGCGAAGTTTTAAAAATAGGTACGCGTAGCGTACATGTGGGCAGCCGCGAAAAGATCGGCGAACTCAGAAATAAAAATCGGGCCAATGCCTTTCTTATGCCTGATAAAGCCTGTTTTCCACTTGGCGACATTGTTTGCAGAATTCATTGTCGGAATATCAGAACGAAATTTAGATGAAATATTCACGATTATTTTGCTCAAAGTCCATTTATTTTGACCAACTAGAAGTCTATTTTCAACTGTTTACACAAACTCGGGAATTGTCGGAAAATATCGGGTTTTCACGCGCACGTGCAGCGCATCAAGATAGCATGCTATTTTAAGAATGCCTGTTGCTATAGACACGAGGAAACACGCTATATACGAGATTTTAACCTGTAGATATGGTTTCCGAGTCCTAGGGAACCGTAGGGTTCTTTATTCGCATGTTTTGACAGGTGAAATGTGATACTTGCGGGCTAAAATTGACTCAAATCAAATGCGACATTTGTACTATCTTCACGTTTAGGCTGCAAGTCGCTGTAGCGTCTTCAATATTTAATATTTTTCGCTCAAAAGTGGCAAATATCTTGGGAAAACGATAGCGATTCATTCAGTGGTATTTTGAGGAAGAAACAATGAAGGATGCCATGGATTTTCGCAGCGAAAGGTCAAAATAATTTGTAGTAATTAATATTTCCAACGTAAACAACGTTAACCGCTATAGTTTACATTTCGCTGTATTTTTTTCAGTTGTAGTATTTTCGTATGAAACTTAGCTTAAAATGTAGAGAAAATTGTAGCGATTATTTTAGTGGCATTTTGAAAAATATACGATGTAGGATAGCGAAGTTATTGCTGTACATTACTGTATATTTTTTGCATACTAATTACTATCATGTTCTGAAGTCTGTGTTTGAAAAGCGTTTGACAGGAAAAAATCACATTTCTTGTTTAGTAAACTTATAAGTAACAGGCTGGATTGAAAGATATTGCAACACCGGTTAAAATGGCGTTTTTGTGTAAATAGCTTATATCAGACCGGAGATACGGCTTTTCAAAGTTATAGGTCACACATGATGACTTATTTTATTAAGGCCAGTCGGGACATAAAGTATCGACCATTGATAATTGCATTACCGCAATGCAAATTACGTCATATTAGCGGCGCATGTGCCGTCTATCAGACATTGTGACATACACCCAGCATAGTAACATAGTGGTTAGCCGCTGACCGCGCGCAGGCGGCTACCCACAAAAAGAACTCTTCCAACAAAATAGAACTGGTTTCTCATTACACGCACATTTTCCAATAGGTAAGTAGTTTTCTGTACTGATTTTTGTATTATATACGTTTCCAAAAACAAAGCTGAAATACTGGTGTCGTGATCGTCCTCGAGTAAATAAAACAAACAATCATTTTCTATTTACTTCTCGTTTTTACCGTCTTCTGTGATGATGAAAAAATTAACCCGAGTTTCGTGTAAAAATTGAAAAGTTTAAAAGAAAATGAATTTTTTTTGCCAAGTTATACTCCCCCCTCCACGTACGCCCACCGATTTTTGTCCACGTTTGTCTTTTTTGTTTGTTTTGTACATCTTTGTTATAAAGAGTTCGAATTTCGTTTTTTTTAATTCCCTGAAAAACGATTAGAGAGATGGTATACGCATTAGCAACCGTCACAGATCTCATGTCTGAAGCAAGTACGATGAAATAAAACTTCTGGGTACTAGACAATATAATTTCAGTATTCACCAAACATCAAATGCAGTGGGCTAAAAGCCGAAAACTGGTTGCTAATAACGCAAATAACACGGCTGCAAACGTTTCATCATATTAATAAAATTACATGACAAAATACGGCACAATTCACTAACCCAATATCAACTTGAGCTGCGACAAACAATGGTGTTATTCGTCGACGGCCATCTTTGGTTCTTGTCTCAACTTGCTGCTTGAGAACATCCTGCAAAAGAAATATTTCAACGAGTTAACAGTAGTTAAAATTGTTCCTGCTATCCTTCTGATAAACAATATTCTGTGATATTTTACCGACCACTTTGTTTTGTTCTGATTGGGAAGATGAAACAACGGATGAATGACTTGATTGACTTCCAGTGGTCGTATCTAACAACATTAAGAAAATCTAAATATTACAAAAATACCATCTACGTCACAGAGTGCTCTTCTTAGCCTGTCTGCTGTCACAGTGCAAGTTATATTTGAAGCAATACAGTACGTCACAACACAAACTTATACATGGGTATTATTTCAAGTTATTGTCATGAAATTCGAATTAGTTCAATGAACCGACAGGCTGTGTATTCCATGAACATGGGTAAAGAATAAGGAATTTAAGAATCAGAAATTTAACTCATAAAGCGCTGTTTCAAAGACGCCAACTCAAGAAAAAAATTACGTGTTTATTATATCCTGTCATGCGATTTGGTCGCATTTAGCATTGATAAGGTTCTGTTTTCTTGCTGAAACATTCTACTTCTTCCATTGCTTTGAGCGTCGAAATGTCATATGCAAACACAAAAACGCTTTGCACTGATAACCTTCGCATATATTATCAGGACATAAGTTACAAATATTTCATAAATGTGTTGCTCGTCATTTCGCTTTTCAATCCATTAATGTATCTAAAACATAGTTAAAACCTTTTGTCGTCGCATCCCCCTTTCGTATTAATGGGGGCGGGGGAGGTTTCTCTCCTGAGTTTGACTTCTGCTCCAAAGCCTTCTTCATTTGATGCTGCTGTTGTATTTTCAACATATCGGGATTTTCAATGATGGACGTCGCCACATTTTTGTTCACAGTTGATATGGAAGTACCGTAAATCTTTTTGTGAAGTTGCTCCTTGATAGATTGAATGAATTAACAGTTCTATAAGACCTTATCATTCTGCCATTACAGCTCCGATAATCAACCAGATACCTCTACTAGACATATATCTAGTAATGATCATATACAAGGACAACACTCCCTCTCCAACCATAAAATCATCAATCGTGCTTTTAGAAGTTTGACTTCTTAAATTTACAAACATATTCAGGGGGTAAAATACATTCTCCTAACGAGAGATGAACGCAAATTAAAAAAAAACAATAATGGGACTTTCATGCAGCTTTATTAAATCACGTACTAAAAAATTAAAGTACTTATGCCTCAAAACTCTACCCAGTGTCAGTCGATTTTTACGAACAAACACGTGAAAAACTATACTGCATACCCCCAAGTCTGCGCTTGGTCCTAAATCAAGATTTATTGTTACTACAGGATGGGGGAGTCGGTAACATAAATTAGTTTTCTATAATCCTATGGTTCTGATTGGCTGCTGCATGGCTGATAGGCAGGCTTGAGGTTCTTACGGTTTGAGATGCTGCATGAATACACCCAGGAATACACCTTGGGAATCTATTCAATTTATTCCAAGCAGGAAGAAGCTCGAAAACAAACATTGTCCACAGATTGTCTTGCTTCCTCTTCCCCTTTTTTCAAACCATTCCCCCCCCCCAAACAGTCTGTACACAGGCCAAAAGAGATGAAGAGGACCAAAAACATTGCACCAAAAACAGATATTTTATCGTTATGATTGGTAATTAAACAGTAACAATGCGTACACGAATTTCTGAATTGATAGGTTTTATGTTGTTTAGAATGATTCAAACCCAGCATAAATAACACTTAGAAGAGACAGTTTTGTTTGTCACAAACCTTATCCTCGACCGACATTGGATCACCCATTTCCTGTTGTTCAAACTGAAAGAATGCTACGGTTCCATCTGACGAACAAACTAACATTTCATGGCCACAGGAACTCCTGTACAATAGATGAAAGTTACTACATAAACGTAAGATATCAGAGATGCTTACAGCTCGAGGTTCTATGTTCGCCACTTAACAAGCAAGGGTCTTTACCTCGCAGGGTCTAAGCCTACCAAGCCGGGGTAGTGAACCCCGGGTACGATGTTATGTTTGTAGAATATGTATCTGCACAAACATTGATAGAGTTAGGATTCATATTGGTGAACCAGCTTTCATAAAATGTGCTCTAGGATGATTTGTTCAAATCTAGAAACTTGGTGACATATTCCTAATCTATAATCACGTCAACGCACAACTAAAGCAAAATTATATTACTTCTTTTGCATGAAGTTTTTGGTCCTCGTTAATGTTTCCGTTCAGGAGGCCGAAACATTAGAAAATAATTACAATTTTGCCAATAATAATAATAACGAAGATAATTTAAGTATAAACATTTACTAATCGCAGATTTAAACCATTTCAATGCGTTACACTGTACCTACCATGAAATATCCATAACAGAATGATTGAACAAATCATGCATCACAACAAGCGGCCTTTTTAATGTCGTCATCTGTAAAAAAATTGGAGATCATAAAACATTTAGGCAAAGCTAGGATAAATGGAGTGGATACCTCCTGCATTTAATAACTCGTACTGTACAATATCTTAGGAAACCTACCCAAATTGACACAGATCGATCACGACTGCCAATAGCACAACAACAGAATTGCTACAGGAAAAAAAACCCAGTGATACATGAACAAAGAAAATATAAAGCAGTGCCTGACTCACTTAGCAAGGCAAGATGTTAGCTAGCTTATATAGTGTCCATTCTGGGTAAACGCTATATGAAAAGTGATGATTATACTGTAATCACTATTCTAAAGTGTGTAAACTGCGCATACTGCAGCTAATTTAATAGAGGCTGTTCTTTTAAAAGCGTAAATTGTAGACTATGAGAGCCCAATGGTTGACAGGCTACTGTTTATTTTCTGGGCTGCCAAGACAACTTTGGGGGCCTAGGGCAACATTTTCTGCTGCCCCCCCCCCCCCCCCCCCCACCCCAACGTTCAAAAGTACTCGCTTTTTATTTCTATCGTGCTTTTGGGGGTCCCCTTCAATCTAGGGCCAGGGGCAAATTACCCCTTTCGATTTCGATAATAAACTGTTATAGAAGGTTTAAGCGCAACGTGAAAGTTAATTTCTTCGTTAAATAACGGATCGACTGTGTGTTATGCCGGGTGGCCCCTAAGAAGTACTAATTTTATTTAATCTGGCAGAAAAACTGGGGCAATTATATCACAGCTAAATAAATTAAATGTTATCCGGGAAGGGCTAAACTAAATTTTGATATGTTACAATATGACTTAGAGAACGTTTTTGTTTTAAATATCACTATTTATTTAATCATAGAAACTTGTCTATGTCAAAGGCACCTTGTGTAGCAGGAACAAGAGTTTGTTGATATAAATAGTTTGTTAATGCTACTTTCCTCATGTTAATCCTACCGGTACGTTCCAAACAAGTCACAAATTGGCCGCGGCAATTTCAGCTCAAAAATGGTAACTTTTTCCACGCGTAATACAAATATATATAGTTTCTGTTAAAATGTTCAAGCTTTGATCTGTTCTTTGTTATTATGTTACATTTAGAGATTCAACTGCTGGTGTGATCTTGTAATGATTATTTGCCGACATAATAAATGGAGTTTCAAATCTGCTTTTTATAATAATATATCACTTTTATATGCTTTTTTGCTAAAAATATTTATGCCGCGAACATGATGCAAACTAAATGGGATTCCTCTGGAAAATAAATACCTTCAGTTTTGTAGCTTCCTTGTTTGAAGCACGAGTAAAAAGCCGAGGATTCCATCTCTGAAAAAAAGTTATATTTTAGTACATTAACAAAAAGCCTTTTTCAGAACAAACGCAAATTTATTGCAAAATCGTTCTTACGTGCATGCATGAATATTATTTATTACTATAATTTCTTTAATAAATAATGGTTTTCAACCATTTTGATTAGTTGACTTTAAATGTGAGGCATTATTTACTAGTTGACATTTTTCAAATTGGCCGCCAATGAAAGTCGTTTTGATACTTTTGCCAAAAACAACAAATGGAGAAAAATTGCATAAATTGAAAGTTAAAGAATACAAACAAACTTCAATGTTGATCTATCTTAAGGTCTGCAAATAACTTATTAAATATTTTTTCACTATTTAAAAATAATCACTTCGTCTTCGGCGAATAATTGACAATTATAATATAAAGCATTCTTGCTATAAATATAATGGCCCGACATATAACTTTTAGCAAAGCCATAAAACCAGTAAAAATATAAATAAATTTTTATTAAGTAACGTTTCGTCTTTAACTCAAAACATCTTCAGACTAAATGGTATAAAATTACAAGGCTAGTGAATATAAGCTAAAATTATTTACAAGGTGTTATGTTACAAAGGTTGTGCTAGTAGATATAGGATATGAGGGTGTAGGAGGGTACATGACAGGACAAACAGACAAAGGATAAGACTAAGACAGTATTAAAGGAGGTTAAGTGGAATTGAGCAGCCCTGGACATCAAGAGTGGGTTTGAGCTTAGATATCAGAAGACTTTCGTGAATCATTAATTCACGATCGACTGAACAAGAGGAAAGGATTTCGAAGTCATCAAAGCTGGCAGTGTGACCGGTGGTTTTTAGGTTGGAGAATATGCTGGACATGACTGGGCTGGATGATGGTTTTCCTGTTATAGGAGAGATGCCCAGGTGTTCAGATACTCGGGTGTGTAGATGGCGGAGTGGTTTGACCCACATACGATGCGGAACAGCATCGACACTTAAGTAAGTACACAACACCAGATCTCAAAAACTTGGGAATTCTATCCTTAAAAGGAAAGAAAGAGGAGATACGCGTAGAAGAGCGAAAGACAAAGCGAATGTTGAGATGAGGATAAGCAGCACGACAAAGTCGTATAATTTGAGTGCGAATCTGGAGGGAATGCGAACCAGTGAAATGAAGGCAAAAATAGACGATTTTCTTAAGAACAGTGAGGACAGGAGGTTTGGGTTCAAAAAGGTTTTTGAGGAAGCGACGAACAAGTTGATCGAACATGTGAGTGGGGAAGCTATTCAAGTTGAACAATTTCCTAACGACTTCGAGTTGGGCGTGAAAGTTTTCATAGCTAGAGCAGAGTTGAAAAATTCGGTGAAGTAAGCAACAAACTAGAGAGCGTTTGTATACTGAAGGAACGAAGCTTTGAAAGTTAGTGAAGAGACCGGAAAAAGTAGGTTTACGATAAACTGAGGTGGAAAATCTGCCGTTAGAGAGCGAGTTATTTCGACATCAAGAAAAGGGAGTTTACCGTCTTTTTCCAGTTCAGACGAAAAGGAAATGTTAGGATGTTGAACATCTGAACTGGAAAAAGACGGTAAACTCTCTTTTCTGACGGTAAACGCTCTCTAGTTTGTTGCTTACTTCACCGAATTTTCACCACTTCTCTAGCTATGAAAACTTTCACGCCCAACTCGAAGTCGTTAGGAAATTGTTCAACTTGAATGGCGTCCCCATTCACATGTTTGATCAACTTGTTCGTGCCTTTCTCAAAAACCTTTTTGAACCCAAACCTCCTGTCCTCGCTGTTCCTAAGAAAATCGTCTATTTTTGCCTTCATTTCACTGATTTGCATTCCCTCCAGATTCGCACTCAAATTACACGACTTTGTAGTGCTGCTTATCCTCATCTCAACATTCGCTTTGTCTTTCGCTCGTCTACGCGTATCTCCTTTTTCTTTCCTTTTAAGGATAGAATTCCCAAGTTTTTGAGATCTGGTGTTGTGTACTTATTCAAGTGTCGATGCTGTTCCGCATCGTATGTGGGTCAAACCACTCGCCATCTATACACCCGAGTATCTGAACACCTGGGCATCTCTCCTATAACAGGAAAACCATCATCCAGGCCAGTCATGTCCAGCATATTCTCCCAACTAAAAACCACCAGTCATACTGCCAGCTTTGATGACTTCGAAATCCTTTCCTCTTGTTCAGTCGATCGTAAATTAATGATTCACGAAAGCCTTCTGATATCTAAGCTCAAGCCCACTCTTAATGTCCAGGGCTGCTCAATTCCTCTTAACCTCCTTTAATACTGTCTTAGTCTTATCCTTTGTCTGTTTGTCCTGTCATGTACCCTCCTACACCCTCATATCCTATATCTACTAGCACAACCTTTGTAACATAACACCTTGTAAATAATTTTAGCTTATATTCACTAGCTTTGTAATTTTATACCATTTAGTCTGAAGATGTTTTGAGTTAAAGACGAAACGTTACTTAATAAAAATTTATTTATATTTTTACTGGTTTTATGGCTTTGCTAAAAGTTATATGTTGGGCCATTATATTTATAGCAAGAATTCGTTTCCAGCCTGTCAAATCTCTAGCCACGATATAAAGCATTGTATATGGATTTCAGGCACTGATAAAACTGATCACCGGACATGTGAATATTATCGCTTTAATTATGTAGTCAGAGCGCAGGACGGACAAAAGTACATGTTTACTCACGATATCGAGAGGCAATTTCATTTTATGTTCATGAAGTACCTCCAGGCCCAATAAGTATATTTCTGTACAAAGCAAAAATCGCACAACGTGTTCTGGCCTGATGAAAACAGCATTGAACAATGTTTTGCTACCCACATTGTTCAAGGTTGTCAACAATATTGTTCAACATTGTTACACCTGATTGCCGGCTAATTCAGGCTCAACAATACGGAACAATATTGTTGAAAACCTAGAACAATGTGGGCAGCACAACATTGTTCAATGCTGTTTTCATCAGGTTAGAACAGGTTGTGCGTTTTTTGCTGTGTAGCTTATTTCTGAGCAGCCGGGAAATTTATCTGAGCATGCGCCAGATAAGCCTGCGTGAACGCGTGGAAATTGCGTGATTTACGCGTGATATTTAAAAATCCTATAACAAACATGGATCACAAGCATTTTTAGTGGACTAAACGACCTTTTAGCGTATTTTTTTAGAGCACGCTAACAAATCAGGTGAGTAGATATAAACATGAAGGCCAAGTTCGAGTTAAAATCATGTTGGAGCAAAAGGCTGATTTTTTAAAATTCGACTTAAACTAGTCAACGCTCGTACTCGAACAACAATACAAAAATGTCACTGAAATCGATCAACTTAACGCATTAGTCAATTGAAAAATATCTTTACCATTTGTACGAAAACATTTATACAGTATCAAAGACATCTTTGCACTGACGGCCCACGTGATTGTGGATGTTTTATCACTTTCACGACCATTTCAACAACAACCGTAATTTAAAGTACTTTTCCGGTAGCGAGTTTCACAACAAACTATTGGCCATGAGAGGAATTTATAAAACAAAAAAAAATTGGTTTCGAAAGGAACATAAACATATTGGAAGTAACAGGAAACAAATACCTTTTTGGAGCAAAAGCTAAATTTTTCAGTATTAAGTCAAACGTAAATTCAACATCGCGCTTAATTCTTGGCAACCCACTCACATGTCAAAGTTTGGAAATTTGCTTCAACAGACGATGTCATCACTTCAAAATATGATTAACTGACTGCTATATCAGTCCTTTACTGAAATTAATGAAAAATTGTGAACAAAATTATAACTGGCTCGTCAAAGAAACTAAATTCCGAGCACCTCTGAAACCAATCTGTATTTCGCATATAATATGCTAATTACATTTTGTGTTCAGCTGCCAGCAATATTTTTGCACAGCGGTGGCAAATTTCCCAGCTGCTTTATTTCTGTACGTTGGACGCGTTCAAATTTCTTGTGGGCTCATACAAGCACGTTTTGCATAAATTTCATTATAAAACTACTGTATATTATTGTGATAAGTGTATATCATTACTAAGTGCAAGGATGAAATTTCAGATTCATTTATAGGAAAAACCGCTTATGTTATTGGAAAGGTCATAAAAAACGACATTTAACACATTTTATTATATAAAGTACAGTGCTTTATAAGGATTTCGGGCACTGATAAAACTGATATATCTCACAAGTGAGATTATTTATGATAATTTCACATGTGAAAATTATCGCTTTTCAAACAATCACCAATCATTGCTTCTGGACATTTTACATACAATACTGTGCAAAAGTTTTAGGCATCCCTCTTTTTGCCTCTCACGTGAAAGCTAATATTTAATTTAAAATAGAGCCGATTTCAATGAAAATTTAACATGTGGTAGAGACAAATGTTATCTGTCACGAGTTACTTTTAAACAATTGATAATGCAAACCGGAAGTTTAGCTATTATCGGAAGTACTGATTACAACTTGTCCTCAAATTTAAAAATAAAGCACGCAACTTAACTTTTTTGTTGAAGTTTTCAGCGTGATTCTGTTGCAAAGTGGTTACAGTGGTTCAGAAATAACAAAAATCTTTGGTGCGAAACGTTGATTTAAATTTGATCACTTTGCAACCTGGTTTAAAAATCTAATATAATATGATGCTATATAAAACGGTTTAGTTTGACCAATGGTTGTTGATATTTGCCCTAAAATTAAAATGATGTTATTCCGTATAATTTGCACATGCTAAAACGTTGCAGAAAAATGATCACAAATAGAGTACCAGGAGTATTCGAGAAGGACTGTTTTTCAGACGAAGAGATTTTATACAAAACTGAACTCTGCATGTCGCACCAAATTGATCAATATTTCTAAAATAATTTAGTGACTTTGCTACAGTGTTACTGCAAAAAAAGATTAATTATTCAAAAACTGTACGTGGATATGATAATATCTCAAAAAAAGTAGTATATCACCATTTCGGTCATAACTGAACTTCCGGTTTGCAATATCCATGTTTTTAAGTAACAAGTTGCAAATATCGTTTTGCTCCATCATCCGTAAAAATTTCATTGTAATTGGTTCCATTTTGGGTTAGATATGACTTTTTATGTAAAAGCTAAAAAACGGGGTGCCTAAAACTTTTGCACAGTACTGTAGGTGGAAAACATGTAGTTTATATAATAAACAGAAAAATACATGGGTGCTTGGAAATACCAGATTTATTTCTCGAGTTGAACATGATATTTCTCACTCTTTCACAGCCCTCACTCGTGAGATATCATGTTCAACACTCGAAATAAACCTGGTATTTCCCCGCACTTATGTATTACTCTCTATCTTATGGTTACTTTTAGTTTTGAAGTATTTGTTGAGTTTGAAAACTTATTTTTAGTCACTAGTGCATGCCCAGAAAGTTCGTGCCACTTTAGGATTTTTTCAATTTCTAGGCAGCAATAATAACTCAAACACCGCTTGAAAAACCAGCGTAACCGTAATAATGTCTTATATGCATTTTTATGAGCTTTCTGATGATTAGCGAATTTGAAAGTTGGCTATTTTTGACAATAAGATAGTTTTATAATAAAACTGAAGAAAACTGCGTTGACCGAAACTCACAAAAAAATTAAGCCGGCCAGCATTCAGACTTGTTACATTGGGCATCCAACGTACAATAAGCGCAAATGCATTTGCCCTTCAAGAAGCTAAGTAAAATTCTACTCTGCGCCCTGACTATTACTGTTTTTCTTGTTTATGGTGGGAAAAATTCATTTGCGTGCGATCTATATTGCAAAAGTTTTTCTTTGTTTCTGGTAAATAAATCTGGAATTTCCATGGACTGACGTACTGTTTTCCATTTATTTATCCTTGATGTACCC
The DNA here is from genome assembly GCA_963855995.1 of Muricea muricata. Taxonomy (NCBI): domain Eukaryota; kingdom Metazoa; phylum Cnidaria; class Anthozoa; order Malacalcyonacea; family Plexauridae; genus Muricea; species Muricea muricata. The sequence continues at coordinate 12,010,882 of OY979719.1, forward strand.
GGAAGGTTTTAAACGCACGACTAGAAAGTTTTAACGATCCATGAGGAAAACACACGTATACACTTTCACAATACTTTTACCTCAATCTTCTCGGCTTGAACAACAATTACATTTCAAAATTTCTTCGTAAAAAATCACAAGATGGGTACATAATAAATTGCTTTTTAAGCCATTTAAAATACTCGCAGTTCCCCCATTTTATCAGATATAAAAAGCTGGGTTGCCCTCATGTTTTACTTCTGATAAACCACTCGTATAGTAAAATAGTAGCTACTTATTGTCGTTGAAATGGAAGTGTCGATTGTATCAATTCCTTTCCTCAAACTGATGAATTCATTTGACAAAAAAATCATCAACTTCCTTTCTGTAAAACATGAAGCTGATTAATTTTTTATCACTCGAGTTGATCAACTTTAAGAAATAAAATGATATAAATATTTTCTCGACACTTCCATCATTGAAAAAACAATAAATGGGGGATACTAATTAACTAATGTCTAAATCATTTGTATATTCAGTACAGCTGCTAAGACCTGCGGCTCTCGCGTTTCAATCTACATACGCATAAACCCCAGCTTCGGCAGTTATGGAACTCCACCTTATCTTAAAGTTATGTAACTTGCACATGAATTTTCTGATGATACATACGACAACAGTAATAGCCTTCCTATGTCCAGCAAAGTCCATCCGACATTTCCATCCATCTCTTTCAATTATCTTTGCAACTGGTCCCCGATTATTCATTGCATGTGCGGACACAACATAATGACCATCTGGTGACCAGCCCAACCTAAAATTTTAAATATCTGGCTAGTATTCACCACTGACAAGCTGGTCTGAGCAATGTAAACATAAAAATATTCCTCACCTCAGTACATGGGTAGTTCCACTGCATTCTTCAAATGGCTCACTGATCTGTGTCTCAAGCTGCCAGTCTGATGTACGCCATACATTAAGACACTTGTCGTCAGATTGGGAAGCCATGTACTTCCCTATGGGATCCCAGGTGACTCCCTTTACCATACCGGAATGTTGCTTTAAAATTGATGTAATCTCTGAAACAATTATTAAATATTCAGCATAGCTCCTTCTAATTATTTTAGGTCGCGATATGTGTACTTTGACACCTCCATACCAATTATTCCGCGCACTTGTGCAGGCAAAAAAAAGGCAAGCGTACTACACAGCTGCTTCACATTCCGCTGTTTATCATAAAATATTGAACCGTCAAACTAGCTCATAGTATTTTTCATGCGCCTCAACTGTGGTGATAGTTTCAATTTTCCCAAATAGAATAAAATTTAGTTTCTTTACAGTTTGTATGAATATTTTATTAGGTAATCACTATACCTGGAAACTTATTTGCATTCCATATGTAAACACTGTTATCGACACTTGAGGAGGCCAGCATGGAGTCATCTGGAGACCAGCAGATGTCTAAAACATCCCCAGTATGGCCTCTCAAAATATGAGCACATCTCCATTGTTCAACGTTCACAGCGTTGCTACCAAAACTTGAAGAAATACCAAGATACCTAAGATGACAAATATCCACATTAGCAAAACACGGAAAAAACATGTTTTACCATACACACAGTACTACCAAGAAATAACTTATCAAAAACCGTGCCCGAAACTCATCTATTTTGCGTCCGAGATGCGAGCATCTTACGTCCGTCATGCGTCTAGTTTGCGTCCGAACTGCGGGCGCCCTGCGTCCAGTGTGCGGGCGCCGTGCGTCCAGTGTGCGGGCGCCGTGCGTCCAGCGTGCGGGCGCCGTGCGTCCAGTGTGCGGGTGCCGCGCGTCCAGTGTGCGGGCGCCGTGCGTCCATTCATTCAAGTCTTTATTAAAATTATAGACACAACAAACGTGTGACTTTACAACAATAATAGTCTTTAACTGATCTACAATATATTTACATGATTAATAGGAATTTAGAATATTGGCTGAAGTTACAAAGCTAGAAAAGACGAAAGTTCACATTTAAAAATTATTAAAAAGACATCTATTTACAAAACATCGCTTGAACCTTTCAGTTTTAATTTGAGGAAGTATATAGTTATGATTTTGTGTCCTTAAAGTTCTATGTTTCATTTCTGGAAGAAGATCATGAAGGACATCTTCAGTATCTTTAGTAATTTTTCGGAATAAAGCTCTATCTTTCTCCTCTATTAGTGAAGACATTTCGTATTCTTTGGTGGTGACCCATACCTACGAGCTCGTCTGAAGAACTGGTCTATCTGTTTCAGATATTCTTTCAAGAGCGCAGAGCCCCATACTTCGATTGCATAAGTAAACAAGGATAAAATCAACGTTTCAAATAGTTTGGTCAATTGATCACTAGCATAACCATATGATTTGCATACTCTTGGGATATACATTCGCCTGCTGGCTTTGGACAGTAATTCATCTACGTGCAAATCCCAACAACAAGGATCATCTTGAAACTTAACACCAAGTAGTTTCATTCATTTCTTTCGTCTAATCCCATCAATTGGAGGAGGTAGCTGTTTCAATGATCCCTTACTGATGACAATTTCCCAAGTTTTGGAAAAATTTAAGATCATTCTGTTTTCTTTTGCCCAATCGCTCATATTTTTAACTTCATTAAAAGCTGTATCTCCGGTAGTTTTAACAGGTGCACTAACTGTCATGTCATCAGCAAACTTAACTAACATGTTGTTTTCGGGATCTTTTGGTTTAATATCATTTACCATCAGAGAAAACAAGAAAGGCCCCAATACAGTACCTTGTGGCACACCTCTATTAATATGGACATATTCCGTTTCAATTCCATCTACCACTACTCTTTGTTTCCGATTCGATAGAAAATAATTCATCCAGTTAATGATGTATGGGTTTAAATCAGTTGCTTTCAATTTTTCACAAATGATTTCGTGGGGAACAGTGTCAAAAGCTTTACTTAAATCAAAAGATATTACCCGAACATAGTTGGCATCATCGTCTAGCCACTTCAACCAGTTATGTTGACACTTAATAAGAGCTGTTGTAGTACTTGTTCCTTCTTTGTAGGCAAACTGGTCATCGTCTATTACCTTTTTAACTTGAGGATATATTTCTTGTTTAAAGACAATTTTCTCTAAAATTCTCATTATAATATTAGTCAACGATATTTGTCTGAGTTAAGAACATTCCGTAACAGGAGATTCTTTGGGAATTGGTGTAATATTAGCAAGTTTCCATTTTAAGGGAATATATTGTTGACTGAGAGAGAAGTTTAATATTCTAGTAATTATCGGCGCCAGATATTGAGCATAATCTCTCAATATCCAGTAGGGAATACCGTCAGGACCAGGAGCTGAACTCTTTTGCTTCGTCATGAAATTTTCGACCATAGAAACATCAACCTCAGGAATACGAGTTCCTTCTGGGATTAATAAAGGTTCTGGACTTAAATACTGTGGATCAGTATTTATATTGTGAAAATGGTGATTCAAAAGCTTTGGATCAATAGACAAGCTAAGATTGTTTGCTTTAACCTTTCTTCCAGTTATTCTGTTTACCGTGTCCCACCATTTTCGCGACCTTTGATTATACTTCCTGATTAACTGATCGGATTTGATTTAATCGAATCAACTTATTTATTCGCTCTTGAATATCAGGATTCACCCCTATTTTAATTTGTTTATTACGTTTGTTGCATAAGTGTTTAACCAGAGGTGACATATACGGTGGATCACGCGTCGAAACTTTTACTTTAATTAAAAGAAAGCATTCGTTAAAAATGGAAGAGATTTTATCGTTCAATAAAAGTAGTCGCTTTGTCCACATCATTAGCGTTATAAATTGAGCTCCAGTCACATTTTTGTAAACATTTTTCCATATTAATCTTTCTATGTTCCCAAACATCTCTGAAATACACGTGTTTTCTTTCTGGTTTAACTTGGACACATGGATTGGCGATAATCGCCATGTGATCTGATCTTACTAGCCCTTTAAACACACTAGGTGGCTTCCATAGATATGGGCAATTTGTTATGAATATATCAAGAATCCGCAGACCTCTTGTAGACTTGGAAACTAATTGCTGTAAATTATGCTGCATACAAAAGTCTTTAACAGGAAGTTGGTTGATGTCCCCCGCAATTATTATTCTCGATGACGGATCCAAAAATAGAATCTCTTCACATTTATCGGACAGATACTCTAGTAATTCACATTCAGGATAATTGGGATTCGGTGGGTGATATAAAGCAGCGACAAAATATTTGGCGTTGTCTTTTTGGATTTCGCACCATAAACATTCAAAATTTTCACTTGGGTAAACGTTTAATATTTTCCAATCAGTTCTATAAAGAATAGCCACACCACCACCCTTACGAAAGTCTGAACGATCATTTCGTAAAATGTTATAGCCATTAGAACATACGAGGTTAGATGAAATATCAGAATTAAGCCAAGTTTCAGATACAAAGCAAACATCAATATTATTTGAGTGTAACTCCGTATTTAGTGCAGATGGAGCATCGGGTTTAACCAATGATCGAGCATTCATTACTAAGCATTTAGGAACTGCTTTTGAGATAGGGGGTCTAGGTTTTGAAATGTTTACTGTGATGAGATTTCTAACACAGCGCCTGTTCCATTCATTGATGTGGTTCAGTGTGCGGTTGCCGCGCGTCCAGTGTGCAGGTGCCGTGCGTCCAGTGTGCGGGCGCCGTGCGTCCACTTTGCGTCTCGGGGGGAGGGGGGGGGGGGAGGGAGAGGGGAAGAGGCGCAGCCAGATAAAGAAGTCTTCGTAAATCATCGGAAAATCGCGTTTTGCACATCTAAAACGTGGACGTCAGACATGTTGTTCAGAGTGAGATCATATTCGCAATCCATACAAAGCACACGGTGAAAACTATCCCGTCAAAAACCTCGGGTGCAGTGAGCTGACATCAAGTTGAAAGACAAAATTTTAAAATCCAGTTTGGAAAAATACTTTAATTAGCAGGATAGAAAAGATCTTGTAAAACGATGGAATAAAAAGTCCACGAACAATTGCGTCTTTGTTTGTACAAAGATATAAAAATATGGGAGAATAGAAGTTGCTCTGTCAACACAGTGGCAAAAATGCGATTCTATGTCAAGATGAGGTTGACTTTATTAAGTATTGGAATAAAACATGGAAACACTAAAAATGTTTATTATGATAAAGTTCAAAACGCATCAAGCACTGGAGATTAGAAAGAGCCACAGACAGAAAGAGCACAAATGCAAATTCTGTGGGATGAAGGCAGGATGAACCTTTCACAAAGTGTGATGTACAATTGTGTTCCGCGCCTTGAACAGAACGGAAATTTTAAGAACACTCCTGGAAGAGAATGGAAGAAGAAACTTTCTACATCAAATGAGAAGTACTTGAAAGTTACCTCGTTGAGAAACAGGCAAAAGCCAGTAAGGAGCTTACAAGAGATCTGGAAGAAGCAACTGGAAAAAATTGTGTCCGCAAGGCTTGTTTGAAAGACCTTGAGCATGCAAGCTTTTCAATAAGTGCACTTGTCATAGAAAAAAGTAGCAAAATGGCACACACAGATGAGCAAATAAAACTTGCCACATCAAAACTTGTCACAGAAAATTATTACAAAATATACAGTATCTTTACAGCTAACCTGCCAGTTTGCCAGATCATTATCAGCTTATCATCACCCCCTGAAGCCAAAAATGTTCCATTGCAAGACCATCTGACACTGTTAACACATGCTACAAAGACATCAATCCTTCATGTTATTACATTTCAGCTATTCTTCAAAACATTTGATTGCCTATTTCTTGCTACATCTAAAGAATGCAAGGCATTAACAATGTATATACTGTATAATAGGAGCATCACCTAAATGATTGTCCATTTGACAAAGAAGTTTTGGAATTTCTTTGTTGTTTTCATCAGTTTCACATCTGATGGGAGCCATGTTCCAAATAACCACCTTACCAGCATCATCGCCTAGAAATACATTGAAATATAAAATTATATACTACATGAATGCGAAACTATTACAGTCAAGCTCTACCGTACACAGCAAAAAATGAACCTCCTGTTCTGGCCTGATAAAAACAGCATTGAACAATGTTTTGCTGCCAACATTGTTCAAGGTTGTCAACAATATTGTTCAGCACTGTCACACCTGATTGCAGGCTAATTCAGGCTCAACAACTTGTCCAGTATTGTTGACAACAATGCGGGCAGCACAACATTGTTCAATCCTGTTTCCATCAGGTCAGAACAGCTTGTTCGTTTTTGGCTGAGTAAAGGGGAAAATTATGTCAAAGACACCAAAAAAAAATTAGCAGTTACAATAAACTGTAAACGCACAAACAATGTGGAACAGATGCAAATCTCAGTCACAAATATACTTGCAACTTAGGCAATAATTACTAAAAGACACATGGGATAATACAATTATTAGAACAGTTAGTTCCTAACCATCTAAATTCAGAAGTGATTGTTCATACGACAACTGGACAATAAAACATGAACACAATTTTGGACTCATGGATTACAACTATACAAATATGCATGCACTGAAGGTCTTCTGTTGGCACATATTCTATCTGGATAATTATTAATTAATGTTTGAACTAGCTGTTTGGCCATTTCAGTACTGTGTATTGCATACTTTCCTAGTGGAGGTAGCAATTAAAATACAACAGCTACTATTTGGTATCCTCCCACTGGTACAACTTTGCTACACATCATGTATTTATTTATTTATTTATGAAGCTTTACCATTTAAACATATTACAACATTTACATAAAACAAAACACACAAATAGGACAAAATGGTTGGGTAATGCAACAGCTTTCGCCAATTACAGCGGCCGTGGTATACATATATATATATATATATATATATATATATATATATATATATATATATATATATATATATATATATATATATATATATATATATATATATATATATATATATATATATATATATATATATATATATATATATATATATAGTACAGACAAACATATAGAATTAGAAGCAGATTAGAGAATTCAAAGAAGAAGCGTTCCCTAACAGCTAACAACAACACAATATAGGACAAGACAAATTACGACACATGTTACAAGACAAACAAATAGACTTCCATGTTGATGTATGTAAATAAGCACTGGATAACAATCCCATGTGAGATTTGTTCTGTTTGTTGTCATTTTGATAACTTATATAAAATTATTTTATGCAAGCTGTTCAACGAAAACACAGCTTCAAAACTTATATGGGCAGATGCACCTCATTTAATCTTAGTTAAGGCAGCTACTATAGTTGTGTGTTCAATCTACACACCAAAAATGCCACACACTTGTTGCAAGTTGCTAATTTTTATTTTATTAGCTTGTTGTAAATTGTTAACAAGTTGCAACAAACTTTTCAATTTCATCAAGTTACAACAAGTGTTAAAATCAGGCTTGTTGCAACTTGTCATTTGCTGACCTGTTACAACTTGTTGAAACAACTTGCAGAAAGCCTGCATGTAGCAAGTTTCTACAATCAACTTGTAACAAGCCTATTGACAACTTGCAAAAGACTTGTTGTTAACAAGCTGTTACAAGCCATGCAAACACATCCTGAAATAGGCTAGTCCTTACAAGTGGTTGCAAGATGTCACCAGACTTGTTGCAAATTACACGTTTTTGCTGCGTATAAATATATGGGAAACCTAGTTTACATTTTTTATACAACTATCCTGCCAGCAATGTGTGGACATGTAGTCTAATGTAGGCAGCCATCAAATAATGTAAGCAAGGTTTACCCATCAATAAATACGTATTCTTTGACTGAATATTTGCTATTACCTTGTCCTCCTGTGACAAATCTTGAGCCATCGGGATGAATATCCACAGAATAAATAGGTTTTCCTTAAATAAAACGTACACGTTCAACTATTTGACATTCGTGGACAGAGCGTAATTAAAGAGTGCAATGAAGAATACAATCATTTTCAATGCAGTATTTACTAACCCTCATGGCAGACCCACGCGGGCTTCAAAAGCCTCATGACCCAGTTTGTGATTAAACCATTTTCATTTTTTTCTCGAAAAGCATAAATGTTATCTCGCTAATCACCACGAATACAAGAATTTTATTGCAAAATATGAAGATATTCTTACAGTGGACTGGCAACCAACCTAGCTAAATAATGTAAATAAAAAAAGTAAAAATAAGAATGCTATATGCAAGGAACCAGACAATCAATGCTCTTTTGAGTTTTCCTTGGAAATAGGAATTTTTCAGATTGGAATTTTAAAACCTAAGGAATTTTGAAACTCACTCTAAGGAATTTCAAAATTCAGTAACTCTAAAGAAATTTCAAAATTCAATCACTCTATAGCCTGCTTTCCCACAAAATTTCAGGCTGCGAGCAGGCTATCACTCTAAGGAATTTCCAAATTCAACGGACCATTAATTTTATTTATATAATAATACGTGTTCATTCTTCATTTTCATTGGTCGCGAGCTATGTGTTATTAGAGAGCTTAAGCAAGCGACGTTTTTGTCAACATGGACGGCAGCCGGAAGTAAGTTGCGTCGTTATAGATGGCGAATGATGGCGTCAGCCGTTCTCGTTTGAAATCAACAACAACAGTCAGTCAACTTTCACGTTCATGATTTCAAACGAGAACAGCTGACGCCATCATTCGCCATCTATAACGACGCAACTTACTTCCGGCTGCCGTCCGTGTTGACAAAAACGTCGCTTGCTTAAGCTCTCTATTAAAGTACACACGCTCTGGTACACACGCATGGATGACGTCACTGATGGCGTGATCTAGTTTTGCTAATTTATTTCGCGGGTCTTCGCATGTTTTTTGCCAACTTTATTATAGTATAAAACAAATAGATTTCATTTTTTTGTGCTTCTGTACGTCGAGCAGGCGCGGATCTAGGGGTGGTCAAATGGGTCGCTTGACCTACGTAAAAATTGCCAAGCAAATAATTAATATTCCAAATTACTGGAGACAATCCAGTTTCATTTTTGCGTGCTGTTACTTGTCAATTAGCTATCCAGGTGGAAAATCGTTCAGTATCTGAGCCTTCTGTCATATATTTTTTGCCACAGGTCAAGCTGCGGTTTTACACATAAATTTTGCCCCATCAGCTGATAAAATCGATGCACCTGATTGGTAGGATGAAAGTTTGACCCATTCGTGGGGAGTTCTGACCTGTTTGTTGCAATCAGGGGTTCCGTGCCAAGCTTCTTACTGGGCAATTTAAAAAAATTCTGCAACCTTATTGGTCATTATTTTCTGACCCACTCTGACTGATGAGCGTGCAGCCGTGTGAGGCATAGTGAAGGCATGAATATTAATTACCTGCCTTTCTGACCTTACTTCTCGACTGTAAACAGTCAATTCGAATCGAATTCGAAGTCCTACAGAAAAATTATTACAAAGCGATTTAGTCAGGCAATGGCTCGTAGTATCTGGCAATTGTTTGACATTGGGAAGTCCGCTATCGGATACAACGACGTGGAAAGCTTGCAAAAGATTTATAAAGATCTTATACTGCAAGTTCACTCTCCTCGCAAGTATTCGATCGAGGAGCTCTTGTGTGCCTATAAACAGCACACAATGCAGCATTAGTCGGCACATTGGAGCCGAGACATTTATTCCGAACGCTGTTCGAGAAAAGGCCAAAAGAAATTGTATTGCGATAAGGTAAAGAATCTACACTCAGCGTGTATTTGTAATTTGTCCTATTTATATGCATCGAATTTGCATGCATACGCGTCGCGGCGTAGGTCAAGACCTCGAGATATTTATAGAATTTAATATAGACTTTATAGAGGAATATTACTTTGCTTATAACCGTCTGTATTGTCTGATATTTGTTATTTTTCATTAGCCTTCGTTAAATCTGTTATATTGATCTTACTATTTGTGTGCTATATTAAACATATTGTCCACATAATTCATATAACAACAAACGCATAGGAATATTGTATACGAACTACACGACAAAAAGCTTTTGCTTCAAACAGCTATTTTCTGGTTGTGTCTCTAAAGTAGTGAAATCGTTCCTACTTCCTAGATGCTTTTGTTGTGCTGTGTATACAAGTTCATTATTTTGTATATACAAGTATACATTATTTTGTGTATACAAGTTAACTATTTTTAGTATACTCATTATTTATTATCTTTCTTACTTTTGCGATTATTTATTTACATCCTGCAGTGATGGTTATCCCTTTGCGAGACTAATAAATTGTAGATGTCATTAACTAACTTATTCAATTTTTCTAATATGGGGATGCCATATAGAATTACCCAGGCAAGCCAGCCTATCCATTTCACATCATGATTGATTGTAATTTGAATCATTGGTAATCTGAATCTGATATATGGTGTGAAAATATAGTTGTCACAGAAAATGATTTGTGAGTGAATCTAAAATCACTAAAGCTTCTCTAACTAGCCTATATTTAATAACTAACATAATTCTAAGTACTTTCCCCCCCCCCCCGAATGACGTCAGAAAATCTTGACCTACGTACGAAAAATCCTGGATCCGCCCCTGACGTCGAGTGCGTGACTTTTTGTTCTTTACACGCCATGGCGTCATCTGTGATCTATTACAGTACAGACGCACGCAAAAATGAAATCTATTTGTTAAATAATAACTAGAGAGATGCGAAGCATCATGGGGCGAGCCCGAGCGGGATATAGCGGCTCTCGATCCTGCTTAGTGCAGCATATTCAGAAAAAAAAACACGTCGATTTCAAAATGCTCTAGAAAGTGAATGTGAATGAAAACGCCATTCGTGACCTCAGAATACGGCCTATGGTGTTAACAGTCGAAAACCGAGACTTTCAAAATGGTGGATACGGCAGCTGCACCAATTGCTACTCTTTTGCAAGTCTTAAGTCAGTTGCTATAGACACGCAAAAAACACGCTATACAAATTTTTACCTGTGATCCGCTTTCCGTGTCCTACAGGCCCGTAGGGTTGGTTTTGACAGGTGAACGTGACGAATCCGCGACAAATTGTAAAGAATTCATAAAATCGCTGTAGCTTCTTCAATATTTAATATTTTTCGCTCAAAAGCGGCAGATATGTTAAGGAAACGATAGCGATTCATTCGGTGGTATTTTGAGGAAACACAATGCAGGATAGCAAAGGCTTTCGAGGTGAAATATCAAAATAATTTGTATATTAAAATTAATTTTTCGAATGTCAACATAGTAAACGCACTGTATTTTAGATTTCGCTGTATTTTTTTTTGCTTTTTAATTTTTTCCAACGAAACTTGGCTTAAATGTAGAGAAAACGGCAACGGTGTTTTTGGTAGCATTTTAAGAAATATATGTATTTTTCCGGCTAAGATATCGCTGTATATTGGGCCTGCTACTAGGCGCGATAGGCAGAAATGCGATGTCTTAAACAGGCCTAAATTCATCGAACTCATATTTATTGTATTTCTTCGATCAGCTAGCAACTTGCGAAGTGGGAAGCGATGCAAGTTGACGCTAAAGTTTATTTCGTAGTTCACGGCAAGCTGACAACCACTGCTGACAACAATCTCGGAGAAGTTCGGATGGCAAAATTACCCGATAGGATTTTAATCACTGTAGCAAAGTGCCGTGTACGTACGCACCATAATGCATTGCGCTTCAGCACGGTAAGCATAGATATAGGAGACCTAGATTGCTGACGTATACCTAGCGGGCGTGACCCCTTATAGAGAAATCCAAGATGGCGTCGCAACCGGGCAAAAACACTAGAGATTGTATTACGAATAGCAGGTTTTTTCTAATTTATGTCAGTCTGTTGCTATAAATAAATGCACTCCAATCAACCAGTTTTGGAAAGAACTTTTTATTGCGGAGCTTTTAAAAGTAAAATGGAATCACTGGACTGTGTATTTACAAAAATACCCAACGCTAAACCTTTCGTGAAAATATGGTCATTGGTCACTTGGTCTGTTACTGTAATTTTTGTTGACTTATAGCCAATAATTTAGCGTCAAATTTAAAATAAACATGCTTATTGACGACGAAAACCAATGTTTGCTTAAATAATTGGCGAATTGAGGGTAACTAGTCGTTTCCAAAAAGAATAAGTTTGGTAAGTTTTTGTCGTTTCGATGGAACGTGTTCGCGGACAATCCTGTCCGAATAAACTTTGGAGAATTGATGGAGAAAGATCTTACTGTACAGTTCAGTTATTTTCTTTATAAGTATGGTGATATGGTCGTCGCTGCAGTTCTTGTCAAGGACGTGTGTATCCTGCGAATGTTTTTGTAGTGACTTAAATGCAGTTGGCCTAGTTTCCTGGAGAACATCACGTTGCAGGAGAAGAGTTGCTTTATCTGGCAGGTGACTCCACTTCTCGACCATGACACGTAGGTATTTATCTGCCATCTTCACTACTTTAACAACTGATGTTGATGGTGTTGTTAGTTTTCCATATGTTTTGAAAGAAATCAAGTTGGACTTGGGTGAACTGCTAAAATATGTGTGGTCTGGACAGTTGGTGGCATGATCATCATTCAGCTCAAGAGACAAAGCACCAGCACACTCTGCGCACTTGATACAGTTGCTGATCTTTTTTACAATGAATCCCCCAATGTATTCAAGAACACCATCACGCCAAATGTTGGAACTTTTTAATAGACTTGAAACCTTGTTGTCAGCATCACTGGTAGCATCTTCATTCAACCTTTCTTCATCTAGCACAGAGTTGGCAGTTTTGGAAGAAGTAACTTCATTCTTTTGCAGCAAAGCTCTCAATGCCCACTTGAATTGGGACATAATCTTGAAATTCATCTATGTTACCAAGTGTTATTGGACTTTTGTAGTTCTTTCCAAACCTACTTTTGGAATTTAAAATGTCAAACAGGTTATTTATATTGAGTATGAATTCAGCTGTTTCTTGACTTTTTTGAAACTGTTCAAGCTTTAAGTTTTTGAGAAACATAATCCCATCTGCAACTGAATTACTCATGGTTTGAGCTGCTACTGCCACCTTCATTTTTTGATTGTGCCACTTTATGTGTGTAGATTTTAGCTTGTTGCCAAGATGTAAAATATCATTTTTTTGAACATTATATAGGTCTGTGATGTAGTGCCAGCAAATTGGGTTCCCATCTTCATCGAAAAAGACCTTCATGTCTCCCAAGCTATTTCGTGCTAGTTTCAGCATGTGGCATACATCTAAAATAACATACAGTGTTTTGTTGGGTCGTGTTGGGTGTTTAAACGAAACATCAAATTTATCAATCTTGCATCCAAGGCATGTTGCTGTGGCTATGTTTTTTGCACAGCCATCAAATGTTACTCTATGAACTTCAAGACCACCTTCAGTAAGGAGATTTATGGCTTCGTTGATGATTTGTGCTTGCATTTTTGATGTGACACGGTTCACCAAGAAATATGCAACTGGATTATACCACGGGCGTTTTAGTCCGACAGCCATGACCACCAATGCATTTGTATCAATACTGTCAGGCTCCTCTGCAAGAATAGGACCATAGTCTGTATGACCTGCAAACTTCTTATTCTTTACATCCCATGATACTTCCTTCTTGATAGCCATCTCATCTACCAATAAAATGCAATCTTTTTCATCATCTTGAAGTGTATTTTGCAGGTGCTCGATGACATCAGCCAAGAAACCAGGTTCACATTTGATAGCTGCTGCCCAGGTACGTATTGTGGCTGAACATGGCAGGCGAAGTGATTTTCTCACATACTCATATGCTCTAGGGCTGTAAAAATGCAAAGACACTGCAAATTGCTTAATGGTATCGCTATATCGAGAATTTGTTCCTTTTTTTGAATTTTTTAGTTCATTAGTAAACAAGTCCCTTGTCATGTGACCAAAATTGGATAGAAGACTTTGGGTCTGCTCTGCATCCGAGTGCTTCATATCTTTCAGCTTTTTTAACAAACCATTGATGGTTTTTTCTTTTCTTAATTTTTTCTTGTAAGCACTTTTATCTTCTTCTTTCTCTTTTCCAGGGACTTTCGCAATTTAGGAATGACCTTCGAGGGAGACAAACAATAAGAATGTTCGCCTAAATTTGTTTGAAGCTTTGACTTTTTTTCAGGTACTTCAATTTTAACAGGGCTGGGTGCTTTTCTCTTTGACTTTTTTTCAGGAACTTCAATTTTAGCAGGGCTGGGTGCTTTTTTCTTTGCTGGAGTGCTCCTTGGTTTAGAGATCTTGTTCAGATGAGATGGAAATCGAAAAATTGATGGTACAGCACCTGGTTTCAGAATCTTTTTTGCCCTGTTAGCATCATGGTAATCGTTTGGTGTGAAGTGCTTTTCACACAAAACAGAATACTTTGATGGCATCCATTTATCTCGTTTCATGACATTAATCCATTTAGATAACAGACTGGGGTTATTTAATGGAAATCTACCAGAAAGACAATACAGTGTTCCAAGTTATATAAACAGATACAGATGGAAGAAATATAAAAAAAATTAATACCTAAGGTTACTTAGTGTTGGCTAAGATAGCTAGATACCGAATTATTGCGATTTTTTCTGTAAAATTACAATATTTTGATTCAAGTCGAATGTACAGCAATCAATGTTTGATATAAACTTACTTGTGAAATGACAAGTGTGTGCCATCGTTTGATTTCACACGTCTATTTGTGCAATTGTAAGCCGCGCACGAATCCGGCATATTTCCAAAAAGGAAAGTTAAAAACTAACACTTTTGTACTGTCTGTCACAACAAGAAAAATCACTTTTAATAACTATACTGCTTCACTTGAAATTTACGGCTAACACACGTTCAAAATTTGGCGCGAACGAAGTGCTGACGACTGCTTAATTTTTCATTTGATGTTGCATGGGTTTTTTTTTGGCAAGCTATAATTTGGAAAATTTGAGTCATTTTTAGTGCGTATGTGTTGGATATAGTTTAATATTTAGGTTTTTAAGACCAAGAACTGAGCATGGACAAAGTTAGCAACTAAAAAATTGGAATCTTACAGGTATTTTGCAAATGTTTGAAGATTTGTATTGAAAAGATGTGCTGCTATCTGTTCTGAGGTTGAACATTGATCATGACTTACAGTATGTAATGCGCAAAATTTGTTTTTAAACCTTTCACAATTGTTAAAATCTTTAAGCTAACAAAAAAGTAAACCACAAATAACTATAGAACTTTATACTTTTGCAGTTGTCCTATGAGGTTAAAGAGGTTTTGAAATGTGAGAAATGTCACATGCATTAAATGCATTGTATAAGTGAATTTTGGCCTTTTTGGGGGGATGATATTAAAAGTGATTTCAAGCTTTAAGGATCATTGACCTTAATTTATATACATGTTTTTTTTATTTGTTTCAAATATTAACAGCATATAAACAATAAATTATTTAAACCATGGAAGACAAAAAACCCCAAAGAAACAGGAAAATGAAGACAGTAGGACATTGTTACAAAGCAACAAACAAAACACAATTTTCTTTTAATGCTTTGTTATCAAATATAAAACGTTTCATATAATTTTACCCATTGTATACATAGTAAAATTATGCCAACTTGTATAAAAGTTCCTGAGCAGTATAGACCTGCACCAATTGTTTAACGTTAATTCTAGCTTAACTCTGCAATATGCAAATGAACAGTTTAATATGTTTAATAATCCTGCAAATTTATGAAGATTGTCAACTGTTCGAACGTTTCCGACGCACGTTTCTTTCAGTACCATTCCAGTAGTATGTACTTCGATATATCAATACACACCGAGTCAGTTCATCTGGATCATATCAATGCAATTTACGGTTCATTTTTGGGGCCTTTGCATTCAAAGAATGATTTTTTCCAAACAAAAGTGCATTGAGAAAAGCAAACCATGAGGTTTAAGCACGGAAATAAATTAAAACCGGATAAAAATTACAGTAACAGACCGAGTGACCAATGACCATATTTTCACGAAAGGTTTAGCGTTGGGTATTTTTGTAAATACACAGTCCAGTGATTCCATTTTACTTTTAAAAGCTCCGCAATAAAAAGTTCTTTCCAAAACTGGTTGATTGGAGTGCATTTATAGCAACAGACTGAAATAAATTAGAAAAAACCTGCTATTCGTAATACAATCTCTAGTGTTTTTGCCCGGTTGCGACGCCATCTTGGATTTCTCTATAAGGGGTCACGCCCGCTAGGTATACGTCAGCAATCTAGGTCTCCTATACCTATGACGGTAAGCCACCAAACAGTGGGGCTCGCTCAGGCTCGCCCCAATAAAAGAATAGAGGCGGCATCGGATGACGAATCGCGGGACAAATTGAACAACCCGGAAGTATACAAAACACACAGTTTTTGCTTGTTTTTATGACCATGATGCACGCAGATATTGGATATAATAAGAAAATATGTTGTAGCTTTCCAGTTTTTGTAATTTTAGGTGCAGAGAGCCAGATTTTTGTGTAAATGTTGGAGTTTTTCAACCTTAGGTTCTCCCTAGCAACGCATAGCAACCAGTTTTTGACCGGCTTTTTCCAGCGAGGTTTTGCAAAATATCTGCTAAATTGTTTCGTGTTGCACGAAATAGTCGAACAGCGTTCGGAAAGACTCGGTGAATTGTCGGTCGAACCGCGAATTGAACAATATTATTGAGAGTTTAATAGATTAGAGGACTTTTATGTGTAATTCGCAGCTGTTTATCAAGTCGTAAGAGACTACCGGGTAAATATTTAACATTGTTCATTCGTACTGATAGTAGTAGTAGTCGGGTTTATTTATAGTTTGTATTCGTCAATATTTTAGATTTCGAAATTAATGTATTGTTGGTGGTACTGATAAAAGGATAAAATACATGTTTCTGGAATGGTAGTTTGTTTCATTATTTGTTGAACGGCTGGCGAAACATTCGAAATCCGTCTCTGCAGAAAAGGGAGAAGAGACAGAAGTAAATATTTTCGAGGGAATAGTGGCAAAATATCTGCAAGTTTCCGAACAGTTTTAGTGGAATAAATACGGTGCTTCCGCAGTCTAAAAGTAAATTTCCTTATTGAGCGATCTTCGTAAAGGGAAGCACGGAGGAAAAAATACCAAAATGGCCGACAACATCGAAGGTGCGAAAACACAAAGAACAAGCGCAAAAAGTAGATTCACAAGAAAGCTTAAAGAATTTCTGAAAGCCGTGGACGAGGACAAGGGACTAGAGAATGTGAAGCGAACATTCAAAGAGTTAAATGAAGCGTGGGGTAGTGTAGAATCGAAGCATGACACGTATGTTGAGTTCATCAAAGAGGAGGAACAAGCTGAAGCTGATGCTTTGATCGGAGAGCTACAACAGAATTTCGGAAGTGCGATGGATAAGGAAATTAAATATAAACAAACTAAAACAGCTGTCGACGAAGAAGAGGAGAAAAATATAAGAAGAGGAGAAAAATATAAGAAGAGGAGAAGAGGAGAGACAGATAGAGCACGGATTAGTTAAAAGAAAAATAACTGAAAGTGTTCTTGAGCAACTAATACAGGATGTACAAGCAATGATTACAGAGGAAAGCGTCAATACGGCTCTAGAAAAGGCCCAGAATAGTTTGGATTTAGCGGTGGCAGGTTGCAAACAAGCTAACTTAAAATACCTTGAACTCCTGGACAAAAATAAAGCCGACGCAGAGATTGACTGGACAAGAAAGATTCAAAGCGAATACAATAAAGTAACGTCTAATATAGCAGTAGTTATGGCAAAGAACAATGAGAAACTACTGAAAGAAAAGTCTACTAGCCAAGGTGAGCAGTTGAATGTAAGATTAGAAAAGCTGAAGATGCCAACCTTTGATGGAAATATTAGGCAATACCCCAGATTGAAAAGGGACTTCGAGACGCAAGTGTTGCAAAGTGTATCGAAAGAATCTGCACCTTATGCGCTGCGCTCATGTCTTACCAAAAGAAGCACTAGGCGTTGTTAGAAGTGTGGATGATAACATAGATGAGATGCTAAAACGTTTAGACGAAAAGTACGGCGACCCAGCGAAAATTGCAGATGTAGTCATCGATAGCATCAAGAGAGTTAAGGTGATAAAAGAAGGAGATCATGAAAAATTTATCGAATTTGTTGATGTTGTTGAAGATGCTTATCGAGATCTACTTCGGCTGGGGTTAGAAAGGGAAATCACTACAACCAGCTCCGTCAGCATTATTGAGAAAACATTGCCACCTGATATTCGGAAGGAGTGGGCCAAGTTGGTTAGCTTTGACACGAGTGAAGTCGACAAGAAAGACAAGTTTCCAAGTCTCCTAAAGTTTCTACTCAACCACAAAAGGGCCATCGAATACGACTCCAGCAACATACGGTCAAAGAATACGCAATCCGTGGGAGGGGCAGTTCACCTTACAGGTGCAGAAAGAGCGAGAGATAGAGAGAACCACTAACCTACGAAAACAACCAGAACAACGATGGTCACAATCCACAAGACAATAAGTGCCTATTCCACCCAAACAGCGTTCATTGGACAAATGAGTGCAGTCATTACTTGTCAATGTCAGTGGAAGAAAGATTCAGAATGCTAAAAGAAAAAGCAGCATGTTGGTCATGTCTAAGAGTCGGTCATCGGTTGTTTGAATGCAAGCGGAAAGTGATTCGTGGTGAAAGCGGATGCAAAGGATACCACCACAAAACAATTCACACTGAGAGGAAGTATGGGGGCGCCTCGGCTTGTGAGAAAACTTCAGACGACATTGGATGTCTCCTACAAATCCAGAGAATCAAAGCTGGTAAAGGTTGGATGAATGTGCTGTGGGACAATGCAGCATCTCTATGCTTTATCACGTACAGTAAGGCGAAAGAAGAGAATCTTCGTGGAACTCCAATCCAGTTGACAATTACCAAAGTCGGGGGAATTGAAGAAAAGCTTGTGTCACACAGATACCAAGTCCCCCTGTTAAATCAGTACGGTAAAACTGTGCTCATTGAAGCATACGGAATCGACAAAATCACATCGGACATTCAAAATGTCAGTATTGATGGGCTGGAACACATATTCAAAGGAGTTAGCATCAGAGAAGTCACAAGACCGACTGGACCGGTAGACCTCTTGATTGGATATGAGTACGCCGGATTCCACTCTCAACTGGAGAGAAAGAAAGGACACCTCCTGCTGCTGAGAAATCAGTTTGGAAAATGCCTTGGCGGAAAACATCCTGGTTTCCAAGAGACTCACACAAAGAGCGAGATAAAAGATGCCCGAGTTCATCATGTTGCAGCAGTTAACGTTGAAGATTTCTACAACATAGAAGGCCTTGGGGTAGCTTGTTCGCCACGTTGTGGGGGATGCAAATGTGGGAAATGCCCTATTTGAAGCAGTGATTACACCCTAAAGGAAGAAAGAGAGCTAAAACTAATTGAAAGCAAACTAGTGTTTGACAGCGGGAAGAAGAGATGGACAGCAGAATACCCCTGGATAAGAAGCCCGGAAGAATTATCTGACAACAAACGGGCAGCAATGTGGAGGCTAAGATCAACTGAAAAGAGACTAGCCAAAAATCCGGCGCACGCGGCTGTATACCAAAAGCAGATAGAAGACATGATACACCGGGGTGTCGCAAAGAAGTTGAACTACGAAGATCTAGAGAGCTACGATGGACCCATACACTACATATCGCATCATGAAGTGCTGATACCTGATTCCAAGTCTACACCGGTGAGAATTGTATTTAACAGCAGTGCCAATTACATGGGGCACACCTTGAACGAGTACTGGGCAAAAGGTCCCAACCTGCTAAACAATCTTCTTGAAGTCCTGTTACGCTTCCCAGAGAACGAAGTCGCAATGATGGGAGACATAAAGAAGATGTA
Source organism: Muricea muricata (assembly GCA_963855995.1). NCBI lineage: Eukaryota > Metazoa > Cnidaria > Anthozoa > Malacalcyonacea > Plexauridae > Muricea > Muricea muricata. The sequence continues at coordinate 12,030,668 of OY979719.1, forward strand.
TCACTCAGTGAAAATTGGAACAGTTGAACAGCACACACATCGATTTCTGTGGCGAGACATAGATACATCCAGAGACCCGGACACATTCATCGTTCAAACCGTATCGTTTGGAGACAAGCCCGCGGGAACCATTGCTACAGTTGCGTTGAGGAAAACAGCTGATATGCGTGAGAAGAATTTCCCTGAAGCAGCAAAGATCGTCAAGAACAACAGCTACATGGACGACATTCTAGATAGTGTCAATACAAAGGAGAAAGAATATCAGATGACCAAAGAAATAGAAACTGTAGTCAACGCCGGAGGGTTCGAGATGAAGAGCTGGATATTATCGGGAGAAATTACGAGTAGAACAGATGTCCATATTGAAGTACCAGCTGAAGAGCAAAAGGCCCTTGGGACCGTGTGGAACCCTGGAAAAGACTGCTTCCACTTTGAAGTCAAGCTAAATTTTTCGCCAAAAAGTAGGAAGCTAAGGGTGGGACCAGATTTGAAGAGTGAACAGATCCCTAGCGAAATCCCAGACATCCTCACAAAAAGAATGATCCTGTCGCAAGTTAACAGCATTTACGATCCGCTGGGGTTAGCGGGTCCGTTCACAGTTCGAGCAAAAATATTGATGCGAAGACTGTGGGGTAGCGAAACGAAATTCGATTGGGACGACCCAGTAGCCGAAGAGTTCAGACGAAGTTGGATTGAGTTTTTTCGCGACCTTTTCGAAATGCAAGAAATCGAATTCAAGAGATGTCTAAAACCAGCCGAAGCTGTCAGCAATCCTGACCTGGTTACTTTTAGCGATAGCTCGCAGGACGCATATGGTACGTGTGCCTACGCCAGATGGAAGGTCGAGGATGGAACGTACCAATGCAACCTGATAGCATCTAAAAATCGCCTTGCTCCGGTGAAAAAGATATCAATTGATAGATTAGAACTGTGCGCAGCTGTTCTAAACACGCGATTGACGACATTCATCGTGAAGGAATGTAGATATAAATTCGAGAAACGTTATCATATCGTCGAATCCCAAATTGTTCGTGCAATGATCCAAAAGGAAACGTACGGTTTCAACACGTTTGCAGCGACACGAATTGGTGAAATTCAGGAAGGAACAAACCCCAGTGACTGGTATTGGATAGAAGGAGAACTCAACATCGCAGACTGGATCACGAGAGGGAAGAAACCAAAGGAAACTGACGCAGATAGTTCTTGGCAGAATGGCCCGGAATTTCTCAAGAAACCAGATTCGGAATGGCCTACCAAGAAAACATTCAATGGAGAAGAGCTACCAGAAAGAGTTAAGACAGCAATGACAACACAAGTGACAGTGAACGACACCACATCACCAGAAATTGATATCACCCGGTATTCGTCATACACAAAGCTGATCAGAGTCACAGCAAGGATCCTCGCAGTGGGTCAAAGGAATCCGAACCTGAAGAATGCCGCTATAACATTAACGCCGGCAGACATTGAAAGGGCTGAAGTATTCTGGATCAGGAAAGCCCAAGAATCATTGAAGGAACAGGTGATCTTAGGAAAATTCAAGCGCTTGTGCCCAAGAACACGGGAAGATGGGATCATTGTCGTCGGTAGTCGTGCAGCGAAATGGATGCAGATGAGCTATAACCAGCATGAAGTCATCCTCTTAGCACACGATCACAGATTCTCGAGATTGTACACGGAGCACATCCATAAGCAAGCCCATCAAGGAGTGGCCGCAACTGCAAGTAAAGTCCGGTCGAGATTTTGGATCACGAGACTACACAAGATGGTAAAATCAATAAAGTTCAACTGTGTGGGGTGCAGGAAGTTAGAGAAGAAGCTTACGGGTCAAGTCATGGGGAAATTACCAGAAGAACGACTGAAACCTTCGCCACCTTGGTCATGTACTGCTATCGACTTGTTTGGGCCCTTTAAGGTCAGGGACGAGGTAAAGAAAAGAACGATCGGAAAAGCCTTTGGAGTAATATTTAACTGCCTGGCAACACGAGCCGTCCACGTCGACCTGTCACCAGACTACAGTGCGGAAAAGTTTCTTATGGTATTACGACGATTCGTGTCAGTAAGAGGATATCCAGCAAAGCTTCGATCTGATAATGGCACACAACTGGTTGCTGCCAACGAGGAACTCCAAACCGTGACACGGGCATGGAACTGGGAAGAATTAAAGGAGTTTGGAGTGACTCAAGGAATGCAATGGGACTTTACATCAGCGGACGCACCATGGCAAAATGGATGCTCAGAGGCTTTGATAAAATCCATCAAGAAATCGTTGCAAGTGGCAATTGGTGACAGCATCTTTACATTTTCGGAGCTTCAAACGGCATGTTACGAAGCAGCAAATTTAGTCAACGAAAGACCGATTGGACGAAACCCAACCTCACCGGAAGATGGATCCTACCTGTGCCCCAACGATCTGTTGCTGGGTCGATCGACATCAAGAATACCAAGCGGTCCCTTCCGAGAGACTAACAACCCGAATCATCGTCATGAGTTCGTCCAGAAAATCGTGGATGCTTTCTGGGCGAAATGGATTCGAGATTATTTCCCTAGTTTGATCGTGCAACAAAAGTGGCACACTGCTCAGCGAAATCTGATGGTTGGTGACATCGTGATGATACAAGATTCGAATTTGGTTAGAGGCAAATGGAGACTAGGACGAGTTTCAAAAATCAAACCAGGAGGTGACGGTAAGGTGAGAAACGTCGAAATTCAATACAAGAATTTAAAGACTGGGGAACAAGTGGGTGATTATGTGACAATCGAAAGAGCCGTTCATAGGTTGGTGGTAATTTTGCCAGTAGATTATAAATGAGAGGGATGTCACAAGTAGAATTTCGCAGCAGTGGTGACCATCGTAACATTTATAAACTCTAAACGTTCCTGTTATAGTTCGGAGGGGGAGTGTTTCGTGTTGCACGAACCGCGAATTGAACAATATTATTGAGAGTTTAATAGATTAGAGGACTTTTATGTGTAATTCGCAGCTGTTTATCAAGTCGTAAGAGACTACCGGGTAAATATTTAACATTGTTTATTCGTACTGATTGTAGTTTAGTCGGGTTTATTTATAGTTTATATTCGTCAATATTTTAGATTTCGAAATTAATGTATTGTTGGTGGTACTGATAAAAGGATAAAATACATGTTTCTACTGGAATGGTAGTTTGTTTCATTATTTGTTGAACGGCTGGCGAAACATAAATTATCCTACATCTGGACACAAATTGAACTTATTTGCCTTCAAACAATTATCAAAATTGTTTTGGAGATGCAACAAGGTGTACGACCACAATACTGCGATCTATTTAAACTTTAAAGACTTTTCACAACCGATCCGAACGCTGTATCCCAATAAAATTACTGGTTACAACGTTTGATAATTCCAATAGTTATTGGAATTGTCATTTCATGCATATAAAATGAACCCTGGGATACAACGTTCGGATCGGGTGCTTTTTAAGTGTGTTCATCTGATTTTTCGAATACAAAAATTGCATTTTCGCTCACAAATACTCAATATTAAACATACCCAACTTTATCCTGTATTCAAAACACAAAATTCAAAACGTTCAAGGCAATCCCACACTAATCTTTAATATCTTCGCTTTTGTTTTACATGAAAAACTTTGAGTGCGAAAAAATCGAAAAAAAGTTTTTCTCGCGCTTTCTCGATCTCTTGTTGTGAAAAGTCGATAACCAGCCAATAGGCGCACAACCGTACATCCGGGTCTTAAATATGGCCCCCATTAGCAAGCTTCAATTTGTCCCTTTCGTTTGACTGAGTTTATCCTACGATGCCCCCTCTATTCTTTTATAATCTCTATGGTCGTGACCTGTATGACAAATCCAAGATGGCGCGGGAACCGGGCAAAAAACTATAAGACTCTACTGGGAAATCAATGTTTTCGCGATTTAAAACGTCTCGTTCCTTGGAATCGCTTCGAATCAACATTTTTTGGAAACAACTAATTATTTGGAAGCGGAAGTTTTAAGCACTATTTGTGTAATTTCTGCTGAATTCCCCGTGAAAATCTCGCTCGTGAAATGTGTTGTGAATTGGTCACTTGGTCAGTTAGAGACATTTGTTGTCCAAAATATGTATTTTTGACCGGCTTTGGCTTCTTGGGTGTTATTGTGACCTACAGCTGTCCTAAATTAAATATTTACAAAACGATGGAGCAAGATCTTCGCGTACGAATCGATTGTTCGCTTGATTTGTGTGGTGTGTGATACTACATAGATACGACTTCAAGCCAACGTACTGTTTTCGAACTTCAAAGACGGATAGGTTATCAAGTAAATATTGTCTGAATTATGTAATATGCATTACCAAAATATAATCGAAAACTGGTGCTACAGCTGCTAGTTTCGTTCGTGTGAATAATGCATGAAATGTGAGTAGAATCATAGGCGGCCCAATTCAGTGTGTAGTTTCATATAGAGATCAGTGCGCACTGCTTCATATATTATTATATATTTATATAATAATGTATAAAGTAGTGCGCACTGATCTCTGTATGAAACTACACACTGAATTGGGCCGCCTATGGTAGAATTAACTGAACAGTCCACAGTTTAATGACCGAAATTTTTTATTTGAATTTAAACTATATGTTTACTTTAAAATTAACATAATGGTAAACTTTGGCATACTTTTGCATACACTGTACATAGAATGCAACATGCACCTGCTTGCTAGCTTGTGCTACATTGGAGCAATGTCTGCAAACATGCGAGTATGGTAAAGTAATATTCTAATGCCCATTTGCTATATTCCAATGAACAATTAGTCGTGATCATAAAATCATTAATAATTCATGAAGAAATCTGCACAAATCATCAGGAAATCTAGGCTAACCTGCCAACTGTGCTCAATATTGATAATGATAAATTGAAAAATAAAACTTTTCAGTCTGGGTAGTTTGCACACACTCAACACAAATTTAACCTAATTAAGCCTAATTAAGCGTGAAAGACATTATATGAAGTGAACACAAATACCGTTACGTACACAAATAACGTCAAATTGGCAACCTCAAAAAATGTATTATCTTGCTCCATAGATTCATCGACACACTGTGACACTGCATTACAGTATACATGATTGTAAATCAAAATCACACACCACACAAATCAAGCGAATAATCGATTTGTACGCGAACATCTTGCTCCATCGTTTTGTATATGTTTGATTTAGGATAGCTGTAGGTCACAATAACACCCAAGAGGCCAAAGCCGGTCAAAAATACATATTTTGGACAACAAATGTCTCGAACTGACCAAGTGACCAATTCACAACACATTTCACGAGCGAGATTTTCACGAGGAATTCAACAGAAATTATACAAATTGTGCTCAAAACTTCCGCAATAATTAGTTGTTTCCAAAAAATGTTGATTTGAAGCGATTCCAAGGAACGAGACGTTTTAAAACGCGAAAAACATTGATTTCTCTGTAGAGTCTTATAGTTTTTGCCCGGTTCCCGCGCCATTTTGGATCTATCATACAGGTCACGCATACGCAATAGTAATTATACTATGAGTCAGCAATCTAGACCTACTATATCTATGACCATAATGCATTGCGCTTCAGCACGGTAAGCCACCAAACAGTGGGGCTCGCTCAGGCTCGCCCCAATCAGAGTTCATTCTCGATTTTCATTGGAACTGTGATCTATTAGAGGACAGACGCACGCTGACGCCATTTCAGCAACAAGCCAATCACAGCAATTTTAGAATTATCAACAGCCAATAGCGTGCTTTGTTTTGTATAGATCATGATGCCGTCAAATGGTGTGCTAAAGTCTTTTCGTCGCACTACAAAGCTTATTTCGGCAAAATTTTCCACATTTTTATTATATAAATCAAATAGATAACATTTTGCCGGCTCGTGGGCCACTTTTTTGTTCTTACCACATTATGACGCCATACCGTGTATCTATAACTGAACAGACAACGGAAAAATGTTATCTATTTGGTTAAATACAAACTTTTGGAATTCGGAAAATCAATTAGTACAGTTCTTTCAAACAATAGTCAAGTTTGGTTGCAAAATGTTGGAAAAGGTAGAAAATATAGACCTGTAAAGTTTGCGAATTTACGAACGGAAAAGCGTTACTACCATGTGAAATTGTGGTGACGCAAAATCCCGCGTAATACAAAAGTATACAAAATTCGCAAACTTTACATTACTATATTTTCGACATTTTACAATATTTCACAACCAAACTTCACTAACATTCCAAACAGCGCCAACATTTTTTTTCAATTTGAGCACTAGAGCACAGTGCTAATAGGCTAAAATTAGTTGCTAGAATGCAGAGGCGTAGGAACGAATTAAAAGTTGGGGGGGCTGAACATACGAACGCCGACGGCGCGAGCTCTGTAGAGGGGTCCGGGGGCATCCTCCCCCAGGAAATTTTGAAAACTAAAACCCTGGAAATGCCATTTCCTGCGATTTGGGCACTTAATTTGGAGTTTATTTTGATTGCAAAAATGAGCTAAATTTGGCACATTTTTTACAAAAATGTGAATAATGTATAACGATCTCAAGAAAAAATGCATCAGTTGAAGTTTGGATATTGATTAGTGAATGTGAATTTCTGATATCTGCACTAAATGCTTATTGAAGTCAAATACTGATTTTATGGGTCCTATAACACCGTAATTAGATATTGGCACGAGAACAGGGAAATTGTGAAACTATCTGGTTAATCTTGGTGTATTCTTCCAGGGAAAAATGTAATTTTTTAGGCTCTAAATTGCTCTAAGAACCAATCTGGGAACCAATCTAATATTCTAACCATTCTAACACACTATCTAACACAACATTCACGTGATTAAAATCACGCCGGACGGATTTTTTTTAGGGGGGCTTAGCCCTTCCTTAAAAAATTTTGGGGGGCTCAAGCCCCCCCCCTAGCCCCCCTGTTCCAACGCCACTGCTAGAATGCCCTAGACAACAATCTCATTTAAAAAATAATAATTGCTAGACCAATTTGACCAAAACCTTAAAATAATCAGTTTGGCGACAACTTTTAGCAACGATTTTTGTATTTTGCAATAATTTATTTTGTGTTCACAGCCATTTTTTACACTTTTGTACAAATTTATAACTGTAGGTCTGAACTGGCCCTTTAAAGAGGAAATGTTTTCTACTGTTCATTAATGTAGAGGAAAGGATGCGCTCTCCCTCCTCATGTATAACTGTCTTCCAGTAATCACTAATGTAGGGGTGAGGGGTGCTTTAGGGAAAGAACGCACTCTCCTGAATCATGGATAGTCTTGCAGTGATTAAAGATCTTCATTGGGTATGTTAACCTGGACACCAAATTGTCTGGAAAGTTCTCTGAGTTGTCTCTCGTACAGAACATTACGCTCTATAGATTTTTGAAAATTGTATTTCAGGTCTTCAATTTCTTCAAAAAATGCTGGGTCGAAAGCTTCTAGTTCTTTACGCAACTGAAAAAAGTTAGTAGCAATTATTTAAGGACGCTCACAGAGCGATTCTGATTTTGGGGTATGTAGTTGAGTGTGTGCAAAGATGTCACACTTTAAATTTTGCCTGTAACTGATAAACAGAAATAATGGCGCTGGCGCCTAGCAGACGCTTCCATGCGCCAGAATGACAACATCGCATGCAACATGTCGCATCGTGTGATCGGGCCTCTATGACAGACTTAATATAATATTTGTTAATATGAATGAAGCCCAGTCAGGTAAAGGCATAGTAATAGTAAAATAATCGTTCTCTGACCAGAAGTAATTTAATTGGCGAGCCTTCGACTGTGGTCTGCTGTGCGACCAGTCTAGTGGTCGAAAGCTCGCCAATTAACCTTCTTCTGGTCAGAGAGCGATTCTTTTATCATTAATATAATATTGTCTGGTATTCTACAAGTAAAGGTCAATTGAAACTATAGGACAAGTCGCATGTGATTATGGCATATGAAAACAACTACATGCCAACGCCATTTACAGGCAAAATTTGAGACGTGACATCTTTACACACGACAAATTCAATGGCGTAGCAACTCACTAGTCAGCCCGACAATTTACCCGTTATGCAAATTTCAAGTTGCTTTTAAGTTATTATCACTATCAATTTTTTTTAGAAATTGATTGTTTTCGCAGTCAATGAACATAAAAATATTTGCATAGCGGGAATAAATCGTTAGGCTGGCTACGCTAATTGACAAATTACATCGGACAAAATAGAGTAAAAACACAAATGCGAAACTATATCATGGCAGAATCAGAGAAAGAACGCTCGGATTTTCAGACCTGAAACACGATGACCGCTATTGTTAAAGGTCTGGAACAGGTTGAAACGCATCTTTGCTTTAATCACATATTTACTCAATTATATACGCCTGCATAACAATCACGTGCTACTTGTCAGTATACAAGCTGTCCTAAATAAAAGCGAAATTCTGTATTGAAATTTAAATTATTGTTTATTCTAGTTTGGAAGTGTATTCATTTAGCTTTCTGTAAATAGATTGCCTATTAAATTTGAGCTTGAGGGTCACAAGTTATGTTACATTAACCGATGGCAACTACAAGTGTATAAAATTGAGGGTATTATCACACGTCCACCAATCTGTATTCGAAGTCTCTATTTGGATTTTCTATTTGGAAAAAAATATTCATCTAATATTTGTGTTCTTTTTGGTTCGTTAATATTCTGTAGTAAAATTGTGTTTTGGGCAGCGTGCAGTAAATTTTGTCTTTGAGGCCAGCAGGGCGTAGACTTTTCAAAAAATTTCGAGACTTTTCAAAACACCATGCAGAATAAACAAACTCTTAAATTATAATTCAAACACAGAAGCTCGATATAACAATGCTTTATTCCTCAACAATCGCCGATACAGATGAGGGGGAAATCCTGCTTACCAGGAAATCAAGATCTCCGTCTCTCAAGGTTTTAACCCAGAAGCTAGCGCTTTTGTTGGCTTGAACAGCTCCAAAACGTTCTCCTGAGTTGAAGTTCCTGGACAAACGATTCATGCGTATGCTCTCTGAAGGAGTGGTCTTTGGGTTACCAGGCATTGCCAAAACGTCATCCGACATAACTCCGGGTTTTTTCGCCAAGTTTGACGATTGTGATAGCCTTTGCGTGCAGCGCTGTTTCAGGTACAAACATTTTTAAGCCTCTTGTGATCCCAGCAACTAACCGGCAATTGTTGATAAGTTACCACAGACTATACACTATAAAGTCATACACTATTCCTACGCGTTGGGTTAAATCATTCTTGGGTAGTGCTGGTATTGACACTTCCAGTTTTAAAAGGCATTCCACGAGATCGGTTTCAACTTCTAAAGCAAAAACTGAAGGGATTTCCTTTCAGGATGTTTTAAAGATAGCAGACTCGACGGATCCTTCTTCTTTTTTTTACGTTATTATCATCTTCCTTCCTTTTCAGGCGACTTTGCCCGAGCAGTTTTACAGTAATTCTGTATATTGCAGTAGAAAAGTTTCGGGTTTTCGGCTTGAAACAAGCACTGTTATATCATAGGCAGCCCAGGAACGTGGTGTTTTGTTGTGTTTTTATCGATGTGACGTATACATAATTATAATTATACATAGGTCACCATTAAAAACAAAACAAAACACCGCGTTCCTGGGCTGCCTATGGTTATATCGAGCTCCTGTGCTCAAAACATAATTGAAGATTTAGAAAGGGCACGCAGCTCCCAATGTAAAGTCAGATTATATAAAAACACAGAAATGACATATAACAATCACTCCCACCCGTATTATATTTGCAGCAATTTCACGTATATATTTGCAGCAATTTCACATTCAAATTGCGTTCAGATTCTCTCAGACTACATTTTTTCACAAGGTTTTACCGAAAATTTACTTGGAATAAAGATTTCTCAAAATACTTAAATTTACTGAATACAAAATTTCCACAAATCTTCAGGCCTGCCAGGGGTGGGCAGCAAAAGCTTGATAGAAACAAAGCATATACTAAATAACTGACGCTGCAAAAATAATTTAAAAGCGAGTACCTTTATCTTTGAAAGGGAACCAACTGAAAATTTTGCCACGGGGACCCAAAATTGTTTGGGAGGCCCTGAGTTTATTAGATATTTGGAATGCATCTTTCGTAATTAAAAATAGCAAACTATTCACACGCATTTTATCAACATGCTTGCAGGGTTCATCAAACACTACCTTAATGATCTCTGAGTTTAGTCTGTTTTTCTCTATCTCCACAGTCTTTAGTTTAGTTTCAAGTTCTGTATTCATCCTCACTGTATTGTCATAATTAGACAGTTTATCCATTATGTCATCTTGACTCTAAAGATATATTGTCAATTGTTAAAATGATTCAGTAGAACTAACTTATTTTTATATAAACATTAGTGTATTCACAGTAGTGAACTAAAAAAGTACACAAAAAGCACGGCGAATTCGACATATGAGTAGTACTTACCTGTCCGTACGGCAGCGGAAGTAATTAGTATGCAGGATGGTATTGGCGGCAGAAGTAACGAGTACGTCATGCGCTGACGTCATGATAACATTACCAGTAACGTTACCAGTAATATTACCAGTAATATTACCGGTAACGTTACCAGTAATGTTACCAGTAACGTTACCGATCAGATGGCGGCTAACGTCAGCATGATAACGCTATGGCTTGTACGGATATGCCTAATATGGTTGGTTAAACATATAAAAGAGAACTGTGTTTCCACATGTTTATTAAGATATAGCCTTCTTACTACAAGCATTTACTTAGGGCAATAGTTTATCGATAGTGTTTGGGTTCATTGTTCTGGAAAACGTCCTGGAGCTTCTAAAAGCCGTTTCAGCAAAAACTTTCTCTTCTTTACGGCCGCTGCTATAGCTTCATCCGGGACAGACATATTGTTGTTCACATAATCATCTCAGGTCGCCATGATATTTTTATGGATGGGATCTTTTTTCAACGCTTTCATCCATGCCAAGTTATTCATGTAGACATCGCCCAATCCCTTTTGAAAAACAGATAGAATTTTTTTAAAAGCTTCCTCTTTCGCTTCGCTTTCGTCACGACCCTCCATGAGAAGCGCTTGCAAGATGTCATCGTACTAATCCTGGACCTTGGACGCCGCGTCGTTGATCAATGTAGTCCAGGGATCAATTTCCTCTTCAGAACTGTCTTCAGTTGCGATGCTGCTTTGTTCTTCTTCAGAACTGTTTTCATCACGGTCTTCTGTCGTAATGCTACCATCGTCTTCGGCATGAGTTTCCATGGAACTTTCGCTGTAGTCATCACCTACGACGCTTTCGCCGCATTGACAGTCCATTGTCTTATGAATGTCAGTGCAAAATAAGCGAATTCTCGGTTATGTACGACTATTTATACACAACAACACATCCTAATAATTTTGGCAGGAGCATACAAACAAACCTATTTTGAGAGCTCTAGAGAACCGTAAGGGAACCCCTAGGCAACCCCCAGGCAACTTCGAGGGAAGCCCTAGGCAACCCCCAGGGAACCCCAAGGCAACCCCAAGGCAACCCCGAGGGAACCCCCAGGACACCCAGGCTAGGAAGCTCTACTTAAAAACATGGATATATATATACAGAAGTGTTTATGCTTAAACTTTAATCATTTAGGCTAGCAATCATACCGAGACGATTTCCTCGGACCTGTCCGGTTTGCGGACGCCCTCATTTGAAAAATCTCAGCACGCATTTTCTAAAAGTGCACGAACTGTCTTCCAAGGAGAGAAGGCCTATTCTTAAGCAAGCCCAGGTGTCGTCATGGCAGCCCCACGTCGAAAGGTCTCCGCATATGACCATGTCCTACATGAACGTTGAGAAGCCTGGACAAAAGCGTGCAAAACAAAGTGAACAATTGCCATCCGCAAAAAGACCAAGAACAGCAGCGCGTACGACATCTTTGGCAACCAAATCCTGTCCGGAATTCAACTTCCGCCATAAATTCTCACTTTTGGTTGTGGGTCCCACACAAAGTGGAAAAGCGTATTTTGTCCAACAAATTTTAAAACACAATCGTATCGAGTATGAAGAGAAAAAGAGTATTCGCATTTCTTGGTACTACAATCAATGGCAAGAATGTTACGAAGAGTTAAAAAAGTCTCTCGGAAAAAGCATCTGATTTAAAAGAGGTGTGCCCGAACTGTCTAAAGATCTGTGTGAAATCAATCCCCGATACAATAACATCCTCATCCTAGACGATTTGATGGCTGAAGCGACAGACAGTTCTGTGGTATCTCGACTGTTTACCCAAGGCCGCCATCGCCAGTGTTATTCTATTGCTGCAAAACATATTTCCCGCGGGGAAATATAATACAGATATCAGCCGAAATGCCCAGTATTTGGTTCTCTTCCGAAGTCCTAGCGATCGGAAACAAATCGGAATTATTGCAGAACGCATGTTCGACAAGAATAGAGTGCACTTTATGAATGCCTATCACATGGAGACCGAAAAACCGTATGGATACTTGTTGGTGGATAACAAGCCCGGCACACCACCCGATAATCAAATTCTTGCAAACCTACTTAGGGAATGCTGTGCTTATCACTTTGGTGTAAACAGTACTGAGCCTACACGAGTGGAAACCAAGCCTGCAGGCAAACACAGCACAACAACCAAAATCACCTCTTCAAGGAAGAAGCCTGTTCAAACCGTCACCTGGTCCAATGCAACTATTCCCGAGTGGCAAGAATACACCTCGGGAGCACCGGAGGTCCGTAAGATTCCCGAAGGATATGTTATCATCGGAATGTACAACACATCGTGTAATACAAGTTATCAGCCTGTCCGTGGAGGTGTTGAGATCAATGGCGAAAATTATTGGCCTGTGAAATTAAAGCACCGGTCTACAGGTCATACCAAATGGTTGAATTTAAACAGCGATGAGCCTACCGTCCAATCCATTGTCAAAGAAACCATGGGAAACACTAGGTACAGAGCCAAAGACAAACTATAGCCCTCAGTAAATGCCTGTAATGAGAACTAGGCTATATCTTAATAAAGATGTCGAAACACTGTTTCTGTTCTCTTTTATATGTTTACTCAACCATATTAGGCATAACGTTATCCCCATAAGCCATAACGTTATCATGCTGACGTTAGCCGCCATCTGATCGGTAACGTTACCGGTAACGTTACTGGTAACATTACTGGTAACGTTACTGGTAACGTTATCATGACGTCAGCGCATGACGTACTCGTTACTAAGGGCGCCAATACCATCCCGCATACTAATTACTTCTGGCGCCAATACCATTCTGCATACTAATTACTTCCGCCGCCATACGGACAGGTAAGTACTACTTACATCAAGCGAGGTTGTAAGTCAGGAAGTTAGCTGTTGGAAACATGTGTGTTTTTATCACGAGTTAATACAAAACCATCAGAACATGATCACGTCCACTCGACCTATCACAACATTGTATTTAAGTGGTCTATATCCCATAGAACACATAGCATTTAACTGATTAGTAGGTTCTGTCATAGTTAATAGAGCTAGATGGTTTGGAAAGTTATTGGAACTACAATATAAGTCATTATATCTATGTTTTTGTTCTGGTTTATGCAGAAATAAGGTTCTTCGTCGTCACGTGCGTATTGAGTTTTTACCTAACTAACCAATAACAACGTTTTAGGAAAGTTAGCCATCCGTGACTTGAACAATTGGGCAATTCAAGAATTCCTATCGGTGGATTTGGCAAAAACACAATACACACGTGACGATGAAGAACCATATTTTGCATAAACGTTGACCAACAGAGATAATGAGTTATGTTGTTATTCTAATGAGTTTCCAAACCATCTACTCTATTAACATATGGTTCTATATAGAGCATACTAATGAGCTAGCAAAACAAGAGAAAACAATAAGCCCATTCGAATGTTCTATAGATCATATAGTATATAGATCATATAGTATATAGATCATATAGTATACAGATCATATTAATGAGATATAGAGCTTACCAATAAAAGTACATTTAAAAACATAAGGATCAAATTATCGGCATATTTCTCCTTATGCCAACAGCGTGAACAGCGAAGTTGTTAAATAAGTTGTGAAATGAGGAAAATTTCATCGTTACCGTAAAGGGGACGGTAAATTGTGTTGCATATCTGAAACGCATGCAATTACACAGGGTGGTGTTGATCCCTGTGGCATCACAGCTTTGATATTTTTCGAGGTGGAAACACTGTCGTTAATATACAGATTTGTTCTCTGTTCTTCACATAAATTTCACGCAAATTTAATGTTCCTCGCGCAAAATTATTCATTTATGAAGTAATATTTTGTGGTCTAAAGAGTCAAATGCCTTACATATATCTAAGAAACAATCGAACAATTTAACTTGCAGCAACTTTTTAACTTGCAGCAACTTTTTAACTTGCAGCAACTCTTGAATTTGCAGCAACCTTTTGACTTTCAGCAATTTTTAACTTGCAGCAACTTTATATATAACTTGCAGCAACTTTGCTTTAATGGCTGCAATAATATTAAAATTTCTGCAAGTCTAATGAAGTTACTGCAATAATTCTATTTGCAGCATGTCCTCTATGGGCCATCATAAACAGCCGACCCGAACGCTACAACCCAATAAAATTACTGATTACAACGTTTAATGATTCCAATACTTATTGGAATTGTCATTTCATGCACATGCATCTGCCTCGTACCGGGCGTCCCCGATATATACATTACATGAAGCATTGCAGTACCCTTCGCACTTTGTTCGCATTACTCATATTTTATGCGCTACTTTATATAAGCCTGATAAAAAGCGCCTAGGTACGAGGCAGCACATGCATATAAAACAAACCCTCACGAAAACCCCAACCTTAACCGTGATAATAAATGTTACGAACACTTCTGTTTGACCCAATCGCAATCCCTGGCCCAAACCCCAACCCTAACCGTGAAAATAAATGTAACGCGCACCTCTGGTCGATAAAAAAATGGTTTGCATGAAAAAGTTGTCGTCTTTATCCGGTTGGGACGTTTCATCCGGAGTATTTCGTTCCATGCATTTACAATTTTTCTGGGTTTACGCACTATAACTCCAGGATATACGCGATTATTTATAGTCTTGCCGAAAATGGAAAGCGCGTGCTCTGAACAGGATTTTCAAATCGAAATTTTTGAGTTCCATTGCAGAGTTTTACACCAGATGAGTTTTGATGTAAATGGTAAACAACCATGGACTTAGAAACTTAAGGTTCAATAGCAAAAATGTTAAACTATATGATAACTGTACTTTACCATATCTGCAGGCAACTGTTCAGCCTCACTCAGTTCCTTCATTCGTTTTAAATGAGAATGTAGTTCATCGTTTTCAACTTTGACACTTTCCAAGTGAAGTCTAAAAGTAAATGACTAAATGAAGTTCGCAATGACACTCCGCGCGAACAAAAAATCAAACACTCTTGTTATCGTTTTTAAAACGTGTCCAGTTTGACGCTTGTGAGTTATAATATTCAACATATCACCATTTTGTTACACCAGGATAGAATATTCTTTTGAAAGGTCCAGCGACATGGCCACTTAAAGGATAGTGACAATATTTTTTTCGATCACAAAAAACTTAGTTATTTATTAAACTTGCTTGATTCTTGGGATATTTTGGCAAAAAATACAAGCTGTCCGTCGTTTAATTATTAAGGATATGCATGTTAAGTCACAAGTGGGATCACGCGTTACTTTAATACGGACAAGCAGTAATCAGAGGTAAAATTTATCAAAGTTAACGGACGGTTCATAATCATATATCTCAAGATCGATGCAAGATTTGAATTCCAATTGGAGGAGGGAACGGGACATACTCGTATATTTTGTCCGGCCAACTTGAAATTAATTTCAAAAGAAAATAGTTGGGCAGAAATCTTACAGCTCTAGCTATACGGCCCTGTCTTCATGCATACGAAGGCAAGATAATAAAACAAAAATCTGAAAGAAAAAAGAGCTTTAAGCAATGAACATATACATACTTCTCTGCTAACCTCATGTTTTGCATTTCTCTAACAAGATCACTGTCCAGTTGAATGTCTGTTGGAAATCTTTCAAGGATTGCAATCTAAAATAGCCCGAATTCATATTCACAGCGAGTTCATGCAAAACGGATTTAAAACAGCTTGATGACAAGTTTGCATCAAACTGCTTAAATCTACAACAAGCACCAATGACGGCTGTATAGGTGCTTTTATTTAGAAGATCGTAGTTTCAGATGTCTCGTTGCACGACCATGCCCCTATCTGAAATGTCTGCCAACCCAAAAGCTTTACTGAAAATCGTGGGTTTTCTCTCAGTCCTCCGAAACTTCCAACAAGGAAACTTAGTCTACGTCAAACATAGTCAGACAAGTATATAATACCACAAATATCTCGCAAGTCAAGTTTGTTCAATAAATACCGGCACTATTAAAAAACTTGATATAAATTAAGGTAATTAGGTAATCACATCTACATGTTAATACGAGCTATAGGATTGGCAGTCTAGTGATAGAATAAATAAAACACAATAATATACAAGATTACCTTTTCCTCTAATTCGAACTGTTTCTTACGTAATTTTGTTTCTCTTTCGTCAGATCCTCTAAGATGTTCCTTGATATGGTTCAACATATTCGTCTAAAATGACATGTAAAAAATGGCGTGGAAATAAAACGAAGATAAGGCATGTCACCATTTCATCGCTCAAACCCACCTTTTCCTCCAGTTCTCCCTCTATGGATTTTAATTTCTGTTCAAACATCCGGGTCACAACTGCAGTCTTCCATTGCTTAGAGTCAAGTCCTTCTAGATTGGGTGCGCGGCTCTCTGCTTCTTGCAACTTCTGTTCCAACTGGGCTATAAGAACTTCTTTTTCACTCAAAGTATTCTCAAAAACTGCCAATTTTATCTTTAATGTTTTACTGCTTTCTATCTCCTTGGCTAAATCTTGTCGCAATTTCTCGTGTTCTGTCGCGAGCTTGGAAGAGGTCTTTGCTAGATCACTTCCTTTTAGCAAGCTTTGATGGCTTCGTTTCAATTTGCTGAACTCTTGCTGGAAAAAAAAACATGGCAAACATACATTCAAAGCAAAGTAATACTAGCAACAAACTTGGTCAACGACTTTTTTCTTGTTTCCTGCAGCGCGGAATAATATAAAATAGAAATAGAATTGAAACACTGCGCGCCCTCTAAGACATTAAAAAAATTCCTGCCCATAAATTGGCCACCCAACGAGGACAATTTGGTACTTCAGACTTGAGGATTTACTAAATGACCCGAATCAAGTGGGAGGTTCCATACTTGATGAAAGAGGACAGTAAAATTCAACGACGTTTGAAAATGCATTGCAACGCAACTAACACACAATAGTCAATGACACGCTCCAATGACGAAAATTGTGCGAAAACTAAAGAAGAATTTCTTTCAAGGTTTTGAATTTTTGTTTTCGAATTCAAGGACATTTAAGTTTTGTGCGAACTAAACATATTTAGTTCTAATTTCAAGATTTCAAGCGAACACTTTGCCTGTTAGACCATATAACCCTCCTCGGCGACCGCCGCCATGTTTTTACATTTGGCTCGAGCAACAATCAGTGGACTGTTTATAAATATAATAATCTACTCATGGTTTATAAACCAACTCGGGATTCTTTGATGTAGAACTAAATAATCCGGGAATGGTTTATAAATAATCCACAGATTGTTTATGAATAATCTATAGATTGTTTAGTATCGCAACACAAATCTTAACAACAAACAATCCTTAGACTCTTAATAAACAATCCATGGATTCTTTACTAAGAAGAGAAAAATTATTTGCAAATAATAGATTTTATCATTCACTTTATAGTATACTCAATTGTGATTGGTTAATTTACCTACAAATAACTGCGTGCAAATATCGATTTTGCTGCAAATAACTGGTGCAAACAGTTTACTGAGCATGCGCACTTCGAAAATGATTCGTCAGCACGAATTAAAAAATATCGTTCTTGTTTTAAAAACGGAAACATGGCTCGTTTTGCCGATTTGTCCGAAAACGAATTGTCCTTTTTACTACACGATAAAGACGCAGAACTATCGAACCATAAATTATATTTAAAAATTGTATATTATACTTCAATGATCTGCAACATCGAAATAAGTGTGATAGCAGGGAAACTAAATATAGAAGTCATTTTCACACACTGAAGGTTTGTGTAAAAAGCTTGTTGTCCACACTTATAGTTTTATAGGAAACTTTGCAAAAGAATAACATAAACTTGGCTTTCTCGAAATATCGTGATTTGTCGACGGCTCGCAGATCAATTATTCGCCTCTACCTTGATCGTCATGGGTAAATAATTTATCTGTTTACCACCGGCAAATCACGATATTTCGCTCAACCTCGTGCAACAATTTTTATTTTGTTATTTTTCGGAGTACATGTTTATTGGTGCAGATATATTGAGATCATAATTGTGTATTGTAGAATTAAATAATCATCCAATAAGGCTGAAAGTGCAACAACGATAAAAAGGCTTCTATATTGTATTTCTGGGCTTTCAGACCACCATGAGAGACCATGATCACACTAACCTTTAGTTTTTTATTTTCTTCTATCAGATCATCATGCTGTGTTTGTCCTGAGGCTGGATGTTTCTTGAGGTTATCGTTTTCAGTCTGCAATCTCTCCACAACCCTTCTCATCGCTGCTATAACTCTCTCCATATCCTCAACACTTTGCCCTCCCATGCCAGTACCTTGAGCTTTCTGCAAAACAAGAATAGTTTCTCTTTGCTGAGATGCTGCTCCACTGAATAGCATCATCACACCAAACTATCCAGGAAGATTTTGCATCGCCACGACAGGACTCGAACCTGCCACTGTGTGCTAATTATTTGATTTTGCATTCAAGTAACAGTAAAAGTAAATGAAGTTCAAACGACTTGAGTAAGTAAGGGTCTTTTCATACTTGGAAAAGCTATCGCGGCTGGCCAAAAAACATTTCGACAATTTTACAAGCGAGATCTCGCCTTGCTATGAATAGTATATGAAAAATTACACTGCATTTAAAAGAGGCGTAAAAGTTTTCCCGTGTACCGAGATCTCACTTGTCAACAACCAAGATATCGGTACAAGAGAGCGGTCCATATGAAATCCATATGCAGGGCAGAAACTAGAGCGTTAGTTAGGGGGGGGGGGGGGGGGGGTGTGAATATTCATCTTTTGAAATAGTTGTTATTAGAGTGGATTTCAAAAGGAATTTTTCGGGCAAAACAGGAATATGTTAGAGTTAAATACCGAGAAGAGGGGATTTCTGCCATATATCCCTTCTTCGAGGTATTTAATTAACTTAATTTATTTTTGAGGGGGTTCTTTTGAAGAATCGTTCAACAATTTAAATCGGGATTCTTCGGATTTAAATCGGTATTTTTTTGAGATCACAGAAAACCGACACAAAAACAAATTAAATGAATGTACACACTCTCAATTAACGAACTAGTTTCCATCCTGCCAATAACACAGCTTCGCCATTCAGCGAAAAATGTTGTGTCAGTGTCATAGCTGGAAGCGTATCCTGGTAAGCAGGAAAAAATTTCTCCACATGAAAAGAACAAAATTATTTTTTATGTCGAAAAATGAACAGACCCTAAAATAACTGCTGTACTGGGAGAAAAACCTACTTGAGTAAAAAGTACATAAAATACATTTTAAAACACTTGCGGTAAACTGCTTTGACGGCACCCATACGTAGGCTGTTTCGTGTGCACTAGTGAAAAGGTAAGCCGTTTAGACTGTTGCAATAAATTTGAATTTGCTGGCCATAAACCGTTGACGGAAACCAGCAACGCCCACCTTTCGTGATTTCTCTCTCTTCTTAGTAGCTTCTAATTCAGATTTCAAAATCTCGACGTATTCTTGAAGATCTGTAACACGAGCCTTAACAAGTCAAGAAAATTCCTTCCAACAAAACCGTAAAAACACAAAAGCGTGCAAGTAAGTTTACGCGAATCACCCTTGCTTACCAGTTGATTGTTACAGACCCTTAACGAATTTATTTCAACAAGTTCGGTGTTGACAAGGTGTGCTCGCACTGCTCGAACTAAATGTTGCAACAAGTTTGGAACAAGCTGTTAACTGACGTATAATGATTATGCAACACAACATTGTTAAAGCCTTGTGTTGTCAACTTTGTTACAATTTTGTAACAACAGATCTGTATCAAAGCCATTACGACAACCTTGTAACAAGTCTCATATTCAAGTCAAACTTGTAACCATATACCTGACTTATCTCTGATCATGCAGTACTTGTTCTCTTGGGGCTAATCTCAACCAACCGTGTCAATATTCCCAGCCGAGAAAACTTAGGGCCTGTTCAAACGGATGCAACATTGTTGGAATAACATCATCCAACACTTTTCAAATAGTGCTTTGTGCTATATCAATCTCAGTTATTTTAAGGTAAAAGTTCTCAACAAAAATAGATTGCCTTGGAATGTCAAGCAATACGCTAAGGAAGCGCTTTATTAACGTGCTTCAACATTGTTGTGTGTTGTTGGTCCAACAATGTTGCATCCGTTTGAACAGGCCCTTACAGTGACAAACTCGAAAGTGCAGTACGAGTCCAAAGTGAGGATCGAACCCATCATGTTAAAGGTGAATGGCGTTTGCTCCAACGATTGCGCCAAAATTAAACCGAAAACTCATTAATAATGTAAAATAACCAAAAGATTGTACAATTCTGTCTTGACGATGATACCAGGTATTAAGTGAACAAGTTGATCAGTTCAACGACAGAATAATAAAATTATTAGCACGTTCGACTAGTAAGCTGAAGTCCATGATTATTTAGCCCGACAGGCTTCGCCTCACGCTTAAACAAAATGGTCGGACTCGGACATCAACGCCGTCTAGTCCTCATGTTCTTATTCGAATTATACACAGAAAAAAGTCACAAACCTTTAATCGAGGATTTTCTTTCTTGGCTTGCTCCAGATGAAACTGTAGTTCCATGTTTTCCTAAAATATTTATTAAATTAATTCTAATTAGATGGTCTACTCTGGTTAAAGGTAATATTTCTCACCTTTCTAACTTGCAATAATTGATTTTGCAATGACTTATTTCTCTTCAAAAGACTTTCATGAATCTCAGTATCGACAAAATCGGGTTCCTCCTAAAATTGAAATTTGAAAAGTGTGGCTTAAAAACCAATCGTTTATAAGAGACACCTCCGTATCCAAGCGCCCCCCCCCCCCCCACGCTCTAAAATGCCAGATCATCTGCTTAAAAAGTGCTCAATACGATAACATTAATGGAAGTCTAATTCTTTTCATCAAGTGTCAACGTCATGTATTAGATTATTTTGTTCAATACCTGTCCCTGGGATCATTCATCAGGGATAACCTGCTGCTCCTTACAAAACGATTTTTTGGTTTCAAGTTGAAACAACTATACGATGTCGGGACTGTGAGAAAGAGTAACTGGGTCAGACATAACGCTAGTCTGGCACACGCCTGAAACCTGAATAAAATTTTACGCAAGGGGAAATCAGCTTCAGCAGGGCATGTGTGTCTCTAGAATCACTACCAATTTACCTTAACAATCGTTATGGCCATAGACGTTACGTGGAGATATGGCATATTAATATGAGTTGTAATTGTTTGTATAGAGATGACGGTTGCTATTTGCTTCATGAATATCTCCACCTTTTTGAGAAATGACTTCATCCCTTAAGTATACAATGTGTCCCAAAAAAAGCGGAGTTCTGCATTCAAGTTTAAACCTTCAAACGAATATCAAGCAATGAAACTAGTGTTTATTCTCGTTTAAAAGTGTATTCCTTCAGCTTTCTTTGGATAGGTTGTCTATGAAATTTGAGAACAAGTTACAAGCTATGGTATATCAACCGATCGCCATTGGAAGTTATTAATTACATCACATGTTCACAATCTGTATTCAAACTGGCTATCTGTATTTCATATCTGGAAGCAGAACATTCATCGCATTTTTTATTATTTTTCGTGATTTGTTGATCTTCAATAATAAATGTGTGTTTGGGGCAGCGTGCAGTAAATTTTGCCTTAAGACAGCTTAAATAATTTAATTGCAACCAGATTCATTTAATTTCTATCAAGGTAATCTCAATCAGAAAAAAGAACATTCATTTTCTTTATCGATATTTTGTCTAATGTTAATGTGTTAATTATAATAAAATCATTTTCAACAACATTATTTTCGCTGTGGAACATTAAGTGGACATTAGACAGTCTCAAACGGTACATGTGGCACCAAATTATGACCTTTTTTGGAGCATCTCAAAATGACCACTAAAATTGTTTCTTGCTTCAAGTAGACAAGTAATACCTTGTTCAAAAGGCAAATGAACAAGCCCTAAACAAAAAAAATAGTCACTTTATATGATCAAGTTTTCATTCAGCAATCAATCTTAGAAGATGAACTCCGTTTTTTTGGGACACCCTGTATAAGGAGCAGCGGAGCAACATCAGATCACCCCTGATAAAGACAGTAAATTAGAGGTCGAAACCTTTATTTTGAATAATGAATGCAACATGATCGGGCTTTGTATTTGTTAAGCATACCTAGAGTAACAAGGGTAACATGATTATTATGTCGGGTTCTCCTAAGCAAACTAACTTCATTACGAAGATATTCACCTTTTCAGCTGGAGTATGACGTAAGTGAGCTTCAAGCAAACTCAATCTTTCTTTCAGGTCTTTGTTCTGAAGTTCAACCTCCTGGACAAAAAAAAAACAGTGCACAAAATGAGATTAACTAGTTTTTAGTGGTAGGTGAGCAGTTAGCGCGTCTCTCAGTGTTCGTGAACTAATACATATGCGCTCCGTGTTTCTTGTGACAGTAAACTTGAGAAGCACTTGCGCTGTGATATGTATGCACATATTTTTTGCATGTCAAGAAAAAAATGTCTTACACACGAGCAAATAAAAACGTTAAAAAAATTTGTCGAGGAAAAATTGTTGACCGTACACACAGGCTAACAACATTACCAAGAGAAAATTGTTCGTCTGTTAGCTGGCGCATGAAATAACTTACCATGAGTCGACACGGTATAGAGAATTTGAAGGTTGATTTCACTCATCTTGAACTTACCTGTTGTCGAACATCACGATCAAGAGTTAGTTTTTGTCGAAGCTCCTGATTCTGCAAGTGAAATAAGGGATATTGTAGAATGTACAAAAAGACTATTAGAAAGGACTAAGAAAAATTGCGAGGTATAAGTTTCTTTGAAAGCTCATTTTTGGCAGAATGTGACAGACACTTCAGTAGGAAACCACAAGATGAGAGGATCTCTCGAAGCTAGCTCTGATAGTACAGAAAGATTAGTAAGACCATATGAGAATAATTAGAGGATGCAAAATAGAGGATACTCCTACCATACCTCGCTCTCCAGGTCGAAGATTCTCTGCTTTAAGTCCTGGACAACATCGTCACCATGTGCTGCTGATGCAGTGACAGCAGAACGAGAGGATGCCCTAGAGAAACAAGACAGCCGATGCACTCTTTTCCTTTATATTTTGAGATCTCATCGGTATACATCTACTCTTTTCAATTCAAGCAAAAAATTGCTTCACAGAAAGAAATTTACAAAGCTGTTTATGTTGGGCAAGTGGGAAATGTTAGAGCTAACCCTGGATTCAAGTCAAACCCACTCATCTAGTTTTTGTGGTTTAACATTATTGCATACATTTATTTCATAGATTACAGTGGAAAAATATATCTACGTTTACAAGATATCTGCTGTGGAATCTCCATAAAGATTCTACAGCAACCTTAAAGTGTCTAAAAGCTCTAGAAATGTTACAGACATCACTGCAGTCTTAAATTCAAACCTTGTGTACAAGCTAGGCGACAATAGCAGACAGCAAGGCAGCCAATCCGGTAACCTCACTTGTCTAACTCACTATACAGTCTGTCAGAAACTGATGATGGCGCTCTAATAAGTGAGGTGTAAATGGCGTGTTAAATAATGCATTGGAAACAGTCTTACACTCCTACTCATAATCAAATCTAAAAAAAAATGTCAGTGTTATCAGGAGATTAGTTACCTAGTATCTTGTTTGACTGGTATATCTGTAGATCAATGTCCTGTATTAACATATAATCAAGAGGTGGACGGAACATTTCCTGCAATTTGATTAGTTGCTCAGCTTGAGTAACAAAAAGGCAAGTATATACAGTCATCTCTAGTGCTTATCGCTATACCCTTACGAAAAAAAAACACATGTAAATCACTTGACTGTGTTTCGTGTGATAAACACGTGATTCGCATGTAGATGGTTGCCTATTTCAAACCAAATGTGGTCCAGATGCTATGAACATGTGGAGTTAGGTTGTCTGTTTCAAACCAAATGTGGTCCAGAATTGATCCATGTGTAGATCCATGTTGTCTACTTCAAACTACACCAGGTCCACATGCCTGTTGCTCATAACTTGTTCTTCACAGGTTATTAGCATGTATGGTGTTTATTTGTGTCCATTCGTGACTAAATACTATTTAAACACTTTAACACTACATATAGTACTTATTCGACAGCATTCGTCACTCAGCAGTCTCTAAAATATTCCAAATAGTGTTACGAAGGAGAAAGAAACGTAAAAATAAAAAAATGTAAACAGTAACTTTTCTATAGATTGATCGTTGATTAATGATGGTAATAGAATGAATAGGAGTGCAAAATGCCAAAATCATACGAGTGATTACAAAATCAATCGACCGCGCAGCGGCAGGTTGATTTTATAACAAACTTACTTGCAGGGAGGTTGGTTCGGGATTAACGCACCGAGGGGTCTGACAGCAGTTCGAACCTACCGAGCGAAGCGAGGTAGGTTCGGACAGCTGTCAGACCTCGAGGTGCGTTAATCCCGAACCAACCGAACCTGCAAGTAAGTTGGGTTTTTATCCCATACTAAACTTATCTTCTTGTGTTGTTTTCCGAGGCTCGCTGAGTCGCCGATGTATTTTGTCAACATTTTCTCTTCTTAAACTTATTGGTCTCTTAATATTTCTTTATCAGGGTCTCTATTGTCTTTAGTTTACAATTTTCCGTTTCTTTTTGCTTGGTTTCTGTGACGTCTTTAGCCCAAAAATGTTCTTTAAAGTGTAGGTTTAATCAGCTAAATTTTGTTCGCCATTGTTGTTGAGCAGTTTGAGGCGGACGGCAGCGTAAGCAGCAAGCAGGTAAGTTCGGGTTTTTGTAACGAATCAGAAAGCCGGTTTTATTGATAAAAGAGAAAAGCGGGTAAGTTCGGAAAAAGCAGGTAAGTTCGAAAAAAACTTACCTGCTGAGAACCAATCAGAAGCCCGCTTTCATGACACATATGGGATAAGTTAATGGCGAGTATGATTTGGTATTAATTGCACGACCTGATTCGTTCTATTACTTATTAATTATATATCTTCTGCAATCAAGAAAATTATATATCTTCTATAATTATATATCTTCTGTAAAAAAGAAAACAAATTCATATTTTGTACCCTAAATGCTGAGTGGCTAGTTGTAAATACTACAGTGAGTTTCATTCACTGTGGGAAAGGGTGCGATCACAGCTCACAGATGGTGCAATTAATGCTTAAATCGGACTCCTGTAAACTAATGAAATTGCAGTATTTGCTACTAATTACAGAAGATATGTAATTAATGTTGAAATTTCAGCTTGTATCTACACGTTTCTACCAAACGACACTATTTTGAATCCTCCCAGCAGCGCGATAGCTTCTCCTTGTGGTACTTACTGAACGACATATCAAAGACTACCTTCTGTATTCTTATTTTGAGTGTCACTTCCAGATGAATAAAAATGACAGGCATTTACTTCGAGAAAGGAGTTCAATATAGTAAGAAGTGGTTTTTATATAGTAAGGAGTGGCCTGAAAAAACTTTGCTATATTTGGACAGCCACTAGGGACTTAAATATAACTATGGAGTGAGTCTACCAATCCACCGAAAACCATATCACGTGATACTACTCATTTTACTGGCTGGTGATGTTGCGACAAATCCCGGTCTATTTTCAGGCCACGTTGGCCATGTTAACAGTCTAGTTCTCAATGCAAGAAGCCTGAAGAACATTCAAAGAGACGAACAGTCTAATCAAGTTGCTTGCAATCTTCAGCGCTTTGAAGACCTAGTTTATAGCAAGAACTCTGATGTTATTTGCGTGAATGAGACATGGCTGGATAGCACAGTATCTGATAACGAAATTCTGCATTCCGGGTTTTCCATGTTCAGGAAAGAGCCAAGTGGTGGTGGTGTACTTATCGCTATAAAAACGGATTCCTTCAAAACAGTTAAAGAGTTTTCGCTTGACAGAGAAGAGCTGCAAGAATTAGAGATTGCGAACAGTAACCGATCAGGAAATTCTTTACTGCTCAAATGGACAAGTTTAAGACCTATTTGCAAACCATGTGACCTTTATGAAAATATCATTATGGCTGGTGACTTTAACCTTCCAAACATTCACTGGGACATGATGGAGAACACATCTGGTCCTTGTATAGGGCTGTTGAATGATCACTACCTAAATCAACTAAACAACACTCCAACACAAGGAAATAGCATTCTGGTCCTTGTTATAACAAATATGCCTGATCATGTTACCCTGACGCAGATATTGTCTCCAGAAGAAACATCTGTGTTCACCGACCACCATACGATCACGTTCGATTTCTCGGCCTTCCTCAAACAGCCCAAGAAGTCTACAAGAACTGTGTATGACTATGCGAGAGGTAACTTGGATGCTCTGTGTGCTGCCTTACAGGAAATTGATTTGCCCTTTAACCATATCGGAGAAGTTTGACAACATCAATGTCAACTAGAAGCGTTGGAAGGAGACTTTTCTTTCTACCGTTTCGAGATTCGTGCTATAAAAGAAAATTCGAGGCCCGAATCCACTTCCGCGGACTTTATAAAGGATATACACTTCAGTATAAAACATACTGCTATCAATGTGGGTCCTGATATTTACAACTCGGAAAGATTACATATATAAATTATTAGTTTTTAAAATAGGTAAAATAATTATAAAATACCTATAAAATAACTATGAATCTAAGAATAAAAATAGTAAATTAGAGTCGTTTAAACAAGTATTAAAAAAATTTAAAATTCTTAGTCAGTTCTCGTTTAAAACTGAGATGATTACTTTGCTTTTGGACATCTCTTGGTAGGTCATTATATAATTTTGCTCTAAAGAAATAAAATCCTTTTCTTTCAAACTCTGTTTTCACCGTAGGTAATTTAAGTATCGTATTGTTACCACGAGTGTTTTTCGAGTAGGCATCTACTTCAAAGTAATTGTCAAAGATTTCACAGGAACGTTTTTCTGTGCATCGTCGTACAAAGAGGCAATTCTTGACACTCATCAGCTTTTCTACACTCATAACAGTCGATGAGGGGTTGTCAATGAGATTTGTGGCTCTTGATGCTATAGAACTTTATTTATTGGTGTCGCTGTCAGGCTTGCATGTAGCTAACTGCAATACGTCATAATTGGCGTAACCATCACATTGTAGATTCTTTCAGCTGCTAAATTATTCAAAAGTGGTAGAATTTTTGACTGCAGTCGAAGTCGTTTTGTCACCTTTTTGTACCTTTGATCGAAGTCTGTATTCAGTGTTAGTGATGGATCGACAATACTCCCCAAATATTTATACTGTTCGGTATTTTGAATTAAATAACCACGGTAGAAAAGATTAAGACCATTTTTCCCTTTCGACAATCGCTGAGTAGCGTCAAATAACATAGCTTCCGTTTTACTCTTTTTAAGATTTAATATCAGTTCATTTTCGAAGCAGAAATCCGATACATTATTTAAATCTTCATTTAGCAGCTTCGAGATTTCACTGACATTAGTTTCTGCGACAAAAATTACAGTATCGTCTGCATATTGAACAACTTCAAAGTGCCGTAAAGTCTCTGCAAAATCATTAAAGTAGATGAAAAAAAGTAATGGTCCCAGTATCGTACCTTGAGGGAGTCCGGTAAGCAAGGGCTCTTCGTTCGAGTGTGTCCCATTAATATAAAAGAAATGAGTTCGATGGAACAAATAGTCAGTAAAGCAGTTTAATTCTCTCCCGTTTATACCGTACATGTGTATTTTATCGATCAGCTTCCCGTGATTAATGGTACCAAATGCCCTGATGAGATCCATAAACACCACACCAACTAAGTTCTTTTTACCAACTTGCTTTCTTATCGTATCACAGAGCAAGGTAGCGGCCAGCTCAGTTGATCTACCTGGTCTAAAATCAAATTGATGCTTAAATAGCAGGTTATTACGGCTTATTCCAAAATTTTTGATAGCGCTGGAAGAATCGAAATAGGACGGTAATTTTCAGGTTCGGACATTGCTGCAGATTTGTGGATAGGTACGATGCGTGCTTTTTTCCAAATAGTCAGAAATGTACTGGTTTCTATCGAGAGATTGATAATGTAACATAAAGATCCACATATTACGGCGGCTGCGTACTTCAAAAGTGATGGTGGCAGGTTATCTGACCCAGTTGCCTTGGAGCGCTTCAAATCTTTCAGTTGCTGGCTAAAAGTGCAGAAACACTTTGAAACCGAAACACTTTATCGGTACGTATATTTGTAGTGCTTTTATTCCAGATAAACTCGCTAAGTGGCATTGATCGCTTTTTAAGAGCTTGAATGGCAGTGCCAAACCAGGAACTGAATTTGTTAGCAAAGTTTTGTTTATCTTGCGTTTGTGGAATGTCAGGTTGTTGTTTTGCTGGGAATTTAAACGATTTTCATCCAGATGATCAGGATGATATGTTGCTTTAGCTTGACACAGTGCGTTGTTACAGCGATTCCGGAGCTGTTTTAGTCAGGGAGGCAGAGGTAATTTTACCTACCTTCTCCACGGAGAAGGCTCTTAAATTGTCCGTTGGATGCCTAATATCACAATTCTGAATGTTGTTTGGCCCGATTTATCTTGTGGGCTTCGATCAACACGTTTTTTTTTTTCAGTTTTATTATAAAACTATTATGTGGTAAACTATATGTTGTAAAAAACTATATGTTGTAAAAAACAACATATAAGATATACCTACTATACGTAATAATTACTGGCACCCTTGTTTTTCAAGCCGTTTTTGAGTTATTGCTGCTTCAAAATGGGAAAGTTTTCTAAAATGGCGCTGATTTCCTGGGCACTAGTCGGAAAATAAGTTTTCAAACGCTCATAACTCAACAAAAATGTGAAAAATAAAAGTAACCATAATAATGTGCTATATGTAATTTTTTATTACCTTTTTGTTAACGTAAGTGGTTTTTCCTAGAAATAAATCGGAAATTTCGCCTTTCTTAACAATAATATAGTCTTATAGAAAATTTCGGGAAAAACGTGTTGGCTGGAGCTCACAAGAAATTTTATCGCGTTCAACATGCAGAAATATATTTATTAGACCAAAAGGTACAATATAAACATAAAATGAAATTGTCCCTCGCTATGGTAAGTAAACATATATTTTTGTACCTCTGCCTCCCCGACTATTTGTAAATGACCCAGTCTTCTTTTTTATTACTTTTCCTCTCAATATTTTATCACGACTGTTCATTATATTCTTTAGGGCTGGGTTTAGCCATGGGCAAGGGCGGCCTTTGATTCTCTTGTTAATCAGAGGAGCATGAGTTTGAAAAATGCTTACATTACGGGTATTATATACAGATGACCAATTAGTTGTGATCAGATCCTGACGCAGCTTATCGGCATTGTAATTTAACCCTGTGGGCATATTTTCTATGATTCAGTTTTCGTACACAAGCCACCATATCATGATCACTAGTTGCCGTCGGAATCACCTGGGCAGTCCGTATGTTATTTATAAGTAATAACATGGCTTTCAGATTGCTTAGTGATTAAATGTACCCGAAAGCCGAGGGAGGCTTGATTATTGTGACCGAGACAATGGGAACGCTTTTAAGGGATTTAGCTATAGCTGAAAGGGAATAAAACTTTGTGTGTTGTAATTAATCTCTGTAGTGGTGCAGTTAGGGATTTGGTAATGAGGTAGGGTTGGTTTTCTGTCTTTTTTAAGTATTGTTCTATTGAAATGTTTTAGAGCAGTTAAGAGGAAATATGTAAATGTATGTGCATACAGGGCAAATTTGGGCAAATACGAATCAAATGAAAACAGCCGGTCGAAATCGCATATTTTCACCTCTGAGCATTACTAGGGCAGCGAATAAGAAAAGAAAATTTCATTAATCATTTATCTGTCACGAGAAACAATTAACATCACAAATAAATGCCATCTTATCATCTTATCTAAGTTTACTACCAAAGCTAAAATTGGGAATTTTAAATTAATTTTGTAATTTAATTCCCTAATGGGTTTAAATTTCAACAGATTTTCAATAAACTCCCAACGGTGAAAATATGCGATTTCGACCGACTATTTTCATTTGATTCGTATTTGCCCAATCTTTCTTCAAATTTCACAAAAATGATGACAATCGAAAGCTAAAAGCCTGGTCTTTCCGCCTGCGAAAGAATGATTTCTGTAGATTGTATAATGAACGCGCTAGAGCACTGCAAAGTTCGATTACCTTTTTTTTGATATAAGCCCCTGTATAAGCTGGACTACAGTTACGTGTTTGTCAGTGAAATTTGAGTAATCAGGCGGAGTATACGAAGATAAGTATGTCGGGGCAACGTTTTTGTTTCGTTAAAGAACTTAATAAGCGCAGGTGTTTGGCATAAACATTAGGTACGATTAGCTAGTAATCGTACCTAATGCATAAATATTAGGTACGATTAGTTACTAATCCTACCTGGTGTATATTCATCGGGTTATTATAGTTGTTAATCGTCACTAGTAAAACAAAGGATTTCGAGGTGACTATGATCGAAGATATAATATCTATAATCGATGCTGACTGTTGCGTAATCGTGTTGCTTAATTAATTGCACAAAGCCATTGAGTGATAAGATTGATTTAAATTCACAATTGTCTCTTCTACTTGCATAGTTGACATTGCAATCTCCCATGATAATAATTTCTTTTGTTGGGCTTTGCAGTGACTCATTAAAGTCATTGTTTTAACAAAACAATGACTTAAAAATGTTTAAAAACGGTTTTGAGAGGTATTTTGACGAATCTTGTGGGCGATAGACACAACCTAACAGGAAACTGTGAGAATTTGTTAAAAATATCTCAACACACATGTTTTCAATCGATTCTTTCTCCGGAATTTCAGGTCTTTCCCAGGTTAATTGAGTTCTAATATACACTGCAACACCGCCTCCCATATTTCCATTTTTTCTACTGCGTAGGATAAGATCATATCCATTGATTTTGTACAAATCTGTGTTTTCATCTCGGGATAGATGGGTTTCTGAAAGTGTTATAACGTCGATGTTTAGATGACATAAAGAAAAAGGAGTCCATTCGAAGGAAACTGAAAGCCAAACCCGCGCTACATCTGCAGGAAAAATACAGAAGAATGCGTTTCGAAGTCAAACGATTACTTCGCGAAAGCCGCGAGAATTTTTTCTTCTCTATCAACGACAGCTTCGCAAGCAAGCCAAAACGCTTTTGGTCAGTGATGAAACAGAAATGAAAAACCTGCAGTGTCCCAGATTGTATCTCTATGCCTGCACCATCCAGCTTCACACACGAAGCAGACTCAGCCTCGGCTAGACCAACAGCCATGAAGCCTGATAAAATAGCCGATATGTTCAATACCTATTTCGCATCGGTGTTTACGTCTATAAAATTACCTGATCCATCTAAAGAAACGAGTACAGACCATTACATGACTCAATTAATCTTAAGCGAACTTGAAGTCGAACATACGCCTAAATCCCTCGACAGCAATAAAGCCACCGAACCTGATGAAATCTCAGCAAGGCTACTGAAACTTACTGCCTCTCTTACCGCGTTATCGTTCTTATTTTGGCTATTGCTCACAGATTTGGGCACCCCAGTCGATTGCTCTCATCAACATGTTGGAAAGCACTCAGAGACGCGCGGCAAAGTACATCTTAAAATTGCCATTTTCGACAGACGTTGACTATCAGACAAGACTGCAATCCTTTCATCTTCTTCCTGTATCGTACTGGCATGAATATCTAGATTTGACCCTTTTCTTCAAAATCAATCATGGGTTCGCAGAAACGTCCGCCCTCCCCGTCATCTGTGTAACTAACAGAATGACACGATCATCATCCAGCCACACCGTTAAATACGTTATAACTAAATGCAAAACCATTACCTATAGCAACAATCATTTCTTGTAAGAACTTGTCGACTATGGAACGGTCTTGTTGATGAGCTTCATTTAAACACGGAAAGCCTTAGTGTTTTTAAATCAATTTTATTGAAATATTATCATAAGTCATTAGAACTCAATTATGACTCTGATAATCCTCGAACATTTAAACTATATGTTTGAAATGCAACTCTGTGCGTAGTTTTGCATCTCAGTCTTGCATTCTGCGTTATAATACCGTTGGCAACATGTGTTTGTTCCTTAATATCGTCCTGAAAATCTATATGTTATCATAAAGTAAATTAATGGCTTTTTTGGGTACGAATTCTCTTGGTATATTGTCAGAGGTATTCATGGTCAATTCTGCGAGAGCTGTGTCATATGCCATGGTAGAAGACAAAGAGATACGCAATGTCCCAAACCTTTCACAATCCAGATTAGACCAGAAGATTCGGAAATTTGTGGCACTGACATCGCAAGTGCTAAAGATTTTGGTGTCTGAATCTTGCCTTTGCTGTTGCTATAAACCAAATCTTGATAAATTGAGAACACTTTGGGCCAGTTTTTCGTCCAAATCAACGTATCTGACTTCTTAAGGCTCATCAGAATAACCTAGCATCAACGCAGTAAAATTGAAAAGAAGCGGAGAGACCACTTTTCTGACGCTGTCACCAGTTATGTCGGATGACAATGGAGGCCAATCACTGAACCATGAAACAGTGTTTGTTCTTATGTTCTCCCGAAATTCAAGAGCGACCAAATAGAGATCTTTGAGCGCCATTCGTTGTTGGTTGTTGAACCATGCCTTCGTTTTCTTCGTCTTGATCGTCTTCATGTTCTTTATCTTTATCACTTCGGTCATCTGTTGTTAATGGTCTTTATTATATAAAGTACAGTGCTTTATAAGGACTTTGGGCACTGATAAAACTGATATCTCACATGTGAGATTATTTATGATAATTTCACATGTGAAAATTATCGCTTTTCAAACAATCACAAATCATAGCTTCTGGACATTTTATATTGGTGGAAAACCTGTAGTTTATATAATAAACAGAAAAATACATGGGTGCTTGGAAATACCAGATTTATTTTGATATCAGGAAATATCATGTTCAACACTCGAAATAAATCTGGTATTTCCGCGCAGCCATGTATTATTCTCTATTTCTATAACAGCTCCTTGATTGACATCTTCCGAAAAGACAATTTCACTATTGTGCCGTCTTTTTGGTTTGTGAAAAAACAAGCTGTGGAAACCTCTCCTGCAGTCTCCATTTTAAACGCATCGTTTTGTATTGAGATGCATCCTCGTTCTCTATTTCCATGACTGCTTTCACGAATTTTTCTTTGACATTGCTCATATATAAAATGTTTTGATTTTCAATGACTTCTTTTTTTACACAGGCAGAAAAAGGATTCGAATGACTAGTTGAACTTATATTTAATTTCTTCGGCGTGTCTTAAAAATGACGTATAATGTTCGTAACACCGTTTGTGGTACTTCACTTCCCGTGCAGCGCAATCGTTTCCTAATATTTGAAGAATGCGCTGGTCATCTTTCCTTGTTGCTGCCTCACGAAGTCTCCCATCGTCAATTGTTTCTGAAGTTACCAGTTAGTCTAATTTGCGCTTTTTTGTTCTGTTAGAATTCAAATAAACTTTAACATAATTTTGCATGTTTATAAAGAAAAAAATACAATTATTCAAAAATTTACAATAAGGATTAGGTATTGCAAAATGCGGCAGTAGTGGGACATGATGACAAGAGTTTTTCGACGTTTGCGCTTTGGGGTTGAACAGAAATGGTTGTGTACATGTTGTTGTTTGTGTAATTATAGGCGAAGCTAAATAAATAAATAAATAAATACAAAGCTTGGGATAGAAGTATTTCTAAAAAAATTAACTGTCAACAGAATTGATTTGGCGGTAAATCAAAAGAGCCGTAGAGGAATTCTCATTCAGAATGACCTCGGTTCTCCGGTGAACAGTGCCGGAGAAGTAGTTAGTTGTGAAAAGTAAAGAAAAATATAGATATTATCATTAATATATTTATGTTCTTCCTTACAAATTATACAAATTGGTGATAAAACAGCCTGGTTTCTTGGTTGGACAGCATTTGACATGACCACTCTCCTCCGCAGAGCCTTTGTGTTATGAAAGTTAATGAGATATTTTCAAAATATTTCGCAAATTATTATAAAGTTATGCAATAGTTTAAAGATCCCAAGGCATGATGGTAAGACGGAAATGGCTCTCTGCCATATAATGTTTTCAAAATGGTGTCAAAATTTACAATCATGGCTTCATAACATGCTTTTAGCATTATGAATATTCATATATTTAACTCGTATAATATGTAAATATACAATACACAGGCGGCATTCAATCTACACATAATTTTACGAATAAACGTAAATCCTATAGGGCTATAACTCATTGGAAGCTTATTTCCATTCATTGCAATTTTGCGAGCGCGCGGAATTTTGCGATCGCTTTCTTCTGAAATGTGTGCAGTCAGCCATATCGAATGAAATTCGTTTCACATGACAACACAAATTTCAAAAGAAAGCATTCTGCGCGCTCGCTAAATAGCACTGAATTGAAACTTTACTCAATCGTCTTTAAATTTTAAAACTCGTTTAACTTACCATCAATACTTAAATTATGCAGAGAAACTTCTAAGTCATCCATCGCACCTTCCGAGGACTATGGCTTCAAAGCATTCTTCGTCCTTTTACACGTTGATTACACATTAAAATTCCTTAAATTTCCAAAGTCGGCCATGACCGAGAACCGCTAACAATGTCCGAGAACCGCACGTTATGTGGCAGAGCCTTCTCGCTGTTCTTTCAATCGTCCAATCATTCATTGGGCGCTTACTAATTTGCTATAAACTTCATGTAAGTTCAATATATCAGCTACTATTGCGTAATTTTGTAATAATTTGCGAAATAGGGCTTTGCGGAGGAGAGTGTGACATGACTGTTCAAGATCTTAAGCCTTTTTTTAAGAGGAACCGATAGAGTTTGGTCGACTTCAGCAATTTTTTCTGTTCCTTCATTATTTCTAATTTCATCATCTTTTGTTTCTTTGCACATCTAGTCGGGCACGTCGTATAAAAGTCAGATTTGTAAACTTAGAGTAGCAACTTCGATGATAGCATAAAATATTATTAGAGTAGCAACTTCGATGACAGCATAAAATAATATTTTGCCTCAATCCAGTTCCAAACGTTTATTCCACGACACCAGTGGAGGTACTTTTAGAATTATTATTGCTTACCAGGAATCCATCATTGCTAGTTTTGAAGATATATGGCAAAGCAGACTTTCTCAAAATGTTGATAGACGTTGATCATAATTTACGAAAATTCTCCTTCAAACGCCTAATACCTCCCATTCTTATCCATTTTAGAAGTCCAGTTTCCGCCGTTCCACGTATTCTTTGAAAAATCCTTCAACTATGACACCAAGTTCGTTTATTTTCTAACTAAAACATTCTCTTGTTGTTACCTCTATGCTGTTTTTGGTTAAAGAATGTCGTTTCCACTTCCAATTAAGTTAAGAACGACGTCTTATCGTGTTATCATACTTTTAAAACTAATAGCGTGGTCCACCTGAAATATGGAACAGCGCCATATATTTTCAGTCATGTGACTAACATCAAATATCAACATCGTAAAGATCTTCTCACAACTTTGTGTTGATGTTCGTAAGTTTTAATGAATAGCAATGCTCATTTTGAATACGTACGCCATAAATATCTTATAAAACTAATATCGTGGGTCGCAGTGTACATTTTATGTTCGATGGATCCCCGATTGTGTTGGATGTCTTTAACAATATGTTTTGTCTTCTCTGCAATCTCGCGCCGTTCGCCGTCAAGTCCAAGCCAAAGTTCGTGGCATTTCAAAAACTTTTCGAACGATATGTCAGTGAAGGTAGTTAGAAATCCACTTACTTCTTTGAAATGAACTAAACAAGATGGTTTTGCATGCCCGTCTGCCATTTTAAAATGGACGCTGTTTTTTAAATATTTTTGTCAATTTCTCTCAGATAATTTAAAATTATTTGTCACATGTTTTTAATCGAAGTAAATGTTATTTAGTAGGAGTAAATGAAATTTCTTTTCTTTTTTTTTAAACTGTATCGGAAAAAAAACAAAATAATAAATTGAAATTTGTCTTTTGATCAAATTCCCGCACAAAAATGCTTAAAATTATGCGTGAAAAGGACTGGAATGACTACATTAAATTCTATACCATAAAGTTTCCGTGAAACAAAATGCGGATTTCGATTTTCGAAGAGTAAAAAGTCGTGACGTGTAAGCGCAAAATACACAAAAACTGCAGGTTTTTGCAACTGACAACAACTGAATTCGGATTAAGCATAAAAAATCTATAGTTACGTGTCAAAAAAATTAGTGCCCGGATGTGGAAAACAAAACTCAACAAAAATTGATAGAGAATACGGACTAATACACTTGAAATAAAAATTGCAGCCGGTTAAAATTTCATTTTTGCACCATAGGAGAACTGAATATACAAATTTTGGCAACCTGAATTGAACCTAATTTCAATTACCTCTTAAGAATTCACTATGTAGCCAGTCTTTCATATCAAGCGCTATTTCCAGCGCTGACTCGCATGATAAGTTGGAATTCAGTATAGTAAAAAAAACCCGGAGCAACCATACAGTGAGTCAGCCATAACGAATTGATACATAAAATTTTCTTACCTTTTTAGTTTGTTCGTTCGCTCTCCCCTTGCTAAAGCATCACGACACAAAGTTAAAGACTTCTCAGTCTTTTCTAGTTCTTTCGTCTTTTCTGCCAGTTTTGTTTTTAGTGTTTCAACTTTATGTTGCCATTTCTTTCCTTCTTCCCACTTTAAAACTTCCTCACTCACTTTCTGACTCTACGGGGAAAAATACAACACTACCGTTTATTAGAATATTATCTATTTACCAAGAATTTCAGTTTCGCACTTCTTTCTGTTGCTGTAATCGACGTGATCGTCCAATCGGTTCTTTGGTTTACTGGGGCCGGCGTTTGATCGGATGTTGCTGAAACGTTGTTATGGTTGGATAATTTTGGGTCATTGACAAAATTAACCTCTAATAAAATTGAAAACTGTTCACTTTTCCTGTTGGAGGAAATAGGAGTAGCCGGAGAAAGCCCAAGGCGTTGGGCAGAGCGTTGACTTAAGCTACTGATACATGGGCAATATTTTTCTCGCGACGGCAATGCAGTGTTTGTAAAATCATCCCATTGCCGTCGCGGGAGTAAAATTGCTCATGTATCATAATCTGCGACGGCAACTTAATGTAAAGCGAAATCGTTGCAGAAAGTTCAAAATTTTGATTTTCGGCAACGGTTGCCGGCAGTTAGAAGGCGTGGTCAAGGAAAATCAAGGGTAAAATATCTAAATTTCTTCACCAGCCGATGAAGTTCGGGAATTATGCGGAAGTGTAGTCAGTTCTTGCGGCGGCAATGCAATGATCCGTAAAAATGGAATGTATCTTCTTTTCTATGTTTCACTCGCATACTAACACAAACGAAGATCAAAAAACCTTCTGTTTCTCCTCATTTTTGCCATTTTCTTCCTCTTTAACTTCTTTCTCTCTGTTTTTCTCGTTTAATCTCTGTAATTTTCTCTCCATTTCAGCGAGACGTTGTTCGCTTTCCTGTCTCATTTTTTTTTCATTTCTCAAACTTTCTTCAACATCTTCATAATTATCACGACGTTCCTGTAGCTCCGCCATTTGTACAAGAGCTGTTTTCTTCTTTTCCAAGTCCTGAAAAAAATAAGAACTTTATTTTCCTCCCTAGTTTTAGAAAAAATACTAGCATGTCATGTCAAACAATTTATAATCAAGCAAAATCAGTAGGACCGAACGAAACTCTACGACTTTTAAAGAGCTTGATCAACTTTTCAGACCTGCCATATTTTCACAGTAGATTCAAGATTTTCGAGGTTCGTAAGAGTCCTAATGTTATGGGTTGAACTTTATAAACAACGTTCAAATTCTTGGGTTAATGACTTTATAAATGTTGTCAAATGTGAAATGCTTGTAGGGAAGTGGTTCGAAAGGATTGCTATTTTACACACGAACACACTGAAGTAAATGGTCGATTTGTTCGTTGCCAATGTAAGTTGGGATTAAACTAGCAGCAGACTATTTTATCTCGTATAAACCTATTATTGCGGCAGCAACGTTTTGTTATGCTTCTAAGCAAACGAGGAAATATCCTGGTAAACTTTCTTTTTAATAAGCACGTTTGAAAGATATAAACAAGTGACCATTAAACAATAAAAAGTCCAGTATTAAAAAAGATAAAGGAATGCATTGAACTAAGGTAAACAGCCCTAGACTAGGTTGGAGCCAAATTTTATCTCCATACATGCGTGTCTGGAGGCAAAGTCCCGCAATTTTGTGTGCTGTCTCGCGAATTGCACGCGTTTGCAACGAAAGTCGAGCGTTATGATGCACTAACATTAATTTGTAAAACATTTGTTTTAACTACAAATCCGTTCTGGAAAATGCGCATGAAATATCAACATGTAAGTTTACTGTGTGGCTGGATGATAGTCGCACCGACTTTGATGAAGCATCTTCGTATAAAACCATGAGGAATTACAAATATCTTTACCCAACTGTTTAGAACAAAAATATTTATGTTGTTTAAAACCAGGATATCAGCAAGAAAATTTCAATGACATGCATGTTGACATCGGATTTTCACGCAAATCAAATTGTTTTTGTTTGGTCATGCGTGAAAAGACTGGGTACGCATGACTTCAAATTTCCCGCCAAAGGTAGCCTTCCAGTTATATTGAGTTCAATGATTGCATGGTCCCTCTTCTCTTTACAGTCACAAAATACTGTACAACATATTTACTCGTAATATATTGGTTTTGAGCATGCCTACTATATAAATACATGCATATCAATTATGATTATAGAATGTCAGTTTATTAAAGGAGCAGTATAACATTTCACGCATATTTCATTTCTTTATTTTCTTGCTATTTCACAAATTTCTTGTAGATTCACTTTCATTAAACATCCGATCTGAACGTTGTATCCCAATAAAATTATTGTATCCAATAAATTATTGGGATTATCACGGTTAGGGTTAGGGTTGGGGTTTGGGTCAGGGTTCATTTTATATGCATGAAATGACAATTCATCCGGGAATATCGAATTCCATACCATGCTCGCCCTCCTTTGAGGACGCCATCTTGGATTCCGAGCTTGAAAACGTTGGCCCAACGCTTTCAAGTTTATTATGCGCAGAAGCATATGCGTGAAATATAACAGTGCTCCTTTAATTGTGACAGCTTGGGAAACAAGCAGCAGCAGCAGCAGCAGCAGCAGCAGCAGCAGCAGTAGTATAACTTTATTTACACACGCTGACCCCGTCAACCGCAGCTGATTTCCACGGGGGGCTTGTACCAGTAAATAATTTTACATGCAGAATAATATAAGCTATCTGCAAAATTTATAAGTTAAGACATAGATATAAGTTTCAACAATATAAGCTATTTACGAAATATCTATGTTTTAAGACATAAAAAAGTTTAAGATTGCTTACAGGTAAGTGACTACAAGACCACTTGACATAATTATCCCGTAGTGATAATAAGTTTTCTCACTCTTATACCACAGTTAATAGAAATAGGATGGTTAGGCTAGCCGGCAAACTTCAAAGGGATTGCAAATATATGTCGGAGACCACTTTTTATTCTGACACGTGACCAATAAGCGGTATCATGCTGCGAGCGCTTAATAAAAAACATATGAGTGAAATTTGATACAATCTTGTAATTCCGAAATATTTCCTGTGAAAGCAAGGAAAACCCACGACATGGAGAGCTGTAAGGAGGCTGATATTGAGGAGAACGTTGAATTACCTAAGGAAAGTCTTATAAAGTCCTGTGACGCTGTATTTACAGGAGATAGAATTTGTGAGTATAGGCAAACAGGATTCCGTGGTTGAATCGATTTTCGATCCGAAAGACAAAGAATACGATGCTTTTAATGTAGATGTTTCGCTCACACTCTTAGATACGCAAAATGACGAAGTAGACGCAGAGTTTCTCGAAGCCCTAACAGATATTGAAGGAAAAAAATCGTTTCCCTGCCCGAAATGCATTAAAATTTGCAAGTAGAAAGGAGGCTTGACCAGACACACAAATTCAAAACATCGTGAATCAGATCCTGAGTTGTCAACCGAATCGGGCAACAATCACAACTGTCTTTTGTTAGAACACATAGAAGATCTTGCGGGCGTCGTGGAATCGATAAAAACAAATTTGATTGCTGGAGATTTGTATGGACCAGTAATAAACACCGACATTAATACAAAACTTATATATAAAACTTGATCCCTCTGAACGTGGCCCTCTTCCTACATCGCATGTTATATAGTTTCAAAGCTTTACCAGAAGTCAAAAAATAATTCAGAGTTGCAAGCACTCTTACAAGCGTTGAAATCGACTGGACATGATAATGAATTTATATTAGTTCGAAGCAGAGGCGGACTTGTTGCTCCTAGCCGTCACCTAATGGCTATTGTAGAGGCAGCTGAGCTTTGTTTTAGAAAAATGTCAGTGAGGGCAAACTTGTTTTGCGAAATATACCCACTGATACTATCTGCTGCGAGTCTACCTTAAGCTCTCCAATGGTCAAATCATTGTGGGAAACATTGTTCTGGAAGCAGGGGTAGAAGTTCGACCCAGAAGTTGTGCTAAGAGAACATTGTAAAGCTGTATTTACGAGTTCGTTCTTTTTCGTATGCCAGGCAGTATATAAGCAATTATAAAATTAGGGAAAACAGACAATGAGTAATTAAGTCTTTAATAATAAGAATGAACTAAAACGAAGCAAAGACAATTAAAGCAACTGATGTATTTATTAACATTATATTATTTGCATTGTTATAGCGCATTTTAAAATGCGTCACTTTTCGTTCATCTCCCTTACACAAAAAAAATTGTTATCAACCTTGAGTATCCATATGTCCTCACCATTGTTTTTAACATTAATATATAAGTAATAATCAACCCCAAGTATCCGCATGGTTTCCTATAGCACTTGTGGTATTTGTCAAATAGGAAAACATGTGGATACTCAATGGTTGTACCATGGATACTTTCATTAACTATCCATGGTTGTACAATAAGAACAGAGGAAGAAAGTATTTAGAAACACACAAGTTTATACCTATACAATGCTAAGTGTCATGCAGGTGTCCATGTGTTAATGGGTTAACAAAGATTGTAATCCCACACAAAGTTTACTCGACTTTTCAAATTCTTTGCAACAATTCAATTTATTAATAAGTCCACATATTGAACTGAACATTTCTGTTCTAAATGGATGGAACGATGGTCGGGCACTGGCCAGTTGAACGCAAACACAGTTGATGTCAGAGACGAATTCACAACAACAGTGTACTGTGTACATAGGAATACTGTGGGTATTTCATGAAACACAATTCGTGTTTCACCTTCGTACGATCCTTCTAGTTGCATGGTTGAACATTTTTCTTCTTCAGCTGCCTTGTGAAATCCTCAATATCGGAATATTGTGGCTCAGTTCAGATGACGCTGATGGCTTGTGAACAACAGGGGTGTCAGATTTCCTCACGAGCACGCGACGTTCTCGTTTGCGAGCTTCGTGGCTGTTCTCTGGCAGGTTTTCTGTTGGAACAATCCTATCAGAAATATCCAAATACAGTTCAGTTAATGCCCATTTCAACGAACAAATAATTGAATATTCATGAACAAAAATGTGCCTTGCATACGCTAAATTAATAGTTGAATGAACACGAAACAAACAAAAGACTACAACAGTTCAGCTTACCAGTTGAGACACAATCGGCCTTAAAATGCCGCTCGCAGATAAAAATTCTGTTCTTCTCTATCCGCGTCTTCATGTCTGGCGTCATTTCTCGTGTCCGCACCGCAAGATTAGACTAGATTAGTTTTTTCGTATGTTCTCCCTCTGAATCGGATACAGTCGGGATTTTGAACAGCGATAGTTCATGCTTTGTACTGGTCGGACACCCGAAAAAGGCGCAATTACCACCTCCTATATCTTCGCAACAACTCCTCGTAATTGATTTCGTAATACCAGCGCAATAAAGTAAGAGAAATACGAGCTATACACCTATACAACAGCTGGGCTCACTCTTGTGTGTAGTATTTGTAATATGAGGTCTTGGCGTCCATCCCGCTTATTGGTCACATGACCAAAATAAAAAGTGGACAATAACATATTTGGTCACGTGGTTAGCTAGCCTAACCATCCTATTTCTATTAACTGTGCTTATACGAAAATAGATTTGTGAGTGATTTGGGACCCTTTTTTAATACCTTATACATCATCTTTGCTTTAGGCTTTTTTTCTGGCTCCCAGCCCAAAGCATGCAAAGCAATCGTATGATGTACGTCATTGTTTAAATTCAAAATAAATCTAGCTGCTCTATTTTGCAGTTCTTGGAGACGTTTTGATTGAGTTTCGCCAAATACATCCCATACCTCACAGCAGTAGTCAAAGTGCGGACGAACAATTCAACAAATGGTTTGATGCGACAAATAGCAGATTCCTGCTGTTACTTTTTTGACAGCATTACTTTTCCAAGATAGATGCAGGTCAATTGTTGCTCCTAGAGTTTTGCATTCATTTACTTGTTTAGTTTGTTTATTTCCAATTAAAACATTTGGAGAACCAGAAATATTTTTTATCATTGGTTTTAAGCTAACCAACATAAAATCATTGAGGATACGTCCGTTGGCTATTAACCATTTTCTAAGGTTCTCTAAATCACAATTTGCTGCAGCCTCAAGGTCAGTCAAAGAATTTGCTGAAGCAGTCAGGTTTGTGTCATATCAGCAAACATCTATGGTTTTTCGAATAAAGTTGTCCTTCAGTAGCATTATGTAATATTAAAATGTATTTTCAAATGAAGTCAAAATTGCTACTGGGTATTTACAAATAAAAATTTTAAAAAGTTAAGCTTTCGTTGTCTACCTTTCGTTGTAGACAACGAAAGCTTAACTTTTCAAAATTTTTATTTGTAAATACCCAGTAGCAATTTTGACTTCATTTGAAAATACATTTTAATATCTATGGTTTTGTTTTGTTTAGACAGTGAGGCAAATCATTGATGTACAACAAAAAATAAGTGCCCTAAGATAGAGCCATCTGGTACACCACATTTGATTAGGCGCTCAGATGAAAAAGGAGTTCTTTATTTAGCACTTCTGATTTCGTTTAGTGAGATACGATTCAAGTAAAGTTCGAGCTTGTCTTTTTATTCCATAAAGCTCCAATTTTCGTAACAGAATTTAATGATCAACAGTATCAAAGGCTTTTTTTAAATCAATTAAGACTAAATTGTTTTCCTTTCTATATTCACATACCATTCATTAGTACAGTCTAATAATGCACTAGCTGTGGGGTGAGATTTTCGAAATCCAAACTGGGAATCACTGAGAAGCTCAAATGTTGTTAAATAGCTGTACATTGAAAGTGTCAATTAAAATATAAACACTGTTGCAATGTTTGACAGCATGGTATGCTAGACGACGAACTGTACGTACAAGCAAAGTTCTTATTCTTCTTACCTTTTTCAATCTATTATTTTCTTCTTGCAAGTTATTCTCCTTCTCCTTGCCTTTCTTCACTTCATTTCGCATTTTCTCAAGTTTAGCACTCAGTCCATCCACGCGATCGTGCAGCTCGGCAGTTTCTCGCGCGACTATCATTTCTACATTCACCTCTTCACCTGCAAGCTGGGTATTTGCCCGTTGATTCTCCTCAGCAGCGCTGACCATATCCGCCCGCAATTGTCTGAGTGCCTTACTGAGTGTCTTCTGTTCCTTGTCTTTAATCATAAGCTGATTACGT
The DNA here is from genome assembly GCA_963855995.1 of Muricea muricata. NCBI lineage: Eukaryota > Metazoa > Cnidaria > Anthozoa > Malacalcyonacea > Plexauridae > Muricea > Muricea muricata. The sequence goes on from OY979719.1 coordinate 12,074,811, forward strand.
AACCGTTCAACTAATGATTTCATAGCTCGCGTCGGAGCACGTTCGTTTGCCTCTCGGGCAGCTTCGAGTTCTTCCGTTAAGACTTCGTTTTCCTTCGCACGCTCTCGTAAATTTTGTTTACGTGATTCCAACTCGTTCTCAAGCATCTTAATTTTCTCTAAAAGGCCTGCCTCGGCTATCTCGGCCTTTTTGGTCATTTCCGCCAACCTATCTTCGTACTCGACTTTCAACTTACCCAGCTCGTTCCTAGACCTCTGGTACCTTTCAGCAGCCGCGGCCAAAGCGTTCTCTTGTTCAGCGGCAATCTCTTCAAGTTCTGAAAGTTGTCTCAGTTCCCTGTTCCCAGGTCTCGCGGTGCTTGCACTGTTAATTACGTCATTTTGCCGAGCTTTAAACTTGCCCAAAGCTTCGTCAGCTTCGAGTTGGAGACGATCTTGAAGAAGTTTGATTTCCGCTTTATGCTGCTGTGTTTGAGCTGTCATATCGTCACGTGATTCCTGGAAAAAATTAAGAATGTATTTTCGTGATTATGTTTGCTGGGACGGGATAATATGAAGGGTGATTTGGAGGTATTGGGAAGTCACAGTTTATGATTTTGCAAAACTGCCTTATTAGGCCGTGGGCCGACCACGGGAAAATCGTCTGGAAAGCAATTGCGTTTCCCACATTTGTAGAATGAAATATTTCGATGTAGACTTACGTTTTGAACTGTACTAAATTCAATTCTTCTTGTTCCCAAGTCTGAAAGCCCGCAGTTTTTGTGTAAAATAGCATTGAATATTCATGTTCTGAAATTTAAATATAGAATAAGCCGCCATTGTCCCATTAAAAACACATCGTTCAACAATGCGATGTTTGGTACCAGTCTCCACTGCAATGTGATATAAAATAGCCTCGAAGCTCCTTCTGATGTATAGTTTTTATAACGCTCGGAATGTAAACATGTGCAACTGAAAATGGCACAACAAAAATCTACATTTTTAGACTGAATCTCACTGGGCATTTCAGATCGAATGAAATAAAAAGTGCTGGTACAGTATTGCTCAATACTGGAAAAATTTGCGCTGATTCTCAGAGAAATTTCATAAGCGCGTGCGCACAAAACTATTGCAGTAGAAAACTTCTGAACGGATGACCAAAATTTACCGAATGGGTTATAGTGTTTTAAAATAATAGTGTTTTAAAATGACAATTTTGACAGATTTTATCCAGAAGGATCTCCTACGACTCGCAACCCATATATATGTACGTACCTGTAAACTTTAACTTGTGAAAGACCAGTGACAAGCTTTTTGTGAAAGTCTGCTGTGAAGTTGTATATAAGACGTCAACTCACTGGTTTACGAAAGTCTAGCTGGCATGTCCCACTTTGGTTCCCAGTAGGCGGAGCGCGTCTTAGCAGAGGTCTTGTATATCAATATGTCTTTAGGCGGAAATACGAATGCACGTAAACTAACGTTGGACTGGATTATTCATCATCGCTCATGTTTTTATCCTCGTAGTTACTACTGATCATGTCGTCTTCATCGTCTGAGTCGTGGGATCTGTTGTTGCAATTTTAACACTTGCAAAGTTCAGAACAATGTTAATTGGCTCGCTTACAGCCACATCTATTAGATTCACATCCTGTCTTGCAGCCGCCATTTACAAACTGAAGCAATTCCTCTGGCGCTGCATCAATCGACATCCACTTGAGCTCAATTTCGCCGTTGTGGATAACCCGCCCATGTTTAGCAGAATCACGTGCATTTATGACCGCTAAAGACATATTGATATACAAGACGCGCTCCGCCTGCTGGGAGCCAAAGTGGGACATGCAAGCTAGACTTCCGTAAAACAGTGAATTGACGTCTTATATGCAACTTCACAGCAGACTTTCACTAAAAGTTTTCACTGGTCTTACACAAGTTAAAGTTTACAGGTACGTACATGTATGGGTTGTGAGTGGTAGGGGGAAACACAGCAGAAACATTGTTTATTACGTAAAGTCAAAGCTTGGCGAAAGTCGCTAACTCCTTCTGGATAAAATCTGTCAAAATTTGTCGCTTTAAAACACTTTGGAAAACAGCATTTTTTTTTTCACGTGTTTTGTTCAGGAATGAGAAAATGAGTTTGAGCCCATACGGTAAATTTTGGTCATCCATCCAGAAATTTTCTACTGCAATAGTTCTGTGCGCGCGCTTATGAAATTTCTCTGAGAATCAGCGCAAATTTTTCCAGTATTGAGCAATACTGTACCAGCACTTTTTATCTCATTCGATCTGAAATGCCCAGTAAGATTCAGTCTAAGAATGTAGATTTTTGTTGTGCCATTTTCAGTTGCGTATGTTTACATTCCGAGCGTTATAAAAAACTATACATCAAAAAGAGCTTCGAGGTTATTTTATATCACATTGCGGGAGAGACTGGTACCAAACATCGCATTGTTGAACGATGCGTTTTTAATAGGACAATGGCGGCTTATTCTATATTAAAATTTCAAAACATGAATATTCAATGCTATTTTACACAAAAACTGCGGGGTTTCAGACTTGGGAACAAGAAGATATGAATTCGGCGCAGTTCAAAACGTAAGTCCCTATCGAAATATTTTATTCTGCAAATTTGGGCAACGTCGTTAAACGAAAATCGTTAGTGGCCCATGGCCTATATTTGCCTTTAGTTAATAGCGTACTTTCAAACTGAAGATTACTGAAGCAGCGACGGTAATTACGTTCAACTATCAGATGTTTTTCCCAGATTTTACTCCGGTAGTTACAATGGATCAATAAGAGATGATCCTTACTACGTCAAGAAATAACAGTTTGGAACTGGTAGAGCTGTCCAGTATAAATTAATTCCTCCAGTAGTACCATTGGATCAATAAGAGGTGATCCTCACAGGACTTCTAGGAAGAACAGTCTGGAACTGGTTGAGCTTTCCAGTATAAATAGCCTTTGTTCAGTTCGAGTTTTTTTCCCTAAAGTAACTCTATAAAACGTATATAGCGCGTCTGCACTGTAATAAATCACATATTACGTCATGGCGTGTGAAAACCAAAAAAGCACAGTCCGAGACGAAATTAAGTCCTGTGACTTTTTGGGATTTTTTGCCCGCAATGACTTCCTCTGTGATAACATGTCTAACAACTTGGTCAGGGTAAAAACATAATGTACCTTAAGTAATTCCTGATATTTCAATATAGATTCCTCTTTCTTGGTAATCATTTGTTGCAAACTCGAAATAGTAGACTGGGCTATCTGTAGCGCTTTTTTAGCTTCGTAGTCCTGCGGCCTAATGACCAGACTCTCAACTTGCTCGGTCACCGATTGACGTTCGGACACAGGTAACCTCAAACGAAGCTCACTGATGATTTTTGCGTTTTGCATGTTCTTGGTCTCGTTATCTTCTAAAATGCGCTTTAATTCGGTGACTTGCGTTTTCAAGTTCTTATTTTCATGTCGACATCCTATGATAATCTTAACATGATCTTTAATGCGTCTTATTGCTTCTTCCAGTTGGTTCGCGATCGGTAGGTTGGGGTCTGGGACCGACCCAGTGGCTTCCTCAAACCGCAAAGCAGCCTGGACCATATCAGCTTGTTGTTGTTCTAACTTGGCTAAAGATCTCTCCAGCTCGACTTCGCGTTGATCCCAGAGCAACTGTCTTTCTTCGTGTTGCTGTAAGGGGAAAACAAAACATGTTTGTAGCTAAATTGTGGAACATATTTCATCATCGCTCCCTATTCTGGTTTTTGCAATTTGTCTGGTCTTTGCATTCAATAGAACTACAGTGAACTTGCAGGCAAGCTAGATATCATGTACTCAGTCACAGTTAATAAAATGCATGGTTTGCAGACTGAGCATGAATACAGTAATCTTCTGGTGTGGCTTTGACCTCATCTTGTATGCATTGTATTTACTTCGAATCATGTTTAGTTTTGCCAATTTTTCCCGTTATTCATGGACAGCGGAGTCCAACATTCAGCTATTGGTTGTTTATGCAAAAATACAATAGGCGCATGATTGGATACTGTAGACACTCATTTTTTAATAAACCTAGACGATAAAATCTAGAATAAGTTCTTTGTAAGTAAGATTTTAAATCACCGCAGTTTTAAAAGGCAAAACTTTACTTTGTAATGGACAGAAAATGTACTAAACAAAGTTCTCGTTCCAATGTTCTAAACAAAGTACGAGTTCCCTCTCACGGTTTTAAATACAGGTGCTGCGTACAAGGCGTCTTTGGTTTGCTGATGTCAACAGAGTAAAGACGATGTTTACAATTTCCGAGAGACTGTTAAATTATAAGCATTCCTTTTCGATAGTCTTTATTGTATTACCTTTCCGACCTACGTCTACTGGACTCGTCACTTCCTAGATGCCTGGAACTTATCGCATTCATTTTCATAAGGATTTTAGGTAAACGTTCGCACAGCCAGACGCGATTTGACAACAAGACGCGAATTTTCGATTTTCAACGTCCTTTAACTTTAATCATTTTCTAGTTTTCTCAAATTTTCGGAAGGATTAGGATGCTCGGTGTAAATACTTTGCAAAATTTTTTTCCGTTGATGGTTTTATTTGCTTTTAAAAGTAGAAAAATTGCGTCGCATTCGGTCTTTATTGCATCAACCCTCACATCATTTTGATTTCCTTAAAGTGTGGGAGCTTAGTGTAGGTGCTGGAAACGCTGGATGGTTTAGACACCCGCACTCCCCTGGCGCTAATGAATTCCGCAATGCAATACAATCCACAAGTCCCACTTACTTTGGCGACCCTCACGTTTTCTTCCTCCAGCCTGACCAACGAATGTTCCTGACTTTTATTCAAATTTTCCAAGAACTTGATTTGTTCATGAAGTTTTGTTATGTTTCTCTTTAATTTCAGATCTTCCAGTCTGATCTCTTCTATCTTCTTGTGCCACTCAATAACCTTGGCAGCACCCTTACCGTCCCTCAATGTACTCAATAGTTCCTCGAGGTTTTTATGTTTCAGTTCGAGTTCGGCTAGTTGTAGTAAAACTTTTTCACGTTCTGTTCGAGCCTAAAACAGAAAAATAAACAGCAAAAGCATCGGGAAAACTAGGTATCATTATCGCACAAAGCATTGTTGTCCGTCAATAGTTTGTTATGTTCCCCAGTGTGGATCTTGGTAAGAAACACTGACTTTTAAATTCATTACGTTTGCATGAGTCTTGAAATATTACTTGCACATGCCTATCGAGGAAACGTGTAGATAAACAAGAAAACATATTGAAACAGAGCTGGTGCTACCACATTGTTGTTGAATTTGTTAGCAGACCTTTTGAATTCTGTAAATTGCTGTAATCTGGGACGAGTGGTTAGTACAAACTCACCACATCGAGATCTTGCTGTAACTTGATTTTGCTTTCTTGTAATGTTCTCATCGCCTCGGCAAATCGTTCTTGTTTAAGAAGTGGCAGTGAGCCACTGAATTGTTTTCTGAGATCTTGAATAGTTTGCTTCAAATATTTCGCCTTATTTCTTGCCTCAAGTTTGGCATGATATAGGTCTTGATCTTTTTCATCAAGTTTCTGCTCTAATCGGAGAACGTGCGCGTCCAGTTTAGACACCTGTACAGCAATAAAATATAAAACGTGGTTGCGCGAGCTTTGTTGGAATACTTCGCTGTTTAGGAACCGACAACGTCCCGCATAAACATCAATAGACTATCGGAGAGTACACGTAGTTGTTAACGCTTTTTACATCATTTTCCCGGCTCATTGTGTGATGGTGACCATCGCAAAAATAGCTGAGACGAAAAAATGGTAAGGCTGGTAAAGTCTCGTATCGAAAGAAGTTTACAGCGTGTGATACGAAATCAGTCTCTGCTCGTCGTTCTTTAGAACGTCTCACTAGCCTCGCTTTGATGTTCTCGTCCCAGTTCTTTTCTGCGATAGCAGCCAATACGAATAAGGTGTTTACGACGTGTTTGACAAGATAATTTTTGTTGCAACTTATGACGTAAAACTGACTAGGTCAATGTTATTTGTAAACAGTAGTACGAAGGTCCACTGCCAAAACATTTCTTACAATTTATTGAATGAAAACGTGCATGAGGATGACAACAATACAGTAAATTGTCAACCATAGTCACAAATTCTCACTCACTACATCTAAAATAGCATTGACTACGTCAGAATTACATTGCAACTTTTATACTATAGTATGATCTAGCTACTGATAATTTTTTAAAATTTTACACCTGACTATTTAAAAATCGATTAAGTAGATCAGACACAGCGCGAAGTAAGATCTTTCTGGCTGGTTCAACTCTCATAAACACATAACGATTTTTGAAACTATTTCTCAACTGACTACGTACGGTAAACTGCATTGCCTGGCAAACATCCAAAAATCATTCACGGGTTAGCTAGTTAAATTTTCCAGTGATACCTTAGACTGAGCAGTTTCCAATTTCTTTATCGCCATTCCTTCACTTACTTGCAGCGCAACAATATGATGATGAAGCTTACCTACATAATCATAACACAAAGTATAATATTATCTATAGATCTCCCTGTGCGTTCCATTTTCTTAATACTTATCAAGAACAAACTACACGGCAAAAAATTAGGTCATTGTAACAGGTTGTTGAAAACAAGATGCAACAATGTTGTTGGGGCAACATTGCTCCTGGTTGTTAACGATATTGTTCAGCATTGTTACACCTGATTGCGGGTTGATTTGAGCTCAACAATATTGTTCAATGTTGTTAACAACCAGGAACAATGTTGCCCCAACAACATTGCTGCATCCTGTTTTCAACAGGATCTGATTTTTAGCCGTGTAGACAATAAAATGATCCTAAACAACGATCAAAACAATCCTATCACAACATTGCGTTCTTGAGGACTTATTAGCCGTTTAGTTACTGCACATGACGTCAAAAAGAGAACGAGTGACGACTTATCTAACCGCTCAGCAGGCTTAAAAAGCCGTACCTTGGCAGAGTCACATATTGCTAACACACAGTGGCAAACATTGCTATCATCCAGAGTTAAATACTATGGTATATTCTAAAGTTTACAGGTATACGTGCTCAGAGGCGTAGCCAGCCCAACAATTTAGTCCCGCTATGCAAATTTCGAATCATTATAATTATTAATTTCTGTAGAAATTGTTGTTTTGACAGTCAATAAACACGAAAATATTAGCATAGGGGGACTAAATCGTCAGGCTGGCTACGCTACTGTACGTGGTACAAGGTTACAGTTTCGTAGGCGGACGTACAACTCATGGAAACATTGTCTATTGCGTAATTCAAGTCTTTGTTAAAACGCTTGGAATCTGTCAAAATTTGTGGATTTGAATTTCACTATATAGTTTACAAAAATAACTTATTAAACAGCATGCAAAGTACAAAATTCAAGTGGAACACAACCGAACCATTCCATTGCGTACTTTAACGTTTCAAACGCGTTCAAAACATGCATTGTATGCCTTTCGCGATGGAATCTCCGAATCTGTCACAATTTAAAACATTTTGGATGAAAATTTTTGCACGAAGAAACTTGATGCCGTTTAAATGTTTTAATACACATGTTAAATTTGAGCTATGTTGAGACGATGTGCTAGAAATTGAGTTCAAACGTTGTGTTGATTTTGATAAACACACGCAGCAATGCTTTGTGATTGCGAGCGCGATGGAATCTGTCAAAGTTTGTCGTTTCCTAGAACTTTCTTGCAGTTTATATATCTTGCTGAAAAGAGTTAAATACTTTTGATGTAGGATTTTAAAATTATAAATGATCTGCCATCAGTGTTTGCTGAATGTTGAATTGATTATCCACAAATGTCCAATATGAAGCACCCAAATGAAACAAAAAGTAACCAGATATATTCCAAAATAGAATATCAAAAAGTAACCAAGCTGTACCTAAAATTGTCAACATATCTACACGGTAAACACCGAGCCCGTCTCTAAAACCGACGAGGACGACAAACAAAAAAATAGGTACGACATGCGTACATGTATCTGCGAAGCGAAGTGGGAGAGAGGTAAAAGCTACATAAATGTGGTTAAATAATGGCCGTTCAGCTAGTGAAACGGTAAAGAAGGCGGAACAGATCTGATGACAGAACCCGGACATATTCACAACATTGGGTTCCTCAAATTGGGCTAAGGAAATTTAGCGAGTGAAAGAATTTATGTATCTGCGTAAGCAGATACTATGTCATCCCATTTGTTAAGGTTGGCTGTCAGCTTAACTTTTCTGATCTCGTAATTAACCGGGAGTTATTCGGCTCGTCAGTTTGGAATATGTTCGGGAAATTACCGGGAAAGATCCATATAGGAACATTACAGTCCACATTTTTGCTAAGTACAAAATCAATTTTGGCTTGTTTGCAAAATTAGTTAATTACTGTTGTTATTTTCTTATTTTATTCAAAACATTAATCGGAAATTGTCGACGTCTTTCGGACCAGCGAAAGCTCTCATTGGCTAGAGGCATCAATAAATAATGCCATGAGTATTTGATATCTCCACTCTGTGATATCATATTTTTATTATTAAAATAATAAAAATATAGTATCACAGAGTAGAGATATCAAATACATTTATACACATGGCATTATTTGAATGAACTTTGACCCAAAAAGTACTATTACTCCAATACAAATGCTACAGCTTATCTGTAATAACACTAACTGTTTCTACAAAATTATTATTGAAAAATATTAGCTTTCAATGTTTTGTCAATAGCATTATACTTTTAAAAATTTCAACAATATTTATATATATATTACAAAACTATCTCATGTTAAAAAAAAATAAAAAGTACTCAAATAATATTTAAACAAGAGACACATTCAAATATAATTTGAACATTGACAATTCACAAGCAGACAAGTTTAAACTTTGATGGCAAGAAATATATTACTGGCACAGATGCACAATATCAGTATAACAGTATTGCACAATAATCGCCCACGCCAGGAGATGAGAAAATCATCATTTTACAGCTTGTCTGTACCAACACTAATTGTTTCTACAAAATTATTATTGCAAAACTATTTAAGCTTTGAATGTTTTGTTAATAGCATCATATACTTTCAAAAATATCAACAATATTTATATATTATAAAACTATCTGTCATGTCATGCATTGAAAAAAAGTACTCAAAGCAGACAAGTTTAAACTTTGATGACAAGAAATATATTGGCACAGTATCAGTATCACAGTACTGCACATGATCACCCATGCTGGGACATCAGAAAATCATTGCTTTACAACCAAACTATGAATCATAGCATATGGATATTTTATATTGCTAGAAAAGACTGTAGTTTATATAATAAATAGAAAATACAAGGGTGCTTGAAAATACCAGTTTTACTTCTCGTGTTGAACACTTGAACATGACATTTACAATGATATTTATACAGCTTATCTGTACCAACACTAACTGTTTCTACAAAATTATTATTGAAAAATTATTAGCTTTGAATGTTTTGTCAATAGCATTATATACTTTTTAAAATCTCAACAATATTTATATATTACAAAACTATCTGTCATGTCATGCATTATGGTTAGCGATTTGTTTCAAAATTCAACAAAAATATTCATTCAACTTCAACAAACGTATTCACATTCAACAAAAATATTCATTCAACTTCAACAAACGTATTCACATTCAACAAAAATATTCATTCAACTTCAACAAACGTATTCACATTCAACAAAAATATTCATTCAACTTCAACAAACGTATTCACATTCAACAAAAATATTCATTCAACTTCAACAAACGCATTCATATTCAACAAATATGTTCATTCAACTTCAACAAACGTATTCACATTCAACAAAAATATTCATTCAACTTCAACAAACGCATTCATATTCAACAAATATGTTCATTCAACTTCAACAAACGCATTCGTATTCATTGCCCGCACGTGTAACCCAGCCCGCGAAAAACCTGATTATGCAGGCTAACCAACCGTGTAATTAAAATGGCGGAAGATCAGAATTCAACGTTGTCGTTACAGCTAGAAAAGTGCTTCGAAGATTTGGATGCTCTGTTGGTGGTATGTGAGCTTGAGAGAAATACAATATCTAAAAATGTTATTGAAGTTATCATCAACAACTTGGAAACGTGTGTAGAGTTCTTGTTGCAAATTATTCCAACGTTACATGATACAAGAAATGACGTGACTGAAATTGCCATTAACTTGCAAGTGATTTATCGTGACTGGTACCGAAAATTGAGTGAATTGCAATTAAGGTATCGCCCCAATTGCACTCATTTAGCAGTTTATTCTATTTGCCAACCCGAAGTTATGATGTCAGATCGTCCTGGAAGACCCAAGTATATTATTTTTGAGGAAGTTTTACTGAATCTCAAATCACTTGGGTACACCTGGCAGGAAGTATCCTCCCTTCTTTTAGTCTCCAGAACGACCTTATGGAGAAGGGTGGAAGAACTGGGACTAAGAGATCGAATTGGTTTCTCTACAGTCACTGATGAAGAACTTGATCAAATTGTCCAATCATTTATTTCTGTTCATGGATGTCATGTTGGATTTTCTATGGTATATGGTCACATTTCTTCTCTTGGTATGAAGGTTCAAAGAGATCGAGTACGCGCCTGCTTGAGAAGAGTTGACCCACAAAATTCCCGACTTAGATGGGCGACTGTAATTACTAGAAGAACATACTCAGTCCCTGGCCCAAATAGTCTGTGGCATATTGATGGGCACCACAGCCTTATTAATAGGGGGCTCGTCATCCATGGATGTATAGATGGATTTTCTCGGCTAATTTGTTTTTTGAAGTGTGGCACAAACAATAAGAAACAAACAGTTGAAGCTCTGTTCCTTGAGGCGACTGAAAAGTACTAGTGGCCGTCACGCATACGAACCGACCATGGTGGCGAGAGCGTATTGGTATGGCAACATATGATAGAGAAACGCGGTGAAGGCCGTGGATCTGTTTTATGTGGCAGCTCCACACAAAACCAAAGAATTGAACGCCTCTGGCGGGATTTATTTCGATGTGTGTGCAGCACCTTTTACTATACATTTGTTGCCATGGAAGAAGAAAGCATACTTGATCGGGATAACGACCTTCATAAGTTTATTCTACATTTTGTCTTCTTGCCAAGAATCAATGTGGCAATAGATAGTATTGTGAATGCCTGGAATAGACACCCAATGAGAACTGAACACAACTGGTCACCAGAACAAATGTGGGTTAATGGAATGGTGGATAGCACTAATAGGCACCTTCTAGCTGTGGCTGATGTCAGAAATGAAAGTGAGCAAAGTGAAGATTTAACTTGGTTTGGCCATGATCCCCAAGCTCCACTTCCTCCAGATGATGGACTGTCAACAGTGGAAGTGAATGACCTTGAGATTAACCTTCCAGAAGAATTGATTCATATATTGTATCAAGAGGTGGATCCTACAAGAGAGTCTATGAATTTTGGAGTTGATATATACCATGAGGTCATGGGTATAATTGAAAACTTCAACTATTAGTGCTTTAGGCTGTTTACATCCAGACTGTTAGCTATTTATACCTTTAGACTGTTCACCATTTTTGTGGTTGGGGTTAAAACTAACTGTTCTTTGGTGGTCCATAATAATTTGTGGAAAAGATATACAACTCGAATGGCTGAACCAAGATTGCTTTTGAACATTTTTCATTTTCTTAAAATTAAGTCGAACAGAGATAGATTTTGACTTTAATCTTATGGTTATATGAATAAGTGATTTGTATACTCGGTTTGCCTGTTGGAGCTGTAATAATAATCTGAACAAGCAATCAGAATTTCATACACCTTTATTAACATAATGTCAGCAAATATCAACATAATATCAACATGATGTTAAGAATTTTGCAAGCTTCCTCTGCAGGGTGCTGGGAAGCTAGAATTTTGCGAGCTGGCTGGAATTTGCCAAAAAAATTTAAATTGGTCATGTGCAACAAAGTGTGAATATCACAGTAAATACTGTACCAATGTGTTCATAAAATACTGTACCAATTCATTTGCTGAGTTGCTGAATTAATTTAATAGAAGAAAAACTATCCACTGGCACATCCTATCCAAATTAGCCAGGTTGCCAACTAGATTCCACTTCAGAAGATATTGAACAATATAAACACAAATGAAGTAAACAGAAAGGAAATTTATCAAATGAATGAATCAATATTTTGGTACAATGTTTTATCAACACTTCCACTGCAAAACAGTAAGCAATTCAAACGACATTCAAACGTTCATCTCACAAATGTCCCACTAACAAAACTCAAAGAAAGGAAATTGACCTAAAAATGCTATAACTATATAAATCCCAATAAAAATTACTTTTACTGTTTGTTCTACAGAAAGTCTGACAATAGAATTATGGAATCGTAAACGCTTTTCCACATTCACTTAGCACTGCTTGGAGAGCCATTTCAAACAAATCATACGATGAAATACTTGTTGGCAGCTGAAGCTTCAGAGAACATGTTGATGCCTGAATATAGCTTTGGTTATGAAACTCCACCGCAATTTTCTTCCCTTGTATGAGACGAATATCATTTCCTCCAATGCAAAACTTTAAAAAGCATTGTAATCTTTCTTGAGACGACTGCTCCACAAACTGAATGAGCATGCCAATTATTAAGTGGTCTTCTTCATTAGGGTGTTGAGGGAAAAGAAGATTCTCTCTAACACATAGTGGTGTAAGTGGTTTTGGTTTTGGAAGGAACAAATCTTCAAACAACTGGGGGTATTTTTCCATCATCTCCAGGACACCAAGCGTTTTCAACCCTTTGCGGAGTTGATCCAGTCCCATCTTTCGTTTTCCGATAACTTCGAACGCTGCCATGGCCTGTATTATCTTTCTTTTATTTGCAAGCTAAATTAGAAGAAAAACATGTAAAATTTCCGCAACATCGGAGCAAATCACAAATGGTTCTTTTATTAATTGTTTGTGACAGTCTTTGAAATAAACTTCAACATTGTGTTATGTTATATCTCGATATAAGAGCCCACAGACAATTCTCAATGTCGTTGCACCCACAATGAAATTGAAAATTGTCTGCACGTGATATCATAATGAATGCATGGATTGCCTGGAAAACTCCCTAAAGCTTCTGCATTAATAATTATATAATAAAACAATTATTAAATTTGGCTTTCACATTATATCAAGAATTATCCAGACCTTGGTCAATGTTATCTACCCCAGCCTTTGGCTTGGGCAGACAACATTGACCTCAGAATGAATAATTCTTCATATCATGCTTAACCCCACCCAGTAATTGTTAAGTACAGTATCACTAGATCTAGCCCAAATAGCAGGCATATTTTTATGGATATTTGTGCTTTGTGCAATTCAGTTGTTAGAAACAACCCCTAAATAGATAATCTGCATTAACAATAAAAGGTGAAATTTTCTTATTTTACTATATCATACAATTTGTTAACATGGATGGCCTTGTCCACATTTCTTGTTCAACACAATATTCTTACTGTTATCAATAGACTATCAGTCACAGTATTGCCACACCTGCAGACAACAATCATGTGCAAGGTAGCAACCAGTCATGTCCTCAAATGGGAAATATACTGTACACAAGAGTTTTTATCTGTTTACAGCATTAAATCAAACAATCTGATGATGCTTAATACTGTGCATTGATTGATAACGAATGAACTCTATGGTTTTAACATTCTAATGTTACTAACCTTCAACATGCTTGTGTCTCCACACAATGAGAACACTTCCAAAAATTCATCATCATCTGCTAGTGCTCTAAATTCGTCTTCAGTGGTGGCATCCCAAACCTTTAGACACAAATTTGAAAGGCATGAATTAATAAACAAATAAAAAGTTATATCAGTTATACTGATTAACTTGTTTTCATGTTATCCATTGCAATTATTTTACAACATATGTAGTAGTATAGCTTCACTATGTGCAGCACAAGCCATTTAACACATCAACTTACCTTTAGTACGCATTGCCTACTTGTCAGCTCTGGTACATCCCAAGGATCACAATATGCTAATGCACTAACCACATCGCCTGTTGCCAGGTAATAGTAACAAGGCAATGACAAGTATGGAAAACCAGGTCCACTTTGAGCAATACAATGGGCAATGATTTTCCCAACTATTTCTAAGAGGCCAGAAAAAACCATTTGTGGATTATGAGTTGGAGATTTCCTATTGTATTCACCAAAAAACATTAACATCTTTTCATCTACAAATGTTGAAAAGAGATCGGTATAAAATTGTCTGAGCACTCCTCCACCATCAATAGCTGGCTGGTCGCTAAAGGTGACTCGTACAGGTTGTTCTGGGTCAAAGTCAGAATTCTTGTAGAAGGCAATGGCATCCTTAAACAGATCATCTGCATCAACTGTTATCTTTGCTGGTTTGCTCTTCATTTGATCTTTCAGCTTTTTCAATACAATGGAAAGGCTTGGTAATTCAACTGCAATTTCCTCTTTTGCTGGCAGCAGAGTATCCAATGTAGAGTTAATGTCACCTCTATGTCTCTGCAGAGCATCAGCAATTGTTTCTGCAGATGTCCCAGGAAGCATTTCTTGTAAATCATCATGAATGAGATCATCTCTTACGGGATTTGGTGAACAAGTAACCGGCAATGGACTTATATGATCAGCTAAGCTGTGACTGCTACTACAATTGTTGGATGGCTCTTGGCTGAAACTATCTGAAGAATTTTGGGGTACCTGAACAAAGTGTTGTGCAGTGCTTGTCATGCTCAATTCTTGCATATGTGCAGGTACTTCCTTTCCTTGGGTGGATGGTTTTTCTTCACTTAATTCCAGGGCTTCTCGAGGGATGTTTAAACGAACATATAACTTGCCCTGACCACACAACTCTCTTAGTTGCTTAAAATCCCATTTGTGAGTAGGTTTTACAACTGGTGTTACTACAAGGTTTCTCTCTCGTTTAACAAAATCAAACAGACCCACCGTTATTGCAGGAAATTTCTGCTGCAAAATCTCAGCAATTTCCTTGCGTATGTCCTGTTCACAATACGACGTACCGATATCACAATAGCCTTTTATTAGGATCATATCGTTAACTAGCGGGTAATCTGGAATGTTAATAGATGATTCATCATCCATTTCATCAAAATTAGGTGGTGTATCAAGAAGGCATACAGATTTTGTGATCATTTGGTTGGGCCTAGTCTTGGTTTTTGTTTTCTTAAAACGCCACGGATGGTATGGACTACTTTTCGTCGCTGGTCTTTTTGGCAGCGAGCCCGTACTTGTGGATGGAGTTAAGGTATGACTGGATGGAGCTGCATTATGACTTGATGGAGTTGAATTATGATTTGATGAACTAGCAATATCTGTTGATGGGGAAGATGTAGTTCTAGTTTGATGTCTCATCCTTTCATACTCACGACAAGCTGATGTTCTAGACCTTTATCAAAGATCACAATAATATTGAAAATTCCATATTGCTGTTCCTTAATTTTCACTAGAAACAATTTAGCCACCCCCTGAAAATTCACAAACCTTCACAGGATAGATAAATTTAAAATTCTTCTAAATATTCGCTGTCATGCACTTTGTAATATTACAAATAGTTCTTGGTACTAACACTTTAGTTCAGCCATGTCCATATCGAATTACCAATCTCTTTTTTAGTACAAACCTTGCAGTTATTCAGTTATAGTTTAAAATATTTTGTCACGCATTTCACAAATACCTGCCCTTCATTAATCTTTAAAGAATGTGTGTCAACCATCATGCCTTGCGCGTTGAAATCAATGCAGCAACCATTTTAGTGGTCGAGAAATTCAGGTTTTCATTTTGAATCCATAAAAAGCCTCTACCATCATTGGGATACACTTGCTCATTTTAACATATTTTTACTGACAATGCAATAAAGGAATATTTTTCTCGTCTATTTTTTGTTATAGGATAAATTTCCCCAGGTAAAATGTAAACAATAACAATGCAAAGCATGACAGTTGACACACATTCTTTAAATCATACAATCATCTCTTTACAAAAATTGGTGCCATTCCCTTTAACATACACCTGACAGGATAAAATTTCTGAGAGGGGTTGTGAAAGTTTCACTTTTTGAGGGAGAGTGACTACAAGCAATGTCTTTTCTGAGAAAAGGTGAAAAATGTTTTAAAAATTTCTTAGGGAGTTTGTTTATAGCATGAGACATCGTTTTAACAGGTATCTCTGGGGGGGGGGCAGGGGTAAGACTAGAAAATTTCTGAGGGTTCTCAGAGCCAGAGGGCTCTTGAAAAATCACTGATTTTCTGAGAGGGTTGGTACTTGAAAACAATTTACGAGAGGACCGAAAACTAGAAACCACCTCAAACCGGGGGGTGGTAAAAATTAAATGGATGGCCCCACACCCCCTCGACAATGGATATTTTAAAATAGTGTATTTTAATATCATACCTCGCAATTAGATCTCGAGTTCGATCCATAATGTTGCCTATGCCCGGACGTTCAGTTCGCTGGTGATTCTGCATTTCTTCTCTGACACATCGACGAATTATGTTTGTTAATTCGTCGCGGACTGGACTTACTATTTGTTCGCAGCCATCCCCACTTTGTTGCAAGTCGTTCGAAGACGACGCCATTTCAGTTAGCCTTCATAATCAGGTTTTTGGCGGGCTGGGTTAGGTGTGCGGGCATGATCAGTGGTCACATGGTTGTTGAATAAATATTTTGTTGAAGTTGAATGAATATATATTTGTTGAATATGAATGCGTTTGTTGAAGTTGAATGAATATATTTGTTGAATGTGAATACGTTTGTTGAAGTTGAATGAACATATTTGTTGAATATGAATGCGTTTGTTGAAGTTGAATGAATATTTTTGTTGAATGTGAATACGTTTGTTGAAGTTGAATGAATATTTTTGTTGAATTTTGAAACAAATCGCTAACCATAATGCATTGAAAATAAAAGTATATACTCAAATAATATTTGAACAAGAGACACATTGAAACATAATTCGAACATTGGCAATTCACAAGCAGACAATTTTTTTATGACAAGAAATAATATATTGTATTGACACAGACGCACAGTATCAGTATCACAGCATTGTACGATAATCACCCATGTCAGGACATCAGAAAATCATCGCTTTACAACCAATTATAAATCATAATAGCTTGTGGATATTTTATGTTGCCCAAGAAAAGACTGTAGTTCTGATATATTAATACACAGAAAATACATGGGTGCTTGAAAATGCCAGATTTGCTTCTCGTGTTGAACACTTAAACACAGTGAACTTGAACATGACATTTACAATGACATTTCAAAACAATAGCAATAGATACTCCGGGCGGAAATCTCAGCTTGGTCAAAAATACTAAAGCCCAGACAACAGCTTTAAATAGAGCCATAACATATTCCTACATTATCAGGCTAGTTCCTACATTATCAGGCTAGTTCGTTATCTAGGTTATGAAATATGAATTGGTTACAAAAAGTTGTTGATAAATTACCTCAAAATCCTTGTTAACGTTCCGTTAAGTGCGATTGGCGTTTATCCATCATGACTTCATGCATAAAATTTTCGCCATGTTGGATTGAAAAATCAGTATATCACTCCAATTGAGCTTTCAGTGACAATTTAAACATAACGTCATCCAAATGTTGCATTCTCGTCCATTGGCTGAATTTAGTTTACGCGTTCAGTGATTGGCTATAAGCTAACATTACAGTTACAGTTACAGTTACAGTTACAGTTACAGTTACAGTTACAGTTACAGTTACAGTTACAGTTACAGTTACAGTTACAGTTACAGTTACAGTTACAGTTACAGTTACAGTTACAGTTACAGTTACAGTTACAGTTACAGTTACAGTTACAGTTACAGTTACAGTACAGTTACAGTTACAGTTACAGTTACAGTTACAGTTACGTGCACGACAGCAATATATCTGCATTCGCAGATACAAAAATAGACGAGGCATTTTAATACGGCGTTGCTTAGAACACCCTGAACATTCTAGATGTACAAACTTCAAAACCACGATATGGGAACTCTAACTTCGCAATTAGTCACTTACCAATTATGGTTTTGTCATCATTTTCCATCTGCATATCATGCAGTTGTTTTCGCAATGACACCAGCTCTTTATCACGTGAGTCATGTTGAGCTTGAATAGCTTCCGCTTGATGTGATGCAACTTCAGAGATCTCTTTCAATCTCATCACTTCTACCTTTAGTTTGGACTCAGATTCCTCAAGGACGCGCTGTCGTTTTAAAACAGCTTCGTGTAGGTCTCTGGTGACGACGCTTTCTAACTCGGAACGTAATTCACGTTCAATACGCTGTGCTTCAATGTTCAGTCTGCTCAGCTGCTCGAACAAAGAAAAACGAACATGGATTGTTCAGATTTTTTATTTGACACTTAGATTTCATGCTAGCGTGCATACACGATGGAACGACACATAACTGAACTAGTTTCAAGGCATAAATACACTGCAGTATTTAGTATTAGTGTGGTGACATACACAACAGTATTTGGTATTAAACCAAATCCTTCTTAGCTAAAGTTAGGGCCTGTTTATATGATCCCGCCTGGGCGGGACGGGTCGCTTTTATCTCGCGTAGACGGGTAACTCGCTTTGCCTGGATGCTGTGTTCATGTGAAACATTATGATGAAGCTATTTAAATGTTTGATGTCATATGTTTTTGCCACAAAGTGTAATTGCGCATGCTCAGAAAGCAAAATTCATCCCGTCTACTCGCGATTGAGTGTTTATATGTACTTTTTCCGTCTCGTTTAGGCGAGATCCAGACAACTGATGCCGGGACCTCACTTAGGTGGAACGGAAGCGCGATCATATAAACACAAAAAAATTCACATGTTAGGCGGGATCTTGACAACTGTCCCGTACCGACTAAGGAGGATCATATAAACAGGCTGTTAGTCAGTACTTGTTGTAAACACAGGTTTACTATTTTCGTAGTTCTGTTTCTTAAATGGGATTGGACGCCGAACTTCCCACGACAACAACAACATATACCTTCGATTCAAATCTTTTGTAATGTCCACTATATATTATTTACATGAAGTGTTAAAATAAACAGAAAATTAATTAACATAAATTAGAAACTATAGATAATGTCAAAACCGTTTCCACATTTCCCCCTCCCTGATTCTAATAGAATCTGAGGTCAAATTTCCAAGTTTTAATGTGAATGTTTTAAACTATCAAATCGTTTTTACTACTTATTTACATTGTCAAACTCCAACAAAGAAAGTCGTGATATCGACCTTCGATATATACAGTCTCCCACTCTCACATCTGCAACTCTCACTAATCCATCGCTACCGGGATGTACGCCGACAATTCTCCCAACTTTCCAGTTTCTTCTAGGAGAGTCTGCATCAACTACTAAAACGATATCTCCGTCCTTTAAGTTTTTCTCTCGATCAAACCATTTCTTACGTGATCCATTTCCAAGTGGACACAGTGGGTTTGAAGACACAGGAACAGGCAAAGATATCTCTTGACCCGTGACTTTCCACGACCTTGTACGGTAAAGAAGGGACCTGCAAAGTCTACTGCGCAATTTGTAAATGGTTTCATGGTAACTTCTAATCGAATACGTGGTAGAGGGGCCATTTGTTGTTGTAACGGTTTGCCTCTAAAGCTTCTCTTGCACTCACTGCATTCTTTTATGATTCTTTTGATTGTTTCTCGGACATGTACAACAATATATCTCTCGCGAAGATGATTCAGGGTGTAATTTAGTCCCATTTGATGTCCTTCTTTCTCGTGATGATACTTGACGATCAGTTCCGTAACCGGATGCTTCTTTGGAAGGATAACTGGGTACTTAACTCGACGAGGTAAATTTTCTGCGTAACGTAATCTTGTGTTGGATCTTAACAGTCCGTCCATCAATGTCGGTGTGAACGTAAGAATGGAGCTCTTTTTGGGGAAACTTTTGTTTTGCTTCGAAGCTTCGATCTCATCAGGATAACTTTCGTACTGTGCTTCCTGAATTATTTTTTCTTCTGTTCTGCGCAACTTATCTGCTGTCAGTTCTCCACACGTGCGTTCTTCCCTTGCTCGACGACAGTTGTCGATGAATCTGTGGACCCAACAACGTACTCGTACAAACGAAAGTCCGAATTCGATCTTATTATCATCGTTTACTCTGTACCACTTCGAATATCGTGTAGGATTCAAACGCCATAACTGTCGTTCTTCTTGGATCGTTGTAGTAAAACTTGAGCACTGATCTTTTGTAGACAAGCTCTCTTCTTTTCTCGCGTCGACTTTCATTTCTTTATACGTTTCTGCGTTAGGTTCTCTTTCAATCTTTTCTTCCGGCCACGAGTCTTTAGATTTCGTCAGAAATTCCGGTCCGAACCACCATTGCTGACTGTTTTTCATCTCGCTGACATTCATTCCTCGCGAACCATAATCTGCTGGATTCAACTCCGTGGGAACATACTTCCATTGGTCAGGACACGATTCATCATGGATCTCTCCCACCCGATGTGCTACCAAGGGCTTATAATCGCGGCTTCGTCCGTGTATCCAGTGGAGTACGTTCATGCTATCCA
Organism: Muricea muricata; assembly: GCA_963855995.1. Lineage (NCBI taxonomy): Eukaryota > Metazoa > Cnidaria > Anthozoa > Malacalcyonacea > Plexauridae > Muricea > Muricea muricata. Next base: position 12,095,374 of record OY979719.1, read on the forward strand.
CCCAAAAGGTCGCGTCTTTCATTGGAATTTCTAAAGCTGTGGAGACTTGCTTGGTTAAGCGAACTCCAATCAGCGCCCCCATTAGTTCTAGTCGTGGTATACTTATAGCTTCCAGTGGTGACAATCTTGTTTTTGACGCTATCAACTGTGTCGTAACGGATTGATCTTCATACTCGTGTCTCGTGTAGACCGCTGCTGCATACGCTTTTTCCGATGCGTCCGAAAAACTATGTAGTGTAACGCTGGTGACTGGTTTACTATTCTTTAAACACCGTGGTATTTTGATCTCTTGAAGAAGGTGCAATTCTTTAAACCAGTTCTTCCATTCGTTTTTAAGTTTGTCAGGCAAATCATCGTCCCAGTCTAGCGCTTCCAACCAGGCTTGTTGCAGACAAATCTTTGCTTTGACAATAAAAGGGGCGAGAAGACCAAGTGGGTCAAATAGTGAAGCCGTTTTCTTCAGTACATTTCGTTTCGTATACTTGAAATCGTCAGTAGGGGAGGAATAGTCAAACAGGAACTCGTCGTCCGCTGCGTCCCATCGCATGCCCAAAGTTTTTGTTGTTGGCAATTCATTCTTCTCCAGACTAACGTTGGCCGAACGATCTTTGACAGGAACATCTTCCAAGACTTCAGTACGATTGGACACCATTTGCATATGTGGAAACCAGCTTTGTCTCCCATTTCGGACAATTGTCGTCGTGTTTCTTTCGCAACTTCGATGGAATCTACGGAAGGCATTACATCGTCCATATAACAATGTTTTGCAACAGCGTTGGCAGCCAAGGGATACTCTTCCTTATGATCTTGTGCGTGTTTCTGCCAGGTATATTGTGCACAGAAAGGACAGTAATATCCTCCGAAAACGAATCTCAGAAATTCGTATACTTCTGGCTCTTTGGATGGATCTAAGTTCCTCCATAGAAATCGGTGTAGTGATCGATCTTCTTCTCGCAAAACTAGTTGATGGTACATCTGACTTATGTCACCAGCAAGCGCCACCGTTTCTTTTCTAAACTTGACTAAGATATCGAAAACATTACTTTGTAACTTGGGTCCAGGTAGTGCTTCAGTGTTCAGACTCTTGCCTTCGTAGGGTGCTGAACCATCGAAAACTATTCTTACTTTGGTACTCGCTCTCTCTGGCCGTATGACAGGAAAATGGGGAAGGAGCCATTCCTGCTGGGGTTTTTCTTCATCTTTCGGTACTCGACGAATGTACTGTTTTTCAAGATAGTCATTCAAGACATGTTGGTAGGCCACAGCTACTTCCTTATTTTTCAAAAGCCTTTTCTCTGTGGACAGTAACCTCTGCTTGGCCATTGGTAGGTTGCTAGGTAGGTCAGGACAGTCCTCCTTCCAAGGCACTGCCACCTCGTAATGCTCACCATCGAATTTCAGCGACTTGCTCACCTTTACCCATGCTAGTTTCTCTTCTGGCGTCATTAGCGATTCTCTGGTGGGGATTATTCCAACGCTTTCGAGGTCCCAAAAACGTTTAAAGGACATTGGCAACGAAAATTTTTATGGGCTATTTTAAAAGTGTTACGATAACTTATAATGGTTATGATAACAATTTGCTATCAAAATCGTCTATTCATGAGTTATATGCGTTTCAAAATTTAAATTGGGCGCCATTTTGAATCAATTTCTCAAAAAATTATCTGTGAGCTAAATTGGCGGATGTGACGACATAGGATGGGTTTCTGAATGACAACAATATATTTTAGTAGAGTGTATATTGCGGTTTGAAGCGTTTACTAAAGGATTTGTAGTTTTTGACGAGAGTAATGGACAGAATTCGTGAGAACCAAGTAGGAGAGATATTACCCTATCAATTTGAGCCGGAGCTGTCGACAAAAACAAGCGACGCTAGCGACGACAATGATGCTGGTCAAAGTGATGTTACAACCTCATCTGACGAGGATGTCGACCACCAGTTTGAAAGAGCAAATGCTTGGCGCCTTTTAGATCTTAGTTGGTGTAAATGCGGTCATTGTTCATTTTGTTGCCACGAGAAGGCGCTGGAGTACGAGTACGAAGTGCAAACCGCGCGGTGCAAATTACAAGCAGTATTTGTCGCCTACATAATACATTTTATATTAAACTAATTTTTCATGATTGAATATGTACAGAATATGTATATAAGTATTCCCGCAATACAACATTTCATTTTTAATACATGCTATTGCAACACTGGTCCGATTTTCCTATGTGGCAGCAAGTAGTATCTGGGAGCAAGTTTTCGAATGGGAGGGTTGACAATGAGATTATTGTCAAACGCTATGCTCGCGAATATACAGTATATAAAATTTGATTAAAACTTACCCTCATTAACTCGTATCATTTCAAAATTAAACCGATTCTTTCATGCAATGGTTGTTTGTAAAGAAATGAAGCTTATATTCAAGCGCTTTCGTACTGAAAATTTCGGTTAAATACATGGAATAGAGTCGAAGCTTATTTACAAGCACTTTAATATTGTCGGAAATTTCCGTATGAACACGCTATTGACAATACTCTCACGCTATTCTCAGCGAATTGAGTGCGTATAGTTGTGAAACATAGCTCTCTAAAAAAAGCTTTTCAAAGCGATTCTGCTGGTACAATTGCCAAGAACCAAGCTATGGAAAAAGTGGAGATATTTTTAATGAAATGTAACTGTTTACAATGTATGTTTATTCAGACAATGAAATTTACCAATATTTTGCAAGATATCACATTTCATATAGTTATACAAACGGCCGTACATCGGCTGCATTGCACTCTATACAAAAGCCAAAAAGACATTTTGATAAAGCTTTAATTAAACGCTGATTCGAATGGTGATATTTGTTTTCTTTTGCGTTGCGTAAAACCCGAGCTATGCCACGGTAAAGTCATCGCTCTTTGAAGAGTCTAATGACAGGAAAGAGTTTTAACAGATGAAATACGCACGTTTATTGCAAATACTTTTAAAAATATGGCCACAAGACAATGTGGTAGAGCTGTTGTACAATTATCCAATTCGATTTCCTCGTTATTTTCCATTTCAACAAAATATTCATGCTACAAGTTGTGAAGTCAATAATAATCAATATTGTCTGATTTCCCGAACCCATCTTGTGTCGTCACAAATGTATGTAAGCATAAATTAGCATACGCGCATTTTTTCAAAATGGCGGACGACTGTTGAACATTTTCACAATTATTTGCAAGATCTAAACGCGACAAACGCACAAAAACTAAAAATTAAGTATTCCGTAGGTAAGTTTAATGGATATAAGAAATAAAAATTTTCGTTGCCAATGTCCTTTAAGGGTGGAATTCAGGTCTGAGCATTCATTTGGGACATCCTTTGTAGCGGGTTCGTCCACATGGATTCGGAATGTATGACTAAATCCAACGTGATGATGCCCAACATTATTTCGTTGCTCTATCTTTCCTACCGCCGTCCATCCTAAAGGACAAAGTCTAGCCACTGGATCGTCTTTATTGCCGACAACCTCTTTCATTGAATACATTAATTCATAATGGTCTGCTCCCAAAAGGACATCAATCTGATTTCCTTTAGCTAATTTTGGGAATGGGATCTTCTTTAGATGATTCCAATTTTGTTTTAGGGTTAACCAGCTTACTGCTTTCATTCCCCCACAGATCTTTTCGGACGTTTTTGCCACTATTTCTGTATCTACTCTGCCGTCTGTGCTTTCCAGACCAATTGTAAACGTGTTCGACATAAAACTAATAGTCTGGTCATTTGCTACTTTGACTTCGATTCTTTCTTTCACTCCAGTTAATCCCAGTTCCTCCACAACATCCTCGTTGATGTAAGTCGTGTCACTTCCTTCATCCAATAGACAGTTTACTTGAACTTTCCGTGTTCCATTCTTTAAAATAACTGGGATCGTGCGCAGTGCTATCATCCTAGTATCATGATCTGTGCTGGTTTTCATTGTAGTAGATTGATTGTTGTCATCCCCCTCCGTGTTACCGCCGCGAATCTCTTCTTGAAGATTTCTCTCGTCTGAATGCATTTGTTTCATAGGAGGTTTTCCCGCGAGATTTCCATCTTGAATGGGTCCTTTGGTATTAATTTTTCTTTGTCCATGGAGCAATCGATTGTGGGTTTCTTTGCAGCCATTGATATTACACTGTCGACTTCTTGGACATGAGCTGCCCAGATGATCTTTGCCGAGACATCGGTAACATAGTCCAGCTCTTTTCGCAATTTTCCATTTCTCATCGATAGCTTGACTTAGGAAAGTGTCACATTTCCAAATTGGATGACTTCCTGCACAGGCAGAACATGGATCATAATCTTTCTTACTGCCTTCCTTGTTGAAAAATGACCTATATCTTCTCTCCTTTCTTCTTTCACCGTCCAAACTGATTCCATTTTTTATCTCTGATGCTTGTATTTGATATTCTGCTTCTCCTGCTACCCAATCTTTCAATTTTTCAAGAGAATCTTTGTATTGGTTTTCTTTGATCCAGCGATAATACTGTGCAAGTAAGCTCTCTGGGATTTTCCCCAATATTATTGTGCGCAATGTTCCACTCTCTAAATCTGACTCTCGACCATTTTCTTTCAGAGTAATTACAGCTCGTTCCAGAATATCTGCAAATTTTTCCAATTCTTTTGGATTATTCTCTTCAATGGGTTTTAATTTCTTTAACTCATCCAAATGGGACTGTACTTGTCTTCGACTGCCACCATATTTGCGAACCAAACGTGCTTTCGCTGCTTCATATGCCTCTACAGAATACCCCAATCCTTTTATTGTCTCTGCTGCTTCGCCAGTAAGACAGGCCTCCAAGCGCAACATTTTAAATTGTGGTGAAAGGGATGTTACATCAACACAGCTTGTAAATGCAGCATGCCATTTTTGAAAATCCATTTTATTTCCTGAAAATACTGGGATCCGGATTCTTTCCAATTGTGCTTGAGAAGTAGTTGCCATTGCATTTCTGGTCAGTGTGTTACTGTTTGCTGTTAGTGATATTGGAACTGTTCTCAAAGGGGTTTCATCGACTTCGATTGTTTCTATTATGTTTGACTGTTCGCCATCTTGTTCGTTCCTGTTGTCTTCAGTATGCCCATTCTCTAGCGCACCTAACTCTTGACGTGTCTTCTCTGCTTGCTCTTCGGCTACTCTTAGTTGTCGTTCTTGTTCTTCTAACAATTCTCTCTTCTTTTGAACCTCTGCCTCTTTTCGCAGACGTGCCCAAAGCTCTGCATTTTTTCTCCTTGTGTCTTCATCTTGCCTCTGTTTTGAAACCTCGCCCTCATTCGACTCTTGGCTGCTTGTATTTGTAATTGAACTTGAACTCCATTGTTTCTTCGCCAATGATGTTAAATATATACGTGCTGAGCTTGTTTTGTGTTCCACTTGATCGACCAGTGAATCCGCTTCATCATTTACTTTTTTAGCATTTTCATATTCTTTGCTTCGCTGATAAATAATCTCGAGTCGATTCATAATTCGCAATGTTTCATCTTTCTGTTCGTCAATGTTTAGTAACAATTCTTTAACATCTTTATGTTCAGTATCCGAGTCCGATATCATTGTCGCCATATTATTTAGTAGTCGTGTCATACGTGATTTTGCACTACGTTTTTCTCCTTTTAATTGTATAATATGTTCCTCACGATGTTTCTCGTTAACGTTTGTAGCTTGACCTTCGTCGATTTCTGCTGTTCCGTCTTCGTTCTGCCCTTCAATTCTCTCCATCATTCGTAAAAGCCGTCGATAAAACTTTAAAACCAAATTTTTTCTTAAATAACTCGATATATTATTACCTTATATACTGATTTCGCACACTTCCGGTATTACAAAGCGAAAATGAAATCACGAATTTTCGCTCTAAATTCGTCGAAAAAACTCTAAATTGACTTTAATCCGGCTCGTAAGGACCAAATGTAAACACGGGTTTACTATTTTCGTAGTTCTGTTTCTTAAATGGGATTGGACGCCAAACTTCCCACGACAACAACAACATATATCTTCGATTCAAATCTTTTGTAATGTCCACTATATATTATTTACATGAAGTGTTAAAATAAACAGAAAATTAATTAACATAAATTAGAAACTATAGATAATGTCAAAACCGTTTCCACACTTGTGTGATAGAATTCTTCACTACAGTATCAATGTTGATATATGGAAATCAGTATGTATAAATGGGGACATGTGTTGACATTAGTATATATATTAGCAGGTTACGTAATGCTGAAGGCGGACACGTGATCGGACGTTCGTTGTACGTTGTTATGTTGAACAAAAGGTGTATTATATTTTTACATGTTCAAAGTATATTCTTCAATAAATACGTATATTCCATTAAAGTTAACAGGTTATGGGCCCAGACTATTGAAGAATGGACAGTAATGCAGTAAAGTGGTTATGTTTTACTGGATCAGCTGAGGATTATCCAGCATGGAGTACAAAATTTACGGCTTTTATGCAAACAAAAGGGCTATTTAAATCGTTACTCGGCAAGGAAGTTATACCAGAAGAAATCGCCCCTTTAGCTGAAGATGCTTCAGCGGAACAACAAGCACAGAGGCAGGCTAAAGTTCAGCAACGAAACAAAGAAATTGAAGATATTAAAGAGCGAAATAATAATGTTTGGTGTCATATTGCGTTGGCGCTAGACAAAACAAGTTTGATGTATATTCGACACGATTGTTTATCCCAAGACGGTACGGGTGACGGCGCAAAAGCATGGCGTTTACTGCAGCAACGTTATTCCAACGTAGAAAAGCCTACCGTAGTCAGTTTAGTGAGACAAATATCCCGATTACAGCTCGGAGAAGACGAGAAATTACATGAATATTTCATACGTGCTCAAGAACTCATGTCAAGGCTCTCGGACGCAGGTGAGCAAATAACAGAAACTCTGTTCAATGCACTAATTATCAACGGCCTTCCTGGGAAATACGAACATTTTGTTGTTCAAGAAAGTTTTAATCCAGCATCGACATTTACTGAATTGAGAACCCGTCTACAAAATTACGAGGACAGTCGTATACAAAGAAAACAACCGGAAGTCGATTCGTCAGTGGCAATGCACACCGGAAGTAAACGTGACGGAAATACGAAAACACCAATGCAATCCAAAGTTTGTTATGTCTGTGGAAATTCAGGACATTTTGCAAAACAATGCAACAAGAGAGGCACAGCAATTTGCTCCAAATGCAACAAACGAGGTCATTTAGCCAAAGTCTGTAGAAATTCTGAGAAAGTGGGTAAATCTAAAAGAAACGATGAAAACGCAATATCATCTTATTCAGAATGCTTCCTCAGTCCTTTACAAGAAAGAAACGACAATCCAGAGGTTTCAAGTCATCTAATAGTAGACACTGGTTGCTCAGACCACATTGTGAACCAGAAGGACGTATTTACAAATCTACGTAAAGTTGATGAAAAGAGCGTTAAAGACCCCAAAGGAAACTTCACAGCAGTCGAAGGTATTGGTGATGTGCCAATAACAGTCGAGTTAAAAGATGGAAAAACGACAGAGTTAATTCTAAGAAATGTGTTATACGTGCCAAATTACAAAGTCAATCTTCTTTCAGTTAACAAAGCAGTCAACTTTGATCATAGATTCATCTTTAACGATAGCAGAGCAAGGATGGTATTGAGTGATGGTCGTGAGATACATTTAACAAAGAACTCTGGCCTTTTCTTCTTAAAAGTTACTTACCTGAATACAGTTAACCCATCTACCTGCAACGAAACCAGACAATGCGTCAAGGGAGATATAGATTTGTGGCACAAACGTCTGGGACATCTTAAAAAAAGTCGATGTAAAACGCACTGTGGGTTGTGGAGGCGACACAGAAGATACATGCGAAACGTGTGCAATGGGAAAACAAGCAAGTCAGCCGGTTCCAAAGAAAGTTGTGGATAAAGCAAAGAAAGCTCTGGAACTTGTATATTCAGACATTCTTGGTCCTTTCGAAGTGGCTAGTTTAAACGGATCAAAATACGCAGTTACCTTTATCGATGAGTACACGAAGTACGCAGTCGTAAAGTACATGAGAAACAAGTCAGAAGTGATCGACAAGTTCAAAGAATATGTTGCCGAAAACGGAACACCCAGAACACTACGATCAGATAACGGAGCTGAATATACCTCACGTAAATCCAAAGAGCTCTGCAGAGATTTGAAGGTTAAACAAGAATTTACAGTCCCGGAAACACCACAGCAAAATGGAGTCGCGGAGCGCTTCAATCGTACACTAGTAGAAATGGGACGGTGCTTACTTATACAAGCAAAGCTTCCTAAGAAGTATTGGGTAAGAGCCTTAGATACCGCTACGCACATCCGAAATCTCACTGTCAGCGCAAATAGCAACGAAGGAAAGAGTCCTTTCGAGCTCTTTACCAAGAAGACAGCAAGAAGAAACCACCTCAGAGTGTTCGGCTGCACAGCGTACGTGAAGAAGAGAAACGTCAACCTACGAAAGCTCGATGCCAGATCAGTAAAGGCAAAGTTCGTTGGCTACGACAGCAAGAGCACAGCCTACATACTACAAGATCTGACCACGAACAAAATAATTAAAGCACGCAATGTACGCTTTAAAGAAGATGAAATCCAACCTTTATCGTCTAAAGAAGAGCTTCACCAAGAAGACACGATTTTGAAGAGTCCCAATCTAGATCTCAACGAGGATTGTTTAAATGAGCAAACGAAAGAGAAACCTGTCGGGGATGAAGTGGGGGAAACTGAAAACGAAGTTCCAAATGCACCAGAACAACTACCAGATGAAGAAGAAGATCTTGGAGAAGAAGAACCACTCCCAAGAGCAAGTAGAAATAGACGACCTCCTGAAAGATATGGGAATCCCTATACCTTCTGCGCAATTCAACATGAGGAAATCGCAACAGAACCGAAAACCTACGAAGAGGCTGTAAAGTCAAACAAAGCCAAGCAATGGAAAGAAGCAATGCAAGCAGAGGTTGAGTCACTAGAGAATAACGACACTTGGACATTTGTTGACAGACCGAAAGACAAGAATGTTTTACCAGGAAAATGGGTATACAGAGTCAAATACGGTGCAGATGGTCAAGTGGACAAGTACAAAGCTAGATATGTGGCGAAAGGCTACGCGCAAGTCGAAGGGATAGACTTCTTCGAAACGTAAGCACCCACATGCAAACCGGAGACATTCAGGACCCTGTTAGCAGTTGCAGCTCAGAAAGATTTACATCTCGGGCAAATGGATGTAAAGTCAGCGTATCTTCACTCAGCTATTGAGGAAGAAATCTACTTAGAACAACCACAAGGGTTTGTTAAACGAGGACAAAACGGAGAGACCCTAGTTTGCAAGCTAAACAAGTCTATCTATGGTCTCAAGCAAGCAGCAAAGAATTGGTACGAAGCACTAGCAAATCTCCTTATCAGCAGTGGATTTCACCGAAGCCGCAACGATTATTGTCTCTTCGTGAGAAAAGACGCAGATGGTATTTTCTCGTACGTACTAGTATGGGTAGACGATATCATAGTAGCAGGAGCGAGCAATGAAATCATCGATGAAATCAAATCGTTACTAGAGAAGAATTTCAAGATGGATGATCGGGGAGAATTACACTGGTTCCTGGGAATGCGAATCCTCAGATCGGAAGACGGTATTACTGTAGATCAAGAGAAGTACATCGCAAACGTTCTAAAGCAGTTCAACATGAGTGACAGCAAACCCAAAGTAACCCCTGCAGAAGTCAACTTGAAGTTAGTCAAAGACGACGGAGAACACCAATTAGTTGATACGAAGCTTTATCGGAGTTTAGTTGGATCCCTTCTGTATATTGGAAAACAAACCAGACCTGACATTCTCAATGTAGTCAATCAGTTATCAAGATTCTTCGAAAAGCCCAACACAACGCATTGGCAAGCAGCAAAACACGTTCTTAGATATCTGAAAGGCACAATCAATCTACGATTGACATTCGCCAAGAACTCGAGTATGAAGCTAGTCGGTAATGCAGATGCAGACTGGAGCGGCGATCTAGACGATCGAAAGTCTACAACGGGCTACTATTTCAAATTTCAAGGAAATGGTGCAGCAATAAGTTGGGAAGTCAAGAAGCAAGCGACAGTGGCTTTATCATCTACCGAAGCTGAATATCAAGCTATGGCAGCAGCAGTGCAAGAAGCAATTTATCTTAGAGCATTAATGAAAGATTTTGGGTATCCAATGAAAGAACCAACCTACATTGGAGAAGATAATCAGTCGTGTATCAAAATGTGTCATAATCCAGTTATGCACAAGCGATCGAAACACATCGACACAAAGTTACATTTCATGAGAGAAAGAGTCGAAAACGGAGAAGTAGGAATTCATTATATTCCAACGGAGGACATGACAGCGGATATATTAACCAAGTCGCTGCCTCGTATTAAAGTCGAGAAACATCGTTATGTACTACTAGGAAACTGAACTTTAAAAGAAAGCAGCAGACTCATCATAGACACAATAAAGTTGAGTCTGAGTGGGGGTGTTGATATATGGAAATCAGTATGTATAAATGGGGACATGTGTTGACATTAGTATATATATTAGCAGGTTACGTAATGCTGAAGGCGGACACGTGATCGGACGTTCGTTGTACGTTGTTATGTTGAACAAAAGGTGTATTATATTTTTACATGTTCAAAGTATATTCTTCAATAAATACGTATATTCCATTAAAGTTAACAATCAACAACAGTATAAAGTGATGTATTTCACTGTGGTGCAACAGATAGTCAACTTGTAATTAAAATGGAACAAAATTTATGTACCTCTTCGATTCTGTTTTCCAGTTCACAGTTTCTTCCCTCGATATCCTGCAGCATCCCTCGCACCTGTTCACATCTCTTTGTAGCATGGTTGGCTCGCTGTCTTTCATTCAATTCCTGAATGGAACCGTTAATGCAAAATGTATGTATGCAGTATTCTACAGTAAGCTGTTGTGGTTTGTATCTGATACAAGGTGGCCCAGTAAGGTTGGTATTCTACAATTAGTTTTTTTTTTGAGGTGGTTTTCAGTCATGGATTGCGGCCGCTAACTCCGATAGCGACCTTGAATAAATAATGAGATGAAACTCGGCAACTCGCTAGGGAATTTTAAAAATTCATGACTTTAAGTCTTTGATGACAGAATCGTGCTAGAAACCTTGCCACCTCTCCCCTTGTGAAAACAGTCATCTCGCACTGAAATGCGAACAGTAGTACGGGGTATTGTATAAAGCTTTTGTAACTTGTGTCTAAACTATCAGAAAATTATATTGCTCAGTGTAGGAAGTATTCTACAATAAACTGTCGCATTTGTATCTGAATTGCCTGAAAAGATATCTTAAACGCGTCAATCCAGTGTTTGTAGTGTTCAATAACTGGTGATTGTAAGTGTTTTCATTCCATCATAGTTTTATTTAAGCTGAAAAAATAAGCTAAGGACTGGTTTCATTCAATACTTTGACATAGGACAACGCTCGGTGGCGAACATTACACATATTACCACTCAGTGCCCTGTGGAAGCGAGCCAATATCAAATTAAAATATAATTTTGTGAAAACACCACGAGCCAATGTCGCCAAATTGTACGTACGTGCTACCAAACACAAGGCCAATACATATAATAAGTAATAAACGCGATCCGATAAATGTGTTTCCTTATGAGTGACCACCAAACGACACACGTATCACATGACTGAAATAGCTATAATACAAGCTTGGTCAATCAACACACAGTAAAATGCTCTACCTTGATCTCAAGCGTTGCAAGTTTTCTTGCAATGCTGTTGATCTCTTCAGTTCTGATGTCACTAGTGCCAGTCCTGCCATCCTTCGCGAGCAGATCAGACAACGTTTGCTCCAGAGTGTGACAATTTTGTTTCTCGGTCTCAAGCTCTTTTATCAAATGTTCGTGCTCGCCATGAAGTTCACTAACGTCTGCTTGTAGACTTTCTAACCTGGTGGGATATATTAGAACAAGAGTTTGTGGTTAAAAAGAACGTATAAAAGAGAACCAAAAGGCAAAAAGCTTTAGTCACTGGCCAGTGAAAAGACCAGAGACAGTGAATCTTGACCAATCAGAATGCAGCAAAATCAACAGTCACTTGGAAATTTATACTAAATGAAGTTAGCTTAATTTATAGCTACATATATAATTCACGTAGTTCAGTATTAGGTGACTTCAGAGATACTTCTTACTTGCTAGATCTTTCGACCAATGCGTTTTCTCGCTGTAACAGATCTCTGTACTTTGCTGTCAGTTCATTATACTCTCTATTAACCGTCTCCAACTCCGACATCGGACAACTTTCATCTAAGCTCCTCTGTAAGAGAGCCATCTTGTAACCCGCAGTTTCCTTATATCTCTCTAGGTATCCCAATCTACTCATCACTGAACCCTCCATGTCCAAGATGTCTCTCTTTAATTTCTCGTTCTCCCGGCGCATCGAGCTCTCCACTTCTTGCATTGCCGTGTAACGTCGTGCTAAAGATTTCTCGTTCACGCGTAGCACTGTAATTTTTCTCGTGAGCTCGCCTAAGCGTGTTTTGAGCATTTCAGGATCCATAGCTAAGTTCTCGAGTAAACGATCATACTCAAGGAGCCTAATCCCATCTTGTTCTCGAAGTCTTTTCAATTCGTTGCTCTCTTCTTGATGCTTTTTAATCTCGTTGTCCCGAATGTTTTTCTCGCTCAAATATTCTTGATATAGAAGACCTTTCTGATGTATTATGACGGCGAATTTACGTTTGAAATTTTCAAGCTCATCCTCGAGTTTAGTAAGCATGCTTTCTTTTAAGGAACATTCCTAAGAAAATAATGTGTTCAAACCATGCCTTATCAAACCATACTATATGCCATGTCATATGCTACACGGCGCGCAAGTTGCAACAAGTCTGATCAACAAGTCTCATCTTACAACAACTTGTTTAAACAAGCCGATGTCAGAATGTGTTCGCATGGCTTGCGACAGCTTGTTGATAAAAAGTCTGTTGCAAGTTGTCAACAGACTTGTTGCAAGTTGATAGACAAAACGTGTTATCCACAGGCTTGCTGCAAGTTGTTTCAACAAATTGTAAAAAGTCTGCAAATGACAATGTGCCGTGCCGTGCTGTGCTGTGGTACATCACAATTGCTTTTTAGGTTGGTTCCAAAAGAAATTAGTCGGGCAGAGCCCGACTATCTCAAAATTCACCTCCAACTAACGAATGAGTTTCTGCCCTCAATGTCATACCATACCAAATGATACTATACCTTAGCAGGCCTTATGGTTGTAGTAGAAAAAGCACACAACCACGAGTGTTTGTAACTGAGCTATATACACCTAATCTTCATAAATTCATCGAACAAGTTATTGCGTATTCAATACAACACGGCTGTTAGTATTGTAAATATCACATACTATCCTACACAGTAGCAAAGGCAGTCCGACAATTTGGTCATTTAAATCATCATCATTCGTCTCCTTAGAAATTGATCGTTTTCATGGCTATAAGCACAGAAATATTTTTATAGCACGACCAAATTGTCATGCCGGCTTCGTTACTGATCCTACAACACAACCATAAAATATCTATGTTATGCCATAGCACAATTATCCAAACATGACTATAATGTAGCTGTATGATAATACCACTAAAAAACTTACTAAACTAAACCACAGCATAGCCGTACCTGTATAGCTTGGGTAAGATATTCATTCAAACAACTGATGATTTCAGTTGAAGACGGTGACATTCCTTCAGGTAGTACCAAAGGTTGAATTTTGATTACACCTTCGCCAACCTCACGTAAATTGGCGATCTCTTCCTCTAAATCACGGATCTATACGAACGAAGATATCGTTCAATAGATATCGATATATATTGACATGTGACAAAATTGATATATACAGTCAATCCAGAATACATTACAAATAATATGCAAAAAATTTAATAAATGTTTAAGTAAGCATGACGAGTGGGGATAGAACCCTCGTACACAAACATATCACTGTCTGTATCCTGCCACCATGAATGTTTCGATGTCCTTCGAAATTGTCAAGAAAACAGAATTCCACTGAATGGCAGTGACTTCATACATATGTCTATGCCGATGTGTTTGAAAGCCTGCTTTTTGTGTTTACTGTGCAACAGTAGATACACGTGCCGTTATAGACAAATCTGCGTGAGGAACACGTGAGCTTAACGCCTTAATTTGCACAATACCTCAACAAATACTTCTAACATGACTATTACATACCTTTGTTTCCTTCTTATCCACAATTACCGCGAGGTTTGTGCTCTCATCGCGTGCTCTCTGTAACTCGTAGCGTAATTCCTCATGTCTTCCGACCAGCTGTTCGACATTCGCTCGTAATTCAACATGGACATCGTACTGCCCCGTGGCGCTTCGACATTCGAACATCGCAATAAGTTTCTCCAGGGCGGGAACACGGAGAAAGACCTGGGGATAAACACTGAAATTGACATAAACGTAAGACTTACAATTCAGACATAGAAGAGAGGTGGATATATCAACCTGTCATGAAACACTCTTCTATTGACAGGGAACAACAATGTACATAAGTTTCAATTGTTTCCCACACCCCCACTCTACCAGACCCCACCTCCCTAACCTCGCAACACACCCCAGACCAAAAGCAAATGCTATTACATACATTTCTAAAGAAGCGTTATCTCTACTAACAATATCATATTTCCTAGGGATTTAGAAACGTTGAGTTCTATTTAATTGTAATATTTATAATTTATAAAACCTGTCGGTTAACTTTTTAGTACAATGATTACACAATAAGAAAAATATGCATGATAAACATCCCTGAACAATGCTGTGCCTCACCATGAATATTGGAGACAACAATCTTGTTCTAGTCAACAAATCAAGCAACATTGTTGAATACAATGTTAATTAAGCGCAACACAACCTTGTTTAAGTCTGTTTAATGAAAACAATTAGGATAGGAGCCGAAACACAAATCGTTTTTCGCTCAAATTGCCAGTCATCATTGTGTAAAAACTATAGAATGAGTTAACTGTAAGTCAATATCAAACCCACCTCGCCACCCTCGGATTGTAACATCGGATTCTCTCGTAACTGCCCTAAAACTTCTCGTAAACCAACTTCGAGTTGATGATTTTCATCTTTCAATTCTTTATTCTCAGATTTCACTTTCTTAAGTTCGGCTTTGATGCTGTTTGATTCCAGTTCATGTTTCTCCGCCTCATTTTTGAGTCGTTTGTTATTTGCATCAAGTTGGTCCGCTTTGGACGCGGATAAAACTAAACGAAAATATTTATATATCAAGTTCCGAATTATCATCTGTTGAGATTAGTGTGGTATGTACTGACGAAATCGGTATATACTGAAGAAAAAATAAAGACATTAAAGGGAAATGGCAACAAAAATTTTTATTGTCTCATTTGAAAGATACTCTAAAAGTAATATATAAACGTCTTTTACAAAATTTCTATATGTTTTACTTTGGGAGATATTGTCACCTGAATAATCGAACTGTCCGCCATCTTGGATTAACTTTTAACCTCATTAACAATGTTTTGGTGACGTCACAACAGGGATAAGCCATTCAAAGCTTCTCCTAAATACCTACCAACAATCAAATATTGTTTAAAATCTTTTCAGTCGGTGCTGAAATCCGAAACACTCACCATGTATGTCGTTATTGGAGAAGATTAATCATTGTGTCGTAAGAAAAAAAGCCGTGACCCCAGTTGTGACGTACATGCATATCTACAAATATCCAAGATGGCGGACAACTAAAGATTTCAAGTCAAAATATCTCACCAAATAAGGCAGATATAAAAATTCTGTAATAGAATTCTATATATTGTTTTGGAGTCTCTTTCAAATAAGCCGATAAAAATTTTTGTTGCCATTTCCCTTTAAACACGGCTTGAAAGTGATTGTGTATATGATTCGAGATTACCAAACGTTAACCTCATAGATGTTCAAGTAGCTTTATATTTGCAGCAGTGGACAGTTTGCGCTATCCAGCTATTTTTTGAGGTCAGTGAAAGAAAACAAACCTGGTTCAGATCTTGTTTTAGTGACAAGAAGCTCGCCCCGGTCTCCGTCATCGCTGAGCTCGGCCACGGCCAGATCTTCTACAGTCAATCCTAACTCAACAGCCCGCTGACCACGATGCAATGCCTGCTTTCTCAACTTTCTTTTCAGTTCCAATCTCTCCTCTTCCAAACGCTCAATCTAAAAGAAGATAAACAATTTCACGCGGTAAAAACACCAAGCAAAGGTCAGAGTAGACAGTAGCAGCTTGTCACAGTGGGTTTAGGTCTCAGAAAATAATTTGGTGGGCGTCTGCGAGTGTCTGCGAGATATCAGGAACATCTAGTCAAGGTTACTAGACAATTAACTTTCATCCTGGTGCAATGAAAAGCAAATTTACACAATACATTAGTCCCATGTGAATCGTATCCTGGTATATGTTACCGATCATACAAGCATGGAAATATCACATTTCTGTGTTCGTTTTTGAATGACGAACAAAAATTGTGTAGAGACATCCCATTTTTACACGTTAGAGTTATAACCGTATGCAACACTCGTTCGATTCATGTCGTGTTGAAAGAAAGGTCTTAACATTGAAGGTTGATAGGCCGAAAGATCACACCTCTTTACTTAAGACACGATTCAAAGCGGCTTGCTGTTGGCTCTTGACCAATTTCTTTTCCTTAATAGCTTCAGTATCCAGGGGTTCTTTTGGATCTAGGCCCAGTCTCTCGCGCAGCTCCTCGTTCTCAGTCTCCACATCATTGACAGTGATGCCCAGTTGGTTTACTTGTGACGTCAAACCTTCGATCTTCTCATCTCGTAGTCGAAGATTTGCTTTCAGATCTTTAATTTCTTGTACAGCCTGTGACAACCCGTACTCTCCTGAAGAAAAAATAATTTAAGGCCTTCTCATATGGGAAACACTGTAAGTAAAAATCGTTGCATGTTCATATAAAAACACTCAGGTAGGCTAGATGAAATGTCACCTCGCGCTACACAGCCACAAGCGCCACAGACGTGTTACGAGTTATGGCTTTTACCCATTTGGTGCAAGTTTCTCATCAAGTTGCGTCACGCCTGCATGCATGCTGGCTTCATTACGTCTTACTTAAAATCTGTAACCATCAGATTTTATGCAAACTGATATTTGCACACTTTGTGCACATAAAAGGTATATATAAACTGATCTAAACATGTAAAAAAGGCAAACAAGTCGATGTCTATTACTGACAGGATAAGAAAAACATACTCTGAAAAACATCTTGTAAAGTCAAGATTTGAACTTTTTAAATAATCGATATGGCACCGCAAAATTGTTGTCTTGTTTTAAAAAGCTCCAATCTTGACGTAACAAGACGTTTTTCGGAGTATGTTTTTCTTATATTTTATAATGTTGTCTGCTGGTCGTGGTTTTCTATCACTGACAGTAAATAGCATATTCAATTAATGCTCTGCCTTCATCATAAACGAACACCAACCACCTCTTTGGGATGAACCGAATTATCAACGTCTTGTCCTGGTCAACCTCTCCCCGCCTCTTATTAACCATCGCCTCTCAGTCTTTCACACAATCCTGCCATGCAGGAATTTGCCAGGAGCATCCTCCCGATGCGATCCTCGATCCATCATCCGCCCGTCCCTTCTCCAGATTTAGACGCTTTTAAAAACACCCACCGTCACAGTTTATATTCGTGAATACAAGGCTTTTTTGTACACATTGCTTCCAGAAAGCACTATAGCCGTATTTACATTCCTACGTGCACACCTTTTATTTCGAATAGAAGTCAGTGAAAAACAGTGAACACATGAACGCTCTAAGAATTCTCATATTTGCACACAAAACCATAGGGTATTTCACTAGTAGCTACATTATGCAAACAGAACTTCGACGTTTCCAGCGAAGGGAAAGCTGACGATTAAGAATAGTCAGAGAATAAAGCAATGGACCGATTGCATTATGGACAGAATTTTGAAAAAAGTTGAAGTGGGAAAATTCATAACCACAGCATTGAAGAGCATCCTAAAATTAGTAAAATTGCAAAGTTTGGTCGCGAAATTTTGTAAAATGAGGAAAATATAGCCCTGCAAAGTTTGCGAATTTTGTATACTTTTGTATTGCGCACTGAAATCTTAACAGGCTTACATTTTCCACATTTTACAACGTTTCGCAACCAAACTTTTCAATTTTACTAATTTTAGGATGCTCTTCAATGCTGTGGTAATAAATTTTCCTATTTCAACTTTTTTCAAAATTTTGCCCATAACGCAATCGGTCCATTACGTCAACAATGTTTTGCTACCCAATTCCCAACCTATTAGATTATTCACATGGTTGGATACTATTGTTCTGGTTTGCGGAAGAGCACATTCGAAAAAAGTAAGCAGGTAAACGGTGAATAAGATTTATTCAATCATGTCCATACTTCTAAATGCAAAGTTACTTTTGTCCTCCGTTACGCTGCCGCAAACTAATATAATAGTAACTAGGCGTGCAAGTGATCCTTAAATGTGAATTGGGTATAAACAAGCGTTGGCCTGTATCTCATATAGGACTGATCACACGCGAAATGTTGCTATGCAGTGATTTGTTGTCTCATTTTCTCTTTCTCACCCATGAGTACAATTCATCAACTTTAGCATTTTCAACTTCTCCACTCTACTCATTCACACCCATGAAAAGGAGAAGATTGCAAGAGAAATCGCAGATAATACGTAATTGGTGCAAACAAGACTTTAAACAACTAACCAATCACCTCACCTCGTTCATACTGCATCAACTTCGCTACCAGTTCATTCACTTCCTGATCTTTCTCCTCTACCGCTTTCTCCGCCATCTTGACTCGGTTACGTTCGACAACTGCCGTCAACTTCTCGCGGTTCAACGTCGAGTGAAGCTCATTGATCTGTTTTTGCTGGAAGGCTGATGGCAAACCTGCACAAAACGTTATTGTTAAACAAACGCGAATTAAAAATTTCTTTTGAGGAATTTTACATACGTTATGTTTGCGTTTGTAAATATCCTGGTAAAACTGACTTTAGTATTAATCACCGACAATTTTTTGTCAAAGATTTTTCACAGCAAAAATCAAGTCAACCTTTCTGTTCAATACCTCATGATGCATAGGCGTGGTTGTTTATATATTTTGCGGTAACAAGTAGTCTTCAGTTTTTTCCTATTAGGAACAAGCACTGTGGACAACTTCTTTCCTGGATTGTTAAAACTCGTTTTTACGCAGATGATGGACTCTACCTCCGTGTAGAACTGGATTCGGTTGTACGAAAGTAGCTAGCACTTCTCACAGGATTGTTTCAACTGCCACAGAAAGGCACAAAAAGCAATAAAACCATAGGTAATGACCTTTAGTGACTTTAACTGGATCTTACTGACTTTAATATGGCTCTTACCAGTTACTGAACATGTTTGAAAAGTTTATGAAAATCAATATCCGGCGCTACTTCTATTTCATACAACCGATCCCAGATCACCAAATGAAAGAAAGGCATTCCAAGCTCAACTAACCTTTGTCGGCTTGTTGTTTAATATTTTCAATCTGTTCAGTGATCTCCTTCATTTCATTCGAGACATCTTGTAGTTGTTTCTCCAGAGACTCGACATGTTCGTTCTTTTCTTCCAGTTCACGTCGTAATGATACAATGGTTTGTTTGTCTGCGTCGATCTGAGATGCAGCAGCTTGCTTGCGAAAATCTTCAATAGCCACACGATAGCTGGCAATCTCTTCATCTTTACTGGCTATTACCATCTAGTTGGAGAAAAAGATTGACGCAATATGAGAACAAATCAAACACGATTTTGTGGCACTTGTGGAAGGTTAAATGTAAGAGGTCAATGTTTCTTAACCTCAAACTAGGAATCATACGTAAATCTAAATAATGGAATTAATGGTACAGTAAATCTTCACGTGTAATTGTCGGATAAACTGTGTAGGTAGAGTTTTTTCTCCGACATTTCAGTTTCCCCCCCCCCCCCTCCTGTTCAAAATGAACAGTGAGAAGGCTACACGTTTATCAATTTATGTTATGTATATGTACAACCTGAAATTATTCGTGCTTCTTATCGGTGAAAAGCGCCTCAACAATAGTGAAGAAATTCAACTGTCCCGGCCTAAGCGATGTAGACAGAGCAAAGGTTTTTGTTTTAAAGGTTACATTGCCCAGGAGCACAAAAAACATCAAGTCTCGAGTGTTAAATTGTCCCCTCAGTTACTAAACGACTAAACGGGTAAACCGAGTAAGCGAGAAAGTGCGTAAAGAAGTGCAAAGTCATCTCGACGTACTTATTCGATTCTTTATAGAATTTATTGCTTATTATAAAAATACAATTTTACCAACAATTACGAACAACAAGTCTTTAAGACTTGTCATTAAAAAATTAGGCGCTCATAATAGCCTACATTTGCAACAGAAATGCATACCTTCCATTCTTCAACTTTGGTATTCACAGCTAACAGTATTTCATCATCATTGTCTGTTTTTGACTCAACTTGATCTCGCAAATCTTGCACCTGAAATGAAATTATTATAATTGCAATGGCTTACATAAATTTTGATATATTTTGCTATACATAAAAAAAAGCTCTTTACCAACCAGACAAAAGTCAAATACAAAGAAAAACAAAAAACATTTTTAAAAATTTGGCTTACTTATACGGATGATCTGCCCGCCTTGGCGTAAACAAACTCACATATTGTATTGTGAATTTCAAATATTTGGCTTAATATTAAATATTCGGTTTATTTATTCGTATTATCTACCTGCCTTGCCGTAAACAAACCACATATTGTATTGTTGCTGATCATGCCTCTTCAGTTGCAACACTACAATGGACCATTCCCCAATAAGATAAAGTTTTAAATTGGAAAACAATTTTAGCACAGTTGAAAAGAGCTTCCTAAATTTAGTGAAACTGTAAAGTTTTGGTAAATATAGCAATGTAGTTTGTATACTTTTGTATTACGCGGGAAAAAGCGTTACCACATTTCCACATAGTGGCAACGCTTTTCCGTGGGCTATATTTTCTAGGACTACATTTTCCACATTTTACAATATTTTGCAACCAAACTTCACAATCTCACTAAATTTAGGAAGCTCTTTCCAACTGTGCTAAAATTGTTTTCCAATTTAAAACTTTGTCTAATTGGGGGATGGTCCATTGTTCCTTTGTGTCGAGTATGAGCCAAGCACGGTTCTAGCATCAGGATGTTTCTTGAGTATTTTCCTGTTGTATACATATACGACCCGTGTACCGTGCGCAAAAAATGAAGTCATAGAAGTAAATTTCTGTTAGTGCTGGTATGACGAAGAATTTTCTTTAAAATTTTATTTGTGCAATGTTCACACGAGCAGGCAAAATGAATTTCTTGAGGGCAAAATGAATTTCTTGAGAGGGCGAGATGACTTTCTTCAGCCGGCAAGATGACTTTTTCCAGATCACTAATCAACCAATCAGCATGGGTCATTTGTATCAGCCATATAATAATACGCTATAAAACCACGATTATTGATATTACATTCCGGGATAGATAAGTAGATTCAAAAACTAGAATGCTGCTATTTATGACACAAAATTCGCCAATTATATTTTTAAATTGACCATTGACAAACCTGAGCCCTTAAAACATCTCTTTCTTTTCTCATTTCCTCAACAATTCCATCAGTCTGTTGTAAAACCATCTTTAACTTCGTATATTCCTCCGTCATCCTGTCCATTTCGAGAGCAGAGTCTTGAAGATCAGTTCGAACAGTCTTGAATTTCTCTTCCAGCTCAGCATTCGCATCTGACAGAGACTGCAGAGAAATATTTACGCTTTTACCTAACAGGATATACTTACTGATTACCAATGGTCAAGCTCTAAATAGTATCTCCAGTTCTAATCAATTGTAATTTACGACTACATTCATTCACAGTTACAGTTAGCTGTCGCGTTCACTCTATACGCCGGAGCTAAAGTCGTTAGCATTTCTCCGTTACATTTCAGCACGGTTTCTAATTGAAGGGAGATGAAAACCAAGGCCGGATTTTGGAGAAATGTAAGGAGAGGTAGGGAGAATTTTTGGGGAGGTGCTATATAATCTCTCCAAGTCGACAAAGGGTAGAAATACACTTTGTGTAATCAGAGTATGTCTGCTTGTCTGGTAATAAGAAATATCATTAAATAATAGTCATATTCTAAAGCAGAAATTTATTGGGGGACGCAACAATTCCTGGAGGATTTGGTCTTGGTTAAAACGGAGGGCCCCTTGCTGCCTCTGTGTGAAAGCAAAATTCGGTTACCTTTTCTTATTCTGCTTACAAAAAATTTGAGAAATGAGATTCTTTTGTTGCTTACTCTAATTTCATCCAGATATCTATTGAGGTCTTTGTTCTTCTCGCTGAGCTTAGATCTGAGTTCAGTATCTCCGCTATGCTGCGTCATAAGACTATCACGATGTTGCTCTATCTGACGATGATAATCATTGATGTCTGTCTTGCATCTTTCAACCTGTACCATCAAATGCAAGTAATTGAATAAAAGGACAGCACACTGTTATACAGATGGTTTATTTATGGTTTGATGTGTATTCGACTTGAGCGTAACTTCTGTTCATAGTAAATTTGAAAAATGCACAAAATTGTGAATGAAAAAAAAATTTTGACCAAATTTCATAACGTTTGACCAAATCTCATTTTCTTCCAAACTAAGGGACTGTTTATATGAGAGCCGGGACGGGACGTTTTCATCCCGCGTTGAGTTCCCGTTTATATGAGAGGCGGAACGAGATACTCATGACCGGGACGTAAACAGAGCCGGGACAATGCTAAAATATTGCAAATTAGCTTTTTTCTGTCCAAATTGATGTTTATAATTATAATTGCTCCAATTCTACGGTACTTCAAAGCTAACACCAATAAAATACAAGAACGAACAGAAATTTGTCTAAATAACTGAAGGAATTATCAAAATAAAAAACTCGGTTTCCCCCGGGATGCTGCATTTACATGACAAAAAAATTGAGGCAGGATCTCGGTTGCTGAAACCGAGATCCCTCCTGGGTGGGAAGCGATAAAAACGTCCCGGCTTCGTGTAAAAAGAATGCGGTAAATATTATAGAAATATATACGTGCCAAATATGAACTGGTTTGGGTCTTGTATTTTATTGAGTTGTAGAATATCAACTTAGCATACAGTGGCGCATTAATAATACTCGTGCAACGTTTTTCCCCGTCCTTTGTAGCTATCCCCCATCGTTCATGATATCCCGTATTGGATAATAATATATACAATCACAATATATACAAATGCATCATCCCATAACGCAAATAGATAAAACGAATACTGTTCGTAAATATAAGTGTTTACTACTTGTAAATTGGAATTGTGGTCCGTTTCCGTTGACTTTGTCTAAGCGATGGTGCTGTGGTACTCTCGTTTCAAGGCAGTAGCTTTCGTCGTCATCGTCGTGCTTTCTGGATTTATTGTAGTTTCTGATCAGAACCTTGCCGCCAATTGTGAAATCAGATCTCTTCCGGTACTTAGATTCATTTACTTTACTTTCGTTTTCCATTCTCTTCTTCTGGTCTGCTTCGCGTGCCCTAGTCATTTCTTAGTCTGTGGCGTGTCCTTTTGAAAAGTCTATGCGTTGTCCGTGGCGAAAACTCATGGCTTCGGGTGGTAGACGGGTTGCCGGATGAGGTGTCTGTCTGTAGTTCTTCAAGAAATTCTTCTGGCTTTCGTTTTCTGGGATACCGTTACGACGTCCGGTTTTCACAGCCCTGCCCAACAGCCGCATGAAGATTTCGACTGGGTTGGAGGCGGGGTGTATCGGTGGTGATTTATGTAACTTGATGTCTTTAGTTCTGGCGAAAGTTTGCATCTGAGTTGGGGTACACGTCGGGGTTGCGACATGTTTCGTAAATTTCTGTTAGTGCTGGTATGACTTCGTTGATGTGACCGAATAAGTCCACTGCCACTGTCTCCCAACACCTCTCTAGTACTTGATGTGGTTTGATCGTTTCCTTCGTTTCCTTATTCACTAAAACGTTGCAGTCGCTGGCTGACTTTACAAACTCTTCTACTTTCTTATCCATGCCGTGGAAAAAGAAATGATATCTCAGCCGTCGTTTCAACCCCTCCTGTCCTGGATGGGCTCCCTGTACCAACGATCGGAACTGATGGTTTTTGAGTGCAAGGTTTTCGGTTAGTTTGTAGTATTTTTGCATTGTCCTTGCAAAATGTTTCCACGTCGCCTTACCCCTTTTAGAATCATCAAGTTCTGCGACTTTCCAGGCAGCGAACAATCGTTTTGATGAGAATACATCGGTTTTGTCACGCGATCTTTTGAACGCTATCCGTCGCGAATGTTGTCATAGTCATTAAGCGTTGGCTTTTTATCGTCGTTTGCGAGTTTTCATCGTTCAGTGGCCGCTTCTAGAGATGTTTTTTGGAGGGTCTGGATATTGCGCATCATATCGGAGTTCGAAGCTCTTGATAAATTTTTGGAAAGCTTGTAAACTGTCGTCTGGATGAAGATCACGGATAGTGTGGATGTGTTTGTCATAGCCGCCATAGTGGTCGATATTTCAGCTTTTAGTGTTCTGTAGTTGATATATCCGCTTGTGAGCTTAGTCAGCGTCTGGGTAAGTGCGTTTTTTAATCCTTGTCGCCAAATATAAACCGGTTTGTTGTATTGTATTTTAGAACATCAACTTAGTATACATTCGCGTATTAATAATACTCGTGCAATGTTTTTCCCCGTCCTTTTGGCTATCCCCCATCGTTCCTGATATCCCGTATTGTCCAACATCAACGTAATATATACAAATACATCAGTCCCGTCCCGCCTTTTGTAAACAGCCCCTGATTTTCAATGTTACATGACTGAATTTCAAACTGCAGGTTCATCCTACTGAACGGGTGTTAAGTAGCGTAAAAAACTAAATTGACTAACGTTTAATGAATAGCTCTTTCAGTTTTAAAATGTGCTTCCTAGGGGCTGATTATATGATCCCAATTACCCGGGATTAAAAAAGCGTAAAATGATCCTGAGGGTTGAAATTAGTCATTTTATGAAATGCAAGACGAACAAAGTTAGTAATACTTTCAGTATTGATCAGGAATAAAAAAGATATACTTAACAAAAATTTATGCCCAACAATATTTTTTTAATTCCATATTTCGGCAAAACAAAAATCTCGTGCAATCAGTACTATTTCAATACCTCAAAATTATTTTAGGCTTCAATTAATCCCGGGTAAGCGGGATCATATAATCAGTCCCAGAGACGTCCAGTAAGGATCATCTCTTATTGATCCCGTATTAGTACAGAGGGAAACCTAAAGTAAACTAACTTTATTTATACTGGCTAACTCTATCAGTTCTAAACTGTTGTTCTTCTCCTGAAGGTCCTGTAAGGATTATCTTCTGTTGAACCTGAAGTAATTTTAAGTTCATTTTAAGTTGGATCAAAAGATCGACCTCTCTTTTCAATTCCTTATTCTGTCTTTCCATTTGTTCCACTTTTCCAGATAACTGATCATTATTTCTTCTCTCGTCCATCAACTGTCTCTCGCTGCTGCCAACAGCTTTCTCGAGATCTCGATTCCGTTCTTCCAGCATTTGTATCTCTCTCATCAGCGACTGCTCACCACCACCGGTATGTTTACGAAGCTGTCGGACCTCGGACTCAAGACGCTCGACTTGATCTGGATAAAGAAAACACACAGTAAATGAAGAGGGGTTCACTGCACTGGCAGCGAAAAGCCGTTACGCCAAAATCCAAAATCACAGGAACAGACATGAAGTGAGCCCTCTGCATACATTACTCTGTGACCACACTACAATCTTCATGGATGGTAAAATTTAACAAAGCCTGCTAAACAGAGCCAAACATGACATTTAAACAATTGTTTACTTGTTTCTACTCAGCATTTTCATTGTATAGGGGAGAGACAAAGGCATTTCTAGTGTGGTTAGCTGATAAACAGTTTTCCAAGTAGCAAAGCTTTTCATCAAACACATATGTTTCCCCCATGCAAATTACAATTATTTGACTATATTTTCCCGCATATTATTCTCTAAGAATGTGTGGTTACAGATGACTGAAAATATAGGCATATAAGTATTTTAACATATTAATTAAATTTTCCGGTGGTCTTCACCAGACGCTCCCTCCCCCCGGTTCTTTTCTCGTTCCGGTGTCCTTGATTTTAAATTTACATAGATTTTGAAAAATGTCAATACCACTTGTCGACAATTTTTTTAAACAGCATTCTTACCCTGATGACGTTCAGCCATGCGTTCAATCTCCTCACTTGCAATCGAAGCTTCTGTGGCTTTAATTCTCATGATCATCTGAGAAAGAAGGAATAATTTTTCCATTTTGTTGCTGTCCTGGGCAGCCTCAGGGTCGAAGTTACTCTACATCAAATATATACATATCAAGTTAGTTCCTTCACGACAACCAGGTATAGTAAGCATGTGCGCTCGCCACTCTGGTTATTCGCCCAGCAGTGTTTTGGACTCTTACCTTTCAAACTTGTGGCCTTTTATTTGCAAGGTGAGGGATCAAGTATTATAATATATTTAGGTTGCAAAATGGGTTATACTTTTTTATTTATTGTTATTAGCTGGGAAGCAGTTGCACAAAGTAGAGAACTATTCTTGTGAAAGTTATATATTCCACAGTCCCTTGGATTGTTTAGTTAACAGTAAAATCCATATAAAGATCAATACAAGTTACCTTATTGATAAATTGGTACCTATAGTTGGACATTGTTACTTTTCTGGTTTGTAATATTTTTTGTGTCAAATAAAAAATTACTATCTAGTAGATAGTTCTCTCCAACAAACAATACTTAAAATATAATATAAAGAAAAAACAACAACAGGCAATGACCACTGAAGTGGCCTACATTAAGATCTGGACTCCCACCTAGTCCCGAATTAACACAGCCCCGAAGACAGCTCCAATACACGTATAAATACTAAAAACTAATTTCTGAACTAGAAAATGTAGTGTGCCAGGATTCTTAGAAGAAAATTTAGGGCTGGACCAGACCTTATGATAATTGGCCACTCCATTGGCATGAATAAACCAATAAAATCAATATGTTAAGAAGTGATTACTTCATATTAGGTTAATTTAAATGTATTGCAGTAGGGTTAGAGTCAAGTATATTTAGGGTTTAAAGTCCATAATAGTTCATAGCTATATGATTGTTTTATTATTCTTCGTGTGACACTGTTACATATGTTATATTGGGGAACACTATAGTTTTTATTGATATGTATCTTTTTTCTACTTAATGTGTTTGTAAAGGGTTACACTTATATGAACATGATTACTTAAACTGGATTACTGCCATAATTTAAACCTCCAAAAACTTTTGTATACCAGTTTTGCATTCTGTATACCAGTTCTGGTGGCTGCGCAAAGCCAGCAAGGGTATTCATGACGACTTAGATGACTATATTTCAGAAATCCCAGTAAAAGATATGAATCAGAATACAAATGGTATGACTTTATCTTTGTATTGCTTGAATTCTAACAAAACGCCAACTTGTTCATTCATATAATCTCAATAATTAAGCCATCAGGCATAAAACCCTAGTATATTGAACAATTATTGAATGAAGTCGAACAGGATGTGAGGAATTATTAACGCAGAGGTTTCTGTTATCTGCCGAAGCCTTCATCTTCGGCAGATAACATAAACAGAGGCCTTGATAATTCCCCATATCCTGCGAGAACCGAATTCAATAATTGTTTTATTATTTTTTGAAAATATTTTAAACTCAGTTTAAACGCTTGCTTTCTAAGTAACAAGACACAAGCCGCTAATAATGGAACAGCATGAAATTGTTCGAAAACTTTAATAAGCCAATTAGACTAGGGAAAAAATATTCTTAAAACAATTGTCAGATTACGACGAAAGGCCAATTAACAAAGGTCACTCAATATACGACGAAATGAGTCATAATGTCGTATATTTGTTTTCAATATACGACGAAATGACTCATGATGTCGTACATTCATTTTCAACCTCAAAATTGGGCAACTACCAAGCGGATATGACGATTTCACCTTTAGCTCTTAACCAATCAAAACTCCTGAAATATTCACAATAAATAATAAGTGGAATTAATGCTACTAATATTAATGCTAATTATTGAAGGCAAATAAAAGACAAATAAAAAAGGCAAATAAAGTCATATGGATGGCATAGCAGAACGTTCAGCATTCCAAAACTACATTAAAAAGCATAAATGATGTAAACTGAATGATGAAATTATCAAGCCAATGTCATATTTGAGATTACCTGGAAAACGCGGACATGGACACGCGGACATGGAAAACGCGGACATGGAAAACGTGGAAACGTATCGAGTCAACTGGGACTTGTAGAGAGTCTTATCAAAATTAAGTGCAGGATTTTTTTCCATATCTCTGAGGATGGTTCTGAAATAGAATCGAAACGCTGCGCGTCCTCAAAGACAAGCGTTAAGTCGTCACAAAAATATTTAGTGCACTTAAATTGGATAAGACTCGCTACCAATCCCAGTTGACTAGACAGCTCAATTCGTAGAGCGGCGGTCTAGAATCCCGAAGATGCGAGTTCGAATCCCGCTCGAGACAACGAGTTTTTCGTTGTTCTCTGCAGTGTCAGATTAATATGAATCTAATTTTTCATATCTCAGAGGATGGTTCTGAAATAGAATTGAAACTACTTTTGTTTGCCAATTAACAACTAGTAGTTCATCTGCAATAATTAGTATACAGCTCAAATTAAGTATCGTTTCAATGCCCATTCGTACTTGTTGTAACCGTAATAACAAGGAGAAACGCTTTGAACAAATGATAACTAATGAAAACAAGTTTTCGAGAAACAACTGTGGATATATAAGCGCGCTATTGTCTGTGTGATCCCATAAGTGAAATTGACGCTGGACTTGGTATCGGCGGCCTCTGGGAAATTAATACAATTTATAGAAAGATTAAGGGAAAATGTTTTTGATATATTTCACCCAGGATAGCCGATTAACTGAACGCTTAGTCGTCCTTGGATGGAGAATGGAATTTTCCTTATTTTGGGCGAATGCTGAATACTGAACTTTATTTAAACACGGTGGACTACAATACATATATGTATATGCATATACAATTACAATATTACGAACTAAAAATAAACTATGCTAATGAAGCAAACATTTATATATTACACCTGGTTTTCATGAGTGTTGTGATATATGTATATACAATAAAAAGATAAGGTATAGCTCAATACACCTCTAATGGAAGAGAATTCCATAGTGCCCATACACTGTTGAATCAAGTTTTGAAAAGATATGCCAACTTTTTCAAAACGTAATGCTTTTCGTTTTTCACATGTATTTTGTCGTTGATTGGTATAATTTGATTTGGTATGATTAATTATGCTTTGAACTTGATAATTAAAACAATACAAAAATATATGTACCCATGAGAACCCCCCCCCCCCCCCCCACCTGCTATGAGACTTGAACTAGTACAATAACAATAAATAACATGAAGTTTCCACAGAAAATGGCGAAAATCAAAGAAAAAAGAATCAATGTTTGATCGTAAATTTAAAAAAAACTGCAGGTTTCTTGAAGTGGCAAAAAGTGAAATCAGATTCAGCATAAATTATGAAAATCTATAGATTCATGCAGAGAAAAATTATTCATAAATCATTTTCTAAGCGACTTTTCAGTGCTCAGAATACGGACTACACAGCCAAAAAGAACAACCTGTTTTGGCCTAATGATGAAAACAGCAATGAACAATGTTTTGCTGCCAACATTGTTCAAGGTTGTCAACAATATTGTTCAACATTGTTACGCCTAATTGCAGGCTAGTTCAGGCTCAACAACTTGTTTAGTATTGGTTGTTACTTGTTCATTTTTGGCTGTGTAGGTGATTTTAGAATCAGTATGCTACTATTTCATGAAGAACAACCTTTTCATTCGAACAAATAAACATTTTGGCAAAGGGTCACCAAAAATTAGAGAAAAGCACACTATATGAAAGCATTCTTATGTGTTTGCCTTGATCCACTTGACATTGGCAATGCATTCTATGAAAATGCCAACATGGAAGGTATGGCAGTTGCACAGCCCAGACATTTCATTGCATTCAGGTTCGAGACATGATTACAAATCTCGCACTGAGTAGGGATTCCAGCAAACTAGCAGAGGTCAGGGGGTGACTGATTTGGATACTGGATGTAGAGTTTGATATTTTGATTTCAGTGAACAGTACAGACGTGTACCAGAACAATAATTGGGACAGTGTTTATTCATATATTCACAATTTGCCAGATGAATTTCTTTTGAAATAAAACCCATTCAAAGTCGGACAGAACGTGATGAATAAAGACCCTATAATTAAAGCAGCTTGAGTTACAACCGTGGAACTGCAATAATTTTCAATACATAGACCAAACTTATTTCTCGCAATTGTTTATATCTTGTGCATTACTGATTGCTGGATGTTGAACTTGATCAGCGTGAATGTCCTTAACATGCATACTTAAGTGCACTTGACAATGTTTTGCACACTGCACACGCAGATTTTTTACACGCACACCCAAGACTGCATAAAAACAGCCATGCTTTCCAGTCTGAGGGAAATGTGCATGCTGCTATCTTTTCTGTAATTATCCATTAGTCATCATGACTGTGTGTGAAAAAATGAAGTGTGCAAACATTTGGGTACACTCATATAATAACTGGCCACATAGGTTTAGAGTGAGTGTTTAGGTTAGGGTCAGAGTTTGGGTTATAAACTAGCCACGTATTTCATAACTACTCCATTCAAACAGTTCTTGAACTAACTATCGAGTTTGCTTCTGCCAAACTTTCCATTGCTTATCTAACACGGCTCGCAAGCCCTGCGAAATCAGGAAAGTTTTCTTTAGCGTGCTATATTACTATACTAATAGCAATATTTCAATACAGGATTTCATACATGACACATTAAGTATAAAAACAAAGAAAAGCTACAAAACTGTACCTTGGTAATAACACGATATATTTCTTCAGACTCCTGTTCATTATCCTGTAAACTTTGTAAGTCAACTCCCATAATCTTTCCCCAATCTAGGGGAGGCATTTTAAAAATTAAAATAAACTTCAAACAAACTTTTCAGACATTTTAAATCGCTTTTTGACAGTTGTTAGGCACGCTCTTGCCGTAGCCATTCAAATTGGTAGCCATTTTGAATTTCTGTTTTCGCACCTTTACGGTTCACCTTCGGGAACCTTCGCCATATATAGAGAACTAGGTTAAAATTACTAAAGGTCGAACCAGTAGGAAGAACGAAATCCTTTGCTACAGTTATAAAGAGCATCTTAAAAATAGTAGGGCGAAGTTTGGTGGCGAAATGTTATAAAATACGGAAAATATAGCCCTGAGAAGTTTGAAAATTTTGTATATATTTGCATTACGCGTGGAAAAAGTTAACATTTTTGACCTAAAATTGCCGTAAAATGGTAACTTTTTCCGCGCATAATACAAATATATACAAAATTCGCAAACTTCGCAATGCCATATTTTCTGTATTTTACAACATTTTGTCCCCAAACTCTGCAATTCTACTAATCCTAGGATCTTCTTTCTAGCTGCAGTAAAAGATTTTGCTCTTTTTGCCTAGCTCGAATGTTAGTCTATTATGCCAATTGTCCATCGCGCACATTGATATTTATTATTTTATTATTATTATTTAAACTCATTTAAAAACGATAACTCTTCAGCATAAAAAACTGTCGACTGGATGCATGGTCTGAAATGGAATTGAAACACTTGTCCTCGAAGACAAGCGAAAGTCGTCACTCACGATTTCGTACACTTAAATTGGATAAGACTCGCTACCCATCCCAGTTGGCTCGATAGCTCAATTGGTAGAGCGGCGGTCTGGAAACCCAAAGATGCGAAATTTTTCGTTGTTTTCTACAGTGTCAGATTAATATGAATCTAATAAGTTTCTTTTATGTTTGCATGGTGAATATCAAATTAAAATATAATTTTGTGGAGACACCACGTAAGTTTATCATCGCAAAGCTTTCCATCCGCAAAGCTTTCGCTCATTTATTATTAGCACTGATGAAGATCCAAGCTTACGGATCAAAAGCTTTGCGATTAAAAACCTACGTGGTGTCTCCACAAAATTATATTTTAATTTAATATGAATCTAATTTTTCATGTCTCTGAGGATGGTTCTGAAATAGAAAGCACATACATAGACTTGCTACAAGTCGACTTTTAAAGGCCAGGAACGCAGCGTTCGTGTGTGTTTTATTATCGGGCCTTTAAAAGTCGACTTGTAGCAAGTCTAGCAAATACAATGCAATATGCTTTCGATCTTCTCAAAAACGTTCTTCCCTTGTCATGGCCAAAATAAAATATTGCACTAAATATTTTGACAGACTTGTAAACTGAATTAATTTTGCAAGAGTAGTAAAATGCTGCGTTTTACATATTTTAGTCATAAATACTTGAATAGTTGTATTTGTTATAATTTAAGTCGAATTAGCTTGGATGGAAATATAGCGGGGCCGAATTGTTGACAACCGACATTGGATTATACAATGGCGCCGGATTTGGACAAAGTTCAGGTTTTATCTTGTCGATGGTTAAACAGCTAGAATCTACTTGAAACCTGGTTACAACATGATTAAAATATTTCCGATACCATGATGTCTGAGCAGACTTGCATAATTTAAAGGATTTCTACGAACACCGGTGATAAACAGGGGAGTAAGGTAACGAATTTAGCCAAATACGTCTATTTGCAAGAGGTAAGCACATTTCATGAAAAAATGATGTGCCCCAGTCCAATCTGCTACCAGAATTGGAACCACATCGCCAAGAAATTTACCGCACGGCATTAACGAAAAGAGCGAAGAAGGATGCTATGTGGAACGCTAGAGCAACGAATATTAACGCAATCTTCGTGCGTAAATCACTAAGTAGAATTTTCTATTGACTTATAACAAGCCGTGAATTTTATTTTTTGTCAGTAAGACGGAAAAAGAATAAAATATTAATTTAACTCCCATGTGAGCACATTCGAGAGTTAACATGGCGGAACAAATTCTATTAATGTGCAATAAATATATGAAAATTCTACGCTATAATTACGTTTTACGCATTTTTGAGCTCATTCTGGGAACGTGCGGTACTAGCGCTTTAAATGGTAGCCTTTTTGGGACACACTGTACAAGTGAAAGCCAAAATGAAATTCACTGTAGCAAAAATTAAGATAGCGACATGTTGATTTTACCGGAATGCATTGCGGGATTAAATTTCAAAACAAGCGTGAAAATAACCTATTGTCGTTCTTCAAAAGACGTTAGTTTGCCTTTGGCTATCTTTTTTGCATCGGTGAATTGTCAATTGTCCCATGAGACATTAAAAGTCTTTATCATTATTAGTCAGGGAGGCAGAGGGAATTTTACTTTCTTTCTCGAGAGACTAATTCTATTGTTGATAATATTGTAGTTTAGATGTCCCTTAATATGAATTCGAATGTTGTTTCGGCAGATTTTTCTTGAGTAATGTGTTAAACATATATGGTTTTCTGCTTGACTTCAAAACATTCGAAACGGCGCCATTTTGTTTTTAATTTTAGTACAAGAAACGAGCCCACGATATTTTCGATCAGCGGGCAACGGGGTAACTTCATGTATGCACATTAATACGCAAAATATTCATGCTTTCGCATGGGTAGTCATAGCGTTAATGCTCAAAACATTTGATATAATTTATAGTTATTCTGATTCGTGAAATATATATAATTCATTTCTCGTTCTGTTGTTTTAAAAAATTAAAAAAATTTTGTATGACTCAAACAACTGTGAGGCGCAAATATCCAGGCAAATGAATCATTGTTACACAGTCATGCCTATGCTCATACGTGACCGGTCTAAGGGTGCCCACCAGCTGCTGCAATTAAACTATGGTATGCTCAATATATTATCATCACCTAAAATGATGTATTCTTTTTGATAAACCCCCCCCCCCTTGTTACAGATTTATTTTGGTTTTATTGGAAGCAAGAAATCAAGTAGCGGTGGAGGTCATCTGCTGTTTGTTTAATTTTAATGAACGTTCTCCAGTTTCTTTAAGTATTCTTGTTTTAAATTATTTTAGTACAAAGTATAAATGATTTTCCATTACCACCTTTTTTCCCTTTGCGTGAAAATTAGTGAGCCGTTTTTGAATCGGCCCTCTCCCTAGAATTAAAGAAAATAATAACATGAAGAGTTCCTTCCTTGTCCGCCATGGTCATATCCAAACAACATTATTCAATTAACATTACTTCCCTTATTTTAACCGTGGTGCTGTCGAAAGAAAAATTACCAAACGAACAGGTTCCCCGAGTGGTCTGGTGCGCAGCAATCGAACTGTAGGTAGTTATGGGGTGTCCATTAAGGGAAATAACACCACCGTAAATCAAGCAGCATGTACATTTTACCAGCATTTATTGCGGACATTGAGCAAAAACGACTCAAAAAAATGCCAAGGAAAATATCCCGGGATATAAAACTTTAACAACACAAAGAAAATAACCTCCTCTCTTGTGCTTGTCCTTCAACAGACGTTCAATGTGCTTTGTGAAATGACATAGGCGTACGGGATCTCTGTCAACGGGGGGGGGGGGGCTGTCATTTGTTTCCCGAATTCCTCCATGGCCGGTGTCTCAGCGTCCAAATTCCCCGAAATTTGGAAATAAATTCCCCGAAAAACTGGCAGTTTCCAATTTATTTTTTTTGGGGGGGGGGCTGCAGCTCTCCCAGCTCCCCTGGCTCGTACGCCTATGTGAAATTATTTTCGACCACAATGCATTCTGAAAATGTACATCCGCCAACTTAATGGACCATTCCCCAATTAGACAAACTCTTAAATTCGAAAATAATTTTAGCACAGTTGGAAAGAGCCCCCTAAATTTAGTGAAATTGTAAAGTTTGGTTGCAAAATATTGTAAAATGTGGAAAATATAGCCATGTAAAGTTTGCAAATTTTGTATACTTTTGTATTACGCGCTGAAAAGCGTTACCACTATGTGGAAATGTGGTAACGCTTTTTCCCGCGTAATACAAAAGTAGACAAAATTCGCAAACTTTACATAATTATATTTTCGATATTTTACGACATTTTACAACCAAATTTCACAACTTCACTAAATTTCGAAAGCTCTTTCCAACTGTGCAAAAATTGTTTGCAAATTTAAAAGTTTGTCTAATTGGGGGATGGTCCATTGAAACTGAATACTCGGCTTCACCTCGTATTTCAACCTGTTTCGGAGGAAGTCCTTCTACTTGTGTTTGAACTATTACAAGTATTAAAGTTCTTTAAGCATCACCACGGCAGAAA
Organism: Muricea muricata; assembly: GCA_963855995.1. Lineage (NCBI taxonomy): Eukaryota > Metazoa > Cnidaria > Anthozoa > Malacalcyonacea > Plexauridae > Muricea > Muricea muricata. The sequence goes on from OY979719.1 coordinate 12,130,780, forward strand.
AAAGGAAGAATAATCATCTTTAGACATCACCACAGATGAAAGGAACATGGTGATATAATTTTCTTCTCTATACATCATCAGGCAGGAACTTGAAAGGTGAACTTTAGACATCGCCACATTAGAAAATGTAAGGAACTTTTCATTTAAATTACGGTAGCAGAAGGGAGGAGCTGATCAGTTAAGTTAGCATATAATTTTCTAGTTCACCACGGCAGAAAGAGGGAGGGACTGTTCATAAACTTTCAGAGTGGGTGAGGATGAAAAAATTGAGGATACCATATTTTAATTGCACCAGCCGGTGCCCCCCCCCCCTTCCCACCCCGCCTTATGACTGGTCACATATGAGCATAGGCATGGCTGCGTGACAATGGTTCGTCTGGCTATTTGCGCTTCACAGTTGTTTGAGTCATTCAAAAAATTTTTGATTTTTTAAAACAACAAAAAGAGAAATGAATTATATATATTTCACGAATCAGAATAACTATAAATTATATCAAATGTTTAGAGCATTAACGCTATGACTACCCATTCGAAAGCATGAATATTTTGCGTATTAATGCGCATACATGAAGTTACCTCATGGCCCTCTGATCGAAAATATCGTGGGTTCGTTTCTTGTACTAAAATTAGAAACAAAATGGCGCCTTTTCGAATGTTTTGAAGTCAAGCAGAAAACCCTGTTTAACACATTACTCAAGAAAAATCTGCCGAAACAACATTCTAATTCGTATTTAGGGACATCTAAACTACAATATTATCAACAATAGAATTAGTCCCTCGAGAAAGTAAGTGTGCATACATTTTTGACCCTCTGCCTCCCTGACTATATTATTGCTTGCCGGCCCGACTAACTGGCCAATGAGCGTTCAACACGATAAATACAAGTCAGTGTTTAGTGCGCATCTGTGATGCGCATGGACGTGTACTTCCGGTACAGCTGCTGTTTGTGTTTACGTATTTATAATAAGTTCGTATTTTAAAAAGTTGTACGAACGAGAAAAAAGTTTTTATAGCTGCCATTCGCTGGATATTTTAGAGGGATTATGAGTTCTGGTTTTGGTTTACTTGCTGCTTCTATTCTTGCCCTAATTGTCGCTGGATACATCGCTCAAAGTCGACTACCTCCGCCAAAACCGAAAATCGTAGGCATTGACTTGGGGACAACTTATTCCTGTATAGGTGCTTACGAGGCTATTACTGGTAATGTTTTTATATTTGAAAATAAACATGGGAAAAAGACTATGCCCAGTATTGTTACCTTTACTACGAAAGGTGTTAAAGTCGGCCAAGACGCCCTTGCAATGGCAGAAACCTATCCCAAATCGACTGTCCATGATGGGAAAAGGTTCATTGGTAGAAACGTGACTGACAGAGAGCTGAAGGAAGTCGCAAATTTATATCAATTTAAGCTTAGTAAAAATGATTATGGAAAAGTGATTTTCACGGTGGAACATAACGAGTTTGAAAAAAGAGTTGCACCAGAGGAAATCGGATCTTATATCATTAAAGAACTTGTGAATGATGCTGAGAAAAATATATCTAGGACTATAACAAAAGCTGTTATGTCGGTGCCAGCTGAATTTGATAAATTTCAAAGAGAAGCAACCAAAAAAGCTGCTAAATTAGCTGGAATTGATGTACTGAGACTAATAAATGAACCGACTGCAGCTGCATTAGCTTACGGCTTACATCAACACAGCCATATCACAAATGTTATTGTTGTGGATGTGGGGGGTGGCACTTTGGATGTTTCCCTTTTAAATATTCAAGGTGGTATGTTTGTCACTATGGCAATGGCTGGTAATAATCGATTAGGTGGACAAGATTTCAACAACAGGCTTTTACTATACTTCTTGGGAACAATCGAGGAAAAGTATGGAAAACAACATGACCTAAGCATGAAAGACATCCAAAGGCTACATCAATTGGCAGAATCTGTTAAACTAAATCTAACAAGAGACTTTGATGTTGAAATTAACTTTCCACTGCCGTCATTAAGAAGTGATAGTGACACAGTAATATTTCAATTAAATATAACACGCTTAACATTTGAAAAACTTAATCAGGATCTTTTTGAAAAGGTATTAGACCCTATAAGGAAAGTCCTTGATGTGACTGAACTCGAGCAAAGTGATATTGATGAGATTGTTTTAGTTGGTGGATCAACAAGGATACCTAGAATTAGACAAATTATAAAGGATTATTTTAATGGTAAAGAACCTAATACGTCCATAGACCCTGAATTAGCTGTTGTGACAGGAGTTGCTATTCAAGCTGGAATTTTAGGTGGGGCTTGGCCATTGCATGTTTCAGCCATTGAGATCCAACATCAAGACTTGAAAAAAATTCATGTATAACATGTCCAAAATGAAATTTAAAAAGAATAGATCTATTTATTTAGTGCGTTGTGAGGTAGGTAGAGGGTCTATTATATGTAGTCTCAGTTTGGATTTCGATTACAACAAGTTATTTTGTATGGTTAGCAGTTAACTTGAAATCTTGCGGTGACAGAAAATATTGAAAAAGAAAAAAATGAGTGTCACCTATAGTATACCCCCTAAGTAGAAAAGTTAGGTCCTTATGAGAAAAATTCAAGGCTGGTATGTATAATATTTTGGATTAAATGCAAAAGTTCATTTCTGAATCCACAATCCAGAATGAACTTTTGAACTTCAATCCGGCCAGATATCTGGAAAGAACTAGCCAGATATCAATATAAATATGTACACAGCTCAAAAATTCTTTGAAATGCATATTTCAAACCATAACATGCCTCATAAGGTCCTGATTTTAAAGCTTATAAAAATCAAGGCTCAATCTCACAGAACAATTCATTTCAGAAAAGATCCATCACCCCATGAAGGAAATTATCAATACCTCCTCTCTGGATGGTGGAAATTTCCTTTGTGAGTGGGTTATGGATCTTTTTTGGAATGATCCATTGGGACATGCATATGCAGCATTTATATGTCTTGCACAGTGACAGTGTTAGGTCACTTGTGACAAGTCAGACAGGTGCATGGTCACACAAAATGACATTTCCATGATGTTATCTTGTAATTCCATGCATGTCTAAAATATTCTATAACCGGAATAACTCATGATGGATGGAGGGTATTGGCAATAAAATTTTGATTATTTAAAAGAGCATGAAACAAACTAGCCATTCAGTGAAGTAGATATCTCTTTTAGTTGTGAAGTTTTTCACAAAAAATCTGCAAAATATAAATTGCTGGTTCAGCATAACTTGTGAGTTCACTAGTTATAGACAGATTTTTTGCACGAGGGGGGGGGGGAGTGCAGTAGTGCTGTGCACCGGAGCCGGAGCCGGAGTTTTGCCCTATTTTGCTGGAGCTGGAGCCGGAGTTTGTTCACCTCCGGCAAAACTCCGGCAGCACTTATTTGTGCTGCAAACTTCTATCATAGATCAACGAAAAACTAACTCCATCGAAGAAAAAGTAAATACAGCCCAATACAGCTTGACACAAACATACAAATTATAATTATGGTATTTTATGTTATTTTTGTATAACTGTGACGTCTGCAAGACGGTAAAGCATGTGAAAATTTTACCTAAAAATTTTATCAAACGCTGCATTACGCTGCAACGCTATGCTTACAATATTGACATTATTGTCAACATGAAAGGTCGAATATGTGTTTTAAAGAATAACTGAAACATTACCCTCATCAGTAAGGTCTGAGAGCGGAGTCTTTCCTTTGGCGGGTAGCATTGTAACAGGAAACATTGGAAAACTTGTTTTCATTAAGTTTAATAATAAAAAGTTTTAACCACATTGACCTTGCGTCTTGTTTTTGCAAATACAATACCGTGCATCATGCATATCACAAAATGTTAATGCGAAGAATCCGAAGTGTTAAATAAAAAACAAAGATGGCGTTTCCAATTTAAACTGTAAAAATTTCCAATTTTGACAAATTTGCACAAGCCTAAAATTTTCTGCCGGAGCCGGAGTTTTTTTCCCGGAGCCGGAGTTTTTTTTGCCGGAGCCGGAGCTGGGGGTGACAAAACCGGAGTTTGCACAGCACTAGAGTGCAGGTGGGGGGAGGTTGATTCTATTCCCAAAATTAATCAATCTTCACCCCTTCAAAATTAGTTTTAACCCCCTCCCCTAATTTTCTGCACAGTGACAGAGCACAGTAACATATTGCGGGGTCAAGTTTCATCAGCTGTCATATCTATCATATCAAATTGATTTGATGAATTGAAGGTTGGTTATCGAAGCCATGGTATGCGGCATAGCAATAAAAATATTTCAACCAAAGTGTTCTCTTGGCTGAATTAAATTTTGGTATTGGTAATAAAAATTTATTGTTGTTTTTTTTAATCCATGACAAAACAAGCCCTTTGGCCGTTTACTGTACGGTGTATGGTGACGGATTTTTATATTTTTTGCTATGATTATACTTTTAATGTCACGCAGGACTGAAGTTTGTTTACTCATTGAGAAGACGAAACGCACTTAGTTATACTTCTGTTCTTTGTAACATACACTTGAAATAAACAGTGAAAATGATTGAAAATGTCGTCTATAAATTGATTAAATTCCTTCTTCTCAATTCGCAATTGTCAAATTACAGGCATCCCAATCTTCTGGTTTTGTTTCTTGTACTACTACTGGTATATTTAATGCAAATAATATGAATTTGTTCGTCCATTGCTCCAGAAACGTTTTAAAACGGCAAATTTTGATAGACTCCATCATACCATGATCAAGGAGTGAGTCTAGGAAATGTGTTCCTAATTCTAATCACGAAGTATTCGTTGTGACTTCTTTCCATGGTTTTCTATACCTATGTTGAGATGCTGATATATATTTCGTGCAAAATGATTTGTTTGCTTGTGGGATCTCATACATTTATATAAGGTAAGAGACATTTAACATTCCAATTCCAGAAATACATATGTTAGTCTAAAGTTTCCAACAAATTATGTCGTGGAGACTTCAGGCAGTGTGCTGCGGAATTGATTTAAATGATTCTATCAGGTTAATATATTTATGTATTGTATACACTTTTAGTAAAATTTTCTTTACTTTCAACTACCCAAAAATAAAACAGCCATATGTTGGTGGTATTATGACAAAAGAATCTTGTTTAATATATGTACTATGAAAGTCTTCAATTTGAATTAAATTCTAAAAAATGCAATCTTACTAGGACTCTGGGCAGAGTGCCTGGCAAGTCCCTGGGACATTGATTTTTGGTTATCTTAGTGATTACATAAGATGTGCTAGCATTGTCTTAAAATGCTTTGGAAAGTACCCTAATAATAACTGATTTAAAAAGGAGTTCCCTGGGCAGAACACAAATAAGTGAATATACTCACCCCTAATGAACGCTCTAGTTACAGCCTTGTGCCCATTTTCGTTTTGGCAGGCGGAGTGAACGCCTTAGCAGGCGTCTTGTTTTGGATTATTTGATCAAAATTTAGCCTGTCGTCTGCCATGTCATATGCTAATTTATGCATCTGACGTCACAACTTGAGAAGAACTTGGTAACTCACTTGTAATGACGGTGTATCGCTGTACAAGTGGTAGCAAAAATTACAAACAGCGATGAACAACTACATTTTTTTACTTCCTAATATTGACAACCGTCCACAAGAAAAAAGTAGAAGAAAAGACTGAGTTTCGCAAAAGAAAGGGAATTCGTCCAATTAAGCAAATGTGGGCACGTTTGCTCTCAACACTTTGATTCGAACTCTAATCTGCCATCATAATCGCCTTATTTTCTTAGTTAATTCTATTAATGAAAAGGAACCCAAGGTAAAGGAAGTCAATCGCCGTCATCTACAGTTCCGACAAACCTGGCTGCACTGGCGATGTCAGATCAGATCTGATCGTGGCGATTGTGATAGCAATCCCGAAAACCGCAATGTAGAACCTAATTTTGAACCGGATTTCTAAATTAGTTATGATAGTGTCGAAGATGGTGTCATTTTAAATGAGAACGAAGCCCAAGATGAGCACGAGAGATTGTACAACAAACTACCCGGGGAGAGTCAAATGAAATTACTGTATTCAAAGAGTCGTCATTAAAATGTTTGGAACGTTGTTTCAAGTATGACTTAGGCTTTGCAGTGTCTGTAGAAATTAAAGTATTGCAGGAGCTTTTTGGAAGCCAACATTTTCAGTGCAAATATTGTCCTGCATGTGCAGAACGAAGAACAAATCTATTGGTTGTATAATTAAAATTATACTGCGGACGTTTTATTACTTTTTTTATAAAATAATTATTTTGCCTTGAGCAATGGTCAGTTTGATGAAATTTACATGTGGGTGTGTCAGGGCTAGGTTTGTTTCCATCTTTGTTTTTCATATTCTTGATCCAATACCTCTGACTAATACCACGAAGCTAGCCTTGCCTGAACTGCAGTGGGAAATGCGCGCGTCGAAAAGGTGTTCTTGTAACGCAGATCTACGTCGTTGTCAGTCTAATTATTTGCTGCTATAAAGACGAGATGTATTCAAATTGACGAGATGTATTCAACTTGTCGAAATGTATATTTTTAAAAAAGTCGCTTTCCAGTAGGTGATACGTGTGTACGCACTGAAAAGTTAAGTACCACAGTGCAAGTACAAGTTGAATAATAGAGAAAACTAAATTCTGTTCTTTTATTCCGTTTAAAAATCGACCCTGTAAATCATTTTCGACATTTTCGTGCGTACATCAGACATTGTTTAATTTAATATTAATCACAAATATTCCTTGAATTTGGAATATATACAGCCCTGATCCACATGCTAAATAAACCAAATAAAATTATTAGGCTACCAACAACGTTGATTCCAGTAACTTAGTTGAATTTTCATGCATACAAACTGACCCTAACACAAACAATCCCATTGAATACAATATCTAACTGTGTTCCAACGTGCGTATTGGGTGGTATAAAGCCCACCAGGCGATCAAAATATGCCCGTATACATTTGTATGTAAATACAAGATGGAAATGGTCGACGACACCTCTTTGAAACATCCGGAGCGAACATGCATGTATTGTACTCAATTGCTTTTTCGTAGCAGCAAAAGCTTTCGACTGCCATGGCCAGTAAATCGCAATTGCCACACTTGCACCACTCCAAACCACACTGACAAACCTTTCAACACCGGTGGTTTATTGCTTTAAATTATTGACCAATCTCGTCTTGATTTGCATGAGTACTGTCGGTGTCCGATGTGGCGAGTTGCGAGACCCTAACGGACCTATGTCCGATCCCGAACTGTCACGAACCTATGTCCGATCCCGAACTGTCACTCTCAGCTCTAATTTTCGTTTGGTATTCGTTCAAATATATATATATATAGAGAGGATATTACACGGTTGTGAGAAGATATGGATTTTATGTTCAGGTGTTTGTTCTTGTTGTTTTTGACACGAGAACATAAAATCCCGATATCTTTTGAATTTACAGTATATTCTTATGCATTCATCCATGTTGTTCCTCTAGATTGCACGAAGTAAAAATGGACGTTGGTGTCGAAAAAATTACTGGACTACAACTGCCTGGAATTGAAAGATGTTCTTGTCCACCTGCTTATATAGTCATTCCTGTGAGGTAAACAATGTTTCATAGTCCAGACTTTATCCTATAGAAATCTATGTTACTGGAAGTTACTCTTTAACTTCGCCAAGAGAAAGGTGTTTTTGTCCTTTTATTCTCCGCAGTAGAGTAAATTCCAAAATTATGCACACTTCGAAACACTGAAAAGCTGAAATATTTCCGACGATTTCTTCTTTCTAGAGCTGTGCTGTGGGATATAAGCTTAGCTGTAGGGTTTCCCGTATCCTTGGTCGATGTGTGAAATGTAATTGTCACGGGCACGCATCAAATTGCCACCAACGAACACGAGTATGTCTGGTGAGTGATTTACTCTGTTCAGATCTTATGGGTGGTGTTATGAATTCGATTTCGTATAAGTTTTATGTGTTTTATTTCATAGTCTAACTATATTCCCCACGTATATAAAACGTACACTACCATTACACCGGCTTTGCGAACCCCGATTTCTGTCCTTTCGGGGGCGTGAGTTCTAGTGATCTGGCGATCACTACATCACTCCTCTTTTTTTTAACAAAACTGGAATATAACCTAAACTGATTTTAATGTACACTGCAACCAGAATAAATATAAATGTTACATTATTATGCTATGTAGTGTTAAGTTCAGTGTCACTGTCCCTGTTAGCACTTCTAATTAATCACGTGAGAGGTAATTGGGTGCCCGAAGAATTCGGTTTGCGTTCGATTTCTTGTTGATCGTCTCGTTGCCTCGTTTTGCTGTTCTTAAAATGTCTAGCTACTTGCATCGACTTGTCTCGTCTTTTTGTTCAACTCCACAAACCTTGAATTGGCGGCCATTTTGAAAACAACACTAAAGAAGGCGGGAATTTATCGTATGCCCCTGTATCCCACTCACGAGCGTTACATACAGAAAATACGCCACTCGGGTCTCGGATGTAGTGACATATGGATTCTACGAGTGTTTTAGTTTAATATAAAACACCCCTGTCCATATAATAATTGATTTTATTTCAACAACACTTTGAATTTTGTTATTAATTTTTATCTTTCTTTTGTTTATCATTTTAAATAAGCAATAATGAAGTTACTGGTATTAGTGTGCGTGTGTAAGCCTTGTCTAGTATTGTTTACATTATATAGTCTAATGTGTAATATGCTGTGTTCTCCAGTTGTGACATCACGCCCAAAATATAATTTTTTCCAGAAAGAATTCAAAATGGCAGACGACACGCTACATTTTGGTCAAATAATTCAAAATAACTCGAAAACAAAAAAATGATTCGAAAAAATTCTAAAAGAACTTATTATACAGTTTCACGAGCTCTTTTAAATAGAATAAACAAAAAGTATACTTCCGATGTCCTTTAAGAATTGTCCGAAACATCCAAGTCATAATTTAAACTTACGTTCTTCAAAAACAGCAGCAGTAATTTGCGTGTTTAATAAAAATCATGAAAGTGTTTTCATGTTAATTTTAAACAAAGTATTCACTATTGTTACGTCATATTGTAGCAGAAGTAACGTTGTCATCTGTTGTTATGTTCATTTCTTCACAAGAGATCGATCGACATTAATTCAAAAGATAATACATGGAGTTCATTTATTTTGTCAACCTAATATTCATATTTGTTGTAAACATAATGTTCTTGTGCTCAGGAATATGTTTAAATACCTTGGTCATAGTCAGTTTCTGGAGATCTGTGCAACTTCGAAAGAAGTTGTGTTATTTCACGATAATCATTTTGTCTTGTTGCGATTTGCTTTTGGTTTTAACTAATCATCCAGTTACGTCTCTAACAGTCATGTTATGGTTGACTGGAAAGATCAGTGTATACCCTGAGTGGATGGAAATTTCTAACCAGTTATCAAATATATTCATTTGTTCTTCTCTACTCGCTCTTTTCGTAATGAGCTTTGATCAATATTTGGCGACACATTGTCCATTCTTTCATCGAACGTCCGTGACGAAGGGAAAACTTTTGACTCTTTTTACCTTCTTATCTTTTATTCAAGTAACTGTTCTGACGATATCTGTAAACGACTTGGTCATCCCTTTTCAAGTTGGTCTTCTTGTATTTGGTATTATGTTCATTCCCCCTTTGTTGTTTATCAACTACAAATTGTTTATAGTCGCCAGGAAAAGTCGTAGAAACAACGAAATATCACCCGGGACGAAGAAACTTTTTTCTTTGAAGAATATATCAAGTTGCTTGCTCGTAGTTGTTTGTGTAATTTTGCTGTTGATTCCAAATGTGGTCTACATTATAGTAAGACTGACTTCCAAGGAAACGGAAAATAGTTTAGACAATGCTGGACTTATAGGATTCTGGGCGAAAACTACAGCGTCAATGAACTCAACATTTAACTGCTTGATTTTTTTCTGGAAAAACAAGACACTACGCGCCGAAGGGCTGAAAGTTATAAAAAGCATGAATATAAGTCGAAAAGCCAATCCTGTCCTGTCCAACCTGAGCAAAAAGACAACAAGGAAATATGAAGAAAAGGGGAAAGATGCGTAACTTTAAAGAATGAAAGGAAAAGAAAAAAGCTACACGCGAGACTCTATGAACTAGACGGTTAGTGCTGAATGCAGCTGCATATGATACGAAACAAAAAAAAACAAAAAACTCGGAAGTGTAAGCAATAATCTGGTACAAAGTTAACTTAGCTAGTCAAAAAAGGTGGTATTAGACAAGGAAGTCACATAAGACAAGTAAGAATAAATCTCATTTGGCCTATGATGGATAATAATTGAATAACTGGAAAAAAATAAAAGTACAAGAAATAATACAAAATGTAATTTTAATGTTCTAAATTCTTTATCTATGAAGGTCGGAAATATCATTTTTAACGTTTGACAACAGCAGTATATTCAGTGTATATACTTGAGAAATGTCTAACGTCTGACTGCAGAAACTAGACGCTTAATGCAGATGGCAACAGCTGTCTAATGTTAAACAACTAAATTATTCTGAAGCAGAACTAATAGTATAATGTAAAGTTGATTTAGCTTCTAATTTGTGTTAATATTGTGTCTGGTGTTAAGATTAGACCAATATACCTTACTTTTTGAGAAAAAAATCGATTAAGTAAAACATGAAGCATAATAAAGGTAATCGACAATGAGGCCTTTCGAGTCGGATCCTTGAAGTGTTGTGTCTCCGCGCATGTCGCATAACGCAAGTTATTTGCTCATTGATAAGACGAAACGTGCTTGGCGCTTGTGCATCAGTTCTTTGTAATGTCTAGTCGAAATAAACAGTGAAAATGATTTTAAATGTCATTTATAATGTCTTTCTTCTCAATTCGCAATTGTCAACCTTATCCCCATTGGATATGCTAAAATTTTATGTCGAGAATTGACGAAAACATCCAAGTCGTAAATTTAGACACTTCAAAAACAGCAGTTAACCACTTTGACACAACGCACCAAAACGCAGAAAACGTAGGTTTACGTGTTATTTAAATGACCTTTAATAAAAAAATCATGAGTGTTTTCATTTTATGGAGTAGCTATTGATATTGCTATGTCATCATTCTAACATAAATATACACTATTGAACAATACAATGCTACCTGCTGTAAAAATTTTGTTATGTTCAGTTCTTTGCAAGAGAGAAGAATTGAGAAGTCATGCGATGGAGTTGACTTATTTTGTTAAATATTCATGTTTGTTGTAAACATATTGCTCTTTTTCTCAGAAATATGGTTAAATTTTTTTGTCATAGTCAATTTCTTCGCTGGAAAGAAGTTGTATTATTTTACGGTAATGATTTTGTCCTGTTGCAAAAGCAAATTTCTTTTGGTTTTAATTGAATTATCAAAGAGATCTTGTTAAAATACACCTAAGTGTTTTTGTACTATCAGCTGAGAGTCTCGTGTATGTTTGCATGGTGAATATCAAATTAAAATATAATTTTGTGGAAACACCACGTAAGTTTATCACCGTAGAGCTTTCGATCTGCGAGCTCGGATCTTCATCAGTGCTAATAATAATGCATTATGAAGATCAGAGCTCACGGATCGAAAGCTCTGCGATGATAAACTTCCATGGTGTTTCCACAAAATTATATTCTAACTGAGAGCTTGCTGTACATTTTTATTATTATTATTATTATTATAATTATTATTTCTTCAAAGTGGCTATTGAGTTGTTCCAGCACTCATGATACAGTATATTTCTTATTAGTTTCTTAAAGGAGCAGTGTCACATTTTACGCCAATTTATTTTTTATTTCCTTGCTATTTTACGAAATTCTTGTAGATTCAGCTTGATTAAAGCACATAAATGGCATTATTTTTACCTTTTTCTGTATGCAAGAGCAACAGATGTGCGGTGAAATCACCGCAATTCCAACGGTTACATCCCGCCTCGATTTTTGCACTTTCCATGCTTTAAATACATTGTATACCAAATAAATTCATTTGCGTTGATTGCCGCATAATTTCCTTCGTCCTTTGGCATTCTGTTGCTTTTTTATCATCCGGAAATATCGAATTTCAGACCATGCTCGCCCTCCTTTGAGGACGCCATCTTTGATTCCGAACTTGAAAACATTGGCCCAACGCTTTCAAGTTTATTATGCGCAGAAGCATCTGCGTGAAATGTGACACTGCTCCTTTAAAGACTCCGATACTTGAACTATCTTTAATATTATTCTCTAAATCATTCCAAAGTTTGGTTGCTCTGTATAAAAACGAGCGCTGACCAGCAGCTGTCCGGTAAAATGGGATACCTAACTCATCCATTTGTCTGGTGACCCGATCATGTGTCTGTGGTCTAGAAGTAAATCTTCTTGTGAGGTATGGTGGAGCTAACCCTTTGAGACACTTAAATGCCATAACAGCATCTTTATATCGCAACGTATAAGAAACAGGTAACCACTTTAGTTGTTGTAGCACGGGTGTGATATGATCGTACTTTCTCGTGCCAGTTACAATTCGTGCAGCAAAATTCTGCACAGTCTGTAGTTTGGCAATATTTTTCTTAGACGTATTTGCCCACACAGATGAACAGTAATAAAGTTTGCTGAAGACCAAAGCGTTAATAATCACTATCAGAGTCCGGCATCAGAGTCCGGCTGTCCAAAATATGCTTAACTCGATCAATCAGACAGAGAGACCTGCATTTTGAAACCACTTGGGTAATATGCTCATCATAACTTAAGCATCCATCAAACTCCACTCCCAAATCTCGGGCTGAAGATACCGGTTGTAGTTCCTTATCAAGGAAAGTCACTCGAAAGTTCTGAACGTGATTGAGCATTTGTGGAGTACCAAACAAGAGCAGCTTAGTCTTTTCAGGATTAGCAAGCAGGCTATTTGAGAAATACCAAGCAGCAATTCTCCTCAGATCGTCTGTGAGCTGAATCTCAGCGACATTGATGTCTTTAAATGAGAATGACAAGTAAATTTTGGAGTCATCTACATACGACTCCAAAGGACATGCAATAGGAATAGTTGGAAGGTCGTTTCTATAAATACTAAACAACTCTGGACCGAGTATTGAGCCTTGAGGTATACCATGAGTTATCACACGACCTTCTGATAGTATATGTCCAATCCTCACAGACTGAGATCTGTCTGAGAGGTAACTCTTAAACGAATCCACAGCCTTCCTGAACACACCCAACGAATGCAGTTTTTTGAATAGCAGCGAATGTTCAATGATATCAAGCGCTTTCGATAGGTCTAATAACACAACTGCAGTCAATTCTTTCCTGTCCATGGCATCAAGAATCATATCCGAAACAAGTATATTAAGTGTCTCAGTTGAGTGTAACTTCTTGTTTCCACTCTGATGCTAAGTGAGACACCCTTTTTAATACATGTATTCCATCAATTGATTGAGTACAACCCGCTCACAAATCTTAGAGGCCACAGGAATCAATTAAGACAATCACACATTTTCAAAAGTAGTTGGGTCACATGCAGTTTTACGTTATACTTGCCTGTCTACAATTCTCCCGACAAAATCAATCCCGTCCCCTCCCCAATTCAATATTCAGTTTCACCGACGTTTGAATATCAACATCTCTCACAGTTTGTGGGACTAAGAATCTAACATTGAATGGGGGCGTGGGAGTTATGTCAGCATAATACTTTATTATTTTAGCGCCCCAACCGATTTGAAAGTGATAATTCTAGCTTAGCTTGCTAATCTTTTTGCGGTTAACCACATGTACGATACATGCACCTATTTTTATAAAGTGGAGTCTCTATCTTCAGTGGGGAAGCCAGCCCGACGTTTGGTCAGGCAAATGCAAATTTTTCAGTGTTTATAGACCGTATAAGGAATCAATTTCTAAAGAAATGAATAATGATGGTGATTTAAATTTGAATAGCATGACCAAATTGTCGGCCTGGCTTCGCTACTACCTACAGTATCTTTCTACTATTTCAAAGTAAGGTGCCGCTAAAGTTTAACCCACTGTTTCAGTTTCTGTATTTCTAAGCCTCCGTTTCGTTTCCAGTGTTCGTCCTTAACGAAGTAAATTACTTTATGCCATACATATAAAGATTTACGCAAGGTAAAAATCGTATTTTCACTATGGAGAAGCGAATAAGCGTTTTCATTGGCCGTACGATTTTTTTCACCAGTGAAAATTTATCGTATCACTCACAACATGGCCGCCGTGTTGGGGAAGGAGCGAAAGGGTATTTGGCTTTTATGTCTAAAAGAAGAAGAGTTTCCTCACTAAAAAACATGAAACAGAAAGAAGAACAGCTTTGACTCACTATTTAGGCCAAATAACGGAGAAACAAATTGTATGATTCTGTTTTGAGAGTTCAATATTTTGTTTCGACATTGTTCGCCTTTGACAGGTTTCCAGTTTTAAAATAATCTCTATATGTTTGGCATAAACAAATTACTGCATGGTTGGCTCGTTTGTACGATTTTTATTATGCACTTGTTGTGAAAGATTGCTAAACTCACTCGTTCGCTGCGCTCACTTGTTCGTTTAGCAATCAGCTGTCACAACTCGTGCATAAAAATCGTACGCACTCGCCAACCGTGCAGTAATCTCTATTTATCAACTACTTTTTTAATTGTAACAAGGTACGATTTTAGTACTATAGTATTAACTTTTTTACTTCGTTTTACCTGGGAGCAGGCGTTTTCTCGATGGAGAAGTCTACGTAGATGGCTTGGTTCTCAAGTCTGTCAAACGAAGAGAATGACAAGGATTGGTACTAGATGGTTGCTTATAGCACTAGCCCCCGGAGTTATCGATAAAACCTTCTTTTCCACGAGAAGCCGTTATTGTTGAAGATGAAATTGATTAAAGAAAAATTGATAAAAAAGCAGATCTGACACAGCGAGGTAACATAGCTGGAGATATTTCTTTTTTCAAATACATGCATAGGGTGATCTTTGTTACAAAAAAACCACGTCCAGGCTGAAAAGGATCTTCTTCTTCAGCTCTTCTGTTTATTCTTCGAACTGAGAAGATTCCTCAACAGTTGTTCCCTGTTCCGGAGATGCGCTTTCACGAAGTGGAGAACTAGGTTACATATAATTTGTATGATCTATGATTGATATTTTATCAGCAGCGTCACCGCAGCCAGAGATGATGTATTGAACTTTAATTAATAACATCAGGATCATAGGTCGCAAGCAAAGCATGTCAGTAAACAGATCACTTGACATTGGCTGTGAGTAGTTTTTAGTCTTGCGATGGTTCTTAATTTTAAGTCGTTTTTCTTTGCCACGAACTCCCATATGCTTCGTTTATTCATCTCCTGCTTGCTGAGTGAGGTCCGTTGTAGGTTCGTGGAGTGAATTGTTTCCAAGCTGTTTTTCCATCAACCGGTTGTCGGGATGACTATTAAAAACCACAAACTCACTGCCTTTGACTAATCGAGATCCTCACCTGCCTATTTTCTTCATCCTGTCTAGTTCGGACAACGCGGCTCGACTTTGTTTTTGGGAGACGTTGCGAGGGTTAGATTTTTATTTATTTTTCTTCATTTTAGTTACTTCATTTATTTCGTGTTTTAGCAGTTAGTAGTGTTACCCTGTCATTATGGCGTAAAATTTGTTCAAGATGGCGGATTATGCAAGGTGCTGACGCCAGGCAAGATGGCGACTATAGACATCCTCATAACGCTACCTCTTGACGTCATGAGCATGGAACCCTAGCGGTGCGTAACGTGATGGGGTGTAACGTGATGGGATGCAGGAGTAAAATTTACTCAAGATGGCGGAAAATTTATGCCAGGCGTTGAGGTCAGTAGGGTAACGTGTCTGGGGTAGCGTTATGAGGTAAAGTTATTTTAGCATGACAGAAAAGATACACAAAATAGTTGTTTGAAATGAACTGTTGGAATAAACTTTTCAAATTACGGTATATAACTGTTCAAAAGAAGGAAAAATGGAGAATGACAAATTCGAAAATGTATGCACTTTTAGAGCAAAGTATTGGTGGGAAGACGTTTCTTTGGTTGCATAAATTAACACACAAATTAGTATTTAGAATATGTTATGTTGTAAAGTATTAAGAACAGTACTGCTATATCTAATTCTTGTTAGAATTTCATGTCTCGTGCAATTTTACGCGATGCTCATACGCTCATTTGGCCCGATGTGGCCCACCAGGTTAGTATAGATATATTTTGTTAGTCTTGTAAAACAAAAACCAGAATGCCGCCATGGATCTCTATATACACGTAATTCGCATAGTCAAAAAAGAAGGTATCGATAAAAATCGTTTATTCTTTTGCTGTGTTCAGGAAAACTCATGCAAATACTTCGAATGGATGCCTAAAGAGGCTTACTACGATGCTAAATTCTTCCGCCCAATAATCAAGCAAGATGAAAAGCGCGAAGAATAATACCTAACAAGTGAATTTATTAACGATCTTGCAACTGCTTTGAACAGTTATGTGCCGTAATTTGAACAGTTTATTGGAACAGTTTATTCGAACAGTTCTATTTAAAACATTTGTTTATTTTACAGTTCTATTTGTTTATTGTTGTAAACACCTACTTTGTGTATCTTTTCTGTCATCCTAAAATAACTTTACCTCATAACGCTACCCCAGACACGTTACCCTGCTGATCTCAACGCCTGGCATTAATTATTCCGCCATCTAATCTTGAGTAAATTTTACGCCTACACCTCATCACGTTTAAGGCCTATCTACACGATACGATTTGTCACATACAATTCTTACTGTCGAGTATGGAAACGAGCGCTGATGCCAGATTTTTACTTGTTCGCTCATGGCGAAATTCGAAATCTTACGGGTTTTTTACCCTTGTTTACTCGATCACATATACCAGAGTAAGAATCGTATGCGACAAATCGTATCGTGTAGATAGGCCTTTATACCCCCATCACGTTACGCACGCTAGGGTTCCGTGCTCATGACGTCAAGCGGTAGCGTTATGATGATGTCTGTAGTCGCCATCTTGCATGACGTTAGCACCTTGTATTAACCGCTATTTTGAATAAATTTTAAGCCATAGTGACAGGGTATACACTACTGCGGTTTGCAAAGAGGATTTTAGTTGTTCAGACTTTACATCTGAGACGCGGCAGTCTCGAATGATCGAGTTTGGACGTGGTTTGTTTCTTCACTTTTTTGAGACTTTCACGTTGATGAGTTTCGATTTTGTCCTTTTGTCAAATTTGGCGGCGTGATTTCAGTCTTCGTCCCTTCAATTTTATTCTTAATTAGACGCAGATCTTTTTATGTTTTCGTAGATTTTTATTGAATATTGAAAACGATAAATCTTCGTTGAGTCGCGATATTTTTTGTATGAACATTGTGTTAGCTACAGTTAGCTACTAATCCTGGGTTTATATTGTTTCCGTTACGACCGTGATGAGTTTCTTAGATCTTTTTGACCTAATTCATTTTCGTTCAGCGCTGCAATCTTTTGCCGTTTTAAAAGGAGGTTGTTTCAATCAGTCGAAGCAACGCGATAAAACGTGCTAAAATGCAATAGAACTAAGTTCCTTGTATGTTTGCATGGTGGATATCAAATTAAAATATAATTTTGTGTAAGAACCACGTAAATTTATGAGCGCAAAGCTTTTTGATCCGTAAGCTCGGATCCTCATCAGTGCATTATTATAAGCACTGATGAAAATATCCGAACTTACGAATCGAAATCTTTGCGATAGTAAAATTATATTTTAATATAACTAATTAACGCAGTGATTGAAAAAAAATTTTAAACGACATTAAATTATTAATATTTGTCATTTCAACTTGATAATGAGGCTATGATGGCTTCGTGACGTTGATCCTTCATTTTTCGCCTGCCGCGCCCTAACCGCCTGGC
The DNA here is from genome assembly GCA_963855995.1 of Muricea muricata. Lineage (NCBI taxonomy): Eukaryota > Metazoa > Cnidaria > Anthozoa > Malacalcyonacea > Plexauridae > Muricea > Muricea muricata. Next base: position 12,148,623 of record OY979719.1, read on the forward strand.
ACGCAGGCTAGCCCAAGAGGGCTGGCAAGGGTCAGCTGGCCACAGTTGATAGACTGTATCTGGCCATAATCTGGCTAACACGAAGTAAAGAAATCGTTGTTGTATCACAGGTACGGTTGTGTCGCAACAAAGTTGCAAAATTTGTGCAAAATTTAGAAATTGCTGACAATTTTTAAGGGCGTAAACAAACAAAATATTCGTGACGATTGAACGAAGATATATGCTTTTCTCTCATGGGTAGTTGTTGGAGCGGCTTTTTAGCCGAATTACAGAAAATCCGGCGTCCACTTGACTATATTGAAAGGTAAGAACTTTTAAAGCTAAAGTCCAAGCAAGCCACTTTTAGGCGTTATATTTAGCGTGCCACTTATTCTGCTCAGAGACGAATTTCTTGCTTAACTGGAGGTTAGTGTAAAATTCCCACATGATTTCCGAACAGCTTGTTTACAAAGCTGGCCCAGCCTATAAATTTAGCCTAAATCATTATCAGGCAACATGTAGCCCCCCCCCCCCCCCCCTACTTCTTGAAGAGATAGGGCTTACAGTCAATTTCAGGTTTTGGAATATTGCATGGGAACGTTAAAAGCCAATTTCACTACTTGGTGAATAAAGTAGTGAAGTATCGAACTAAAGTATACTGAATTGATACTGAGGTATAATGCGATGAATAGACCTTATGCATAAATTGTGATTGGGACCATGTATACTAGGAAATGAGAATTTACGCATTGTTATTGGTCACACCTTGCAAACAGTGAGCAATAACAATGCATAAATTCTTGTTTCCTAGGATACATGGTCCGGATCATGATTTGTCTCATGGTCTATAAGGGCCACAAAATAGGCCTGTTTTTGCATATGTCACATTTCCGTCGAATCAGTACTTTACTTTGGTACTTTATGGTTTAGTGTTTTACTTCTGTACCTCAGTACTTAATTCACAGAGTTGTGAAGTTAGCTTAAAGTTTGAAAGTTTTTATAAATTGTGGATAATAATATGGAATATTTCCAAATTTGTAATAATCAATTGAAAACAAACTAGGGAAGTGTGCTTTGAAAAGTGACCTTAATGAATTACTACGAATGTAACCACAGGATGACTGTTTAGTTCAGCCCCTCCATTTTTAAATAGCTTGCATGGCCCCTGTAAATTAATGCAAGTTGTATTTACAGGTTGTGTTGAAATATACACAGTGTGTTTGCACTTACCACTAATACAGCTTTGATTTTTTTGTTGTTGATGCTAGTGTACTACGTTTATTGCATTATTTATTCCTTGATGTATAGAGAGCGAGCAGCAGAACCATTGTTTTTGTGGCACATGTTTAGATCAAATAGCCAAAAATTGGATGATTGAGTAATATTTCATACCTTTTTTAGTTTCTGATACTACAAAGCAATTAGATTTTATATTTACTTGCTCTCAATTTCTATGTAGTGCTGGTTGCTTTGCCTTTACCTATTATCAGTCAAGTATAAAAATCTGCAGCTTGTAATGTAATTATTAATTATAGTGCAAAAGTATTATATATACATGGGTTGTGGTTACAGTGATTAGTACCATATACCTTTCAGAGGAGATGGGCAATACATGACCAGATACCACTACTACTGATGCAAACTATTTGTATAACACTACTAATACCATTCATGTATGTGGAGCTTTGACCTCTTGCCTAATTTCACCTCTAAGGTTGAGCTGGTTTGATTTTCAGTAAGAGGTTCTCAAGTTCCAAGTCCTCATGTTGAAAATTCGAATTAAATGTTCTGCTGATCAAGTCAGATTTCTTCTAGAAACTGTGGTTTTCACCATCCGCAAAAGTGGTAATTGTTATGGACCCACAGTAATTAGCTCATATAAAATGTGTGACAGACACTATACACAAATTGCACATAGTGACACTATTTCATCACTTTATTAACCACCAACTGAAGATATCCGTTATCCACTTCAGAATTAAGTATCTTTTATGCGTTTTCAAATGTTGATGAACATTTCCCAAGCACTTTCCTCAGTTTCCTGTACAGAAGCATTTGATTGCTATTGGTAGAATTTTTTCAGTGGTAGCTAGGCTAATAACCTTTATCATTATTAGCCATAATTAGCTGTTCCGCAGCATTTTAAAATATTTTTTCTACTGTTAAGGCTGCCAACATCTCATAAAATGTGTTTTTAAAAAAAACAAGTGAACATTGCTTAGTATAAATAATATTAATCCATATAAATTATACCTGTCAGCTATTTCAGTTAAGGTTGCCTTTTCAAAAGCATAAGCTATGAACTATGAGCACACAAGGTTCAATGGATTATTGTTTGTTTAGGCCTTATACTAAATAAATTACCTTTGTAGCAAGTAAATTTTCCATCGTTTAAGTTTCCTATGTCAGCTTTGTACCCTCTATGGTATTTAAAAGAAATAATTTCGAGTTGGAGTTGAAAATAAGCAATAATCCATCATCACAGATCATCTCTCACTAATTCTCTTTGTAATATATTGTTGAGTAAAATTAACCTCTACATATTAAAATCACAGCAATAAACATGTGGCAGAACTAAGAAGATGGAAGTTCATTAATTAACTTTTTTGAAGGATTGACTGATGAAATATCGAAACACTAGTATACCCCCTAAGATCCCCCCTAAGATACCCCTAGACCGTCTGTGGCCGTCTATCAAAATATGGCCGTCCAAATTCAGATGTGGGTGTCCCTAGGACGGTTGGACGGCCGCCTGGATAACACCTTGATCAGTACACATATCTATCAATAGCAGAAACTTTGTACTTTTGGTTTGAGTTAGCAGAGTTAACGCATCCGGAAAGGGTTAACGAATCCCTAATTTTTTTCGCCACATCTTGCCACAATCATAAAGCACTGACAGCCGACCGCCTGGGTATTTAATTAAACAAATGCAATGCTCGGGGAAGTTCGCTTATATAGCCGCGCGGTGCATGTTGGTAAAACGACTTTTAACCAACATGCTTTGCGGCTCAGGCAAGATTGCGATTTTAAGTTGTGCTACGAAATTAAGTCAATGAGCCAATTTTTAGATCTTGGTACCACTTTGGGTGACTAAATCTCTTGTGTATTTTTTAAAGAAAGTGGTCTATAGATACTGAAAAACTATAATAGACCTGCACAAAATGTAGCTAAATGATTTTTTTAAAACTTTCTTTGGATTTCTGACTAAAGTTTGAGAAAAAATAAACAGAGTACTCTACTAGTTTTAAAGTGACGTTAAAATCTCAGAACCAGTATATTTACAGTATTGTAACAAGCTATTTAAGCATAGGAAAAGTTTAAAAACCTTCCTTTAACATTAGTCCATGCACATATATATTTTGGTTTCCATTGTAACCAATGTCAGCGACACAACACGCTTACCTTAAAGGATAAAGGATAAATGTGTGTTTTAAGATAAGAATTTGCAATTGTAAATGAAACGATTTCCAAACAATGTCATATGAACTATTAGCAGAAAAAACACCAACCTACCTGTAACGGCGATTTCAGTTGTTCCTTCGTCATGTGAGCCCTCCTCTGAGCAAAGATCAACCAGAGCACCGTTCTCTTCTTGCCAGTTGTTCCAGTCTTGCGTCTTACATGTGATAGAACACAAGTAGTCTTGCTAGATAAAAACTCAACTACTTCAGGAGCTGGAGACCCACTAATTAGGCAAATTGCAAGCCGTCCATCTTCGTTGCACCACCCATGCTCATTGGGAACAGTAGGATACTGTTCAAGAGCTCTGCACTGTGCATAAAAAAGCAATCTTCACAAGGAGGCAGCTGTCCTGATTCGACTTCGACTTCTTGGTATTTCTTATTCTTCTGGATCAACTTTAAAGCATTAATCTTGCCTTTTCCTCCAAAGGCGCTTACAGTATCGCATCCTGTGAATGAATGAATTCCGGGAAGGGCACAGCATACGTTTTGACCAAGAGCACCAGCAACGTTCTGCACATCAAAAAATCTTTCTCTATGCGTGGTACCACATTGGATGTACCGGTACATACGACAAGCAAAATGTTAGACAAGAGAAAGACAAATGATCAGCACGTGTGCCCCATTGAAGAGCGTACGGGTGTCTACCTCTTTCTGAGTAGTGAACAAACTGTGAACTTCACTTGTAGCGTAGCTGGTTAACTTGAAGCATTTATATAGTTTTACATGTGACGTAGATGACTTTCTGACCCAACATGTAATTCGTCGCCGACATGAAAAAAGATTCTGACAGTTCACCAAACGTCTTGTTATCGCCATGTGTCTTCTGGATAAGATTAATGCCATTAATAATTAAAGCTGTCGGTTGACAAATTTCTTCTGCTAAGGAAGCGCTTTTCTCTAGCTTTCGCCGGTGCGGACGTAGCTTTCCTTTTTTTCTTCAGAGTACTATCACAATTTCCAAGCGACCATGGCAATGGTCCGAGTGGATGAGCCAGGACTGCTCTCATGTCCAGTTTTCTGATAACAGCTTCTTTTTTAGCGCTTTTTATAACCTTTGGCTTTCTCACATCAGAAAATGTTTTTAATTTATGTTTAGGAAGTAGATCATGAAGCAGTGGTCTGTCTTTTCAATCCTGTTTTCTTGAAAGAGCTTATGTGCTGCGTCTCCAATTTCTTTAGCAGTTTAAAGATTACGGGAACCATCAGAAGTGCGACTGTTCCTGTCGAAAGGCTGACTAGCTCGGTTTTGTCGCCAGAAAATTGATTAATCCATTCATATATTTTCTATCAAATGAACAAGTGATTGTACAACTGTCTCATCCTTTTAGATCCGTGGTCGTTCTAAGTCGTGATGACTAAGCCAAGCTGGCCTCATATTTGATATTTCTCATATTTGTTTCTGGCAAGTACTTCTATGCTATGCAGGGAGACGCAGCTGCTGGCTTGAGACTAAAACCTTTCGTCCCTCCTGAAGTTTGAGTGTCCTTGTTAACCGTTTCTTCTTCTAACCAACTTCTTCTAAAAGGGTTATGTTTGCCAATTTGAACTACAAATGATCCGTTATTAAGCTGTTCATGATTATCAGGATGGGCAGTGGGGGGGAGGGATTTGTCATTTTTGCATAATAAACACAGAGGAGCGATTGTAATTGATTCTGTCGTACACTAAATACCATGGAAGAATAGTACGTGTGGCATTCAAATGGAGTAACCAGTTTCCTTCTCGAGAAGCTCTAATCAAGTAGAGAAGTGTCTCGACCATGTCGATGTACGACATCCAGTATTGTGCCAACGGATCTGCATCAGATCTTAGAAACGAAAGGTATCGCTGGAAGATTTTGAACTAGGCAACAAAACAAGGATTCTTAAGAGCTGCATCAAGGATTTCTTGGCTGACTGATTGATTAAGATCGACAAGTAATGCCATGTAGCAAAGACTGCGATTCAACCGCCTGGTTTTGCTCAAACTAAGAAAGGAAACTCTTCCATATTAATCTTTGAAGTGCTTCGTACACTAACTTGTGAAGTTAAAACTCAATCAACAGAGCCTTCCATCAGGGATGATGATTTCAGATTCAACCACTACATCGCCTGACCCGGCGTCAAAAACCGTTTTCCAATAATTCCCAAAAAGTTGCAAATGGTGTGGAACACGCCCATTCTTAGAACAACTGATTGGAACTTGCCAGGGTGCTTCCATGCAATGTCTGCTGCCTTTGCATATAAGGCTGATCAAAAACACACAATTTCCCTCAAATCCAAAGATTCTTTAATCTTTAGAGCTTGTTTCAAGATTTCATTAACTGTGCCCAATGCTGTTGGTGGTTGAACAGTGGCACTACAGTCGGGTGGCACGGAGTTAACAGTAGAGAAGTTCAAATTTGGCTACCACTACTGCTACCTTACCCCGATTTTTAAGCAATCTGATTGGTCAGTTGGGTAGACCAAGCTCATCTGATTGGCTTTATGATTGATAAAGGTTGTGGTAGCGGTAGTGGAAGTCGAATCTGAACCTCTCTAGTGGTAGGGCCAACGCGCATCCCAGCATTGTTACTTGGCAGAACCACTTCTATTTGAGGTATTCTTCGCTAAACGTCCTTTTTTGGGCTTTGTGGCAGTGGAAATTGGACATTCAATTGGAAATTGCAAATTGGGCTTCAACAGTATGTATGTACTATTGGCTGGATCACTATACCATTTACACGGTGTGATGTTTCTCCACCATCGTGGATTTCTTGCAATTTTGGTGATATAATGGACTAATTGAGGGGTGGTGATTACTGTTTCTACGAGAAGACCAAGCCCATCACTCTCATCACAAGTGTTCATAATACAAGCATTTAATTAAATCTGCTAGCATTTTGTCCGTTAACATGGTAACGATAATTTAGCTCGCTAATGGGCTAATTAGTATGCTGCCTTGCTCGCTCTTTTAATGCTCGCTCGCTTCAGCAGCAATGATTATTTTCCTATTTTAGTCCGTTTTCCATAAAGATGAATGCCTTGTCAATAGCATTCTATAGTCTGTCGTAGGCGACGGTTCTAATTTACTGACTTGTAACAAGTTAAGTGTCGCATGTTTTGAGGTACTGGGTTATTTTGAGCTACATACACCTCTTCCTGCATTCCTAAGAAACAGGAACACATTATTTGTTACTTTTAAATATTTCCATTCGAAACATTGATATTTCATATAAATTCAAATTTTTCTCAACAATATTTGTTTTCATGAAATGGAACGTACAGATTGTTGGCTACGTCAAACTTGACTTGTGTCACCCTGTATAGTCTAAATATCAAAATATGTTCAAATGTTGCCTATTATCTTATTTAATATCCTTATTATTATAACTTTATGTAGAAGCCATCAAGCTAGAGCAGCTAGATATAATGTTCGAGACAGAGGCGATGGAATTGAGGTAAGAAAACATTTAGTGACATTTAGTAGTTTAAAATGCAGTGACATTGACGACACTGCAGCAATGAATTTAGTGCATATAAAACAAAAACTAATAATCACCAAAATCGATTAAATTCTTATTTACCACACTTCTACTATGAACTTATGCGACCATTCTTTGCATCAAACGTGAACTTGTATCACAATCTTTTATTTACAGACGAGTATTTTTTTACCAAATGCCAGTCAAATAACATCAGTTTACCATCCAGTATTGCAAGCCTTCGTCAAATACTTTTCTTCGAAGTAGCTGCAGGCATAGTTAATAGAGCTAGATGGTTTGGAAACTCATTAGAACTACAATATAAGCCATTATCTATGCTTTTGCTCTGGTTTTTGCAGAAATAATAGATCCAGAACGTACTCGAACGAGCTCTTAACCGCGTGAGTTTCTGTGCTATTGGAGATTTGGACGCGTCAAAATGCCCTTAGAAAACTGAAATTCTATGTCTACTATTTCTGTGACAGTATTAATACTCCCCCCTCCCCCCCCCCACTTTTGGGTCGGAAGTAATTAACATGCTAGCAAAAATATTGAAAATTGACGTCATAAAGCGTGCGCACGATGTGAGGCAGGTGTGCTTGCAGTGTTTGTGTCGGACGTCTGCGAGAGCATAGCGTCTCATCGACTCACGACGGTCTAATCTCGGCTCACGTTCCCTATTGGCGGGTGAACAATACGAGGCTTGGCGATTTCTGCCTCGCCATGATAGGAAGAGCCGACATCGGAGATGCAGAAAGCAACGGCGTTATGAACGCTTGGCTGATTTTGGCTGATGTTGCTGCGAGGATGTTTTTTGTTTGTATAGATTAAAACGGGCACAGAATAGCGTTGGTTATAGTTTACTTTGGAAACGTTTTACAATATAATGACAATATATTGCCATATACTCAAACTTATCGTCCACCGTCTACAGTGTGCTCCTCCATTTTCAGTCGTTTGACTTTGTATACTGTTCCATCCTCCGCCAGCAGGAGCTTCTCTTTTGGTCCCCTGTGTTTTACGGTTTGACATCCAACATTTTGACTACACCTCACTACTTCTAGCTGGCAATGGAGGGATTTCCTCGCACTCCACAGGCCTTTTTTGCCCGTTTGGCTTGATTAGCTGTAGATGTATTTTATTTAGTCAACCGTCACTAAATAGTCATCGCGCGCATCAAATACTGGTTTAAGGATATTGAACTGTTTTACCTCGTCCAAATCTTGCCTCTGATCTTAAAGTATGAGGTGTTTCCTTCTTCAATTTTTTGGGGGCTTTACATTATATCAATAGTACCTACTTACCTTCCTACTTTTACCTACTTATTAACCTGTGGAGTTAATTTATTTAATAAATGGGTGTCATCGCAATCTGCTATTTCTGCACGAAATGGAAAGTTAATTTAAGGATGTTTACACTACCGTTATAGTGATTATAGGCTTATAATAACCTTGCCTTCGGTGACTAATTGTTTAGTAGTCGCGTCAGTGAATTTGTAAGTTATTCGAGTGAAAACATCGAGTTAGAGTTGAATGAATGAGTACGAGTTAAAAAGTTGAGGTTGATCTGAAAGCTGAGCCTTTCAAAGAGATGTAAACATTACTTTACGTTTCTGTGCAAAATTTGAATTGATACCGTTTTTGCATGTTGTGTAGTTGCATGCGTACTATAACATGCACTGATGACATTCTGTTTATTTTTTAGTTTGACAACCTGTTAAGTGAGGTATGAGCAATTCTTTTATACATTTGTTATAACATAATCATACGTTTTTTATAGCTACTGAGTTACATCTCATTGAGTTCATTCTAGTCAGTTTTAATTCCGAACTAAAATCATGCAAACATAGTGCTAGTTGTTCGTTTTTTTTTGTTTGATTTCCATTTTTAGTTATAATTAAGGAATTCCATGCGGGTAATGCGGGTATATACTACGCCAGTGCAGTTTTCTGTCACTTCACTCGAAGTTGATGCAAACATCAAAGATAATTTTAAGGGGTAAATTTCTCTTAATCTCGAGTGGAATGATACAGTACAACTGTCAAATTCAAGCCGGGAACAGTTGAGGAAACTCCCATCTGCTGTATAGGTCCTCCGGCAGGAACCGAACCTATGTAGCCTTAGTGATGTCGATGCAATGCTCTGACCGCTTTCAGTGGGAGATAGCAACGATATTTAGCGCAATACACACGTATTTTGGGCTGATGGAACATGCGATTGGGTGGAGGGTAATTCAATTATGATTTTTTTGCACTTCACGCCATGTTTGGGCCTTGGTGGATTCTCTCAACTGTTCCTGGCTTCGACATATTTCTGCGTCCTAATTTTTCTGTGTATTTTCAACCCTCAAAATAAATTTGCTTTCGCCTAGGACCTGCACAAGAGTTTGTATGCGTTTTGTGTAGGACATATGATCTCAACTGTTTTTTTTTTTTTTGGGGGGGGGGGGGGTGACCATGACGAACATGGCGTGTGTGCCAAATGGTTAATCCGGGACATGGCATACCCCAATACAGCTGCTTTCGCGCATCTCTAATCAAACGCTCATCGAAATTTTCTGAAAAAATCAGAATGCGTATAGCATGGACACTTTAGTGGTGTTTGTTGGGTGCCCAAAATTACTTAGTGTAGCAGGTCATGAGATGTGACATGGCACCACAACAGCTCATTTGCTCAATATGCACAATATATGTTTCTAGGCGATGCGCAAGGTGTATTTTGTTTGATCTCAAATAATTAGTCATTGGGAGTAAACGCCATACATATTACAGCATAGCAACAAAAAGGAGCACGCTGGCATTTGTTATTTATTGCAAGAAAGTTCAATAGAACTTCAAATACCAAGCTTAAGATTGCGATTGCTAACATTACTGGGCTTCCCTTTTCTCGTCCTCCACAATCGCACATATGGTAAAAAAATGTTGCGTTATCTACGAGAACATAACTGCAACTAGGTTTTGGTCAATCTTCAGTGTGTTTTGAACATAACTTTCGATGTTTGTGGAGTGTGTTCATTCAAACATGGCTCAAGTGTAATGTCCCCTCTCTTCCACGATCAATTTATTACAGTACATTGTCACGGGATGTATTTCAAAACACGTTTAAAATTAAAACTATAATTTTTGGGGAAACACTTAATTATCAATCAAATATTGATAATTTGAATATCAATCAAATTTATCATCGCAGCAATTATTATTTTCGATGATAAATTTATTATTTGGAATCATAAATTTATGTGGTGTTTCCACAAAATTATACTTTTGTAACGTTTTGCCGATGGTCTGGCGTGTTACTATTGAGCCTGTTGATTGCCGTCCCTCCCGAGGTACAAATAAACACACACAAGATCGTAAAAGGTGTTCTTTACTGGGCGACGACTCAATAGCAACTGCCGATTACGACAGTGCACTCGCTAACTACACCGTTAATTACATACGTCAATTACAAAATCACGACTGCGTACACATGACGACTACTACCAGTTACAACTCCATTTTACTACACGTTACACTATCCCCCCCCCCCCCCCCCCCCTTTGACAAGACACGTCCTCGTGTCTTCTAACTTTACCATAAATATACAGTTACTCTTACTTAAACTACTACAAAAAACAACTGGCAACTCCTTTGCTCAATGTACTCTTAATGTACTTATTAACTCAATAACAACCGCTGTTCATCGATAAAACGCAACATTAATAAAGTAGTTCGTTGCTCGCGGAGAGGACTGAACTGAAACTTCAATTGCATGTCATGATTAACCATCAATAACCTCTCTTTTCTCGCTGATACAACCACCGTACTGTTTTCTGCATCACATCAAATTTCACCGTAGCACTTTCACTATCATTCCGATAAGTATCTCTTGCTGCCAGTCTACTCAGCAATTCAACATTACGCACGCGCTCCATTTCATCTGGCCTACCACGTTGTCACGTGCACAATACAACCGTTGTACAGTTAATGACGTCAGCATCATCTGTCGTCGCAACACAATTTTCAACAAAAATCCTTCAAATCATTTTTATTTGACTGTTCGTACCTCGTTTCAAAAGTCTTTTTTTTTCTTTCTTCTACTTTAGTCTCAACCAAATACAAAATTCAAGTCCTTGTCCGAATGGGCTTTCGCGATAATTTCTATTTATGACCTCACGTCGAATACGGGTATTTTACTGAACTATAACCTCGCGTTATAAAGTTCATCTAGTCCCCAAGACTCCCAGATGCCCGCACTCGTCTGCCGAAATTTCACTTTAGCCATAACTCACTCTTCAACACGATCTTCAACTTTAATTGGTTTTGTATTTCTTCCGAGTGTTATCTGAATATGTTGGCCACGCATAAGCAGATATCCCACCGCTGCCACCAAGTGTAACGTTTTGCCGATGGTCTGGCGTGTTACTAATGAGCCTGTTGATTGCCGTCCCTCCCGAGGTACAAATAAACACACACAAGATCATAAAAGGTGTTCTTTACTGGACGACAACTCAACAGCAACTGCCGATTACGACAGTGCACACGCTAACTACACCGTTAATTACATACGTCAATTACAAAATCACGGCTACATACACATGACGACTACTACTAGTTACAAGTCCATTTTACTACACGTTACACTTTGATTGATATTCACCATGCAAACGTACAAGGAACGTATTACGTCACATAAAGTTGTAGGCCACATATGACTAAGATAAGGCTTTACACCGTAAGCATTTTTTCTATTATGAAGCAAATTGTCGCTGAAATAGAAATATCAAGACGTAAAGAACGAAAATAAACTGCATAATTAAAACAAAAAATCCCATCATTTGCTGCATTACAGAAAAGCATGCTTATATCGACACTACACAGGCGGTTGTTCGTGATACATCTAATTCAATAAAGCTTATCCTTCCAAAAGCGTAAACTGTGAACTTGAGCGTTTATGACAGTTTACGCTTTTGGAAAGACAACTTTAATTGAAATAGCTGTACAGGATTATGTTGTGTATCTGACAGCACTTGACTAACATGCTTTTTTCTTTTAGGATGAATATGAATTGCAAACAAAACCAAGACAGTAAGTTTGACCTTAAAGTTTTTACAGACGCCTTTTATTCTTGTTAAATTTTTGACCTGCAATGCGTTTTGTTTTACAGATATTTAGGTATTTCAAAGTAGCACACAAAGCTGTTTGAAATTTTGCATGAGTATAGCAATTTGGTAGAAACATGACTATTTTTATTGTTTGGTTGCAACATGGGCGATAAATGTTTTATTCTTCTCCATCTCTTTACATTGTATCAGGGCCTTTTTTAACTATATACATGGGAGGGGGGGGCAAGGACCCCCCACCCCCTCCTTTGCCCCCTTCCCCCCACTGATGGATTTTGGCCCCCACTAAGTTGTCATGTTGTTACTTTAGCACGTAGCATGAAATAAAAATGTATGTACTGCTCTTGGCAGTGGGTGTGGACAGTTAAATTTCTTACCATTTAAATTAATAATAACCGAATAATACAGTTTATTCAGGTCAGTGGTCTACTTTATATCTGTGTAAAACGAAGCACATCTACATCAATCAGTTCATAACGCAGGTGCATTGCAATTGACTAGTTCAATAGCCTATGATTGAAATTTAACTTTAACCAAATAAGATAAAATGTTCAATCCATTCATACTGTCATTCTAAGACATTACACATCATATAAAATCTCTTAGCCTAAGTCCCAATTTACTATCATTGTATAAGTTGAAAGAGTTCATATTTTGTATAGATTGAGATTTAAGCATGTTTTGCTTAATGTTGTCAGCTCCTCGCTGTTAACGATGTATTACACAAAAAACAGTGCGTTGATGAGCGAAAATGTTAACTATATTATAATAACTGATCGTAACATTTTAAAAATATTTTTCATTCAATAATAAATATAGAAACTATGTCAGGATATCCCACAATTTTCTGGTCCCTTCGGTCATGACCAAAAGGTCCCTTATGTACACCGCCCCCCCCCCCCCCCCCCACGGGCAATTTCTTAAAAAAGGCCATGCATTGTATAATAATTTAAATTAAAGAAATGCGATTTAAATATAGTCGTAACTATTCTTTTCTGTGCAGTGTAATAAATACCGTTTAATAGGAGAGAAAGCATTTTTTTAAAATTTGAATAAAAACAATTGCATTCGACCGGTCTTGGTGGCAACGTGATTGGGAGAACATTAGTGTGCGTTGACGTAATCACTATACTTTTGCAAAATTTTAAAGCGTTCTACCTGCTATATACAAAGATATTCACCATTTTATAAATGTAATTTGTTATTTGCGAGTGGATGATGTCAAAGACATCTAACTTGCACGTTGCAAAAACCTAAATACCTCCAAAACGAAACAAGATAACGAGAAACTTTACAGAATTTCTGAAAACGTTTCAAATATGTTATCACTATTTTGGCCATGCAGCTAGCTTAGGAGGGAAATTACATCTCATCATCGGGAGGAACACATGGAGAGGAGCTGGGTTGTTTGAAGTTGATGTCCGTTCCTCGCGAAACAGCTAAACGACCAACATAAAAGGAGGGTAGCCTTGCGGCTGGACTTGGATCAAGTCTGTCTCTGCACAGGGTTCGAGGACTTAGTTCACTTCCAGCGTTTCAAGTCAGATTTATTAGTTTTGCGGGAACTTATATTACTAGATTAGATATTATTTTCAGAAGTTTCATTAGCAAACTAAATGTATTTCGTGTTTGCACACGAAGTCGAGGAAAGAAGAAAGACAGTACGCTACTCATTGGCAAGATACATTGTTATTTCCGTTTTATTGTAATTAGCATAAATTATTACAATAAGTTTGGCGTTTGCAGGTGAACCTATCGCGTCTCTTCCTCAAACTTCCTGCGTTATTTCGATTACTCGAACAGTGCACAGAGACGGACTTGATCCAAGTCTAACCTTGAGCCATCCTTTGGAATGGTCATATTGTCCTTTAATCGTATCAGATGCGATCTCAAGTGACATTTACAAGCCTACAGCTATCACTACTTGTCTCAGAAGTCACCATAAATTCCTGTACACCTTTATGTCTTTGACGACGAATCCCTAGACACGTTCCTCAAATAAAATATTCTTAGCAGCGCACACCTCTCTCTCATTTGAACATTTTATAATTATTACTTTAAAAGACATGACATTTACAAGATTTTACCATTGTAGGAAAGTGATTACAGATGAGGAAGCGACGTTCATCAACCAAAGGAGGTACAATGATCTCGTTGAGAAACAGAGGTCAATCAATGCACAAATTGATCGAAAGGTAAAATAACAAAATAGTGGTTTCTTTTATGGGTTTCAACTCAAGACCAAAACTGATTACGTACCTCTTGATATCAGTTTTTAGTGCAAAGTCTCAATGAAACTTTGCAGTATTGTGATGAGGAGCAAACAACACGGACGCGAATGTTGTAAATAGCTTGTGAAACTCTCCAATTTTATCGATCAGTTTGCGAAGTAATTTTGAAAATACATCGTATATAAGACGAGAAAATCAAAGTTAAAAGTTATGAAAATCAACAGAATTCTGTATCAGAGTATACAGACTCCTTTACGCCCGTGATTTCTTTTGTGTTTTCTTTATGAATTATTAATGAGTTTCACAAATTCATGTACAGATTGTGTGGCGGTCACTTATGGTATACAGTAAACATAAAGTAATTTCACAATATTTTTGCTATACTGGATCGCATGTTGCTACATAATTTAGAGTAATTCAAGTACTGTTTATACATTAAACTCTCGGCTGTTGCCATGCCACATCATATACCCCTCAAAGACCAATTACCAATAAATGAATAAATCGCGAATTTAAATCACTTGGAATTTTAGGTTTTATCGATTCATATCCTTTAATTGCGTGTGTTTGTATAATATTGCTCAGAAAATATCTTATGAGAAATGTAGTCGATCAAAACTGACACGAGTGAATTATCACAATGATCACGACAATGCCGTTATTGTCTAGCGCAAGTCACAGCAACTTGCATCCAACTACTAAGCGCAAACATTTTTTACGTTTTTAACCTGACGTTTGTCGGGGCTATTAGTAAAACCAGGAACACCGAAACACCGGAACAGCATCAATCCGGGACGCGGAACACCGGAACGCTAAAAGTTCTTAATTTGTTGAAAATTCGAGAAAAAAATACTGGGGAGTGTACAATTACTTAGTTACTTTTTTATAATATTAATACAACGAACATAAATTAATCTCTGAGTAATAAATATCTGAATCAAACCTAGAATTGTTATTTATTAATATGAAAGCCAGATTGGGACGTGGCATTTCTATATTCATATTTTACAAACTTGCACTAAAATGCAGATGTGTAATTTTTAACTTCCATCCAATGAGTTTAAATTGAAAAAATATTGTCTCCAGCACGCCTGGCACCGCCAGTTTTTATTAAAAACATCAAGGTGTCTGGCCGATTCGGAAATATAGGTGTGTACGTAATACAACGTTGTTGTAAGAACATCTTGCATAACATATCGGTTTAACTTGCGCGAATACATGTTTATTTCTGGTATTTTTCGCACGAACCACACTCTTTCTTCACATGTACATAGAAAACTCAAATTCAAACTAGCTCAAATTCAAATGTTATTTTCTGTCCACGACAACCTAGTTTTTATTAAAGAGCTTTTTATAAGGAGCCGGATTATAAGCGAAAATGTGAGATTAATTTTTGTTTACATTTCACTATTCATTAACATTACAGCTATTGAAGCCGGTTTGCCGTCTTTTGTTTTGTCGTTTCGAGCTATACAATGTTTGAAATTATCGAAACTTCGAAATGATCGAAACCCGTTGATCCCGGCAAGCGGGTTGGGAATATTTTCATCCGGCTTGGCGATACATCTTGCCTCTTTCAAGCGACATCTCGCCCTTCCATATTAATATCTCTTTAGACTCTAATGTCAAACCGAGTTTGAACAACTGATGAAAATGTTTTTCCGCTCAAAAGCGGGTTCGTAAAAACAAGGAAGCTGTTACATTTTAGAACGAAAGCCAGCCAAATGTCATACAAATAATGATAAATAAAGATAAGCCCTTTGGCTTTATTGTCAATAAATAACAATTCTAGGTTTGATTTCTACTTTCTGGCAAATATTTATTATTGAGAGATTGATTTCTCTTCGTTATATTGGTACTTTGGTAGGTATCGGCAAGTCTGAATAGTTAAAAGCATGTTTTACGAAATTTACGCAATAATTTTTCCAGCAATAACTCCACACCCCCCCCCCGGTGTTTTTTTTCTCGAATCTCAACAAATTAAGAATTTTTAGTGTTCTAGTGTTCCATGTTCCGGATTGATGCTGTTCCGGTGTTCCTGGTTTTACTAATAGCCGTTTGTCGTTCGAAACTCGACGTTTGCCGTTATAATTGTTACTGTTTAAAATGATCAAAACTGAATCCTTTCACGTGTACGAAACGATTATTTACGAGTTTTATCGCATTTGTATCATTTGAAACCCTAAACAATCACGATATTGGTATGTTTTATAATAAAAATCGATGAAACGTGTATCAAAACATGACATAACATGACAGTTGCAGTTACCGAACCGTCGGGTTTTGTATTATATCTAAATGGCTTCCGTTTCAAACGGCGAAACGTCACGTAAAAAACCATAGGCGGCCCAATTCAGTGTGTAGTTTCATATAGAGATCAGTGCTACGAAGTGTGTTTACGTGCGCACTGATCTCTATATGAAACTACACACTGAATTGGGCCGCCTATGAAAAAACGTGAAAAAAACCGCGAAAATGTTTGCGCTTAGTGTTTGGACCACTGAGCTATAATAATATTACTGGAGAACTTGCTCCTATCTTCCTTCAGTCAAGCAAGTGAAGCCGAAAAAATGGCTGACTTTGGTCCTTGCTGATGCCATCTCCATGGCAACTGGTCCACTATTCTCATGCGAATTAACGCAGACCAGGCTCGTTTCTTGAGCCCGCTACTATTTTCAACCTCCCTGGTTTTGTCTATAAAAAGTATTAGCTTTTTTCAAGTTTTTTTTTTAACGAATCTGGTTTAGCACTTTAGCGTTGTTCTTTTCAAAAAATTTATAAGTGATAAACCATTTCCTGTAAAAAAATCAAGTTATGTCAATGTCATTCACACGACAAGAAGTTTGCGAGTAAAATTTACGAGCAAGATTGTTTTCTCATGGCATCTTCAAGTTTTCATGCCATATTGAAGGTACGTGTTTTGTTATGTTTTTAATATTTTCTTTTTCATCTGAGACTGTTATGACATTGGTATCATGGTATAGACACCTAGATGTTATTCAAAAACCAGTCATAAGTTTTCTAAATTCCAATTTTGTACAGACACTAATACTATTACTGAAACACTGGGTCTTGCCGGCTTTCTGTATAGTGTATATTAATTTTACCAATGTCGGCATGCTTTTTCTCGTCTAATATCTTTCAAGTCATCATTTTTCATGTTTAAGTAGTTACTTTTTTTACTGTATAAATTGTGTTTTGAATTTATATTTAGACCAGCTACTAATCACTGTGAAGACTTGTATCTTTGGGATGTTTACTATCGTTAGATATACTTTGACTTGTTGGGTAGATAAGTAGGAACATCCTTATCCAATCAAACTGGCACAGTTTATGCATACCAATATTTGGAGTGAATATCTAAGAGTGGGTATGCAATTGCTGGTTTAACTTTTTATTGGCTGCTTTCAGAGTCTCATTCTCATTTTCCTCTTGTTTCATGATTCAGCGGTGGGCCTAAAATATCTTTACTAAGTTACCATATATATTGCGCTTTATCAATCCCCATTGGCTTTATATTTACGACAAATTTCCGTCCAGTATCCAATACTTTGGCATTTTTTGTAGAGATAAATTTTATAACACAATGAGAAGAAACATTTTCTCTTGTCTTTCTTCGACGGCATCCGTACACCAGACAAAATCCGCCATTTTTTCAGCGTCACTTTTTATCCACGAGCTGGTTCTCCAGTAATATTATAGCTCAGTGGTTTGGAAGAAAATTGCTGTATCGTGCTAATAAAAGATGTGCTAATCACTCGCGATATAGGTTTCTTTGGTCATGGTTTGCTGATGCAGGTATTTGAGCGAGGACTATTTTTGCGAAGGTTGCGTAATTTTGCACTTGCGTAACTCGCCAAAGGCTGGCGGACTTATTTTTGTTAGACTCGTATAATTCTGTATAATATAAATTTATTAAATGCAGTCCACAGAATATTATTATTATTCCCCCCAAAGAATATTATCAGCTATATCACTGATCACTGGCAGTTACCGTCAGTTTCTTTTACAGTTAGAAATTTTGCACTATCCTTGGATCCCTAGTTAACTGTAGAGGTCAGGTAATAAAGTATACCATACCATACCATACCATACCATACCATACCATACCATACCATACCATACCATACCATACCATACCATACCATACCATACCATACCATACCATACCATACCATACCATACCATACCATACCATACCATACCCTGTACTCGAATTACCTGTCGAATTTTCATGTGATAATAAATTCTTACTATTTTGCACGTTTAGTTAGAAAGGCATGAGGAGGATCTACGGCAACAAGAAGAGGTGAGTGACCAATCCGAAATAGACTAATTTAACATAAACTAAAGGCTGTATTCCATTTACTCGTTTTTCACTCGTATAAAGTGTAAATCAATTTCAATATTACATTTTAAATGAACAAATGTTTTGATGGAGAGGATGCGCGTATGGAAAGCCGCCACTTCTCATTCTTAACTCTTTGATGTGCCATTGGGGGCTAGCAGTCATATATTTTGCCGGCCAATATTTCTTTTTCTTTGTTTGTTGAAATTTTGACACTGAAAGTGCATTTCCCGCCTCTTCCTGGAATCATATATTTCCACCTTGCTCAAACTAAGCAATATTTGGGTGCTCTTCAGTAGTTACTTTGTCGTAGTAATTGGTTTAGATATCTTTGTTGACAAAAGCGTCAATAGCGTTTTCACGGCTGGAACGTTTTTGGGAATACTTGCATTATTTTGCACACATAGGGACTAGGCTGCGGTAACTGCTAGGTAGGTCAGTGAGCCCTACAAACCTAAGGCTAATCGTTCGCGTGGACTCAATGGTTTGGGTAAAAAGCACAGGTAAACAACGCGGACCATCGTTTAATGCGAATATGTACACGAAATTTTTTATTAAAGTGGACGAAGTGAAACTACGTGAATAATACATAATACAGAATTAAGAATCATGATCTTTCCAAGGAGGTAATATTTTCTCGTATAGGAGTTTTATGAAGCCAAGCGTCAGGCGGCGAGAGTTGCAAAGCACGAAAAAGCCAAGCAGCAGAAGAGTACTGGCAAAGACAAAGCAGACAATCTGACGAAAATGCTCGAAAATACAGAATTTGCGTCTTGGTTGTCTGATGAGGATGATGAAATTGACGAGTAAGTTGTATTTGCTTGTTTTGGGGTCGTTAGTTAACGAATGTCTAATATAGTATTCTATATGCTATTTAATGTCAGCCGAAATCAGAGCTATAAAAACCAACGTATGTATTAAAATATAGTAGTTACGTGGTTAAGCGCACCCATAGCATACCCTTTTAATATATGACAGTAAATATTGGATGGGGAAACAAGCCAACCCTGACGACCAAAATTTCATTCTTATAATTAAACTCTTAGATGCATTGTCAAAACGAGAAAGATTTTAAGTCTGATAAGATTATTTCAAAATAAATTATCAAAGCTTGCGAAAACTATCAATAGGTTATTTAATGATTTTTCGTGCGCTTATTTTTTGTTAAACGTCTTTACATGCGAGCTTTTCCTCTAGGATTCTGACCTCTATACTTTAAACATTTTAAAACAGCTAGCAATAACTCGAATTGGGCTTAAGAAATCGATCTAGTCGCTTAATACTTTATTAGCCCACAGAAACAGGTATAAAAACATGTTTGTGGTGTCAATTATGAGTCATCTTGTTTCGACACTTGGGCGCTGTCAAATTATCTTTTGTATTTCTTCCTCTGAACTATGTACGTGTTCGCGTATGCCCTCTTATCCTTTTTTTTGCATTTTGAAATGTCACATAAATGTATAGAGAGAAGGACAATGCAATTCACTATGGAAGAACGGATTGATAGTCGATAAGGTTGATAGACAACAAAGTAGGTTAAGTGTATATTACAAAGGCACAAACATTAGTATTGAACCTCTCTCCGAGTTAAAATCTTTGAGGATCGTTTTCGTAGCAAATTGATATAAAAGAAATGAAATAAAGAAATGCATGGGATGTAAAGTTGCATTCATTTTAATTTCAAATTATCGAAAATGAAACAGGAAAGTTTATCGAAACTGTTAATCATAAATTATATGCTGTTGAGGGCAAACGCGCGCATGGACAGCAAATTTGCAATTGTTAATCAACTGAAACTGAGCTCTTATCTAAACTGTAGAGGTCATAAGTTGCCGGACGACACCGCAATTATTTTTTGGCTTTCTTTTAAATATGCATACCCGGTCAAGGAGCCACCTTCTGCTATATCTCATTTTTTTTTGTTTGTAGTCACGATCTAGATACTCAAGAATTTGAAGAATTTTTGCAGAAAGTGAGGCAAACTACATACCCTGGAGCTTCAGCGGGTAAGTCATTGACATTTATATAACTATCATGCATGAGTTTGTGTATTTTTAAAGCCGTGAATCAAAAACGCCTGGGAATTATTTTCTGATACCAACGTGCAACTTTGTACTGCCTATGCTTGAAAGGAAAATCACATGCCGTCAAATCTCATAACTTGAGTATTTGGGTTGGAAATAGTGAAAGACAGTCAAAGCCTTTTCTAGAGTAGGGCGGACGCAGATAAAACAAGACACCTGCGAGGCGTTCACTCCGCCTGTCGAGAAGAAAACGGGCACATGCACATTGCTCATATGTGGCACAAGATTAGGTGGAAACGCCTCCCGCTCAAAATTTGTCATTGTACTGAGTTCAGTGTTACTGTACTCAAGATTAATTTTTAAAAAATTTCTCATGGGAAGTTTTACATTAAGAAATTTTTCTTCCATGCACCCCCCCCCCCCCCATGGAAATCAGCATTTTGTTGTAAGAGTGCTGAGGGATTTGGGCTGTAGCGGTGTAGCCAAGATTTATTTCCTCTCAGGGAGGGCCCACAAAAACCAGAGGAGAGCTGTTTCAGAATTAGATTAGCAATTTTCTCAGCGGGGGGGGCAAACAATGCTACCAGAGGGTGTGCCCTCTCTCTGGCTATGGCTCTTATGTGCTTGTTAAAAGGTTGTTTTACAGAGATATAAACAAGGAGACGAGTACACATCACAATATGAACGTTTAACTCAATGAATTATCATAGTTTATTTAGTTTGTGGTTTAGTATTTTACTTTGCCTTCATCCTCTGTTAATTTCAGAAGTTGAAATAATTTTTGTCGGCAATTTAAAATCCTTAAAATGCGAAGCTTTCCCGTCAAATTTCCCGTGCAGGATTGCCTCTTCCTGCACGGGTAATGACCAATCAAATTCTGTGTTTCTCTTTGGTAAATTGTATAACAAGATATCATTAATTCATGTACGTACTGATCATCATCATGATGTGTACATGTATCTATGTTGTTCCTAACAGCAAGTATAATAATCAGGTACTCTTACAATCTGTGTGAATATACAGTTAGAATAGTGCTTATCACAAAGTTTTAAAAATATGTTTTAAGTTTACAGCAAACGGCTAATCGACCACTAGTATGTTCAATGAATAAAAGTAACTGACTATACTATTATTCGTTAAACAACTTGCCCACTAGTGACGCACAAAGGCTGTTATTCTTTAGGGCCCTAAGGACACCAGCCTTTTGTGCTAATTGGGCTAACCTGCTAAAATAAAGTTTTCCATTTTTTTATCTATCTACGTCACAATTTGGCTGAATCAGCAATTTAGATTTTGTACATTTTTGTGAATAACTTCAAAGCTTAAACTGTCTATTACAGTAAACGCCCAATCAATCGCGATTTTGTTGCCATTACCCTTTAACAGACCTGCTTTAATAAGTTCTTTGTATGTTGCATGGTGAATATGAAATTAAAATATTGTTTTGTGGAAACACGACGTAACATGAGATTCAGCTAGTACAAGTACAAGTGAAAATTCAGTCAAGTAGATTGACCATTGATTACACATAACACAGTCATTATATTTAAATGATCATGGTTAACATTTTCAATTACATATACTATTTAGCCTGTAAACAACTGCTGAAACTCTGTTTCATATGGCAAATACTGAAAATCAGAATGTAAACAAAACGTTTGCTTCTATTATGAGCTTCGTTTACCACTTTACTGTAACTGTCACATTTATACAATACAATCCATATTATAACAGTTATTACTGCCATTTACGTTCAAGCATGATGCGTGAACTATTTCCCGCGTTTGTTCACATTTTGAAACCTGACGTTTCACCACTAAATCGAACACTTTTCCCGGTGGAATCGTCTGTTTGAAATATGATATTTAAACAATTATGGCGTCAAAGAAAACTTTTTCAATATATTTATTGACTCTTCAGCATGTTTTTCTTATTACTCAGAAACACTTAACGACAGAGAATCTTACAAGTGCAAATTCGAATTGGCAAACCTCGCAGAGCATTTTGAACACACCAGTCTAGCAGCAGTTATCACGCGAAAACAAACGTGTTAATTTAACTGGGAAAAGTGTTCCATTTAAATTTTAATGATGAAACCTTACATTACAAACGTGAACAACATGTATCATGCTTGAACGTAAATGGCAGTATTATTAAACGATAATGTTGATGTTTAACAGATACTACACTGTAGATGGTTATATTACGACTATCTTATACATTGCCAAATGAATATCACTCAGTACAATTAACGATCTCACGTTAGCCTCGTTCCCAGGCGCTTTCTAATTTTCTAATCAGGAAAAGTGTATAGGATTGTATATATCGATTTAATATCGTGAATGCGCGCGGGAAACACGCGAGGAGAAAATATGGGGGAAGGGAGCGAAAGCGCCTGGCAGAAAATGAATTCAAGATGGCGGAATGCGTGGAGCAGCCACTGCCAAGTTTAAAAGAAACTCCCCTCGACGATATAAGCGAAGAAGAGCAGCTTCGAGATTAGATTTCTTAAGGCTTTCGGTAATCTCTTCCATCTATCAAACACATGTATGGCCAACACACGCGACTGGAAAACGAAATTCTCAATAAAATACTATCTTATCACTTTTTCGTTGAATCATTCACTTTTTTCTGCATTTTCTGCCAGGCCCGACCGCGCGTTTCCGACTGTGTTTTCCACGCAATACCCACGCAACGGTAACGGTTGGGCCTGGGGACGAGGCTGATCTCACGTACATTGTCTGAACTCGAGCGTTTTCACACTAATGAACAATTAGATTACTCGCTCTCGATTTCTATGCGGTGATAGTTGATGAGGGCGAAGCCCGAATCAGCTATCACCGCATAGAAATCGAGAGCGAGTAATCTAATTGTTTTAGTAGAATCAGAGGTCAAACATGGAATATTCAGCAAAAAATTTGATTTTTAAGCAATTTTTTTAAAAGAAATCTTTATAGGAAGATGATTGTTTCGCTACTCGCTATCTATCGAGGAATATGACAAAAATGAAATAAAATGACAAAATCACAAAAATTAAATAGATTCGATATTATTAAAACACATTCGCTATGTCACATAGTGCCTGCGATTCCTCACTCCTGTAGTATGTTTACATCACAGTTATATTCAGTTTGTCGTTTAAAACATTTTGGGGAGAATTTTTGCTGGGAGAAACTTGTTGCCGTTTAGATGTTTTGCTGTACTTCAGTGTACATGTTAAAATGTTACGTTTTGTTATATTACACTAGAAAATGTGTTTATGTCGGCGCATACGTTGAATATTTCGCGATCGAATGTGTTAAAATTTGCTGTTTTAAAACATTACGGATGCGATTTTTTGCATGTAGAATCCCCTAGCGGTTTAGATGTTGTAGTATACATTTTATAATGTGTATTTTGTTGAGATTTTCCGTTAGAAATTGAGTTTGGACGCCGTATTGAGATGCTCACGCAGCCTGTGCCAGCGGTATCGGCCATGAGCGGCAATTTGCGACACCGAAAAAAGACAGAAATGGGGCGAATTTAAAACTTCGCCATGCCGACGGCAAGCGGACTAATAAAATTGCAAATTTCTCGAATTGGGCTTTTTGCTCGTTTTAACTGCATGCGCTAAAATGTAAATGGAGCATTTAAATAATTACAAATCTCAAAATTGTGGCTTTTACTAATTTGAAAGTCGTTTAACGGACAATTGAATTGATCGGTATACGTACGTATTTCTTTTCTTCCTGTGTTGTCTCCAGCCCTCCTCTCCTCAACCGCTTTCCTTTAGACACTGCTTGCAGTCTAAAGCGAACTTAATTTTGCTTATCCTACTGTGTCTAAAGAAGAATATAGACGCGTATATTCATGTATGCAACTTCTTTCGTAAAAATCTATTACAGACTCAGAAGATGGTACAAGCAGTAAAGCTTCCCGTGACGACGCATTTAAAGAATCGCATGCAAACGAAGTCCAAGGAACTAAACTTTCTGAACAATCATTGGCCGCTCTTGATCGATGGTCGCCGACGTTTGATGATGATTAAATTGAATTTGTAAGCGAATAATAAGATAGTAACCTCTTTAGCGATGTTTTATTGCTGAAATTTAAAGTGTACTTTTATGTTTCCCTGTGTCACACAGTTAAAGTAATTAAGTAATTAACTATGTTACATTCTCAAAACCCAAACAAGTATTCCTTATTAATTTTTTTGAGCTTTTGCGAATACTATGCAGATATTCGCAATTCATCAAAATACGCGTTCATAGGCTATAATCAACGTTCTTTGTTTGTCATGTCGGGAATTTTTTAAAAATTAAAAAGCTGCAATAACTTCGCGCAAGGGGTTACTGTGTACACTAAATACGAACGTAGAATAATTTGGATGTTAAAGATTTAGAAGCAATTAACTCCGTTACATTAAATGACATGGGAATCCGGTTACGTCTGATAATTTCAAAAAAATGAAGACATAAACAAACTTTATGATATTAACAATTATTGAACGAGGTCGAGCAGGATATGAGGAATTATTATTCATTGCAGTATATTGTCGCATTCTCATTGGTTGAGAGCCTACGATGAATTTTCCGTATTTTGGTGGTGGCGTGAGCACGTGACAAATAATTACGGTATTTGTTATGTGCTCACGCCATCAGAGACAAATACGAGATTTATTTGTCATGTGCTCACGCCATCAGAGTTATTTGTCAACGTTTACAACGTACAGAGTAGCTAATATACGTTTGACTTGAGGTTTATTGTCTGTTTTAGTTTTTATTTACATGGCTGACTTTTCTTGCAAAATGAATAATAAAAGAATTATTGAGATCGGCTTTCGCAGGATATCGGAATTATTCAGACCTCGGTCAGCATTATCTGCCTCAGCTTCGCTTCGGCAGATAACGCTGACCTCGGTCTGAATAATTCCGATATCCTGCTCAGCCTCATCCGATAATTCTTAATTATTAAGGCAGAGAAGTTTTTGTTATCAAGATAATACAAACCGAGGCCTTAATAACTCCTCATATCCTGCGAGAACCGAATTCAATAATTGTTTTATTATTTTTTGAAAATATTTTAAACTCAGTTTAAACGCTTGCTTTGTATTAAAGTAAGAAGACACAAGCTGCTAATAATGGAACGGCATGAAATTGTTTGAAAACTTCAATAAGCCAATCAGACTACGGAAAAAATATTCTTAAAACAATTGTCAGATTAAGACGAAAGGTCAATTAACAAAAGTCAGTCAATATACGACGAATTGAGTCATAATGTCGTATATTTGTTTTCAATATACGAAGAAATAAGTCATAATGTCGTATATTTATTTTCAACTTCACATTTGGGCAACTACCAAGTGGATATGACGATTTCACCTTTAGCTATTAACCAATCAAAATTCCTAAAATATTTTCAAAAAATAATAATTAAATTTATTTACACACGGTAGTTCATTCAGGAAATAAATTTGTATCTACTTAATATGAAATGTATTTGAAATACTATTTACAAACGTATTTATGTTGATTAAAAATGATTAAAAACAACAGTATATTTGTCGTCATTGATCGTTTGTTTTAATTTTTAATTCTTTTACTTGGAAGAGTACTCTAGGATTTCACAGCGATATGCGAGAAGCATATTTCGATTAAATGTATCTTTGATGTAATCAGCCTGGCCTGTTCACAGACCTAACTCTAAGGGTAAGGTCTCTTATCAAGGTCTCTTAAGACTTGAAGGATTGCTTGTCCTGGCCGAGAGAAGTGTGAGAACGAAATTAATTTAAATATGCTAATTATTCTAGGTTTACATTGCAAATGTGTGCTTCTGGTGCATTTTATCGTAGAGATTTTTACAGGGAAAATAGGCATGCTAACTTTAAAGCAATTTGAGAATTTTTTACCAAAAAACGTCATTTTAAGCACATCAATTCATGTGTTATAATATGATGTTGCATAAATTAATTCTTCAAAATTTGAGATTAACAAGTACCTACAGACCTTAATCATTTAGGTCTGTGCACATGCAGGCTATAATCAGCCCTGGTGTGATTGGCCAGTTAGCGCTTCGATTACGAGGGTGGATCATGAAGTTACTTTAATTCAATTTAATGTATTAACTTAACCAGATTTACAGTAAACATTACAACACACAAAACTAACACTCAATAACACAACATTAACAAGAACAACTGGCAGGGCAATCTTAACAGTTTGTGCCAATTACTGCGAATCCTAATGTTTGAAAATTATATAAACATAAAAAGATACTTATGTAATGTTTTTTCAACTAAGATTTAAAAACAACACGTTATCGGCTTAGTGAAGTCTCTGGCTTGATTGCATTTACGTAATTAGTCAAAAACCGCTTTTCCCCTAAATAGGCATTCGAACCAACCAAATTTTGTGCAACTACATTAATGGCCGCATGTAACATTGGGCTTATCCACAGAAGAGTTTTGCAGGAATTATTAATACAACCTCTATAAATAATAACCTAAATAATTTTTTCACGAAATTTGTCTGAGAACACAGTAAATGATATTTTCCCTCAGTGGGTTTTAAAATTTTTTTTTGAGAGCAATGCCCCCTCGATCCCCCCTCGTTGAAGAAAGGTCAGTCACGGTCAGATATTGAGCTGGATCTGCGCCTGTGACTCATCATTCAGTAACGTCTTTAATTCTTGCAACGTTTTGTCTCAACGACAGACAATTATGTTCTTGGTTTATCTTTGGCAGGTCCAGGTCTTGCTAGGTTGAAGCAGCCTCAACTGGTTGTACATCAGGGTTTCTGTTCTTAAACCAACGACGATAAGAACAATAGGAAGAGAAGGAAACGATAATCCCACCGATAAATCCAGACACCAAAGATATGATCACAATAATATACCATTCTGTTCTATAAGATGTTTTGTCTAAATAAATATTTTAAATATACACGGACTAAAGGTTATTTCACTCGTCTCAGAATGACAGTCGGTGGACAGAATGTATAATTAAAATTATGATAGATCACAGTTTTTAAACGGTGACCCATTGACATTTTCCTTTGCCTGTTCAGTGGTCTACAAGCGGTCTTTCCGATTTAAATAAAGTTGCATGTTCGAATGCCACGCAAGCTTGCCTCGTTCTTTAAAAACTGCTTGAAACAGGAATAACTTTTCCAGTTTATTTTACTACCAGTAAGCAAATTATTTATAAATATAGCACAATATGTGTGAATATTGTATATTATTATATTATATTATATAAATGCTATTAAATACCACATGATCGTATTGTTTTACCTGTTTCATAGCCTGTTATCGTCATAGTTGGTCTTGGTGTTTGAAGTCCTGTTTTTATGACAAAATAAAACATATTAAAATTTACTATTCGCAAGAGAGCAGTAACGACTAGTTTGTGCTAAACTAATCTTTGATAATTATATAAGAAGATATATTGTATAATGCGTGTTTTGCTACTCGCTTTATCGATCGTAAAGTATAGGCAATCAAATGACACCATTTGCAACAGTACAGTATATTGACTGGTATGATGTCGAACATAATATTTATAGTACATATTGAATGTTTTGCACTTTGTCTGCAGCTTACTGCCCTTTTGAAGTTATAATAGTCTTTTGCCGTCATGGGTACATCTGATACACGAGAATGCTCAATTACATCTATAACCTTACCCCAATAATCATTTACATGTAAATAAACATTAGCTGATGATTGACTTCCAAGTTCATTCCGTGCAATGCATGTATAAATGTCAGCATCACTCCTCTGTAATGAATATATGGTGTACATTGGCTCAGTACTGACTGTAACATTGCATGTTATGGATAATGGCGAAGTTTGGTTTAGGGCGACCATTGGACCTGCAGATTATGTTGACATCTCCAATGGTGGCAGTAGATTTTGAAACTTGAATTTTTGTCTGGTTAGGTCTATCTGAAAAGAAACAATACTTCATTTTAGTTTAATACAGGGTCATATAAAAAAGGTAATCGTAGTTAAAGTTTGCTCGAGCGCTCAATATCCAACATACTTTCTTTCACAGTTCGAAAGACCAGGAGCCGATTGAATAAAACCCTCAATCACTTCTCTAATCACTGTTTTGCTGTTAAATAGTAATTAAGAACAAAATACGTGGTTCTGACTGGTTGCATGACGTTTCCACTAATCATAGTTATGTTGTAAATGTTGTATGAAAAAGTGATTAAAGTTAACTATGATTAGTGGAGACGTAAACCAATCAGAACCACGTATTTTGTTCCTACTGCCCCAGGTATTTACTTTTTGAATGCACCGTTAGTGTAAAATTTGAAGAAAAACCGAGCAAATACGTATCAGATAAAAAAAACGTTAACCGTTGGGAGCCATGTTAATTGATTGTTTCTAATGTTTAAAGCAAGAAGGTATTAACTAGGTATTTTAAAGATAACAACAAAACTGCTCAACAGGCAGTTTGTGTCATTTTAACACAATATATAAATTGATATGGAACATTGGAAGAGAAAAGAAGGGAAACATTTTTGCACCACCTGGCAGGACGTGAATAGAGTAGAAATGAATGCTTTACTTATTGAATAAATCATGCTTACAATTAAATACCGGTACAATAATTGCGATTGATTTTTCCTCCATTAAAGTGTCGCTTCGAACTTTGCAAGTGTATGTTCCACCGTATTCTTCAGTAAAATTTCTGAAAACCAATATTTTATGTTCTTTTCCTGGTGCGCCTATTGGCTTCCCTTTGTTGTCGTACCAATTAACATCGGCTGGAGGGTATCCATTTTCACCTTTACATGAACATGTAAAGTTATGACCTTCGTCGACTGTGAAGTGACGTGAACAAGTGATTGTAACATTTGGTCTTCCTGAAGTATAAAAAAGCCAGTAATAAAACAGCGATTGTTTGGAAGACACGTTTTTCACAAACACATTTTTCAATTAGAATGCATTGCATGTTTTTATTTGACATTAGATTTCTTACAGTAGCGAAAAAGGAAATGGCTACAACTTCCGATTGAGAAAACAGATAGAGCTGATATTGTTGTGTTAATATTGAACTTTTTTGTTAAATTCATTTTTAGCAATTAAAAATGCTAGCAATTTATGACGTCGAAATCTTAGAAGAAACACGTGTTTGATCAATATCTGTAAGTCGGATACAGATTTTGTCCTGATTTACATTAACTTTAAGTTTGATTTTCTAAGCAAATAACATTATTTTTTGAGATCATAAAAGAATATTTTCAACCAAACTAATGTTTTAGTGTATTTCTTTTCAACTTTCTTTATTAATGATTAATGAGTTTGCAAACAATACATGCAAACTTCTATATTTTCTGTACTGACAACATTTCGCCACCAAATTTTTCAGTTTTGTTAATTTCAAAATTCTGTTTTAAGACAATTTTGCTTATATTGCCTGGATGAAATTTTAATCCATGTATAGAATTGTCTATAATTCCCTAGATTAGCAGACACATTGTACATGCTGTATAGTCTATGTCTCGACTCTGCTATGTTGTTCACCTAGGGCCAAAGAAACCAAAATTTCACGAGACGTGACAGCACTTTATTTTTTAAAACCAGTCAGCCTGGCGGTTAATAAACTTACTTGCAATAAGAACGACAACCTGAGAACTAGAATTACCGGCAACCGCTGTAGCAAGGTCAAACCGGTATATCCCTCTATATGTTTCATTAGCATTTTTCAAAACTAAGGTTGCTGGTTTCACTATCGAAACCCCAAATATCGATAAACCGACGTCTTTTATTTGAGGCTCGTCATCATTACTGATTATTGCAAGACGTTTGTTAACTAATGAACCATCACCGCTTGTGAAATACCATGCCCGTGATATCACTTGAGATACATCATCGTTAAATGACCATGTTATATTCACAGTTGATCCAGGCAAAACAATCATGCTGGTCCCATTGGGTGGTGATGTAATATGTCCTAAACAGCATAAAATTTATGCAACTGATCTCATGCAAACACCTAAACTAATATCATTGTGTCTTACGGAGAAATTTAGAAGCATGAAACAAATATAACACGTCATGTTCTTGAAATTGTTCATTACCAGAAAATGGTGAGATAATGACCACAGGTTGTATACTAATTTATATGCATACGAACCATCTTCCAAATATATAGGACGCAAATATTTCCCTGGAAATAACAGCAAATAGAACGTTCAAAGTATGCCGACCTGTAGATCAATAAAACAGTTATTTTCGAACATTTGTTAGCAAATTTATCGGTTTGTCTCTACAGGCCGCCCAAATGAAAATCCTTTGCTCAATGCTTGCTCCATAGTTAAAGCCTCGAGTAAAAACAAAATTTGAATCTATACCCGTCGCGTTTTAGGGGTGGAATACTTTTGTTGGGTTTCTTGTTGTGCCCAACGACCCAACGGAAGTGGATTTTCCATGAATGCAAATTAGAAATGCGCGTGCGCGAACGTTTTGGAACTCGCAAAACTATAAATGCATTGATGATGGTTTTTGCATTCGAGTAGCTCTTTCTGGAAATATTATACACTTACAGCTGAAGCCATTTTTTCGGAAGTAAAAAAGATCCAACAAAAACAGCAAACCCAACAAACACAACAAACACAACAGACCCAACAAACACAACAGCCCAACAACCCAACAGCCCAACGGAAGTAAAAAAATCCAACAAAAACAACAGACCCAACAAACACAGCAGCCCAACAACCCAACAGCCCAACGAAAGTAAAAAGACCCAACAAACACAACAGACGCAACAAACACAACAGACCCAACAGCCCAACGGCTGTTGGGTTGTAGGGCTGTTGTGTTTGTTGGGTCTGTTGTTTTTGTTGGATCTCTTTTACTTCCGTTGGGCTGTCGGGTTGTTGTGTTTGTTGGGTCTGTTGTTTTTGTTGGGCTTGTTGTGTTCGTTGGGTATTTTTACTTTCGTTGGGCTGTTGGGTTGTTGGGCTGTTGGGTCTGTTGTGTTTGTTGGGTTTGCTGTTTTTGTTGGATCTTTTTTACTTCCGTTGGGCTGTTGGGTTGTTGGGCTGTTGTGTTTGTTGGGTCTGTTGTTTTTGTTGGATCTTTTTTACTTCCGTTGGGCTGTTGGGTTAGCACGAAAAAATGGCTTCAGCTGTTAGTGTATAATATTTCCAAAAAGAGCTACTCGAATCCAAAAACCATCATCAATGCATTTATAGTTTTGCATGTTCCAAAACGTTCGCGCATGCGCATTTGCAACTTGCATTCATGGAAAATCCACTTCCATTGGGTCGTTGGGCACAACAAGAAACCCAACAAAAGTATCCCACCCCTAAAACGCGACTCATATAATAAAAATGACTGCTTTCATCAGCAAGAGGTTACCTGCTTGCTGTAATTTCTGAAAAAAATGTCTGCGTCCTATATATTTCCTAATGAAAATTATAAAGGCGAGCGCGTATGTGATATGTAATAGTCTGCAAATTACCAAGCAAGTGATACGTTACATATGATACTTTACAGACAGACAGGGTTTTTTGGCTCACTGAAATGTACCGAAAATGTCGGTATTGAATTGAATATCGATATCGCTATGACATTTTCATTAATAGTTTCCAATAATTTTCAAAACGACTTTCCTTGATGTTCACATTGGCGAATGTTTCTCTCCAGTTACAAGGCCAAAAAATAAGTATAGGGGTAATCCCATTATCACCATACCGATATGGACCTAGTGAACGTCCCTAACACACACGTATAACTACTTGAAAGCTCTTTGGAACTATAGACGCTTATTTTTGCGCTATCATAAGGTTAATTTCAAGAGGGAGGACTAAGAAGGGAGTGAGCGGCCAAATATATAGATTTTAGGTTCGTTGACAAAGGTCCCGTTACACAATCTTACAGTTACGACAGAATCTTTTATGTAAGATACAAGAACAGAAAAATACGGTCCGAAAAATTCACTCAGCGGCATCAAAACAACACTTAATTATATGCGGTAGCTTCCAATAAAAAATCTTACCTTCACATGCGAACAACATTAAACGCAAACAAAATAAGATAAGAAAGACAGCCATTTTATAGACTTTAAAACTAAAAATACAAATAATATTTCATTGCCAATTTCATATATTTTCAACTAAAAATACAAATAACATCAAGAAATATATACTGCCGTGCCTTTTCTACATGTAGATTAAGATAAATGAATTTTACCGTGTTGGAGAAGGAATTGAAAATTTCTCACAGCATGTTTAAGAAAATCAGTTGCGTGAGTAGAGTGACCGCGGTATGTTCCGACACTCAACCTCGATCCCACGGCCTTTTCTAAAATGGAGGGAGGGAAAAGGCCCTGGCACCGGCTGCTAACTTCTGCAATTTCATTGGTCTATAACCTCATTCAGTTAATTAATCCAAAATTATATATCTGTATATCTGCGTGGAGAAAAATACGAGGAAAATTTAACGCCTTGTTAAGGCGCTGCATTACGTTTTTTTTCTAGACACTTTGATGTATCGGAAAAAAATCGTATATACAGTCATCGCGTTAATTTATTCAAAAACCACGATTCGTGGTTTTGAAAGCTAGCCGGTGCCAGGGCCTTTTCCCTAACTCTAAAAGGCGCTGAGAACGAGGTTGTTCCGACACTACGTTTATACAGTAACGGAGGAATTTTAAACCTTCTTCGTTTACATGGTTCCCAGTGCGTCATTTTGTCAAGTAAATCTTAAAACAGCAAAATTTTGCCTTTTGGACTTTCGATATGTCGTCGAATGAATGCGTCAGAACAACTAAGTGCTTAATTATTTTCTGTTGTACTAGAAAATGATTTTGCTAAATAAAAGACCGAGCATTTTTACACAATGCACCGCCGTTACATGGATACCAAAGAATCTGTAGCTATCTCGATCCGAGTCTATGATGATGAACGTATATAAAGTCCTAATGAACTGTCCTGCATTTGGATTGCACTAGAGTAGCGTGCAGAATTTCGCGTTGAATGATAATTTATGTGTAATATAAATTCATGATCATATCAGTTACTACAATTCATGCCCATACGGGCTAGTTACACCCAGTTTCAACGAGTCTTGGTCAATATATTTTTATATTATTAATATCTGCGACTAAAGTGTCCACACAGTCCTAATGCATCACAACTAATGTATCATTATGTATCACATACCTGCTGCAAAAAGTATTCCTGCTAAAAGGACAGCATACACTTTAAAATTTTGTTTTGTTATGGTAAAATTCTTTTAGCTTTTAAATGAGTGAAACTTGATATAAACACTTCCTGCCTCCTGTAGGGATTAATAAAGTCTATGAACAATTATTCCTTCCTCGAAAAATTTTTTAAACTTCACGATCAAAGAACGTTTAAGAAACTTCCAAGAATTTTTCATTATTTTTTTACAGTGTCAAATTAACATGAAACTAAGTACTGATTGATCATAGCTGTTGTAGGAAGGTGTTGTATAGCAAACATTTTGCTTGTTTCCATAGTTATAGAAGCACGGGGGGAACGCGTGAGAAACGAGATATTGCGTGCTCGTGTTCACACGGTACAACGAGCTGGGGTAATAAACCATATTTCACTATGAATACCAGTTTTATTAACAGACCTGCCAACTCCCCTGACGTAGCCGGGAGTCTCTGCCGATGAGACATGCGGGCTCGATATGCGTTTTCTCCTGCCTTTAATCAGCAGATTTTCCCGCTAAAGTACAGAAATTAAATGTTAAAGTTCTCCCTAAAAATCAGTCGCTAAGGTTGGCAATGGCAGGTACCAACTTCCGGTAAAGCCCTCTCTCGGTTAGGCGAAGTAGTTCGACTATAAAGTGAGCAAATTGTATTAAATCAGAATATGGAACTAAATATTAAACCCAAGAATAATGAATTACGATGCTCCTACTTCCCGGTATGCATTCCCATTGGGATATTCCGTTTAATATCTGCACGCACCCCTCTCTATAGACCTTAGAAGTGCTTACGTCCCGCAGTTTTCATTGCATATAAATACCCCGCATTACATTGCAATTCATTCTAACGTGCCAGGACTTCTCACGCCTATCACTGGGTTTCGTTACGATCCGTTTAGCATATAAAATGTTTTCAACCCTATTCCACATCCCGAAAGTTAGAACATTGTGTTACCATGCAGAACCGTTGCTTCGTACGAGTATCGCGAGTATGGAACAACCTTCCTGTAGTTCTTGTCTCCTGATGAGCTCCGGAAACCGGACTGGACATGTCATTTCTGACCTTCAAAGCATGTCTGCACAAGTGCTACTCAGCAACCCTTGCTGTATGTGATGAGGACAATTTGCCATAAGGGGCCGACCATTTAACTTTTGATGGGGGAGGGGAGGGGAGGGGTGATTTTGAAAAAAATTCCTGCAAGGCAATTCTGAATAAAAGAATACCTGCACTAATAAGCTGTGGGAAGAATATCCTACCCAGTATTTTGTTGATTCTCACAGTGTGTAAGCTTAAGCCAGAAATTTTTAAAATTATAAAATATCCATTGATTGTCTAGTCTTGTACATCTTGACAATCAATGGATATTTTATGATATTAATCAGAATTTCCGGTTGAAGTTTATACACTGTGAGAATAAATCTTGGAAAAAATTGTTTGCCAGTTTTCTCAATTGCAACCAATTCATCATGTTTTGTGCACAAGTTCAACCAGATCGTGTAGAAAACTAAACGTATAAAAACTTGTCATGGTATTACTTGATTATTAAATTAATATCAAAATAAAAATTATTTATTTACACTATATAAAGTATAAATGTAAATATGACATCCATATGACAATAGATGTTTTACATGTAACTGAGTCTTAAAAATCAAACAATGTTGTAGAGAGATATCAGACAAATATCTCTATCTTTTAATATGTATTTGTTTCAACAAAACTGACATGTTTCAACAAAATTAACATTAAATACTTTTACTATACATGTATAAACTCTCCATTTATAAGCCCATTTAAAAACGCTGTAATGTACGAATTTATATAAGCTCAGGGCTTTAATATATTGATCAGAGGTTTACGGTTAGCTATAAAGAGGTTCATAAGTCGGGGATAAGTCGAGCAAAAAATGAACGTTGGTCATGTTAGGTAGGATTGTTCAAAATATCGTTCGTAACATTGGCATTTTATATAACAACGTAAAGATAATAGGAAAAAAAAAACTTGGTCATCGAAAAATAACGATGAAATTAGCTGGTAAAGTCAGGCAAATACGTGATAAGTTGGGCAAAGTAATCACTGTCCCACCCCCACCCCAAAAAAAAGCTGGCGCCCGTGTGCCTATGCAGAGGTTAGAATGTTGGTTTAATATATCAAAATGGAAGGCGTCAACTGTCTTTATACTTTAAAAACATGCATGTAGTTTATTATTGTTGTTCTACGAAGTGAAAAGTTGTACATGCATTCCTCATTTCATAATGAATAAAAACTGCCTGACAAAAAACTTCGTACACATCTTTTACGTGTCATGTGTATTTATATTTAAAGCAATTGCTAATATACAGCTAGAAAACACGATTTTAATCAAACAATAAGCAAAGTATAGTATTAAGCTATTGGGAAACTGAACGTAAGGACTCCATGAAAAAAATTCTTTCCTTCAGGAAATCACCCCCCCCCCCCCAATGCCTGCCCATCAAAAGTTAAATGGTCAGCCCCTAAAGCAGGACAGCTTGCAGCAACGCAGGAACAAAGAAATGTTGTTTTTAAAAATTGTTCATTGCATACTCGGACTGGCCCCAATTAAGGGACCTTGCCATTCTAGCAGTGAGAGGAGCCCTGAAATTTTTTGCCGTCCGGAATGTTTTAGGTGAAGATTTTATGGTATTCTGGAGAGAACATGATGAATTATTTAACCGCTACCCTGAAAAGTTCAAAAATTCCAAATCATTCCCATCCGGTCCCTTTTATTTTCGTTTCGTACTGCCTGATAGTCTGTTTTAAACATCTTTGAATGTTTACAAATACGGAAATTAAACAACAATTGTCAAGGGCCCATTTGATGCCCCAGTAGGGGGCACATGTGCCATGGCACAGTGGCACATAGGCCAGTCCGAGCCTGGTTGACTGGTTCATTGCAGCATTATTTTTTTATCTTTAAGCCGAATAAGTATTTGGTGTTGTGTGTAGTGTATGACTCTATAGTGTCCTCTTCACCGGGTGTAAAATCTACTATCATGCTAAAGTTAAATAAATACTAAACAGCACTTGCATTTCTTTGTTCAGCGCCATATCTAATTATTTTGGCCGAGTTAAGATCAGTTAATATAGTCCTGGTGATGAGTGCCCTGGCGGATCCAAAAATCTAATTTGCGTTGTTTTTGTTTTGACTGATGCAACATCCCTGGTGTTTTGGTGCAACTTTGTTCTGCTTTAAGCAGAAATAAACAGCACTGACACGTGGGAGATGTTCATTGTGCAGTGCAGCTTTTCTAGTGGTATCGTTGAGTTGAATATCGTTTCAAATGGCGTGTTTTTTAGAAGTTTCTGAGAGTGGCAATTTCGTTGTATCTCCAGAGTCGGATGTAAACACTGGCCATTGCAGCTTGCCCCCAGAGGTAAATTTGATGATGTAAATCTCGATTTATAGCGAGAAAGTACGTTTCAGTTTTGAATACGAAAATTATATACAGAAATTCCACTTTTTTCACAGGTCGAGGAAGGTAATGTCGAGTATAAAGTAAGTTTTCTTCATACTTTATATATTAAATATGTTGTGTTGCACTGTTGCTGAAGTATGTAGATGAGAGTAGATGCTTGTAAATAATATGGCAGTTATATAAATAGTATTAAGCTTATAATAGTATAGTGTTGTTCTGAGGTGTTGCTTTGAGAAACCACGAAAATGGTGCTCAGCTGTATATATAAAGAAACAGTTTACAGAAAAATTTTGTAAAGTTAGGTAAAAATATTCATATAAACAATAAACACAAAGTTTTCCCGCTTTTTTATACAACCAACTGAAATATTTACTGCAGTCATTCTGAGCCCAATAGTCTAGTTCCCAAACAGTACCTACAATTGGTGAATATAATCATATAAGCCACATCATATTTAGACTTAATAGTTTTTGCGATTGCCCCATTATGGTGCAATGTGGAATTACCAATCATACCGCACTTTTGGGGAAATCTCACACTTTACCATGTTCTAGTAATTATGAAGTACATATGCCATCAAATACCCTGTGAGTAGGGCCTTATTCTGCAGTATATGGATTCTACTTCGTCCAAGATTTTGGATGAAGTAAACCAGTTCAGTCTCATTAAACCGGTATTTGATGCAAGCCCACAAAGTGAAGCAATAAAATATTTTTAAACGAAAGTTGTATGCTTTGAAGCATAGAATATGTATTCAGATTTATCAAGGTTTCCATGATTAAGTTCTTGTAGTTGGTCCAAAAGGCATTCTTAACTACACATTAAAAGTTGACTTTGCACAAAACAATTACACTAAATAATTTGCCCCGGAAGACAAATTTAGATGTAGCCAAGCAACCAAATGCAGAGCAACAAAGCATGTGCAATAAAACTGGAACGCAAATACTGCAGAGCCTTATTTTCTTGCTCTAGAAAACAAAGGAAAATAAGCTCCACTCACAGGGTAGCCATAAAAAAAACACTTTAAATGTGCGATCATATTATCGAATTTGCAATCATGATTGTAAACATGCTTAGCATTGTTTTGAAATACCTAATTAGTTTAATACAAATATGCTGTAGCTTTGTGGAACGAGTACATTGAAAAATAGGGGCCGGGAATGTTTGATCAGCAATTTGTCAAATGTTTGAAAATTCTTCCGAGCAACATGTAGCGTTTATTAAGTAAGCATCTAGAATGTTAACAAGCCTGATACCAATGCAATATATTGCATACATTATCTTTTCTACTCCTTGGCCAGATTCATATCCAACCCATAGAGGATATTTTTGCCATCCAGAGAGAGGCAGGAAAAATGTCTTTTTAAAAATTCTTAAACCTCTGTGTGCATCCACAGAGAGAGGGAGGGTAGTATTTCCTAGATATAGATCTATACAGGGTGTATAAAAAAAAGTAGACAAATCTGAAATTGCTCTCTGTCTCGCGAAGCGCCTCAATGTACGATGTTTTTTATTAAAATAAATTGTTGTTCTGTACGTTGGCAGCCTCAAAATTACTTCTGGGCTGCACGTTTTTCTTTTCGTTTTTCTTCAAAACTCTTATACAGCCGAAATTAGCGAAATTTCATTTTCGTTTGTTGAAGAAATAACTAATATCATCAGCCATAGACTTTTCTCATGATGACGTCAATGAGGATACGTGATGTTACTTGAGATTTGATTGCTCCAGGAAAAATGATGAGCCAATCAAAATTCTCGTAACGTTAACTTGTCGTCATTTACTCATTCGACGTCATTTTTGAAATGATGTATCAAAAAATAACAAAGTTCATTAAAAAAAACTGCATTTTAATTACGCTTATCTTCGGTTCTCATTTGATATTTTAATCGGATATTTCAGTCAGTGAGTCATTTGTGTACATGGTTATTTGGTTATTTGTCTTTTAAGATGTCAAATAAAATGAGTAAAACACTTCACTAGTATTCTTAAATTGCTTTATTTGTAATTCTAGTTAAAGCTTGTAAATCCGAGCCAGGCAAGGCTTGTACAGCTAGTAACTCAGTTGAAATGGCGACTACAGGAAGGTCAAGGTGAAGCGATATATGAAATAGGAGTGGAAGACAGCGGCATGCTGGCTGGTCTTACACGAGATGAACTCAACATGTCACTGGATACGTTGAGACAAATGGCGGTCAAACTTGGATCAGAAACCACTATTTTGCGAGAGCAATTAGTTGAAGGATGCAAAGATGATGATAACGAGAGATATGTCGCCGAAGTGCTTGTTCGGAAAGTTTCTGATGATCAGCAGGTATCAAATCTGGCTTTTTGTATTTGCGAATGCAATTGAGCATTCCCCTCTTGGACAA
The DNA here is from genome assembly GCA_963855995.1 of Muricea muricata. NCBI lineage: Eukaryota > Metazoa > Cnidaria > Anthozoa > Malacalcyonacea > Plexauridae > Muricea > Muricea muricata. The sequence goes on from OY979719.1 coordinate 12,188,195, forward strand.
ACTCTCGAAATCGGGAAATTTATTAGCACAGTTGGACTGAGCATCCTCAATTTCGTATGACTGTGGAATTTGGTGACAATGTATAGTAAAATACATGTGGAAATATAGTCCGCGAATTTTTGAATTTTGTGTGCTTTTGTATTTAATACAGGCGGAAAAGGTTAACCACATTGCAACATAATGGTAAACCTTCACCGCGCGTAATACAACACAAATTAAAGTGTACAAATTTTGAAAATTTACTGGACTGTATTTCTCACATTTTTTAACGTTTTGCTATCAAACTTCACAATTTTAAAAAATTTCGGATGCTTTTTCCAGCTGTACTGATATATTTTCCCGATTCAAAGCTTTGTCTAATAGAGGAATGGTCAATTAATTTGCTATGGATCGTTTTCCACCTCAACTGCATGTATCGTAATGAAACGTAGCGTGTTATTACGCGACACAATAAAACACCCTACACGCTTTGCTACGATACGACTGAAATGGAGAGCAGGCTTATGCATGAAAAACCTTATAAATTTATTAAAAACACAAATTGATTGTTTTTGATACACCGAAACAATGAAAGCTTTTTCATACAATGAAAGGTCGAACGAAAGATATCAGCTGGTGTGGCAGCCGTCCGTCGGTAACCATTCTCATTTGATTGTATAGTTCATAATTTAAACTGCACGTGTCTTACTGTATGGAGTATCTACTGCAGAGCTCTCCTGACCTTCTAACAAAGCAAGCAGTGATAGACTCAGAGGAGGAAAAAGTATCAGATCCTTAATTGGAAACTAGTTCTCAAAAATTATGTTAGATCTCAATTTTTACAGAAATTTTGACCTTTATTAATTAACTGCAAATTTTCTCTGTTACTCTAGTGATTGGATTTAAAAAATTCACAATAGGTGGAAACAAAAAAAGGATAATTACATGCCTTCTCTCGCTTGTTTTGTTGACGTAGAGAAGAGAGTCTACGGAGTGGTAATGCATATGAACACATGAAACGTGCAGCTCTGTTGCGTCTCATGCAAACAGCTATTTTTCTAGTTCATAGACATTCGCTTAGCAGTTATTGGAAATGTTGAGGTCGGGAAAAGTACGTTAGTTGGTGTGTTAACTCAAGGGGAGTTGGATAATGGTCGAGGACGAGCAAGACTTAATCTGTTCAGGCATCTTCATGAAATTGAATCAGGTCGTACATCAAGTATCAGTCATGAAATTCTCGGATTTAACAGCAAAGGAAAGGTATATACGCTATAAGCTCGAAGCAGTATACAGGCTAATGATTATAAATGTCAGAATAATTTTGTAGAAACAGCTCGTAAATTTATTATGATACGCAAAACTCTCAAGTGTCTATTGCATGGGGAAAGAACTCAATACAACGTAGATCATTTGTAAAATAAGAATATAAAATTTATGTACAGTTCCGAAACTCCGAGTTTCGCACTGGGTTAATTTTTCGAAACAGTTATCGCTACATATAGACTGTAAAATAGCATCTTAGAAAACTAAGACACATACATGGTAAAAGTGACCGCAGCAAACTTTACTTTGCATGTAACCTAATATATCTGATGATTATACAGCAATGTACATAGCCATATCGAAAAGATATATTTATTAATACTAAGTTGATATGTGATAATGTTTACAGGTAGTCAACTACAGTGAATCTGGTAGTGCCGAGGAAATCTGCGAGTTGTCGTCAAAGATCATAACATTTCTTGACTTAGCTGGCCATCAGAAATATCTCAAAACTACGATATTTGGACTCACTGGTCACATCCCAGATTGTGCAATGCTAGTCATTGCTGCCAATGCTGGAGTAGGTAAGTTGGTTGCGGGACACACCAGTGAATTTTTGAGAGGGAAGAGCGAATACCAACAAACTTTCCTTGTGTTTGGTGTTTCTCTGTATTTTCCCAGAGTTAGTCTCTCTTCAAGAGTCTTGTGGCAGTCGTTCTCGTCTCAGTTCTCGTCTTTTTGGATGCCTTAAGTGTTTGCTAATTCTGATAGTCCGCCATATTCTTGAGATCAGAAATGACCTCCGTTCGTTGGTCAGCCATGGCGGCCATACGCCTGAAACTTCAGATTTCGATAATGCTTTCCTTTTCCCGGGTGTAAATAGCCGGGCGGAATTAGTACCCTCGCTCCGGGCTAACGCCTGGAACGGCGCTTTGCACCTTTGGCTCGGGGATAAATCATTGGTGGGATCCGCAAGTGGGATCACGCGACGTTTAATTATTGACAAGCAATGATAAGAACGAACCAGGAGCTCGTATCTAATTGCAATTTGATATCACGCATTGAGTTAATGTATTTTTTCAACTAATGTTTGCTACATTCTTTGTTACAAGTAATTTTTCAAGGCTTATCCCAATTGTGACGTCATGTAATGAGCTTAAAAAGTATCCAAGATGGCGGACAGCTGACATGTTTGAGTCCAAATTTCGCAAGATCAAGCTAATTATGAAAAAGCTGTAGCAAGCTTTGTTGGTTACTTCAAAAGCTCTTTCAAATGAGCAAAGAATATTTTTTGTTGCTAATACCCTTTAAGAAAACAAATTTCAAAAAAGAAAAACGAGTGATTCGATCGAACACGCAACCTCACGCACGACAAGCCTCGGGTAGATCACTGAACTCACGATGCTCAAGGAAAACTGAGCATTTAAACGGTGTTTATAGCAGTACGTACTCATCCAAAATTATACATTCACCAGATGTTGTTCTGAGGCCAGCGGAATAACCTTTTCCCAGGCTAGCGTCACCTTTTCAGGGTAAATCAGTAAGCACTTGGCGCTTCTATCAGTTCATTAAGAGTAGGTCGAGCTAACCAGCGACATGAAATTCATATGGCAGTCTTACTTTAAGATAGCTGAGAAATCCTTAACCTCTATGTTTGTAGATTAAATATAATGCGTGGTATCATAGAAGGGAATCCATCCTGTAGGTAGTAAATATTAAGTTTTGAATAACTTCCGTTTTTTATCATAGTTGGTACTTCACGTGAACATCTGGGTTTATGTATTGCTTTGGATGTTCCCATGTTTATTGTTGTCAATAAGACAGATGTATGCACGACTGCTATGACCGAGCGGACCATCCAAGGACTGGAAAGAGTTCTCAAGTCGCCGAGTTGCAAAAAGATTCCACTGAGAGTTTCAAATGCTGATGACGCTGTTGTTGCTGCTGCCAACCTGGTTTCAAATAAGTATGAATTCAGTTTAGTATTTGCTTAATAAAAGCATTCGAACCTATAGAATTTATTAGTTTATTAGGATTTTTTAGTAATTTAAATTGAATAATACAGTATATGGAGAAAAAGTGTATTATTTAGGCTTGTGTCTGATCGACCTCTTGTATACACTACTGTATTATATGACTTTGCATGAATGGAATAACCTAAAAAATTAAGGAACTTATTCGATTAGCTATTTGTAAATTACTGTACAGCTGCTATTAAAAGACGAGTTTTCCACCTTTAATACGTGTGCTAATTAAATGATAAATCTTTAAAAGCATCTTAAATGCTGGGGCCGGTTGTTCGAAGCCCGTTAAGCTTAAACGGTGCATGGATAATTCAAACACTAAATATGCAGTGAGTTCTTTTCAGAAGATAAGTGTTCTTTTTGGATAGAAAAAAATTAATTTGGTCTTTCAATGAATACACAAACATTTCTGATATTTTTACTTATCCTAACAACCGGCCCCAGGTCTCTAAACATGTTAAATGTGTAACTATACAGTAGTCCAATTCAATTTTGTGAAAATATCAAGTAAATTTAGTCTTGTTGCAAAGCTTTCGACCCTAATAGTACATTATTAGCGAAGATCCGAGCATACAGATCGAAAGCGTTGCGATAATGATAATTTTACATTGCTTAAATTGCCATTGATTGGACTATAGTTACACATTTCTCATGTTAGAGAGTAGCATTTGTTAGAAAGTTCTTTTTAAAGATTTATCATTTAGTAGAAGCTAATGTGGAAACACACAAGGAAATTGATATTGATCATTAAGATGTTACTTCACAAACAACTTACTTTACAACAAGGCTCAAAGATATGTTTTATCTTATTACAGAGCGACACCAATCTTTACAGTTTCTAGTGTAACCGGAAAAGACTTGTGTTTATTGAAACAGTTTCTTAACGTGATTCCTCCTCGCCAGAGTCAAGAAGAACAAGAGAAACTCATGCAAGAAGATCCTGAATATTTGGTAGGTTTATAGTCGTTATCGGTGCATAGCTGATATTACACCAGTGTAGATGAAGCAAAATTGTATCGAGAAATAGTTAAATGCTGGGGGGGGGGGAAGTAGTGACATCACGACATTATTGTTCATATTTATATATATTTGGTCAGCATTTTGGTAAACTATTATAATTCAAAGGCGTAGGAACGAATTAAAAGTTGGGGGGCTGAACAATGGAGCGCCGAAGGCTCGAGCTCTGTAGAGGGGTCCGGGGGCATCCTCCCCCAGGAAATTTTGAAAACTAGAACCCCGGAAATGCCATTTCCGGCGATTTGGGCACTTAATTTGGAGTTGATTTTGATTGCAAAAATGAGCTAAATTTGGCACATTTTTTACAAAAAATGTAAATAATGTATAACGATTTCAAGAAAAAATACATCATTGAAGTTTGGATATGGATTAGTGAATGTGAATTTCTGATATCTATACTAAATGCTTATTAAAGTCAAGTACTGATTTTATGGGTCCTATAACAGTGCAATTAGATATTGACGCAAGAACAGGGAAATTGTAAAACTATCTGGTTAATCTTAGTGTATTCTTCCAGGGAAAAATGTAATTTTTTAGGCTCTAAATTGCTCTAAGAACCAATCTGGGAATCAATCTAACATTCTAACCATTCTAACACACTATCTAGCACAACATTCACGTGATTAAAATCACGCCGGACGGATTTTGTTGGGGGGGGGGGGGGGGGCTTAGCCCTCCTTAAAAAATTTTTTTTGGGGCATAATTATTTTGTTCTAGGTGGATGAAACTTTCACTGTTCCAGGAACTGGACTTGTCCTTGGTGGTACTTTAATGAGGTTTGTATGCGCAAATTTGAATTTGAAATATTCTGTTGAATTGCGCCTACAAATTGTGGCAGTTGAAATCAAACTAGCCGCAACCAGGTTAGCCCCAGCCTAGCTGTTGTGCTAGCTTAACAGTTCGGAATGCTTCATGTTAATAATTCGCATTATGTGCCTATACACAGTCGAAATTACAGTCACTATAATACCTGTAGAATAACCAATTTATTTGCTCAAGTTTAGCAGTTCCTCTGATCAGTTCCTCAAAATTTTCGTTAAAATGTTCACAACTTCCTGTTTATTGGTCAATCAGAATGCTCACGAATAAGATATAGCATTCTGACTGGTCAATTAACAGGAAGTTGTGAGTCTTGATCAGAGGAAATGAATTGGTCCTACAGGGGGGATGCTTCCTAGGAAATATGACCTCCTGTTAAAAAATTTAGGTTAGTTTTCGGATTTCCGAACGGGGGCCATATTCCAGGATATTTTTTTGGGGGTGGGGGTGCGTATTTCCTGCTACACCGGGTGTAGCTAAGGTTAAATCATGTCATCTTATGGCAGTCTAGTAACAAGAACTCTAAAAGAAGAAGTGTAGCTGCTCTATATTATATTTTTCGTATTTTGTATCTACTTTCAGAGGTTTAATACGCGAAGGTGATGCTATGATGTTAGGGCCCTCTGAAAATGGCGAGTTTTGTGGATGTAAAGTTATTTCAATACGTCGCAATCGCGTTCCGTGTCGCCATATTAAAGCAGGGCAATCAGCAACATTGGCCCTTTCTGGTGTTGAGAAAACATTTATACGCCGTGTGAGTATGCGCGCTTTCAAATGTGCTGATTTATCGAAAATATGACGCAGCGATAGGAGTTGCAGTGGAGTGTTTCTATAGAAGCATTTGCTTGCGTGCCAAGATATACATAAAACTTTTTTTTAAGTTTAAAACTCTTATTGACGTTTTTAAGAGCGACCCCAGTTTTCGACCTCCTAAACCATTCAGGGACTGCAACAAACTTTTGGTTCAGAAAACGAATTCTTTCTGCTTTATCTTTTCTTCTAATTTATGTTAGAACTTTTTTAGGGAATGGCATTGCTTTCACCGAGTTCAAAACCTGCGTGCTCATCAGCCATCGAGACCAATCTATTTCTGTTGTTCCATACCAGTGAATTATCAGAGCGTTTTCAAGGCACATTACACATCGGAAAAATTGTCCAAACTGTCACTATCGAGAAGATATCACAGGTATGCCAGTAATGCAACCGAACGTCACATTTTGTTTAAAGTAGAAGTGTCACGAGTGTTTTAATGTATTTTTGGATTTTTTGTAGCCTTTGAAAACTGGCCAGTGGGCGACCGTAACTTTCAAGTTTTTGAGGAATCCAGAGTTTGTTAGAGCCGGTTCAAAGATATTTTTCCGCCAAGGTAGAACAAAAGCTATGGGTACAATCTTGAGAACATTTCCGTTTGAAAGTAAAATCGATAGATGAACGACCATGGATGTTTAGGAATCGTAGTAAATTGAACCCTTGAACAATGCTTCATGCACGGACTGTTGTTGCACAATCAAGTAGAAACGATCACTAATTATATACAGTGATGCAATTTTAACTTCTAGAGAGCAATTTTGAACCGAATCCAAATTTTAGCATGATTTCCAAGTCTAGTTGATTAATTCAGTGTTTTGACGAGTCGGTATTTATAAGAAGCGTCAAATACCACCGACAATACAGCCGTGGACCTCGCGGCAATCCGTGTCCCAACGTTCGCACGCCAGCCTCTGGCAACTATCATAAGCACGTTTACGATGATTTACCTTGTTGTTTTTTATTAAGGTTTGTACTGCCTTGTCTTCCGATCTCAGTTTTAGGTACAGGATACTCGGCCTTGTAACGTTTTAAAGGCTACTGTATAACGTTAACATGATTCAGAATTGTAGTCGTGGCAGAGTTGACAATTTTTAAAACACGTCCTGAAGAATAATAGCCTGCATTTTATGTTTGAAATCGGAGAAGAGGGCAAAACAAGTTACCCCACATATCACGAAGGTACCTCCTTCCCCTCAGCTGCGGTTATAAAATCTCCTATTAATTCTTGTTCCACAACAAACACATTCTATAGCAAGAATCTGTTCGCGAAATACAGATACTTGCATTTGAATTATTATATTGAATTCTCTCACTTCTTACACTTTCGTCACGAGTAGAACTGATTTCGAGAAAGAATTCCATGAAATTTCTCGTGTGCAAGACAGACAGTGCAACAATCCGTATTTCGCACGAACAGTTTCTCGCCCAAATGGAACTAATAAAGTTGAGGAAAAAAAGAAAGTGGCACGAAAGAAAAACAGTACCTTTGCATGAAAGAATCTCTAGTGCCGAAAAACCGTCTTTGTAACATATATGCTTGGCAGTACTTGCTTTTTCTGCTACATTACTTAAAAAATAACCATGCAAAGTGTGAACAATTGTAGGTATTCAAATTTGTAGTTATATTGTACATATATATATATATCAACGTTTTTATTAATTGGATATATCAATTCTAAACTTATTAGCTTTGATATTTTAAATATGTGAATATTGTTGCAGGTATGATCTTGCTTTTACGTCAATTGACATTGTAAAAACGTTAGGTGGTACAAAACATTTTCATAAATTTTGTTATATTTCAGTTTGTTTGAGTTAGATAAATTATGATAAAATACGCTTTAGCTAAATAAAAATAAGATTAGGAGCTTCAGGTTCCTATGCGGTGATAATTTGATGAGGGAGATACAGTTGATAAAGGCGAAGCCCGAATAGAGAATCCAATTTATTAGATAGAGAATGCTATTTGTTTTAGTAGAATCAGAGATGAAAAATATTTTCTTGCCATTCCATTTTGTTAAAAAAAATGAAACAAATTGTCTTTCACCTGAAACAAAATTCGCCACGAAATTATGCTTTGGCTACTCGCTATCTATGAGCAATAGGTGTACTTTTCAGGGCTCTTATACGGGAGGGGGGGGGGGCGTTCAAAACCCGGTTAGTGTCTTGGGTTAACGTGAATTTAGAAGAATTTCATTTGCCAGCAGTTTGTTAATAAGCTGAGATATTTCTACGGAAGTCTTGTCTAGATGAATAGTAGTTTTGAAAGAAGCTAAAACACTGGATTGAACCTTAACCTGACTTTTACTCATGCAGCGTTAGTGCTAAGCCAGTTTTTAACTGGTTAACCTATTGTTTTTACTGTATTTCTACACCAGTGTTGATTTGAAAACTTCCGAGAAACCAATCAGCCGGAAAAGATTTCTGAATAGATATTGCAAAGTTTATAAACAAGCTGCTGGGAAATTTCCTTTGAATTTACGTTAACCCAGGATCAAACGAACCGGCTTTTGAACAACTCGCCCAAGGTCCCTGGATTTCGTCTCTCGTTAATGACGCACAAGTTGAAAAATTCAAACAATGTGTCTTGTTTTTGACTCTCATTATAAAACAAAATTTTTATCCATTTACTGAAACCTCAGGAAGAGAACATGCTTTGTGATCCCACCGTCTATATCTCGCTCCGCTCAGTTACCTGCGGTTACACAGTAAGGGATGACATTGACAGTCCAGGTATTACAAAACACTTATCTTTTACCTTCTGGTCCAATAAGAAAGTGTTAAACGTCATGTATGACACTGTTGCGGAACAGTAGCTTTTACACAAAGGCATGTATTGGTTCAACTAGACTTGCCCCAAGTCTCGCTCGAATGGCTTTTGTTAGCGTATATCCAGTGGGGATATCCAGTTCATTATGATATCAGCTTTGGAATAAACCGGATAGAAACTACGCAGAACGAGCGAGACTTGGGGCAAGTTTATGGTTTAACTGTTTCTTAATCAAATGGAACTTTGAATCTTTTTTTGCATGCGTTTCTTCTTTTTTGACTCAAGTGCTTCAGCTTGCAAAAGTTTCTGCAAGCCTCTAGGATCTTTAGGGTGATAACCAAGTCGTTGAGCTTCTAGCTGCTTTTGTTTCTGCTTTTCATTCGACTCTCGCATAGTCGCACGAAGATTTTTCATTTTAGCTCTGTACTCTGCAATCATTTGTGGCATCTTCTTCATGTTTTCTTCAATTAATTTTTGCCTAAAATGAGATTAAGTCAGCACGAAGTTAAGGTGGCTCCATATGGTTTTGTTCAGTTATAACCGGATTTATAGAGATCAGACGCTGTCCGCACGAATCACGCGTGGAATGTTCGTGGCCAGCTATAATAAATTTTTCATATTCAAAGTTGAAAACATTGTTTTTGCCGATATGTTTGTGTCTCTACACTCAAAAAAGACGACAGTTCTTCCTTACAATCGTTTGTGTTTCCAAGTTCAAGTATTAGGTGCTTTAAATCTGTTTTAAAACAATATTTTGGCGCTTTTTTATGTCCGGTAATGTAATTTTTGTTGCTCGAAATCTTACGAAAGTGTATGGACTCCGACTGAACCATTTTGTATTGTCTTTATCGACTTCATGGCTCCTCTGAAATGTTACTGAAGCTTATGTAAGTTTTCTTGTTTAATTACGGTCGGAAGTCTGTTGTGTTTTAATAACATAGTCTCATAACTATCGTGCATACAGTCATGAGTTTTGAAAATATTTTCGTACATCGGTTTTTAATGATAAGAATGAATTTAAGAAGCAGCCGGTGGTTTGATTTGAAGCCTTATTATGTCTTGTTTTACTTTTTGGCAATATGAATGTCTTTTAATCTCTTCTTAAATAAGGTTAAACCAAAAATTTCAAACGAAAAATTACTACGGCTATTATCAAAAACACGCATTTCTCGCTGTTCTGGTTGTTGTCCACGAAATGTGCCGGACTCCACGCGTGAAAAACTGGTTTCAAAAATTTTATGACGTCAAAGCAAAAAATATAATGAAATTAAACTGTAAATTTTGCCTGTTTCCTTCGGTGAATTTTTTTAAAATTTTGCTCATCAATTACCATCGCTCAAGTGCTTGAAATGTCATTTTTTCGAAAAATTTTATCAAAGGGATTCTTTTTAATATTGAATTTTGACATTTTGTAGGATAATATAAAAACCTATTGATAGAATTTTTTTAAAGTGCGTAAGTGAAACCCTTACGTCAGTACCATACAACATGTTCAATTAAAAAATAATTCACCGAAGGAAATCTCGAAAATTGCGGAAAGAAGACGAAACACAAGCCATGTTCTTATCTATTTGTTGCCATGGCAACAATCTTCTAGCAAAAAATCACCACTTTAAAATCTTCAGCAAGACTTCAATAACACTTGTACTGAATTTCATAGTTTTATAATGAAAGGTGTGAAAATGAGACGGTCTTAACGGTTACAACACACTTTTTAACTAAAACCATATGGAGCCACCTTAAATCATTGAGCCTTGAGGTGATTTTCATATAGTATCTCATGCTGTAATAAGGTAAAGGCCAATATAGACGTCAGCAAATGAACAATGCCGATTTTCCGGTGTCGGTAGTAAGACCGAGGCACAAAAAGGGTACGATCTTGAAACGATAGAAGCAAGCTTGAATACGAACTTACGAATACCCCCCTCCCCCAACTGTCGGGATAAGTTTTTTAATGGTAACATTATAAGTACAGAATGAAGGACCAGAGTGCCACTGCAATGTAATCTGCCCACAATGTATACGAGCAGCTGGTTCGGTATTTTTGTTAGCCAGAAAATGCAACTAATTGCCCAGAACATGCAGCTTCATTAACATGCAGCTTCATTAACATATTTTACTATTCTGTGTCAGAGTATAACTTCTGGGTTGCTTTTCGTGTCAAGTTTGAACTGTAGGGGAACTTTCTGCCCCAGATTGTGCTTTCCATCACTAGCTTCATCGTCTTGTTTCCGTTCGCTGAAAAACTTGTAGACACGCCTCTCCTTTCCTCTTTCCTCTTCCTTTACCTTTCCTCTCTTAATTGCTCTTTCTTTGATCCTTTACTCCTCATATCTAAAGATCGATCTCGTAGAGGTTTTTCCGGCCAATAATAACCATCTGATATGTATTGTTTCCTTATCTTGGCCAATCGTCTCGCACTAAGTTTCGCCTTCACGTATCGACCATTCACAAATGTCGGTTTGGACATTTCCAATAGCTGGGAGACTTCATCAGTGACACAATGCTGGTCTGAGAAAATATAAAGAATATAATAACAGAAATGAGGGTAAATCAGTTACGATTTTGTGGCACTTCACTTGACGTGAAAAAATGACTAAATTTCGGGTGTAACCATAAATATGTCGAAATTCAAGCCGGGAACAAAAAATCATTCAGATACAAACTTTGCTCAATAACAATAAGCTTTCCTGTGTAACAGAAACGTTAATACAAAGAAAGCACAATTTAACAATTCCTATAAACTGATCTGCAGGGAACTCCATTTGCTGCCCTGGAGTATTTAAAACACTGTTCTTGAACGGCGTGTAATAGTGCACACCCTGTTCTCGGACAGTATTTGGTTTATATATACTTTTAGTCTGCATCTAGCTTTCTCTGTTTGTTTCCTGTCTAAGTTTTATTGTTGTTATTGTATTATTATATGATATTGTTATTTTAATATAACAGATTTGTATAGTGTACATTTATATTATACATCTGTAATGGTGTTGTGGAAATATATTATATTATTATTCCATTAGGTAGTGTTCTCAAAATTCAGAGCAGTAAATGGAGCAGCCTAGATACTGAAAGCATGCCTGGGCTCAGCTTGGTTCCTAGTTTCTATCACAACACCTAAGCTCTAGCTAATAATGCAAATGCAATCAATAAAGGGGGAAATTAAAATTATTTTGCTAAACTGACAATGGCAGTTTGTGAATGTAAAATTTTAGAATTTTACCAAGCAATATATACAGTTTTAAAAGCTCAATTTTCAATGACTTTCTTTAGGTGTGACTCAATATAGGTGTGATCTTTCTTGTGTGAGGTTGCAGCTTGAATTGTAAGCCCACCTCGCCTTCTCCTCATTCTTATTTACTGTAAATATTTTTTCAGTGTCGTTTTTCTTAAACATTTTTTTGGAGTTACAGGTATATATTGATGTTGTTGATACCAACGTAAGGCATTCAGCTAAACCAAAGTGTTAGTGAAGTTATATTACTGTCAGTCACTTTGTCATTATGTTGCTTAGTTTCGTGACATTGTGTGAAATGTTTGATCAGTGAAAACATATGTCAACCTGTTTGGAAAAACCATTCCATGAAGCAAATTTCTTGATTGAGTATATAATGTACAAGTAAATTCAATTAGAGATTTGTTCAATTTAAGCCTTGGTCATTCTTCCACTCAAGGTCTTAAAATAGTTGAGGAGAATGGACTGCCTTTCCTTGCTTACTCAAGAGTCAGAAACACAATAAATCAAGTGGAGTGTTGAACCTTAGAACTTGGGGGGGGGGGAGTGGGAGTGGGGCTGAAAGCTGAAGCGTTCAGGGGGAGAATCTTCTCAGGGGGAGGGTGCAGAATCTTATCAGGGGGGGGGGGGGTGCTAAACCTTCTCAGGGGGGATGGCAGTCAAATAACAACTGTTCAGATGTCTAGTTAATAAGGGTACAACTGTATAAATAAAGACAAATATGTTAAAAAAATTGTAACACCTTTACTTTGCTCAACTGCTGCTGTCCTTTCGGCTGGAATAACAGCTGGAGTACAAAGAGACCTAAGCAGTAAGTAAATAAACAATATATTATGAGGTTGAGCTTAATATTTAACAATTAATTGCTGAAGCAACGGTAGCCCCGAAAACAAACATTTTAATAATCTATTATTAAAGTGTTAAAAATATTATATATAATATAATAATAATATATAATAATATAATATAATAATATAATATAATATATATAATAATATAATATAATAATATTATATTATATACAATATTATATATTATTTAAATGTTATTAAAATGTTAATAATTTATCATTAAAATGTTTATTTTCGGAGTTACCGTTGTTTGGTGTTTTGTAAAAATACTCAGTGGTTCATGAAATTGCTGAAGGCGAGGTGATTATCGGGGAATATTTACCAAGACAAAGTCAAATTCCTACAGGTAATAAGAGCTACAAGCTCTGCTGAGGTGGATTGCACAATCTGAGGCCTTGATAACTCTCAATATGATTCTTAAATATTCTCAATAAATAATAATTTATTAATAATGTTTTGCAGCACTTCTCTCGAAGCAGCGGTTCACTTTAAAGAGTAATTGGAATTTAAAGGGTAAGCGAAAAAGTGGGAGCAGTTGAGTTGAGGAAAATTCACTTTCAACTATAGGACCTCAAGCAGGAATGAAATTGTCTGACCACTAAGATATGGAGATGCTGACAAGAGTAAGCGTAATTATACTAACTAGTGACACGCTTGTGGCTGATAAGTCTAATAAAAGCAAGCGTAATATTTACACTTGCTCAGACTTTCCACTCAAATGAAAGAGCATTTTTGCATTATATTAATAACGATTATTATACATACCTTGCTTTTATACTTCTTTGCACGAAGCCGTTGTCCCATACGTAACCATATTTCGAGAATAGTGCCACATTAGATACAGAGTATCTCAGTCTTAATATTTTCCATATCATTTTCAATAATTTGTTCTTTTATTACAGTTTTTTACAATACAATATCATGAACAGTATTCATGAAGTACTGCCCAAAGGTGTCAAGATGACTGACCCAGTCAGACCGTGGGCGCAAATCTGTTACTGCGCTGCGCACTGTATGTGCGCATCTTAGAAACTAAATTTCTTTTGCAATTTTCATGTTCTGGGAGGGCAACTGAAATGGCGGAAGGAGAACTCAATGTCGACAGCGTTATCACTCGACTTTTAGACGGTAAAATCAACTTATGTTATTATTCAACTAGCTATTCACTTTCTCTAATGCTTTGTGCTTCGTTTCAGCGCGAGGAAGGCCTGGCAAAAGCGTTCAGTTGACCGAAGCTGAGGTTCGTGGTTTATGCCTCAAGTCAAGAGAAATATTTTTAAGCCAGCCGATTCTGTTGGAGCTAGAAGCTCCTTTGAAGATATGTGGTAAGTAACACTCGCAATAGTAGAATAAGATTGACGTGTTATGTTCAAATGTTACTATGTTAGGTTGACTTTTAGTTTAATTCAGTTCATTTCATTAATACTTTATAAACGGCAAAAACCTAGAAAGGCTTCATGGCAGTTAGGCGCAATATATTTGGAGTAATATATATTCTATTTATTTTATTGCTCGTGTAAACGTTTAGTATATTTAAATACCTTTTATGCCTTAAATAAGACGATCCTCATTTCATAAGTCGCGTCTTATTTTGTCTGTAAAAGGCCCTGAATAAGTGAGTGTTGTACAAGTATTCCCAAGTTATGCACTCCGTTTATAAAGTATTCAAACACTTCAGTCAGCGATGAAAGCATCGTTTTTGACTTCAGCTAGCTGCTTATTGTGAAGCATGCTGAATAGATATTTTTGGTTCTTTTGCCCATTTAATTCAACTGTTAGATTAACAGTTTTGAGGGCTATTTATATTATTATATTTACTTTGATGGGGAAACAGTATTTTTAGTGTTTGAAGTCTGGAAGAATAAAAGATTAGACTGTTCTAGAATTTTAGTTGGACAGGAGAGGATTATTTCACATTTACTCTTTGGGAGAGGGTAGTGTATGAATGTTTGCTAGACTGGATAAATTACACTATTTTAAGTTGTTACATAAGTCAAGGGGTTGATACATCAATAACAAACTTTCCTTGCTCACTCCAAACTGCATTCCATAATTTTTGCCTGTAGCAATAGTTGCTCCAGTTTAACTGAGTGCACACTAATGTTTCAGTCTGTGTAAAATTGATAAGCTGCTCTGTGCTCTCACAACTAATTTTCATATTATCCATATCTCTTTAAGGGTAGAGTAGTTAGGAATGTGGCAACAATAAACTTTTGAAAGGAATACATCCTCATTACTCAGTATGACTAATACCACCCCTCATAGAAGCAGCATAAATCTGAAGAAATCCAAAATTTTCCCTGAAATGTTCTGGTATACATGTATAATATACAGCCAAAATAGGTCTTGTTTACATCTCCTGACTCACATTCATTAGCAATTTTTTTCCGCTACTGCTCTGCTGGTGCAAGGAAAGATTAACTTTCCCTATTAAGGTGGCTCGATACAGTTTTCAAAAAATTAAGCTATAGTTTACTTAACACTTTTAATTTTTGCACTGTTAAATTTAAATAAGTCAGTATTGAATTTTTCATGTATTTTAACATATTTTCTTTCAAACTATGGCAGTTTTGATGACCAATGCTCCATTGCTATGGCAACACTTGCGTATGAAATTTGCTTAAAAACGGTGTATTTTGCTGCATAAGTGAAAAATAAGCACGGTGATCCCCAATTATTTTTTGCGCACTATTTTTCTTACAAAATAAGCTAAAGATAAGCAAAGTTTAAAAAAATTCTGTAAGGCCAATCTTTGTCAAAATGCAAAAATGCTATTTTTCTTAATATTTTTTTTTTGGCCTTACAGAATTTTTTTATTTTTTCTATATAGAACAATATTTGTGGCGCAAAGCTGCATGAAAAATTTCAAGATAGGTCACCGTACAAAATAACGAGATACTGTGGATTGTTTCTTTAAAAATTGCATTTTCTAATGACGTCAGCAATTAGTAAATCCGCATTTAGGCCATTCGCCGTGACCCGATATCGTTCACTTTCATTAAGCATGTCGTGGAACTGAGGAAACTTTACAGAAAATAACTTTTTCAAACACGGGGAGTTCGAATCTGAAAAGTTGCCGCTCATCCGACCCGCAGTTTTTTCATAAAATCCATTTTAATTCCTCTCTTTCGACACGCTTCAAATAGTCTCCCGCCATTTTGAATCTTTAATATTCCGTTTGCAATCGCTCAGAATGGTGATTATTCCGTCCCAGATCCTTGCGGTAAATTGTCATTCTCACCGATGGAATTGCTAAAATCATTAATTTTGTAAACACATGGCTCCTTACAAAGGTGCTAGTCATGTTTGTGTGTGTGAAGTCCATTTCCACGGCAAAAATGGAGAAATTAGAAGGAATATTAGCAAAAATTTTTGAGACATAATAAAGCAGTGCTTACATGCGTCTTTACCATAAACAGAACTCGCAAAAGTCTACTATTCAGACAAGTTTACTGTATTACAAGTAACCTTTAAAGAGAAAGCTAAAGCCATCCTTACCAATGCTGGACGAAAACGTTTGTAATAGGAAAGCAACGGACAAATTCATTCTATTTCCAGTTCTGAAAAAGGTAATAAATTAATTGTCCTTATCCATCTTCAAATGTTTTTCCCTAAATTTGCTCAATCTGTAAACAGCCTGGGGCTTTAGACATCACAGATATGACATTTCCATCTGGCTTTTTTCAATCTGGGTTACCTTGAATGGAAGTTGTCACAATGCAACACAGTATCTCAGACTGTAACTATTAAAAGCGATTTCTGATTTCGGGGATAATGTAATGATAAAAGTATAACAATAGCATGCTTGTCATAGCCAGCATAGAACTGTAGAGCTGCTACTGGTTTTTTCTGATGCAAAAAAAAAAACTCAATTATTTTGATAAACAGGAACAAGACGCCTGCTAGAGTTTTCACTTCGCCTGCCAAGAGTAGAAGAAAATGTGCACAAGGGACACCAACAATTCCCTTTTAAAATCAGTTGCAAAACATGTTGGAAACACCTCTCACTTCTAGATACCTTCCAGGAAAATTTAATTAGGCATTGGCTTGAGAGATACCCCTCTTGCAACTTGTAACTGGGGGGTATTACCCCACCAGTGATATTGCAACTGCTGCAATAACACTCCATTGTAAAAACGATATTTGGTGCACTATTTTGTCACCTTGTTTATATATATTGAACAGGCATTGTTTGTATATATTGAGCAGCCTCTTAGTGAAATTAATGGTCACTTAGTGAGCTATAAATTGTGTCTCTTTTATGGGAGGTTTGGATGAAAACCCCATTTATTGAAGATTGTTCTGTCGGTTTATTTTCAACTTAGGTTGATAAGTGTTTTAGTGCATGTTACTGTTGGTGTTTCAGACCTCATGTTTCTTGTGCACTGAAGTAACTGGACACATTGAAGACAATATATATTTTATTTGTAGTTCTAATAATATTATTGGAAAGTGAGGAACAAAACATTTAAAACAGAAGTTTCAAGCGTTAACGCTTAATGAATACATGAAAACAATTGTTGCAAAACTCTCTGATATTTAAAAATTGTCAACTAATTATTTATCCTGGAAGGTTATGTACAGTTAATGAATGCATGATGAAGGTGGACTATTATTGATTTTACCTATTTTTGGTCAAAGCCAAAGGCAACATTTTTGCTGCAGTTATACTTGGCTCTTAAGCACAACATTGCTGATAACTTATTATTAGTTATACTTTCCTGGTTGTACAATGCTTTCCTCTGACAAACGTTTTCGACCAGCATTGGCAAGGGTGGTTTTAGGTCTCTCAAGCTTACTTATATTACCTGAATCGTCGACTTCTGTGAGTTTTTTATGTGATAAAAATAGGTTTAAGCGCTGTTTTCTTATGTCTCAATAATTTTTGCTAATATATCCCTTTCGGTAGCTCTTTTATTTCTACATTTGCCGTGGAAATGGACTTCACAACACAAACATGACTAGCAGCTTTGTAAGAAGCCTTGTGTTTACAAAGTGAATGATTTTAGCAATTCCATCGGTTAGAATGACAATTTACCGCGAGTTGAGGGATCTGGGACAGAATAATCACCATTCTGAGCGATTGCAAACGGAATATTGAAGAATTCAAAATGGCGGGAGATTATTTGAAGCGTGTTGAAAGAGTGAGAATTAAAGTGGATTTTATGAAAAAAACTGCGGGTCAGAGGAGCGGAAACTTTTCAGATTCGAACTCCCCGTGTTTGAAAAAGTTATGTTCTGCAAAGTTACCTCAGTTCCACGACATGCTTAATGAAATTTGTTTTCTAGCCACATTTTCGAACTACGGCGAACGGCCTAATTCATTTTCCATTTTTTACACGCGAAATGGCGTCAGCATCTCACATGACATGCAATATTCGACGTTTTACGTATCTATTTGTTGTAAAGAGATATATAAGAAGATTTGTGTGAATAACATTAAATTTGGCGCATGCCGTCTTTATTTGTGAGCAATACTATATCGAGCCACCTTAAATGAGGTGCAATTGTAAAATGCCTGGGCACATGGGGTTGCAGTAAGTGTTATGGTTTGGGTCAGAGTTTGGGTTAGGGTTATAAACTGGCTAGGCTATTCTCATAATGACGTGTTGCAAGCTAATCCACCATAGATCTCCAACGAAAAATACACGAAATGCAGTCTCGTTAATCTCCAACGAGAAATATATGAAATCCAGTCAAATTTTTTCTGGTTGCCAGTGTCAGATACATGGTATTCAGGTGATATTTATTTATTATTAAGAGTTTTTATTGATCAGTTTCAAGACGAGACATCCACGGAATGTGTAGTGGTACCAAATCTAAAAAGGACAAACCTGCACTGCCCTAGTCAAAGCTAAAGCAATTTTGACTTGCTAGCCAAATGTTAACTGCTCAGGTAGTGGCTGTGCAACTTATTATTTTTTTTACAAAGGTGCACATAGGATAGCATGTGACTTTCATCTTGCACCAACAGCACATGGAAATTTGATTTCTTGTTCCTAGCATCACAAGGGGACAAACGGAATGTGTATCTGTAGCTTTACTATATGGCATTCAACTACTTGTTTACCACACCAATTTTGAGATTCACCAAAGTATTTCAATGGCCAATATTAAGGACTGGCAATGGCCGATACCAATGTTTTATAGATACAAATTGCCTGGGAAATATTAGTACAATTTATGAACTTCAAAATATCATTGAGGCTCATTGGAGATTTTTGCAATCCATGATGGGAGCATATACATATACATACATTAAACCTCTGTGGGTTTTCTGGAGAGAGTTTAAATTTCCTTCATTGGAGGGGGCAAAACAACAGTAAACATTTGAATTCATGACACCTGCTGAGTAATGTGATTTAATTTATGTTATTGTAACATGTTATTATGGGAACTGTAGAGAAAAATTCATGACAGGAATAGAACCACTGCCCTCACAATGCTGGTGTAATGCTCTAACTACTAATCTACAGAGCAACTGTTTATTAGCACTTCATTTGATGTTGACTAATTTTGTGGGACAGTACTGGCAGAGTTACCTATTTACATTTAAAGTATTAATTTTGAAAAGCTCTCATCTGCTCTGAATGCTCAAGATCTCTTAACAAACATGATCGTGCAAGTAATGGCATGATGTTGTATTTTTAAGGTGACATCCATGGCCAGTATACAGATCTACTTAGACTGTTTGAATATGGTGGATTTCCACCTGAAGCGAATTATCTCTTCCTTGGCGACTATGTTGACAGAGGAAAGCAGTCATTAGAAACTATATGTTTGTTACTTGCATACAAAGTCAAGTACCCAGAAAACTTTTTCTTGCTTCGAGGAAACCATGAATGCGCAAGCATTAATCGTATATATGGATTTTACGACGAATGTAAGTGACTTAGGGAGTTGAATGAATAGGGTGTTGAAATAATTATAGAACTACTGTATAATTCTAAGGACTTTGATGAAGGTCATCTACAGCAAAGATGTTCCTTGTTCAGACTTTCTGTTAGTAGAGACTCAGCTCTGGTGTGCGGATGCCATGCACTACTAAAATTTTTAAACCACCCAATTTTATCATCTACGCGGTGACTTGCACGTGCAATCGTATATTTTGTTTTCACTTTTAGGCAAAAGAAGATACAATATTAAATTATGGAAGACGTTTACAGATTGCTTCAATTGTCTGCCGATTGCAGCAATTGTTGATGAGAAAATATTTTGCTGTCATGGAGGTGAGCGATGCTGTAGAAGTATTTTTTCCTCTGTCTGTCTTGATAATTATATAAAATTGTTAAAACATCTTGGTAAAACAGTCTAAGTTTCGCTGCAACTTAGTGAAAATTGTTTCCACCATTCTATAAAACGTTGAGCTTTGAACTTTTCTGTGTCGTCCAACTTTCATGCAGGGCTCTCACCAGACTTACAATCTATGGAGCAGATTCGGCGTATTATGAGACCAACAGATGTACCTGATACCGGGTTGCTGTGCGATTTATTATGGTCAGATCCAGATAAAGACACAAATGGTTGGGGAGAGAATGATCGTGGTGTTTCATTCACGTTTGGGGCTGATATGGTCAGCAAGTTCCTTAATCGACATGACTTGGATCTCATATGCAGAGCACATCAGGTAAACACCGCATTACAAAGACACTGGGGCAACAACAAGTTAGACAAGTTTAATGGATATTTCTATGATTTTGTTATACTATGCACAAGTAATTAGAAAGAAGTTGATACTTCTGCGTAAATACTCTATATATATATCTATATTCTTATCTTTCCTAGGTTGTTGAAGATGGTTACGAGTTCTTTGCAAAACGACAGTTAGTAACATTGTTTTCAGCTCCAAATTACTGTGGGGAGTTTGACAATGCTGGTGGCATGATGAGTGTTGACGAGACATTGATGTGTTCATTTCAGGTACAACCGTGTTGAAAGTCTTCTTTTACAATAAGTCATGCTCAAGTGCCAGGACAGAGTGTTAGTGTCAGGGCTATATAAGGGCGCAAACAAAATTGGTTCAGATGTCGGGGGTACATCTCCCTATCCACACTCGCCATACCGAAGCGTATTGGTTAATATCAGCACCCTCGTGGTTTTTGTGTAACCAAAATAAATAGCAATGTCACGTGCATGACAGGAGAATCATTATATAATTTTTTTGTTCAGATCTTAAAGCCATCGGAGAAGAAAGCGAAATACCAGTATGGTGGTCTTAACTCTGGTCGACCTGTCACACCTCCAAGAGGCGGGGCTCAGCAGCAAAACAAGAAGGGAAAGAAGTAGCTGGTCATTTATTAGGACTGGAAACTAATTTGCCTACGGCATTCTTGTACCATAACAAACATGTTCAGCTCAGGCAAACTTAGTGAAAAAGTATTACTTAGTATATGATTGTGGTCCGTAAAATAAGTTCAGCTGAGTATATTCCATATAGCCAATTCAAAAAGCTTGTTCTTCCTAAGATTATAAATCTTAAACATTGGGTGCGCAAGGGACGATGGATACTTGCTTATCTACGTGCGTGGAATAAATTGTCAGCTTGCTAAATGAAAGTTTACAATGTCCTACATGGAACGTATTAGTTGTATTTCTGAGTGTTGTGACCATTCCACCTTTAATGCTGAAAACAATAACTCAGCTATCACCACTTGCTCACTCGATTTCTAAGAATTCTAGGAGAACGAGTTTTTAAATTAGCTGTATAGCTAAATATACCTGTAGCATTGCATTACATGTTATCAGATGAGGCTAACTCATAATAGCGCTAATTTTGATGTGTTACAATAATAGGCAAAATGTTAATATCGGTATTTTGAATCGAATATGCATTTTAATGATGCTAAAATATGCGTAAAAAGGTCTATTCCGTAACCTTGCTATATCGTTTAATTTTTGTGACTGATATTTGTTTCAGAGATCGCTATTTTTAACTAAAAGAAATTAAGGATACAAAAATTCAAACGAAGTTGATAATTTTGGCTTGTCATTTATTTGCCATGATACAAGTTGGAAATTGTGTGTTTGAAATCCCCATGCACAGATACGAAGTTTCTACAATTTCCTAATTGAATAGAAAATAAATGTGTATTTTACTTTTGACATCTATGCAATACGCAACAGAACAGGCCAATGTATACAAATTTTTAGCATTCTCATTAATGCATATTCAAACAAGAAGTTTCTCATGTTAGTTACTGTTGTATCACAATCTTATTGAAATGTATCAAAACTAAGGTTAGCGATCGCGTCTTTCTGGATGCGATAAAATTTTTTGATTGTGATAGCCGTGTTAGTTTTGCTGCGATGTTAATTCAAATAATGTACAGTTTTTTGAATATAGGAATCATGTATGTTTGTTGTCCAATGTATTATGGTATGCTATTATTTTTCGCGATGAATTATATATCTCATTATGGATATAGCATTGATTCTTGTTTCCTCATCATGCGAGAGCCGCCTTACTTGCAGTTTTTCTACGTTGATTGAACCCTATCCAGATGTCCCCTTTTTTACCACCATTGTTGGGATTTTAGAATTGTATATCAGTTTAAACATTGAATATTCTTGGGTTTCACGTGACGTCATAAATTTCACTGGGGGTCAACTCCAAATCGATACACTGTCATCAGACTGAAAAAATTTTCACTGTATGTGTTGACCTTGGTTTGGCAGCAAATGTGTGCAATTTCGTGAGATTTGCTTGCTCCAGTGCAGTACAATCATCAATACATTTTGCGTTGACCCCCACTCAGAATTACTGAAAATGGTTCCAGTGAAACCCAAGAATATAGAGATTATTGCATGGTTGGCGAGTGCGTACGATTTTTATGCACGAGTTGTGAAAGATTGCTAAACGAACGAGTGAGCGCAGCGGACGAGTGAGTTAAGCAATTCTTCACAACAAGGCATAATAAAAATCGTACAAACGAGCCAACCATGCAGTAATTTGTTTATGTTAAACATGTAGAGATTATTTTGACAGTGGAACCTGTCAAAGGCGAACAATGTCGAAACAAAATATTGAACTCTCAAAACAGATTCATACCATTTGTTTCTCCGTTATTTCGCCTAAACATTGACTCAAAGCTGTTCTTTTCATCTCATGTTTTTTTATTGGAGAAACTCTTCCTCTTTTAGACATAAAAGCCAAATACCCTTTCGCTCCTTCCCCGACACGGCGGCCATATTGTGAGCAAAATGAGAATACGATTTTCTTCACTACTGAGAAAAACCGTATAGCCAATCAAAATGCTGATACGATAATTTTTCACTAGTGAAAAAATCGTACGGCCAATGAAAACGCTTATTCTCTCCACAGTGAAAATGCGATTTTTATTTACTTGTTTACCTCGCGTAAATCTCTATATGTATGGCATAAAGTGTAATAGGCCGTGCGCTGTGGGACAAAACCAATGGAATGAAGATGCTAGCCCCATCAACTGTAAGTTGGATTCCATGTGGGCGTGTTAAATTTTGTTATTTAGGAATGTTAAAAGAGAGTTACACCAAAGTACTATACGCACACATCAAACTAATACATGTAACTTTAGGACACTGCCATTATCCAACAACAGATTTAAAAGAATCATGCGACTCTGCTAATTTTGCTCCACTTAGGAGCTGATTCCTAATTTTAGGTATCTGGGTCGTGTACAACACACAAGCTTGCAGTAAAGTCTCGAAGCCCAAAGATATGTTGTGGAAAACAAATCTCACATCAACTGGTAATTTTGCATGTGCAACAACAAAAACTTGTAGCCAACAATATAGGTTTGACGTTCCCTGGTGTTGTGAAATTTCACTTATACAATGACGATGACTTATTTCAACCATCAAAGAACCCTTACAGCATGCTGTCCTAGCTATGCGACAACTATAAACAGCCCCTTGAGATGTATGTGACTGTAGATAGGAGATCAAAACAATGTTGAGCACCAAGGTCGCGAAGTCCTTTTTTTCTGCCTAGCTTATTGATGCTCGCAGAAGACGTGATCACATTGATAAGCCATCTATTATAAATGGCGAAAAAACCAAGAGCGATTTTTTCTTCCGTTTCTTCGTTGATATTTCTATTTTTGCAGGACATTTTACACATACTAATAGAGGAATTACATATTTCTCGAATGCACCTGTTTCCAATCGGCTGATATGATCGACGGTAGAAACACAGCCTCAATACCCCTTCTCCGGCTACGGGCGTACGCCTCTTTGACTTTTCTCGAAGCAAACAGGATAAACTCCGTTTTTTATACATTAAGAGTCAAGGGTCTAACCAGTTTTTGCATAATTACTTTAGTTATATTGCTTACTTTTTCAGCCGATCCGAACGTTGTAATTCAATAAAATTATTGATAAATACAATAATCTTGTTGGTTTACAACGTTCGGTTGGGTGACTTTTTAGAACCTAACCAGTTATTGCATACTTACGTTAGTTGTTTTTTACTAGTTTTAGATTCTGACCAGTCATTTTATTGCATTTTATTTCACCACTCGAACACAAAAATTTATATCTTCGCACGGCCGTGTGAAATATCCTTTATTTATGTACTCAATAATTCATGTTCCTGAATAGGCTTTGGAAAGCATTTTCCACATTCATTCAACAATGGTTAAATCGTAAACTAAGACATTAAGCCATTTTTTATTTGATGGATCTCTATTCTGTATGAGATTTCTATATGATTTATATATGGAGTTGTTTACATGAGAATAATAATGCATTGGGTTCTGCGCATCTCATTATATTTATTATATTACCTAAAGTTTGCCGACAAATTTTGATTAAAAAATCTTCAAAGAATTGAGTTTGTATTCAAACCGCGGCGTTTTATACTCAGCCTAGCCTGTGCACAGACCTAAATCGGAATGTTTAAGGTCTGTGAATACTTGAAAGATTTCTTGTCTGCATAAATTAAATATCAAGTTTTGAAGAATAGAGTTTTTAAAGTTGGCGTGCCCATTTTTCCCTGCAAAAAACGTTCACGGTAAATTCACTAGTAGCAACAATCGTAGCAAATATTTGCAAATATGTGAACTAGAAAATTGACATATTTAACTTAATTTTGTTCTCATTCTTCTCCCGGCCAAGACATGCGATCCTTCAAGTCTTAATAGACCGTACCTAACTCTTTTACAGCTAGGCCTGTGAACAGGCTATACTCACCACTAGACGAGATATCAAGATTCCACCTAGTAGGGCCAGCCTTCACTGATGTGTAACAGCCCCTTAGAAATCAGATTGATTTCATCGTCATGTCGTGGTGCTCTGTTAATAAGATCTTTTGCAAAACATATATGGCAGGTGAGTAGGATCATGATATGCATTTAAATAGCTACCATAAAAATATCTCTAAAATTCAGGACACCCTTTACAGTGAGCCACTCAATTGTTGTAAAGCTGTGGTAGTAATTTACATGCGAAATATGATAATAATTGCCTCATTCGTGTACAATTTGTTCCACTCTAAAGATAGTGTGTTGGCCTTAGCCTTTTTCTTCCCGTCCTTACTTAAACAGTATGAACTATGAAAACTATTATAATATTATAATACAAGAAGTATAAGTTTAAAGTGCATGGTTTTCCTGAGAATCTGCTATGGAAGGTCGCTCGCTGACTTTGGTTATTGATGTTCCGCATGAGAATGGGCCACGCGCGGGGCTCATTTGCCCACAAGCGTGATGCGAATTTCTTAGTCTACCGTCACGTAGTAATCGCTTGATTGCCTCACGAAACTTTGGGTTGACATAGCCGTACAAAAATGGATTTAGGGAAGAGTTGAGGTAGCTCATAGCCTTGATACAATCCAAAAGAAAGGGGTCTACACGGACAACAGTGAATGCGAAGAGAGTACTGATAAAATAATGGCCAGCCCAACATGTTAGGAAGGACGCAATAAGCAGTATCATATACTTTGCCATCCGTAGATCTTGCTTTGAACGATTTCTCGCGAATAAATCAATGTTTTCTTGCCGCGATAACTCGTATCGAGACTTTGCGTGAGAGATGTAAATAGTGAGGTAGGCTACGACTATGATTACGGTGGGGATGTAATAGGACAAACAGGATATCAGGAGACCCCGTTGTCTCCATGTCACAGTATCTGTGATGAGTATAGCAATCGTGCACGAGTATCCCCAAACGACCCCCACCGCGCATTTCAAGCGAAATGGAGTAAGACAAGTGCGGTGTAAGAATGGCCTGGATATTGCTATGCAACGGTCGATGCTGATTGCGCAGAGATTCCAAATAGAAGCAGTACAGAATGTTAGATCAGCGCATTGCCAAATTTTTATCAATTCTGGACTGAACGGCCAATGATTGCGAATCTTGTAGGTGAGCCATATTGGCATAGGAAATACAGAGGTAAGCCAGTCGGCGAGGGCGAGAGATGCAAGGAAATAATTCACCTGTGCTTGAAGTTCCTTAGTGGACACAAACACAATGATTATGATGAGATTACCAAAGAATGCCAGGATGATAAGAACGGATAGTGTTATTATGGTGAAAATATAGTAGAAGTCCACGTCAACATCGCCCAGTGTGCTGGAATTAAACATGCTTTGGCGTCGATCGCGGTAAATGGCTGAGCTTTTGAGGGAAATTTGTTTTTGAATGAATCAGATCACCATTGATTGACTGGTAAAAGGATCGATCGAGCTTGTGTTATTGCTTGGCGAAGTTTCTTTACACTCACGACAGCTACTGGAGATTTCGAAACGTTCAATGAAGAAAATTTCTGTGGTATAGTCCTTTTTTGCGCGATATTGTCTCGTGCGATATTTCCTTGTTGGGTGAATGATGCAATACTTCAAGGTTATACAAAGTGACTAAAAATCTTCAAAAAGTCGATCCCAAAATATTTAAAATCACCTTTCAGTTTTTACTATCTTGGTTGATCCAGTATTTTTGTTGCAGTGAACGTTCTTTCAAGGTTTTCAATTTGCTAAATTGATATTTTCTCAGCGTCTGTAAATATAATACATGAGTTGCCAGTATTCCGCACCCTGAATGTACAAGCTAAACTGACAAGTTTCGAGTCAATTTGTGTTGTTTTTGTACCCGCGCAGCAGGAAAAGTTTAACAAAACGCCTCCCGTCAGTGCGTGTTCATTATCGGGTTTTACGCGACAAACAAATTATTTGATCACTAAATTGATCATACTGGGAAAATAATGTTTAACATATGTCTAAACATGCAGCTGGAATCACGCAAATGCAGGCAGGCTCTTCTAGATAGATATTTAAATATAACTATATTTAGTTTATTGTATCTAATATATGAAGCGGAGGTAAACCTTTGATGTTAGTGGTAAGGCATTTGGTTTGCATGACGGCGAAGCTTAGTGTAAGATGTCTGGGAGAAATCAGAATGTTCAATTGATTTTCACAAAATTAAATAGTCATATTGTGGATGAAAATTTACTTTGTTAACTTCGCAAATTAATGAAAACTTTCCTTCATGTCAACAAATTTGCAAGGTTTACAAAAAAGCGCGCTTAATCTGCGAGCGAGAGGACTTGTGTCACTTGCAAATCACTGCTTGCAAAAAAAAGCCCTCTTGCAAGCGCGCCGAATTGAAGAAGCAAAATTGACGATATTTTTAGCTAATTATCACTCTGTAACGCCATTGTTAATGCCATGGTTACAGCCAGTTTTTCACTTGTAACATGTTTGGTTAGCGAAACTTTACTTAGGTTGCTTTTTGCTAATCTTACTCTGTTGTTAGTTTGGTGACTCTTGCATAATTAGTTTTAGTATAATTTCTTTAGTAAATAATGCTTGAGAAGGTTTTTGAGAAGGTTATTTACTAGTTGGCATTTTTTCAAAATGGCCGCCAATGAGAGTCGTTTTGATGTATTATACTTTTGCCAAAATTAGTAAATGGAGAAAAATTGCATTGATATAAACTCAAAGAATACAAACAAACTTTGACGTTAAACTATCTTAAGGTAATAGATCGTCTGCAAAACCTTATTAAATACTTTTTTCACTATTTAAAAATTACAAGTAAACTTTAGTCTTTTCAGAAGTAAACTGTATTCATAAAACATTTTATGACAAAATTTTACTAAAGAAATTATACAAAAACAATTATTCGCGGTGAATTCATTCTCAGTGAATATTCGCCTTCGGCGAATAATTGTTAATTATTGTTTTTCGCGCCGAACTCGTATCAACTTGTAGGCATAGAGGGAAACATTTACTTTGCCACTGACGTACGTTAAGAACAGCATGTAAATAATGTAAATAGTATCAAATTTCCTAGGCATGGCAGGCTTTGCCTAACCTTTTTGGCTAACCGTAATCATACGAAACTAGTGGAATGGACAATTTGCATAATAGACTATCATTCGATTAAGGCAAATCGAACAAAAATGTTATCTTTTTCGGCGCCTCATACAAACATACAAAATTTGCAAACTTTGCAGGGCTATATTTTCCGTATTTTACAACATTTGACCACCAAACTTTCCATTTCTACTAATCTTAAGACACTCACTTTCTAACTCTAGTAAAAGATTTCGTTCTTCCTGCTCAGTTTGACCTTTATGCAAATTGTCCATTGACCTTAACGAAAAAGATGGCGGATGTACATTGTACCAGACAGTACTGCGGTCGGAAATCGTTTCAAAAAGCAAATTGAAGTTTGTTGGAGTACAAACATAAGAGAGGAGGTTATTTTCTTTGTTTTGTTAAAGTTTTATGACCGTAGGTGTTGTTCTTGGCATCTTTTTCAGCAATTTTTTTCTTGATGCCCGCATTGCATTCTGGTAAAATGTACATGCTGCGATCTTTTTCGTTATGTTCAGTCAAGCGGGCCTCAATTAAGACAAGTAGTTTAAATGGATTTGGTATAACGTAAGAATGACAGTTGGATGAAACCACTTTATTGTGAACACATTAAGTCGCGACGTGTCGCTCGAACAAGCTAGAACATATCCCTGCTAAGCAGACCAATGAAAACTATTAAACTCGAGGTTAGTTCGGTTACATCAGACAAAATTTAATGTTCCAAAACAGTCTCAAAATATACCGCTAATTAATCATTGATTAACGCAAAGCATTCATATCTCTGCGCGAATCTAATTCATTTGATCATGCAAAATGCGAAATCTCGGCTGAAGTGTAAATTAATATCAGAAAGTAAAAATTTTGCCAAAAAAATAAGTTGCCGATTCTATAATCATCATCAAATCTATAATAACCTAGTCAAACGAGAATAAGAGTTGATAAGAAAAGGCAGTCACAAATATAATAATGCATTTGTTAAACTGAACGTAAACGCGCCACCTATGACGCCAAACTATTAATTGCCGGTCAAGTGCCAGTCTCTTTCGATCGATATCGTCGGCGCGGTCAACTATTTTGCCACGAGGTTTGACATTTGATTTTGATTTAAAAAGTTCTGTCATTATTTATCAATTTATAACTTTTTTCGATGGAATCGTTTTAAAAGGGGACAACAGTAGCTCGAATGGGAAAGTAGTATTAAAACTCTAGGACATTTACGGGAATTGATGAACGTCAGTTTCCGCCATCGTGGCTGCACCCAAACACGATCGAGGCTTTTATCTGAATTCTGAACTGTTATCTTTTCAGATTCCTAAAGTTCACTGACTGAAACATTGTCAAAACACTCATTCTGTTATTTTTGAGTGTGGAGCTCAAAATGTCTCTCATTGAGACTGTGCGTGATTGCCAACTCTCATCAACTCTTACCAACCCCTTTCTCATATATAAGCATGCGTAATTAAGAACGTTACCAACAACACAGAATCAAGAGAATCTCATGCTATGGGGTTTTCTCTGACTGTGTGTCATTCAATCGACAAAATGGAATCGGGAAAATCCTGCTGATAAATCACTATAAGAGATATTTTGAGACAAAACAAAACATCTCAGAATGGATTCAGGCACACACGTTGAATCTATTATTCACATACTATTTTTGACTTTGTTGACTGTAACTCTATACAAGTAAACACATAATTTTTCCTCACCACTGCACGACTTTGGGATTAAAATATGAATGTTAATTGTAGTAAATGTAAGTTAAATAATAAATAAGGCGAAAGAAATTAGTGACAGAATTGACGAGGGAAGTAGTTTCAAAGACCGACATTTTTCTGTTTATTGTGCGTTGCCAATTGCTATGTTGAGCGCCCCACTTGAATTAGTAACAATATAGAGGATATGCAACAGATCCGGTTTAATTATACTCTCTCAAAAACATTGGACTGCCAACACATGACGAGAATCGACGAAACAGTCAGCAAAACGGAATGCGTTAATCACTATTCACCAAGTGTAGAGATGAAATACGATACTTATAATATTACACTGTAAATAGAGAGTAGTTTCACTGGATCTGTCAGTTGCCTGACGATATATTTCAATTGTTTATTTATAAATATATCACAAACCCCTCTCCAAATAAGTTTAATAATAGCATTATCAATATAAATAGATCACAAACTAAACTTTGTAAATTCAAAAATATTTTTATTATATTCAGATCCCAACGTTTTGGAGCATGCTTCTTCTTCAAGGATGAATATACAAGAATCAATGGCCTAAGGTTCCTTATATATCAATTACTAACATAATTACCATACACATTAATCAAAATCCCTTACATTTAATCCCCTTGGTACAAACGTATCTAATTTGTATACCCAAAAAGCCTCCCTTTGTGTTGGTCTATCAACATTAGTTTTATCAATAATGATAACCCTAACATCACACAAACTATTATG
The DNA here is from genome assembly GCA_963855995.1 of Muricea muricata. Taxonomy (NCBI): domain Eukaryota; kingdom Metazoa; phylum Cnidaria; class Anthozoa; order Malacalcyonacea; family Plexauridae; genus Muricea; species Muricea muricata. The sequence goes on from OY979719.1 coordinate 12,218,724, forward strand.
CCCAGGGCTAAAAAAATGTGCGTGCAAATGCTCCGCAGCCATTTTCCTACCCCCTTGTTCATACTTCCTCATAGAGCTCTTATGATTATTAAACCTCTTCCTAAATGTAGGTAAGTACTCCCCACATAAATTTTGGAACAACTAATACATCTTATTACATAAATTACACCTTCTGAATCGCAATCAAAAGGATAATTTATCCAATACTTCTTATTACCATATTCAAGTTCTTCAGCCTCTTCTACATAACTACATATCTAACATCTAGATTTTCCACACTTTTTCTTACCTTTATCTTTACGTGTATTAGAAGCCTCCTTTATTTTAGATCTTACTAAATTTTCAGCCAAATTTCGAGGCCTTCTAAACAAAATCAAAGGCTTTATATCCTTAAAAACTTCATTCATCTCATCCGACGATGGATGGAAATTCAAAACTAAAGGCACTGCGTTATTATCCACAAATCTTTTCTTATCTTGAAACAACAACAACCTTCTATCCTTATTCCTAACCTTTCCACATTGAGACAATATTTGTGTCTTTTGAAAACCTCTTTTATGCAAATAAACTTTAAATTCCCCTATCCGTTGATCAAATTTACTTTCCAAACTACAAATACGTCTCAATCTGAGTGCCTGCCCATATGGAATAGCCTGCTTTACATGCTTAGGATGACATGATCTATAATCCAAATACTGATGTGTGTCCGTCGGCTTAGAAAACACATCAGTAGAAATACCTCACCTCACCTCCCACTTCCATACAGATTGTAACATAAGAAACGACACTTGATTCTCCGAGTAATCCCAAGTATAGCTTATTGTTTCTTGAAACGAATCAATAAACTTTTGCAACCTTTCAATACCATGCAACCAAATGAAAAATATATCATCCAAAAATCTCCACCATACCGATGGTTTAAATTCACACTCTTTTAATATTCTTGTCTCCAAAACATAAATAATTGGCATAAGCCGGGGCAAACTTAGTACCAATAGCTGTCCCCTGCTTTTGCCAATATATATCCCCATCAAACTCAAAATAGTTATTTTCTAAAATTATGGTAGCCATTTCAATTAAATCCATCTCATCCACATACCACTGACTAACAGTAACTATCTCCTTAAATTCACTCAAAACTTTTCTCATTCTCTCCAAACCATCCTCGTGAGGTATATGTGGATATAAACCAACCACATCTATGGCACCAAAAATAGCTATTTCCGGTATATGACCTAATCCCTCCAATCTCCTCAGGAAATCCGAAGTGTCCCTTAAAACAGTGGGCAAAACTTTTACAATCGGATTAATATGATAATCCACAAATTCAGAAATCCTTTCCGTTGACGTTCCACAATTAGACACAACTGGCCTATACCCGGCACCTGAACTAAGCTTTTATGAATTTTGGGAAGCAAATAAAACCTTCCCAAATTTAAACTCTCTCCCTTAAGATACTTCAAATTTGCCTGAGTGATTTTACCCTCTCTAGCATAATTCTGTAGTTTCCCATCAATGAGAGCAATAGTTTTATTTAAAGGATAATCCAAAACTTTTTTATAAACCTAATTCTCATCTTTTAAATGACGATACGCTTCCTTACGATATTCTTCTAAGCCCCATACTACAACAGCTGAACCTTTATCGGCTTTTTTAATAACAATATCTGATGACTCTTTTAAATTCCTAAGCGCTCTTCGCTCTAAATAACTTAAATTAGAATAATTATGACCGCTTTCCTTGATGGAAAATAACTCAAATTCTAAATTCTTTAAAAATAAATCCAACATGGGTTCGTTAACCTCCGGTACCCATTTCGATTTGTCCTTAAATCTTCTATTCTTAACGCTATCCATAGATTTATCAACTTTATCAAAGTATTTCAACTTAAGTAAATAGCTATTTTTGGTACCATAGATGTGGTTGGTTTATATCCACATATATCTCACGAGGATGGTTTGGAGTGTATGAGAAAAGTTTTGAGTGAATTTAAGGAGATAGTTAATGTTAGTGAGTGGTATGTGGATGGGATGGATTTAATTGAAATGGCTAAATTTAATTTAAATTTAATTGAAATTGGATAAGAAAAGATTTGTGGATAATAACGCAGTGCCTCTAGTTTTGAATTCCCATCCAGCATTGTCGGGGATAAGTCAGAAAGTTAAATCTTTATGGCCTGTGCTGCATGCGTCGGATGAGATGAATGAAGAGCGAGTAATCTAATTGTTTTAGCAGAATCAAAGATCAAACATTGAATATTCAACAAACAATTTGATTTTTAAGCATTTTTTTTAAAAGAAATCTCTGTAGGAAGATAATTGTTTCGCTACTCGCTATCTATCGAGGAATAGATAGCGAGTAGAGTAACCAATCAAATTACAGCATTTGCAATAGTATACTAGTATGATTCTACTAAATATATATATATATATATATATATATATATATATATATATATATATATATATATATATATATATATATATATATATATATATATATATATATATATATATATATATATATATATATATATATATATATATATATATATATATATATATTTAGACACAAAAGACAACGTAACGTCCTTTGGTACAACCCATCTTACAGCAAAAACGTCAAGACAAATTTAGCGCAGAACTTTTTACAACTGATCGACAAGCACTTTCCTCCTAACAATAAACTCAACAAGCTTTTTAACAGACATACAGTACGCGTTAGCTACAGCTGCAATGAAAACATGCGAACATTTATTTCACGACACAACAAAACGATACTTAAAAACCAAGACAGACAAAACAAAACAAACGAAACGCGAGACTGCAACTGCAGACAGAACAGGCAATGTCCCATCGAAGGCAAATGCCTACAAACAAATGTTGTTTACAAAGCCGACATAACGACAACTGACAACAACGATACAAAGACATACATAGGTGTAACATCCAACGACTTCAAGACACGCTACAGAAACCACTGCAAATCCATTAACAACATCAAATACCGAAATGAAACAGAATTATCAAAGCACACATGGCAGATAAAAGAAAATGGTAGAAGCTATGAGGTCAAATGGGGAATAATCAAACAATTTACAACTCCCGTCAATTCAAAAAAATGTTACCTGTGCTTAGAAGAAAAATTTTTAATCTTAAAAAGCCGGAAGAAACTGCTTAACAAACGCTCAGATTTATTTAACACTTGCCGACATGTAACTTTAAACCACTAACTATAACCAAACTTATTGTGAATAATAAAATATTATCTGTCAGTTGCCTGATGATCGCCTAAGCGCGTGAAACTCGGAGTAGCGACAGAAAAAGTATTTCTCGTCTTTAATTCACTCATTTATATATATATATATATATACTCGCTCTCGATTTCTATGCAGTGATAGTTGATGAAGACGAAGCCCAGAAATCTCGAGCTCGTAATCTAATTGTTAAATAGACGTTAGAGGTCCTTACGTCACGCTAGAGTAAACAATGAATTTGCTATGCAATGTAGGAAACATGTGGGAAAAATTGGCATGGTGGAAAAGACGGAGTACGGAGTGCGGAGTCACGGAGTCACGGAGTCACGGAGTACGGAGTCACGGAGTAACGAAGTACGGAGTCACGGAGTACGGAGTCACGGAGTACGGAGTTTATTTATGCTCTACCTCCTCCAGTTTTGCCCTGGACAAACCTCCACGTGCTTTGGCTGTGGAAATCCACTAAAACAAGGTACTGCTATTCCTGACGCTCCGAATGATTTGGTCGTTGTTTCGAAGATGCCCAGAGAATGGATGTTCCAAGGGAGAACGTACAGCAAAATTTCCAACGTTTATTTTCATTGCGCTACAGCATGCATTCTATGAAAACAGCCAAATTTTGTTGTGAGTTCTTGCTTTGTCGCTCCACAGATTGAGCCTTACCTTCTACCACTTCATCGAGATTACATTCGAATAAACTTGGGTATTCACTGTTTATATGAAATATTAAGTTAACAACGCGTACTTTATAACGCGAAAGTGCACAAAACTGCATATTACTGTTTTTGAGTCCACTGAACAAAATCGTTTATCGTAAGACGTTGTGAGCGCATATATCAAGTTTATATACAATGCATCCTGCTCATATGATATTATAACTGTTCTGATACGCGTCTCCGTAAGCTACAATCATCAATATTATCCTTGAAACCCGAGAAATATACATGATGCTTGATCCCGGATTATTGAACCCCAACTCTTTATAGCCACTCAAAGTTGAATGCTCAAACACGTGACACGCTCATCCCAATAAAAGAACGAGCCTTCTAGAAAACTGCAAACAAAGCTTAAATTGGCAGCAACGTTGAACATGGAAGGAAATAGTTCCAACAATAATGAGCATGATATGATTGTAGCTTATGAGAACCATAGCTGGAAGTTACCAAATAAATGATAAAGCTTAATTTCATATTATTTTTTGCTACGTTAAGAGCATAATTGTGTTAGCGGTTGGACGCTGGTGAAACTTTTTATATGATTAGATATAAAGATATCGATATCCGTTATGATTATATGATATCCTGATATGTGGTTAAATAGATACGCTACTATACGATAGAACGCTGTAATATGAACGTAGATATATTTATGCTTCCATAAAGTGGAAAAGACGGAGTCTGTTTAAAAGTCACGGCCACGTCTGGGGAAACACTTTACAGACGGACTCCGTGTTTTCCACTTTATGCCCCCATAAAGTGGAAAAGACGGAGTCTGTTTAAAAGTCACCGCCACGTCTGGGGGAACACTTTACAGACAGACTCCGTACTCCGTACTCCGTACTCCGTGACTCCGTACTCCGTGACTCCGTACTCCGTGACTCCGTACTCCGTGACTCCGTACTCCGTGACTCCGTACTCCGTGACTCCGTACTCCGTACTCCGTGACTCCGTACTCCGTCTTTTCCACCATGCCGGAAAAAATTACTTGTGTATTTATATGCATTGAAACCGCTTGACGTAAGCACTTCTAAGGTCTATTGTTTTTCTTAAGAACAGTTCTAATTTTAATTCAAAAACTCATTAATAATTCATGAGCAAAACACAAAGGAAATCATAGTCATGAAGGAGTCTTTATATGTGATAAAACACACGTAGATTTTCACAAAACTTTTGCCTCAAATTTCTTGGCTTATACAACATCTATATTGAAATTCTTTCGCAAGCAAACTGACAAAATGACTTGAAGCCATTACATTTACTCGCAATTCGTGCTTTCGCAAGAACGCTCGGCTACCTCACATTTTGTATCTGATAAAACACTCCCGCTCGTACATTGAATAGTACTTAATTAAATGTTTTTGAGGAATTGCATGCAAATTACGTAAATGTACAAACTAAGGTTGCAAGCCGATTTTGCTCAAAATATGGAGCTTTGCGCAACGTTTGAACGAGTTACAGTAAAGCAAATTTGCTAAAATTTTAGTGAACAGCAATACAATCCCCGACAATTTTTTTTTAAAGTGCCTATGAAACGAAATTTTCTCCGACAATTTTCTTATTGCATTGGAAAGATCAGTTAAAATCACTGTATAACTTCTCTGACAGAATTTTTGTAGCTGCCTTGCTTTTCGAGATACGATATTCAATTCTATTTGATTTGAAAATGACACAACCAGTGACGTCATACTGCATAATGAACGACTGTTAGATTGCTTATTTTGTAGCATATAATAGTGGAAAATAACTAAAACTACACTTACATGCGTGTAGGCTATGTTTAACATCCAGACCTGGGTATTTAGGTGTTATATCTTGAGTACTTTTTAAATTAATTCAGCTTTTTTGAAAAGTGATTATGCAGTATGACGTCACTGGTTGTGTCATTTTCAAATAAAATAAAATTGAATATCTCAAAAAGTAAGGCAGTTACAAAAATTCTATCAAAGAAGTTATACAGTGATTTTAACTGATCTTTCCAATACAATAAGAAAATTGTCGGAGAAAATTTCGTTTCATAGGTACTTTAAATAAACTTTTGAAAACGAAAAAGACAAGCGCATCTTCCAATTTTTACTCTGTTCGTGCAAAAATAATAAAAAAATCCGCGAAAATTCAACCCTTTTTGAAAATCAATTTACAGAAATTAAAACTTACTTCACTTGTTAATTTCGAGACGAAATTCAGTAAAAAATATCTTGTTCTTGGGTATTTATGCCAAGCATCTCCGGAACTAACTTATCTAAAGCTATAACTAACTAAAACTAACAGTACCTAAACTAACAATATCTAAAACTAACTCACAAATACTTACAAGATAGTATACACACCAGTCACCAGCCGGGCCGGTTGTACGAAAGCTGGAAAGTGCTACTGATCCACCGCACCGGATAATGGATTTTTTCAACTGCCGCAAAAGGGCATACTAAAGCAGTGTGACACTTAGAATATTGACCTCGCAAGAGATATAAAGTGACTTCAACATGAAAATGATGAACTTTAATTTAACTTCTACAAGTTACTTAAAATGTTTAAAATGTTGCAAAAAAATCACTATCCGGTGGATAGCGGTATTCACCTTTCGTACAACCGACCCTAGGATGTCTTGATGAAGATGCTCTACACGCAGTGAAACCCCAATCGAAAATAACGACTTGCCGTTTCATGGTCAGTGTCTCCGAAAAACAAAGTACGGAAGAAGCGTGTTTGGAATTAGTGGCAAATCTGGAAAATATTTTGGACATCGAAAGAATCATTGGTGCTAAGAAATGTCAATTGAGAAGCAAGTTTTCCATCCCGATATTATTTTCGGCGGAACTTTCAAGATTTCTCGCAAATAGCGTATTTTGATTATTTCCTGGGGTTGGGGTGATTGCCTTGGTTTAGGCTAAGGCTCTTCCCTGCCTGGCGAATAATATACAATTATTGGACGAGCCAATTAAAATATGGTGATTTATCAGTGGCGAGCAGATCAATTATTTGCCGATGCAGAAGCAAATAATTTATTTGCGAGCCGCTGGTAAATCACGATATTCAACGATTAGTCGCCGAAGGCGAGGTGATTACTGTTACAAGCCTATATTCACTGAGCCGAAGACGAAGTGAATATGTGCTTGCAATCAACGAGCCTGAGGCGACTAATTGTTTTAGTATAAATTTCCAGGTGTTTACAAATAATAATCAACAAAATTTATAAAAATTCACTTCAAATATGTTACTGTATAAAAAAACAGCAAATGCAAAAAGCTATAGTCACTGGCCAGTGACTATCACTTCAGAAACAGTGAATCTTGACCAATCAGAATGCAGGAAAATTAATAGTCACCTGGAAATTTATACTAGCTTGTGATAGCTGAGTTCAATAATTGTTTTATCGTTCACGGATCAGGATAGTAAATTCTTATGGATAGCAAGTATAATAAAAAGATACAAGAACAGTCAAACGAGAAATAACTCGCCTTCGCTCAATTCTTTTTCTTCAAAGTAACTATGAAAACCTTGGTTGCTTTTTTGTATTTTCTGCGTCTTGATCTTGTAGTAAAAAGGACAATTCGTTTTCGGACAAATCCGCAAAACGAGCCATGTTTACATTCAGTTTAAAACAAGAACGATATTTTTCAATTCGTTTTGACGAATCCTTTTCAAAGTGCGCATGCTCAGTAAACTGTTTGCACCAGTTATTTGCAGCAAAATCAATATTTTCACGCAGTTATTTGTAGATAAATTAACCAATTACAATTGAGTATACTATAAAGTGAATGATAATAACAAATAATAGAGATGACTCTCTGCAACAGCTTGCATGGCCACCTCAAGGACACCAATCCAATGCCCCATGGCCAACTCTACAGTATATAGTCTGGTTTTCACCAGCGACATAAGCATAAGGAAAATAACAAAGAATAACTATCCCTCAGAGGTTTACGAAGACAAAGCAGGGAGAATTCTCTTTCGAATTTGCTTTTGTTCTGCCGTAACTTATGGTCACAGTATTGTGCTCATTCTTATGCTTATGTCGATGGTTATGTCGATCGCACACTTCACAGCCTTCTCCGCATGCAACTCTGAGGGATAATAGAAAAGATTATTGGGCATCGGAGGAGGCTACACATTGCATTTCATTTCTTTGTTTTATCTTTTGTCTTAGCTTATGCTTATACCGCTAGCTGAAAACCAGGCGTATGTGATGGTCAGCACTAGCCTCCTCCGCGGGCAACTTGTTGGGCAAAATCTGCTAAAGTACGCAACCTGCGGCTAAATTACACAAAAAGGGGCGTGGCAAACTATAAACGAAAGACGAGGAGAGTTTCTCTCACGATTTTTTATTTTTCATCAACCCTCGGTATCCCTCACCATCCCAATAATCTTTTCTATGATCCCTCAGAGTTGCCTGCGGAGCACGCGAAGTAGCTCATAGAGCTCATTTCCACAGGCAGAGCGAGTGAGCGGATTTTAAGTTTCGTGCGCGGTCAAGCGCGGTCCACTTCAGCGCTGGGAAATGAAGTAGTTACCGATGGAGCCCAGTGGATCTTACTTGACGTGTCGGGGCAGGTTTGAAACTGCAGGGACTTCTAGGGTGAAAATAGGATGTTTAGTGTAGTGCCAGCAACGACCAAGACAGTAAGAGACGACATGCAATATCGCTACGAAAAGTCAAAACAGAAATGACAAACGGCGTATTCGGTATTTTTACACACGGGCGGCAAGCATTTTAATTATATTCTTGGAGTACTATGGTTCATAAACTGTTGTGGGATGGTTGATAAGTCATTGACTCCTGAACGGTTGGTGGCAATCTTAAATGAAGACTCAAGCTACTGCATTCCGGTAAAAACTATATTATTTTCTGCACCATTTATACAGTGCCGTTGTGCTGTTGAACACACAATATTTGTTTGCTCTTTTGTCATCAAAAGATCCCTTTTTTCCGTTACATACAGTTAGCTTCTTAGTCTCACCTGACAGTTAAAACACGGCACTACAGTGTACAGTACACATGAATTTCCAAGACAGTATTACCATAAAACCGAATTTCCTCCTAAATAATTTGCAATTAATGACATTAGATCTGAACAAATCCAGTCTCGATTAACACATGTTCTTAACTGAGCAAATCGGTCACTTGTCATACTCTAGCTTGAAATTGTTTTAAGGTTTATTCAAGCATGTATATATTGATTAGCCATAACAATAAAAACATAATCCAACATGTTGCTGCAAACAAAATGTTGACCTCGTTTGAACACTTGCTCAGATGATGTTTAAATGAGTTCAAAATTATCATTCAACGGTAGGACCATGTTGATCACATTTAAAGGATCCTAAGTGAGTGTATTTAATAAGCAAATTTGGCTTGGCATGTGCAAAGTGACCAATCTAATACATGTTTATTTACAACCTTAACAAAAGGAAAGACCATGTACTATATATATTGTTTTCATTGTCGTATTAACCAGACTGCACTGGGTGTGGAAAAATGACAATACAACTTACTTCCCCTAATAAAATGTGATTCGACAGGAATATACGGTACATATTATGCTTGGGCATAGCTGAGAAAAGTTGAAAAATTTCACAAGTCAGGATTGTTTGAAATTGCATTTCTAAAGTTGTTGAGGTCTTTAGGCAAGTCTTAAAATTTCTCAAACACCCCATCATAGGGGATTTACAAGGCTTATACTGTAGTATACATCTGACGTTTTGTTCTTTTTTTCATTAAGCCCTTGCTTGCCCCAGCTACTAAGTCATCAAAACTTTCAAAACATCCAGTCCTACTTCCTGGTGAGAAAATTTTGCTACAGCAAGATGCAACATGTGTTGAGACATATCCAACTCCTGTGGAAGGAACTCTACATCTCACCACATTCAGAGTGATTTTCAGTGGATCAATACCGGTATGTTTCATCACATTATTTAATTTGCACTTTAAGGTTGGCTTTAGCCTGCAAAGCAGGCTCAATTTGGGGGAGGGAAGAGCCTGCAATTGCCTATAATAATTTGTGTGACACCGCTAGTATGGTTTCTAATTCGATCTACAAAATCACCAATCAAATCTTATCAAAAAATACAAAAATTTTTTGTTTACTTCCGGTGAAGGTGAAATTTGGATAGGGATGAATGAAAATGTTTAGAAACTTTGCTGCTCACTGGCCTGAACTAAAAACCCTGACCTGAACTAAAAACCCTGACCATTATTCTATGTGATCATTTGGATCACTAGTTCATTTTTTATCAGTGCAGTTGCTATAATAATATCATGATTTTTGTTAAGGCTATGTTTTATATATATTGAAGGAACTTATTTGACTCATTTCTGAAATATCATATATTTGAATGATCATGCTGCATAGCTCATTTGGCAAAGATTGCGCTAGCATTTCAAAGCTTGTGGGTTTAATTCCTATCACGGCCAGGAATATATGATTATTATTAAGTTTGCCTTGCATCAATATAAAGTTATCTCAAAGGAACACCACAAACAACATATCACTGTAACAACAAGTTAGTAATTATAAAAATACCTTAAAAATATATATTTCAGTAATTGCTGGAGGTCATTGGCAGGGGTGGAAAAAATAATTTTCTTCCTGCGAGCACAGTAAGAAGATTATAAATTTCCTGCAGACCTGCAGTGTGTAGATTATGACCATGTCAAATATAGCACTATAGATTGTAGCTACCTGTATAATGCACACGTGATTGGTGATTATGGTTTTAACTAAGGTATGATCATTCTTTGCACTTTTTGCAGTTGGCACATGCATATCTAACAACAAGTGCCGCATACAAGTCGGCAACAGTTGTTTTGTTTTGTGGGCAGGCTCACAGCAAGGGCATGCTATCACTTATCATTTATCCAGAAAAAGTTATATAATTTTTGAAATAGACTAAAAAGAGTAATATTTTTGTGGTGTATATAGAATCTATTTACAAAGTTGAAGTGAACTACTGTAATAACTCACATAATACTGAGTAGGCTAACTTAAATCATACAATTGCATCAACAGTTCGACTGCTTAATGCTTATACGTTTAACCAAATAGAAACTTTACATAGCACAGTGAAGAAGACATTTGCTTAACATGCACCCTATTGCATAACGAAGGGCAATCTCGATTCTTGTGAGATGATTCTGTTTATAACTTTGCTGTTATAAAGTTTACTCTGCTCTCCTATTCTTGTTACAAAATGCCAGTTTCCATGCCTGAAATACTTTGACAAGGCTGAAGATAAGATGCGATCAGCACCACCAAGCTCTGGGCCGTTGCAGGCAATCCACAGCTCATTGTTCACAGCTTCCTCGGGCATACTTCTTAGTTTACTGTTGTGCGTATTGTAGCGCGAAATAACTGATTCGGCAATAGACTCAACGGTCATTTTGACTGCTGCAAGAACTATTGCTTCAACTACCATCTCACAACCAACGTATAGTTCACCGCCACTGGTTATTAAATCCTTATTAACTCCACAGCCACCGTTTCCGGTGAGGGTGTGATGGACAAGCAAGACATGCGATTTTCTAAGTTATTTACAGTTGTCAGTATTTCGTCAAGCTGAGATGCAACTGAGGTTTTGCTTTCTGCAAAATTGTTCTCTCCGGATGCGCTGAGCGTTACCACTCGCCTTTCACATCTAAGGTTCGATCCCCAGTAAGGTGGACTCGAACCCAGTCCTTATGTGAAAAGAGTAAAGTCAATGCTCTGCCGAAAGTCGTGGGTTCTCTCCAGGTACTCCAGTTTCCTCCCACAGGGAAAGTTGACAGGGTGGGATAGGTACTACGGGCCCACAATAATTGGCTCACGCTGTTGTGGTGACCCTGCCCTTGTGGCAAATAAATGCTAAAGCTAAATAAATAAAAAAGAAAAAACCAGGCGGTGTTGAACCTGATGATATTGACTTTGACAAGTCGGCCGTTTTAGCAGTTTTCAACAGAGGCTAGTGCTGTGCAAACTCCGGTTTTGTCACCTCCGGCTCCGGCTCCGGCTCCGGCTCCGGCTCCGGCTCCGGCTCCGGCTCCGGCTCCGGCTCCGGCTCCGGCAAAAAAAAACTCCGGCTCCGGGAAAAAAAACTCCGGCTCCGGCAGAAAATTTTAGGCTTGTGCAAATTTGTCAAAATTGGAAATTTTTACAGTTTAAATTGGAAACGCCATCTTTGTTTTTTATTTAACACTTCGCATTCTTCGCATTAACATTTTGTAATATGCATGATGCACGGTATTGTATTTGCAAAAACAAGACGCATGGTCAATGTGGTTAAAACTTTTTATTATCAAACTTAATGAAAGCAAGTTTACCAATGTTTCCTGTTACAATGTTACCCGCCAAAGGAAAGACTCTGCTCTCAGACCTTACTGATGAGGGTAATGTTTCAGTTATTCTTTAAAACACATATTCGACCTTTCATGTTGACAATAATGTCAATATTGTAAGCATAGCGTTGCAGCGTTTGATGAAATTTTTAGGTAAAATTTTCACATGCTTTACCGTCTTGCGGACGTCACAGTTATACAAAAATAACATAAAATACCATAATTATAATTTGTATGTTTGTGTCAAGCTGTATTGGGCTGTATTTACTTTTTCTTCGATGGAGTTAGTTTTTCGTTGATCTATGATAAAAGTTTGCAGCACAAATAAGTCCTGCCGGAGTTTTGCCGGAGGTGAACAAACTCCGGCTCCAGCTCCGGCTCCGGCAAAATAGGGCAAAACTCCGGCTCCGGCTCCGGCCCTCCGGCTCCGGTGCACAGCACTAACAGAGGCTCTTCGTCTACATCACTGTGGCCACGTTTCCGTTTGACATTGCTATCTTTTACTTTATTGCCAAATAGTTCTATAAGCGACTTCTGTCCAAGTACTCTTACTTCTGTAGAGTTATGGGAATTTTCCATGTGGTCTTTTAAATTTTGAAGTAGCATCTCTTTTTGACATATGTGACATCTTTCATGTTTGCTTTTACTCCGAAACAGTTTTTTAGATGGGTTCGTAACATTTTCTATGCGCCTATCTGAGCTTTCCAACCGTAACACCTGTTGTTGATCACCCTCTTCGCAAGCTTGCAACTCATTTGAGTCATTTCCACGACAATGTTCAGTTATTTCACCGTCTGAACTTACTTGGCTTGCTTCACTGTCTTCGATACAATCAGTGATACGACTTATATTCTCCATGTTGATTTTAAAACTTTTCACGCAAGTCAACGCAAGTTTTAAAGTTTGTTTACTACATCTAGACAATAATTGGGCCATTTATTCGAGCGAAAATAAGCCGCGGCTTAAATAGGCTGCGGCTTAAATAAGTCGAGAACACAGCCTTTTATACGCCAGTTTTACTAAATTTATTAAAATTGCCCAAAACACTCGTATAAATAGACCATAACGAGGTCACCGAAGTTTTAAATACCCATTACCATGACAACAAAAGGAAAATGGCTCGCGTTAGAAAAAAAGCTACACGAAATTGCTTTGGACTTGCCTTGGTCGCGAACGAAGCGTTTTTACGAGGTTTTCTCGCCTAAAATTGGCTGCGGCCAACTTAAGACGAGGCCTGAACCTTGGGCTAAAATTAGCCGCAGCTTACTTTAGTCGCAAAGAAATTATACGTTTATACAGACGTTCTCGACTTATTTAAGCCGCGGCCTATTTTAGCCGCGGCTTATTTTCGCTCGTATAAATGTCCCTAATGTCTCATTGTCTAGACTATAGCGCTTGACAGATTCTATTTTTAGTAGTTCCACAATTAGAACTAGACGTCAAGACCAGTGATTGGGGAAGCCAATTAGAGTCAAAATACAAAAATCTTCCCACTTCCGTTCTGTAAATTGTTTATATTTCTGTAATTTGTTCTATTTTTCTGTAGCGATTACTGCTTTATCCGCAAATATCCCTTTATATCCCTTATATACGTCAATTTGTAGCAAAGGTACACCTTTCGTTACATTCTTTGCATAATCTAAATTTCGCAACCTTTAAGCAAAGAATCTAACGAAAGGTGTATCCATTGCTACAAATTGACGTATCACGTATATAAACGAAGGAAAGCGAAATTCTACCGGACCCTATCGCAATATTTGCCGATAAAGTGGTAATCGCTACAGAAAAATAGAACAAATTACAGATATACAAAACAAAGTTACAGAAGTGGAAGTGAGAAGGCTTTTGTATTTTGACTGTAAAACGTAAAAACTCTTCAAGTGCTCCAAACAAACGTTAAAGTTTCGCATGAACATTAAACATCTTTTGAAACAGTGTTGAGGCGAGAGACACAATAACTTAATCCGTACGCGTAGCTGCAGGCTCGGACTGGCCTATGTGCCACTGTGCCATGGCACATGGGCCCCTACTGGGACATCAAATAGGCCCTTGACAATTGTTGTTTAATTTCCGTATTTGTAAAAATTCAAAGATGTTTAAAGTGTTTATGAAACGAAATTTTCTCCCACAATTTTCTTATTGCATTGGAAAGATCAGTTAAAATCACTGTATAACTTCTTTGATAGAATTTTTGTAACTGCCTTACTTTTCGAGATATTCAATTTTATTTGATTTGAAAATGACACAACCAGTGACGTCATTGTGCATAATCACTTTTCAAAAAAGCTGCATTAATTTAAAAAGTACTCAAGATTTAACACCTAAATACCCAGGTCTGGATGTTAAACATAGCCTACACACATGTAAGTGTAGTTTTAGTTATTTTCCACTATTATATGCTACAAAATAAGCAATCTAACAGTCACTCATTATGCAGTATGACGTCGGTGGTTGTGTTATTTGCATATCCTATGAAGTTTAATATCTTGACAAGGAATGGAGTTACAAAAATTCTTCCAAAGAAGTTATATTGTTATTCTATTTGATCTTCCCAATACAGCCATCAAAATGTTGGACAAAATTTCGTTTCATAAACACTTTAAAACAGACTATCAGGCAGTACGAAACGAAAATAAAAGGGACCGGATGGGAATGATTTGGAATTTTTGAACTCTTCGGGGAAGTAGTTAAATAATTCATCATGTTCTCTCCAGAATACCATTAAATCTTCACCTAAAACATTCAGGACAGCAAAAAATTTCAAGGCTCGTCTCAGTGCTAGAATGGCAAGGCCCCTTTATTGGGGCCAGTCCGAGTCTGCGTAGCTGAAAAATTAAAGCTATCAGCCAAAATCTGTTAAAGCTATCTGCCAGCGAATTTCTAAAGGCAAATCAAGCTCCTAGTGAGACGCGTGTGATGGGTCTTTCTTCAAAATTTCAAATCACAAATCTTACAACACGTAGCCCGAGAAAAAATTTCCTGCGACTGGTGAAAACTTTCCTGCGAGCGCCGCTCGCGTGCTCGCTTATTTTTTCCACCCCTGGTCATTGGATTAGAATAATTGCAATTTATTAAATATTCAAATTATTTACATGACTTGTGCAGGAATAACATATATACTAAATCAAGTATTTATAAAAAACTGGCAATAATTAAAATTGAAAGCTTTGTGATTAGGATATTTCTGCCAAAAATGAAAATGCTTCTGACAATCATGTCGATTGAAGAAGAAGAAAGCTTCTCATATCTTAAGTCGTACACTATCCTCAATGAGTAACCTAATCTACAGTTACTCTTGCTTTCTTCCAGGATACAGAAGAGGATGGCATCACTGATCATGATTTGGCTCATGCATCCAGAAAACCATATGGTCAGTGGGGGAAAAAGAAGGGAATCTCTGATACACTTGAAAGATTTAGGGAGAAGGCACATCATTTTCAGAAGAATTTACAACATTCTAAGTCATGGTATGTTTTACTTCAATTCATTCAGTTCATTCTGGTTTGATTAAAAAACAAATGAATTATCTTAAAATCCTCACATGGTTTAGTACTATATGGTGTTTTATAGAGTATATAGAGCTGTATGACAGTATGTGTAAGTTTGATGAAAAAAATTAAGAAGCAAACTGGTTATACAGGGTGTATCTAAAAAATGGTAGTCATATATAGTTTGGAGTGTTCTAGGACACTCAATATTCAACGTACAGAAATAATTCTTTCACAGTTTTTAAAGACCTGACTTTGAGCGCTATTGTAAAATTTGAAGAAAGATTAAGCAAGTATGAATCAGATAAAAATTGCTGGTCGAAATCGCATTTTTCGCCTTTATGAGTTTAGTGAAAATCTGTTGAAGTTTAATCTCATTTGGAAATTAATTAGCACTTATTTACTGATGGGCTCTTGGGAAAACAGTATGTTTTTGGATGGTTTGCCTAGGGAACTTTGGCAGTTGAGAATATTCTATTTACTCCCCAGAACAGGATCTTGGTTATTACAGTTAGTCTGCACTATTGTTTGTGTGATCTACCATATCGTTGTCAGTAATTATAATCTTTTGGTGTGATGGCGTTAAATAGATATTGATTGTTTGTTTATTTTTTTAATGACATTCTCAGCGAAGTTCACCACACCATATAACACACCTCAGTCTCTACATTGCTGAAGATGCCATTTGATATTTTTTGTTCTATGATTGTATTTTTTTATTTTATTTTAGTCGCACATTAAAGTCGTCCTACAAGAACAAATTGTCGTTTGAATTAAATGGTACTGATGATGTGATTCAAAAATCATCTGAGTGCAGGCTAAATGACAATTGTAAATTGATTTCTATGCAACTTGTGCAGGCACAGGACACAGAAGATACAGAGAAAGGTACAGTAAGATCAATTATAATATACTTAGTGTCAAAGTCCAGTTGTGCTTGCTTCTTATTGTCAAAAGCATATCGCGTCATGGTGAAGAAATTCGAGTGTCTCCCTAGCAACACATCTGAGCCCTGGACATTACTTTTAGCGGGCTGTTGAATAACAAGTCGTCAGACCAAAGGTTGATTTTTCTGTTAAAAACTTTGAGTAAATATAAATTTTATCATAATTTGCTGTATTTTTCTTCTCCTTTTACACTTACACTGGTATATAATAAAGCATTTATTGACTGTGTCCCGTGGAAAGAGTATGTTTTGTGGACCCAAGACTGCCTTTGTTTCTGTGCCTCGGGAAACATTGGCAGTCAAGCATTCACAAGACATACTTTTACAGGTCTTGGGCCCAGTCAATAAGTGTGAAATATTTAGATTGCCTCCCAATGTTGTCAAAATAGATTTGGAGCCATGGTTAAAGTTTCTACATTTCTACACATCAACTTAAAACTTCATTAACTAAAACTACCATAATTGATCCAAGAAAAGATTTGTGAAGAAATATTTGCATGTTATAACGTTTAACGGCTGGCTGTTGTTACGCAGTTGTTACGTGAAATTTATGACCTGTGAAACTTATGACTCGTGGTTCTGCACATGCGCATCACCAT
Source organism: Muricea muricata (assembly GCA_963855995.1). Taxonomy (NCBI): domain Eukaryota; kingdom Metazoa; phylum Cnidaria; class Anthozoa; order Malacalcyonacea; family Plexauridae; genus Muricea; species Muricea muricata. Next base: position 12,236,037 of record OY979719.1, read on the forward strand.
GTGCTCGTGTGCGCTTTGCTCAGCTTAACCCTGGGTTAACGTAAAATTCAATGACGTTTCCTAGCACTTTGTTGATAAGCTCACTAGGTAAGTCTTGAGATTTTGAAATCTAACTCGGAGAAAGTTTATAGGATACTCAGGCAGTAAGTTCATCACTATATAGATAGTGATCTGGCTGTAAAGATTTTGCATTACAACCTTACAGTTATAATTATGTTGCTAGAACCAGTTCAACATAACATTGTCGTATCAATACCGTGTACAAACGTTTGTGATGTCCACAAACTGGCAAAGAACTCAGTTTTAAAGGATCCAAGATTATTCGGCTTATCTGAGGGCATTCAAGTCGTGTGTAGCACGTTGCAAGTCTACAAGGTACAAGGTTTGGGGGAATATTGAGGGGAGGAGGAGGGTGGAGAGGGGGGGGGGGGGCGTTATTAGCCAGAGAGTTACAGGTACAAATTAAAATGTATGTTTACTAATCATCTTCAGGGGGCAACTTTATTTTAGCTTTATATTGCACCTGCAGGCATGTATGTTAACGCGTTCAAATTTTTTGTGGGTTTATTTTATTGGAAAAATAACTCGTGTCATCAGAAAGTTCAAATAAACTATACATATAACACACTGTTATGGTTACCTTATCACTGACATGTTCTTTGTTCTGATAAAGCTTTACTTATCAGACTAGTGCCCAGGAAATTTTCTATTTTTACGTTTTACATTAAAACAGCAATAACTCAGAAGCAGCTTGAAGATAACCGTAATGATATTTTCATGTTCTTCTGATGATGATACACTTTTTGGACGAACTTAAAAGTTCACTGTTTGATGACAAGATTGAAGAAGGCCGAAAAAGGCATTTAGAGTTGTTACATTCGATACTCGTTGAACAATTTGTAAGCAAAATAATTTTTGGCATGAGAATTGAGAAGTTGAGAAGCTAATTAAAATGACCGGTACCATGGCACAAAATGTGCAGTAATAAAGCACATTGATCAATCTACATTTATCTTGATCAAATTCACTGATGTGATCAAACTAGTATTTTTTTTAAACAATTCGTCGCATCGAAGCTTCTTTTCTGAATTGCAAGGATCCTGACATACATTTCTACACTATATGTTTGGGTAGAGTATACATAAAGTATGTGTACGACAGTGTAATATGCGTATTATGAAGAGTCTTTATTGTCTTTGTCAATATATAAGAGATATTAACCGTGCTCAATTGTTAGAATACATGTAAAAAATAAATTGAAACAATTGGAACAAAATGATTGAACATTTTGCATTTCTTTAGTTCTGTCTTCCACAAAATTCTGACTATGATGCAGAAAAACTGACGGAGATATTCTCCAAATACACAAAATATCTTGTAAGTATACATCGCATGTCAAAACTGCTGCTCGGTTTAATGGTATGATTATGGTCAATTTGTACTTTTTTGTGTGCTGTATATGGATGTCGTGTATCAAGTACGGAACATATTTCAAACCTGACAACAACTTGGCAATCTAGAGCCGGGCAAATTCTGTAACGATTAAAAAACTAAAGAAATTTCCGTGGCAAATGTTTTTTTGTATTATAATGAATTCACAATATGCCGATTTCAGACGAAAATACGTTTTTTTTTGACGTCGCATTTCCGTCGAATTTTATATAAAAATAAAATGTCTCACTGGTTGGAGATTTGAAGCGAAAACGGAGCCTAATCGGATTCAAAATACTGCATTATCTCGAGTCCATTTAGATGTCAAATTCATATCAAATAGAAATTTTAACATTGAATTCGAAGGAAATGCGGCGTTTTAGAACAGGCATAGGATAGTTATCAGGAAGTGTTTTATTTAACAATTAGTCGCCGAAGGCGAGGTGATTACAAGCCTATCGAAGAACCTGAGCCGAAGGCGAAGTGAATATAGGCTTGTAATCACCGAGTCTGAGGCGACTAATTGTTTTGGTATAAATTTCCAGGTGTTTACAAATAATAATCAACTAAACTTTACAAAAATTCACTTCAAATTTATTACTGTGTAGAAAAGCAAAAATCAAAAAGCTATAGTCACTGGTCAGTGACTATCACTTCAGAGACAGCGAATCTTGACCAATCAGAATGCAGGAAAATCAATAGTCACCTGAAAATTTATACTAATATGAGCTAGGAATGTTATTAATTAATTTACTGAGTGTAACATGGTACCAAATTACGTCATCATGCAAACGCCATTCAAAGTGACATTCGCATTCGTATCATCGCATGAAATATTTCATATTTCATTGCCAATGTAATAATCCTAGTTGCAGCCTTGCTTTTCTGGAACTCTAAGACAGAAGCAATGTTCTCCCAGAGAGAGAAAGGTACATGTGTGCGTAAGAAGTATAAGGAATCTCGTGCTGTTTTTTAACGTTGATTGATATTTTGATTTATATTCTGATTTGATTTGTGTTTTCAAATGACTAAATGATTAAATTAATCCTGCAATATGCGTTGATTAACCTAAGTTTATGGATGTAACATTGAATTATAGAAACAGTAGTTACTGCCTGTAATTTTGTTTTATGTCATCCTCGTCTAAAATGGTTTTAACATGCAGTCTAACAAATAACAATCAAAGTTTGCTCCTAACATGTCTTATATTTACAGCAAGATAGCATGTCGTAGCGTCAGCTTAATTTTAATTTAAAATATTACAAATTTTGCAAACATATAAAGTGGGAAAAAAAGTAAAAAGCAAAAAAGCATTTTTTGTGATAAGATGATTAATTAACTAAAAATGAATTTAACAAAAACAAGAATTGGCAATGTGATTGGTTAAAATTGATTGGCGAAAAAAATACGTCACGAACAAATAGGAACCGTTCCTACTTTTTTTCTGTTCGTGCGCACAAATTCGCCATTCGCCAAGTGGGCTTACTGCACGGCTACGTTTGGCTCTTCCAGGCTGGTCAAGCTTCGCGGGAATTCTAGTTCTTTAGAAGGTTTTCGTGAAACCACTGCGAGTTAAAGCCTGGTTTTCATTACGACGTAAGCGTAAGCATAAGGAAGCGGAACCTTTGATGTGACATAAGCGTAAGCGTAAAGAACGCAACGTTTTGATATCTCTTATGTCACATCAAAGGTTCCGCTTGCTTACGCTTACGCTTACGTCGTAATGAAAACCAGGCTTAAAGTGCTTATAAGTCCAAAATGGGTTATTGGTGATTCAGATAAAGCTAAAAAAGTTAGTCAGTAGGTTATGATTTAGTTGTTTCGTTAAGCGTTTAGTTACGGAGATAACCGGGCTGAAAGAAGCCAGCTCGTTGAAAAAGTGCGCGCCTGTGGGAGACTGGATCCCAGAAACATGTTTATGTAGACTTGATATACAATTACGTAGTAATTTTAGTCTCGAAGCTCAAAGATCAGCTATTTTTGCGTAACAACACCCGTAAACAACGCATCATTCAGGCATTTTTCCACAAAAAACTACGGTGACACATGCATTCGCAATAGAACGCACCTAGTGACTGTGAAAATTGGTTCCTGGGACCCAGGCCTCTAAGCGTAAAATTTGGATGCGCATTTTTTCCCCCAAATGTGGCCAAACTAGCACGTTTGACTGAATTTATCTCCACAACTAAACGCTCAACCAAAAAACTAAATTATAACTTACTAACTAACTTTTTTAGCTTCTATTTGGATCACCAAAAACCTATTTTGGGTTTATAAGCACTTTAACCAATAACTGTCACATACTTCTCACAATATCTCACTTTTGATAATCACCGCTTGTTTCTGAGAGGAAGGTTATTGAAATTGTGTCTTTCAATTTGCCCCGGGGAACTCTACGCAATTGTGTTTCCTCTGCTTTGATCCTAAGTTGGTGTTGTGCATAACTCTGGACAGTAGGGTTTGGCTCGTTGCTTTCCTCCAAGTCCGGCACGTTGGAATGCCATTTGTGTAGACGACCTGCTTTTTCAAATGATTTTAAATGATTTTAGATGTTTCTCTTGTGTATAAGTGAGTCACATAAGTTACCTATCCGGCGCAAGGCACCTCTTTGAATCTTTCAATTCATAATGAACGAGACATAACATAGAACCAAATATTTTGTGTGTCTTTAAAGAACGAGAGAATGTATTACTTTGTGAATCGAATGGCCCCGGGAAATTCCGCCATATTCCGGAGGAATTTTCTTATACTTTAACAAAATGTTGACAATCTTTATTTTGACAAGATTTTAACAATCTTGATACGCACTCATCGTTGCATGTGTCAGCGAAAGCGTAGTCAAGCAGACGCACGAAAGTGACTGATCGTATTGTAACAAAACAATTTAATGACAGTTTTGCTCGAACTTGTCCACGCCTGCCTTGCATATGAGTACAGGACTTCATGTGCGCATCTTATTTTCCTCATCTTTATGTATTCCATTGTTGCATTCAGTTTGTTCGACACCTGAAATTTGAAATATTAAACTTGTGCTCATTTTTTATATTGCAGTCACCTTCTAAATGGTTTGCTGTTGCTTATAAAGAAGCAGTTTGCCATGCGTGTCCTTATGATGAGTTTGATTCTAGAACATCACAAAATTTTTACCGTTTTGAAGGTAATGGTTTAGGAATTTTTTTTGGAAAAAACTGGGGAGCAAGAAAGGGAATCTGAATTGTCAGGAGTTCTTATGGATTACTTTACTTTCTTTTTAATTTTTTAGATGAATTCCAACGTCTAGGTTTGTTGATGTTAGATTGCTGGAGGATATATTGTAAGTAATGTCATAATCCATCACATGCACCAAGAATAGTTTAAACAAGACGCCTTGTTGGCGTAAACACAGGTCACGTTTAAGAACCAGTTGCCTAAAAAATCCTGCTGCAAATGGGCTAGTTATAAATAATAGCATGGCTTGGAGATTGTGATTACATGGCCCCGTAACCCGAGGGAGTTACAAACCTCCCGACGGAAAGGGACATTTAATGACTAATCTCTCTCAAGCTATGCTATTAGTTTGTAATATTATAATTTACCAGGGTTTTCAAGCGCATCATTTGTTTTTACTAATTGTTAAAACTGCAGTGCTTTGTTGTTGTGTAGAATGTAATTACTGTCATGTTTGACCATGAATAACCGAACGGCGGGCGATTAGTTAGTGATCGACCCAGTAAAAACAAAAAAAAAACAGGCAACCTATGCTATTACATACATTAGGTAAAATAGTCAAATCCAACTCAAATCAAATTAGAATCAAACTCAAATGATAGATTCAAACGGAATTGCGTTCGTTTACAACTTCAATAAAATTATATATAAAACAGCCGAAAAAGCCCGCGTGTTAGTAACATATTTTAAAAAATGAAGTCGTTGTTGTGGTTAAAATTTCAAATTTTTGGTCAATTGCAATTATGTTTTAAAAATGTGTGTAACGATTGAACAATTTAGAGCTCGTACTAACACAAGCACAGACAACGAACAACGGTTTAGACATTGATATATTTATCAAATAACGAGCCGTATATTATCTCAAGACATCATTTACAGGTTATCACCTACACACAATTACTCATTTACAGGCAACATTGTCAAACTTTGTAATATTAAACTAATGTATAATATTACACATTTACACGCAATATACACCAAACTATGGCCGCGAGACTGCATGCAATCACGATTCTGAATATTAGAACAATATTCTTTACAATTAACGAAGTTAAATTATATTGCACACTAAAGGTTTCATGCAGATTGCCTTGGCACTGTGAGATGCGAGAGATATTTTTTTGGGAGCTGAGATAACGTTCATTTACTTATCAAATAGTAAGCAATAAATTATCTTAAGACATCCATATCGTTCACACTACCTTTAACACTATTACCTACACACAATATTCATTTACACACAACATTTATTAAACTAAGCAATATTAAACTATGTATATATTAACTATGTATATATTAACTATGTATATATTAACTATGTATAATATTCAATATTTACGCGCAACATGTATGAAACTATGGCCGAGACTGCATACAATCACGACCACGACTCTTGTTCCCTTGAACAATATTCTTTGCAATTAACGAAGTTGAATTATATTGCACACTAAAGTTTTTCATTGCAAAAAGTTCCATTCAGATTTCTTCGGCACTGTGAGATGCGAGAGATAATTTTTTTGGTAACTTAATTCAAAATCAAATTTATAATACGGAACCCTGATTGGGCCACCACCATCAATCGATCTCAGACCTGCAATTATTAATTCAATATTGCACGACGCGTCACAAACACTGGAAACGGGAGACAGGAGACTGGAGACGGGAAAAAAATAATGAGACCGAAATTATGACACGGTTCACTTCGTGACCCGTGTAATTATCATTCGATTCATTTTTGGCACCGTAAAGGATCCTTGATATTTGTAGTACTCGACAGTGCATTCATTATTTAATATATTATACAAGGTGTATGAATAAAGTAGTTCCAATTAGCCGCAATGTGCTCTTTTAATTTGAATGAAATTCAAATGTAAACTTCATTCGAACGAAAATAAAATATTTACACATAGGAAATCAGTAATAACGTCCTAAATTTCGCAAGTGTTTACTCTCTCTCGCGCCGCTTTTCGAATCATTAGTTCGAAACATTCCGTTCTGTCAAATTAATACAGCAGATTACAGCTAATTTAAATATGCAGCTCCTTCAAAGAGTCTACCTTTTTTAATACACTCTGCATATGATAATCTGTCTTTCACTGTTTAATGCTTACGTAAGTCTTACGCCCTGTATAACATGTTGAGCCTTATGATACAAATGAAAGAACTAATATGTCATTAGACTGCATAGTAACATGATTTGTCCGATATAAAAAGGCTCGACTGTCCCTAAAGTCTTCACACTAGTTGTCATTATACTAATCTGTTTCAGTTTCCGGAAAGCCGCGTGAGTAAACGACAATTCTAGAGATACTTTATTTTATTCATGTAGCACCGAACGGACACTTGGAGTCAAAAGCTGCTAAGAAGACTCTCATACCACATGGAATCAGTGATGTGGATATGAACAGCGTCATTGCATTTCATGGGTATGTGATAATGGTGATGTCAGAATTTGTAACTGATTTTGATTAAGTGATTCGATGACGAGTTTGAAAACAGTACAAAATAAGCCTGTGTACATGTTGCCTGTGGGTGGGTGGGTAGGTGGGTGGGTGGGTGGGTAGGTGGGTGGGTGGGTGGGTGGGATGGTAGGAAGGAGAGGCGCCATCGATATGTAATAAGTTTATATCTAAATGTTATATGATAAATATCTTTATCACACACTTGTGCCTTTATCCGGGCGATAACACGGTGACATAAAAACGATATGTCCCGTGATATCGTTTTTTGTCCCGCGATATCGTTTTTTGTCCCGCTCAAAACAAAGATGGCGTCCGACTGAAGGATCGATAGAGAGATAACAATAAAAATATAAAATAATACAAGGAAAATAACACAAAGAAATTTGCAGCTATTAAAAGATAAGTTATTTTTGGTTTGTTTTTGTAATTTCTACCTGTTTAGCGTATTTTAAACAATAATTTTGAATTCATTTTGAAATGTACTCGAAGTATAAATAATTTGAAAATGTAATCTGGTTTTTGCTCTAGATAAAGGCACAAGTATGTGATAAATAGGTTATCACATTCGAGACTCGGTAATATCAGTTTTATCGCTCTCGTTACGATATCATATTTTGTCCCCAAAATATGATATCGTCTCTCGAGCGATAAAACTGGTATCACCTCGCCTCTCATATGATAACCTATATTTATCTGTGTCTCGAGTTGTTATAAAAAATGATATCTCTGCTTCCATGCGTGAAACGCGGTCGATATTGCCGCCGTTCGATGTAGCTCATTATGGACTATTCAGACACCTAAATTTTGTGTGACGTTGATAGTACTGGTATATTAAATAAGCAAAAAGGGATCTTTGCAACAGGTTTGCCTGTAGGGACGTTAATAGAGTGGGGTATATTCATGTATTTGTGTTCTGCCCCTGATTGCATTATAATTGTTCACATTTTACAGTATTTTTGTCTTTATCCGGAATCGGACAGTAAAAACTTTAAAAAATTTTTACAAACTTGTCATTAAATCACTGTTCGAAACAGGATCACCTTTCAATTTATAACAGTAGTTATATCTTCAGCCATTGCATAGTGAAATCGATGGTGATAAACAATATTTCCGTACGAAATTGATTTTGCTGTTTGTGTTCAGTGATAGAAGTTTTCCCTCAATCTGTTGGAGAAACCAACTGGATGAAACAGTTATGTTACGGTCTGGCTCAGTTTCAAACAGAAGGTTTGTGTTGAAAAATAAGGAGGAGTTTAGGAAATTGGGGGGTTTTTTTGGGAATAATCATGCATAATTCTGAATGTAGCTCCACCTGTTTCTGAACATAATATAATATTGTTAGACTAGGTTGTTTTCAAGTTTGCAATACAGTGCAATGGCCCCTCATATTTTGGCGTCCCAAAAAGCTTGGCACGTTTTTTAAGCACATTTTAATATAACATCTGTTATTGAGCTTTCAAAAGAATTTTAATTTCATTATTCATTGATTGTGAAGGCTGAGGGAGGCTTAAGCAAAACAGTAGTCAATGTAATTTGGACATCCCTTGTCCATTGATATAAATTGGACATGCCTTGAAATGTGTTTAATTGATTGTTTCTAAAAAATGTACCTGATTGCATAAAATAGTCTTCTGTTTATTTAAATTGTTCGACTATATTTTTATAAATGAGCCAAATTTTTGGCACATGCACATGTAATACACCTACTGTATTTTTGTAGAGGATTATTAGACACTAGATGCGAAGCTGATGAAAATTTTTTGGCTTCTGTTTGTTTTCAAAATAAACAGTCAATTGGACATAAGCTGGTAGTCTTCACTGAACAGTAAGTCATTGGCCAGTCATGTCGTTTTAACACAACTTTGCAACCCCTTCCTTTCGGCTAGGAGCCGTTACAACTCAATATAACACTGTTATTTTATCTATTTTGTATTCCTTGTGCCATATAAGTACTATTTAAACCACGAGCAGGAGTGCTTTATTAGATGTAAAACCCGAGGTGCAGCCGGGCATTTTATATCTGACAAAGCACGAATTGCGAGTATTCTAAATAGCTTCAAAAACGATCTTTTTTATACCCATCTTGTTAGTTTGTTTACGAAAGAATTTTCAATATAGATGTTGTGTAAGAAGAGAAAATCGAGGCAAAATCTATATCACATATAACATATAAAGACTCCTTCACGGCTCTGATTTCCTTTGTATTTTGCTCATGAATTATTAATGAGTTTTTAAAGTTATATTAAAATTGTGTGAAAGCACTGCGTCCTGCGGGCGTCGTGTGATATATTTTTTATAATTTATTTTTCGTAAATATACATTTAACGAATAGATTACATTTTGCTGTTGTCTGTTCAGTTATGGATACACGGTAGACGACATAATGTGGTAAGAGCATCAGTGACTCACCTAGGCGGCTCGTGGGCCAGTTTTTTGTTCTAACCACATTATGACGTCATACCGTGTATCTATAACTGAACAGACAACGGCAAAATGTAATCTATTTGTTTTATATAATAAAAATGTGAAAAATTTTGGCTAAAATAAGCTTTTCAGTGCGATGAAAAGACTGACGTGATCATGATCTATAGAAAGCAAAGCACGCCATTGGCTGTCGATAATTCTAAAATTGCTGTCATTGGCTTGTGGCTAAAATGGCGTCAGCGCGCGTCTGTCCTCTGATAGATCACAGTTCTCGACCAATGAAAATCCAGAATGAACTCTGATTATTATTGAATTTCTTATATATTACATCTTACATCAATTCCATGTTGTTGTTTTATTGATGCACAAATTAAAAAAAACAATGCACAAATTTACACTTGATCTGTAACAAACATGTCCTGAAAAATACTACTTACAGTATCTTTAGCATCCATGCATGTCAAACAAACTTATAATTTAGTTTAAGTGCAACTTAAGGAAGGTTTTGGCAAGCTGCGCGAACAGCAAACATATAACTGAAATAGAGTCTTTATGCAAAACATTTAAGTAATAATGTTAAGGTTTTAACAGCTTTAATCTTCAATTAAGTTAAAATAATTGATGAAACATTTGTGGAAATTTTAGGGTCCGCAATAATACCGCTAGTCTGCTCACTACACCAGGACAACAACTTGGTGGTCAGATCAAGCCCCAACAAGGCGAAGGTACAGTATTAGAAAACAGGCTTTCTATTTAACTTGCATGCACTCCCATTTATCTAGTTAACGCCTGTTTTTTTTTTTCATTTATTTTTATTTCATTTTCATCGTGGCTTGTGTTCTATTTTTTATTTCGTTTTAGCATTTTGCTATCCTCATGTGAAATTTGTTTACACCGACAAAGAAATGATTCCGGATCATAAAATTGTTAACCAAAGCGCATGTAAACTCCAGACGCTACTGGCTGCAGAATGGTGAGTTTGTGATTGTCACATGAAGTATGATTACAGCACCAAGCTAGGTTGAAGTTCTGTTCTATTACAAACTTCAGATTTATTCTTTGTGTTTTGATTATAGTGTTGATGTAATTTGAAATAATCGTATTTAATTAGCCTTGTTGCGTAGAGGTTTCTAATGCAGTAAAATAATGAAGGTTATATTGAACTGTGAAAATCATATTGGTATAATGGCCTTTGCACATTGTTCCTGTCTCGCATATTTCGTGAAATATTTTATATGAATAACCTGGGTCCGTTTGTCTCTTGCATTTAATGATATTAATTAATAATAATATTAATCTCGCTAACGGTGATTTCAGTTTTGAAACAAGTAGAATGAACCACATGAAACTAGTCCTAAATATTCAAATAACAGTGCCTAGAATGTTGCTAATCTATATGGCGTTTAAAAGCAGCTACCAGGCACCAGAACATATGATATTAGTCTCATAGCTAATTACTGTAGCATAACTGAGGGTGGTAAGGGGAAGGGGGGGGGGGGGGGGGGTCACGTTCACAGCGGGAAAAAAGCAGTTTCGCGATTCATATGTCTTAAAAAAACAGCTTCACGTTTTATCTATAGTACAGTTTGTTTACAGATCTATCACGTTCCTTTAGATAGCCTAGATTTTATTTCTTCAATACGTATAATCTTCCAATGTTTGTCGACCTCTGAAGAATTTTTAATCTTATTTGAACAATGGGTTCATGGTTTAGGAACTTGAGATCTATTATTCTCATTTCACAGAGCAAATTTATTGAGAATGCCGCCCACGGGCGTAAAACAAATCACATTTCACGGCACCATATATTCAAAATGCTGTTGGAAAAAAACAAACTAAAAATGTTAAAAAAATAGATGTGCAGTCGAAAAGCTGTTATATAAATGCTAAATCTCTTTAAAATATGTTTTAAATATTTTTTGCTTCTTCTACCTCCCATTTTTGTTATTAAGACAGGAAAATGACTTATTGCATATTTAATTTGAATACTTGATAATAAATTTACTTGGTAAATTATAATGAATAATAATGAATTTATGCATAAATTTATTCGATGATAAATATAGAAAATTTATGCGATAATAAATTTGATTAACACTGTCGTATTTGTCACAGATTTTCCCTCTTTCTCATAAAAGGTGAAATCGCTCAGAGATCTTGAGTCTTTTGTGTCCAAATCATTCAACCACATCAGTCAGGATTGAGTGTTTTGCACAGTTTTTTCCTGCGTCGCTATTGCTTTTGTAAAATTCGTTGTATATTTACATCTGCGAAACAATATTAATTTATTATATATGAATATTCCCCCCTCCTTAATTATATATACTACAGTGGCAGGTATCCAACAGCAGTACAAATTCAAAGTCAATACATCTTCCATAACCTGAAAAAAGGCCAACGAATTGCCATGAAGTATGCCTTCAAATCACCGCTTTTTATAGAAACCACTGAAAGTAACAAAAAACGGGAAGGTTGTGTTGAGGTTTGCTGATACAGGCTTTTTGTTTGCAAAACAACAAGTTTATTAGCTTTTTTCAAATGTTAATTTCTATAATGTAAAGTATTGTTTTTCTTTTAGTGCTGACAAATCATTTCTTTCTGATCTGGCGGAAACCCAATGGCTTTCACAAATAAGTGAACTGCTGGAAACAACATCATTGATTGTAACAGCAATGAGCACAAACAAGTTATCTGTCCTGATCGGTTATGAGGATGGTTGTGATCGGACGGCCCAGGTTTCTTTTTAAAATTATCTATATGATCTGGCAAAGTCTTTTATAATGATGTAGACCTTACGCATAAATCGTGATTAGGACCGTGTATTCTAGGAAACGGAAATCTACGCATTGCTATTGGTCACTCGTTGCAAACAGTGACTAATAATAACAATGCTTATATAAATTTCTGTTTCCGAGGATACACGGTCCGGGTCACGATACGGTCTATTGAATACCTTTACACGAAGCTTTAGTCTATGTAAAATTTGAGCACATTTGATATGTTAATATGTCCCTCAAATAATATCCTAATCAACCTATCTGTGTCAACGTGCCAGTTAATGATGGTATATCGTATATTCTGAATTTCTAGTGAATAATATTATAGTAATAATTGAAATTGTAATTGTCAGTCTGGTATTCGTATTGATTGGTTGAAATTTTGTAATTTTTAAGGATTTACGAAGCAAATAATACATGCCGCGATATATTAGCCCGGAAAATACATATATTTCTCAAAATACCACCAAAAACATCGCTACCGTTATCTCTACATTTTAAGCTAAGACTAAGTTTGACTTTAACTTTGTTTACGTCCGAAATATTACATTTGACAGTTCGCCTCGAAAATCCTTGCCATTCTGCATTGTATATGCCTTAAAATACCTCTAAATGAACCGCTATTATTAAAATATTAAGTATTGAAGAAAAATATTAAATTCAGCGAATTTTTCGACGCAGTGCAAATGTCGCATTGTGAATTAATTTTAACCCGGGAGTGCCGTTTCACCTGTCTAAACATACAAAACAAACAGAGGACACGGGACCGTATCTACAGGTCAAAATACTGTATGTAGCGTGCTGACTGTTTCTTAAGATCAGTATCACACCAACTGTGCGGTGACCGCAGTCATCGTGTAGAAATACGAACAGCAGGTGTCCAGTATTTAAATAATTGTGTGTTCTGTGGAAAGCAACACAGAAACATCCTGGTTTATAGATTATCTAAGAAACATGTCTTTAAAGGGGACATGGGCAGATGAAAGGGGACATGGGTAAATGAAAGGGGACATGGGCAGATCATATAATGATCAAGGCTATTACAAAGCGTTGAATTGAAATGTTCATATTAAACAATCAAAAGACAGATTTTCAGCAACTGCATTAGTCCAAAGTCATTCAGGAAATGATCCAAGGGAGTCTTTCTTAGAATAGTCGTATTGAATATATCAAGAATTATAGAACAAAAACAAAATGGGCTGCAGATAGAGCTGTGAAAACTCAATGTGGTGCCTTTTTTTCATCTATGCCCCTGCTGGAAATCAGGTTTTACTATTGAGCTCAGAGCGATAAAAAAAAGGTTTTTTTACTAAATAATGCTTATGCGATTTTGGGACTGTGGTTGATGTGATATTTTAAAAACACTGAATTGATTGCTGCTCATCAACTGTCTTATCAATATGCATGTTTAGCAATGTTCATTAGCTACGTATATAGTGAGAGTAAAAAGTGCTAATAAATCATTCTCTTGCATTTATTACAGTTGTCGAGTTTGGCCCAGTTACTTCTTGATCCATATTATCGCACAATTGATGGCTTTCAGGTTATATAACTTCTATTTTAAGTCCAATGTATATACGCGACTGTTCTCTCTGAATTCTGTGATAATTTACTTTCACCACAGGAGACTTAATAAACAGTTGTATAATGCAGACTGGACTGGTTATGGTATTTTGATTATATTTTTAATTTTAATAGGTTTTTAATTTTAGGTGTTAATACAAAAAGAATGGCTCTCCTTTGGCCACAAGTTTGCAGAACGATGTATTTCTCCGATGTCAACCGAGGAGCGCGGACCAATATTTTTACAATGGCTTGACTGTGTTTGGCAGGTAGTATAGATTTATTGCGATAGTACCAAGCACAATAGCAAATGTCTTACATATAATATTCGGCCAATCGCTGATATATGGGCCACGATGATATAGTCTTTACATCGCCCCTTGCGCGGTAATACACAAACATGCATAAACAACCAACGAAACAAATTTTTCGTTAATAATTGCTTTAGACGAAGTGACTCGTGTTTTAATTATGGAGTATTTAACAACTCATGCAGTATATTTTATATCTTGTTATTTTAGCTTCTCAATCAATTTCCTTTTTCATTCGAGTTCAATGAAGAACTTCTGCAGGTAGGTGTATAAGGTTGTGTGTGTTTGATTGAGGTACAAAACCATTCAGACTGATTGAGGAAAAGTGTCTCTTTGGCCGTGTTCATTAAGGTGGAGAAAAGAGTAACAACTTTTTTTATTTTACCAATTATGAGATTTATATTCCAGTCCTCTCTTTTTGTATTTGTATTTAATTATCTTTATACATGCAACCTATCATTGATATTGATTTTCATAGGGCCTTGTAGTTATTTAAAATGGCATAGCCAGCGTAGATAATTGGAGAGACGATTATTCATATACTCGCATTCACAGACCTTAAAAATGATTTATTTCAAAATAAGTTAACGATGCAAAACACTACATGAATCCACTGCCCTAAATTTTCACATGCGTATAAGGAACGCGTTTGCACCGTAACGAGTATATTATGTGATCGCTTATGTCATATTGTAAAGGGAAAAAAATAATTGATAAGATATAATTTGAACGTTTGAATGGTAAATATTGTTCATTATTTTGTTAGACAATTGCAGACCATGTATATTCTTGCCGGTTCGGAACATTTCTTTGTGACTCGGAGCAACAATTTGAAGAAGAAATGGTATGTTTATTGTTTTTGGTAATTATCTTTATCTATGCGGATAGGAGGTGATGGTGGGCGGCAACTGCAGCTAGAACACGCCTCTCATGTCTAGTTAAATTAATCTAGTTCAACTAAATTCGGGGCTTTAAAACCTAGAAATTTATAAATATTTATTGTGCATATTTTACAATATTTTCTGAATTTCAAAATTGGATGGTGAAAAATAGTTAGTAAATGCGGCTTAGCTGTTTTATGAAAATGTCGAAAGCCACTTTTCACTCGTCATAATGGTTTCAGCGTTATACCTTTGCCCGAAAATGCGCAATTAACTAAATACCTGTACTCAACTATATGAACATTTTGACGCGACATCAACAGTCCTTGTCAAACCAACTGACAGCGTCACACCACACGAGGCTATTTGTAAAACCAGGAATGAGGAATCAAGGGATGGAATCAGGAATTAAACAAGGAATACGAAAAGCCGAAATCTGTAAAACCCGGAATTGCAAAAGCCGGAATCTGTAAAACCTGAAATTGCAAAAGCCGAAATCTGTAAAATCCGGAATTGCAAAAGCCGGAATCTGTAAAACCCGGAATTGTAAAAGCCGGAATCTGTAAAACCCGGATTTGTAAAAGCCGGAATTAGTAAAACCTTGATTTGTAAAAGCCATTAACTGTAAAACCCGGAATTTCGAAATCTGTAAAACACGGAATGTAAAAACCAATGAAAAATAATTGTAATAAATGAAAAAAACTAAATAAAAAACAATTTAATAATTTTAATTCAAAAATGTTTTATATTTCTTATTGATCAACACAACAAAGCCAATGGTTTGAGTTAGTTGTGCAAGTTCAGTCAGCTTTTGTGCCACAACCATTCATTTCCAAATAACTTTGTTTAATTCTGGCTCATAAAGTGCAAAATTCTCCATTTATTTTTCCAATTATAGTGCGACAATCACTGATTGCAAATAACTTTATTCAATTCTGGTTTTTAAAGTGCAAAGTTCTCCATTCATTTTTCTAATTATAGCGCGACAATCATTCATCAAGAATAACTTTGTTTAATTCTGGCTTCAACAAAAATTTTACGGTACAAGATGCTCAGGATAAAGCGCTGCTTGGAATGCTGGGGTTACTGATAAGAGACTAATATGGAACGCAGTATATCTCGTCACAAGGCATTCTCCTCGTAAATGGAAATAAACGTTCTGAGCAGAGCTGCTTCGTTGCAACCGTCCGGTCAATCTCTCTCTGTACTCCCGAATTTACGCGACGGAAGTTGATAAGATCATCTGGACAGTTTCTGGAGGTTTTTGATAATTCCACCACACCCATAACATTTTGAAACTTTCCTCCCTTCGACCCACTTTAAATAGAAGGTTGATGGTAGACTGGCGACTTGGCGTGTTGTGCTACTCTTGGGCGAGGTCTGAAATGCAGAATTCTGCTGGGGCCCTTGGGAATTTGGTAAATCTAAATTGGGAAATCTGTTGGACTGGTATCCGTTGTTTGCTATAGAATGATGCAGGAAATAATGTCTTCTGAAGTTTGACAATGCAATAGAAAAACTAGCCATTGAAGAATATTGACTCACGTGGGCTTCTGATGCACTACAACGCATTGCTGCAGTGTGCGTTGATGGGATCGAGCAATCGGAAGGTGTTTGCCAACCAGAAGGCAATCTCCACATTGCAGATGAAGGATAAATACTCGATTGCTGCATAGAAGGCATTTCTGGACCGGTAGAAAATGCCGACATTGCTTTTGAAGGATAGACACATTGCTGCTGTGTGGAAGGCATTTGTGGTCCTGTAGGAAATGCTGACATTGGTTGTAACGGATTGACGCTGTGATGCTGTGTCGATGAAGTTGGCTGTTGTGATGTAACTGCACGGCTGTCGCTTTCTTCGTTTGTCAACAAATAAACGTGTCTTTGGACTGGCTTTGTGTTAGCATTAGTTCATTTTCTTCCTGGTGGCTTTCTTTCCGCTGTTTTAGGTCCACCTTTCTCGACCATATCCATCGATGCACGCTCTTCTCTTCTTATTAAACGTGGTGATAAACTCGTCCAGCATTTCCTTCTTTTGGGCGACGGCCAAGACGTCTTCGCAGATCTTCGTAGCAATGTTCACGCAGGACCGGCACATGACAAAGAACCACCTTTCCCTGGCGTGACGCAGTGTATTTTGTTGCACGTACCAGCCACGATAAACGACCCATCTTTCGGTCCTTGTTTTGGAATCACACTTCCAGGTGTAGCAATGAGTTTGGATGCGCGTTCAAAAATCGCCTCCAGAATCGTCGTTGCAATGGTGGTTATGCCACTTGCTTTTGCTGTGATGTTAAGACCACGCTTTGCACTTTCTGGGGTCTCCAGTTCAGCAAAATATAAAACGTCAATAATATGCTTGCTTTCTTGAATTTAAACACTTTTGTCATCAGCTGTTTATTCAAGTGTCTTCTTTTTGTGTCTCGAATTCCTGCTGTCGTACTCGAGTTGGACCTCTTCCAAACGCAGCATGTTCGTCGTTTTGTTGCTGCGTTTCTACGATATTCTTTATCTTCTCTACAAACTCGTGGGGCTTGCTCGCACTAAAATGGAGATTTGCTTGATAATAAAATTAGCGGATTTAGGATCGCTATTCTTGTACTCCAGCGGTGGATCACCTAATCAGACGTCGACTCGAACAGGTTTTAATATGGAGTCTTTCATTTCATTTGCCTGAAATAGGAAAAAAGTGGGGTATGAGGTATTAACTTGCATAGATTTTGAGGTGTGGCGCTGTTCTTCTCGTGGTTGGATTGAACGATCTGGCGCCCCCCATGGATATTTTAATTTGTAAAGGTCTGATTTTGCATCTGGTTCCTATTTGATAAAGGATAATTTTGCTAAATTCTTCAGGATAACTTTTTTTGCTGTAGTGAAAGCCTGTACATAATATATATTTTAATACTGATTAGACAGGTATATTAGATGCGATGAAGAATTTCGATCTCGATTTAATTGACGTCTTTATAGACAAAGTAAGCTATTTTTCTTGGCCTTGATGCGCCGTTGTATCGCAAAGTTTTAATTTTCCGATCTTTTACAAGGTCTTGTTTTTACACAGTCAACCCAGCAGGGTAAGTTGGCTGAAAACACGGAATCCGGAATTTGCTGTAATACTTTTTATGAACCAATTCCAAGATAATTTGCTGTAAGACTTTTTACTAACCAGAATTGACTTTGAAAATAGTAAATTTATTAAGGGAATTATAGAAAAAATCATTGAAATCTTGACAGTTAGATCCTGTTGAAAACTGTAGTGTAGCAGACGAAAGCTTGAAATAAATTTAATTTTTTATAAGAGAACGTTTTCATTAATTAAGATTTATACCATTAACCGTCTGAAGCATGTCACTTACCTTTTCGCATAGAAACAAATCAATGAATGATTTCAATCTTCTTTTGGTTACTGCCATTTAGTTTTTCTCTCTCTTCCCATTTAGCTTTAAGGGCGGCAAAAAATCGTGGTCAGAGTTGTAATCTTTTTCGTGCAGGAACGCTGTAGCTGAAGTAATATTTTTTGCAATTTTTTTGAAGTGAAGCCAGTTCTTCAACATATCTCCACTAACGAAGAAGTCTAAAACGCGGCGAGAGAGGTAACGGGGTCGCTGTCAATTCCAAATGACTGAAAATCAAAGTATAAGTATTGCAACATAACAGCCAATGGTTTGGGAACAACATTTTCGCAGTTTAGCTCGTTAAGAATGCGAACTTCTTTTATAAGTAAATCAGTGTCTCGTTGATTAGTTTGTTTGTTAGCTTTCGTGACAACGACAGCTTGGTTCCTGTATTCGCCAGTATATACATATCCGAAGCATCCTTCTCCAAGCATACGTTCATCTTTAAGACCACTCGCCTTTCACCTCTAAGGTTCCGAGTTCGATCCCCAGTAAGGTGGACTCGAACCCAGTCCTCATGTGATAAGAGTATAGTCAACACTCTGCCGAAAGTCGTGGGTTTTCTCCGGGCACTCCGGTTCCTCCCACAGGGAAAATTGACAGGCTGGGAGTACTACGGGCCCACAGTAATTGACTCACGCTGTTGTGGTGACCCTGCCCTTGTGGCAAAGCTGAAATAAAAAAAATAGATTCCGGCTTTTACAATTCCGGGTTTTGCAGATTCCAGGTTTTACAACTCTGGGTTTTCGTATTCCTCATTCCATTCCTGATTCCATTTTTTGAATCCTCATTCCGGCTTTACAGATAGCCCACCACACGACAACAGCCCGGCGATCTTACAATCTTACGTCATCTTTATACCTTCTGATTCGACAAAGCTTCCCTCCAGGACAAACTTGTGAACAATACTTGGGGGAAATCTGCACTTCATCGATCCTTGAAGGCACACTGACAAGATCCTACACCACACGACAATAGCCTAACAACGTTACAGTCGCACGTCATCTTCACTTCTTCAGGACTTGACGACAGACCTAGCGTCCATGATCTATGGTTGATCTTACACAACACGAGTAGTAGCCTAACAATCTTGGACCGAGTGACAAAACAATATTTTAGTATTGCATTACGTTTCATCTCGCCGTTCGTTATTGCCAACGTCAAGTCATTTATTATTGAGTTGTCATGTGTTACGTTCCTTGTACCTTTAATAAGTATACAACAACGCAAAATAATAGTTCTATTATTCTTTGACTCGTTTAATTTTGTTCAAATACGTACAATATTTTCAACTACACAAAACGTACTTAAAACGTGTTCTTCTTTCATCCCATATCCGGTGTCACATGACACGCTGTCTCGTTTCTCCGGGGATAATATCCCCGGTCAATACGTTCTTACATTTCACACTCTCCTCAACTTTAAGTGTGTTCTCCTACTCACTAACATGATACCGAAACTTGCATGTATCTTCAGGGTGATCAGGCCTTACGATTCGCAAGTTCTGTTCCTAGCGCCGTCCATTAGAGATCTAGTGCTTCTGGCACTGTTCACAATTTAAGCATGCAATTTTTAACGAGTCATAAATTTTTTTTTCTTCTTTTTAACTAAATATAAAACAAATGTGTTGCATCAAGTATCTACCAGTAATATCCATGCGCTGGATGGAAAAACAGAGGGAACGGTGGAGGGAAGAAAAAGGGATAGAAAGGGAAAAGGTTTGGTGGGAAAACTGGAGTTGGAGGGATTAGAGGCCAGAATTGTCACGTACGGTGGAAATTCCGTAGGATTGCCCATTGAATCATAATGCAACATATTTGGCGGTCGTCTGTTCCGAACTGGGCGCTGCCGTACGTATCCCTCGGCCGCTTCGTTATTTTCCGCGTTTGTCTCGTTCTC
Organism: Muricea muricata; assembly: GCA_963855995.1. Classification (NCBI taxonomy): domain Eukaryota; kingdom Metazoa; phylum Cnidaria; class Anthozoa; order Malacalcyonacea; family Plexauridae; genus Muricea; species Muricea muricata. The sequence goes on from OY979719.1 coordinate 12,256,387, forward strand.
GTATACTCCAGTTTCAGGTACTTCGACTACCGCGTCATCCGTAACTTGATTGTTAGCGCCATCACTCCCTTCATGTCCATCAACTTCTTCAACATTTGTCTCAAATGCTCCACTTTCAGGTTCGTCAACTGCCACGTCATCCGTAACTTGATTGTTGACACTACCCGCTTCATCATGTCCAGCTTCAAACACTTCTTCAGTCGCTGGATGGAAATTGACCAATGTTGCCGCTTCGGTGTGTTCACCTTGATTAGGTACATTCGCTTTTGGAATGGTGTCGGACAATTCTTCCGGCGTTAATCCGTATGTTTCGCCCTCGTCACTTTCCACGTAATGAGCATCCTCATCACCCGATGTTTCCACCTTACTCTGAACGTCGGACTTGTCTTGTGACCGTTGTCTTTCGCTCGCTTGTTTACTCGACATCGGTTGAGTTTTTAATTCTGGTGAGAGGAAGTCACAGGGTAGAAGCTGATTTCTATGCAGGACTTTCGACTTCGTTGTGCCTTGGCCTTCAGGTCTTACCTCGTATACTGGCATTTCACCTTTACGCTCGACGACTTCGTGTATTTGGTTCTCCCAGTAAGCGCGCAGTTTCCCAGGACCACCCCGCTCGGAAAGATTTCGGACCAGTACGCGATCGCCAGGATGAAGCTCCGTGCAACGAATCCTTTTATCATAGTGCTTTTTTCCCGCTGCTGCCGACTTTCTACTGTTTTCCATTGCTTTTGTATACGCTTCCTTCATAGCCCCTTGCCATTGTTGAACATACTGTCTGTAACAACCGGTGGACTTCGAGAGGGATGTACCAAAGATGAGGTCTATCGGGAGTCGAGGTGAGCGGCCAAATAGCAAGTAGAAGGGTGAGAAACCTGTTGCATTGTTAACTGTGCAATTGTACGCGTGCACTACTTTATTAACCGAATCCTTCCATTTGCATTTCTGATCTTCTGGTAATGTTCTTAACATCGACAACAGAGTCCGGTTGAATCTCTCGGCCTTTCCATTGGTCTGTGGATGGTATGGCGTTGTTCGGAGGCGTTGGATTCCTGTGAGTTTCTGTACCTGATGAAAGAGTTGGTTCTCAAATTCTTTACCTTGGTCGTGCAATATGTGGGCGGGAAAACCAAACCGGAGAATAAAATCATTATAAAGTTTTTCCGCCGCGGTTGTGCTCGACTTATTTCTCGTTGGATAGGCTTGTGCGAACCGGGTGAAATGGTCCACGATGACTAAAATGTACTCGTATCCGCCAAAACATTTCTCCAAATGCAAATAATCTATTGAAATCAGTTCAAATGGGGATGTTGTTTTAATGCTGCACAACGATGCACGTGTTGGTTGAGTCGGTCTTCGCTGTTTGAGGCAACTGCACTTGTTGGTGATAAAATGTGTAATGTCATGTTCCATGTTTGGCCAATAAAATCGCTCTCTTGCCAATTGTACCACTCTCTCTGCTCCTAGATGTCCCATGTTTTGGTGAAGCTCTCTGTAAACCGTAGCATGATATTCTTTTGGCAACACCAGTTGGCTGTAAGGACCGCTTTCACGACGTAGCAGTCCATCTTTTCCTATCTTCAGTTTATGCCACTGCCGCAAGAGTGCTTTGGTTACAGGGAGTTCTTTCTTTGTGTCTTGGATGGATGGACGTTCCCCTTTCGACTTCAAGTAGTGTACTCGACCGATTGCTTGGTCGTGTTTCTGTGCCTGGAGGATCGAGCGACTTTCGATATCTGTCACCGGTGCATTTTCGGCTAAAAAGTCCCCGTCAACGTTCGGAATATCACTGTCCAGGGTTAAAGCTGTAACCCACGTTGCATTTCCATATTGTTGCGCGTTAATACCTTCAATGACAGCTCGAATGTTTTCACGAGATATTCCTTTGGTGGCCGTGGTTGAGTCCACTGGCATGCGTGACAGCGCATCTGCATCTTGATTGACGCGTCCGGGTCTGTACTTTATGTCAAACGTGAACTCCGCCAACTCCGAAACCCAACGATGGCCCGTAGCGTTTAGTTTGCCTGTTGACAGGACGTAGGTGAGCGGGTTGTTGTCTGTGTAGACTGTGAAATGGGGAGCGTAATACAAGATGTCCCTGAAGTGATCGCATACCGCCCACTTTAAAGCCAAAAATTCTAATTTACCAGCGTGGTATCTCTTCTCCGCAGGTGTAAGGACTCTCGACCCATACCCCATCACCCTCATCTTCCCCTCTTGCTTCTGATACAGCACCGCCCCTAAGCCTTGGTATGAAGCATCAGTATGAAGTTCGAACTGTTGACTGTAATCTGGGTAACCTAGTATAGGCGGGCGTGTTAAACAGTCTAGCAGTCTGTCAAGGGCGTACTGATGTTTAGTTAGCCACTGTATTGGATGGGAAGATGGTGCATATTGCTTTGAAGAATGATCCTGAGATTGTACTTTACTGTCTACGTTAACTGGACTTTTCAGGAGGTCAAATAGGGGTCGTGCAATTTGTGCGAAATTTTTGATGTATCGACGGTAATACCCAAGAAGGCCCAACAGCTTTCTGACATCTCCAATTGTTCTCGGTACTGTGTCCTTCAATGCGTTAACCGCTTCGATCTTCGCTGGGTCAAGTCGATATCCCGTACCTGATACAATCTGTCCCAAGTAGTGAACTTCCCTTTTGAAGAATTTGCATTTGTCCGGTTTTAATTTGATTCCGTTTGTCCGTAGCCGTCGTAGTACCTGGCGGACGTGCTCAACATGTTTGTCGAAGGTCTTGCTGAATATAATAACGTCATCTAAATAGGGAATACAAATGTCATCCCTAAGACCGTCTAAACAATGTTCCATAAATCGTTGGAATTCTCCCGGTGCGTTACGGAGTCCAAATGGGATACGGACCCACTCAAATAGACCCCAAGGGGTGATAAACGCCGTCTTATGTCTACTTTCAGGCTTAATGTACCCTTGATGATAGGCCTTCTTCTGGTCTAGGACAGAAAACCAATTGTTACCACCCAGGCTCTCTAACGTTGCCTGGATTCTGGGAAGTGGATGTCGGTCAGGTACTGTTTTCTTGTTAAGTTGTCTATAATCTATGCACAAACGAAGGCTTCCGTCTTTTTTTCTCACGCAAACTACTGGTGACGAGTACGACGAGCGAGATTTTTGAACAAATCCCCTGTTTAACAAGTCTTCCACGTAGTGTTTCACTTCGGGGTACAATGGCCGTGGTATTGATGTGTAGCTCTTTTGTACTGGTATAGAATCTGTGAGATTTACATTCATTTGCAGTCCTTCTGCATTGCCAATTTCACCATCGCACGAAAACGAATCGCGTTCTTCCTGTAACATTTTTTGTACCATCACTTTCTGTTTCTTTGACAGTCCGTCAAGGTCCACATCAGACATCCAGTTGCAATTCATTTTCTCAGTCTGTGAACAAGTTTCATCAGAGTGTTCTCTATGTGCACTTTCAATCTCTACACTATTTATACTCGTCTCCATTCCTTTCTTACAACTTTCGTTTTCCGCAAAGACAGTCTCTTTGCTATTGACTTCTGACTGCATAACATCCAATGGAGTGACAGACCTAACCATCTGCAGTGTCCCTAACACAGTTCTTCTTTTTAGTACAACTTTATGTTTGCTTGCGTTGTCAACCTGGATGTTGACACGAGATCCTCTTGATATTACTGTAAGTGTTTCTGGTATTTCTATGCCATCATCCCAGGGGCACTCAGGATTGGGTTCAAATAACACAGGTATTGGCCCATGTAATGGACCAACATTAACATGGCAAGGAACTTTCACGGATTGTCCTGGTAAGATTATTATATCCCTCTTTGTCGTTTTTACGTTGCATAGTGGATTGTTCTTTTCAGAATGAATAATTGTCACTAGTGCTTCCACTTTGCAACGCTCGATATTCCTTAAGCTACAAAATAGTACATCTAAAAACGGAGGCTGTTCATCGCTCTTGCTTGTTGCAGATGATTTTCTGGTAATTTCCTCAATAACATTATAGCCTATAACTGGTTGGTCAAATACATCTTTACAAACCAGGAATGGTACCTTCAACCCATAGTCATGGTTTGTCCCAATCAGGGAAAAATCAATCTCACACCAACCACTATATGGCAGTGCAGTTCCATTTGCAGCTTTTAACTCAAGGTTGTTAACGTCAAGGAGTTTCTCGACTCCTTGTATTTTGGCATTTGGTAGGTTTTCACAAATCCAGTCATTAGACACAATTGAGACTTGCGCACCTGTGTCCCAAAGGGCAGTTGTTTTCACCCCATTCAATGAACATTGCACTGTACATCTCTTTCCCACTAACCGTGTGATTGCCGAATCCTCTCTGGGAGTCAAGTGGCAAGCGTACACCCCATCATTACTAAAATTTTCTCTCAATTTCTGCTCATTGAGTTCAGATAATTGTTTACATAATGTTTTGTGTACATTCCAGTGTTGCTGCTGGCATGACTCAGAACAGTATCTAACGAACTTGCAGTTGCTACACTGTTTGAATGGAGTGTTTATCTCCTTTACTTTGCAATATGTACATAAATGGGACAAATTGGTTTGCTGGGCTACCCCCTGTCCCCTGGTTGTAGCCGTCTCCCGTTTCCCTGCAATGTTTTGCACCCCCTGGCAAAGTGTTCACTTGAACCACATTTAAAACAGTGATCACATACCTGTTTGCCGGATGATTTACATGAGTCACATAAATGTTTCCTTTGTTGTCTTTGGTTCTGCCAATGATTCTTAGGTGTATCACTTTGATTACTCGGGGACTTTTGGAATGCTTCTTTCAGAGATGCCAAGTCAGCCTGTACAGATTTCAAGGTTGCAGATATTTGGCCATTCTCATTCAAGTTTTTCTTTGACTTAGAGTCCTTTTTCTTTCCCAGTGGTGTATCCCCAATGCCACTACAATCTTGCTCACTAATGTCTATATGACTACCAATTTGGCTAACTTGAGCACTTTTCTTAGCTCCACTTGCCAACTTATTATGTCGTTCCATTTCGGCAGACACTGCAACATTAACTCGATCCATCAATTCCTCATCAGTGATACCAGGCTTTTCCAAATAAGGTCGCAGCTTGGCTCGGACAGATTCCTGTTGAATTCCTGTCTCCACAACATGTACAAATAATGACTGCACCTGATACTTGTCATATTTGACAACACTGTCCTCTTTCTGTGAGGCAAATATAACCTGTTCACGAAGATTCATCGACCTCATCAGAAAATCTTGAACTGACTCTTTTGGGCTCTGACATAGGTTAGCTCTTGGTATAACTCAGTTCCAGTCTTTTCTTTAAAATGGGCTCTCAGAATTTGCTTTAATCGAATCAGTGACAGGTTGTCCATCATTTCGAGATATGACCGAAGTTTTTGACTCGGACTGACAGCTCGGATAACAGCTTCAACGATTTCAGACTCATGGTAGCCTGCCTTAACACCAGCATCTATTTGTCGGGAAAGACTGACAAAAGATAAACAATCCTTCTGTCTGTCTCCACCAACAATCCCAAAGATTTTAAAGTCCCGTTTTAATGCTCTAGCTAAGTCAACATTTATCTTACTTGCAGGATCTTTCGATGCTGGTTCAGTGTCCGACTTTTTTATCTGTGCTTCATTATTGGTCTCACTACTCGTAGCAACTTCATTGTCCTCAACCTCAAGTGGTGGTGGTTCGGGGTTCACCTGGTCAAAATAGCCCTCGAGTAAAGCCTTTTTGTCGAGCTTAGATTCAATTTTCTCTCTGACCTTTTTAGAAATTTGAATCTTTCGAAGCCCCTCCACATTCACCTCTACATGTTGGGCAAATTTGCTAAGTGCTTCCACCGACAATCCACAAATTTCCGACTCGAGTCGTAGTTGTAAGTTCTCAATTTGGTCTATATTTGCAGCCATATTGTCCACGAATTCCACAAGATTAAGATAGTTTACGGATCAAATAGTCAATTATCTCGTACCCACAACATCCATAGATACTATATGCACTCGTTCAGACTTATAATCCATTTGGATACCATATTTTAAACCCAAAATACGATAAACACGGCTCGTACTTACGCCATATTTTTTCCTCTGTAAGTATTTCTTTGTCTGTATTTAACCCCGTTTGGGTCCTGGCAGGATCGCCAAAATGTTACGTCCCTTGTACCTTTAATAAGTATACAACAACGCAAAATAATAGTTCTATTATTCTTTGACTCGTTTAATTTTGTTCAAATACGTACAATATTTTCAACTACACAAAACGTACTTAAAACGTGTTCTTCTTTCATCCCATATCCGGTGTCACATGACACGCTGTCTCGTTTCTCCGGGGATAATATCCCCGGTCAATACGTTCTTACATTTCACACATGCAAATCACATTTATTCAAGCTACAGCATTCTTCACTACAACAATCTGCCAAGGCCGTTTAACTGTTTCAAACTGAGACTGAATAGGTCACACTCGTCCTGACTAACCTTCAAAAACTTTATCTAAGTTTATGTGTTTTACGTATGGCCAAGAAAGGCTGCCAATATGCTAAAAACAAGTTTTTTTTGCGATGGCCTTTCGGCCGCTATCTTGTTTATATTAGCTCATATCCAACTAGTAGCGAGCCAATCAGATTACAGAATACTTAAAATTCGATGGCAGTCTATATAATGATTATTGTTATATGCTGAATTGCTTTGTGGGCGTTTGTCCAATACTCTCCAGCTCCAAGCATGCATATTAACTAAAATCTTGCTTTTTAGAGGTCCATCCCATTGTGTCCACAAAGAGGTTGCTGCATGCAATTATCTATTCAATATTTCTCTTTTAGATTGGTAGTAAAACGTTATCATTGTGGACTTGGATCAACTTAACTATTATGGCTGAACCAGAGAAATTTGAAAGTAACAATTATAGGAAAACGAAGACCGAAAGGTCAGCATTTGTATGTGGCGATTTGAGCAATTATCAATTTTTGGCCAAGACGAGCAAAATATAGTGATTTGTAGGTGGTGAGAAGATCATTTATTGCCGAAGGCAGAGGTAAATAATTGGTCTGCGAGCCACCGACAAATTACGATATTTTGCTGAAACCTCATTTTATCAAGTCTCAAATATTTATGTGAAATTTTCTGCGAAAATTGAGATAAAAAATCTCTTGGAAGTAGTTTCCCAGGATACGATGCTTTTTCTACCTCTGCTCTATATTCTCCTGGTCAAATCGAAAATAGTAGATTTCGAAGGGCGCGCGCTAAGCCAAAAAGTGGAGATAAAGAAGAAAGAAACCATGAGACGAAAATTAAGATCTTCGTCTGGGTGTCCTGATGAAGAGATTCAAAGAGTTGCGAAACAAGGTGAAACAGCTAGTCAACGGAAGTCGAGCACTAATACTAAACATTTTTGGTCTGTTTTCAAGTTGAAGAGTAAACTATCCAGTTTGTCAGAGATTATTTCATTGAGATCAGAATCAGTCGTAGTTTACTCCATTCGCGTGCAGCTGATATAGCAGAACTATTTAATAAATACTTGACATCAATCTTAGCTGTTGACGATATAGTGAAACTGACTTAACTACTCCTCCTATGTTCACAACTAATGAAAACATTTTGTCCGAAGTAGTTCTTTCTTCTGAAGACGTAGTTGCTGGTTTGCTGAACCTAGATGCAAATAAAGCAACGGGTCCTGGCGTTATATCTCCAAGATTACTGAAAGAAACGGCTCACCAGATCGCGCGATCGCTGTGTCTACAAACCCCTTTCAAGTAGTTAATTACCGGATGAATGGAAACTGGCGAACATCACACCAGTGTTCAAGAAAGGTTATCAACATCATGTCGTGAACTATCATCATTTCCCTGATTCGTTGTATCTCAAACGTCGTTGAACGTTGTGTGTGTTGAGCAAATTAAGAGGCCATCCACTCACACTGAGTAATTCTTCACAACACGGCTTTATTCCTGGAAAATTACGCATGACTCAGCTGCTTGAAGTTTGGAACAAAACTGGTTTTCTTCAGGATTCCAGAAAGCAAAGCGATGTCATACTATTGGATATGTCTGAGACTAAGATGTTTGACAAAGTTAATCACGCTCTCCTGATATGTAAACTAGGACAATGCAATATCGGTAGATCTCTACTTAATTGGTTTTTACTGCCGAAAGTGACTGCGCTTGCAGCAACGTCGTCTTCAAGAGCAATTTCCTCAGGCGTGCCACAAGGTAGTATTCAACAGTTGCTTGCTTTGCTAATGATACTAAAATATTCCGTCGCATCGTCTCTGATGCTTTCTTACTTCAGCTTGACTTAGGTAATCTGAGCGGCGGGTTTTCAACATCTGACATCAACTTCCACTCGATCCGAACGTTGTATCCCAATAAGATTATTGTATCCAATAAATTATTGGGATTGTTAGGGGTAGGGGTGGGGGTTTCGGTCAGGGTTCATTTTATATGCATGAAATGACAATTCCAATAAGTTATTGGAATTGTTAAACAGTGGCGGATCCAGGGTAAGTCAAAATAAATTATAGCAGCTCAATTTTAAATTCAAAATAACTTTATAACAATGTCATAGGTTATGAATTTCAAAAGAATAAAATCTAACCAATGAAGTTGCTTTGAAGGCATTTTAAAATGTAAATATATCCTAGAATGAGCTGTGGTAATTTATTTTGACTTACGCTAGATCCGCCACTGTTGTTAAACGTTGTCACCAATGATCTTATTGGGATACAACGTGCGGATCGGCTGCAACTTCGGCAAACTGAAGTGAAAATGCCAGCATATCAAATAGAAAACTGAGCCCACGATATACCCATCATCCATCAACAGCAAAGAGTTGGAAACGACGACAGTGGAAAAAGACCTCGGTATTTGGATTGCTGATGACCTGTTACTTGAAACCAGTTACTTGGCTTTGTTAAAGATAGTGGTACAGCCAGCAAACACCAGGTCTCGACGGACACGCTATCTTTCTGTCGTTCGTTCAGTGTTTCGTCAAGCCAGTCAAGTACATGGTCACCGCAGTCGATCAACCTTGAGCGACGTATGGAACGAGTACAACGACGTGCCTCAAAGTTCATGTTGAACCTTCCATTTTTTGTCGCGAGTCCCACCGTAAGAGATTGGTAACATTGGAACTTATGCCATCATGGTATTGACGTGAATATCTTGATGTTCAGTGTGCTTTTAAAGTAGACCTATCAACTGTATTTCCGTAACAAATTATCAACCAATGCGCAACATGTCCAGCAGTAATGGTGTTAACTTTCGTCCTCTAAGATGCAAAACCTTAATTAACGCATCAACGGTGGGATACCTTGCCTACGGGTATCCGGTTGACAAGCAACAGCCTTCGGCAGTTCAGAGGATTGTTTAGAGAACATTATTTCGATGCCTTGAGTAAATTCTATGATGTGGATGATCCAGAACCTTGATAAACTGTGTGTCCAAAATGTAACAGGGCACAAAACGTAAGCAACAAGCTTGATTTTTGCTACTAACATATCGAAGTCTGTTGTAGCTGCATATCAACATTTCTGCTCGTGTGTTTGTTTGTTGTAACTTTGTAGTGGTTTCTGCTGTTGTGGAGACCCACCAGTGTGTACTGCATTCTTGTCATGTGTTTCGTTTTCATGTGTATTGCATAGTGAATGTGATTTGTTCGTTATATTTATATTTTAAATGATGCTGGCAAAGTGAAATAAATTAATAAAAATGATTCTTGACCAAATATCTATTATCCCCGTGGATACAGGTCTAATAACTAACGTTTTACATAAATGTTATCTTTTGTAGTATTTTTTTCGATCATATATTAATATATTTGTTTATATATTTGATTTATTTATATATTTGATCATATATCATATATATTTATTGGTACGCATAAAAAGTTATGTTTGTATACCGAAAAATGACTATATTATATTCGTGTAAATGTTATAGTAGTGCAATAGAGTTTACGTGCAAATAAACGAAGTGCCATTTATATGTATTTTTTTAGGATACTATTTCCACGGTATCATATTCCTTCGCTAAAAGTTTGGGAGTCCTATTATGCTAAAACAAAACTTGAGGTATTTGTTCAATTTTGTAACTTAAAGTGCATTCCATGGCTACTTCTAATATTACAATTTCGTTCTTCAGGAAGAGCTACAACAGGCGAAGCATATTGCAAAAGAACAACGCAAGCTTCAAGAAGATTTGTGTGCAGTAAGATATAACCTGTATTTCTGGTTAAAATACCGTGAAAGTGGGCGGAGAAAGGGGTTCCTAAACTATCTGTCAGGTCGACGCAAATTTGGAATCTAGTTGATTAGTCATTTTGTCATTCATGTTTATTTTTGCTGTAGTTGTACAGAAAACATTTTGAGAGAAAAGAAAATCTGAAAACTTGTTAATGCTAATTGAAACCTCACAACACACTTTTTAACATTCAGATAAGGAAAACAAAAAAATTAAGGCAATGCGAAGGCGTGGTTACGAAGCTTTGCGATTGCTTGCCAATGCATCTCAATATTTTTCTCACGTGACGGGCAAAATCGCAATTCATCTCATAAGTTCCTGGTATGTTTGCATGGTGATTATCAAAGTATGCAGATCCGAGCTAACGGATCGAAAGCTTTGCGATATTAAATTTATGTGGTGCTTCCAAATAATTATGCTTTGATTGTGATACATTTCATTAAATCATAGACAATCAACAGAATGGACTGGAAACGCAAGCTAAAGTGTCAATGTTGCTGACGTGATATCCGTGATACGGCCTGATATGCTATACTTTGGAACCCTGTAACTTTACTTTAAATATACTTCAGAACTTTCTATTTACATATTTTAAACAAGAACGGCAATCTCTATGGAACTATCGACTTTTAAAATTCGTTATGGATATAACAAAGCTAAAACCCAACGCTGAATGTTTGCATTCTTTTTGACTGCAGAAATGTCACCATTGTTGTTGTTGAAAAAGGTTTACGGAAACATTAAATGGTGATTTTCCGCCTCGTTTATCTCTCTGAAAAGTTTTAAAAGTCGATAGTTGCATTCACATTTCTGTTCTTGTTTAAAATATGTAAATACGAAGTCCTGAAATATATTTAAAGTGAAGTTACAGGGTTCCAAAGTAAAGCGTATCACGGATGTCCCGTAAACTTTAGCTTGCGTTTCCAGTCCATTCCTTAGATTGTCTATGATTAAATATTCCACACGTGACACGAACTGAAGTCTATTGCAGACAAGCAACTCGCTTTCATCAATAGTTATTTTTACCTGAGTTCATATTAACACCAAGATACATTTTTATTTGAAGTTGCGCGAATTTTTAATTTACTTATGTTATGTTGTAGAATATGCTGAATAAACACCTGCAGTTAACGCAGAAGATTTCTGGCCTACGAGATGATAGTTCTATGTTAGAGCCCGAATACGATATGTCGGGCATAATAACAAATGCCTCAAAAGAGGAACTTGTTAACGATGTGGCAGAAAGGTTTGAAATTAAAACTGGTTCGCTTAAAGCGAGGGGAAGAAACCATTCTAATAGTATGCGTTCAACAGAAAGCAAGTCGCTTGACAATCTTTTGCAAAATCGACGCCAGGAGACTGGCAGTAAAATAAAACGTCGCATTGGTGGGTCTAGCAAGTTTTATGTCAACAAACCTAATCGAAAACAGATTTTTAGCACAGGTATGGTTATGCCATTAAATCAAAGTCAGAAGATATTAATGAACACTATACTCGTATGTTTTTTTATGCTATTGATTATCTAACTGACCTAAATGTTTTAAAAAGCACTGGCTGAATGTCAGGAGAAGGGTGAGCTGGTAAATGTGACGACGAAGTTTCAAGTATTCAGTGGCTTATGTGATTATCTTGATCACAAAGGTTAGATGCTTTATGTAACTTATATTTTGTTACCTGCAGATGTCATTCTGTTGCTGGTATTGTATCGTAGTGTTTCTTCATTGTTTCTGACGTCACTTTCACTACTGCGATGAAGTGTCTATTTCTTTAAACTAGTTTTCTTGTACTTTTTTAGGAATAAATTTTCGCGAAGAGAAAGATATAGAGATCACACAACTAGATTGCTGTGGTTTCTTAACTAAACGAGGGAGTAAGTTCTCGTTCTAGATTACATACATTTAAACATTTTTGCCGTAGGAAACATGTTGTCCCAGTATTTTGACACATGGAAATATTTGTGCGATTCAAAATTGGTATTAAGTCCGAGCCATGCTTTTTTTACAATCAGAATTTAAGAAAATGGCTTTAATAGAAATTTCGAGCTCGTAATCTAATTGTGAATTAGTGGAATCATACCAGCATACTAATTCAAATGCTGTAATTTGATTGGCTCTACTCGCTATCGATTGCTCGATAGGCAGCGAGTAACAAAACAATACTTTTTCTGGTGTATTTTTTCAATTCAAAGACATTATTTGGTAGATTTTTTAGCAAAATGACTTAAAAATCAATTATTTATCTCAGATTCTATTAAGGCAATTAGATTACTCGCTCTCATTTTCTATGCGTTGATAGTTGATTCGAGCTTTGCCCTCATAAACTATCACCGCATTGAAATCTCGAGCTCGTAAACTAATTGTTAAATATAATTCTGTGTATGTTCGAAATTTATGTTAACCCAGGGTTAACCTAACTAGCTTTTGATCAAACCTTCTTTGGACTCTACCCATTTAACTTGATGTCACCTGAATAATCTATTCTGTCAATTTAGATGTTCGAAAGAACTGGTTGCCCCGTTGGTTTAAGTTAGATCTACGAAAGAATTTTTTGGCTTACTTTGAAAATCCTCAGGTAATATTTAGAAATTCATAGCTACATAACCGGAGGATGTGATTGCAGAACATTTGTTTGGAGTCTAAACCGTTTGCATAAGCTACCAAGAGACATTTATTAGAATCAGAACTTTTCTTTAAAAGAATGATTCTTATTTATTTAGCACGTTATTTCAAAGGGCTTAAACCCAAGTAAATTTCTTGAAATTTTGAACAGCAATCGAACAAATTTTTACCCAACAACTCAAAATTGTTATGCAATCAAATTTCGTGTGCAAACCATTTAGAATCTGTTGGAAAATACGCACCCTCTTGGGTTTTGAGCATTTATGGCTTGGCGTTTGTTTTACGTCATTTTATTTATCGTAATATACCTGTGCTTTATTTAGGACAAGATACCAAAAGGTGTTATCGAATGTGGAAAGATCACGAACGTTTATCCTGCCTGCAAATCGAGTGAACATAAATTTTATGCCGTTACAGACAACAGGACGTTTGCTTTTAAAGCCAGCAGTATGTCAGTAATGAATATCTGGATAGCAACACTTAGTGTAAATTCGAAAAATTTTAACGTCAGATGATTTTGTATATAGCAGATATATCCCCATAAGAAATTATTTTAATCAACAGTCGTCCATTTGTACCTGTAAAGGGATGTATGTATTTACCCTACGTAAGAGATAACCCTAACAGAGGTTTGATTTAGTATAACGTGAAGTGTCTTCGAAACGAAAAATTTATTACGTCATGTGAAATAACGTTTAAAACTGTCGTACTTTTGCGCTGCAACTTTTTGTTGATAAACATATTTCGGATATTTCCGTTTCGTCATTTATTACGTCACGGTTTGCATAATATTAATTAAGACATGAGTCTAAAGATTTATAACGTCTATAGGCTTAAAGCGGTGTATAATACAAGGATCAAGAACCTCCCCTTCTGGCCCAAATTTTGCAAAACAAAGGGGAGCGAGCACGCGTTAAGTCAGATCATTGTTTTACCAAAACCAAAATAGTGATGTAACTTAGTGAGTGCCCACTTTACCTTTGTCTTGCTCTAAAATTTGAGCCGGAAGCTGAGATTCATGGTCCTTGTTCGATGTGTTTCCTTATGAATAAAAGATTTGGAAAGTAAATTATGTTATTGTGTTTGTTCTTTATATATCATGTCAATAATTCGAGCATTTTGTTCACTGAGGACATAGATAACTGGTATACGACAACACTAATTATGAAAATGTGACGTAATCAGTGGACAAAACAAAAAAATCAAACCAAAATATCTCATTAACAAAGCACTGAAACACAAAAGTATAACAACAATGAGCAAGACATTGCATTCTTTTTGGAAAACGTGCATTTTCTAATGAATAGTATTTTATCTGGAAAACGAACGTGTACTTAAATTGCGAACGTGTCCTTCGCTGTACTCAAATTTAAACACAGCTATCTCAATACTGTTGTATCAAATTATATGCATTTTACATTTTTATGTTATACCATAGACAATCAACAGAATGGACTGGAAACGCAAGCTAAAGTATCAATGTTGCTGACGCGACATCCGTGATACGGCCTGATATGCTGTACTTTGGAACCCTGTAACTTCACTTTAAATATACTTCAGGACTTTCTATTTACATATTTTAAACAAGAACGGCAATCTCTATGGAACTAGCGACTTTTAAAATTCTTTATGAATATAACAAAGCTAAAACCCAACGCTGAATGTTTGCATTCTTTTTGACTGCAGAAATGTCGCCATTGTTGTTGTTGAAAAATGTTTACGGAAACATTAAATGGTGATTTTCCGCCTCGTTTATCTCTCGGAAAAGTTTTAAAAGTCGATAGTTCCATTCACATTTCTGTTCTTGTTTAAAATATGTAAATACGAAGTCCTGAAATGTATTTAAAGGGAAGTTACAGGGTTCCAAAGTAAAGCGTATCACGGATGTCGCGTAAACTTTAGCTTGCGTTTCCAGTCCATTCCTTAGATTGTCTATGGTTATACTGAATCTGGCTACTACCTGCATGGATTTGTATAAAGTCAAAGACAATTGACCGTAACGAAAAAAAATTGCGGATGTATATTTTACCAGAATGCATTGCGGTCCAAAATCTTTTCAAAAAGCAAATTGACGTCTGTTGAAGGACAAGCATGATGAGCGAGGAGGTTTTATGTTCCTGGGTGCTTTTCTTGGCATCTTTTTGACGTTTTTTCCTTGATGTCTGCAGAGCATTCTGGTAAAATGAACATGCTACCATCTTCTTCGTTATGTTCATTATAGATAGTCTGATAATTTGTTGGATATTCCATGAGTTATTAACTTGTAATGCTAATGTACCATTACACTCCTACGTACATAGTCCACTATTTCCTAGTCTTATATACCAAGTGTCGAAGTTCAGGTTTATTTTTGAATACATACGTGAACATGACAAATTTTAAATGATTACTGCCACATCATAGTATTGTGGGCTCAATTTACTGCTGTATAACATTGCAATCCTTTATACGCAGCTTTGATCATTTTACTTGATTCTTACTGGTATAGATTATTTTAGTCTTTGACAATGGCCCACGGTACCGTGGTGTGATAGTCATCCCTTAAAAGAAAAAAATGTTAATAAGTATTAATTGCTGTTAATTTTGTAAATATTTGGTACCATATTTCATAAAATATCTAAAATCAGTGACCAATTTAT
This sequence comes from Muricea muricata, assembly GCA_963855995.1. Taxonomy (NCBI): domain Eukaryota; kingdom Metazoa; phylum Cnidaria; class Anthozoa; order Malacalcyonacea; family Plexauridae; genus Muricea; species Muricea muricata. The sequence goes on from OY979719.1 coordinate 12,271,862, forward strand.
GCTTTCAATAAAATTCAGTTATTTGTATTATGTTTCGATTTCATTCGCACAAGCCAAATACATACTTTGACGATCAGGAAGAAAAGGAAACGTCTGAGAACCTGATTTTATTGCATGTAATAAATGTTACGAATAGACATTTTCGTAACTTGATATTTCGTGAAATTTAACACAGAGGGAAATATTCCCCTCTATCCGTTAATTTCCTCACACCCATCTATTCAACGTCATTGGCAAAGTTCGGGACGTAAACTTTATACACACAAGAATAAGTTAATATCTCTTAGAACACCCCCATGGCCGTAACTACACGTAGAGCGTTAATTGGGGGGAGGGGGGTATTCATATCTTCGTGTTCTGCCTGATGAATTTCTTTTGAGATTAGTTGTTATTTCTCATTGGGGTTGATTTCAAAGGATGACAGAATGGCAGAACACGAATATACACCGCTGCTCCAATTAACGCTCTACTTAGGCCCTGGATATATAAACCCCAAATGTGTTTTAATTGAATATCGTTTCGTTCTTAAACACCATATATACCATACAAAATACAATCTTTTCAAAATATGTTTGCATTCTTTTTGCAATATGCCTCCCCACCCAACATCTATGGGGACAACCTTGTGCAAATTAATTGTAGAAGACGTAACCAGCGATTTTCAAACTCAACGCCATTTTCTCGTCATCCTCTCTCATTCCGAAAAAATAAAATCGCATTTTCTGCACTAGCTTATACTGAACGCGTGCGTGTGCCTGTAAATTAACGGTTTCTAGACATACGAAATGAGGTAAAGAAAAACGTCTGAGGATGTGAATGAATACATCATTGCTTCGTTCCTAAAAATCCAAACAGCCCGGTGAAATGAAGTACAAAAACCTCCTGTGTCCGGGGACCATTCTCCCTTCAAGTCCAGAAGACTTACATGAAGTTTTGTGTTGTCGAGTCAGGCAGAGTCACATTTTGTGCGGTGTGGGTGCATGCATGCGAGCATGCATGTTGTTCGTTCCCTTCCGTTCGTGATTTTCTGCACGACTTGTCGTCCAAATATGCCAATTTGAGGGAAGTCCTGTCTACATTTGTAATTGTAACTCATTTTTCTCTTCACGTTCAAAGCAGTTCTTCAAGGCCGTCTCCAAAATGAATACATTTTTTGGGTTGGTTCGACGCACATGCTGTCAGAGCAGACGAAACATTGCGACCTCCAGTATTCGAGGCTACTATAGCTACGAACCTGTATTTCCAATCGCTGGCAGACATCCGAAAGTTGCTAGCGCGCAAGAAGCTGTTTCTGTCATAAAATCAAGTAGGCGTTCTTAAATCTTTTGGAGATAATTATTTTTATAATTCTTGCTTTATTAATTAATAAACAATCATACAAAGCAACTGTAGCCCATTAATAGGTTAGTATTTTATTTTTATATACTAACGTCCTGTCAAACTATACGAGGATAACTTTGGTGCCACTTCGAGCTTGCAGCTAGATCTTCAACAAATCAGTAATTGGGAACTAAGCAAACAAGTTAAAAATGCATAACAGCATCTCAATCATATAAACCTTTACTAGTTAACTGCACTTTTGGATTTTGTGTTGCTTTTTAGAAGTGCTGCTTTAGTAACCTTGGTTTTTAGGAGGGTGTGCTGGATGAGGAGCTGATCAAGAAACCAACCACTATCTAGCACCATAAAGTCATAAAACATGCATGTGAGACACCTGGTGATGCTTTGTGTTTAAAACCTACATGTAATCACATCAAACATGACTGTGATGCAAAACTCACCTATAAAGGGTAAATTAAGACAATGTGGACACAATTTAATTAGTCACATCATTTTTCTTTGCTTACTCGATTCTAATTGGCTAAGAACTGTGCCGATTAATCATTAATCGGCTAGTGCGCCGATTAAAAATTAATTGGCACGGATTGCGAGCCCCACAGGGCGCGGGATTTTTAAAAACTAAGAACATAAACAAATTGGTGAAACATTTTTTTAAAAATGATATTAATAGTAATACCATGATCACCTCCGGTTCTTTTGTTCTCGCCGTGTGGTTTAATCATGATGTTCCCGGCTAAGCGGGGTATCTCTAATTCTCCTGGCTAAGCGGGGAGATCTCTAATTCTCCCGGCAAAGCCGGGCAGATTTCTAATTTCTCCCTGATTAAAAGTCACCAGGCAAAATTCAAAGACACGACAAAGAGTTTTCTTAATAGCTTTTACACACAAACAAAATAATCATGCTAGAATGTTAATGACATTAAGATATAGTGTTAATTACTCGACTTATTAATATCCACTTTTCACTAAACAAGTCACACAACTATATTATAAAGAAAGTAATTTACTGACTTTGTATACATCATTGATCATGCATTGTATTACACAATATACACGTACTGTAAGTTAATTTTGTACAATGAAAACACTAGCCTCACCTCGATGATCAAGGCATTACCAACTAATACCATGGTTTTTAAGAATATAGTGATTAAATGTCTCGCAAACCGAGGAGGTTTGTTAAAGTCCCTCGTACTTATAAGAAATTACACTTGTCCTCGAAATATTAATGAAAAATCACACTTGTGTTTAGCAAAATTTTTATATATTATGCCATTGTAAACATTTTGCCAAACATGTTTGTGATTTTTCATTAATACATCTCGGACCGTGTAATCTCCTGTGCTAACCAAATTTGATTCATCTAGTAATTTGTCTTAAACTTTGTGACATACTAATTAGTTATAAATCTCAGTAACAAAACTCCAAAACATTGTTTTATGTAGAATAAAATTAAAAGGCTTACCCTGGTGTATCATGTTAATCAGTAATTATGTGAGTATAGTTGGGCTGGACGATGAGGGGTCACCTTTTTTCATGCGTTTATTATTAAAAGGGGGGGGGGGTATTTGGTATACACACTAATTACAGGTATGTTTCAAGTTAAATTGCTATAGATGCTGGATGATTAGAATAATGTGTACTTTGTATAAATGGCATTGTACATGATATTTACCATTTTCATTTAATAAAAAATTCAATGAGTACTCATGCTGTAATGTGTCAACAAAGAATTAACCTTCCTTCCCCTGCTTCTTGAAGTAACTCAATCTTTGCAATAAACCTGAAGTAGATAGAAACTGCTTGAGAAGATCCATTCATTAATGTAGTGCAGTTGTTTTTAGATGACCGAGTATTTATTCAAGGTGCAGCTGCAACTCCAGTGCCTCTTATTCATGCTATGGCAGAGCATGGGAAATCAGCAGGACTGACAAATGTTGAAGTAGTTCATATTCATCTGGATGGACAGGCAGAATATGCATTAAAAGAATATGCAGGTAGTAGTTTGTATGTATATGCTTGCTTGAACAATTGGTACTATCCCATAGATACATGCTGTTTGCATGTACAGTATCGTAGTGTAATTCAGTATATAAGGCTTTTGCTATTGAAATTGAAACGTGCGTAAAAGTCGTTCTAATAGAATATCAATGCAAGGTCTTTTACATAGACAGAGTACACACTGCAAAAATGTGCTAACAGTGTTCTAGAATTTTGAAAGCTTACTTTTTTTACATTTAATTCATTACGGTACTGCTACATACAATTTTACTGACATCTATGAACACTCATGCTTGCACTTAGTTTGATGTATCATTTGTCTCAAAATGTACAACAGGGGTAAGTTGTTTAATGCTGGGTTATAGTGCTAACCAAGGGTTAAAATTTAATTCACAGTGTTTGTGCATTTCAATGCATCCCTTTCTTTTAAAACTTGACAAAGAAAATATCACTTGATTCAGACAAGATGTATGAAACAAACATTGTCGAGTATTCAAGCAAGCTCTTGGAAAATTTACTTTGAATGAACCCAAAGTTAAAATCAACTGGCCCCAGGGGATCAATTTGCCACATTATGGCTCCCTACTCAGTATGGGACCTTTATGGTGCTGATACAAGCCAAGTTACTTGCTTGGATACTTTCACAACAGTTCTTTTTTTAACTATCTTTATTTGACACTCAGTAAGGTACTGTATAGGGGAACTGTAAAATTAATTATGTATACATTAGGTTTGACAAGTTTGATGACCTATTTCCTGATATCAGAAAATAGATTAATTAATTCAGAAAATTTGGAGAATAATTCAATTAGTAAAATATTCGTAGTATGAATATCACTAAGTAAGGCCTCGGGTTTTCATGTATCGTAATTCATCGGCGATGTCCTTGTGGTTTTATTGTCGGTGATCAGTGACGGATAAAATCTTTTGTGTTTCTGAAATCATTTTCTCCTTCAGTGATTTCCAGCAATAGATCGGCGATGAATTACGATATATGAAAACCAGGCAAAAACGAAGATACAGTTGCGCATTATGATAGCAAATACTTGAATGACAGCAGGAATTTGAAGTAGGACTGGAGTAATTTATTTTGCACTTTTATTTTACTTAAACATCTTGTTCAGCTGTGATACGATTTTTTTAAAATGACAATTTTTAGACGTTTGTGTACTTGCAGAAAATCTTCTCAAAAATTTTTTTTGGTCCTAGAAAATCAAATATGCTACTCAGAACTCCGCCTCTTAAATCACTTGCGAATCTGGCAGACATTTGGTATAGATGGTCGCGGCAGTGTTGTGGAACACTCTGTTGTATTGTATTAGACGTTGCACGTATATAAGTCATTTTAAGCAACCTGAAGCTTTTCATCAACGTGTACCTTTTTTGAGATGCATATATAATTACTCGATCATTAATTTCAATAATTTACTGATTTTTAACTGCTGTGTTGCACATTTGAATTTTATGAGGTTATAAAATAACCAAGGTTAATAGGTAGGAAGCCATGCGTCAGTGACATTGATCTGGATAATCTGGATCGCGCATAGAGTGGCATCAAGTGAAGCCAGCAGAGATGACGAATTTGGAGTACCAAGATGGCGGACAATCAGCATTTTCAATAGATAAATAAACTTCCTTATGTTAAGGAAATTTACGGAAATTGAAAACGCTGCTTAAAAGCTTACTCTTACACCCGCAAAGAACACTGGACCTGGAGGACCAAGATGGCGGCGATGGCTTCAAAATTTTATTATGTATGCGCGATCCAGTATTATCCAGATCAATGGTCAGTGATCCGGAAGTTAGGTGTCAATGCTGGGTGTGCGTGCGCATGCGCTGACCACGCTCCAGGCCACCTCGGTCAACAGCTTGGGACTTGGCTTTTCTCATGGTGATATTGATGCATCACTGGCTAATTGGTGTGATTGTTTCTAACGACCGTCAAGGATCACGTGCCAATGCGTCAAGTCAGAGGTAATTGCACTCATCCATGGATTGACTCAGAGCTTTTGTCATTGATCAGAAAGAATAAAAACAACGAAAAAAGGCACGAGTGACAGAGAAACCTGAGAAAATTCTCCGATACCAGCAACATCGTCGCGAAACAAGGAAACTAACTGTGCAGAAAAAGAAGGCGCTCAAACTTGGTGATATGGTCGTGAGTAACCCGAAACACTTTTGGACGATCGTGAAATCAGCAACAAATGAACGAGCTAGTCCGAATGTCTTACGTGATGGCCAGAAAATTGTGACATATCCAGTAAGCAAAGCTAATCTCATGAACTCATTTTTCCACTCTGTTTTTTCAACAAATTCACTAACATTCCCTGTACATCCACGCTCCTGTCCTGACGATCAGCTATTATCTGAGATCCACCTGTCTGTTGCCGAGTTAAAGGCTGTTCTCGTCAACCTTTACCCAAATAAAGCTTGTGGTCCCGATAACATTCGTAGGCGACTCTTGAAATCCACGGCAGCGGCCATAGCACCAAGCCTGTGTAACTTATTCAATATGCCATTGTCTCTCGGCGTTGTTCCTGCAAAATAGAAGAAAGCCAACATCACACCAGTCCACAAACGCGATGATCCGTCACTGGCGGCTAACTACAGACCGATCTCATTGCTGTGTATCCTTTCAAAAGTCCTAGAGCGTTGCGTTTTTAACCGCTGCTCTTCTCACACCTTCAAATTCCTTTACCATCTACAGCATGGTTTTCGTCCTGGACGTTCGACCGAATCTCAACTACTAGTGGTTTATCATGATCTACTAGTGGTTTATCATGGTCTACTAAACACCGTCGCTAGTGGTAAAGAAATATATTTGGAGCTTTCGAAGGCATTTGGCAAAGTGCCACATCACTTCTGCTGGCCAAATTTTCAAAATACGGAGATATCTTGCTCCCTCTACTTATGGTTCCAAAGTTGCCTGTCAAAAGATATCAACGTGTAGCGATGGAAGGAGTGACTTCTGACTGGTTACCGGTCTCGTCGGGGGGTTCCACTGGGGTCAATCCTCGGATCGTTTTTGTTCGTCCTTTTCGCAAACGATTTACCTCACTACATTCAAGCAGGATCATCTTTAGCACTGTTCGCTGACGACTCTACATTGCACAGAACCCTAGATTCTCCTGATTCGAGCACCTCTCTCCAGCATGACTTGGATCGCCTTCGGGTCTGGAGCCTGGATAACTCAATGACTTTTAATCCCAGTAAGTGCAAAGCTCTACGTATCTCTAGAAAGAAGTCACCCACACCAACATTCCCCTATAAACTGGATGGACATCTCCTAGAATACGTCACAAACATGAAAGACCTCGGTGTGACCGTCTCCTGTCAACTGCAATGGACAAGCCACATTGAGGAAGTAACTGCAAAAGTAAGCAAAACACTTGGTCTTGTTAACAGAATCTGTCGTGATGTTCATGATGTAAGGACAAGGAGATTGTTGTACTGCTCATTGGTCATACCTCAGTTGAAGTACTGTTCCAGTTTATGGTCCCCATACACAGTCGGGGACCATATGAAACATCGGGCCTTAGTTGAAATTGTGCAACGACGTACAACAAAATTCATCCTCAATTTTCCACCCTCACATGTCTCATATACTGACAGACTTACGAAGCTAAATCTGCTACCTCTGGAATATCGTAGATCAATCAAGGACATCATCCTGTTCTACAAATTTAAATCTGGCATTATGCCAATAGAATGCGATAAGTTCTTTATCTCTAAGACTGTTACTCACAAGACTCGTAACTCAAACCTGAATAATTTCATAACTTGTGAAAAACATCATCAAAACTGCTTTAGATTCTCCTACTTTCCTCGAACAGTTAACTTTAATATGGAACAGTCTACCCCGTGATTACATAAACTCATCTTCAGTCAAATCATTTAAAAACAGATTGATACATCACTTCAAAGCTCGTTACAAGCCTACACACCACCATAAGAAGAAAATATTTGTAGTATGTAAAGTAAATGTGTCAAGTATGTAAAGTAAATGTGTGTAGTATATATATATGTAAAGTAAATGTGTGTATAGTATGCAACTGTTTAGCATGTAAATGTGTTTTAATAAGGGAACAGTTCTCAATTGGGACAAAAATCCTGTTACTGTTTCCTGTCACGGTTAAGTAGTCATCACGTGTGACAAATTAAATAAAATAAATAAAATATTAATGGAGAAAGTAGATATCAATCAAGGATTGATAAATGCGCAATGTAAAGTCAATAAATTATTATTCAGTGCATAACATGTTTTACTCACTAAAATTAATTTAGGGCTACAATATGCTTAAGTAGAAAAGTAATTTAGATAAAAAATTTTAATTTTATTTACTTTCATTATGTCCTAAGAATATTTTAACGTGTAATTTTTCAACCATCTAGACATCTTCCGAGGGAACTGTCTTTTCATTGGAGCAAATTTAAGGGAGGCTGTGAACGATGGTCGGGCTGATTTCGTGCCAGTGTTTCTAAGTGAAATACCACTTTTATTCCGAAGAAACATTTTGAATATTGATGTCGCTTTGGTGCATCTTTCACAGCCTGATGAACACGGTTTCTGCAGCCTGGGGCCAAGTGTTGATATAGCAAGATCAGCTATTCAAAATGCAAAGTTTATTATTGGTAAGGAAAAAAAATCGTCCTTTTATTCTTTAAAGTGCACAGCTCTCGATCTAATGCAATAATACTTTGTAGCGTTATGCAACCCGTCCATGCCGCGAACATTCGGCGACAGCTTGATTCACAAATCCCATGTGGACATTATGGTTGAAGTGAATTATCCCTTACCTGAGCTACGCGCGGAAGAAGCAAATGATGTAGAGAAATCTATTGGCAAACTTATTGCGGAAAATTTGGTGGAAGATGGAGCAACATTACAAATGGGTAATGCTTTGTTTAACGAAAAAATTTTATGTGACAATATTTATTTGGCGAGTATTTTTTGCGCAGATATATATATATATATATATATATATATATATATATATATATATATATATATATATATATATATATAAATATATATATATATATATATATATAAATATATATATATATATATATATATATATTTATCTATATATATATATATATTTATCTATATATTTATCTATATATTTATCACATACTTGTGCCTTTATCTACGATATGTCCCGTGATATCGTTTTTTGTCCCGCGATATTGTTTTTTGTCCCGCTCAAAACAAAGATGGCGTCCCACTGAGGGATCGATAGAGAGATAACAATAAAAATATAAAATAATACAAGGAAAATAACACAAAAAAATTTGAAGCCATTAAAAGATAAGTTATTTTTGGTTTGTTTTTGTAATTTCTACCTGTTTAGCGTATTTTAAACAATAATTTTGAATTCATTTTGAAATGTACTCGAAGTATAAATATTTTTTGCTCTAGATAAAGGCACAAGTATGTGATAAATAGGTTATCACATTCGAGACTCGGTAATATCAGTTTTATCGTTCTCGTTACGATATAATATTTTGTCCCTCGTTCGCTGCGCTCACTCGTGACAAAATATGATATCGTCTCTCGAGCGATAAAACTGATATTACCTCGCCTCTCATATGATAACCTATCCATATATAAATTGGTGTATTTTAAAATGATTAACTTATCGCTACTCTGAGTTATATATATATATATATATATATATATATATATATATATATATATATATATATATATATATATATATATATATATATATATATATATATATATATATATATATATATATATATATATATATATATATATTATACAAATAATGAATGTTTATGAGTGCAATAGTAAGAATATTATCATGAGGTGAAAGATGGAATGTTCTATTCAACGAGGTGATAGCCGAGTTGAATAGAACATTTCATCTTTCACCGAATGAAAATATTCTTACTATTGCACGAATAAAGACATTCGTTATTTGTTTTATATAATACCAAAATAGGCTATTGCTTTTCAAATAAAAACAATTTATTAAAAGATCACCGTCCGAGAAATGTTTTGACGGATGGGATTTATTCAAAAAAAAAAGAGTGCAATAGTAAAAAACGTATAGTACTTTTGCACTCTGGAGAGTGCAGTAGTATTTTCCTATTGCACTCTTGGGAAATAGAACTTTCTATTCGACATCACGTGACCAAAATCAACCAATTACACGATCTGAATTTAACAAGGTATCATATAACTAGGTTACCTGCAAGGTAGGGAATGCTGCGGAGCTTTAGTTATTTTATAGGTTATTGGAAAATGACATTTATGCAACCCAAAATATATTCAGTGAGATAGTGTGCATTACTAGCCTGCCAGTACATCACTCGGCTTGACTCAGTTTGTCTGCCAGAAGATATCATGTTTCAGGCTGGCTTAAGCATTAGGGGTCAAAAGGGGTCAACGATGAACGAAGTCGAAAAGCAAATGCCTTATCGATAAAGGATAATACGCTAACGATTTTCTTACAGCTACAGTGAACTCTGAAATACTTAGTTGTTGTATAATTACGTTTGTTGGAAATATTTGCTAGATCACAAACACACGAAATTTAAAACTGTCATAATTCCACGGCAAATAATGTCGCATGAACAGCAGATGCGTTTTAGAACATAACATGAATATATTATGCAGCGTCTCTGTTCAACTGTGGTTTGTTAACTTCGATTACAGTTGACTATTAGCACAAATGGTAATGTTGGAAAATTATTATCGGCAAAACAAACGCGCTTTAATACAGTTTCACAGACACGATACTATGAATGTATATTAAAATGCCACTGCAATTTAATACGAGATTTAATATTGTCATGCGAATAACAAAGTCAAAAAGTCAGTCAGAAATATCTGCCAATAGCCAACTTTAAAGATAATAAAACAGAGTATAAAATGCCAAAATATCATACCTTTTAGATAGACGTGTTAGCCGAAACACCACGTGTAGTGGAGAGGAATTTTCCTGAACAACTGCGCATACAAAATGCGCACCACCAGAATCCAAAGCGACGCTAAAAATTTACCATTGCGCATACAAACTGAGCACGACCAGAATTCAAAGCGACGCTAAAAATCTACTTTTTGACTGCTAACTACACCAATTAGGCTGCTGCTACGCTCGCTCGCTTAATGCTCGCTCGCTCCGCAGCAAATATATATATATATATATATGTCACCAACATGCGGCGGGTCATATACAGACAATCATTCGCAATTGGCACGTTTCCTTCGCAACATAACGATGGCAAAATAAAGACAGAACTTGTTTACAAAAATTCAATAATTTTTAAAGTTCAAGAACTGTGAAGGCACCAGCTAAAACATTTTTTTCTAGAATATTTTTGTTTTTAGAAAAGAACAAGTAAGCCTTTTAATCCATTCGTCTTCGCTGCCGCGGATTCAATAAACGACCGGCGCCCGTTGTGATCGCTGTTTGTCCCGTTTAAACTTCCCGAAACATCTTCTTGTGTTATGACCTCCTCTACTTTTAGATATTTTATACTTCAGTCTGTTCTACAACAAAGTTTTTTTTTTAAAAGTATGAAGACTTGTCAAAGATTAAAACTCCAAAATTTCCTATCAAACGTGAGCGGTCCGTATTGTGGGTTTCCAAACGCTCTGGAACCAATCAAAATGCCATATTTTGGTGGATGGACTGCTCAGAAACACTTGCCATATACATATGAAATATATATGATTATATATAACCTTGCAATCTTAGCTAAAAGCTCGTGGAACGATACACCCATACGAAATATTTGTGAATTGCATGCAAAATTTCATGCCATCGATAAAACATGATTTATGCCCTGACTGCTCACACAAGATTTTAACCACTGTCTATAGGTATTGGGAGTATTCCAAACTCAGTTTTGTCATATTTGCGCCAACACAAAGACCTTGGTGTTCACACGGAGATGTTTAGTGATGGCGTCGTTGATCTCGTCGAGCGAGGATGCATTACAAACGCAAAAAAGAATGTTCGACCTGGCAAAATAATCTCTTCATTCGCCATGGGATCTCGAAATTTGTATAAGTTCATCCATAACAATCCATCAGTGGGTAAGTAGTTCATATTTGGTGACGCTTGATTTCCTGTTTTGTGTTGTACGCCAATTCTACTGGAACATTCTACCTATTAGACTACCATGATATTGATAATATACTTCATACAACTACAATCAGTGACATTGAGACATGGGACACTCAGTTTGAAAAAATATTTTCGTAATTATTAGCAGAATTATGGCTTAAACCCCCATTCCCCTATTTAATGTTGTATTTAGTTGCCCAGGAAATATCAAAAACACACAAAATGCAAAATGAGATGGATTGAAGTGATATTGTAGTCTCACAACATTGTAAAGGGGGAGAGGGGGGGGGGGTGCGGAGGGGGTTACAGTTCAGATTTAGCTTAGTCGGTGCACCATTTATGTCAGTGATTGTAGATTGCTTATTGTCAGTTGTTTACTGCTTGCAAACTAAATTTTAGGGTTGCCGCTAGCTCGGGTTGGTGTATCATCTTAAGATTGAGGATAGTTTGTGGATGGAAAATTGTTTTGGCATAGTCGCTATTTGTGGTATTCTGATTTAATGAAGCGATTTCGCTGGAACAACAGTGGGGGTTTTTTCAGGGAATTTTAGGACCGTAAAACGGTATTGAAAACTCAGTCTTTAAACTGTTCATTTCGGGGAGTCATTTTAACTCCAAAAGTGGAGTAAAATAAAAAGGTACAGAACGACTCCTTTTTTGGAGTAAAAATTACTCCAATATTTCAAGCAACTAAAACTGGTTGTGTCACATCATACACTGTGTGATGTTCAAATGTGAATGGGCAATTTTACAATATAAATAGGTAATTACTGTAGAGTTCCATATATTCTATTGATTCATACACCTTCAAAAAAATGCTGTTCAAATACTGTTGTCAAACTGCTCACTGGAACCACATATATTCCAAGGCTGAATACCTCTCATACATCAAAATATCTTGCATTGAATTGTTCAAGTCTTTTCATTATTTGCTTTGACTCCTTTAAACAAGTTTAACCAAAGGTGTTTCCATGAAGTTACATGTAATTGTTACATGTAAGCCTGCACTAAGATAAATTTATGTTAATATAATCCAATGGTTACATATCATACATAGCAGATGAGACTTAGGCATTCAATGCAAAAATACAGAAGATAATCATAAAGCATCCTTCCATCCAAAATCGTCCACAATTTAACAATGTAAATGATAAATTAAGTGCCGGCACTCTTCATTGTAAAATTATATGATATTAGAATAAAAGAGCAAAGTGAACTTTTTCATTGATGAGTACAAATGTCTGGGGTAAGGCAAATTGGACATTAAAAATCCAATTAGTATCCTATTACTTTTATACATAGCCTACGACGTAGACCTCTACGTCGTAGGCTATTTTATACATGGCAGTGCTTTTTTGCTAGTGCATGAAAATATGTTGATAACAATAAGTGATGCGAGTTTAATGTTCCAGTGTTTTGCTTAGAGAATGGTTGGGCACATTAAAGCTGACTCAATTTTGCAGTTGACAAATTTAAAACCCTTGCTAGAATATTTACATAAGCCAGATGTAGCTAACAAGTCTCTTTACTGGTGCACAATGCACAACAAATTTAATACAATAAATCAGTTTGAACACTGAGCATGAAATAGTGAACAATGAAGCCGTTCGACATAATATTTCTGTATCTCAATAATCACAAATATTATTAGCTTCACAAATCCAAAAGTGGTTAATTAAAGACCGTTAAATTTCATTTATAAGTCATTTATAAGTCTCGCTTCATGCCTTCATAAAGATATATATAGCTAAATGACTGCATCACAATTCACAACATCAACATGATTGATGATTAGATCAGGCAATTAACGTTTAGTAACCTTGCCAGTAGACTAAACACAGAGTATTTGTTTCCAAATACTATCGCGCGAAATTCAAATTATAAAATGGAACATGCATACAGTAACTGTGTCAATTATAATTTATAAACGATGGAAGGCAGCACATATGAATATTACACGTTAAAATTGCTTTATCTATACAAAAACCACAACAATATGCTCACCTGAGTTTACGCCGTCCTTAGTGATGTATAAGGAGTTATTTGATTGTCCATCTTAGTTTTAAATAATAATTTTCTTCGCTGTATAAACCATTTCAAACCATTGACGATACAAACATGTGCAAAAATATTGGCGTCGAAGTGTGATGTTATCCAGTGAGCCTTGCGCGCGTGGTGCTGCCACTGATCTGTGAAAGTAACTGGGCACAAATATACTTGTCCGCGGAACGAAAATAGTTTACATGTTTACGGTAAACTAGAGCGGTATGAATATAAAATATCAAACCCACGAACGGAAAACATAGATTCGATGCAAAGCGAACTCATAATAGCTTGGATTATGGCTGCTTTAGTTAACACAAATAACACAATCTTGCTAAAACGAATCTTGCCTTATTGGCCCATATTTTGATGAGTCACCGTGCCATGTTAATTAGCTTGCTGCATTTAATATCATCACACATGTGAATGTGATGTATATACGTTTGTGAAATCTTTTCCTGCATAGAATGTCCATTGATATTACGCTATAGATGATGAGGGAGTCAAAATAACTCCCGGAGTAAAATTTTTGGAGTAAAAATTACTTTGGTATTTCTACTCCTTTAGTAAAGTTATTTTTACTCCTTTAGTGGAGTCAAATTGACTCCGAGTGGAGTAAAGTTTAAATTCTGTACTGAAGTGGAGTAGTTTTAACTCCATTTTCGGAGTAGATTTAACTCCACTATTTTTACTCCCCTAAAAGGAGTTGTTTTGACTCCCCACGTGGAGTTAAAATAACTCCCTGAAATTAACAGTGTAATTGAGTTTTTGAAACTCAATCTTCTCCACAAAGTGTTCAGCGCAGTTAGAATGAACTTGAGCTAAATTCATCACTGACAGAATAATTCTCAACTGGAAAGCCAGAAATTATATGAATGGATGGTTCACAACACAATAAAAACGGCACATTGTGATATATATACAATGACCAGGACTCGCTCTTTTCATTTCAAATAATACCCTCTGCCTCAATTATATTTGGAAGGCAGCAGTTGACCTAAATTCATTAATTTTCTCTGCAATGAACAGGAAAACCGGGGAACAAATAATAAATATGTCCCGGACTAACAAATCCTCAAACATAGAGTTTTAGTCAAAGCATGACAATGACCGGCGTTTTTTTCTTTTAATAGACATGATGGACATATCATACGTAAACACAATAGAGAATATTGCAGAAAATCCTAAAGTCACTGCTATCAACTCGTGTATTGAAGTCGATATAACTGGTCAAGTGGTTGCTGATTCCATTGGGACAAAAATGTATTCTGGTAGGTATGGTGTGCAGGCTAGCTCTTATGTGCACCTGAATTGTTAAAGAGGCAGTGCCATGAAAAATGGTGTATCGATCTTGTCTTGATGTAAATTTTTAATGTATTTGTGTGTGCACTATCCCTAGCCACATAACCATTTCACACAACGAAACGTGCGTAAATCAAGTATTGTTGTACGCAGTCCTTGTAAGTCTGGGGTTTTTTATGTAGGTGTTGGTGGACAAGTTGACTTTGTGCGAGGAGCAGCATTGGGCTACGATGGTCTGGGAAAACCTATTATAGCATTCCCCTCCGTTACAGGCAAAGGAGAGACAAGGATAGTTCCTTATATCAAGCAAGGTATGTATTTTATGCAATAACGTTTTAGGCCGTGTTAAAAAAAGAATTGAAAATTTTCTTTTCCTACAAAAGTTGTTCCATCCACTAGTTCTATCGATAGTCCCCTTTCATGACGAGATTATATAAACAAAATTCCTAAACAAAGTCCTCAGTCATTGGTGCGTTAAAGAGCACAAGAGGCTGCAAAACAGGTAAATTTTCCATTTGAATAAAACCTTAATTATGACAAGTTCTGCACGGTTTGGATTGAAACAGAAAATACAATTGCGAGAAAGTTATGGAAATATAACTATCTATGACGGAACCGAGCCATCCGATTCTTTACGTGATTAAGCTACGATGCCAAATGCTGGTTCTTCTAAAGGGAATGTTCCTTCTTCCTACATAAAACTTTGCACCCACAATGAGGTGTCATTTTAGGTACACAAAATTGTTAATTGTGTATGGAATATCCTATCCCATGCAGGAAAGTACGCAGCCTTCCAATTCTACAGGTTTATGTTCAACAGAATACTATAACAAAAGAATAATGTACAATATTTCACTGTATTTTTTCTTCCTGTGGCGTGTTGTGTTTGGGTTTAGCAGAGTAGATACTCTAATGTACCACAGAAATGAGAAAACCCTAATGTACCACAGAATACCAGTGCGGCAATAAGTGAGGAATGGTTTATTAACTTGATATTATCTTGAAAAGGGTATACGTGTGAACGACACGGAGAACTTATTGAAACATACATATATAATATATATATATATATATATATATATATATATATATATATATATATATATATATATATATATATATATATATATATATATATAAATATATAATAGGAAGGCAAATTTTGCTGTCGCTACTCTGAGTTTCACGCGCTTAGGCGATCATCAGGCAACTGACAGATTATTTAATTATTCACAAATTTTACAGCTCAATTATATTCATAGGTGGTGTTTTGTTACATGACGACATTTGCTAAATAGTTCGGTGCGTTTATTCAAAATGTTTTTGTTTCGTCCTTTTAAAATTAACAGTTTTTCTTCAATGCATAGGCCACATCTTCTCTGGCCGGGTTTGCATGCCGGGATTTTCTTTATGATTCCCCACTTGATCTTGTGTGGTCGGTTGCTTCTCTTCAGTTGCCAAATGTATTTGGAAAGTTCGGTCTCGTTTTGGTATTTGATGTTGGTGATGGATTTTGTGTGGTTCCGGAATCTTATCTTGAATTCGTTGGCTGTGACCCCGATGTATGTTTTCGTTTCGTTATTGTCGGTTGTTGTTATTTCAGCCTTGTATACCACATTGGCTTGAAGGCAGTTGCCTTGCATTGGGCACTGATTGTGGTTTCTGCAATTGCAGAGGCGTGAGTCGTTTGTGCGCTTAGTTGTGTTTTGCTTGTCGTGTTTCTTTAGTATAGTCTTGTTGTGTCGGTTGATGAAGCATTTCATGTTCTCGCTGCAGCTATAACTTACGCGTACTGTGTGTCTGTTGAATATTTTATGTAGTTTGTTGTTGTGCGGGAAGTGCTTGTCGATTAGTTTTAAGAATTCGCGTGCTATGTTGGTTTTTACGTTTTTGCTAAAAGGGGGGTTATACCATATTACGTGTCGTTGTCGTTTGTTGCGTGTGCTTGTGCTAGTCTTTGGTTGATCGTATTTTAGTTGTGCGTTAAAGTTGCTTCGCGTCAAGGCGTCATTGTATGTGGGGGCTGCTTCGTCGAAGGTTTCTTTATCGCAGCACAGGGTATTGATTCGTCGGTTGATGGAGTGGGGTAGCTCCCGTATGATTGGGGGCGGATGGTTGGAAAACTGGTTGATGTAGAGTGGGTCGTCGTTCGGTTTTCTGTAGGGTTTGTAGGAACCGTTGTTCAGGTCAAAGGTCAGGTCCAGGAAGTTCGTGCGAAGTTGGTTAGTCAGTGCAGTTATTTTCAGTCCGAGATTGTCAAACACAGCGGCGAGTTCTTTTCTTTCCCTATCGCATAGTCTGCCAGATCTGGTGTTAATCACTGCCAGGCAACAAACGACACGTAATATGGTATAACCCCCCTTTTAGCAAAAACGTAAAAACCAACATAGCACGCGAATTCTTAAAACTAATCGACAAGCACTTCCCGCACAACAACAAACTACATAAAATATTCAACAGACACACAGTACGCGTAAGTTATAGCTGCAGCGAGAACATGAAATGCTTCATCAACCAACACAACAAGACTATACTAAAGAAACACGACAAGCAAAACACAACTAAGCGCACAAACGACTCACGCCTCTGCAATTGCAGAAACCACAACCAGTGCCCAATGCAAGGCAACTGCCTTCAAGCCAATGTGGTATACAAGGTTGAAATAACACCAACCGACAATAACGAAACGAAAACATACATCGGCACAGCCAACGAATTCAAGATAAGATTCCGGAACCACACAAAATCCATCACCAACATCAAATACCAAAACGAGACCGAACTTTCCAAATACATTTGGCAACTGAAGAGAAGCAACCGACCACACAAGATCAAGTGGGGAATCATAAAGAAAATCCCGGCATGCAAACCCGGCCAGGGAAGATGTGGCCTATGCATTGAAGAAAAACTGTTAATTTTAAAAGGACGAAAGAAAAACATTTTGAATAAACGCTCCGAACTATTTAGCAAATGTCGTCATGTAACAAAACACCACCTATGAATATAATTGAGCTGTAAAATTTGTGAATAATTAAATAATCTGTCAGTTGCTTGATGATCGCCTAAGCGCGTGAAACTCAGAGTAGCGACAGCAAAATTTGCCTTCCTATTATTATTTACTCGCTCTGCCAGTTTTGGTATTGAGCGCTCTAAGTTATCATACCAACATCGCAACCTACCTGGTTCTGATTTCTGGATTATATATATATATATATGACCAAGAATAACTTGCTATTGTCCTTCCACTCACCAGCTACATTATAAAATAATGCTCCAGCCCTTGTGACACTGGGAGGCGGTTTAAAAGTTGGTTGGACAATACTAACACAAGACACTTATAATCTTGATTGAATGTTAGTTTCGATCAAGATGTTATGGGATCGATTTCAAGTTCAGGGTCATGGTCAGATGTTTTCACGGCGAATATATTTATAACTTTATAAGTAACCTTTAAATTCCTCTATCCGTTGATCAAATTTACTTTCCGAACTACACATACGCCTCAATCTGAGTTTTTACATGCTTTGGATGACATCTATAATCCAAATACTGATGTGTGTCCGTCGGCTTAGAAAACACATCAGTAGAAATACCACCTCCCACTTCCCTACAGATTGTAACATCAAGAAATGACACTTGATTCTCCGAGTAATCCCAAGTATAGCTTATTGTTTCATGAAACGAATCAATAAACTTTAAAAACTCTTGCAACCTTTCAATACCATGCAACCAAATGAAAAATATATCATCCAAAAACTCGCACTCTTTTAACATTCTTGTCTCCAAAACATACATAAATATATTGGCATAAGCCGGGGCAAACTTAGTACCAATAGCTTTCCCCTGCTTTTGCCAATATATATCCCCATTAAACTCAAAATAGTTATTTTCTAAAATTATGGTAGCCATTTCAATTAAATCCACCCCATCCACCCCATATACCACAGTACGTTATGTTTATCAGTAATTTAGAAAGATTGACTTTTTATTGCGAATTTGATTGCTCCGTGTTCTTTCTGAATAGCAGAAATGTTGCATCGCTTGAAACGCTGTTGGTGTACAAAACATATGTTGGTTTGCACTTATTTCAAACTTTCTGCCTTTACGAGCATTTAGCAAAAAGAAGCGTGTCGAAAACAAGGAATTTTATTTGATGTTTATCCCTATTTTTTACAATTTTTATTAAAATATTCATTTTTTTCTTATATATCGACTAATACAAAAACTAATGAACATTCTCTAAAAAAATAAGTATTTTGTTTGGTTCTGAATTTTATGCCAAAGGTCTGGTATTCTTTGGTAATGTGGTATTCTGTGGTACGTACACCTGTACATACAATGTACTGTTTAAAAACTCATAAACGACTATTCTGCTTCTTGCAATGCATGGTTGTGAGTATCATAAGTGTAAAAAAAATTTGGACATACTCGAGATGACCAAGTATAACACAGATAATATAGAAGGGGTCTAGGCCGAGGTAAAATCCTGTCTCTAAAGACTGCTGATAAGCATTGTTTATCGACCACCCAGTCACTAGTGGTTTAATAGCGATTTTAAATTTGGAATGTTTTTTGTCATCACGAAATAATATTATAATGCCGAAGATTTCAACTGTAATTTAATCATTCATGTTACTGTCATTCCGTTGATTCCATAGGTGCTGGTGTAGTGACAACCCGAGCCCATGTTCATTACATTGTAACGGAATATGGAATAGCATATTTATTTGGGAAGAACTTAAGACAAAGAGCGCACGCCTTAATTGAAATAGCACACCCAGCACATCGAGAATGGTTAGAGAAAGAAGCTTTTGAGAGGCTAAAGTGCATGCCGTCTCCTTAGGGTCACAGTTATAAAATTATATTGAAGTGGTAACAAATTAGGCTATGTATTGAATAAAATAGAAGGAATATATAAATTTGTAATTTTCTGTGAATAGTTTTCGGGGAAATAGCGTCCCCCTAATCAGTATTATAGCAGAATGAATTTAAGACTAATGGTTTAAATAATGAAATCAACGTGCGAACTTGTTAATGTACAGCAAGGAATTCGCTGTAAATAGCAGTTGTGGTCATGTCGTGAATAAATTGTCGTCTTAAATTAAAGTGTTTTTGTCCTTCAAAGATGTGAGAGTCGAAACCGGGATTTCATATTGATTTGAGACGTTCTCTGATATATTTATTGCAATTTATTGTGTGAAATTTACGGCTGAGATTTTTCTTTGCTAAATCAAGTGAAAATAATGGCAAAACATAATAGAAAATTTTGCTCTGTACAGAAAATTCAGTCTAGTGGAAACAGGCTTAAGTTTCACACACAAAGTGAATGTCCCCGTGCCCCTGTGTGCGAGAGGGAGGGGGAAGAGGGGTTGGTTTTCAAATGATACGTGCATTAAAATTTCATTCGTGTAAAAATCTACTGATTTATTAATTTATAAACAATTTGTGGAAACACCATGTTAATTTTAATTGATTTTATTATGAATCTGAGCTTTCGGCCCGTTAGGCTCAGGCCATCATCAGAGATAAAACGTACGCGCGATATGTAAACGTCATTTGATTTAAATCCAATGTTCAAAAATTAAATAAAACATACATTAAATTTATTAGCGCGCGCTCATTTGAACATTGGATTTAAATCAAATGACGTTAAAATATCGCGCGTACGTTTTAACTGTTGTAATTATCTCTGATGATGGCCTGAGTCCATAGAAATAGTAGATATTATTTCTATGCCTGAGTCAAACGGGCCGAAAACTCAGATTCAAAATAAAATCAATTAAAATTAACATGATGTCAGGCGCGGATCTAGGGGTGGTCAAATGGGTCGCTTGACCTACGTAAAAATTGCCGAGCAAATAATTAATATTCCAAATTACTGGAGACAATCCAGTTTCATTTTTGCGTGCTGTTACTTGTCAATTAGCTATCCAGGTGGAAAATCGTTCAGTATCTGAGCCTTCTGTCATCTATTTTTTGCTATGATTTTTTGCCACAGGTCAAGCTGCGGTTTTACACATAAATTTTGCCCCATCAGCTGATAAAATCGATGCACCTGATTGGTAGGATGAAAGTTTGACCCATTCGTGGGGAGTTCTGACCTGTTTGTTGCAATCAGGGGTTCCGTGCCAAGCTTCTTACTGGGCAATTTAAAAAAATTCTGCAACCTTATTGGTCATTATTTTCTGACCCATTCTGACTGATGAGCGTGCAGCCGTGTGAGGCATAGTGAAGGCATGAATATTAATTATCTGCCTTTCTGACCTTACTTCTCGACTATAAACAGTCAATTCGAACCGAATTCGAAGTCCTACAGAAAAATTATTACAAAGTGATTTAGTCAGGCAATGGCTCGTAGTATCTGGCAATTGTTTGACATTGGGAAGTCCGCTATCGGATACAACGACGTGGAAAGCTTGCAAGAGATTTATAAAGATCTTATACTGCAAGTTCACTCTCCTCGCAAGTATTCGATCGAGGAGCTCTTGTGTGCCTATAAACAGCACACAATGCAGCATTAGTCGGCACATTGGAGCCGAGACATTTATTCCGAACGCTGTTCGAGAAAAGGCCAAAAGAAATTGTATTGCGATAAGGTAATGCACCTATCAATGTTAAGCGGGAGGGGGGGGAGGGCGGGCAATAATAGGGGATTTGATAGGCGATGTTGAATTTAACGTCGGGAATTTGCTCACACGAGAATGCCCTAGACGGGGGTCATTTGAATGTTATGTCCACGAGGTGGGGAAAGGTCGGGAATTTGATCGATCGCGATTTTGATCGTAGCAGCCTGAAACCTCTCTCCCCCCCCCTAAAATTGACCGGCTGCTACGCAGGCTGAAAGTACAAAGGAATTTGAAGAGGCCTGGTTCAGCAGCAGTTCACATGCTTAAATATGGCGGAAATTCATAGAGGAACAGCGAAAGAGGTATTGTTATTTAAATCCATCGCCTTTTGCAGTTGCTATTCTTCATTAATTATTCATTTTTATATCTTCGAAAACGTGAGGAATTGATATTCATGTTATTTTGTGTATTTAGCTTAAACCGTTCAAAATATGGGATGTAACTCGATCAAAAAAAATAACAGTTGTCAGTAATTCAATTGTTGATATAATTCAAAAAGGTACGATTTGTTTTTAGGTTTTAACACAAAATTGTTTAAACTTCGGCAAAAAATATCCAGTTTTAAAATTCTACACGGTTATACACTCTTTTATTTATAACAGGATGCGCTAAACTGGGGTTAGAGTATAAAGAAAATTTTAAAATTGTATTAGAAGAAGACGGAACCGAGATAGACAACGATTATCTGCCATTCGTGAAACCAAATACTGTCCTGATGATGTTACAGGGGAAAGAGGAGTGGAATAACGGAAAAAGTGAGGCATATACTAAAATTTTCATCATTTAATTGATTTATCTTGTATATTATTAAATATAAAATTAACTATATATTTTAATAGATATAAATCTTGCAGCCACACACTCTACCAACGTGAATCCTGCTGCTATAGAAAAGCGATCACCTGATGTTCAACGAAAGAGATCCCAATATACTTTAACATCTAACTTGTCCCTTGGCACTCCAATAGAGGTACAGTAATTATATACAAATACTATATAATAACTAGTTTTGCAGACCATATCTCAGCCCTGCCTTACATTCTTTTACTGTATTGAATGGCAAATAATTTTATATTTTCCATAGGATGGTGTACCATTGCAAGCAAATACTGACATGGAACAGCTTAAGGAGCAAGCCAAAATATTTGGAAGGGGCAATACAACAAAATGCCTTACAAATTGGCAAAAGGAAATTAACAAAGAAGCTGCTAAAATTGCTGCAAAAAGTCCATTGTACCTCACAAATAGAGGTAAGTTAATTGTATAAATATTATTACAACATTTAGTTGTGCTTTCCAATGTCTAAGTATATTGTTACTGCATGGAAGTAGAAGGTTGTTATCACGAATTGCATGTTTTTGTATTTAAATATTTTTTGTTTTAAATGGATTTTTATTGTCCTGTTTCTTACTTTTCACAGGAAAATTGCTAGAGCAAGCAAAAGAAAATGTTAAAGCCCAAGGCTATAATTTTGTAAAGGGTCATTCAAGAGGAAACACAGGAGAGTCAAGTGGCGAGCAAGGGAAAAAACGAAAGAAAGTAGCCAAAGATGAGAGGCAAAGAGAAATTAAAAGTATTAAAGAGGTCATTGATAATATAAGTGAGCAAATGAAATTCAAGCAGTTACGTCTGGAGAAACATAACTCGCTTAAGGAGTATGGAAAATGCGACACTATAAGTGAGGAGATCCGCAATTTAATGAGAGAGAAAAAAATTCAGGAAAAGCAGCTAACCCTACTGGAGAAAAAAGAGTCAAAATCAAAGTGGTACCACAAAAAAAGAAAGGATCAAATGAAGACGACTCAGAAAACCATGGGAACTGGCACGAAAGGAAAAAGTCTTCTGGAGTTATGGAAAAGCGATTCCAGTATTGGTTCCAACACAAATGATTCCGAAGACACCGTGATATTGAGCTCGGATAACGAGATTTCAATAACCAGCGTCAATACATCAGTCCAATCTGAAGCAGATCAATTGGAAGCTCAATCTCAAATGGCTGACAAAGAAGAAATTTTAGACAGCGATTCAGATCTTTTTCTATCTTCACAACGGCCGGGAGTCCAAACAAGCAGCGATGCTAAAATGAGTAAAGTAAATGTCAACCCCGCTCAAATGGCTGACAAAGAAGAAATTTTAGACAGCGATTCAGATCTTTTTCTATCTTCACAACGGCCGGGAGTCCAAACAAGCAGCGATGCTAAAATGAGTAAAGTAAATGTCAACCCCGGAGAAACGTCAACTGATTTGGGTCCATCCGAGGATTTTTATTGACTCCCCTTCCTATCCAAGTGACAACTGAAATAGACAATCTTGTTTGTTTGTTTGAACGTGAAAAGAAGAAAAACCTGTCATTGCATGAAAAAGTAACTGAAAACATTTATGTTTCAAGGATGGAAGGGTTAAGTCTTGTTAATTATGTTAAGGTTTCTAGTTTTGTTTGTGAAAATCGCCATAAGGAATCGTGCAAAAGTTGTAAAGGAAAAATAAAGGTGGCCGAGTACGTTTTGCAGCACGGTTATATTAAATTAAGTGATGCTTTTAAAATGTGCAGTCCAGATGTAACTGAGTATTCAGCCAAAGATGCTCGCAGAAAACTACTTCAATTGCCCTTGGCAGTTATTGGGGCTGGTGATCAGAAAAAAGGAACATATGCTCTTTATCTGGTCAAGAAAGATAGTAACGTTAGCTACTCACTGCTTCAGTCGCTGCTAAATAAACTTCTTCATGTTTCTTACCAAAATGATTCGACGCAACACATCACAAAAGAAGAAGTTAAGCGCCTACTCAACCTTGCTGACAACGAATCAGAGAAAGAACGATTAAAATACTCTATCGTTAAATCCTCAGGTCTTTCAACTTCAAAAGCAAAGCGTTTGTACGGTTTCAAAGATATGAACAGAAGAATGATGAAAGTACAAGATGCTGCGGAAAAAGCATATAACATTAGATTAGCTATTGAGAAGATTGCACACATTAAAGAAAAAGCTCTTGTCGAAGCATTGGGAATAGCCTTGTCAAGTGAAAGTGAAACGTCCGAAAGCGAGTCTGAGGAAGAGTCGATAAAAACTGACAGCGTATCTGAAATGATTCAAGTCAAGGAAACCGGTGCATTGGAAGATGGCTTATCGAGTGCAAGTCGGAAAGTATCAGAGAGTGAAAGCTTATCGTGCCTTGGGGGTACTGCAAATAGAAGATCTGAACTAGACAAAAATGGTCCAATATTATTAGATATCCTAAGAAAGTGTGACTTAAATTGGTTCCAGTTCAAAAGTGTCGCAAGAGAAAGCATGGAAGACGTACCGTCAGAAATCTTTGAGGAAATGGTGACATGCTTTTATGACGGACTTTCATCACTTGGAATGTCCGAATTGGAGACAAACATCGTGAGGCAATCGCATCATGTTTACGAGATAAAAAAGTCGCAGACAGATAGGGAGATTGATATTGAAGAAGGGAATATTGTTTCCGAATCTGATGAAAGTTCTAGCGATGTCGATACGCGGAGTTTGAACGGACTAACAAGCCCATTTGACAGTGAAGGAGAGGTTTTGATTAAAAAACGAAGGGCTGCGATACGGCGGAAGGCAACAAGGGATACAAAGAGAAGATTAGCCGAGGAAAGACTGCTAAAACGACGCAAGAGCAAGAAAGTATCACGCATCTTGCAGGATTGTCCAGATATCGGAAAAACAATCGAGGACTTCGTACAACAGTGTGGAGCCGGTGCAGATGCATGGAGACGGACAGGGGTGATAACCTTTGACGGAAACAAGAAAATTGGGAAAAAACCAACCTTTAGAAGAGTTAAGGAACACCTAGAAAGAAAATACCAAAGAAAAATATCATATGGTAGTGTTGTGCAGCTATGTATTGCAAGGAACAAGCGAAGACGGTCATCTGTCAGATACAAGGGTGTCGCAAAGGTTATCCAAAAAAGAGCAAGAAAAGGGTTTAATGTGAAATATAACCCAGACGCACATTGGAGCAATGCTTTATATTCCAGCTTAGACACACTTCAGTATCAAGACGGGTCAAACATCGTTAACCTAGGAAGAGACGACCAGGCTGGGTTTCGACTAGATACCATGGCATCCCACAGACTTCACGGTTCGCTATGTGTCAAAGGAAAAGAGTCACTTACAACTAGAACGGATTACGTTAATAAGTATCCATCTACTTTACAGACGACGTCTTACAATTTTGCGGGCACGAAAACCACAGGGGAAGTCTGTATGGGCGTTGTAAAGGCCCCAGTATTGTTTCATAAAAATTCTGCGCAACACTTATCAGACCTGGAACTTATTTCACACAACGATCACTGCAAATCGGCATTTGTTAATCCACTAACTGGCAAAAAGAAAGAAGTCGAGTGTGTTAGGGTCGACGGAGGATATGACGAAGGTCCTTCGCACTTGGAAGTGCAATATTGGTGGACTGTGCGTCACCTTAAGTGTGGTAGTCATGCTGAGTTAGTAACTTCGAGAAATAGTGGGGCCAGCTTTCGAAATCGTGTAGAATTACAAAACGGATGTCTAGCGCTTGGGCACGCCAATCTCTTCATTCCATCTACACTACATGGCCTGTGCACTCTTGAATCTGGCAAAATCAATGAAGAAGTTTTGAAAAGAAACCTAGCAGCTGCAATTGATGTGTACATCAACCGTGTTGACTGTACCCCATGTGCATCTACAGAAATACACTTAGTAAAAGGAGCAGAGTCCACCACTTATCAAGAAGAAAACAAGCTTTTAAAAGTCTTTCTGAAAGGGAAGAAAGAAGAAAAAGAAGAATTAAAAAGAAATTTACCTGATGTGTATTCAAAGTTTGAGAAAATCTGGAGACTTCGTGAAATGCACATGCGTAAAGATCTTCCAGCCAAGTATGTATTTTTCCTCGTTTGTTGTTATCAGAAAGACTGTATACATGAAGCGTGTAAGAGAGGACGACCTGAAAAAGAATTAACATGGTACGATGGTGGTCCACCCATATCGTACTTTCCTCTGCCTCGACCAGATCCTGAGAGACCTTATGGGGGTACTTCGTGCAACAAATGTTCAGGCACATGCAATGGACATTACCTTAAACCCGAAGAGTTGTTTAAGCTCGAAAGCAAAGGCGCCACAATTGAAAATCAGGTTCAGCAGACAAGTGCAAACCCACCTTCTGATGTTATTTTAGCTACCTTCAAAAAGTACAAAATAATTCCATCACCGGAAATTATTCAAGAAACGGCTGAAAAAGTGTTGTTAAGCGTAGAAGAAACGAAGATGTGGTTTGAACATCTACACCAAATTGCGATGAACAGGGCTGAAGGTGCTCGAAAAGCAGCCGAAACGAGAAAGCGGAAGAAAGCCAACACCTGTACAAAACCTGAAGATCCTCCCACACAAACCACCAACGATATTGACCAGCTTTGTCTTGTTTGTGAAATGGTTAACCCCCCATCTGATTGCTCCAAAGATGTTGACTGGATTGGATGCGATGGGTGTGAACGTTGGTGCCATATAAGTTGCACCGATATAGTTTTAATACCAGAAACATGGCTTTGCATTAATTGTTGTGAAGTTTGGTGAATAATTTATTGAATATATTAAAGGGGAAATGGCAACAAAATTTTTATTGTCTCATTTGAAAGAGGCTCTAAAATAGTATGTAGAAGTCTATTATAAAATTTTTATGTCTGTTTTACTTCGGGCGATATTCTCACCCAAATCAATGAACTGTCTGCCATCTTGGATTAATTTTTAACCTCATTAACAATGTTTTGGTGACGTCACAACAGGGATAAGCCATTCAAAGCTTCTCCTAAATATCCACCACCAATGAAATATTTGTGAAACCTTTTCAGTCCTTGCTGAAATCCGAAACACTTACCTTGTGTGTGGTTTTTCGAGAAGATTAATCTTGTGTCGTAAGAAAAAAAATTGCGTGACCCCAGTTGTAACTAAAGATTTCAAGTCAAAATATCTCACCAAATAAGGCAGATATAAAAATTCTGTAATAGACTTCTATATACTGTTTTGGAGTCTCTTTCAATTGAGACGATAAAATTTTTTGTTGCCATTTCCATTTAACACGTTTATTGCATTAAGATAGTGTATTTATGTTATGTTAAGATATAAATTAAAGCCTCAGCCATTTATGAATGAGGTAACTGGTAACTCGGTTTTCAGAACACTGAAATAGTGAAATTCAGAACACTGAGTAATGAATCATGTCACAACTAGATGGATGTGAAATTGAGGTGTTAAGCAATAAGATTCCAGGTTAGACAATCTAATTGTGTAACTTGTGAAAAATATCTCACTTCAAAGGGTTGAAAGTTTTTAGACATCGTGTAGGTAAAGGTTTATTTGCATGTTTTTAAAACGTACTCGGGTTCAAAAACAATACAGAATGATTAACTATAAAGAAACTGGGTAACAGCTAGGATATCATGTAGACTATTCGTATTCTGTTCATGTTATAAATACACCTGTAAAGTGATTTTCAGCATATTACACTGTTTATACACAAAGGGTTTATTCTGACCGTGGGTGGGGATATTTGAACTAAAATAATTGCCCGTATAAGGGAATTTAGGCACAATTTGAAAAGCTGAAGCGTCTGAAATAGGGGATGTTTGACAGCAAATTTTGTTTAAAATTCAAATCCCCTATTATTGCCCGCCCTCCCCCCCCCCTCCCGCTTAACATTGATAGGTGCATAAAGAATTTACACTCAGCGTGTATTTGTAATTTGTCCTATTTATATGCATCGAATTTGCATGCATACGCGTCGCGGCGTCGGTCAAAACAGGTCAAGACCTCGAGATATTTATAGAATTTAATATAGACTTTATAGAGGAATATTACTTTGCTTATAACCGTCTGTATTGTCTGATATTTGTTATTTTTCATTAGCCTTCGTTAAATCTGTTATATTGATCTTACTATTTGTGTGCTATATTAAACATATTGTCCACATAATTCATATAACAACAAACGCATAGGAATATTGTATACGAACTACACGACAAAAAGCTTTTGCTTCAAACAGCTATTTTCTGGTTGTGTCTCTGAAGTAGTGAAATCGTTCCTACTTCCTAGATGCTTTTGTTGTGCTGTGTATACAAGTTCATTATTTTGTATATACAAGTATACATTATTTTGTGTATACAAGTTAACTATTTTTAGTATACTCATTATTTATTATCTTTCTTACTTTTGCGTTTATTTATTTACATCCTGCAGTGATGGTTATCCCTTTGCGAGACTAATAAATTGTAGATGTAGATGTCATTAACTAACTTATTCAATTTTTCTAATACGGGGATGCCATATAGAATTACCCAGGCAAGCCAGCCTATCCATTTCACATCATGATTGATTGTAATTTGAATCATTGGTAATCTGAATCTGATATATGGTGTGAAAATATAGTTGTCACAGAAAATGATTTGTGAGTGAATCTAAAATCACTAAAGCTTCTCTAACTAGCCTATATTTAATAACTAACATAATTTTAAGTACTTTTTCTCCCCCCCCCCCGAATGACGTCAGAAAATCTTGACCTACGTACGAAAAATCCTGGATCCGCCCCTGCATGATGTTTCCACAAATTGTTTATAAATTAATATAAAATTCACCATGCAAAGTCTAAAATTACATAAATCTACTGATTTGTCGTATAAAAAAAGAAGCGGATCCTTGCTGGAATGCAAATTCAGTCTAATTCTAGTTCGCTGTTTGTGTGAAGAGTTCATCACTAGGAAACACGTCAAAACATATTTTCGTTATAAGATCTTGTTCCAGTGCTTGAATAATCTAAACAACTTTATCTAGCCAGGGTAGTTGTAAACAACGTTTCTCTCTGAGTCGATTTAAATAGCATATAATACATTTTCCCGCGCAAAAAGTAGAATTGTGGTTCCAGATCTCAGGTTTGCCGCAGGGGGTTTGCCGCGTCATTGGAAAGCTGAAAGGGCTTAAGGAACTCCAATAACCGTTACCTCCAGACCCCGTCATAGAGATTGTAAATAACACTAGAGATGGCATCGTAATGTTTTTCGGGTGAAAAAAAGGAACGTGGAGTTTGAGGCAAATTCTGGTCCCAGATGCAGGGTCAAGCATCTATTAGCTGAACTACTTCCTCACCACGTTAGCGGGGTGGTTACGCTCGTAGTCTTACTGTCTTATGCTTGTGCTTATGTCGCTAGTAAGAACCAACCATAAGACTGGGTTACAAAAGCATGACAATTGTGTTTCGCGTTTTAAATTTTTTTTATCTTTGCAAAATTATCATGGTTATTTGACCCAGCCTTACCCCGTGAGCACAGCCTTATTCTCCTTTGTTTTAGTGCTGAGGTAGCAAGAAAATAAGGCTCATTTTAAACCAGTAATTGATGCGCGCGATTACAATATTTGACGGTTAACCTTTGACCAAATGCGAGACCATGATGTTCATGAACGCTACCAACCAACTATTACTCGGGATGCCGGCATATATATGGTTCTATAACATTTATCGCATTCTGTTGTATCAAGCCGGAACCGTTTTCGGCCCGTCCCGACCTGCCCAGGCCGAATCTCGGTTTTAGCAACCCGGCAAACGTCTCGTCCTGCCTCTCATATAAACAGGCTTTAAACAAAAGTTGTACGTTTATTCGAGGCATAGAACGTATATTCAGATTTATTGAGGGTTTGCGTAATTAAATTATTGCAATTGATCCAAAAAACGTTCGCAAGTACATAGGTAATAAGTAGCCTGTGCACAGACGCAACGCTCTCTCATATAAATCGTGGAGCGAGCATGAATTAACATTTTAATATGTAACCATGACGTCACTGGGAACACGGTCCGTGCTGGCAAAACACAGACGCTCGCTCCACGATTTATATGAGGGAGCGTTGCGTCTGTGCACAGGTTAATACGTAAATACCTATTTTGACTTTGAAGGGGAATATGGATGTAAGCAAGCAACCAAATGGAGAGCATCAGAGCATATGAAAGCGGAATGCGAATATTCCACAGCCTTATATTCTCGCTCACCCAGCGCTAGAAAACAAAGAAGGAAAAAAGGCTCTGATCACAGGGTAACCCAGCCTTAGTATTGGCAAGTATCGAAGCCATCATGGCCTCATTATCAAGTTCAAATAACAGATCTAGATGACATTTAATCAATTGCGCAAGTTAATAAGTTTGAATTCGTCATTTGTAAACGTAATTTAAATAATTTTAACTGTAAAAATTACCTAGATTTGTTATTTGAACTTGATAATGAATGATGGCTTCGAAACGTTTTTCTTCAATAAAACTTTTATTGCTTACGTTTGTCTCGAAAAAGATTTTAAACGGAGAAATTCAGCGACCCGTAGACCCTGTTGGGGGTATAACCACGATTTTACCCTGAACAAAAGGCAGCCTTTCATTGGCGTTCGCTGGCGCTTTACCGTTCTGTTGCACTCGGCTGATATTTAATACTTGAAAGTAAAACTGTATTATTCAAAGTATGCTTAGAAACAGTCTCAACATAAATTTGTCCACTATTATTATTAACTCAACAAAATGCGAATTAAATTTTGTATGTATTTTCAAGTAAATTCATTTAGAAGTCTCACCTGTTTTTACGTAAAATCTTTGATGTTTTTACAGTCCACCTTTTTCTGTTTACGTTTGACCTTAAATATCCGAATAAATTACATTTAGAGCGCATACTTCAGCGAAATTGTAATTATTTTGGTTTTCGGCATTGAGTAGAAGTCGGGGTGGTGGCGGTGCATAAGGGTATATCAGCTGTGAATGGCTGGGCGATGGCCATTAGGGTAACGAATGGATGCAGCAGCTTAGGACTGAATAAGACAACGTACTCAAGTTGCAAGCGTTTGTTGTTTTAATTTGTTTGGTATGCGAGGCTGCTCTCTAGGGAAGATCAAGTAGCAGTAGCATCTTCGCCGGCTCTCGGCCAGCTCTCAGGGTACCACTTCCACCGTGCTTGAGAAGTACTTGTACTATATGTATAAGTATTTTACTTAGGTGCAAGTAGCGCTTGAGAAGCTGCTGGGGCATTTCTCCGTTCCCGTGGAAATTGGATTTTTAATTAAAAAGGGTGACATGTAATTTTTTTGAGAAGAATTTGTAATTTGCAATTTGAATAACAATACCAAGTCCCCCCCCCCCCCACACACACACTCTTTATACTCGGAAGAGAGGACAATAAACATGGACCTAAAGCCCGCAAATACAAGTGAAGGAACGCACGTTTTAAATGCTTCAAGAAAAGGTCAATTTCTATTTTGTTTGCGGGATACTTATCAGTGAAGTGACCTGGTAAAATTAACAAAAAAAGAGGGTCGAAAAATTCGCTTCATTGGCACTTTAAACTTAGTCTACGAATCATTAGCTCTGGATACAATAACTGTCATTGTATCATGCATGAAGGCTCATGAAATGAGCTATGCATTATACCTATTGCTGTCTACTACAATTGTGATCATTAGGGAGTTTTAATTATGATCATTAGGGAGTTTTAATTATGATCATTAGGGAGTTTTAATTATGATCATTAGGGAGTTTACGATAAGATTTACGATGCACTGCACATTGACGACGCGCCTTCAAAACAAAGTATATTTTTACCGAAGACAACAATGAATAATGATGCGTAGTCATGCGTAATACAACGTCAAACTAAGCCTATTATCGCGTCCCTTGAGAAACGGGAGACATGTACGTTACGACATGAGAAGTGTTTTGGAAGTCCATTTATTCTTACTGCAGACAGCACATCGTTTTAGCTAACAAAACTGTTTGCAGGCTCCTAAATTATGCTTCGAAGGATAATTGCAGTAATTAACTTCCAAAAAGCTTTTTTTATTCAAATATATTAATCCTGCCTTGTCGATCTTAGGATCTCTATTATCTCCTTCAGTAACCACGATCAATATATATATAATGCGGAGCAGCCAGTTCAGCGTTTTTATTAGTCAGAAAACGCAATTGACTGGCCAGAACCAGTATAATGAACATGTGTGCATTACGCATGCATGGTGACAGAGACTTCAAAGGATCCGCGAATCGAGTGGTCTTTTTAAGCTCTCCCTGAAAAGGAGACTTTAATAAGAAATTATTTTTCTGGTTTTGAAATATTACAGGCGATTTGTAAGTGAATGCGCGGCGTACTTTTTGTAGAGTTTATACTTTTGGAGAGATTCTCCTTCAAATAAATTAGTAGTGGTAAAATGCAGCCTATAAATCCAACTTTGAAAGACGCTTTCTACGGACACTCACACATTTTGCTCGTGAGCAAAATTCGACGTGTAAAGGAGGACTAATTTGCACGTGCGAACAAAAAAATACGAGTCGTCTTTTTATTGCTATGAAAATATTTGATAATCTCTGATTTTTAATTTGTTTCTGATGTCCTCTGCTGAAGAAATTCTCAATTAGCCCCCTGTTATACATTATACCGAATAACTTTTCATATCGGATTAGTTTTTGCACCGGTGGAAAAAATAGCAGTGTTTACACCCGCTCTTTTTCTTATTTGCATAGTAAAATCTCTCAGAATTATTCTTTTGAATAATTACACCGGAGCGTGCCGGGTTTTTTGTTTGCACTTGACTTTCCTGGTACGGCACATACCGGATTACTTTTCGTACCACCAACAAAACGGAGTGATTTTTGCTCCGCGGGACGTACCGGATTACAGTGGTGCAATGTAAACAACAGTCTAATCCGGTATGAAAATTGCGACGCTCCGATGTTATCCGGTATAGTGTAACAGGGGCCTTAATCTCCTAACTCCTGGTGCGTGTCCAAAAATGCATTCAATCAAACCATTAACCTTTGGCTACGAATCATTAGCTCCGGACACAATAACTGTCCGAATTGTCTCATGATAAATGGTTATGAAAATTAGCTGTACATATATTTATAATTATGATCATTATCTCCATCGGTAACCACGATCAATATAGGATCATTCATGCATGGTCCAGAACCATGCGTTAAAAGCTGTGCAAACACCATTGCAAGCGTCATTCTGGGCGAGTCTTCGAGGGACACACCTGGTCGCTTCAAGATCCAAGATCGAGAAAACTTCGAAACGAAAAGGAGCAAGTCAAAGTCAAAGCACATGCAGTTGCAGGTTTGTTGTATGTCCGTTTAATATGATCTAAATATATGTTCTAACAGAAGTATCACATGGCTTAGCACTGAATATATTGCAATCGAATCTACTCGATCTTCCACAGTTCTATTCGATCAAATGTATTTAACTGTCTCAATTCTTTCTGTGTGAATATCTCGTACGCCTGCACGGTTGTTTAATTCTTGTTGACTACCATAATTATTAGCATTGGCTGGGTTTTATATGCCGTGGCAATGATGCTGCGATAGCTCAAATATCAACAAACTTTATGGCAACGCCTTAATTTGCAAATAGGACATTTAAATATAGGCATACGCGTAGGTGCTAACGTTTGATGTAGTCTAAATATTGAATTTGCGTTTTGAACTTAACTCGGATGTTTCAGCCCGAATAAAAAATGTCCATGCAGTATGTACAGTACAGTATATGGGACTTGTAACGCGAAAGCAATAGCGGCATTTTATTGACTATTGGTACTGCACTCAAGTGATCAATTGCAACGTATAGGTGTATCAGTTCAGTCTTTCGCTAATTTTTTCTGTTTTACCAAGCAGCCTAGTAAAGAACAAGACGCCTGCTAAGGCGTTCACTCCGCCTGCCGAAACGAAAATGGGACAAGGCCAGGCAGGGTTGTAACTGGAGAGTTCATTGGGGGTGGGGTATATTCACTTATTTCTTTTCTGCCCAACTAATTCCTTTTTAAATCAATTATTATTAGGGTACCTTCCAAGGCATTTTACCAGTAAGGCATTGCTAGCACATCGTATGTAATCACTAAGATAACTAAAAATCAATGTCTGAGTGACTTGCCAGGCACTCTGTCCAGAGTCCTAGTAGGATTGCATTTTTTAGAATTTAATTTAAATTAAAGACTTTCATGGTAAATATGTTAAACAAGATTCTTTTGTCATAATACCACCAACATATAGCTGTTTTATTTTGCAAGTAAAGAAAATTTTACTAAAAGTCTATACAATACATCAATATATTAACCTGATAGCATCATTTAAATCTTATTCTGGTAGCACACTGCCTGAAGTCTCCACGATATAATTTGTTGGGAACTTTAGACTAACATATGTATTTCTGGAATTGGAATGTAAAATGTCTCTTACCTTTTATAATTATATGAGATCCCACAATCAAATAAATCATTTTGCACGGAATATTAGCATCTCAACATAGATAGAAATAGAAACCCAAGGAAAGAAATCACAACGTGTTAAGAATTAGGAACACATTTCCTAGACTCATTCCTTAATCATGGAATGATGGAGTCTATCAGAATTTGCCGTTTTAAAACATTTCTGGAGCAATGTTTTGATAAAGAACCTTCCTGTCCCTTTTTGGTAACTATTTACATGTTAAAAAAGTGTTTTGTATATAGATATTCCAGCAGAATTTGCGTCTGATTCTTGTGTAGAAATTTCTAAATTTCCTTAAGAGTAGGAATACACGGAAACACGCTCTCAAAACTTCATCGCGATACATCGCTCCTCGGTAAAGTTTCGCGGTGGAATCTGTCATTTTAAAACATTTTGCATGAGAATCTTTGCACGTAAAACCTTCTTGGGGTTTAGATGTTCTAGCATACATGTTAAAATACGTGTTTTGTTGACACATTTCGCTAGAAATTGAGTTTAAACGCCGTGTTTAGGTCGGCTCACGCAGCTTGTGCCAGCGGTATCACCCATGAGCGCTGCACCGACTTCTGACACCGAAAAAAAAAACAGAAACGGGGCGAATTTAAAACTCCGCCTCGCCTACGGCAGGCGGAGTAATTATGCATGGCCTTTTACTGATCAGTGGATGCACATGCATTATTGCAATGGTGGATATTTGCATCAAGTTTCCTACATTAACGATTATAACAATGCTGTGCATGTTGACAGGAAACCCAAATTTTCCGTTACTTTTTAGTGCCTGTGATTTCGTATATCTAGGATGGTTGATAGCATTGACATGTAAAAGAAAACGCTAAGATTGAAATTGCTAAAGTATACAAAATTTGCAAATTTCAAAATTTGCCAACTTCAAAATTTGCAAACTTAGCAATTATACTAAATTTAGGATGCCCTTTCCCCGCTGTGCTAATGATTCAAAAGTTTGTCTAAAAGAAGAATGCGCCACTGTGCAATGTACAGCATTTGAAAGAAGATCTGGATTTGCACGAGCAAACACAAAATATGCGAATCGATTTTTTATAGCCGTGACAATATTTGATAATTTTTAACTTGTTTCTGATTTCGATTTAGGCAAACCAAATGTTACTGCTAACATTCATCTTCGCATTATCAGTGGTTATATTGCCATTAGCCGCTGATCCGTTTTTGGTTTTGTCGGAGCTAGATAAAACACAAAGTGAGTATTAGTGGTTTAGTCTTGCAATATTTTATTCAATTCCATGGTCGAAAATTTTCTTTCACAAACATTCTTTTAAATTCAATATTCTTGCAAGCACTGCATGAGTAATCATTCATTTGTCTTCAAATTGGTGTTTATAGGATTACTGTTATGCTATGGTCACGTGGTTTAGATTTTGTTTTTATTCTGTCGAGAAATAAAAAATTTATTTTAACAATATACCTGGCTTATACCAGTAAGAATCAGACAAAATAATGAAATATTCGCAAAGGGCTGTAAAGATATTTTATTATATCGCTATCATAAAGGTTGCCTGAAATTCTGATATTTCACGTGATCTTCGTTTTTTGCCCGTCAACTGATGATTTCAAAAAAAATTCCTCCACCTGACATTTCATAAAAAATCGACAACTGCAGTGTACTTTTTTTTAGTTTAATAATATCTTTTTCAACATTGTGCAGAACGTTCAAGTCCCTGCAATACTCATGAAATGGCCTTTGGAGTAGGAACCGGAAAAATCAGGAATTTCCAGATATCATCATCAAGTGCTTATCCAGGTTTACCAGCAATTCTAGGAAGATTGAACAGTGCAAGATCATGGTCCGCACGTGTGAGAAATCGAAATCAGTGGATTCAAATTGATCTTGGTCGAGTTGAACTTGTCACAGCGATTGCCACTCAAGGGCGAGCCAACGCGAACCAATGGGTGAAGCGGTATAAGGTGACATACAGTGTTGATGGTAAAGGTTTCCTCTCGTATAAAAATAAAGCCATTGTTAAGGTAAGTATAGCAATTACAGAAGATACATCACATAATGTAGCATACAAAATTTAAGTTGATACAAAACATAATCCGACGACTAGCATCAAAACATAATTAGATGATCTTGAAACCAAAAATATGAGTCAAACAAAAAAAATATATAGTGAGTGATCTTCGATTCTATTACAAAATCAACATCAAACCTATTTGGAAATCCAGCGAATTGCCAAGAAAATTATTGAGTAATATTTCTTATTGAAAAATCATCATAGATTAGAAGACTATTAGTAGTGACCGTGCATGTGTTATGACTCGTGAATGCATGTTAAGTGAATATGCTTATATGCACAGGTAGCACAGCACATGCGCCAAGCTAAAAAAACTATGTGAAGATTTCGAGTTGTCCTGTTTAGTCTCCTTTGAGCGTCTGGAGGAAGGGGTTCTCCCGATATACTGCCGTTTTCTTACCTCGTACATAAAACAGCGTTGTTGGTTCTGTTAGCAGATATAATGGTTCTGGATTGTTTTCGCAGGTATTTAAAGGAAACCGTGACAGAAATTCTGTTGTAAAGAACATCCTATCCCCTGCTATAACTGCTCGTTACGTTCGCATACACCCAATGTCTTGGTATCGCTGGATATCAATGAGAATCGAACTTTACGGCTGCTACAGAGGTATGTAAACGACTGCAATGGTATAATATAAAATGGTCCCTTAACCAGACGATAGCCGAGTTGAATTGAACTTCTTGTCTTTCACTGAACGAAAACATTCGTAACTATTGCACAAGTAAATTCATTCATTATTTCTGTATGTAATACAATTAGAATAAGCTATTGCTTTTCCAGACAGTTTAACAGTATGTTGGGCATTTTGACGCTTGCGATTGATCTGTCGAAAACATAAGGGCTCTAAAACTACGTTTGAGAACCATCCTCTGAGGATGCTCGCTAAAGAGGATTACTACCCGGTTGAATCCGAGCCTCGTGCAGAACAAATTTAGACTTTTTGATTGTGTATTTTAGCTCCAAAACCATGCGACGTTCAACCCTGTAAAAACGAGGGAGTTTGTGAAAATAAAGGTAGTTCATTTTCTTGCTCTTGTGTTGGCAGTTACAAAGGAAGGACATGCGAAGGTATTTACGTTATTTCGGTCATAAAAACCTTGATCGAGAAGACGTTTTTGTAAAAAATCTCCATGTAAAATATATCAATCCCTGTTGATTGCATAAAAAATCTTCTTTTTCGACATTATGCAGAATATTCAAGTCCTTGCAGTACGCACGAAGTGGCATTTGGAGTTGAAACGGAAAAAATCACGAATTCCCAGATATCATTGTCAAGTGCTTATCGGAGTTTACCAGCAATTCTAGGAAGATTGAATAGTGCAAGATCATGGTCCGCACGTGTGAGAAATCGAAATCAGTGGATTCAAATTGATCTTGGTCGAGTTGAACTTGTCACAGCGATTGCCACTCAAGGGCGAGCCAACGCGAACCAATGGGTGAAGCGGTATAAGGTGACATACAGTGTTGATGGTAAAGGTTTCCTCTCGTATAAAAATAAAGCCATTGTTAAGGTAAGTATAGCAATTACAGAAGATACATCACATAATGTAGCATACAAAATTTAAGTTGATACAAAACATAATCCGACGATTAGCGTCAAAACATAATTAGATGATCTTGAAACCAAAAATATGAGTCAAACAAAAAATATATAGTGAGTGATCTTCGATTCTATTGCAAAATCAACATCAAACCTATTTGGAAATCCAGCAAAATGCCAAGAAAATTATTGAGTAATATTTCTTATTGAAAAACCATCATAGATTAGGAGACTATTAGTAGTGACCGTGCATGTGTTATGACTCGTGATGCATGTTAAGTGAATATGCTTATATGCACAGGTAGCACAGCACATGCGCCAAGTCCATAGCCTTTCCATCCACACTAAAAAACCTATGTGAAGATTTCGAGTTGTCCTGTTTAGTCTCCTTTGAGCGTTTGGAGGAAGGGGTTCTCCCGATATACTGCCGTTTTCTTACCTCGTACATAAGACAGCGTTGTTGGTTCTGTTAGCAGATATAATGGTTCTGGATTGTTTTTGCAGGTATTTAAAGGAAACCGTGACAGAAATTCTGTTGTAAAGAACATCCTATCTCCTGCTATAACTGCTCGTTACGTTCGCATACACCCAATGTCTTGGTATCGCTGGATATCAATGAGAATCGAACTTTACGGCTGTTACAGAGGTATGTCAGTGCATTGCAAAACTAGAGAGGCAAACTAAATGAATTTTTTCTTTTAATTTGTATTGTTCGTTAACATGAATTTCAACAGAGGACGAAGGCGAGAACACTATTGAGAACAGTTATCAACAATCTTGTACAAATAATAAACGACTGCAATGGTATAATATAAAATGGTCCCTTAACCAGACGATAGCCGAGTTGAATTGAACTTCTTGTCTTTCACTGAACGAAAACATTCGTAACTATTGCACGAGTAAAATCATTCATTATTTCTGTTGTAATACAATTAGAATAAGCTATTGCTTTTCCAGACAGTTTAACAGTATGTTGGGCATTTTTACACTTGCGATTGATCTATTGAAAACATAAGGGCTCCAAAACTATACGTTTGAGAGCCATCCTCTGAGGATGCTCGCTAAAGAGGATTATTACCCGGTTGAATCCGAGCCTCGTGCAGAACAAATTTAGACTTTTTGATTGTGTATTTTAGCTCCAAAACCATGCGACGTTCAACCCTGTAAAAACGAGGGAGTTTGTGAAAATAAAGGTAGTTCATTTTCTTGCTCTTGTGTTGGCAGTTACAAAGGAAGGACATGCGAAGGTATTTACGTTATTTCGGTCATAAAAACCTTGATCGAGAAGACGTTTTTGTAAAAAATCTCCATGTAAAATATATCAATCCCTGTTGATTGCACAAAAAACTTCTTTTTCAACATTATGCAGAATATTCAAGTCCTTGCAGTACGCACGAAGTGGCATTTGGAGTTGAAACGGAAAAAATCACGAATTCCCAGATATCATCGTCAAGTGCTTATCCGAGTTTACCAGCAATTCTAGGAAGATTAAATAGTGCAAGGTCATGGTCCGCACGTGTGAGAAATCGAAATCAGTGGATTCAAATTGATCTTGGTCGAGTTGAACTTGTCACAGCGATTGCCACTCAAGGGCGAGCCAACGCGAACCAATGGGTGAAGCGGTATAAAGTGACATACAGTGTTGACGGTAAAGGTTTCCTCTCGTATAAAAATAAAGCCATTGTTAAGGTAAGTATAGCAATTACAGAAGATACATCACATAATATAGCATACAAAATTTAAGTTGATACAAAACATAATCCGACGATTAGCATCAAAACATAATTAGATGATCTTGAAACCAAAAATATGAGTCAAACAAAAAATATATAGTGAGTGATCTTCGATTCTATTGCAAAATCAACATCAAACCTATTTGGAAATCCAGCGAATTGCCAAGAAAATTATTGAGTAATATTTCTTATTGAAAAATCATCATAGATTAGAAGATTATTAGTAGTGACCGTGCATGTGTTATGACTCGTGAATGCATGTTAAGTGAATATGCTTATATGCACAGTAGCACATGCGCCAAGCCTTTCCATCCACACTAAAAAATCTATGTGAAGATTTCGAGTTGTCCTGTTCAGTCTCCTTTGAGCGTCTGGAGGAAGGGGTTCTCCCGATATACTGCCGTTTTCTTACCTCGTACATAAGACAGTGTTGTTGGTTCTGTTAGCAGATATAATGGTTCTGGATTGTTTTTGCAGGTATTTAAAGGAAACAGTGACAGAAATTCTGTTGTAAAGAACATCCTATCCCCTGCTATAACTGCTCGTTACGTTCGCATACACCCAATGTCTTGGTATCGCTGGATATCAATGAGACTTGAACTTTATGGTTGTTACAGAGGTAAGCTCGATGTATATTTTCGAAATTTTTCCTTGTAGTTTTATGTCTTTCCTTCTGTAACGTACACTATTTAAATTTTAAAATTTAAAAATCCGAGAACCCTTGTATAGGAACGAGTATACCAAAGAAACAAAGATAAGGATTGCGCATAAATGTATAGTAGATATGGTAGGGAAAGTACTAACCTGAAATGATCAGAATCTTTACCATTGGCTTTTAAAAAAAATAATTGTTTGTGATTGTTTACACAAACCAATTTCTATTCTTTGTCTTTCATTGCCAAAACAAACCACTCGGAAAGCGTGTTACTACAGGTTGGTGCATAGCGAGCCACCTGTTATAGTAATTTGTAAGCGTGCTGGAAATTTGTTTAAATCTGTGTCAATAAAGCTAATATTATATACTATATTATCTATTACCGATTATTTATCAGCAGCTAAATTTGTTTTTGTCTTTTCAATTTTCAATTGTGTATTATTGCATAGAGCCAGAACCGTGCGACTCGTCGCCTTGCAAAAATAATGGAAACTGCGTCAACAAAGGGAAGTCATTTTCCTGCATCTGTCGCCCATACTTCATTGGCTCCCAGTGTGAAACAGGTAAGCATGTACATTTTGAACTACCCACTCGGTATCAAGTGTTGTACATTTATAATCACTACCTAGTATATTTTATTAACATTGTATTTACCATAATATTGTCTTGTAATGGTCATATACTAATAATTGTTGCTAATTCTAATGTGACAGCTGGTCACAGTATTTTTCACCACTAATTTTATAAAACGGTCCGCAAGCATTTTTATTTTTTTTCAGAAAAATTCTATTAAACTAATTTTGTGTATCCAATTAGTTTACCTTTTGCCAGTTAAGACGATCAGGCTACCAGATGTAGACGTTTTAGTTTCTAAAAAGAGAGTGATTAGAAGGAAGATTATTGAGAAAAAAACCCGAAAGAGGGCAGTGGAAGGAAATCATTCTTCCATTGCCATTCCAGTGTGGGCACGTAGCGAGCTGAGGCTGAATAGTTTGCTGATAGCTGGTGAAAATTCTCAAGGAACTAGAAATGTAGAGCTATTAAAATTTTAACCAGCCATGCAAACCTTTAGCTCGTTGAAATTCTATCGTATCTTGAACTTACTTTCACAGCATATCCTATAAGGAATCGCAGCAGTTGACGTTGGACTGCATGGTCATTGTTTAGTTCTATAGTTCTACATATTTTCGCAACAAAAAAGTTTCCATTAATTTGTAGAACTTCCAAACCCATGTAAAGAACGACCGTGCAAAAACGGCGGCGAGTGTGTTGTCCTGGGTAATCGATATTCATGTCGATGTAAACCAGAATTCGGTGGTGTGCACTGTGAATACGGCTTATGTAAGTATGACATCGATATTTATTTGCGTCATGGACTACATTGAAGTCGGTACAATGTAACTTCCCAAAAATGGAAGGCACGAACGAGGCTATATTTGCCATGCAAGGAACCTCCCTTCTCTAGCAAGGAGAACAGATAC
The DNA here is from genome assembly GCA_963855995.1 of Muricea muricata. Lineage (NCBI taxonomy): Eukaryota > Metazoa > Cnidaria > Anthozoa > Malacalcyonacea > Plexauridae > Muricea > Muricea muricata. Next base: position 12,314,015 of record OY979719.1, read on the forward strand.
TTATGACCATATGAACATGTCTGAAAACAATAAAAATAAAAAAGATTCAGCATGAAATGGAAGCAAGTATATTCGGAGTGAACAATTGGGCTGATGCATGAACCCCCATCTTTGTCACCCTATCACCGGCGTTTAACACGGAGTTTAAATATCTAATAAGAATGTGAAGAATTTAATAAGAATGTGAAGAATTTGACTTAGAGAGTTGAACGATCTACTCGGAGTGAATACATAGTTGAAAACCACATAAATTAGAGATAATCAGACCGTGCATGAACAACAAGGAGTGTAACTAAAATGTTTCGCTTTCTGTTTTTAGCTTTGTGTTCAGCAGCTGGAGATCCACACTACAAATCATTTGATGGACTGAGATTTAACTTCATGGGAACATGTGAATATGATTTTGCTAAAGATTGCAGCGCTGACAAGCTATTTGCTGTACGTACGTTAAACAGAAGATGCGGGTTCGGAGTTTCGTGTACAGCGGCTGTGAAGGTTTATATCGCTGGTTATCATATCCAATTTTCAAGAACGCTTCGAACGGCGATCGTTAACGGAGTAAGGCTAACTCAGTTTCCTATAATTCGACCAGGTAAGATCGTTTGCTTTCAAGTTGTTTCTTTATATGGCGTACATTGTCTACTGAAAGACAAAAACCTCTGATGCTTTGAAGGTAAATAAAATATCACAGAAGACTTGATGGCATGCGAGGAACACAAAAGATACGTGATAAAAGTTCGAAAGAGGAAAAAAAGAAACCTGTATCCGGTTATTTAATAAACTTTTAAACGTAACGATTGACATGTGAAAAGATTTTGCTAATGTATATCACGTCATCACACATGACGTCATCTTTTGTACTGCTACAGTAATTGCGAAATATCTTTTTAGCTTGACTTTGATTGCGAACGGTTAATCTTAGGTACTATCTTTGTAATAAAATGAGTCATCAGTCATGAAACCGAAGCAATGGAAATGAGATGCTGCACTAAAACATGCACTTCATAACCGCTGAAACTTTGTCACTGAAAATGAGCCTGACAGTTCATTTCTTCTTTCGACAGTTCAAGTTAAAGACTCGTTCGATTGATTAACGTTTGTAGTAAACCACTGAAAGCATGTTCAGCGGACCATTTGCAAGCCTCCTATTTCGTACACCACCAGTTAAGCGTCAAGCCACTTGAGCAGAAAAATCAACTTGTTATCACAACGATTCCAAGCAATAAAAATGGGAAAAGAATTCTCGTCATCACAGAAAAAATATTTACATGATTCTCTTTTTCTTAAGGTTTTAAGATAACTAATCCAAGCGTGAAATGGCTGATATTGACAACAGATATCGGTTTAACAGTATCTTGGGACACCACCATGGCAATTCAGGTAGCAGTGTCTGGCAGATTCAAAGGAAAGACGTGTCCTTCGTCATTGTGTGGCAATAATAATGGCAACCGACTTGATGACAGGCAGTTCAGTCGAAAGTGCGCTCCTCCACCAGCTGAACTGTTATGTACACCAAACTCGATTACAGAACCAATCATCAACAAATGTCATTTAATGAATGCCTTGAGCTCACCATTTCGTCCCTGTAACAGATTAGTGGATCCGACGACGTTGATTAGCAATTGTAAATACGATGCGTGCCGCTGCAAAGATCCTATGCAATGCGTCTGCGCTTCATTTGCTACCTACAGTAAACAATGTGCAGGGTACGGATCTATTGTCAACTGGAGATTTAAAGGAACCTACTTGTCTGAACCTCTAAGGGAATGCGGTAAGTAAATGTTATATAACCAAAGACATATGATGATGAAAAGTTAGCTTCGTATTAGCAAACATTCGCGCTTTTATTGTTCACTTTTTTGCTGCATTTTTCATCCAGTATTCATTGCTCTGTTAATTGCCTGTGTTAATAGTACTTTTAAAACAAATCGACTCGACAGCTAAGTTATTTCGGTCAACAGTGCAGCTCCATATCTTAGTACCAATGCTTTCACGTTTTCATTCCAGAACAACAATGTAAAAATCCCGGCGAAATATTCACTGAGTGTGGTTCTTCCTGCGCGAAAACCTGTCGTGATTTATCAAGTGATACTCAATGCAATGAGGAATGCATCCCTGGATGCCAATGTCCCAAAAATCACGTTCTTGATGACAACAATCGATGTGTTCCTGTAACCGAGTGTACTTGCTTATTCCAAGAAACAGTGTATCAACCTGGTCAGAGTACAATAGTTGGAAATTGCAAAACATGGTATGAAATGTAGCATTTATAGAAATGCTTTAAGAAAACCACATGTTAAACAATATGGCCGGTGCTTCTGGTGCAATGAGTAGCAGAAAACACATTACTATGACGAGGGAGTAACATTAACAACATATATTTTATAAAATTATTTTAAATCTTCTCTCTCCACTCGAATTCCTCCCCTATGTGGACATCTTTGCGAATAAAATTACCTACCCTCGTTTTTCACGGCATCAGCGTCTGCTATAGGGTTGTGACCCAGATATTCTAATGTTTTGTGAAGAAACCTACCTCTTTGAAACAGCATCACCCGCTTATTAGTGTGAAATAAGTAGCATGGGTTCTTTGGCTCCCCGTGCAACTGTGTTTTTATCATCGGAAGTGAGTTATCTATTGTTTAAAAATAAGTCGTAATCGTTATTAATTGAACTTCACTTTTTGCAGTACGTGTAATGCTGGTTCTATGGCGTGTGTGGATGATAGGGAATGCGAAGCAAAAGGTTAGTACTCAATGTTAAATATATAATCAGAGTAAACGCGTTTACCCAAGGTAATCTCATCATTATCGCATGACACATCCAACTTTCATTATTCCAGATGAAGTGTTTAATCTCAAATCTAACCGTTTTTATGTCGTAGTGTAGTAACTAGTGTTATAAGTGTGATAAGAAGTGGTTAGTTTTAAAAACATTACATGGTCATTAACATTAAACTCAACGTTAATCAGTTATTCTATTTATTTATGAAATTATAGACAGTCTCGAATCTGGCATGCGATAAGAATGTTATATAATGGTCAATAGTGTGATACGGGATTTAACGTCGCTCGTGCTGCTTAACAACCGACTGTTCGGCAGCACTTGCGATATTAAATCCATTCCAAATATTGACCATTATATAACCCATACTTAATCCACAGTAGTTATTCGAATTTTAACAGAATTGCGATAATCTTCGTAATTTGTGGAATTTTCTGAAAATCGGCCATAACATGACGCACGTATAAAATCGCACAAATTGGGATATTTTGTATATAGGTATTTTTGCAAATAGATAATTTTGACAATGTGACGTCTACCTTGTAGTAATAACCAATTTCCATTTCATCTTTAAGGACCTTGCGAGTCTTTCCCGTGTAAAAACGACGGTATTTGTAAGGAAGAAGGGGATGCATTCTCGTGTCAATGTTCAAGAGACTATCAAGGAAAAACATGTGAAGGTAATAAAATTCCTGAATAAGTTTTTAGCAGTGATATTTAGAAGAGGATGCCACTGATTCCCATCCAAGCATATGCTAGTTTTCCCTAACACAAAATGAATGAGAACTCGTTGCTGCCAATAGCATATGTTCGCTTTCAAGTTAGATGATATGTATTTCATCTTAATCTAGAGCTGAAACCTAGACCATGCGATTCTGTGCCTTGCAAGAATGGTGGAATTTGTTCAAATGTGGATGGCTCGTTTTCGTGTGAATGTGTTGGTAGTTTCGTGGGCAAAACATGCGAAGGTGTGTATATTTCATCCATTACCTGCGCCCCTCGACTTTAAACTGAAATCTAATTTTATAGCGAAAACAGCTATTCAAAACAGCAAAAGTACGATTTTTTACCCATTCCCTCTAAATATTGTACAGCTTAAACTTGCCTTGTTGAACCTAAAATTAATAATAATCCATTAGTTGAACTACAAGTGCTGCCAGTGTGTGATTCTACTTCGTAGGGCATCTTAGTGTTTTGAGCCAAATGGGTAAACCTTAGATGAAACTGCCATTGTTTCAGGAATAGATTTTTTTACTGCTAAAGAATTATAAGCAACTTCACTTTCCTATATTTTCTCGCTTTAGAACAACCAGCTTCCATTTGTAAACCCTCTCCATGCCGAAATGGTGCCACGTGTATTGACCAAGGGAATAAATTTTCATGCAAATGCCCTCCAAACTTCATTGGAGTTAAATGCGAAACAGGTAAATCGACTTTGTTTTTTGTTACAGTTTGAATCATTGACTAATTTCGTAAACAATGTCAAATTTGCTGCCTAATTCACAATCTTGGATTACACGGTTCGATAATAATTCGTCGTGTGGTTTGTTCTCCAATATGTTGCAGGACTACGAAATGATGAGTTTTTTATAGATCCTCTTAAAAAAAATTTTTGATTTTATCAAGCATGCATAAGTTTTTTGGCGGCTAAAAGGTCGATTTTAGCTGGTTGGTCACAAAAATGAAAGCTAAATAGACGTCTCGTATGTTGGTCTTTGTCCCAACACTTGTTACAAGTAAGCGGACATCAGTCTATATACGACTAATGCAACGTATTTAATTTCTGATTGTTAGAACTCCCAGATCCATGCAAAAACAACCCATGTAAAAATGGTGGCGTTTGTATCCGTCTTGGCAATGGATACTCGTGCAGATGCAGACCTGAATTTGGTGGCACGCATTGTGAATATAGCCAATGTAAGTGTTTAGAAAGCTATTCTTTTCTATGTTTGGTGTGATATTTGTGTGCTTATGTGTCTTACAAAATAATTCCCTAATTAGAAATCTTGGAGGAAATGGGATCAAAAAGAGAATTTCTTGTACATTTATTTACAAAAGTGAATAATGCGTAAAGATTACTTGACAGATGCATCAGATGAAGTTATAATTATAATTACTGTGTATACTGTAAGCGCCTGATGAGATGTAGAATAGATTACTTCAAACTGACGCGTTTTTTTTTCTTAGCTACGTGTTACGCGCAAGGTGATCCACATTACACAAGTTTTGATGGGAGAAAGTTTAATTTTATGGGAGAATGCCAATACGTCTTTGCACAAGATTGCAGCGAGAACAAACTGTTCACAGTTTACACGAAGAATCTAAGGTGTGGGTGGGGTGGTGCCTCGTGCACTGCAGCTGTGACAGTGATCCTTGCTGGTTACAAAATACAATTCAGCAGAGTAAAGCGTAGTGCAATAATAAATGGCGTACAGTACAGAAGCTTTCCAATAGTTCGACCAGGTGAGTTAGATGTATTTTGAGTCTGCCTTCATTTAGCCAGTAATCTAATCAAATGTTCGTTTTTTTTAATCAATAGGATTTACTATTGCCACCCCAAATGCACGTTCACTGACCCTCGCCGCAAATATTGGCTTAAGGCTTGTCTGGGATTGTAACATGAACATTAAACTGACTGTATCCGGTCGATACAAAAACAAAATATGCCCATCATCTTTGTGTGGAAACAATAACGGGAATAGGAGAGATGACAACCAGTTTGACAGAAAATGTGCACCACCCCCAGGAGAACTCGTATGTTTCCCAACAGTGGCAAACAGGCCAAGTGTTGACAAGTGTCAGTTGATGAACGCCCAAGATTCGCCATTCAAAGCATGTAATGGTGTTATTGATCCAACTGTGTTGATTGCAAATTGTAAATACGATGCATGCAGATGTCAGGACACGATGCAGTGTGTTTGTTCCGCTTTCGCAACGTATTCAAAGCAATGTGCTGCGTATGGCAAAGTAGTTAATTGGCGTTTCCAAGGGACATACTTGTATCCAGCGTTACAGGAGTGTGGTAGGTGCATAATGTAATGTACTGGCCACATTAAACCCGTTCTTCTTGAACTCCGAACTTGTGTATGGATTAGGAATTGTTCAGTTAGTTGCAAATGAGCTATGACTGTGCCCACAGTCCAGGATTTATGGAATTAAGGGTTTGCGTTGTGTAGAAAGTTATTTTTCAAAGTTAAATGTGTCTTCTAGACAATTTAGTGCATGTTTTTAATAGTTCAGGTAATTCCGTTAGCTTGATAATTCAGAAGACCTTTTTGAGCGTTTAAGAAATCATGGCAAGTATATAGGCATTCGTAGCTCTGAACTAACGTGTATTGATATCGTTATGTGATCGTTCTTAACTATAATGTCCACAGCAGTTAAAACGACGTTTGATATTGAACATGTCGTGTGATTGTTTCATTTATGAAAAGAGCAAAACTCGTACATAGAAAAATGATAATGTTGTCACTTAAAGCCGTCATCCTCCATTACCTCCCTTAATTCCATGTTAGTCGTTTCCTAGTTAAATCACTAAAAATTTAACGCTGTTTCAATTTAGCTCGTCAGTGCCAAAATGAGGGAGAAATATTTATGGAGTGCGGCTTGTCTTGCGCCCGATCGTGTCGAGATTTGTCACGTGACATCAAGTGTAGCGAAGAATGTGTGGCTGGATGTCAGTGCCCCAACGGTCAACTTCTCAACGATGAGAATCGCTGTGTCCCGGTATCTGAATGTCCTTGCCTCTACGATGATCAAGTCATTCAACCTGGAAATAGTGTCAGCGTTGGAAACTGTAAAACTTGGTATGTGTTAATGACAAGATGCAGATATAGCGAATATTGCATTGAATATTTCACGAACGAGTGCAGCGAATGAGTAGAATATTGTTTTCATCACGAGAAGATAAAATTCATATCTTCGAATCGCTGTGTATTGTTCTGCTTGTTTAATTTATTATACAGTTAGTCGTACTTTTCAAGACCGAAGTCCGTATTATTAATTTTTCATTGCTAGTTCTAAAAACGTAGCCTTATTTTAACTAATTATGCATCGTAGTAGTTAAACTCGAAGAATACCTGCATATGCTTTTGGGTAATTTATTTGAAGTCCTTCATTCGACATTAATTTATTTTTTTGACACAAACATGTCTTTTTTTTCTTTAAAAATGGTGAAAATTGGTTCGCTACTCTTACAAACATTGACATTTTGACAACATAAAATTATTGGTCGCGTGATCGATATCTTCACTAGTGAAGATGCGAAAAAAAATCTCGCTGTGTATTACTAGTTAATAGTCAATATTTATTTATAACGCAGTTCACAAGATCATGCAATGTCCTTATCCAAATGTCCAATTCTCCAAAAAAATTCCAGTCTTGCATTACATTGATTCAAAAAATCATAACCCGATGACACAATGAATTGCGAACTGTGTAGTTGAGCAAAAATTTCTTAATTTCAGCACCTGCAATCGTGGATCAATGGCTTGTATCGACGACAGAGAGTGCGAAGCTAAAGGTACGTCGCACAGTATAACATATCCAAGTAAATTGTTGCGTAATGATAAGTAATTGTTGTCACATACTTACATTTAAAAAAATGAAGATTTAATGCAAAAAAAACGCGTATTAACGAGTGGAACTACGGGTGTGCATTTCCTACGAACAACGTTCTTTAAACAAATGTATAGTCTGATAGTCGGCACCTCTATTAAAATAATTAGATCAACAATAGATGGTTCCCTCCTCTCCTCTTCTCTTGGTTGTGTACTTTAAAGGCAATTATCTAAATGCTTGTAATTCCAGCCCAGAGTATCTTCTACTCCCCAAACTACTCGTATCTGGCGGATAACAAACCACCATCCAACCCCCTTCTGTCAATGAATTTGTTATTTTAATGTAGGACCATGCGAATCATTCCCATGTGAAAATGGCGGAGTCTGTAGAGAGGAAGGTCCTTCGTTCTCTTGTGAATGTCCTGAAGATTACCAAGGAAAAACATGTGATCGTAAGTTATAAATTATTTTATTAACGCTATAGTTCATAACTAGTGCTATATTCTCATGTCATAACATTATTCCCTTCCCAAAATACACCTTTCAAGAATAAATTTTTGAACGAATATCACAGAACTTAACTGGATGTTACTTGAACCGTTGCACTAGTTTTCCCGAACTTTTAAAGTTTCAAAGCTTAAATTGTTATATTTCGCACCCTGGTTCTCTGTTTATACTCTAGTGCATTACTGGTAGTTGTGCAACGTCAGTAACATCTTACTTTAGATGGTTGTCTCCACAGTGTCTTTCTAGTAATATGGCATTTTTCATGTGATACGAGCGAATACGAATTCAGCTCAATTTTTCTTCAAATTTTAAAAAACGAAGTTTTTGGCGTTTTGGGGATATTACGCGCGCGCTATAGAGCACACGAAGTTTTGGTCACCTTTTTTCATCTACCCTGTACAAGGTTGTAATCTCTCCTAATTTTGTTTTTTTTTCTAGAGCTAAAACCTAAGCCCTGCGACTCGTCACCTTGCCAAAATGAAGGAATTTGTTCCAATGAGGGAGGCTCGTTTTCATGTAAATGTGTTGGCTTTTATCAAGGAAAAACGTGCGAGGGTGAGTTTAATTGAATTGGACAAATGTCGAATGTTGGTTAGGATTGAATATACAAAAACAATAATCTAAGGATGATCAGGAGGCTTTTGGTTCATGTTCGAGTGACCTTTTGTCCTAATTTATATCCATTTAATTTGGTCGTCGTTTAACATGCAGGTGAATACACCGCTATACAGTCAACGGGCTAATCATACTCATTGCAATTGGTACTGTTTTATCTTCTAGAGAAAAGGCCCAAACCTTGTGACTCGCAACCCTGCCACAACGAAGCTACGTGTACTAACACCGAAACATCGTTTTCGTGCAACTGTCCACCGGGATTTATTGGAAAACTTTGCGACAAAGGTACATTGCATAGATATGCCTAATATGTTACAAAATAGACCAATGCTTATAAAGTAGCTAAACATGCGTGACGCGGTGACACAGTCAGCTACAGAGATGTATTGATCTAACCTGCAGTTTATACAAGTGAGAATTCGTCAAGTAGTTTCTAAGTGTACAAAAAAAATCTAAGTTGACAAAAAAGTTGGAATATGATCATTTTTCGGGACACTAACATGTCTGCGATCCGCCTTGTTCTGATCCTCAGGAACTCAGAAAAACGCACTTCTTGTCAATGTTTTATAATTTGAGTTTTTAGCCTACAGCTTCAAACGACGTATTGAAGACATTCATAGTAGTATAAATAATCTGTTGGACGCATATTTCTATCGCAAATGACGACGTATAAACTTGACTGGTTAATTACTCTTTTAGAACCTCCTAATCCTTGCGAACCGAACCCTTGTCGGAACGGCGGGAAATGTAGACAACTTGGAAATTCTTTTTCTTGTCAATGCAAAGACAATACATTTGGCGGCCCAAGATGCGAATACACGAAAGGCAAGTTGAAAACTGTTAATACAAAGTTAGTAAATACCTGTACATTAAAACCAATGAAAGGTAATTTGAAGGACGCGGGAAGAAGGCTTTACGAATTTTAAATATGCAGCAATGTATTTATTATACCAACTATACCCGTTAATTCAGCAATGCTATCGCAAATTCCGCCGTACACTAGAGCTTTTCGAAACTACTCGACGAAAACATACTTAACAGAACATACTCACATTAAGGCCGGAACACACGAGGCTGGACCAATCACAACGTCGGATTTCTTATGTTCACTTGTGTAAAAATACTAATAGTTAATAATCTTAATCGCTTTTTTATTTATCCAATTTTGTGCAACATGTTTGCAGTGAAAGAATTCTGTCGCTGCAAGGAAATTTTCGGTAAAATTGTCCTGTTCACACCATGAAATTTGTTGCTGCGGCGTGTTACAACGATATATCGCCTCACGTGTTTCGGCCTTTTTAGTGAGCTGAAACATTTTGCATAACTTTTGCCCTAAAAACATTTTGTCGAAGGAAAAAATATAATTACTCAAAGAGAGGAACTGTCGATAGGGGACTGTGTTAGGGTTTGTATTATCCTTTTGCCCTTCCTTCGCTTCGGTCAATTCCTTTCCATTCATACCTGTATGCATAATACTGTATAATAATTCCTCGCGCAATTTTCGTTTTTGATTTGTTTTATACAGCGATGTGCGAGGCTCATGGTGACCCTCATTACACGACATTTGACAAGAAAAAGTATAACTTCCAAGGACCATGTAGCTATGTTTTCGCCGAAGATTGCAGTGGGGATAAAGCTTTTAAAGTAGTTACCTCGAATGTGAAGTGCGGTGGCCGTGGAGCGACCTGCACAGCTGCCGTTACTCTCTCCTTGAATGGGGATGAGATTAGGCTAACAAGAGAGACCCAAACGGTGATCATCAATCGCATTAAAATAAAGAAGTTTCCAATCCAACGTCCAGGTAAGTACGACTATTATTTGATACCTTAATCTGAGGCACACGGATCGTAGTTGGTCAGAAAAGAGGTGTGGCTACTGGCACAAAATTTTATTTTGTTTCCTTTGCTCGGATAATTTCCGCGTTAAGCCAACGCTGTTTTAAGTTCTCGAAATATTAAGTGGTATAAGTTCTATAGTTTTTGTGTAGTGAAGTGTGGGTGAGGAAACCATTGATTAATTTGTCGAAGTGAAAAAATTGTTATATGCTGCTACATTAATTCCAAGTTATTTTCCACAAGTTGCAACATCCATCTATGATATTTGAGATTGGCTAGACCTGTTCAATACGTTAGGTCCCTTTTGCTGCAGACGTTGACAACCAAAAGTGCGTTTTTGAAATCGAACAAACATAATTAAAAGCTTTTTTACGTGGGATAACGCTTTAATTTTTCATAATGCAAAGACCCTTGAAGCCGATATTGCACTAACGGTTTTTGACGACAATTTCCAACTCGACGGGCTGCCGAGTCAATCGGATCTCTTGTATAAATTTAAACTATACACTGTGTATATTCTTTACGTGCTGCATCGGCTTAATAAGAAAAATATCCCATTCGTAACGATTGTTTTATCAAAACACTAATTCACTACATGTCGTAAGGAAGATAGATTGTCCAAGTTTAACTGGCTTTTGAGTAGTTGACCTACCTTTATCTTGGAAGATTATCCCTGCTTATTGTCTTGTTGTCTCGGCTAGAAAGTTTGCATAATAGAAACTAGTCCGTCTTTACACATTGGTCCGAAAAACCCGTTGACATGTTTTGTAGGATATGTGATACGAAATCCTTCAAGAACGTGGTTACATTTGACTGCGTCTGTCGGTTTAACGGTTCAATGGAACAGCAGGACTATTGTACGAGTGACGGTTTCAGGAAAATATCGTGCTAAAATGTGTGGATTGTGTGGTAACTTTAATGGTGATCGGTCTGATGATATACCAAAAACGAAACCAGAATGCTTGCCAGCTCCTCAGAGTTCGGTTTGCCAGCCTGAAAGCGCGAAGAAGAACAAATGCTATATGGATTTGTGCAACTACATGAAGATGCCGATTACTCCATTCAAGGCTTGTAACTCTGCTGTTAATCCGAGCCAGTTGATTAAAGATTGCCAGTACGACGCATGTGAATGTGACGATCCGATGCAATGCGTATGCAAGTCATTTACAGCCTACAGTCAGCAATGCAGCGATAAAGGTGTGGTTCTTAAATGGAGATCCCAAGAAACGTATCTGTTTCCACCATTACAAAAATGCGGTAAGTATAAAAACTTGATAACGCCTGCGCTCTTGCGCATAAAATTGTACTTTTCTAATTCTTTAACTCAACCTTGCACTTTTACTAAGTTATCAAAAATTGTTTTTGCAATGTTTAAAAAACCAAAGGTAACGGCAGAAATAATCTGTGTGCGAGCTAAAGCACTTGCGTGAAAATGATGTAAACGACACCATATTGAAATGGCTATTAAAATTATACTAAAAATTTATCTTGTTTTCATGGAATTTCAGCACAACAATGCTCCAATCCGGGGGAAATTTTCACCGAATGTGGTTCGTCATGTGCTCGAACCTGCCGTGACTTGTCAACAAATTTGGCATGCGAAGAAGAATGCGTTCCAGGATGCCGGTGTCCTTATGATAAACTACTGAACTACGCAGGAATTTGTGTATCTGCATCGCAATGTCCTTGCGAGTTTCAAGGAAAGATTGTTGAAGCAGGAGAAAGCGTGGACGTTGGCAAATGCACAGCTTGGTGAGTATCTTAAAGTGAAAGATGTTGGTATGATTTGCTTTGTCGATCTTCCAGAATGAGTTCTTCTTAACAGTCCGATACGTTCTCTAAGATCAAATAAATTATCCTCGGTTATTTAGCTTTGGAGTGTTTGTTCACTAGGTTGTGCCCAACCCAATGAATGTTGTAGCGGCTATACAGTTACTGATGGCATAATTTTTATTATAATAAAACTAATTATAATTGTAAAAACAACGAAATTTCAATTATCTTTGCATTGTCTAGTACATGCAACAAAGGAGCTATGACTTGCGTAGAAGATAAAGAATGTTTGACCAAAGGTAAGATAACGCGCGAAACATACCAATTTTTAGTTTGCGTTCATTTAAATAGCTCTTCAGAGAACTGGAACAACTGTATATTTTGAGCGATGGCGACAGTACAAAAGGACCCCAAGTTAAGGTCTCGGCTACCTACTTTATAGGATTCCCACTAATTGGAGAATAGCCTGTTAAGAAAACCCGCTCACCTAAGGGACTGTAAACTTATAGTCTGATATCTTGTCGCATCAAACGTGGGATTATTTTTGCGCCACCCGGCTTACTATCACTTTTTTTTTAATACAATGGATTTGTTGAGCATTTTGCTACATCGATTGTTTGACCATATAACATGTGTGCCTACTGTAGAGTGTAGATTTTGTTTCATATGCGGTGATTTGTACCGTAGTACAAAGATGCATGTATTCTAATACAGCAGTCTTGTACTTTTTTCGTGGACGTAGTATACGTTATCACTTTATTCCTTTCATTCCTTAGGTCCATGTGATTCTCTTCCTTGTAAAAATAATGGAATATGTTCCTCTTCGGATGGCGGCTCTTTTGTGTGTGAATGCACTGCTGAATACCAAGGTGAAACATGCGAAGGTACGATTGCAGCTATGATCTCGATACTAATCGTAGCCCGAGTCTTCACACTCAACTATGAGTGTGCACCAGATTTTAAAGTTTGCATATTTTTCTTTCATATATGTTAAAATTTCATTGCCATACATGGGTGAATCTGTAGCGATATTAGCCAAAAATTTCTTTCGCTTATAGCTTCGAAACGCCGGGTTTGTATAAATTCGATTTAACTTATTTACATTAAATAGCTTTCTTGCATTTTGTTGGAAAATATCATGTTGCTTCTTGTCAAAATTGCAATTTCTACCGTAACTGATATGTTGCGTGCAATTATGGCCGAAATGATATGAGAAAATTTAGATGTGATCATTCTGCTCCTAACACGATTTGCATACTTGGAAAAATTCACTGTTTGCCACACGCAAAAACCAACCACGCAGGACATATTGCGCAGCAGATTAATCTATCTAATGTTTTAACTCCCAGTTTCTTACATTGTTGTAAAAAGAAACTTTAAATGAAAACTAGACAAGAAACAACGCTTCTGATCATAGTCTGTTGCGAGTGAAGTATACTGGAAACATGCTTTCGGCATAAACATTTATAAGCATATGAGCATTGAGAATTGTACAATTATTATAGTAGGTGGAGCTAAATAATTATCGTAAACGCAAAACAAATTAATGACCAAGTTTATTTCCTCAATATATTACGCACAATTCACATTCATTAAGTGTGAACCTTAAACATTTTTACGGGCAGCTTGCCGAGTTCGCTATCACTTAAAGTTCTATTTCTTAAGCTCGTAGTGGTCTATATGTTTTTATTGGTATACATAAATAAACAGTATGCTATAAAAATACGTAAAAGGTAAGTACGAAACATTTAAATTGATGATTAGAAATTTGAAATGGTATCTAGACCTGTACTAAACATAATTGTACTATCATGGTATTCACTTTAAATTTAGAACTAAAGCCACAGCCGTGTGATTCTTCTCCTTGCAAAAATGATGGAATATGTACAAACCAAGGAACGTCGTTTTCTTGCGAGTGCAAATTTGGCTACCGAGGCAAAACATGTGAAGGTATTGTGAGTATTTAGCAATAAGTTTACGACCTCGACATTTCTATGAAGTGATAGTTGATGAGGACGAAGCCCGAATCGACTATTATTTTATAGAAATTGGCGAGAACGAGTAATGTAATTGTTTTAGTAGAATCTGAGATCCAACATGACATATTGTAATTGGGGAGGAGGGCATCATAGTTACATCTATCCTCCATACCAAGTCAGTATAATAAACAATTCGTACCAACCAAAAAACCGAAGTAATTTTGCACACATAATAAATGTTTGGTTAGAATTTCAACTTTAACTATGGCCATGCATGCTGTGTAGCCTTTGAAATAATTGTTTTTCCAATACTTTTATTTCCTTGTAGAACTCAAAACGCAGCCCTGTGATTCTAGTCCATGCAAGAATGACGGGATTTGTTTAAATAAAGAAGAAACATTTGAATGTAAATGTGTCGGTACCTATACGGGAAAATATTGTGAAGGTTGGTTTTTTAAATATCTGATATTTGAACTCAATATGTATTTTATGCATATTGTATGTACGAGATGACACAAAGACCCGTAGGATTTACTTTACTGCTTAAACGAGACAAGCAAGACTTAGTGATTTTTATTCATAGTACTGTGTGGGGCCTATACCAACTCTAATTAAACGTCCAAGTTCTGTTTTGACGTTTATGAGCAGCATGAAAAAACAGAACAATGGACACTCCGAAAATTGTAAACATTTTTTAAAATCTTAACGTCGTCATTAATCCGGTATTAAGTCTGGCTTGTAAATAGTTGACTTTTTAAAATACGTGGCATTCTTCTGAAAATCACTTGAATTTATAGGCGAAACGTTAGGAATTAAAATTTTTTTTATGTTACATTTTTTCCGTGTGCCTGTTGTTTTCTTTCATTAAAATACTCTGTGGACAGCGGGAACTTGTGGCTTGAAAAATCCTGTTTATGTCCTTTCATAAAAACACTGCCAACATTACTGGAATTGCATATTCTTGATTTTTAGAAGCAAAATGTGAAGAAAAAGTAGATATCCTTATGGTAGTTGATGGATCTGGTAGTGTTCGAAAAGCGAATTTTGCTAAAGTGAAGAAATTTATCCAGAATCTGAATACCAAGTTTGATATCGGACCAGACAGGATTCAAGTGGCGCTTATGCAGTTCGGTGAGCCAGTCAAAACAAGAATTGAGTTCAATCTTGGCGATAAAAAAACGCTAGATCAAGTGAACCAAGGGGTTGAGGAAATGAACTACCTCAGATCGCAAACGGCGACTGGTGATGCTTTACGTAAAAGTAGAGAAGAGGTGAGGGTACATTTCACTTCAACCTGCGCGAATTAAAGGAAATATGAACGCTCACTCCCAGTGACTTTGTTTTTTAGTTTCTAGGCAGAATATTTCGATAATTAGGACATCTATTCTAGACATACTACTTTTGCAAAGCAAAATGATTGATTTAAGACCTGCATAATAATTCTTCATGAATTTTTTTAAGATTTCTGCATAGTTACAAATTATTACCTCCACCAACAAAATAGTTGAGATATGCATTTGCACCCGTCCAATATGAAAAAATTCTAAAAATTTGCTTTGTAATGTTACGAATCCATAAACGTCGTCGGAAAGTTCAGTAAGTTAGCTACCGTTCTGAATTTTAAAGACGAAAATATGTCATACGTTTATACGAAAGACAAGCAAAAGTCACGTCTATTCAACGTCTTACAAAAATTGACACATCTGATTAATTGAGTTCAATTTTTGACAGGTATTTAACGGAAAAGACGGCGATCGCCCTGATGCTCGCGACGTCCTGATACTGTTCACAGATGGACAAGCCACAGATAAACAGGGTAAACAATACCAAATTGAACAAGCAAAGAAGCTCAAGGATGATGGGGTGAAAGTCGTAACAGTAGCAATGGGAGTAGAAAAAACAGTGGACAAATTCCGCGACAAACTGGCTGATATGGCGAGCAGAGCTAGTGATAGTGCGGCTCCATTGATGTTTGAATCAGATTTTCAATATCTCGATATGATTGCTAACAATCTGGTCAAAGAAGCATGTGATACCTCGGAGGCTGCGTGAACAGCATGAAAGAACTTTAAAAATAAGTGTGGATTTATTGCGTATTGCTATGTAAATATAGCCTCTATTTTTTGTATTTGCCTTTTTTGAGTTGAAATAAACTTCGAAAATAACAAGTTAGTGTGGTATTGGTAAGTTCTGGCGTAATTCGTGAGCAAACTTACTAGTAATTTCTGTCCACATACCGTCTTCTAATCTAGTCCTAGGTATGGTATACATATATTATCACAGTAAAACATGATAGCAAAAGGGAATGATAAGACGTGTTTTAAGTTTCTCAATAGCTTGTCTCGTTTTTCAGGTTTCACTAGCTCCCTTCCACCCACTTATTCAGGGTAAAATACGTCCAAAATGGAAATAAAAATGCTAATAATTAGGGTATAACTGCTAACAATAGGGTATGATTGCTAATAATCATATTGCTATACTGTATTGTTAATAAAATACTGGATTGCGACTGATATGTCTACTTTAATATATTTATTTATTTCATTTATTTATTTATTTCACTTTGTCAGAAACATTTAAAGTATAATTATAACGAACAAATCAAATTCACTATAAAATACAGGTGGTGACAATACATATGACAATAATACCCACTGTGGCGGGATCACCACAACAGCAGAAACCGTTTGCTGTGGATGCTGGACAAATACACTACACAGTTGCAACAAACAAATAAACAGACGTTGACAAGTATGCAGTGACAACAGGCATTGATATGTTAGTAGCGACGATCTAGCTTGTTGCTTGAGTTTCGTGCCTTGTTTCATTTTGGACACGCAGTTTATTACGTTTTTCGATCATCCGCATCATGGAATTTACTCAAGTCATCGAAATAATATTCTCGAAACAATCCTCTGAACTGTCGAAGGCTGTTGCTTGTCAACCGGAGACCCGAGTGCAAAATGTGGCTGAAATCGTGTAAAGTTATGTTCATGATCATAGGTTAAGCTGGAATACTCGCCAAAAGTATTAAAAAATTTATTTTTAAACAGGAAAAGAATTGAGCCTGTAGAGTAGTTTCTACAAAAAGTGTGATTTCGATACACTCAATAGAGCATTTTAAATCTCAAATTCAAAATGGCGTCAAATAAAGAGCAAAATGTTTGGCTAGTTCAAAATATCAGCAACTCGTTTTTAAATTTTTTTTGGGGGTGTTACCCGTTTGAATCAGTTCCAACATCCAAGCGCGCGAATTTGCTGCTAGTCTCATGCGATGCCTGTTCGCGGGTTGAGATTGACATTGGCTCTGGGGAAATAGAATTCTTCTTGTACTGTAATTGGTTAAACATTATCAACAGTCTTCAGTGGTAGAGTTTCAGAAGTAAGTTTAAAGTGCAAAATGGCTGATCCATTTGGGCATCTAAACCTGAATGTCGCTGAAAATCATTCGAGTTGCGACGGCTTGCGACTCTTGCATGTCTTACATATATATATAAACAAATCGTTATATGTGACTAAATATAACAAATTCCAGTAGGCTTAACCATACATTTTCGAAAATAGTTCGTCTATTCAAGATAAATGCATTTAAACGGCAAGCCCGCGTATTCAATGTTTTAAATTCTTCACTATTGTGCCATGCTTGTTGGAAAATCGTCAGTTTGCACTTCCGTCTTTAAGACGATCGGGCTTCGGAGCTTGCGCACAGGAACCGGAACTCCAAAATTTAGGGGTTCCGGTTTTCTATTCCCGAACCTGCGATCATGTTCTGTACTATATGTAGTAAAGCCTGATACAATCCCTAATCCGGTCGCCTTCCACCCACACAATAGTTTTACAACAAAAACAATCAAATTTAGTTACAGCGGCTAAAGATTAATATCTTATGTAATTAGCATTAACAGTCAAAGATCCTCTTGCTCGAAATAAACCAATCAGATTTAGAGCCGCAATCCGGTTGTAATAGCACAGTTTTTTAAAGCATTTGTATCAGGCCTTTAACTGAATAAAGGCGTTTTTGCAGGTTGCTATTTCCCCAGAGCCAATGCCAATCTCAACCCGCGAACAGGCATCGCTCTGGATACGAGATTAAATCTGAGGTTGATAGGTCCGATTACTGCCGAGTACTGCTGAGGCATAATAAAGCATATGGAGCCTTTTTTGGTAGCCATAGCGACAAAATTTGCCTGCCACACATAAATGCGAATAATCTCTCATGCTTGTTACAAATCTTTAATTGTTACTGTGATTCTGATCCAATATTACTGTTAGTTAACCTTGTGTGAACTGAACCATGAATTTGACCTGTCATTTGTTTTGAAGCTTTATGCCACAAAATAGTGTGTGTCGTATTAAAATATGAATGAATCCGTCTTAATTAATTTGCGTGAATTGAAATACTAGTTAAATTGTTTAAGTTGGAATAAAAAGCTGGAGTAAAAAAATCAATGCTGATTGCATCTTTGTGTGAGATTTGTTCAACTGAACGTTTGTGTAAACAAAATGCCTACCAAGGTGTTTCCTCCGCCTGCCGAGAAGAAAATTGGCACTAGGTGCATTGCGATCTTTACTGATCAGAGACTTAAAAAGCCGTTGACTAGCCCTTAAAGGCGATCCCATTCAGTAGTGTATGTCAAGCCCCAGTGAGTTAACACTCTGCGGAGGGTCTTGTTCAACAGAATACAGCTTTGATCCATGTGTAGAAATTTGAGTGGAAACACAGCGGAAAATATATCAACATTATATCAACAAATATGTATTAACAATCGAAACATGCTTGTTATTTAATTTTTGCGGCACATTGACACACCGCCCGTTGAGGTATACTGGTGTAGATAATACTTTGGCTTAATTATGTGCATTCGCATTTTCATTAATGCATGCTTTACGTGCACAATTGTTCTGGAAAATTATAAGAAATGCAGAAAATGCTATTCAGGGCTCAATCGACATTAATTTGGCTTAAGGATGTCACTTGGCTGTACGAACATGAACATATGAACATGAACCTAAACTGTGCACAAACATGCAGCGATGATTTTCAAAAAATGCATAATTATTTGTTGGTAAGGCAATAGTGAGGAGTTAAATTAACATGGGTAACAGATAGCTGCCAATCAGTCTTATATAAATACCAAGAAATAAGCTGTATGTATATGGTTGCATGACATACTTTGTAATGCTTTTGAACAGATACTATTGAAAACGCTTATATCCAACAATGGTTTACCTCTTCTCTATTATAAGTAGCTTATAGATTGTGTTAAATATGTATAATTGCACAATGCATGCTTATCGTATCGTGGGTAACATTGACAAGTGCAGCATATGAATTCTCTCTGCAATTTGCATCAGAGCTTCTGACCACAGAATAATTCTTTTCGTCAGACAATCAAGTGTTTAGATACGGTTTATTCATTATTGTGACACACCAGCTGCTTGCTGAGGTATTGTAATGAAGATAATAAATTTTCAAGAAGAGAATGCATCATCTGACATTATGATTTATGAAAATGAGACGCCCACCAAACATGCAGACAGCTAATTTTGTAGCTTGTTCTAGTTTAGTAATCATAGTATTTGTTAATCTTGAACGTTGGTTGAAGTCATCACGGAAAATTTCCCGCCGCTTTTTTGTAATATGAGGGTGCTAATGGATGCAGCTGTAGTCAGTAAACAATAAAAAAATATGACATTTAGTCAGTAGTCAGCTAAAAAGATTATATACACTTAGTCAGTAAGCAGCAAGAACTTGTTTATCAGTGTAAGGTCAGTTAATTAGTCTAATTAGACTACGTTTACATTACTCCGGATCGGTCTGAAAACGGCGGAAAAAAGTAACAAAACGGCGTTCCGTTTACACAGCACCGGAGCGGATTTGTTTGAAAACGTCACTTTTGCGGTAGCGACACGACCACGCTTTCTAAACGTGGTCGAACGAAAACGGAGCGCTACGCGGCGTTGTGTAAACACAAACGCCGTTAATTTTTGGTGCCGCTTGTAAATGAAACATCTCAGGTCTCAAAACAGCAAACTTGAATGCTTTTCGTTTAAATTTCTTCGCTTTGTTAAAAATATTTTAAGTTTATATGAATGCTTGTAAACAAGTTACAAAAATGTAACGGCGTAGTGTAAACGCAAGTAAATTTTACCGGCATTATTTCGCTCCGGAGTAGTGTAAACGTAGTCTTAGAGTGATTTTGAGCCTTGCAGAGCCTCTGCAAGTAATTACTATTGACAGCAAAAAGGCGAAAAAAGTAACTTTATTTGCTATATTCTAATAATTCTTAAAAGCGGGAGACACTGAATGAAAAGCGGGAGGGCGATAGATGAAGCTAAAAAGCGTAAATCTCCCTCCAAAAGCGGGAGAGTTGGCATCCCTGCAGAGGTGACAGTCAGTGCTCTTATTTTAGGCGACATGTGTTTGCGACCAGAAGCTGAAAGCGCTGGCGATTAGATGAAAGTCTTTATACTTCTTATCAGTCCATGCACGACTTAAATATGGTGGTCATTGTGCAATAATTTGATTTAAATATGGACGGAGTGTTTGAAAGACTTAAAAATAATATACCATTCTCGCTCCCTGAACACACGATCCTTCTGGATAATCCATAATCGGATGCTCAGAATCTCGGCATTGCTTGTTCTGCGCATATATAAAAATGCTACATTTGCAAGCGACCGAGAACTGCGAACCTTTTATCACTTTGCTTAAAAGTAGTCGTTTGCTAATTGAGACCTGTCAAGCAGTTTTACTGCGAAACCAAAAAAGCTGTGATTGATAGGTTTAAATTAGCATGTTTTAATAGCAAACCTCTCCGTGGTAAGCAAACGTCTAGGCTTGTTTTCACACATGCGCAGTACAAACAATGCCCAGATTCTGGGCTTCCGTTATGGGTTATCCCAGGGCCTCTCCTTCCTTCGCGTAACAAGTCTACACAACTGGTAACAACTTTATTGCCGGAACACTCTTTGACAACAATATAAGGCATAACCTTGATGTGTTTTGTGTCGATTTCTCATTTTTATGACCTTCTTAATGACCTTTTATGGTTTATTTCGCTTCATATATTCGCTAAAAAATAACATATTTTACACGGTTGTCAGTCAATGTGATTTATGCGCTTACGGTTAAGAAAAAAGCTTTTATTCGTTAATCAGTTAACCCCATTGGCACCCTCTAATATATATAGAAAATATTACACGATGGGGCGAAGATGTACAGTGGTGCTCAAAAGTCTGAGTCCACTCCAATATTTCCTCTTTTTTGATGAATCATGTTTACTGTAGTAAAAAGATGCATTTTTTATCTTAAATACGTATATTATTCACAGAATATATTTCTAGCCGTTTTTGTGTCTGACTTTACTATCAAGTTATTAATAAAGTCGTGAAAAATCACGAAAAATAAATGAGGCTTGGAGCAAAATGGCGGAATAGAGTGAACAAATAAACGCTCAAATATAATTGAGTATTGCGCTATTGTAATGAAGGTACACATGCAATGGAAAGGCACCAAGACGAGTTAAATGCTGTGTGATAATGTATACTTTAAAAAGCGTGGTAAACAAGATTCTTTGGAGAAAAACAAAAATGCATAAAAAGTCAAGATCTATTCCGTTTTCTTGGTTGAAAGAAATCCACTATGTTAAAGAAACTTGCTAGTGTAACAAAACTGCAACTGGTAGAAACGTTTAAGCTCTAATTACAAATTAATTATCAGTAACCAGGACAGAAAACAGCAAATTCGATTCAAAATATACTAAATACCTTATGGGAGCACTATCAATTGCGTATGCTGTGGGCTTAAGACACGCCCATGCCAGAAATAGGAACACAGGTTGTGTATATTAGGGAAGATTTTTGGCAGACTAATTAAAAGTTTGCAATATAAACAGGTGCATGCACTACAGCTACAAATATACAGAAGTTAGTCATGAAAAAATAAGTTCTTGTTTAAAGAAGACCGTGAAATATAGCAGATAAAGCATTTTAGTTTAAGGTTGCTCCCACGTTTAGGGTTCGCTATCAATTCTTGTAAACCCAAGAAATTAAAGTATTAAGTAATCCTAGTCTTTGCCAGTGATGCCTCGCCAGTTTGTACGGCGACTCAATTTCAAAAGTTGTGTATGTCGAGAAATACTATAAAAAATAAATTGTATACGTAAATCAAAGGTATAAAAGTGGAGTGAACTCAGACTTTTGAGCACCACTGTATATGAATTTCATTTTCGAGTGATAAAAAAGTTATTTACGACTGAGTGCAGACAATGAGTAAAATATTGCTTTCACCAAATTTATTAATTTATTGTAGTAAATAAAGTAGAAACCCAAATCAGTTATGATAATTTTCTATCAGTTTTTACTAATTACATCATATAATTTGAACTCGAAGAGTGCTTGTGCAACAGATCTTGATTTGTACTTGCGCCTACAAAGTATATATTTTCGCCTTGTAGAATATATAAATGATTGATTTTTAAGTCATTTTGCGGGAAAATTTACAAATTCTCTTTGAGTTGAAAAAAAAATGAACCAGAATTTTTTTTACTACTCGCTATCTGTCGAGCAATAGATAGCGAGTAGAGTAGCCAATCAAATTAGAGCGTTTTTACATTCTACTAATCTAAATTCAAATAACCTATCTTTAATTGTTAATTCGGATGCAACATTATACAAAGAATAATAATCAACCTGGCAGATTATACAAAGTGTCATCCTAGGCCTCATTAGCACTTTATCAGACATAAAGCCACCCCATATGACCTCTTAAGCTTACCATTCCAAGCTTTTACGGATTTTTATTCAATTTAACTCAACAGATTACTTTGGATTAAACAGGTCTTAGAATAGAAAAAGACAAACTAATTACTGTAATAATATAATAAGGGTATCAGCTACCTGTAATAACCATAATGGCTAATAAGGTCAGGCAGCGGAAAGAAGGTTAAACTTGGTTTACAAATCCAAGAAGACAAAGCACTCAAATAATATATAAAAGGAATTTTTAACATTTTTTTGCAAAGAGAAAGCAAACAATGTATCATTCTAAGTACACGAAAAAAAACCCCAACAAAACTGCAAAAAAATCAACTAATATTCATCAATGAAATAAATTTTCAATTTCCTTTTAAAGGCTAAAGGAGAAAGGCTTTTTATATATATATACTATTCCACACTCTTAGTCTAGTATTGTAGTCATGGACTTCATTAACACGAACAAAAAATGTTTCAAATGCGGTCGGAAGTAAATTGTTATGATATTCACGTATAAATATTGCTATAAGGAAAACAACAATATAATACAAAACATAATCCGAAGATTAGCATCTTGAAACCCAAAATATGAGTTAAGCAAGAAAATTGAGTGAGTAATATTGACACCAAATGACACCATCATAAACTTGTCTGGCCGCACTCTTTCACCTGACGAAATTAACGTTCTTAAACTTGGATTAAGACACGGAATAGCAACAAGGCCCAACCAATTTGAAATAATGGCTGTATCGGAAGACGTTTGGGATCAAATATCTCGCCTGAATAAGTTCAAGGACGGACGCCATATACAAGATAAAATCAAGAATTCGTTACGCTCCTTCACCTACAGTTGCATCGATCTGGATTTATGTGAGTTCAACACGGACAGAAAGAAAATCAAAACACTTAATGAACTTTCTAAAGAACTATCTATTTTAAAACCCGACAAAGGTAATGGCATTGTTGTCATGAAACGCAGTGATTATATTTCCTCTGTCGCATC
Organism: Muricea muricata; assembly: GCA_963855995.1. NCBI lineage: Eukaryota > Metazoa > Cnidaria > Anthozoa > Malacalcyonacea > Plexauridae > Muricea > Muricea muricata. The sequence continues at coordinate 12,337,827 of OY979719.1, forward strand.
TCTCTTCTCTGACGCTTCACGCTTCAAATTACTTGATACTGACCCAACGCTTACCCGACTAAATTCTCTACAATCCTTCTTATGCACTCTTCGACAACGTGGTGAAATTTCTCAATCTGACTACGACTTCCTTAGACCTAAAGCAGCACATTTCGGTAGAGCACATGGCCTTCCCAAAGTCCACAAACATTACAACGACTTGCCACCGTTTAGACCTATTATTGACACAACTGGAACACCACATTATAACGTAGGTAAATTTCTTGCTAAGCTATTAAATCCTTTGGCCCAAAACGAGTACACTCTTCGAGACTCATTTCAAGCGGTTTCAGAAATAAGATCTATACCTAAAGAGCTTTTCTTAGAGGGTTATCGCCTTGTTTCATTTGACGTCGTTTCACTATTCACTAATGTTCCACTAACCAAAACTATCAAAATCATTCTGGACCGCGTTTTTAAAGAAAAACTAGTTGCTACAACTCTTTCGAAACGGACTTTGAAAAAACTCATTCTTGATTCTTGTACTAAAACCGCGTTCTCATTTAATAACCAACTTTTCGAGCAAACCGATGGCGTTTCTATGGGGTCTGCACTAGGGCCGGTACTTGCTAATATCATACTTTCGGAATTTGAAAAACTGATCGTTTCTGACCTGATTAAATCTGGTGTCATTAAGTTTTACCGTAGATATGTTGATGATACTCTTGTGCTTATAAAACCGTCGGATATTCCTGAGATACTCAATAAATTTAATACTTTTGACAAAAATATCCAATTTACAATTGATACTTTTCCGGATAATGTAATTCGTTTTTTGGACATTTTGATTTCGTCAGATAACACTGATGTTTACTACAAAAGTACACATACGGGCCAATACACGCATCTTTCTAGTTTCGAACCATTTTTTCGTAAGATTGCGTGGGTTAAATGTTTATTTCACCGTGCGTCAAAATTATGTAGCACCAGTCAACTATTTGAAAACCAAATTCACAAACTAAAAATGTTTATGTCTTGGAACGGCTATCCTCGTGCGGTCAGGAATTTAGTGATTTCTAAACTTAAGCACAAATTTTCTACCAATCAACCACGCACTGACTTTTTCGACGAAAACGACACTAGAGCCAAGGTTTGGGTACGCGTTCCATACCTTGGTAAACGAGGTGAAACGCTTGTGAAAAATTGTCTTAAGAAAATACAAAGATGTCTAACTGTTCCGGTTAATTTCATTGTCATTTACGACACCAAAAAATGTTCCTATTTCCTTTCCAACAAAGACAAAATTCCCAATCTTTCTAAATCTAATGTAGTTTATGAAGTGAAATGTCCTGGTTGCTCAGCAACGTATATTGGGAAAACTGAAAGGTGTTTACAGTCGCGGCTTTCCGAGCATATCAATCCGACTAAAAGTGCTATAGGGCAACACTTCCACAACTGCCAACATGTGCAATACATTGTTAACCTACACTTTGCTTTTGACAAACTTTACAACCCAACTGACGAATACAATAACATTTCCGCTTTTATTGCAAATTTAATAATTGACAACTCTCGTATTCTGCACACCACTAATTCTCGCACACCTAATTTTCTCTTGTTTCTTGAAGCTATATATATCAAGTATCATTCACCCAGTTTAAACACTGGTCTCAAAGCTAGCAAAGAACTAAATCTTTTCTCTTAATCTACACACCCACATTTTATCCTACTTCTCACTGCACATGTCGTGGTTTTGATTGATGCTTCCGTTTCTATGATGTCATCATGGCATGCCAACTTGTATATAAGACCTTGTATATATTGTAACTGCAGTTAGTCTGATGATGATTTTGTAATAAAATCGAAATATTACTCACTCAATTTTCTTGCTTAACTCATATTTTGGGTTTCAAGATGCTAATCTTCGGATTATGTTTTGTATTATATTTTTTGAAATTGTCGGCTGGTATTGGTTTTTGAAAACAACAAGGTCATGAAATTTTATTATATACGTCCGTGATAACATACGTCCGTGAGAAGTTCATGTGCATGGAAACTCTTCTGACAGTTTATCTTACCACAGAGATGACAAATCATGACTCAATCCGCCGTAAACTTATAACTACAAAATTGTTACATTATTTATAATTCCTTAATATTGTTACGAGGCCTTCTGGGGATCAACGAGGGCCTCGAAACCAAGCGAGATCTTCTAATCAGTGAATGCTCAAATGAGTGAATACAATTTACTTTTAAGTCTTTATTTCAAATAATTAACAATACAATGAGTTGGTACGGGAAAGTAGGAGTTCCATACTAGCCCTATCCAAGACTGATCACTAGGCACTAATACAGGTGGATATATTTAGGTTGAATGACGTAGGAGATTGTGATATGTACCTTAATTAATCTAACAACTAGAAGTTACTATCGCAAGGAAAGTGCTGCCTTAACACCTATGCCTTCATTACATTAATCTTTTAACATAATTTTACCACAGCATAGTTAATAGAAACACAGTCACACACTGTATGAATGAATTTAATTTGTTTAAAATAGTTGACAGTTAAAACGTGCTATATAGTGCACTGTGAATTACATTACTTTGTGTAATGTCATGTGATTCTTGGTGCCGATAATAATTCTAAATTGCCATTAAACGTGGATAGAAGTCATACTATTATTTCAGTCTTCAAGACGTCATGAAGGAAATATGTCCTTCAAGGTGTTAAATAAGTTCTTTCTTGGAATATTATTTCTAGGTAGTTTATGATAGTCCATTGTGTGATTTTTTCTGCAACATGTAGATTTTCCAAATTTATTTAACATGTAGTCTCCATTGATGGCCATCATTATTGTCTAATAACTTGTTAGGGTAACTTGTTAGGGTAAGCTTGGCATACAATGCTCCCGAACTCATTTTTCCAATTTCCACTCATGTTGTCACAATAATTTTTTCTCAACATGGAAAATGGTTTATTTTTTGTAAATAGAAAGTTAATGCTACTTTAAAAAGTATTTGAAAAATGAAATTAGTCAATACTTTTATTCATTAAATGTTTGCAAAGTTGAGTAAATTATGTACTTGTTGTAACAAGTGTGATTTTGGGCAACTGTCATGGGGAAAATGTTTATATTTCATACATAAAAAGTCATTATAAAGTATTTCAAAAGTGGAATCAATTAATATTTTTATGTAAGGCATTTCCAATTTACATGCATGCTGAGGGGCTCTACTGACATCAGGTTGATTTTATAAAAGAAATTAGTTGGGCAGAACACATGAATATATGAATGGTTCTATAGCTGACTTGTTTGTTAATATCTGCCGTCACCATACTAACCCATGGGGATGGTTAGGTGCAGATGCAGTCAGTTAAAGTCTGGCATTTGTGTTACTTGGATTCAGGTCCGAGTCATGTGAATCTGTAAACCGAGGGCCTGACCACCGAAACGTTTGCACTTTATCACATCGAATTGAGTTCGATGGAAGTTAATGCACAAAGTTAGGCTATATGTCAGTCAAAACAAAAAAATTTTTTTCTAACTCTATTTCCCACAAATTATATATACCCAGCTCAGCAGGAGGGTCACTCAGACCCAGATCACACGCTGGTTCCTTACATATTAACCTTGGTTACTACGTAACCTCATTAATGTTTTTTACTTTGGGGACTACAGCCGACATTTAAAAAAAATTAATTTGGCAGAACATGATTATATGGATGGTCCTATAGCTGATGTGTTTGTAATACTTTTACTTTGAGGTCTACAGCTGACATTTTTTAAAAGAAATTAATTGCACAAAACTTGAATATTTAATTTCTACCCTAACAACTTTGAGTCCTCCAGATGGTGCTTTAATAGTTAATCCCACAACTAAAATTGTAGCTGTACAGTTTCCGAGTAATGCATTGCACTGCAAAATCTTTAATTTAGGAAAGCAAATAGATGTCTTTTATAGTTTATTCTGCTAAAATTTCTCATCTTTAGGCGATATTGTGTCATCTTTATTCAGTAATTTTCAATTGACATTGCCAATATATCCTAGCCCTAGTAAAATGTGCATGTGGACATACACATTTGTCACCATTTGAAGTCAGACTTTAGGGTCTAAAGCTCTAAAGGTGACACGTTTGTAATATTGCTTACTTTGCAGTCTGTACAGCTAACATTTTACAAAAGAATTAATTGGGCAGAATAACATGAGCATATCAGTAGAGAGCTTAAGCAAGCGACGTTTTTGTCAACACGGACGGCAGCCGAAAATAAGTTGCGTCGTTGTAGATGGCGAATGATGGCGTCAGCCGTTCTTGTTTGAAATCAACAACGGCAGTCAGTCAACTTTCGCGTTCATGATTTCAAACAAGAACGGCTGACGCCATCATTCGCCATCTGTAACGACGCAACTTACTCCCGGGTGCCGTCCGTGTTGACAAAAACGTCGCTTGCTTAAGCTCTCTAGTATACACACAAACACTCGTTGGGTCTATAGGTGACACGTTAGTAATATTGCTTACTTTAGGGTCTATAGCTAACATTTTATAAAATTAAAGAATTAATTGAGCAGAACAACATGAGTATATGAATATACACACTAACACTCGTTGCGGTTTGAAGTCGGACTTTATCAATTTGAAGTAGGACGCACAAACACTCGTTGCCATTTGAAGTCGGACTTTGTGGTCTATAGCTGAGGCGTTCTAATCTTTCTTGACCTTTCAGTGTTTATCGACATTTAATCAATTTGAAGTCGGACGCACAAACACCGTCAAACACTCGTTGCCATTTAAAGCCGAACTTTGAGGCTATAGCTGACACGTTTGTAATATTTCTTGTCAATCTTGAGCTTACAATTTGAATCCAGATTTGATTTCCGACACACACCAGTTAAGAAAATTTGTTGCCAACCCCCTCATCTTAAAAACCAACCTGAATACTTAATTTTCTGGGCCAACCCCCTCATTTTAAAAACCAACCTGAATACTTAATTTTCCCCCGGAATTGCTGACATCTCCACCGCACAAATCGAGATTTCGACTAAATATAACTCGGCCGGGAACTGGACACGAAAAAGCAAGAACTTCGTGTAACGTCAAGAATAGTGTGCTGCCTCGCTGGCGCTCGGCAGCAATAAGACATTTGGACGCCTGTTCCGTTAGCTGTACAAACATTTAACATTCACATGAATTTGAGTGACACAATGAATATTAAAACAGAAATAAGTACATGTTTCATAACAATATAATAGAGTGCACGTGATTTCGTGGTTTTTGTACGAAAATTAATTATAAATAAGGATAGCATTATTTTATAAGGGCGCGTCATGCCAAAGACTTACTTTCATTTTGTGTTGGTTTAAACAGTATGACGAAAATATGATGGCTTGCAGAGGTTCTTCTCGTCGATTAAAGCCCAAGATGTGTACTCTCGTTCAATTGCAATATCGCTAGTCCTTCGTCTTCGAATAAGAGTTTCGTTTAAATAAAAGGTACTTAAAATAATTGTATTTTTCATGTATTGTTTCACCGTAGTTTGATAAATAAGACTATCTTTGCATGATTTCATCACAATCGCTATTACGGTCGTCCTCGATCATTGCGTTGCATTTGCTATACTGTTATTACTATAGTGTATGACTATGAGTATCCCCTGCATATTCGTGAAGTGGGTGGCACACTCCGCGGAAGTATTTGTGTACAACTATAGCAACAGTTTCAGGGGCGTCCAAAGTAGCGATATAGATCAATCAAACGTCGATTCAAAGTCATTCATTCGAGCCCAAAGAAGTGCGGACAACCAAAATTAGGCCGCCAAGACCTGTCCAAAGTCGATCTAAACTGGATACTTCGATAGTCTCGGATCCGTACAAGTTTTTGATCGATGACGATGTGGTTTTTTGTGTGGCACGGCCATTGATATTTAAATAGGGAGCTTTGTGCAATCTGTTAGACAATACACGCGCCAAGTAAACGGCATAGGATCGGTTCGAGATCAATGTAAAATAGGTAGCACTAAAAGTGACAAAGTTTGAACGGCCTCTTAAATCTAAAATTGGTGATTGAGTCTATGTATAGGCGATGCTGACTGAACATAATCGCTTATTTAGCAACAACAATCCCACATGCACTGCGAGTTTATTGCTGCGGAGCGAGCGAGCAAGCGAGCCTGACGTGAACGAAAGTATCATGACAACGTAATATCACAACATTATTTCACAACGTCGTGGCGACGTTCTTTTAATAGTTCGCAAAGATGTTTTAGACACGGAACGTTACTTTACAAGACCACAAACGCAACTTCTGTACCATATCTGGGTGTAAAGTATTATTTAAACCGTTTGTTAAAGTTGAAACCTTAATCAGCGAGTTTGGCGAACGTCGGGAAAACGTTGCCACAACGTAATATCACAACGTTATTTCACAACGTCGTGGCGACGTCCTCTGGAGTCTACAAATTTCCGTTGTCACAACGCTAGCTGGGCAGTAGCCGAATTGGTGCATTAGGCAGTCAAAAAGTAAATTTGTAGCGCACCTAGCGGAAAAATGTCGAGGGACGATTTTGAGATCGAGACAAAATATTTTTCCAGTACGGACCAACCTAAACGGTAAATAACTTGTTTATTTTTTTTCCAAGCGATGCTCTAATCATGAGAATTCCAGTGTGCGAACTACTACTTGAGATCAGTTGTGTTTACTTTATTACTCCGCCTGCCGTAGGCGAGGCGAAGTTTTAAATTCGCCCAGTTTCTGTTTTTTTTTTTCGGTGTCAGAAGTCGGTGCCGCCGCTCAAGGGTGATACCGCTGGGCACAAGCCGCGAGAGCCGACCTAAACACGGCGTTTAAACTCAATTTCCAACGGAATATGTCAACAAAGCACGAATTTTAACATGTATGCTAGAACATCTAAACCGCAAGAAGATTTTATGTGCAAAAATTTCCATGCAAAATGTTTTAAAACGACAAATTCCACCGCGAAACTTTACCGAGGAGCGATGAGAGCGTGCTTCCGTCATTTTCTGTTGTATTCCTACTTTTAAGGAAATTTAGAAATTTCACACAAGAATCAAACGCAAATTGTACTGAAATATCTATATACAAAACACAATTTTTAACATGTAATAGTGAACAAAAAGGGACAGGAAGGTTCTTTATCAAAAAATTGCCCCAGAAATGTTTTAAAACGCCAAATTTTGATAAACTCCATCATTCCATGATTAAGGAGTGAGTCTAGGAAATGTGTTCCTAATTCTAAACACGTTGTGATTTCTTTCCTTGGTTTTCTATTTCTACCTATGTTGAGATGCTAATATTTCGTGCAAAGTGATTTATTTGCTTGTGGGATCTCATATAATTATAAAAGGTAAGAGACATTTTACATTCCAATTCCAGAAATACATATGTTAGTCTAAAGTTCCCAACAAATTATATCGTGGAGACTTCAGACTTTTTAGTCTGAAGTCTCCACGATATAATTTGTTGGGAACTTTAGACTAGCTTAGTCTAATTTTTAATTTTTGTTGTTTTTATGAGCGATTTTAATACTTGTTTTGTTAGAACGTCAACAGTCATAGCTGAGTGCGGCATTTTAGTCTTTATCTATAGTATTTATATATAATTATAACTTTCTTTATAAAAAAATTGACATGTTTATTGTTGAATAGTTGACTCAGAGAAAGGATTTCAAATTGGATATCACAGAGAATACAGATCACAGAAATACTTTTAAGTCGATTACTGTAAAGATTGTTGCTATAATTATTAAGATAGCAAGAAAAAAACTCAAAAATGCAAAATAAAAAAAGAACAAAATTTAACTTAAATTTAGTAAAATTTCAACTGGCACTTTCTCAATTTGCCAAAACTTTATCAGACACCCTGCCTATATACCAATGTTTTAACTGACACCTGAAGCTTTCTGGAAGTAAATACTTTGTCAGCATGTCGAAAGTCTAACTGGCAACTTGTGGGCATGTACAGGTCAAACCGTCAAAGTCTAACCGACATCTTGTCAACAAGCCAAAAGCCTAACCGACATCTTGTCACCAAGCCAAAAGCCTAACCGACATCTTTTCAACAAGCGAAAAGCCTTACCGACATCTTGTCAACAAGCCAAAAGCCTAACCAACATCTTGTCAACATGCCAAAAGTCTAACTAGGAGCATATCAACATGTCAAAAGTCCATTTCAAAGCTTGTCTACATATCAAAAGACTAGCTCAGATCTTATCAACATGTCAAAAGTCTGCTCGAAAACTTGTCAACTAGTCAAAATCCTTACCAACATTTTATAAACATGCCAAATATTTACCTGACACCTTATCAACACATCAAATATCTAATTCAAAGCTTGTCAATATATCAAAAGGCTAGCCAACATTTTCCCAACAAATTACTGTCGTGGAGACTTCAGGCAGTGTGCTACAGAATAGATTTAATAAATTGATGGATTTAATAGACTGATGTATTGAATACACTTTTAGTAAAATTTTCTTTACTTGCAAAATAAAACAGCTATATGTTGGTGGTATTATGGCAAAAGAATCTTGTTTAACATATGTACTATGAAAGTCTTTAATCTAAATTAAATTCTAAAAATGCAATCCTTCTAGGACTCTGGACAGAGTGCCTGGCAGCTCACTCAGACATTGATTTTTGGTTATTTTAGTGATTACATAAGATGTGCTAACAATGTCTTAAAATGCCTTGGAAGGTACCCTAATAATAATTGATTTAAAAAGGAATTAGTTGGGCAGAACAGAAATAAGTGAATGTACCGCACCCCCAATGAACTCTCTCGTTACAGCCCTGCCTGGCCTTGTGCTCATTTTCGTTTGGCACGCGGAGTGAACGCCTTAGCAGGCGTCTTGTTGCAAGTAAGGCTGCCAAACAGCCAAGACAACGCGATAAAAACGCTTTAGTTTTGATGCAAGTGCTTTTTTTTCACTCCACATCACAATAAAAAAGGTAAATCTATTAAAATTTGTTATCTTCCTGTTCATTTTACAATAAAAATATGGCTATTTTTAAAAAACAACAAGGGCGCAACTAAATAGTTTAAGAGTTTTTTAAAAGGAATTTCTTAGAGTGTCTACATGAAGATACTAATTCGTTGCGTTTATTAAGTGTGGAAATGTTAGGTTCAAATATAATTATAAAATTAAACGAGACTTACCTGGAAGTCGAAGTTTGATTGGGATTCTATCTTGGTCATCAGTTCGGAACGAAGGAGTCACATGAGATGCGCATGTGCATTTGCTGATCAGTTTTCAACGTGAGTAGTGCAGGAAGTTTATACATTACCTAAGGGAAGGGTGGGTACTTGGGCATGTGACTCCTTCGTTCCGAACTGATGACCAAGATAGAATCCCAATCAAACTTCGACTTCCAGGTAAGTCTCGTTTAATTTTATAATTCTATCTTGTCATCAGTTCCTGTCACGAAGGAGTCCCATGAGATTTCAAAGTCCTGGACTACGAACTGCCATACACTGCTTAATCATAACGTTAACTTTTAATGAACTTGTATGGATATAAACCTAATACATATAACCAATGTTTACTGTTTTAACAAGATCCTACCAAAGTTCTGGCTTTCTGTATCAACTGGCTTTTCATAAAATTTTCCGAATGTCCCCGCGTTCGACCAACCTGCGGCTGCCATTATCTTCTTCATAGTGAGACCCTTTGCCTTACAAGTTGATGTCGATGCAGCTCGACTGCTATGTGCTGAATATTTTGCAACATCAATTCCAGCAGATTTTAGAACAACCTTCACCCATCGAGCAATTGTTTCTTTCGAAACAGGTTTAAATGGTTGGATGTAACTGAGCAAGAGTTGAGAATGCTTGTCTCTATGTTGGTATGTTCTCTGTAAATACTCCTCGAGTGTCTTCACAACACAAAGTCTTTCTTCCTCAGGGAATGCCAGTAAGTCAATCGGCGCCAAATGTTTTCCGGGTTTGGTGTGTTTCAACTTGTCATTAATGGTTATTCTGTATCTATCTGGTAATGCTTGTATTCCACTAACATCCATCTTGTGAATTGTTTGCCCCCTCTGTCCTGTAGTAAGACATAAAAGCATTGTTAGTTTTAATGTGAGGTCCTTCAGCGGTAAAGCAGTCACCAGCGCAAATGTTTTTAGGTAATTTAACACAACTGTGACGTCCCATATTCCCGAGTACTTTGGGAGAGCTGGTCTAATCTCGAAGATTCCTTTCATGTAACGTGTAACAAGGGGGTGTCCCCAAATTTCATACCATTTTCTAGTGTAATTAAGTTTGAAAGCGCTGACCTTGCAGTGTTCATGGCGCTGTACCCTACACCAGACTTGTACAGCGTGACAAGAAACTCAATCGCAGTTTTTAATCCTGGTTTAAATACATCAATTTTGTTTTCCCTACAATAAATCTGCCATTTATCTAAGTATGTTTTGTACTGCTTTGATGTACCTGGTCTCCACGAGGCCATTATTATTGCTTTCGCATCAGCTGATAAGTCGTATTTTTCTAGGTTTTCCCAGATAAGAGGCAGATTATGAGGTTTATCTTTTCCCAAATTGGATGGATTTCGTGAGGATGGCTTGGTAACCTGAGTAGGTCTTTGCTTGCTTTGATGTAAACTGGGTCCTTGGTCATCATTTGAAAAGCTTTCGCATACCAGTTCTGTGTTGGCCAGTTCGGGATAACACAGATTCCCTGACCTCCCTCTCTCTGAATTTTTTCCAACATAGCTGCTATTACACTAAATGGTGGAAAGGCATAAAAGTTTAAAATCCCCCATGATATGGTAAATGCATCAATTGCAGAAGCACTAGGGTCTGATCGATATGCAACATATTTGGGAAACTGCCTGTTCACACGGCTGGCAAATAAATCTATTTCTGGGCTAAATTCAAGCTTTGCCAAGGCATCTGGAAGTACATCCTCATTTAACATCCATTCAGATGCCTTTTCGTTTCGCCTAGATTCGAAATCTGCCACTAGCTAGGTTATGTTTCCCAGGGATGTGTGCCAGTGAAATCCATAAGTTTCTATGTATGCACCACTCCCAAATGTCCTTAGCCATTCTATTGCAGGCGTCCGAATGACTGGTACCCATATGATTTATAATATTCACTGCACTTGTATTATCACACATTATTCTTATGTGTGTACTGTTCATGTTTTGTGCAAATGTCTGCAGACCAAACAGAATAGCTAACATTTCTAAGTAGTTAATATGATTGGTAGCCTCTGATTTAGTCCACATCCCCCCAGTGGACGTTCTTTTGTATTCTGCCCCCCAACCTGAGAGGGATGCATCAGTGGTAATCACATGCTCAGGTTCATCATGTGACAGGGTCTGAGAAGAAGTTTCTACATTAGACTCTCACCAGTGTAGTTCAATTTGCATCCTTTGACAGTGACATAGTTGCTTCAAAATTCCCTTTTTCCTCCCTTAGGGCCTGCGTTTTACTCTTTTCCAATGCCCTATAGTATAGTGGGCCATGCATTACTCCTGGGAAGCTTGATACTATCTTCCCAATAACTTTGGCTACTTCCCGTATGGTTGGTGGTTTGGATTTATTTAGCAAACTTTTGCAAACATTTTTTATATCGGCAGCTTTGTCTCTAGCCAGTTTTATGGTCATTGTCACTGAGTTAATAAGAAATCCAAGGGTGACTATTTCTTGAGAGGGTTGCAGAATTGATTTGATAGGGTGTATCACAAACCCTAGGCTATCAAGCAACATGAATGTATCAATGACATTAAAAACACATTTTTCAAAGGTCTGGCCTTGTAAGTAGCAGTCATCAATGTGTGCTACTGAGATATGACCCATTGAATGTAGGTAGCTAATGCAGGTTTCAAGATTTTTGTAAATATTCGTGGTGCACATGAAAGTCCATTGGTAAACTGGTAAATTTCCCCCCCTATTTAAAAGATAAAAACTTTCGATGTGAGGCTTTTATTGGAATGGAGTAGTAAGCATCTTTTAAATCTAAGGATGCCATAAAGCAGTTTTTTGTAACTAATTTAGTTATATTGTAAATAGAATCCATCTTAAAATGGTGATAGACCACTGATTCATTAAATTCTTTCAAGTTTAATATGAGACGATGTGAACCATCTGGTTTTGGTCGTAAAAATATATTAGAGATAAACTGTGTTCCCTCTTGTTGCACTTTTTGTATTACGCCCTTATCAACTAACTTAGCTATCTCCCCATCAAGTACTTGATGTTCATGTGGAAGAAATTTTTGACCAGGCTGGGCTGATTGTACTGGTTCCTCAGTGCATTCAATTTCAACACCTGTTATATGCGCCAAAATTCCTTTGTCGCTGGTTATGTTAGCCCAGGCAGGAAAGTGTTGAGCAACCCTTCCTGCCTTAAAATTTTTGCTTAAGCCATGTAAATAATTATTTATAATAGGAATGTGTTTTTCAAACTCACTCACCGAGTTTTTGAGTTGTTTAAGAAGATCTACAACTTCTTCTCCTGCCCCCCTTTCCAGGGTGTTTTCTTTCTGCTTGTTCCTCTGCTGGCCTTGACATAAAAAATTTTTGTTGCTGTAAGAATGCCCCTGTTTATATGTTGATACTGGTTTTTCGTTGGCAGAGTATGTTTTGGTAGTAAAGCTCTTCATAGAGGAGCTTAAATTACTAGCCTCCTTAGCCTCTTTTAAGTTTTTTGCCAATTCATTGCCAAACAGTAGTTTACTGTCTGGTTGTTCCTCAAGGTCACATATGGCTGAGTATTCATTTTTGAGAGCAGGTTTAATTTGGTCTTTCCTTAGCAGTGAAATGTTACTGTGTGTATGTGCTAGCATGGCTATGGTGTCTATTAAGTTTGTCAAGATCTGGTTGTTACCCCTGTTTGAACTTGACTCAACTAATGTATTTGTTGTTTGTAGAATGGCAAACATGATTTTAAGGACAGTTTGTTGCAGGTGATGCAATTGTCCTTTTCCTCGATTTATTTAGTGGTTTCCATATTTCCGGATTTACTTTTTTACAGGTCATACCCGGGCAATTTTCAGGACGAGCATATTTGTCTAGAATGCTTTTTAATTTTTCAGCATTCATTTGTTTGCCCCATCGTTTTAGAGCTATGTCCGCCAATTTTGGGGATATATTAGGGCCTGTAGATTCATCATCTGACAGGCCTTTCGCAAGTTCATCCAAGAAATCTTGCGCTTCAGTCTCGGGCACAATTTCCCCTTCCTTGTCAGTGCCCTAACAGTTTGGCGACCTCGTCCTCAGTATCGTCGACATGAATGGTTATTGCTTCAAGAGACTTCTCGCGGCGTTGCCGCTTGCCTCGCAATCTAAAAGCAGTTGTTTCTGAATCAGACTCCTCATCGGAGCTGTCCTCAAGTTCAGCTGACGGTCGTTTCTGGCTGCCCGTTGGGCGGTCGCCTTGTAAAGGCTTGTCAGCTTTATCTTCGATAATCCGTTCAAACAGCTTGGCCATTGTGCCCAAAGAGTCCTGTATTTTAGTTATAGCTACATGGATATCCGGTTTATCCTTTTCCTGTCCCTCTTCGGGCTGTTTGTCAGACAACGGTTCAGTTATTTCTGTGTCTGTACGAAGTAGTGCTTCATTAAGTGAAGCCTGTTCTCGGTCCATTGAATTTTTATCTAAAGTATCCAAATACCGCTCCTAAACAAGAAATATTCTAAAATTAGGATACTTACGTTTGTTTTCCTCAATTTCCTGCTTCTCCGGGCTATAATGCCTAAAACCTACAAAGGATGGCAAAGAATGCCAAAGATTAAAAGGTATTTTTTCAAAGGCTTACTCACTTGTTGTTTTACCTCTCAGCAGAACGCGTGCACTGATCAGCAAATGCGCATGCGCATCTCATGGGACTCCTTCGTGACAGGAACTGATGACAAGATAGAATGAAATATTTCTCCCATAGGCAAAAATTGCATCTGTTTGAGGCGCTATTATATGACTTAGCTCGCTTAAGTACTTTCCATTTGATGTCAAATTTAACGTTATTGTTTTTTAAATCCTGTATGTGCTTACTGAGTTCAGTCGCATTTCGTTTGGTTAGGTTGGTAAAGGAAGCTTTATGGTTTTTTTATCTTTCATTTTATTTAAACGCAAGCGTATTTTACTATTAAGTTCACAGTAAAATACGCCAGAATATATGACGCCGATATATTTTGCCGAAAATGTTTCGTTTACAATAAAATTATTTCCGAGATTATAAGCTCAGAAAGATCCTTACAAACTTAGTAAATCAACTGGTTATTGTATTCTTCATAAAAGAGTAAATTTGAGTTAAGATAAACTACACGTTTTCGATATGTTTTCTGTTTGAAGTATATTTTTTGGCTGTGTATAATCATCAGCATTTTTATATAAACCGCAACATTGTTTTGATATGAAAGAAAGATTCGTTTCGTCGCATTTTGGCTGCAGTAAAGTACGTTTCGGGTTGCAAACTTCGTTTACAATTCGGTTTATTTTTTTCCTTTAGTATTGTTGAGTGGGGTTTAGCTTTTGGAAAACTTTATTCAGTTTTAAAATTTCGTATCAATCCTTGATTTGTTTCATAAAATAACACTTTTGGACCACGGTCAAGATATCGTAAAAAGCCACCCGCTGCTGCAGCCAATCACATTGCAGGAAGTCAAAAAAGCATTAGGCATTCACAAATAAAAAACTAAATAGAAAATATTACACGGCGGTGCGAAGATATATGAATTTTATTTTCGAGTAATAAACACTATTTACGACTGAGTGCAGAGAATGAGTAAAATATTGTTCTCAACAAGTTTTAACATTATATTATTGTAGTAAATAAAGTAGAAATCCAATCACTAATGCTACTTTTCGATCGGTTTTGATTAATTACATCATACAATTTGAACTCGGAGAGTGCCTGTGCAACAGATCTTGATTTGTACTTGTGCCAACAAAGTATACATTTTCTCCTTATAGAATATATAAATAATTGATTTTTAAGTCATTTTGCGAAAAAAATCCAAATTCCGTTGAGTTGAAAAAAAAATACACCAGAATTTTTTACTATCTCGCTATCTGTCGAGCAATAGATAGCGAATAGAGTAGCCAATAAAATTACAGCGTTTTTACATTCTACAAATCTAAATTCAAATTTCCTTTCTGTAGTTGTTAATTAGGATGCAACGTTATACAAAGAATAATAATCAACGTGGCAGATTATATAAAGTGTCATCATCATTAGCACTTTATTAGATATAAAGCCACCTCACATAACCTCCTAAGCTTAGTTTCCATTTAGACGTGCATGTAAAAAGGTGAAACCATTCCAAGCTTTTACGGATTTTTATTCAATTTTACTCAACAATTAAACAGGTCTAAAAGGCCACAAGCTAGTAGCCATTTTCGGAAGTAGCGCACATCAGCACGTGCAAATCAATATTAACATAATTTATGATAAATAAATTGTAACAATATGAATTAATAATAATAATAATAACAATAATAATAATAATAATAATAATAATAATAATAATAATAATAATAATAATAATAATAATAATAATAATAATAATAATAATAATAATAATAATAATAATAATAATAATAATAATAATAATAATAATAATAATAATAATAATAATAATAATAATAATAATAATAATAATAATAATAATAATAATAATAATAATAATAATAATAATAATAATAATAATAATAATAATAATAATAATGATAATAATGATAATAATGATAATAATGATAATAATGATAATAATGATAATAATAATAATAATAATAATAATAATAATAATAATAGTCTTTATTTTGAAAAATCTCTAGACACAGCACACGTGTGTCTTTACATGATCATAGGTTATTAAAATATGAATATTCAGATTTACTATATTTAAAAATTTGTTTGAGTAATATAAAAACTTATATAAAAACCTATGTACATACAAGTACATTAATTAGAAATAATTAAACAAGCATCTATTCACAAAGAAACGCTTGAATCTTTCCGTTCCAATATTTGGTAGAATAAAAGGATGTTCACGTATTCTTAAGTTTTTCTGTCTCTTACCGGGCAATAATTCACTAAGAATATGATCAGGATTATCAATAAATATGATCAGGATTATCAATAATCTCTTTAAACAGAGTTTTATCCCTCGTTTCAATCAACTCGGACATTTTGTACTCTCTCAGGACATATGCAAAGCGATGAGGTCTCTTGAAAAACTTATCAATACGATTTATTTTTTTTGCAGGGATGAATCCCAAATTTCAATACCGTACAAAAAAAGCGATAGAATAATCGTGTGTAAGCGTGTGTAAGTGAATAAGCGCAAATTTAATTAATTTATTAATTTCAGGTTCTTTAGGTTTTATATCTTCAACCATAAGGGGGAAGAGGAACGGACCGATGACAGTTCCCTGTGGCACTCCTCTATTGATATTAGCATATTCAGTTATGAATCCATCAACCATGACCCTTTGCTTTCGATTCGTCAAAAAACTTATTATCCAGTTAATTATATATGGATTTTAATTAGTTTGTTTTAGTTTTTCGGTTACGACATTGTGAGGAACCGAGTCAAAGGCCTTGCTAAAGTCGAATGATAAAACTCTGATAAGATCAGCATCTTCGTCCAGCCCTTTCAGCCAGTGATACTGACATTTGATAAGGGCAGCAGTTGTATTTGACCCTTTTTTATAAGCAAATTGGTCATTACTAATGATTGACTTAGAATGTTCTTCAATCTCTTCTTGGAAAACAATTTTCTCGAAGAGTCTCATGATGATATTGGTCAAAGAGATTGGTCTAAGTTGGCTGCAATCAGATAGAGTTGACTCCTTCATTATTGGTCTTATATTAGCCAGTTTCCACAGTGAAGGAACACATTGGTCATGTAAGGAAAGATTTAACACATATGTCAGTACCAGTGCAATGTAATTTGCATGTTCTTTTCACAGCCAGTATGGAAGTCCGTCTGGACCAGGGGAAGTTCTCTTTTGTTTCATCATAAACGACTTTACTGTTTGAATGTCAATCTTCGGAATACGTGTTTCTTGAGGAATTGTAAATAGTCGCGGTGGTATATACTGTGAGTCGGTGTTTACATTTTGGAAATAGGTATTAATAACGCTAGGATCAATGGTTGCACTAATATTATCAGATTTTGAAGTTCTCACCGTAATTCTATTTACTGTGTTCCACCAACCTTTTGCCCCTATTTGGTACTTCCGGTTTTCATTCCGCACAGCTCGGATTTGATTTTCCCGAATGAGTTTATTAATTCTTTCCTGAAGATCGGTATTTGCTCCTCTATTTATTTGTTTATTTCGTATGCTACATGCTATTTGTTTATTTTGTATGCTATGATATATGATCAAGGAACTCAGATTCCAAGTACTCTGGGGTCCGGAGGGTAATAAATCGCTCCGACATAAAATTTACTGTTTTTTGTCTTAATTTTACACCATAAGCACACAAATTGATTTTGCAACGCAAGAATATTGACTTTCCAGTCACTTCAGCATAGAATTGCAACACCACCGCCATGACAACTCCTATCACGATCTTTTCTTACAATAACGTAGCCGTTTGGGTAAATTAGACTTGATTGTATTTTCTCTGTAAGCCACGTCTCAGAAATTATGCATATGTCGACATTGTTTGTGATCAGTTCCACATTAAGTGTTGGCGCAGCATCCGGTTTGGCAATTGATCTGGCGTTGATCATCAAACACTTGAGTGTATCGTGGAAACAGGGGGACCAGGTTTTAATATTTTGACT
Organism: Muricea muricata; assembly: GCA_963855995.1. Taxonomy (NCBI): domain Eukaryota; kingdom Metazoa; phylum Cnidaria; class Anthozoa; order Malacalcyonacea; family Plexauridae; genus Muricea; species Muricea muricata. The sequence goes on from OY979719.1 coordinate 12,355,566, forward strand.
TGTATCAAGTTTGTGTTGCGTTTACTATTAGCTATTCTTTTTTCCCCAGGTAATGGTTTTCGCTTCATCGGTCAGCGATCAGAAATTATAACTGGTATTTCATAACCCACTATGTCCTAGAAGGAAGCTCCCCTTTATTGGTTGTAGCATCTCTGTGTTGCACAGAGTTTTTCTCTTGATTACTAGGTTTCCAAGGTTTGCAGCTTTGGAATGTTGATTTTAGCAGAAAGTGAACCTCGGCGTTTACTACGAAAAATAGAGATATAAGTTGGTATGATCTCTCGTTCTCTAAGATAGGAAAGAATATATATGGTTCTAATTTACATTTTCCGCTATACCCGACACAAAATATTTTTTTGTTCTTGTGCGATTTCGAACGACACCCACAAAGCCATCAGAGTCACAGGATGACTTCGCAACTTTGGTTTTTGAAACTTCAGGGGTTTGATTTTGTCCGATTGATTTATTTTTATCAACAATCTTTTCAGAATAGGTCGCATCGGAGTCAGAGGCTGCCATCTTCGCATAGCTTTTTTGATTTTCCCTTGATTCCTTTTCTTGGTTATACGAGTCGTTTTCTGACAATGAATCATCAATTATTGCTACATTATCGTTAGAACAATCATGATATAAGTCATTACGAACCTTAGTTTTGATGCCACGATTGATATATTCATTTTCATTATCATTATCATACTCACTCAACTTTTCAGCTAACTTTTCACCGTCCCTAACCACTAACATTTGTGTTGTTGATACATTAGTGGTAAAATTGCCACAAGTGCTAAACTCCTCCTTTGTGCGATCATTCATACTTGAAATTTTATTCTCAATGGTATGTATTCTCTTACAGAGTTTCGATTCTATGCTGACAAGGTCCAGTTTCAAGTCTGCAACTTCCTGTGACAATTCTGAACACCTACAAACCACAGAAGACTGGCTTTCCATCAAGAATTCACCATCCATGATCACATTCCTAGCTTTCTTCTTGCTATAAATTTCTGTATTGTCGATGTTACAAGCAACGTAATTTTGTTGATCGCTGTCAGAGCAAATATATTCGACCAAGTAATGAATAACTTTATGGACATTTTTTCCTTCGATTCTATCGAAAGGAATTTCTTATTTTTCAACCATTGGATCGTCAAATTTACTTCTACAATTAACTTCTTTTCTCATCCTGGTGATGACCAAGTTCCTTGTAGATTTAAAATACCTCCTACAAATGTTTGTAAGCTTGCAAGATCACCTCTCCACGATAGCTTTAAGTTCGATAGCATCTTAGGTCAAGAAAGCTTTCTCACAGCCTTAGTTTCTTTAATTTTCCGGCTAGCTAATTATAAATGACAAACAAGTAAATGTTGTTTGCCAAATTCAACAATTTCAACTTCAAATTAATAACAAAATACCAATGAAATTTTTATTTTCGTCGGAGCTTTAAAATAAACAAGACGACTGCTAAGGCGTTCACTCCGCCTGCCGAAACGAAAATGGGCACAAGGCCAGGGAGGGCTGTAACTAGAGAGTTCATTGGAGGTGGGGTATATTCACTTATTTCTGTTCTGCCCAACTAATTCCTTTTTAAATCAAAAAATGCCTTGGAAGGTACCCTAATAATAATTATTATTAGGGTACCTTCCAAGGCATTTTACCAGTAAGACATTGCAAGCACATCTTACGTAATCTCTAAGATAACCAAAAATCAATGTCTGGGTGACTTGTCAGGCACTCTGTCCAGCGTCCTAGTAGGATTGCATTTTTTACAATTTAATTTAAATTAAAGACTTTCATAGTACATATGTTAAACAAGATTTTTTAGCTGTTTTATTTTGCAAGTAAAGAAAATTTTACTAAAAGTCTATACAATACATCAATATATTAACCTGATAGCATCATTTAAATCTCATTCTGTAGCACACTGCCGGAACTCTCCACGATATAATTTGTTGGGAACTTTAGACTAACATATGTATTTCTGGAATTGGAATGTAAAATGTCTCTTACCTTTTATAATTATATGACATCCCACAAGGAAATAAATATTGCACGAAATATTAGCATCTCAACATAGGTAGAAATAGAAAACCAAGGAAAGAAATCACCACGTGTTTAGAATTAGGAACACATTTCCTAGACTCATTCCTTAGTCATGGAATGATAGAGTCTATCAGAATTTGCCATTTTGAAACATTTCTGTAGCAATGTTTTGATAAAGAACCTTCCTGTCCCTTTTTGTTAACTATTACATGTTAAAAATTGTGCTTTGACAGGGACCGCGGAGCGGGGTGGCTGGCTGGGCTAAAGCCCCACCAATAATTTTTGTTCGGTACATATGTTTGCATTAAAAATATAAGAATATAGGCAAAAACTATATGCCACTTCATGATGATTGTTGAAATTAGAAGTGTTTCCAGGCATCTCAGGCCTCTTGATTTCAAAAGTTTCCCCTCTAGATATCTCGCACCTTCGGTGCTCGATTAGCCCCACCAATAAAAAACCGCTCCGCGGTCCCTGTTTGTATATAGATATTTCAGTAGAATTTGCGTTTGATTCTTGTGTAGAAATTTCTAAATTTCCTTAAAAGTAGGAACACACCAGAAAATGACGGAAACACGCTCTCAAAACTTCACCGCGATACATCGCTCCTCGGTAAAATTTCGCTGTAGAATTTGTCGTTTTAAAACATTTTGCGTGAGAATCTTTGCACGTAAAACCTTCTTGCGGTTTAGATCTCGCCGTTAAAGTCTAATATGACATGTGATGATCCAACAATGGGTGAGTGTGATTCTATATTGCATTGCGTACGTCAGTAAACTGAAAGGCTTGAAGATTGCTAGTTTAAACGTTAATAGCCTGTTGAAACATATTGATGAAATTAGGCATTTGTCATTCAAATTTCCCTTCGACATTTTTGCTATAAATGAATCTAAGATTGATGATTCAATAACGGACGGGGAAATAAGTATTTCTGGCTTTAATTTGATAAGAAACGACCGCAGTAGGGCTGGAGGTGGTGTGGTTCTATATATCAGAGAGAGTTTGTCTTATGTAGACAGAAATGACTTGGTGCCGGACCGTCTGGAAATGTTGTGTGCTGAAATCAATCGCCCCTTTAGTAAATCACTTTTTGTCTGCACATGGTATAGGCCTCCGAATTCAGATATGAACTTATTTAATGAATGTGATGTATTTCTTCAAAAGTGCGAGTCTGAAAATAAAGAACTAATTGTAGTAGGTGATATTAATTGTGACGTCATGAAGTCACCACCAGATGCCCACACACAACAATTCAACTTTCTGTCCTCCCTTTACCAATTGGACCAATTAATTAACAAACCCACAAGGGTGACCAAAAAGTCGTCAACCTTGATTGATTTAGTCCTAACTATACCATGAAAGAAAACATATCAGCATCCGGTGTTATACATGTAAAGATGTCTGATCACAGTTTGGTTTATGCAGTGAGGAAATATGTCATTCTCAAGCATAAACCTACTGTAAGAGAAGTAAGAGATTATAGACGTTTTAATGCTGACGGTTTTCTGTGGGACTTAGCCAAAATGCCATCACATGTTATTAATCAATATAGTAATCCTAATGAATGTTGGAGAGTCTGGAAATCATTTTTTAATGATACATTAAATATGCATGCACCAATTCAACATAAGCGGGTAAAGGGGAACTCTGTTCCGTGGATTACACCAGAAATTAAATGCATGATGAGAAACAGAGATTATCATAAGAAATATGCTATAAAACATGACTCACGGTTACATTGGGAAAAATTTCAAATTCTCCGCAACAAAGTGAATATTGAAAATCGAAATGTGAAATCTAAATATTTTCATGTTATAAAATTACAGACGGTTCTGTAATGAATGATCCTAAAAAGACTTGGAAGTTAATAAATTCGCTATTGGGGAAAAGTTCAACAATGTTAATGAGCTGTTGATTGATGGTATATCTGTTTCGGATCCTACATTCATTGCGGAAGAATTAAATGACTACTTTATTAGTATAGGTTCGAAGTTAGCATCGGAATATGAAAATGAGGCTAGCACTAACGTTGATGATTTGTCTGTAAATTATACTTTTAACCAATCCTCAGATACTTTTTTGAAATTCTCCCCGATACATGTTGATAGTGTTGATATGTTGATACATGTTGATAAGAGGCCTAAAATCATGTAAGGCAACAGGCTTGGATAATTAATATTCCTGCTAAAATTCTAAAATTGTCAGCAGATATAATTGCACCCTCGCTGACTTTCATTTTTAATTTATCACTTGCTACTGGTATATACATAGATGAGTGGAAGCAAGCACGTGTAACGCCAATATTTAAATCTGGGCATAGGAGACAATGTGGGAACTATCGGCCAATTTCTATTTTACCAGTGGTGAGTAAAGTATTTGAAAGGGACGTCTTCCGTCAGCTGTATAGTTATCTGACTGAAAACTCCCTATTGTCAAAGTTCCAATCTGGATTTCGCAAATTTCTTCCTTTCAAATGATGCAAATGAGCTTGTTGTAAAATTAAATTCAGATCTTGCTCATTTTTGTAATTGGCTTAAAGAAAATAGACTGCCGATGCATTCCTCTAAATGCAAAATGATGTTTATTGGCTCCTCATATAATCTTAATAATAGTGAGGAACCCGTTGTGGCAAATGGAAAACCAATTTCTCGAACTAATACACAAGTTTTTCTGGGAGTAAAACTAGACGAAAACCTTAGTTGGGCTAGTCATATCGATATGATATGCAAAAAGGCGAGTTCCGGTATTGGTGCTATTAAACGTATCAAGCCCTTTGTTCCAGTGCACACTTTAGAATCTATTTACAAAAGTCTTGTTCAGCCCTACTTTGATTATTGTTCCCCTTTATGGGACACGTGCGGAAAACTTCTAAAAGATAAGCTACAGAGATTTCAGACTCGTGCAGCAAGAGTTATATTGGGGTCACTGCATTCATTTAAATCAATTGGTGGACGATGACATGTCCAGTTTATTTGTTTGTTCTATATATATAACTTGTTGTCCTATATATTTAATCTGTGTGTTTTTGTAATTAGTTCATGTTCTCTTTTTAATGATTTTTACATCCAACACGCCCCCCAAGGAAATCAGCTCTAAGTTGATGGGGCTAGCGTGTTTTTTAGTTTATAAAAGTATTACCTACCTACCTACCTAGCATACATGTTAAAATGCGTGTTTTGTTGACACATTTCGCTATAAATTGAGTTTAAACGCCGTGTTTAGGCCGGCTCAAGCGGCTTGTGCCAGCGGTATCACCCATGAGCGCTGCACCGACTTCTGACACCGAAAAAAAAGAAACAGAAACGGGGTGAATTTAAAACTCCACCTCGCCTACGGCAGGCGGAGTATGCTATAGGTGGAAGCAACCGCCATCTTGCGGTGCTTCCATCTATCCTATAATTAACACTGTTTTCCACTATAACTAATTTGAATACTCCACAAAAGAAAAGATAGACTCATTTATGATTGACATGATTCACCAATAATCTTAGGAATTATTAATGAATATTTGTATTTTGATTACTTTTGATTGCTTTTATTTTTTTTACAGTTTCAAAATTTATAATCGGTATGCAAGGTCCTGTTTCGTCGCTCTATAATTAAGAACTAAGAATTGCAAAATAATAATGGATTACCAATCAGAAGAGTTTCAAAGAAATAAAGTATCACATCAAAAGAGGTTTTTTAATGTACTCAACGAGCTCATTCACTCGCGGAAGAACAAACATGTATATGAAGCGATGCGCGTCAAGCATGAGTACGCGGAGTTCCTACAGCATGTTGATTTTAGAAGAGATCTGAAAGAAATGTATCCTGATTTGGTTGTATCCTTCGGCCAAAAATATGGTCAGATAGAGCTCAGAGGTCGATCTTCGCAAATCGTGGACGCGTCAGTTGTAATAAATGAGCAAATTTGCCGAATTAAAGAGAAAGTTTTAACACCATCTCAGTCAAACTTGGTTTGGAACATTGTTGCAAAGAACAGGTGGAATGACTACTTCGCCAGACAACTTAGCAAACAGAACATAAAAGCTAAAGTAAGTAGATTTTAGAGATTTTAAGGTGAACTTCGGCTTGGAGCATTATATATATATATATATATATATATATATATATATATATATATATATATATATATATATATATATATATATATATATATATATATATATATATATATATATATATATATATATATATATATATATATATATATATATATATATATATATATATATATATATATATATATATATATATATATATAATATATATATATATATATATATATATATAATATATATAATATATATATATATATATATATATATATATATATATTTATAAAGTAAATTTAGGGGTGGCTTTTCGACTTTATTTGTCTTTATCAAAATAAACTAAACTTTACAAAGCACTACTTTTATACCCTATGTAAACTTTAATTACCATACTTAATCATGCATTTCAGATTCCAATTCATTGTCCATATTCAATCCCAAGGGGTACATTGTCTTTAATCTATTGATCCAATACATTTCCCTAACTGTGGGTTCTGCCGGATCAGTTTTATCAATTATAACTATATCACAATCAATAATTAGACCATTATGGTTTTCTTGTAAGAAGTGTGCATGCAAATACCTTTGTGTATGACTTCTATCAGACAATGCTTTCCTCTGACATGCTTTATAATTATTCCATCTAAATCGGAATTTATCCGTTGTCTGACCAACATATTGTTTCTTACACACTTTGCATGTCAAAAGATAAACGGCACCCTTTGAGTCGCAATTAAAATGATGGTTCACATTATGTTTCCCATCAACTGTACACTCAAAAGTATCGGATTCTTGGATATTTTTACATGTTAAACATCTAGGTTTATTGCATTTCCTACATCCTTTCTCTCTTACGAGTGGTGGCACCTTTGCTCTAACTAAATAATTCTTAAGATTACGACCTGTTCTAAACGCTATAAAAGGTTCAGGGGTAAATACCTTACGAGCTTCTGTACCTAGATACAAGATATACAAATTTTTCTTAATTACCAAACCAGAGTGCTTCAACGAAGGATGGAAGGTTATAGTGAAAGGCACTCCTCTCTTACATGATTTTACCAATGTACTTGTATCTTCTTGTATATTATACTCCCTTACCCTCCTAAATTCTTTCCCTATAAGCCATGTTGGACATGCCCTATTCCTTAGCCAACTAAACAAATCTTGCAATTGTTTCTCAAAATCCTCTTTACGTGAGCAAATTCTCTTGATGCGTAGTCCCTGACTATACACAATAGATCTTTTAACATGAGCTGGGTGCGATGACTCATAATGTAAATATTGATGACAATCGGTGGATTTAAAATAGGGACTTGAAATGAGCTGACCAGCATCAATTTCAACAACAACATCAAGAGAATTCACTTTAGTCCGCGAGTACTCGTATGTAAACTTCAAGCTAGGATGGAATTCATTAAGCTTTTTCATGAACTGCAACAATTTATCTTCTCCTTCTAACCAGACAAAAAAGATGTCATCGATATACCTCAACCATACCAAAGGTTTTATCTCTTGTTGACTTAAAAATTCTGTCTCCACCATATCCATAAAAATACATGCATACGGAGGAGCAAATTTAGTACCCATAGCTGTACCGGAAATCTGCCGATAAACCTCTGAATTAAATTCAAAATAATTATTTTTAAGTGCAAATTCCGCTAAATTAACAAGGCTCTCAGATGACACTGTTTTGTCTTCACGTTCTTCTAGCTTAGTGTAGAGTGCTCGCAGACCATCCTCGTGTGGAATACTGGGATAGAGACTTGCAACATCTGCTGTTACAAGTAACGCATTTTCCGGGATTTTACCTAATTCTTTTAACTTATCCAAAAAGTGTCCCGTATCCCTAATGTAGGACCTCCCAGTTCTCATAATGGGCTGAAGATGGTAATCTAAAAATTCAGAGGCCCTTTCCGTGGGAGTCCCACAATTAGAGATAACAGGACGTCCTGGTACGTTACGAAGTCTTTTATGAATCTTGGGTAAAAAATATAACCTTCCTAACGCACACGAGTTTTTAAAATCGTACGAAAAATATTTAAATTCGTCATTAGAGATACTTCCTTGTTTATGTAATTTATTAAACATATTGTTGCTTTCTTTAATAAGAGACGATACAAACTTTTCAGAAGAGCTTTCAATTTTGGTATAAACATTGTTATCACTAAGTTGTGAGCAGCCCTCCGCTAAATAATCATCTCTATCCCAAACAAATGTGATTAAAATGTGATTAACTTAACTATAACTATATATATATATATATATATATATATATATATATATATATATATATATATATATATATATATATATATATATATATATATATATATATATATATATATATATATATATATATATATATATATATATATATATATATATATATATATATATATATATATATATATATATATATATATATATATATATATATATATATATATATATATATATATATATATATATATATATATATATATATTTATCACATACTTTTGCCTTTACCTGGGCGATAACACGGTGACATAAAAACGATATGTCCCGTGATATCGTTTTTTGTCCCGCGATATCGTTTTTTGTCCCGCTCAAAACAAAGATGGCGTCCGGCTGAAGGATCGATAGAGAGATAACAAAAAAAATATAAAATAATACAAGGAAAATAGCACAAAGAAATTTGCAGCTATTAAAAGATAAGATATTTTTGGTTTGTTTTTGTAATTTCTACCTGTTTAGCGTATTTTAAACAATAATTTTGAATTAATTTTGAAATGTACTCGAAGTATAAATAATTTAAAAATCATCTGGTTTTTGCTCTAGATAAAGGCACAAGTATGTGATAAATAGGTTATCACATTCGAGAATCGGTAATATCAGTTTTATCGCTCTCGTTACGATATCATCTCTCGAGCGATAAAACTGATATCACCTCGCCTCTCATATGATAACCTATATATATATATATATATATATATATATATATATATATATATATATATATATATATATATATATATATATATATATATATATATATATATATATATATATATATATATATATATATATATATATATATATATATATATATATAGCTAATTCAATAAAGGTTGTCCTTTCAAAACCTTAAACTCTAAGCGGCAAAGCTCAATGGGAGCCCTCAATGGGAGTGAGTTATCAAAATGCCGCGTGCGTACGTACAGCCAAGATTTACGATGGAGAGCAATTTAGTTGACCAAAATCCTGGGGTTTGATATCAACGAGGTGAGTATCTTGCTACAGATGTCGAGAAAAACGATTTCTGGATATTTACAGAAAATTCAAAAACTAGGTCATGTAGATACGTGTCTTACCGGCAGACCATATGCTCGCATTGGTATACATCCGCACGAAGAGTTTGTGATCATGGAAATTCTGCTGCGACACCCGGAGAAAACACTGACTGAAATCTTGCAGGAAATGCATCGTGAAACGGGGTCAGAATATTCTGAACGCTGTATTATTATTTGAGACGTAACGATATTATGCGAAAGAAGGTTGGTATGCGGATTTTGTTATTGTGATGTCTTTGATTAGCACAATTATTTACATTTATACTCTTGTGTAAATACAGGACTACTAAAGCAAACCTAAATTTCTTTAGCTGGGTAAATAAACTCAAGGAGTGAGTCTACGAAATGTGCTCGTAATTCTAATCACGAAGTATTCGTTGTGATTTCTTTCCTCGGTTTTCTATACCTATGTTGAGATGCTGATATTTCGTGCAAAATGATTTATTTGCTTGTAGGATCTCATACATTTATAAAAGGTAAGAGACATTTAACATTCCAATTCCAGAAATGCATATGTTAGTCTAAAGTTCCCAACAAATTAGGGAACGATCGTTAATTACGTCACGGGGGGGGGGGGGGGTTCTGAAAAAAATGGAAAAATAAAATTTTTACCCCTTTACAATAACCTAAAATGAAAACATTGCCCCTCTTCACATTTTTTAAATAAAATTTAACCCCCTGCATTTTTAATGTAGCATAAGACTTTACCCCCCCCCCCCAAAGTTACTAATGTTGAAAAGCATACCCCCTATCAAAATCACCTCCCACCCCCTGTGACGTAGACTTCAGGCAGTGTGCTGTATAATTTTAAAAAGTGGGACTTAATCTATACATCTCTAGCACAAAGCAGTAAAAGTTTTTAAAATAGATGACTTAGGAGCAGATCTGAGCATGTTATGCTTCAAAAATGTTCTATTTTTTCTTTTTCTTCTAGCTAGCCTAATAGATTTTCACGATCCCTAGAAGTTTCACGATCCCTCCTGTATCGTGTTAGTTTTGATTGTGTAGTCAATTTTCTTACAGAAAATCGGAAATTATAGCTACTGTGGACATATATTTACCAGATTACACTTACTAAATGGTGAATCACATCAGCTTCATCAGGTTTTAATTGTTTTGATCTCCGAAGAGATTGATTTGATCTCCGAAGAGATTGTTCTAATCTCCGAAGAGATTGTTCTAATCTCCGAAGAGATTCATTTGATCTCCGCAGAGATTGTTGTGATCTCTAAAGAGATTGTTTTGCCCTCCTGAGAGGTTTATTTGCCCTCCAGAGGAGTTTAGTTGCCCTCCAAAGAGGTTTATTCGCCCTTTTAAAAGCCGTATTCCGTAAAATGTTTGTATAAAATATGGCTCCATACCAATCACAAATTTTACTGTTATTAACGCTGGTAAAACTCGTAGAATTCATATCTAAAATACTAACCAGTCGGGGATAAATCTGGACAGAGAAAGGCAACAAAATTTAAAAGCTTTCCAAGCAACAACGACGCAAAAATATACAGGAAATTTTCCCACGAAGATGAGTATGTATCGAAATCAGTAGAGTAACAAAATTGTCGGAAGCTCAGAACTCAAAATACAATGACGTAATTTTATAATACAAGTCGCTGATTTGCTACAAGTGAACAAAGAAAGTGAACAGAAGTGAGTGAACGGAAGTGAGTGAACGGAAATGAGTGAACAAATCGATAGCATAGTATGGGTTGGGATAAAACACGGATCCGGAAATACGGAATTTCGGAAGCAGAAAAAGGGATAAAACGCGGAAAAGGGATAAAACGCGGAAAAGGGATAAAACACGGAAAAAGGATAAAACGCGGAAAAAGGAATAACACGTCTTTGTTCTATATCATCACTTTTTATCAATTATAACACCCATATATTTTTTCATACCCATTATTTACAAAACGTTTTTATTGTTTGATGATTATTAATTAATTAATTAAGCTAACTATTTATTAAAACCATCTAGCACTTTTTATCACTAATTCTAACTACGTCTATAACCAAATACATTTACTTTCAAATGTTCAAATTTCAATATATTGTTTGAAGTAGACACTACAATGTAATTTTTGCCTGATACTGGGCAAAATGTTGGCGTAACCTTTTTCGTCATATATAGAAAATCATTCAACAGAGCGGTCAGCTTATAATTAATGGTGATATAAATCAAAATATTTCGAGAGCTGAATTAAACAACTTTCAAAGAAGATGTGAAGTGTTATTATCAAGTGGCTCCATACAGTTTTAGTGAAATGCTATAGGTTCTGCATTGATATTGATTATTTCTTGTCACTGATACTTAAACTAGCCATGCAACGTTTTGTTGGAAATGTAGTGTGTAGTCGCAACACTATTCACAAGTCACAAGTTTTCTTTAGTTTATTAAAAAATATAAATCACAATCACACGGCCAGTATAACTCTCGAGTCTCATCCCTTGCTGTCTCACACTCACTGATCACTGATCACATTACAAGTGCTCAAAATATGTCAACCTACGGTTATATATATAAATGGATTATATCTCTGGCATGCAAATAATGTGTCCATCTCTAATCTGTAATCAACGTCGTCATGGTTATACAATCAACTAATTAATGACTCCTGATAATATTTAACAGTTTCAGATACCGGAGATATCCTGAAAATGAGTTTTAAACACATGATTGCAATGTCTTGCAAAGTCGAAGTTAATTAACAAGTCATTCTGAGCAAAAATGAGTTATATTCATGTGTAGAAAATATTAGAAACTATTACCAAAGGAAAAATTTCATCTTTATACGTTCCACAAAAAAGAAATGATCAATTATATCAATGTTAATGTGGAATCTATAATATTTTGTTTGAAACTGTAGGTACCTTTAAAAGATTTTAGATTTTTAACGAAAATATTGTTCAAGTATGGACTGCAGCATAATAAAACTGAATCAAGCAAAGCCAGGGACTGTGGAAGATCGATAATTAGGGGGGGGCACATATTCATATATTCGTGTTGTGCATCATTAATTTCTTTTGAAATCGATTGTTTTTACAGTCTGTGAACACGAATATGTAAATATGTCCCCCGCCAATTGATAAAAAATGATGATATAGAGCAAAGACGTGTTATCCTTTTTTCTGCGTTTTATCCTTTTTTCCGCGCTTTATCCCTTTTTCCGCGTTAGTATCCCTTTTTCCGCGTTTTATCCCTTTTTCCGCGTTTTATCCCTTTTTCCGCTTCCGCAATTCCGTATTTCCGTAATTCCGGATCCGTGTTTTATCCCAACCCAGCATAGTATCCAGCGCTTCGCGTAGATACAAAAACCATGCTGATTAACCAAATAAAATAACATTAATTGTTCTAACTTTGTATAGGCCATGAACGATCGTCATCAGAAAATGTTAGCAATAGTTTCTATATAAATTGTAAGTGTGTGTACGTTACCAGCATTTTAGCCCAAACTCTCAGTTTGATCTCTGGAATGTCTTTAAGATGCTTCCTTAAACCACAGATAGTATGTCGAGAAAGAAAGAGAACAGTTTATGATACGGCATTCCAAAAGTTGGCAGTCAAAGTTGGTGATGGAATTAACCAGCAGAAGGCATATGACATGTCATCACTTCTGTTGAGATATCGCGAACGACTAGGCGATAAAGGAATCAATGCCGACAGCTATAGCAAACAGCGTCTAATGCTTTACCTTCAACAGCACTTTGGAGACAACATCGTTTCCCACCAGTATCCTGACAAGAGTAAACCGGAAATTATTTACTCAAGAGCGATCTCCGTCCAAGACGTTCTTAACGCTGCAGCACAGAACACTGTAGTGATATCAGAGAAGAAGGCCAGCAAGATTTCGGATGATGATAATCAGTTGCTCAATGTAACTCGCCGTATAAAAGAGGACATTCGTAAGTGCAAGGGAATCACATTAAAACGCCTTAACGTGGACGATGTCAACGTGTAAAGCTCCCTAAGCAGACTGGTCTGGCAATGGCAATTCGTCACCTCACTGGATGCAAGCAATTAGTTGTTCTTTTAAACCGAATGGGGCACAGTTCGTCATACGACGAGATGCGAGCAGTGGATACATGTCTTGCAAAAGAAGTGTTGGCGAAAGTCGAAATCAGTGGAACAGTCATTCCATCAAATATATGTTCAGGATCTTTCGTTCAACTTGCGGCCAGTAATAATGACTACAACAAGGAAACAATAGATGGCAAAAACGCTACTCATGCTACAACAATGGTTGTGTTCCGGAGAAAGGTTCTTGGTCCCGAACAACCACCTTCTATCGAAAACGATCACAGCGCGGCTTAAAGCGAAGTGGAAGCACGTCTATGAGTTACAAGAATGTTCGGGGCATGGACGCCGACTTACGGTTAATCAATATACTGGCACAGTTAACAAGGAATTGCTAAACGTTGAGGGCAGCGATCTTCCTGAAGCCATCAACATGGATTACGCATGGGCTCTAATTCGCATTGGTCCAGCGCACGTATTTGAGACAGGAATTGCAGTGCAAGACATGCAACCAGTTCCAAGCTGGGGAGGCTTCAACTCCATGCTATGTCCAGAACGTCCTACCAAACGTAAGATTGGCTACTGTCCAATGACAAAGGCTCTTCAAGCGAATTGAGTACGATTTATACCGTCATGAAACACGCTCAAAAGATTTGTTCCAATCTAGGACAGGTCGACACCGTCATTACATTTGACCTTGCAATCTATATGAAAGCAAAGCAAATTCAGATGAAATTCCCGGATGATTTTTCTAACAAAGTCACTCGCCTTGGAGGATTTCATATTGCGCTCAACTGCCTTTCATTGCTTGGAAAGATGTTTCAGAATTCTGGTTTGGACGACCTTCTTATCGAGTCTGGTGTATTCGCAGCTGGTACCATGTCAGCAATAATGGAAGGCAAGTCTGACAATCGAGGAATCCGTGCGCATAAATTGGCAATGGAAGCACTTTTTCGTTTGTGGTGGTGCAAAATTGTTTACGAGATAGCGAGAAAAAGGAAATAATCTTAAAATATTTTGATTTCTTTGAATATATTTTTATACCACATTTGCTTAACGGTGAAAAAAGGTGTTTGCCTTACTTGCCGGAGAAAGAACCTGCTATAAATGTAGGGGAATTCCTCTTTCAGGTATGTTTCACACAACATATACTTTAATACGTACGATTTTAATACAGACACGATTCGATGTTTGTCCTGTTTGATAATAAAGTGTTTTTAGATCACACAAACCCTTAGATCTTATATAAAAATGGTTAAAGATTATTGACATAGTTTTTTTTTCTTTTGAGCATTTTTTTTGCTAGCTTCGTTTTATTTTGCGGAAGGCGGTTGCATATGTTAGCCTGACTTTTCAGGACTCGATCAGCAGCATCTTTGTGCAACTCTTTCCGGCTAAGCTGCTTATGCAGAAAGTAGATACTACCAGGAGATTTAAAGAAAGTACACACTCGCTTTGTTTTAGGTTTGTACCTTCCAGTATGTGCAAATCCAATACCTGAGAAAAAAGTCAGCTATAGAAAAGGGAAAATATCCAGGACATGGCATAAAAGGTTTTGTTTTTCAAATGCATCAAGGTAACTCCCACTTTACATTAACAATCAAAAGACATTTAGAAGTGACAGGGTCCAGAAAACTGCACGTTTTCATGGTTAAGTTTTGTATTAGCCATTGATGCCTTTTAAAGATACAATAGTTGATTGCATGTGCACAGAAAATTAGACATTTCAAGACCAAATACAGGGGCCCAGTATTGAATGGGGTCACTCTGTAAAAATAAAATTGTGCAATTATAATTGTAAATATCATTGACTTATCAGTATTTAAGAGTCCTTGATAGTTCCACCCTTATATAATAAAGGCATTTGCTTTCTTTACTAGATGTATGTGTATCCTTGTGTTGTAAAGGCAAAAATGTACTACTATATACTAATATACTTGTTGCTGTTTTCTTATTTTGTAGGACCTATCTACTGTAAGAACCTCACCTCAACATGGCATAAAGCATACATATGTAAAACAACAGAGACAGAAATTTTATCATGTCATGTCTATGATATGATGAATGTTTTAATGAAATGTCAAATTCTATCATTGTACAGTTGTTATATGTTATATTGTACACAATTCTATATTCTACATCCAACTGACCCAAATTATACATAACATAAATCTGTGCATTCATTGTAAGACTGTAGAGTATATTCAGGCGTCAAGCTTACAAATTTTATATAGAAAACATTGAACATGAAAATTGAAAAAATAAACTTAAAAGAAAGAAACACAAAACTTCAAATAATTCAGGCTGGTGTTTCCCATCACCTCAAAAATCTTTCACTTGTCGATATTTTCAAGACTTTATTAATTTTCCGTTCCTGTCCAAGGCCAAGTATACAATGAATAACTTGTACATCTTTGAATAAATCGTAAAAGTTCCAAGAAATTCATCAAAATCATGCTCCTTGACAAAAATAAAAATTTACTACGAAAAATTAAGACACAGAGTGATTAAGATCAGAATAACATCCAGGGGGGTGGGAAAACCGCCGCGGGCTCAAAATTGAGCCTGGCTAGCTTTAGCCGTTGCCATAGGTATTATGGCGTCAAATGGCGTGAGATGGCGTCAAATGGCGTGATGATTCGTCAGAAATTCGCCATCTTTTTGGCTTCAACTGCTTGACTGAAGAGAGATTGGCGTGCTTTCTCAAGATGTAATATAACTCAGTGGTAGGTAGTAAAAGTGGTATGTCATGACGTCATCCTCACTGATCTCAATAATATGGCGGACTATCATGAATGGCTAACACTGGTTGGCCAGATTTAAAATCTATTGTTGATTGATTAATCACGAATTCAACTGACAGCAAGCAAATATCTAAATTTGCTTTTTGCTCTACAATATTTTGTGTTTTTGCAAAAAGATTTGGCAACTTTCACAACCAACGAAGGGTGGTCATTTATGATCTCAAGAATATGCATAGGTGGCCCAGAAATCGGTGGTTTTTAACGTTAAATAAATTAATCTTGTGTATAATATTCCTCTTACAGCTGTCAGAAACTCGCGGAATTGTTTTTTTTCTCGTGCGACAGTCGGTTTGTCTCGCGCAACGTTCGTGTAGTATTAATAGTTTAATATATTCCCAAAGTTGGCAACTAAATGTAAATAAATTGTCTGCCGTTAATGTAAACACTTTAAAAACTTACAAATATCGTGGAAATTGACCACAATACTAAAACAAAAACTACATCATGTTGAACACGGATAATTTTACTACATTCTTACCAATTTTCCCGTTTCAAATCCTTTTCCAAGCACGAAAAAAAAGCGAGAGTTTTGAAGGTTTTTTTGGCGGCAAAAATAGTTTTTGCAAAACCTATGCTCGGAACACCCAATCGGCCAATTCGTCATATTTTTAAATTTTCCTGCCTTCTCTTATTGGCTGAAGTTGCAGCAAAAATATGTGAGCCAATAAGAAAAGGCAGAAAAATTCAAAAATAAGCACAGTAGCCCGATAAGCGGCTGCACTTGCTGTCATCATAATATACATAATATACTATTACCATTTGCAAGCAACCGTTCGGTGCAAACTTTTTCACGCGTTGTTTGACACTCGAAACGTGCACGTTTGGCCCGCGAAACATTCACTATTAAACGTGTAAAGTAATTAGTTTATAGCGTGAGTTGACAACGTTTGACGAGTAACGCCCACATGTTTATCAAACGTAAGCGCACTTTCAGAGCAAGATTTGAAAAGATTATGATTTTACAAACTGAATGTCAATATTATAACAATACTAACAAATAGCAATGTCAGTGCAAGTAAAAATTTTATATGGTCGCGATTACGATTGTTGTAAAACGAGTTCGATTTCAACTAATAGTTTGAAAGATTTGGATTTGGCGATGTTGTAAAAAATTGTGTGAGACACAGTGGGAAGCTATTATCGCGATGGACGTGATGCCAAGTCTTTGAGAATACAATATCGCGACGATGAGGGTACATTTGTCACCGTTACTGACGAAAATGATGTACAGGATGCTGTTCGTTCGTGCAAGCCAGTTCTTCAAGGGGACTACGAAATGGTCCGATTGTGTCTACGAGTTGATGATGCTTGGACGCTATTGGGGTTGAAAGATACCAAACCAGTCGAGAAACTTCGCGAAAAACGCCCGGCTACTTCTGGCGATGCACGAAAAAGATTATTTGATCATGACCAAAAGAAAGAAACAACGTATTCTTTCGATGAATCGCCTGTTGCCAAATCACCTTATCAAAGGTATGTGAAAAAAATGAAAGATGATATAGAGGCAAAAAAAATTCAAACTTTATGAACTCGAGAACAAAGAACAAGAAGTGCAAAGAAAAATACTGCGAGTTGAATCAGATCCGTCCGACGGCAACTTGTGCAGAAAGTGCCATATGCGAGTGGGGCATACTGCACGTCTCTGTAAATACGAAAAATGCTCATCTGTTTTTTCTTGTGGCGAAGAAAAATATCACCATGGTGAAATAGACTCTCGTGGGACACATAATTCCATAAAAAAGATTAAAGACGACATTGCCGAACTCGAAACAGACCTAAAGCTAAAGGAAGGACAATCGAAGAAACTTTCAGAATGTTTGCCCAATAAAAATGAAAACGCCCGTATGGAAGAGAACGGAGGCCATTATATCGATGCCGGAGTAAAGAAATGCAGTGGCGGATCTAGCGTAAGTCAAAATAAATTACCACAGCTCATTCTAGGATATATTTACATTTTAAAATACCTTCAAAGCAACTTCATTGGTTAGATTTTATTCTTTTGAAATTCATAACCTATGACATTGTTATGAAGTTATTTTGATTTTAAAATTGAGCTGCTATAATTTATTTTGACTTACCCTGGATCCGCCACTGAAGAAATGGACACTCAATCCTCCTCCGTATCATGTAAATAGCAGTGCACCAGCTTATACATTTCCGAATGATTATTACGGGAACGTTAACCCATATTACAATCCCCCTGATATCCATCCGTACACACCGACAGTTCAACAACCTGCAGTATTTCACCAATCTTATGTCTCTCATGGAGATCATATCAGTGTAGCTTTCCTGTAAATTCATCCGAAACGATTGCCGCACCAAACACTATTTCACACCTTGATGATACGACAAAAAGTCAGACAACAGCAGAGACCAGGAATGCTGCTTTACAGTTAATGTTTCTCTCAAAAGGAAATGACGAGTGCCCTAAGTAAGAACATTTTGCAATCACTATACAGTATGTTGTGTTTCATATGGAACATAGATCCATCATTTTGTTAGTCTATTAGAAGTGAATATTTCCATAAGTTCAATAAATTCATATTTTTAAACGAATACACTGCATGGATAGATATATATATTACTCGAACTATAAACTGATTACTAGTAAAGCTTGAGCCGACAAATACAGTTTGTAAATCATGTTTGTACACAGTTGCTGTGATCCTAGCCATTTGTTCGCTTAAAGAGGGGTTACAGTCCGTATGTAAACAAACGCTTTGTTTACATTTTGAAAATCTATATTCGTAAAATATGACTTACTAAATGAATATCTGACACTTTTCTGGCTTGCTATGCTTATACATGAATGTAAGAGTTTCAATTCAAAAAGAGTTCGAAAAATGTGAAATTTGGACAATGTTTATATTTGGTGGCCCACCTTTGTTATGAGCAGAACCGATGCGCAGAACGGACTGTAACCCCTCTTTAACAAAATTGATATTTAAAATTGATATTTATTTAAATGATAATGGTATCATATTTGTTGGAATTGTCCTGAACACGATTTTCAAGGTTTTAACCAATTTATCAAGGATATATACCAACGTTTGTTTTAGATACGCTAGATTGAATGGCTATATATATTAATATTTGAAGGGGTTGTAGAAATATATTGATATTTATATGTACATTATACAAATGTAAAGGAAAACGTACCAGAGTCAAATAAGTTTGCTTTTTTCTTCGTTCTTCGTCGCAAAAATGAATTTTTAACCTGTGCACATTTAGATTTATTTAGTAGTTCGAATATAGAAGGAGTTCGAACTATAAATTTGAACAAAGTTTGGCATCAATTTGTTGTTATTATATCAGTAATTACAATGTTGTCAGTCAAGTTACTGACATCGCATGTAAACCGCGCCCTTGACACCCGATATTACGGCCTTGAGAAAATCTATTCAATATAACAACAATTTTTCATATCGATACATAGTAACAACAAGTTTTTACCTGTAACATTTACATTGAACTAAATGTCATATCCTCCGCAGGCGTCTCTTGGTCCTCCCAGCGGCTTGCTTTAACAATGTCAAATATACGTTATAATAATATATATTATAATATAATACATTTACATTTCCATACAACTAGAATATATATATTGTATGTAGACTACTTTCGGCCTTGAAACAATTTTCTATGTCGCGTATTGTCGATAAAACCTTGAACATAATCATGTTTTTTCAATGCAGACAATGTAAAACGTCATCCATGCAATGGTAGGAAAAAGATAGGCCGTATGATGATAAAACTTTCTCGTATCCAACGCTGATACCCTTTCGACGGCTTCTGCAACAGCTAATTTTAGATTACGATGCACATCGATAGAATAATGTCCGTTAAGTTCTGTTTTTATCTTATTGAAACAAAGTTCGATAGGATTAAGATCCGGTAAGTATGTTGGGGTAAACAACAGCTCTATACCCATCTCAGCAAGCACTTTTTCTAGAATTTGCCCTCCTTCGTAATGGTGAACAGCTAAATTGTCCATCACGACGATATCCCCTACCTCGAGAGCAGGACGTCGAGTTATTTTATTTTCAGCTTGAGAAGCTTCCCAAAAGAAATCCCAAAACCTGACAGTGTCAGTTGGGCCGTCCAGAATGTTGTAATATTCCGGTCCATTCACTGAAATTAATAAGTTTAGAGTAAAATTTGGAGCTTCTGCTTTTCGAACAATTTCTACGCAGCGTTCACCAGACGGTGCATTGCCATACAAACGTGTTCCGACGTCAGGAGTTTTAATCCCAGCCTCATCGAAGAATTTAATTCTTCTCGGATCTTTCGAAGACAGGTAGTTGACGAACAGCTGAGTATACATCATATTTTCATCAGTAAAGCGTTCAAAAGCAATACTAGTGATACGCTTTCGAGTATATAGTTTTCCGGACAAAAGTCTACATTTAATTGCTCTTGAAATAGCTGATAAAGAAACTCCACGACAATCACCAAATTCCTCAAGTATAGAATATAATTCATTGAGTTGTGGCGTGCTTTGCGTTTTCTTAAGAACCTCAAGGAGTTCGAGGTCTTCTTCAGAGAATTTGCTTGAACGGTCTCCGCCTCTTGGTGATGGATTAATATTTCGTCCTTCGTAGCAAAATTTTTTCCATATTTTAGAAACTGTGTTTGCAGAGACATTGAAGCGACTAGCTATAGACAAATAAGTAACAGGTTAGTAACCAAAAGTTGCACCTCCACCAGATTTTAGGCATTCATCAATAATAAGACGTCTCAAATCATTGTCAAGAGATTTACCTAGGTTGTAGGACCTACCAAATTTGTTCACATTCATAAGTGCACAGTTGCACAAGTAGGTTATAAATTCTTTCAAATCTTGCTCTGAAAGTGCGCTTGCGTTTGGTAAACATGTGGGCGTTACTCGTCAAACGTTGTCAACTCACGCTATAAACTAATTACTTTACACGTTTAACAGTGAATGTTTCGTGGGCCAAACGTGCGCGTTTAGAGTGTCAAACAACGCGTGAAAAAGTTTTCGCCGAACGGTTACTTGCAAATGGTTATAAAAGGTTGGCAACTTCCCAACGGATTTTGATCCGTACGAACTATATACACAAACTTACACACAAAAATATTCACACTTAAACACGGAAAATTCGAAAAAAAACTTACTCTGGAGGGACAATGACTTCTTTACAACATTTGACAAGTATTATTTTGCTTTGAAACGACTGAAAACTCGAGAATTTTGGCAAAATACAAACGTTTTGGGGTTTAGAACGGCAGAAAATTGTTAGGATGCACAAAACCTGCCTTACGTCACAATTTCTAAGGCTCTCATTGGCCAGATTTTTCCGCGTAGGTAAATACGCCATTTCGAATATAGCTCAAGTTCTTCTTCTTCGTTTCTCTTGTCCTGTGTAGTCTTGTCTTGTCTTGTCTTCTCGAGTAGTGTTTTCGCTTCCTTTTGGCTACTCTGCAGCTACTGCTTATTCAACTGTGGCGGTCCTTTTATACTAACGGTTGTAACTTGCAGGTGTAAGTACAAAGTTTTAGTTACATTGGAATTTCCTTATTTACAACAAAACAGTATTTACCAGTTTAAGTATCGTTAGTTATACTGAAGTGACGCTAAACGGAAAAGATTACTGACATGTTTGCACAAG
The DNA here is from genome assembly GCA_963855995.1 of Muricea muricata. Lineage (NCBI taxonomy): Eukaryota > Metazoa > Cnidaria > Anthozoa > Malacalcyonacea > Plexauridae > Muricea > Muricea muricata. The sequence continues at coordinate 12,377,442 of OY979719.1, forward strand.
GTACCAAATTAATTTCTCAAACATTGACAGCTCAAGTATCATTAATTATATTGTGACGCCAACGGAAGAGATAACTGACATGTTTGTGCAAGATACCAAATTAATTTCTTTTTGTACTTGCAAAATTTACAAACATGCCCATCATCTTTCCCGCTGACGTACGTAGTGTTTACCTTGCCTGGGGAAATATAGTTTGGTTATTTTTGTGCTATTAATGTGCTGCTTCGTAACATTTTTGTCAATTAAATCTATGCCAATTGCACAAGGTACGCAGTATCTGCCTGGTTTAAGTCCAATTTGCGTGGTAATAACGAGTTAAAATTACCAACTGAAGGAAGGATTCCACATTTTAGCCTCTTCAAGTTGGCATCCAAAATACACGTTGGGAATAGCCCTATATTTTTTATCGTATACCACATTTCAACTCTACAACTATTTGACGTTAATCAGCTGGTCTTTCTCTACCATGCATATACAAGTATCAAACCTTTCTGTGATGTGGGTTGAACGAAACATAAAGTTTGAGGGACCTGCTCCCCGACTGCTGTAATTTGAAGCACCGAATCCATCATCATCAACTCCGGATCGGGCGAGTCCTGCAAAGAAATGTCGTTTTGCGGAATATAGTTCTTCGATTGTGAAAAAAGTTCTTCACACGGCATAAAGTCAGGTGAATATGGTGGTAGAAATATAAGAATAATAAGAATTGTCCCAGTAGCGTTTATTGCATCAACAACTTCTCGCGCATGATGAATAGCTGCATTATCTGCAAGAATCGTAATATGCATTTATACAGTATTAGCTATATATTTTGGACTGATTGATAACTATATGGCAAACAAATCCAGGAATTTAAACTTATTAAATTACCTAGTATAACTACAGATCGAGGATTAAAACCATCAAACGGGAGTAAGCACAGTTTTAGCACGTTGAAGAATTTAAGGAATGTTTCTCCGTTGACATGACCTTCATACAGTCCAACGCCAAGCAAGCCTTCATTGCAGATTATTGGAATCGAAGTTATACGTGGTCCCCATGGCAAATATCGTCTTCCAATTCTTGCACGCTGTCCTCTTAAATTGTACCCGTACGATCTCAAGATTCTTCTATCCTGTAAAATTACACAACGCCATTGAGTGCTACTATGAATTAAATACTTAATTGCTTCAACGAATTTACCATGCTCTGCATGATAAATGCACAATAAAATTAAGTTTCATTAGTTACTATTGTATTTTGACAAGGAAGGTAAACGAAAGGGTTGGGATACGCTGATTTTTGTATAATTCATCAAATTCATTTTCATCATGCAAGCACAAATGAAAATAGAAAGGTCGAAGCAGAAGCAAGCTACAACCATAGGGCGCCAACTTACATATCCACTTTCGTCGAGGAAAACGAAGATATGTGCAGAAAAGAATCCCGTTGCAACTCTGAACTCTGCTCTTGCGTCTTCGCATCTCTGTTGGGCAATTTTACCCAGCTAAAGAAATTTAGGTTTGCTTTAGTAGTCCTGCATTTACACAAGAGTATAAATGTAAATAATTGTGCTCATTAAAAACATTATAATAATATAAATTCGCATACCAACCTTCTTTCGCGTAATATTGTTACGTCTCAAATAATAATACAGCGTTCAGAATATTCTGACCCCGTTTCACGATGCATTTCCTGCAAGATTTCAGTAGTGTTTTCTCTGGGTGTTGCAGCAGAATTTCCATGATCACAAACTCTTCTTAGCATGAGATGTAAGCATAATTTTAACTAGAGCGATAACTTTGAAGTCAAATTGCAGGCCGCTATTGATAACCAGGAGCCACAAAACTTATCTATTTTCAAAAGCTGTTTACAAGCCTTTTACCCTGTAGTAGCAGCCTTTTTACCCTGTTTTAAGTGTAAAGATATTTTACTTAAAACAGAGTTAATAGGACGCTACTAGCTCTAGCGTTGAAAAACAGCGTTTGAAAATGGGTGACTTTTGTGGGTCCTGTTTTTCAAAGGCCTTCAATTTGGCTTCAAAGATTGCGGCCAAGTTATCGTTGCAGGTGTAATTGTGTGCTACGGATCTGAGCACTGGACATTACTTTGAATACCCCGCTGAACAAATTCTCATAGTAAATGATAATATACTTATTGGCAGTGTCCCTCAGGAAATAGTATGTTTCGTAGACCGTTAGATTGCTATTTATGAATAAGGTACGTGACGTTTAAACGTTTGACGTTTTTGAAGGCATGTGTTGGTGCATCTCAGAAAGTTGTGATTCTGGCTTTCACTCAAGAAGAATGTGAAAAAGCTCATGAAATCATGTTTGGTATAATAAGAGAGGATACCTTTTCTATTGCTGCTGCTGATTGTTCCATGGATAGTGCTGGTTTTCAATCGCTACTATCTAAGTTACAACGAGGCAGTTTGGTTCAAATCGAAGTATCACTCGACGCTGAAGAAAATGTAGTTAGAATTATCGGTGTAGAAGAAGATATCTCACAAGCGACAAAGGAGATCACCAAATTCATCAAAGAAGAAGGAATAAATATCGACACACACAGACCGCAGGTTTCAGAAAGCACTTGGAACTTTCTAGCTAATCAGGTCAACCACGATATGATAAAGCAAATGGTGAAAGATTTGGAGAAATACAGTGTGACAGTACAAATTGCAGATGATCGTGAGCAGTTTGTTATTCGTGGCTTCAGGAAAGGCATAGAACTATGCAAAGTAAATCTCTCCAAGATCGCTGCAATGATAGTAGAACAAGAGAAAATGTTGAAATATCCAGGGATTAGAGACCATTTTCTTGATAACGCTGGCAAGGAACAACTTCGACTGATTGAAAAAGAAACGGGCGTCAAAATTGACATAGTTCCCCGTGGACGAACTTTTCCAACACCTCCCGCTCCGTTACCAAAGCTGCCAAGGACTGCTTCCCTTCCTGACAAAAGCCCAGAAAGTTCTATTTATGACACGTGCAATTTCACGACCAAAGAGGGGATAAACGTCTCTTGGAAATATGGTAGCATTGAAAATGAAGTGGTAAGTACTCCGATGATGTTGTGGAGCACGATCTCAAGCAGTTAAAAATTATCTCTTGTAAGAGATGTTTATGTCCGCCAAACTGGACATGCAGATCAATTCATTTCAACAAATATTTGAATATTTGACAACTCCATCAAAAAGCATTCACTTTTTCTGTAGTTGACCGATCATAATTTGACAAGGTGTGACCGAACTTGATCAAACAAAATGCTTCATGAAAGCAATACATTATAAAGCACATGACTGTGAAAAATTTAAGCCAATGAATATGATTTTATGTACCTTGGTCATGTACTCAGGTAGACATTCAAGAATGGAGCAAGCGTACAATTGATTGTTGGATATTGAGTTTGGAAACTTTATGTTTGGCATAACGGTATGAATATTTACGACTGGAATAGGAATATTTATAGTTAGAATATGAATGTTTTTGACAGAAAATAAATATTCAAAATAAAATAAAAGATATGTTCTTACTCGGAATATTCTGAATCGCTAAAGTCGGTCAGATTTAATTTTTAGACCTGATCAATTAACTCTGATAGGAATATTAAAACCAGGAATATATATTGCTAATAGTAATAACCTGCTCCTACCTACGAGAAAATCATTCTTATGCTGTTAACCTGAGTATATATACAACCTGAATAAACATACTGAGTGTATACTTGGGAATCGAGCCTACGACCTTCAGAAAACTGGCCCTATGTAGTCTGCCATGTGGCCAGGTGGATCCGAGTATGGGATATTTTGAGTCTATTTTCTTCGATGTCCATATAATTTTAAGTGTGATCCTGTTATCATGAATTTCAAGTTCAAATTTGCTTTATGTTTCTGGGCGCACGACCTTATTTGGCCACTCATTCAGGAAAAGAGACAAAGTAATGTAAATGTCGTCTAATTAAATTTCTCTACTATACTGCTGATATCGAACGGAATACCAACGCTTCCTAGAATTGTTGTAAAAAATATAGTCTAACATGATTTTATTATGTTTAAAGGCTGATGTGTTGGTAAATTCTGCGCACTCAGACCTTAACCACCTCACTGCATGTGGTCGAGCATTGATAGCTGGAGGCGGATTATCTTTTCAAGAAGCATGTAAGCCACATACAAATATACGACCAGGAGACGTTGTTACAACGGAAAGTGGAAACCTACCGGCCAAGTTTGTTATTCACGCTGTTTGTCGAAATTTGAGACAATTTAAGGAAGCATCACATGCACAAGAGGTATGTAAGAATTGCAAGTAAGTGGTATGCACTGCATAAAATGTAAGAAATAGACAACTGTTGATCAAGTCGATACATACGCACTATATAAATCGAACAGGTTTTCGAGTTCCATAATACCATGTAATGAGGTGCATGTTTTTTGAATTGTTCTCGATATTTCGAACACTATTTGTCTAGTAAATAATGATGTGCAGAATGGCCCTTATTTTCTCCCACCCCCCGTTCCCGTGCGGGTTGTCGTAAGGTCTTGAACCAGATACATCACCATTTTAAAACGAGTGAGAAACATAACATAGCTACTAATCTTTATTTGCCTCTAGCTAGGCCAACAACAGCCGAGCTTACACCCCCTGTATGTATCCAAATTATGCAAATTAGTAGACAAAGTTTTTAAAACCAAGGAAATGTGCCATTGTTCATTAAACTAAAATGCACATTAATAGCGATGTGCAACGTATGAAACAGACCTTCCACTGATCATTTTTTTCTCTAGTTTTTACAAATATTAGTACGAAAAATCCTTGAGAAATGCCAGGAGTTGTCGGGAACTTCGCTTGCACTTCCTATGATTGGCGCTGGTCAGCATGGATTTCCCGAAAAAGTTGTCTTACAAATTATCAAAAGCGAGGTAAACCAACTCAGCAGAAGCCAAAGAGATCAGCTTATCCTAAAAACCATCCGTGTGATCGTGTTTCAACCTAGATCCGACTTAAGGAAGAATTTAGTTCCTTTGGCAGCCAAACCGCGTATTAGAGCACCATCCACGTTGGAGCAAAATCATGAAAATGTCGAAATTGCTTTTGGACCGGTCCGGGTCCACTTGTGTGGTATCGACGTAGAACATGATCAAGGAGATGCCTTTATGAATTTATCTTCAACGCATGTAAAATTGTCGACCACATCTTTCGGTTCAGGTGATTTCCCTGATTCAATTGAAGATGAACCGATGAAACCACCACCTGGTACTGTTTTGATGACAAAAGCTTGCCAAGGCTCGAACGTAAAATACTACATGTACTGCGTTCCTGTCACCTCTGACGTTCCCGGATTAGAGCGCGCAATAAAAGCATGTTTGTTTGCAGCCCAATTTTTCCCACTCAATAGCATCTTGATCTCGGCTACGGGAATGACGTCACTCGGTGTCACCAAGAAAGAGAGCGTCAGTGCTCTTCTGAATGCGTCGAAGATGTTTTCTAAATCGAATTTCATGATGGACATTAGCGTGGTTGAGACAGGCACAGAAATAATGCAAATCTTCAAAAAAGCCTTCGAAGAAAAGTTAAAGGAGCAACAATCCTCTATGGATTTCCTTGAAAGTGATCAGACAACCAATTCAGAAGACGCAGCATTGAATGTGGAAAATGTTTTAAACTTTGGAGTGAAAGAAGAAGTCATTTTTCGAGTTGTTGGGTTTCATGATGCCGTAAAGATATCCATTCAAAAAATCGACGAATACTTCAATCGATGCAAAGTAAGAAAATGTGTAAGAGATGAAATTGTGGTTGGCAAATTTTGGAAGCACAACTCTGAAATTAAAAGATTATTAAAGGCATACCACGTTTTAATCACTCTGTCAGCTGAAGAGGTTTCTTTCGAAGGACTGGTGGGACAAGTCTTTGAATGTAAGGACGCAGTGACAGAGTTTTTAAGCGAACAAGATAAGAAGCAAAGAGAGATGGAGCTGAAGGAACAAGAGTTAGAGCGATATCGTGCAATTTCGAAAAGTGTACAGTGGTCGTATTCCGATGTGAACGTCACCGTCCTATTTGATGAAGTCCTGAACGGAATGATTGAAAGCGAGTTCAGGGCCGAAAATGGAAATATTACAATTCCAGGAATTGGTAATTCGTATGAAATTGATTTTAAAAATATGGTCATATGTGAAAATGACACTGGCCACACTGCATTACTTGCAAGAAAAGAAGTCGAAAACAGCTCAGGTAATGATTTAATCAATATTTATGCAAATTCCACCCCGTTTATTTTTATCACAAATTCCTTGTCCCCTAAATAAATGCCCACACGCACATGAAAAATAATATGAAATGATATAAAATGACATAACGGGCAATTTTTATACTATAGGGAGAATATACCTGAATTTGTAAGCTGTGTGGTGTAGGGACATTTTTTGGTGTACATCTTCTGAAGATGCATTTTATTGCATGCAAATAAGTTTTTATTAAGGCAAAAATTACAATCGCGAGTAAGAATCTATGATTGTCTGTAAATGATAACGATGGCGATGGTGCCATGTTGATCTTTTTTTCAGACGGATCCAGTCATAGATTATTTCCTTGTTTCGTTAGCCTTGTTGCTGCGTGAATATATATAACATATGCAACAACGAACAACCTTGTAACAAGTCTTAACAAATGGCATTGTTACAAGTTGCTAACTGTTTGTTTCAAACTTGTTTAAGCATTGCAAACACAACTTGTTGATATCTAGCGTACAGGTCACAACAGGGGCCATCTAAAAGATACGAGTTGTGCTTCACCGTAAATTTTTCTTCGTGTTTTGCAGTGTTACCTAAGTTTTGGGAACCACAAGAAAAAGATGAAGACGTCCAATTGGTGAGATTGCTCAGTTCATCACATGAATACCAGAAGATCATTAATCTCCTTGGCGATGCAAACAAAACCATCAGAATCGAAAAGATTGAGAGAATTCAAAATCCTCGTTTATTCAAGATGTATCTTAGTAAGAAAGAATCAATGGGAATCGAAGCAAACGAAAAAGAACTCTTTCATGGGACAAAATCAGAAAATATCTCTTCCATCAACACGAACAATTTTAACCGACGTTTTTCTGGTATAAACGGTAAAGGGTTTTCTTGTTTAAATTGCTGTGTTTTTTATTCTCTATAGTTATCATCATCATATGATTGTTTTAATTGAACGATCTTTAATCGTGACAATCAACCAGTGTTTAGACTATCTGACATCTTACACGCAGTAATATTTATCATTTATCATCAAGGGGGGAATGTTTCCAACTACATTATGATATTTGACTATATATGGTCAATTTCGATTTATTGTGTCGTTTTGCACTTAGGTACCAAGTTTGGCGTTGGTGTGTATTTCGCAAAAGATGCTTCCTATTCCGTTCGTTATTCTCTGAAGAATAATGAAAAGGAGAAAAGTAGCGTCTCTCACATGTATGTAGCAAAAGTTTTGGTCGGAAAAAGCGTGCCGGGTAAAAAAAATCTGCGTGTTCCACCGAAGCGTGATGACCCGCGCAACCCAGAGTTATTCTATGATTCTGCCGTGAATGATACAGAAGATCCATCTATTTTCGTGACATTTGATGATCACCAGTGCTACCCAGAATACTTGATTACTTTTAAGACAATGTAGCTTCATACTTTACAATATTAAGTTGCTGAAACGATGCTATTATTATAGGTATTCGCCGTTTTATTATATAGATCTATGTTTGTATAAAGTCATGGCTACTCGTTTGGTAGTCACATATTGCCTGTGTTTTCCCCAAAGTGAAAGGACATATTATCTCCCGCTATCTCAAACGCTTGTACAATCCATGACCAACCCTTTTTTTTCAAATTTACTGGGAGATGGTAGAGAATTTACGATTTTGTTTTGAACTTCTTTCCTGTTATCCTTGTACTGAAGGAGTGGGAGAAGGTAAAAAGAATTACAAAATACAAAGTACGTCAAAGGAGAAGCATTGGCACCTCAATAGAGGTCTTTTGATCAGCATCTATGAACGAAAGCGAACTAATATTTCTTAATTTCTGGAAGTTTGTTTCGAAAAACCTATGATTTGATTCACAAGGCTAGTGCAATATTGCAATGCAGATCGGAAACGTAACCCGTAAGTTTTATAGAGACTGCCATAATTATTATTCATGATGTGAACGAAGCAAGCATGTCTATAAATTGTTTTTGATAATTATTTCTTATGCTGTTGCCGTTTTATGTCGGATTCGTTAATTTAATTAATATGTCTGATGGTGACTAGATCATCATAGATAAAAATATATAGCTATAGCAATTTATTTCGTGCAGCTTTAATAAAGTCTCCTAAAACAAAGGAAGTAAACCGGAGTTAATTAAATACCGAGAAGGAGGGACGTATGTCATATACAATCTAATTATTTATTCAAGGCAAATAACCTATATACAAACCGCGGTACATCAAAGAAAACCGACTCAAAAATAAATCAATTTTTGATATCGCTTATATTCCTACAGATATACTTTAAGTAGCAATTACGAGCGTTATTATATTAATTTTTTATCTTATTCAGTGTCTTTTTTTTCATCTGTTTTCTAGCAACATTTTCTTAAAATAAAATACTCTTATTATAATCTTCATTAATCTGTTCTACCTGCAAAATTAGCTGAAGTCGTTAGGGGGGGGGGGGGGATCAGATAATAAAAGAAAAAATTGTTACTAAAAGATTGCTAGGTTTTTTAAATTTTTTAGGGTGGTTTTTAGGTTTATGTATACCGGATATTTAATTAAAAATATAATTTTTGAGAAATTAAATGAAACTTAGGTCACGGAATGTTTCTATAGTTTGCCGAGATACTAATGATGAAGATTATCTTTGGCAGGAAATGAAGCATCCAAATCTTTAATACATATAGCCCTTTCAGTAATTTTAAAACAGCCATACGTGTGCTCACGGACTCTTAATACTGATGAGGCATGTGCGTTGGCTTCTACTTATTACCCTGACAATGCTCTTACCAGGGCCTTTCGTGAGCCCACGCCTTTGGTTATTAGAATGAATGTGTATAAGAATAAACAAGAGGGTACAATGTCGAAATGTTAAATTGGCAAGATATCTGACTGTCGTGTGTAATATACCGTGATTAAACTTTTTTAACATTTTTAACAATAATGCTCTTGCTTTTGACTGAACTGTAAATGCTTTCTATCTTGTTTGAACCTAGCTTTAGTTTCTGGATATACAGAAAAAGCTAGTTCACTGAACAATAATTGAAGATTATGCAAGTCTGTTTTACAGATGCAGTATAATATTAATTATATGAGAGATACGAGACGAGATTTAACAATGCATTGTCTTTTATTTCACTCATAAACAACAAAAATACAGTGAATCCTTCAAAGAACTATAAAATAAAACAATCTAAATGACGTCCAACAACCTATATCAACCGCTGACCCACTCCTGCTCTTCGTCTTTTTGTGAACGATCCAAATAAGGAAAAGAAACAACAACCCATAACAACAATGCATGGGAAGGGACAAAGAAATGAGCGGCGGGAATGCATTGTTAAATCTCGTCTCGTATCTCTCATATAATTAGTATTATACTGCATCTGTAAAACAGACTTGCATAATCTTCAATTATATTTCGAGATCCTCGACTTCAATTTAACAATGCATGTTTAAAGCCCATCATATTGAGCTACTAGATAGAACCGCGTTACCAGGTGCTGAATTAAACCGAGGTTTGTCATAAAACTTACGAAAGGTACTTTCCTGAGACCAATCTGCCATAGACAATATTTCTGAAACCGAAACTCCTTGAATTAATGCGGTAGATGTAGCTGCCCCTCGTAACGAATGTGCAGAAAAAATAGTCGTGTCAATACCCGACAACGATAAAAAACTTTTAATCCATCTAGCCAAGGATGAGGAACAAACAGGATTATGAGGACGAATAAATGACAAAAACAACGGATTAGGAAGACTGTCATTCTTAGGTCGAAAATCAATAGTTCGCTCTTCGTAAGACCGTAGACATTCCACAGGACATAAATTCTTGTCCAACGGGAAAGCGGCATGAATTGAAATTTTTAGAGGTCTTAGTTAAACCCGGTAGACAAAAGGATACGCCTTCTGGATGAAAGGAACGAAACCTTAGATCTATCTTAGCCAGGTCTGAAGACCGGTGTGGAGCCGTAAGACCCAAGAGAACCACTAATTTATATGACAAAACTTTAATGTCCAAATCTTTGTTAGGACCAAGGGATTATATAAAATCTAGCACCTTACCAACGCTCCACGTGTGTGAATACCTAGGTTTGGGTGGCTTTAAACTGAAGGCCCCTTTTGACAATTGCGAAACCAGCGGATGGGATCCGACCTTAAAAGAATCAATCTCAGGTAATAGTGCCGATAAAGCAGACCTGTATACGTTAAGGCTGCGATACGCCTTTCCTTCCTCTAACTGATCCTTTAGAAACTCTAAAATCAAACTTAAAGGAGCTGAAAGGGGATTGACTTGCCGTCGATCACACCAGCCAACCCATTTACTCCACGCGGAGGCGTAAGTGCTGGTAGTGTTCTTTCTCCAGGCTGCCAGCAGAAGGTTTCGAGTTGCTTCCGAAATATCGGCTGTGTCATAACGTTGGCGGATAGTTTCCATCCAGTTGTAGGTTAGCCAGAGGGTGAGACTGATTGTCTTTCATCACCAGTTTGGGTGATGTTGGGAATAACAGAGGAAGATCTGCGCACAGATGTAGTAATAGTGGGTACCAAGTCTGTGCTGGCCACACTGGGGCCACCAGAACTAGTAGTTCCACATTCTGTGTCCTTACCTGCTGTAGACAGCGCCCTATCAGAGCAAAGGGGGGGAAAGGCATACCCCTGAATATCTCTCCAGTTCATTGAAAATGCATCTGAATGCACTGCTAAGGGATCTGGTCTCCAACTGACAAACTTTGGGAGCTGGTGTGTCAGCCGGGATGCAAAGAGATCTATCTCCAAGGGCCCCCATTTCTCCTGAAGTGATTGAAACATCAAGGGGTCTAGTTTCCAATCGCTGGAATCCAGTAACATTCTGGATTCCTGGTCGGCTCTGACATTTAAATGTCCTGGTAGATGTTGAGCAGATATCTCCAAGTTGTTTTGGAGGCACCACTCCCATAGTTGTACAGCTAGATTTGAAAGAACGTGCGAGTGAGTTCCTCCCATCTTGTTTATGTAAGCTACTGCTGCTGTGTTGTCCATCAGCAGTCTGACATGAGCGCAAACTTTGTCTTTTGTAAATGTCTGGATCGCGAATGACCCGGCCAGCAGTTCCAAACAGTTGATGTGTAGACGCTTTTCTTCTAAGCACCATGGCCCCCCTGTACTTATACCTTGGCAATACGCCCCCAACCTTTTCGAGAGGCGTCTGTCTCTATGAGGAGATCGACAGGTTTTTGGAAAAGTGCTTTGCCATTCCATGCCTGAAGGTGATCCCTCCACCAAATAACCTCCTCTCTGGCCGCCTGGTCTAAAGAAATCATCGCCTCGTATGATTGATGTGCAGTCATGGCCTGATTTTTTAACCACTATAGGTTCCTGAAGTGGAGGGGGGCTGGGAATATGGCTTGAATAGAGGAGGTCAAAAGCCCTAGGAACTTTGACAACTCTCGTATCGACAGGTCCGAGATTTCTAGCAATTGTTTGCAACGTTTCCGAATTTTTCTTAGTTTTTTGCCCGGTAAAATAAGCGTAAGGTTTTTTGAATTTACTAACAAGCCCAGAAATTCTATCTCCTGAGTTGGCACCAAATGGGATTTCTCATAGTTTACTATGAAACCTAAACTCTCGAGGAGATTCAATGCTGAAGCTGCCTGATGAAGCACTAGGTCTGAGGATTCTGCCATAATTAATATGTCGTCTAAATAAATTATTAGCCGAATGCCCTGCTGTCAAAAATAGAGCTACAACTGGTTTCATCAGCTTCGTGAACACTCTCGGAGCAGAAGCTAAACCGAAGGGGAGACATGCAAATTCGAGCATACTGTCTTTCCACAGAAAACGAAGATATTTCTAATGATTTATCCAGATGGGTACTGTTAAATAGGCATCCTTGAGGTCGATTTTTACTAACCAGTCCCCCAGTTTTAGAAGGTCTCTAAACATATGAATACCTTCCATTTTGAAATGTTCGTATGTTATGTGTTGATCTAATGGCTTTAGATTCACTACAGGGCGATTCCCTCCGTCCTTTTTTGGCACTACAAACAGCGAACTTATGAAGCCCTCTGTCACAACTGGTTGTTTTACCAGGTGAACTGCCTCCTAGTTCAATAACTCTTGCACCTCCCGATCCAACACTGTTTCCAACGTTGGAGACAGTGATGGCATCCTGGCTGGAACTAGCTGAACAGGAGGCTTCATAAACTCGATTTGATATCCCTGTACCACTTGTAAGACCCAGGGGTCCTGAGTAATTTTTTCCTATGTTGAAGTAAAATACTTTAGGCGTCCTGTTAGAGGAAAGCCTGTCTGCTTGTTTAAGGGATGAAGAAAATTTATAAACATACCTTGCGGCAAATTGCTTGGTCTGGAATGCTCTACCGTTGGTTGAATCTGAATGTTTGTGGATTGTGAAAACGTGGGTTTTGAAATCTTGTGAACGGGCCTCTGTCTCTGGTTCCTCTTCCCCGGCTGAACAAATTTGGTTGAGGAGAAGTCTGGCGGAATGACTGGAAAGTCGTCCATGGTCGGCCTCCACACGGGCGTGGGAATCCACGGGAGGCCATCCCTGGAAAAAAGGGTTTACCAACTTTAGCTTCCTTTCCAATAGTTTCTGCAGTCTCAGAACGTACCTTTAGACGCTGTTCAAATCCTGGGCCAAACAACTGCTTGTTGGCATCAGTAAAATCCTCATTGGCTAATGATAATAACAATAGGTTGATCTTTTTCAAAACTAGCTCTCTTCGGTTTGTAGCAACACGAGAAGAAACGTCCCCCACGAGGAGCATCGTATGCTTGACACAGGTAAGAAAGGTTGAAATGCTCTCTTTATCAAGCTGAATAAAGGCATCACTACCAACAGTGTGCAGCATGGCAATAAGGTTTTCGTAGACAGTTGACAACGGGCCAAAAATGTCTAAGATGTTACCTTGAAGTCCTTTCAATGGTTTATCAGGGGCTGAGACCCCCTGGATAAATGGCTTGAGATATTCATCAAGAGCTGGTGTATAAACGCTATCCACATTGGGACGAGGATAGAAATTGACCAAACTTCTGTGCTCAAATCTACTTAAACGTTTTGCAGATGTTCCGAGGAACTCAGTTAACTCCTCACTTGCTTCCCAGTGGGAGTTTGGGGACATCAACTTGTCATCTATACTATCATTGTTCGCATTTTCCAGACCGTCTGGCGCTGGAGCTAAGCACGTGCGCGGTCTTTTAGCCGGCATTTCTGAATCGATATTTGGAACCAAAGTTCTCTTCTCTGCTCCCGATTGATCCACTGATACTACGGGATTGACAATTGCAGAGCTTTCGCTTATACCCGTTTGGTCGACTGACACTCCGGGATTTAATTCTTCTGCTTGGCCTTCGGGCACTGCAGATGCATTTGGATTTGAGCCAATTACGTTTGATAAGTTGATATTTGGGGCAATATTTGCCCAAATTGCCGACAAAATCGTAGCAATAAACTCTCGGTCGGCCACAATAGCCTGAGCGAGATCAGTAGGAGTAGTTAGCCTACCTTCATTACCATCTATCGCGCCGGATGCATCAAGATTTTCAACAATTTCCAATCCAGGTGATATGTCTTGTTCCGCCATGCAGAGTGAAACAAAAAGACGAAGAGCAGGAGTGGGTCAGCGGTTGATATAGGTTATTGGACGTCATTTAGATTGTTTTATTTTATAGCTCTTTGAAGGATTCACTATATTTTTGTTGTTTATGAGTGAAATAAAAGACAATGCATTGTTAAATTGAAGTCGAGGATCTCTAAATATAATTGTAACAAGGAAAGTTAATTTCAGGGAATTACGCCATTAAAAAGTTCAGCCTAAAATGATGGCTAATTAAGCTTTGTTGGGCGTCATTCTCCGTCCAGATTTCACCCGCTGCTGAATCAATCTCGTTGCCAGAACATGCAACCTTCCATGCTTAAAAAAATACAAAGCAAAAATTTTATTTCATAAAACGTTTAATACGTTCAAGATGCGACATTTGGCAATTTTCATATCAGCTGGAGCTCACAAACAAAGAAAAAATTCTGCTCCGCTTGGAAAATACCGCCTAGTGGAAAACGGCCTTAACGAGCTATTGAGCAAGTTGTCCGGAGCTTTTATTCTTTGTACTTCTTTCACGTATGATGCTACTTCAATGACTTATTGCTTCAATGATACGTGCGGGCGGAAATAGACGCAGACGCAAATATGTTGTCTACGTTTTGACAAAATAAGAAAACTTCAGTCGAAATAACAGGTTTTCATCGGTCAGTGTTTTTGGTGATGAAATCGAAGATCATATATAACTTGCATGTTCGTTGTGTTCAAAGACATTGAATGAACGAAGAGACTCTGATGCTTGCAAAGTGTGCTCAGGTGAGTATACTCAGATCATTGAACTTGTTTCTTTTATACACGCATTAAGTTATTGAAATACCGCAATATTTTTTATCTGAAGGTAATTGCTGACCTGCGTTTTTTTATATGCCACAGTCAAACAGGAATACAGTTCTTAAATTTACTGCACTACATTCATTTCGAAAGGCCCGTTCACACGATGGGATATTTCGCATGGGATTGTCATTCTGGTGCATGAAAACGACTGCTGGAGAATTATTTTTCTTTATCAGACAACATTTGAAATGTGACATCTAGACACTAAATACGTGCGCCAAAGTAATAATCGCATGCGACTTCTTGCATCGTGCACATCTGCCTCAAGTAACAGAAATGATATAAAAACAAATGGTATATTTCAGGGCTGCATAGGTAGCATATGTGAACATTGCGTGGGATGATCCCAAAACATTACCAGTAACAATCGTTGTGGTCAACGGCTTTGTTTTGAACCCTGGCATATCAACACGAACTCTTGTGGCCCAATAGGGATGACGGTAGGTATTTCACAAAAGAATATTTATATCTTGTTGGCAGATGACGTCATGTTAGCAGCATACAAGGTTTTCAACATCAGATCACACCTGATGAAGACATTAGACTGAAGTGTCTTGAGACGTTGGATCGTGAATGCAATCATTGTGTGGCAATTGCATTTATTAAACATAACCAACGTGGAACCAGAATGCGCTATCTGTAGAGGGATTAGCGAAGAATAGTCGAAAATACACCTTGAAATATAGTTGTAGTATATTTTTAGTGCACGCGATACTCTCTATATGTTTTTATAGTTAATAGAGCTAGATGGTTTGGAAACTCATTAAAATACAATACAAGTCATGTTCTAGTTTATGCAGAAATAAAGTCCTTCGTGGCTTAATTCGTCGTCACGTGCGTATTATACTTTTACTGGTAATAATTCCGTGTTCTCAGTACGCGAATTAAATTTTAATCCAAGCCCTAAATCTAATCAAGTCTTCAATCCATCAAAGTTAAAACATGACAAATAAAACGCTGGTTAGGATTAGGGTTTGGGTTATGGCTTGGATTAAGATTTATATGAGAACACGGAATAAATTATTACTTTTACCTAACTAACTAATAACATAGTTACCTATCCGCGACTTGAACAATAGGGTAATTTAAGAATTCCTATTGGTGGATTTGGCTAAAACACAATACACACGTGACGATAAAGAACCATATTTTTACATGAACGTTGACCAGCATAGATAATCATTTTTATTGTTATTTTAATGAGTTTCCAAACCATCTCTATTAATTTGTCTTTGTCGTCTTTTCCGAGATGATTGGCGGTAGATCTTTAAAGATGGGTGACAGGCGAGTGCACATATTTTCTGCGCATAACAATTGGTGGGCCACCCTGTTAGTGATTTTGCCGTTGCCATATTAACGCCGCAGGCACGTACATATTATTCTATTTTTTGCGACCATAGGCGAAGACAATGTATAGAATTGTGTATGAGAACAGATATACAAAAGTATTGAAGTACCGTTTGTGCTCATGGCGCAATAGCAGAGAAACGGTACTGCCTACTAGACACTTTATACAGGTATCATATTTCAATGATAAAATGAAAAATGTGCTTGGTAATATATCAAGTTGATATACTTAATATATCAACTTCAAATATGAAATATAATTAATTCAAAAACGACTGAAGCTTTGCGCGATGAGTTTAACACTAATTAAGGAGTTCGCAGAAAACGAAAGAGAAGGACGCGCGTTAATCCTAGTATCCCCCGATAGAAACTCGCTCTAAGCATGTACGTGGTGTTCGTAAAGAGAATAGCGCTGAACTATCGGACCGTATCGTTGAGGTTTTGCTATTTTTTACACGAGTAATATGGAATATTAAACTAGTTTAAATTCCATAACATTAATTTCTTTTTCTCGTGCATTTCTTCGACGTCTCTGTTTTGTTTTTCGTTGCTCTTACGGCCTGGCTATTAAATCCGTGTTTGTCGCAGTGAAGGAAACTTCTGAGCGATCGTCTCTCTAATCGGCTTGAAACACACAATTTGAAATTTGTCTTATGTGCACAACTTGCAAACATAACCATATTTTTTTCAAATATGGGAAACCTGGACAAGTTAGATTTTGGCATTTGCAGGCACTTAGGTTCCTCTAGCAATTAGAGATTTTGATATTTGTTTGTCGCAAAATTTGCACTATAAAGGCGAGGAGATTCCGTACTTTTACAAGGTAAAAACAGTTTTCAGCTTGCTATAGTCTGAAGTTTGGCGGAGAAATTTTGGCGATAGAAAAATCCACAAATTCAAAGTATAATTAATAATTAAAATTTGCATATCAACGCAAAAGCGTACTGCTCAAACTAATTTCCTTTACAGCTCTGTGATTATTTATGCATAACGATATTCTATCGTGCTAGACAATGGCCTTGTATTCTATAAGGCCAAAAGTTTCTTCCAGTAGCGAAGCCAGCTCGACAATTTGGTCATGCTCTGCAAATTTAAATCATTATCATTATTCATTTCTTTAGAAATTGATTCCTTATACGGTCTATAAACACAGAAACATTTGCATTTGCATGACTAAACGCTGGGCTGGCTTCGCCACTGGTTTCTTCTCTCCTGAATATAATTGCTGAGATACAAAATGTCAAAATTTGGGATAAACGCACTTTAAATTTGTACTTTGTCATCTAATCAGAATAAACCTCTAGCTGATGCAGGGCCGTCGCTAGAACGTTAATTCGGGGGGGGGGGGGGTGCCTATTCAAATATTCATGTTTTGCCCAACAGACTTCTTTTCAAAATGATGAATTTGAATTTGATTTGAAAAGAAATCTGTCGGCCCTGAGCTGATGTAAAGCTTCATCCATAATGCAATACATGAAATGTATCAAGTAACAATGAAATATGATATCGAAAGGTGGCTATAGGTTATTTTGTTTCTCCATGAAACTTTTCCAGTTATACGTCAATGACCTGTCAAATTGTCTTGATCAAGCAGAACCCTCTATGTTTGCAGATGATACTAATGTTTCTACATCGGCAGAATCTGCACACAACTAAATCTCGAACTTGATAATATTTATCGATGGTTAGTAGCAAATAGATTAACTCTGAATGTTTCCAAAACAGAATACATGATTATTGGCTCTCGTCACAATCTAGGTAAGATTAAGAAAGACCCGATAATCAAAATTGGCAGTGAAACTGTAAACAGGGTTCATGCATGAAAAAGTCTTGGCGTGATCATTGACGATAAGTTGACGTGGAAAAATCGAATTGATATCATAAGCAAAAAAGTTTCACGCGGAATTGGAGCGAAAAGATTAATTTATCAAACCTTATCTCCCTAAGAAGTGCCTAACCCAAGTTTATAACGCTCTTGTTCAACTGTATTTTGATTATTGCTCCCTGGTATAGCAAAATTGCAAACCAGAGTTACAGTCAAAACTTCAAAAATTTCAAAATAGGGCAGCTAGAATTATTACCGGAGATAATTGGGAAATTCGTTCCAAGGATGTTCTGAATAAACTGAATTGGCTACCACTTAATCAGTTACGATTGACTGATACGCTATTGTTTGTGCGCAAAATATTAAAAGATGAAGTTCCAATATCAATATTTGGCCAGTTTCAGTTACTAGTGAAAGACCAATATAATTTACGTAGTAATTGCACTATGGTAAAACAAGCAAATCCTAGAACAAACACATTGAAACGAAGTTTTAGCTGCCGGCAGGCAGCTAAAACCTGGAATAATCTCCCAACTAATCTGAAAAATCTAAGTATATCTGATCAGGTATTGAAACATAACTTACAAGATTTTATTAATGAAAATCCTTCATTTCTAGGTAACTTTTCAAGTTATCTATAACTGCTAAATCTATATATGTATCATAGTTCTATCATTACTAATTTACTATTAGCTTTATATCAGTAATTCTAGTGTAATATGCATTCTATTAATTCTTGTATCTTGACGATTTTGTCTTATTATCTCTACACGGCCTTATGAAAAGAAACCTTTTTTGTTATCTAGTTAATAATATTCTACTTCTTTTTTTCTATGTATTATTGACCTAGCTAGATAGGTTAATAAGTTACCGTGCATAAAGAAGTTTTAATAATAATAATAATAATTAATAATTTATCACAGACACGTATATTCGCATATTGTTTTGAACCTTTCTCAATCTGATTTAATTTTCGACAGCTAACTTGACTTTTCAACTAATTCGAATTTTCCGCTAATTCGTGACTTTCTTTGTATATATTTTTAAATTATACTTCTTCACTCTTTATCACACACAATCATAATAAATATATGTGCGGCTTTAGCAAGTTGATATTGCAACGGCAGAATTACTTACGGAGACGCCCACCATTGTTATGCGCAGAAAATATGCGCACTCGCCTGTCATCTACCTTTAAGGTATGATGCTACTTCAGTGATTTATTTAGGTCAGTGTTCGAAATTTTTAATTTCCAATTTATTTCCAAGATGTCAATTTCCGGGAATTTCGCGCTGCTTTCAGTTTGGGAGTATCGCGAATTCTGTGGTATTGGTAACAATTTTGATATAATTCGATAGAAAGTAGACGCAAATGGCAAATGTTTCAGACAGTGTTCCTGTTGATGAACTCAAAGATCTCCTTACATGTTCGTTGTGTTCAAAGACATTAAATGAACCAAAGAGCTTGTGCTTGCATAGTTTTTGTAAAGTGTGTTTAGGTGAGTATATATGTACCCGTTGCTTTGCATGTATACTGTCTTGTAGTACCCAAATTTCCAAAACTTCCTATGTACATTAAATCAGGGTAAAATGTAGAATGCGAATGAGTGTGAATGAGTGTGTACGACAAAATTTAACTTAGCCACAAGAAACACTAGAGTCGCAACCTCTGAAATCTGTGTCCCACGCATGTCATATTACGCATCTCATTATATTGGTTCTGGCACGCCAGTCAATTCCATTTTCTGGCTATTAGAAACGTTGAACTGGCTGTTCTGCCATTACTCTGGCCAGTCAACTGCATAAAAATAGGGGGACAAATGTGCTGCTGACTGGCCCTACTGGTTATTTGCTATACTGTGACTTTATATGGCAACAACCATTGAACCTTGCTAATGGAAGCAGCTCTCAAACTGTGACACCTATAGGCCAATAAGCTGGGATTTTTATACTGTAAACTTGTAAACCAAATTGACTGATGCAAATTAAACTTTCATAAGAAGAATTTTAAAAGTGTGCAGATGTTGATATTTTACTAATTGTGAAATTGCCCCCAGATTGGTCCTGACATTCATCCCCAGATTAGCACCCTCATTTGTCCCATATTTATTATTGGATTAAATATTAAGAAGATTAATGTGGACATTGGGTGAGCGCTCGATTTCCTATCGTTTGAATTGCTTTGAACCTAAAAGCAACATTGTAATCAGTTAAACATTCATATCTGAAGCAATATTGATTCCTTCAAAATATTAATTAAAGTGGAGCACAATAGGGAATAAATTAACTTAACATTGAAATTCATTTTCAGCAAATCTACTGTCAGTAGTGTTACCAAACATGACTTGACAACTTGTCACTGCATTGCCCTGGCAGCAAATATGATTGAGAGAGTCATAAAATTTTGATTATGATTTGTTTATCCTGTGTGCTTGATAAGTTTATCCTGTGTGCATGTTCATATACTTCTGTTCTGCACAAGTAATTTCTTTTGAAACCTATTCTTAATTTTTGATCATTATAGTCTGTGAATGCAAGTATATGTATATCAGACTGGCCTCCAATTTACTGTAGCAAGCTTCCTGTGCCACTGAGCAAAGTAGTGTGCCACTGCAGCAACACAGTACATGTATAGTATTAAGCTATAATTTATGTAAACTGTGCATAGACAAGCTAGTATTATTGAATATTGTGCAAGTATGGCGGTCAGACGTCTGCTCGGTGTGCTGTCAATTTTTCATATTCCAAGCAATTATTGAATCACTGTCACTTCTTCGATCAACCATGAGATTATCTAGTTTACCAGCAAAAGTTAGCTTTGCCAATATTTATCATGTGACTGCAGACCTAACTTGCCCAAGAGAGCGATCTTTGTCTTGGGAAAAATGATTGCTGTTGAAAGATCTGATATAGCATCTGATAGTGAAACTCTATGGTTGCAAGTATTACTCCCACACTCCCTTGGGTTTTTGTTGGGAACATTTTAGAGACCCCCAAACTTATCGCATTTTTATGATAAAGATTTTGTACTGCTATATAAAAAGGAAAATCTTTTGGAGGCTGCTGCATGTTATCCTCCCCTCGCATGCATGTGATCATGGGTGATTTTAATTGCGGTTTTCTTGTAAAGAAATCCATTCATTTTGATACTAAGCTTAAAATTGGAATCTCTGTTTAGAGCATTTGGTTTTACACAGACCATTGACAGTCCCACAAGAGTTACTTCGAAGTCATATTAACATGCTTAGATTTAGTAGCCGCGACTAATTGTCCACAGAATATTAGCCACTCTGGTCAGACTGGTGTTTATCTGTCATGCTTACCATGAATGTGTTTCTGTTTTACGAAACTGAGTTGAATAACAAAAAGATTCTTCCTGTTATTATAAGCGTGTTAGGAATTATTCAAAATGCAATAGAGAATGTTTTTGTAATGAGCTGAAAATGGTTGACTGGGAATGTCCCAGTGTACCACATGACGTTGATAGTTACAGCACTTTAAAGATTCGTTTATGTTAATTACGGACTGTCACGCTCCACGGATCAATAAGAAAAAAAAAGTGGAACATAAACGAGGAATAATAGTGGACCAAGGATTGAACCTTGAGGAACACCTGACAGGACTGGTATTGATTGCGATGTCTTACCTAGGACTGGGACCTGTTGATGGCAGTCAGTGAGATAGTTTTCAAATCAGGCAAGCAGGTTTCCGCCAACTCCGACTCTACGTAATTTCTTGATTAGCAGCTGATGGTCCACTTTGTCGAAGGCTTTAGCAAAATCCAAGTATAGAATGTCAGTTTGAATTCTTTTATCGAGCGACTCGCCAATCTCGTGAAGAACTTGAAGTAACTGTGATGCTGTAGGCTTTCCCTTGCGGAATCCGAATTGGAGGTTGTGTAGTTGACACGATAGATGGTTGATTAGTTGATTGTAGATACAACGCTCCAAGACTTTTGATACAGTGGAGAGTAGAGGCTTTGTTTACATCTAGCGAGGAAAGAATACGTCTAACATCATCAGAGGTAACATGGATATCTGTAAGCATATCATAGGACGAGGTGGCCGAAGATGGATGATTATCATACTCTTTTTGGGACAAGGGAGGATTAAACATGGATTGGAAGTAGTTATTTAAAAGGTTTGCAACGTCCTCTGGGTTTTCAGCAGTAACATTACCTTCTTTGCGCTTCTAGGTCATTTTGCTCGGCACACTGGACGTATTTGACACGGATTTAAACAACGACCAAAATCTTTTTGGGTTAGCTTATAAGTTCTGAAAGAATTCTTTACGTTTTTGTGACAGAAGGGATTTACAAGCCCGGCAAAGATCTCGGAATGTTTCCCAAGTGTTCGTTTTAGGGTTTCTTTTTGCTCTTCGTCTACCTGTTTCCTTTTTGTTCAACAGATGCCTGACCTCGCTGTCAAACCAAGGTAGAAATTTGCGTTTCTTGATGACTTTTGTTGGAATATGACGATACCCAGTATCTTTCAACATATACTGGTTGAAAGATAAGGGATTGGCTTTCCAAGTACGTAATTGTTGTTATTACTTCGCGAGTCATATCGATCATTAGTTTTAATTTTAAACAGGTTAGTTAAAGATGATGGCATTGTGTCGTTTCTTACTTTATGCATGAAAATCGTCTTATTGATTTTATAACGTTGTTTCAAGGGTTCCCAGTTTAATTCCTTTAGAACGTCATCGCTGCTTACATCGTATGTTCTGCCAGTGATAATTCTCGCAGCTCTGTTTTGTAATTTTTGTAGTTTATCGGTCAAGTACTCGCAGCAGTTATCCCAAACCAAGCTACAATTGTCAAAGTGTGATAGCACAATGGCATTATATATTCTCAATAGTGTTGATTTGGGAACGAACTGTCTTATTCGCCGCAACATTCCTATTCCTTTTGAAACTTTCGTGACAACATTTTGAATTTGATCGTTCCAAGAAAGGTGCTCATCAATAATGATGCCTAAAGTTTTGGATTTGTTAACCCTTTTGATTACTGACCCACCAAGTTCAATTTTAGGACCAGTTATAATATTTGAAATACGCTGTCGTGAGCCAATAATCATGCATTCAGTTTTTTGTTTCTTTAGTGTAAGTTTGTTTGCAACTAGCCACTGATGCACGTTTTCTAAGTCTGCGTTTAAGCGTTCTTGTATTTCATATTCAGTCGTACCTTGGGTTGAGATATTCGTGTCATAAACAAACATACTTGTTGAAGACGAAGTCAGACAATTTGGTAGATGGTTTATATATAGTAAGAACAATGATGGGCCTAAATTTGAACCTCGAGGTATACCGCACTTAGCAGTTCTTGTGTTGGACATTGTTTGGTCTACTTTACATATTTGAGTCCTATTAGTAAGATATGAACTGAACCATGCAGTGGGGATCATAGTCAGTGCTGTACCACTAATTATTATATGACAATGACGCCATTTTACCAAATAAGGTCACGAGAACACGAAAAATCTGAGAGCGGATTACACGGTAAAAGCCGTATTTGCCCTCGTCTATACCGGTTTTTATGGTATAGACGAAGCAAAAATCCGACTTTTTGCAGTCAAAATGAAAAATGTAAAACTTGATTGACAGGTTTTTGTATTTGTAATATTTTATCCAATCAGATTAAAGAATGATGATGTCAGTGTAAACGGGTTTTCCTTATTTAGTATGCAACTCGCAACTCGTTTTATTGTTGTTCTCATTTCACTTGAAATAATTTGCCGTTCACAAGGCCACATACATGCAAATCCTCCGAAAAAAACGAAGGAAAAGTTCTTTTTCAGGTATGTCATATAATAAAAATCCCATTGAATGGTTTGACATATAATCCGTCCGAGCATTTTACTCGTTTCTCGCATTTTTCCTCGCCCTTTCACGGCTCGGAAAAATACGTTCGAAACTTGTAAAATACTCGACCGGATTATATGTCAAACCATTCAATAAGATATATAAATCACCTCAGACACGTGTACGCTTTGCGTACCTTGTTTAGACGTCAGATTCAAGTATAGAACTGATATAGATAACAAAAGCGATGTTTTCATTGAGCAACTTGCATACTGGGCCGCCCAGAGAGGGGGGCAAAATGGGCAATTTGCCTCAAGCACTAGGCTTGTGAGGGGCACCAAACTACGATAGAAACAAAAAATAATACTAATATAACTAACGCTGCTTTAGGGGGAGGGGGCCTACTGAAAATTTTGCCCCGGGCCCCCAAAATTATCTGGGCGGCCCTGCTTGCATAACATGATAAATGTTGCTATGACACATACATTTCAAATTAACAAAACAAAAAATATATAAGGTTTGGATTGCTGAATGCCAATGTAAAGAAATAGTGATATGAGAATAGCGCCAGCGTGAGGCTCTAGGTTCAAACAAACGTGACACGCGCTGTGACCCTGTATAGCTTTCGTTTTGGTGCAGTTTTTGATTGAGCTACTGCTACCTCGGCGAAATTGCATTAGACTTGCTACAACGACTTGTAACAAGCCTAAAATTGCATAAGCATCTACAATACAGCTATTCCTATTTTATAGATTGCTGAATGTTTCTGCGTTGTTATTGTTTAGGAAAGTATGCTGAACGTCTCCGTGGTTCTGACAAGAATATCGAAACATTTCCATGCCCGACATGTCGCTCAGAGATTACGCTTAGATCAAACCAAGATGTCTCCGATTTCCCAACTAATTATTTCATCAAGAATATGCTTGAAATAACTGCGACCCAACAAAAAGCGAAAGCGTCTCCTGCGTGTTCTCGCTGTCAAAATCCTGCCATTAATCACTGCTCAACCTGTGAACTATTTATGTGCAAGAAATGTTCAGATTCTCATAATGGCTGGATAAAAAACCATGATGTGTTATCGGTAGACGAACTGAGCAATCCTGAAAGTCAACCGAAAATGAAAAGTAAGTTATACTGCCTGAAACACAAAGAGGAAGTACTCAAATATTATTGTGGAACATGCAAAGAGCTTTGCTGTATAGACTGCTTTGTTCTAAATCACCAGAAAGAAAACCATTCGTGTGTCGCAGTGAGCGACGTCGCTCAAAAACAAAGAGAAACATTGCAATCAAGCTGTTCAACATTTGACGAGAAATTATGTGAAGGAAACGAAGCGTTGAACAACATTTGTAAGGTGATGAAATCTCTTGAAAAAAATGCTAAAACTGCTAAAGATCAAATAAAAGAACAAAAGGAAAACATTTTAAAGTTCGTGGGGGAAAAACTTGAGGACAGAGTAAGGAAACTGAATGAGGAAGTGGATAAATTTTATGGTGAATTACACAGCGAACTGAGCGAACAACATGATGAAATTAAAGAATATCTTCATAAACTGAAAACGACAATGCCCTTGCCAAAAAACCTTCTGAAGAAAGGAAGTATTGAAGAAATGCTCTCATCACAAAAATTGGTTGATGAAAATATTGAGAAGTTGAGAAATGATGAACCTGAGGATATTGTCGCAGTGAATGATGGTGTTATTCAGTATGTACCTGGTAACATTGAGAATATCGATGTTAATCAAATTGTTGATAAATTGGGATGTGTAAAAGGTACATGTGAAATTGATTGTTCATTTGTTAACATTCAGCACAAAATACGTCACACACATATATTCTTTGTTTTGGAAATATGTTCAGGTCATTATTAACGTGGGTTTGGAGTGGGTAAAACATGCATGGCCACAATTTGCATGTGACTTGCAGTTAAGTTGCGCACTTATTGGGTTTCTCATATGACTTCCACTACTCTACCTAGCTCTAGTACCAGCATTTGTTACGTACAATACAACAATTTATATTTAGCATTGTGGTTATTTGGATCATAGTTTCCCCAGGTTTATTTTTGCGTTTAAACTGCAATCTTGGTTTGACAATGACTTTGCAGTAAAGTCGAAATATCACCAGTATTTTGTGTCTTGTTCATGTAAATAGCTCAAATCTTGAGTTTACAAAATGTTGATATTTGGAGTCTGTTTCGTCTTATATTTGGTAAAATTGTCTGCGGGAAAAGGATTTTGAGACTCGTAAACACCTAGCTTTTTTGGCGCTTGTACTGTTGTATGATGCATGGATGTAAAGACAATTTTAGCACGCGTTTACTGCAGTAGTATCTTTGAATTTGTTCGTTTATCATTCTATTTGTGTCATGTTGTTTTGCTGAACATGGTACCTGGATACTACTGCACTGAAATTCCCTAAGATGAAAGACAACGTATGGTTTTTTCTTTTAGGTGATTCTTCTGTACCTGATAACCTAAAGACGTCTTCCAGTATTTTGAAAGGAAAGATTTCCTTCATGAAACAACTGAAGAAATGGTTGGGAGAGAAGTGTAAATGGAATCTTTGTTACCGGGCGTCTAGAGATGGATGGAGTTCCCAAGATTTTCACAGTCGCTGTGACAATAAAGGACCGACAGTAGTTTTGGTTAAAGCCAATGGTTGTATCTTTGGCGGATACGCGGACCAAAATTGGGCAGGTATATGTGAGATACTTTTGACGCATTTGTCATTTTTTCGCATTACGAATTTACGAATTTTCGCATTTCTCGAATGTATCCACACAAGATCAGATCTCTATTGGATTCTGCATGTATTTGCATTCTGTAGTTGCATCGGTTCACACGAAAATTTATAGAATTGCATAGTGCCATTTCATGCGTACCAAAAAGTAAATAATTATATAGTCTGTGATAGTCGCAAAATCTGGAATACAGTTTTGAATTCTTCTAGAACTGTGTGAACGGGGTGCAATTGTATCAATGAAACGATCTTGAATACAGCCAAAAACAGGATGTGTATATTCTTCCCGGCTTTCAAATATGTGGGAAGACCTTTAGAATAATTTCTCAGTACAAGATTTTTTATTCAGAGGCCAGATTGTCAAAGCTGGGGTAATGTTTACCCTGGGTTATAGTTTAACTGCCTGTAAGTTTTTGTATTTCGACATGTCTATTTCTCAAAACTTCAGAAATCAACACTACTATTGATCCGGACAAAATTTGTGAAGAAATCTTTCTCTGCTTGTAAATAGTAACCCGGGGTTAACTGAAAATTCAAAGCAAATTTTCTATAAACTTGAAAATATTTGTTTGATTGTTCTTCAGAAACTTTCACTTCCGTTTTTGTTAATTATATTGTTGTTTTTATTGTTCAGGGATTACCATCACAAAAAGTTTTTAATTAATAAAATAATTTAAAAACTTCTTGTGATCGTAATCCTTGAATAATAAAAACAAAAATGTAATTGAAAATAATTGTTCATAAATCTAACCATCAAAGATTTTTTCTCAAGTTTCAAAGAAAGGGATGCTTTGAAATAGACTTTTTAACCCAGGATTAACGCTGAACCTGTTTTGAACAACTAACCCCAGTAGTCTAGGTCCTTATGGGGTTTTTCATGCGTTTCATTTACCAGAGATAATCTCAACTCAACCGGGACGAAATTCCTCAAAACGACCCCGTCCCAACACGGCTGTGCCGACAATGCTTTAACTTCGAAAAAGCAAAAGCAACAGCCTTTCTGAAGTGTTTATAAAGGTTGCTTCTAGGGGGTGACCATGCACAATGCCTGGTCAGGACCTAATTATGCATGAAATCACAAATATACCTGGCAGAAATTAGATTTTCTTATTTATGCATTGTATTTCACTTGCACCCCGCGAAAACACGATTCAGGCACATTGCGCACTCTTGTTTGCTTTTTAAGGCCGAATTGCCGAAGTATCACACACAAGTTTCACTTTTACATAATAGATAAGGAATTTTTTCACCAGGTTTCGTCGACTTTTGAAGCAGCGCAGTGTATTTTATTTCCGATTTTGTTTGCTCCGATAATTAGCTAGCGTTCCATCACTGAAACCCGATAGCGTCTGCACCGCAGGCTTATAATAATTAGCCAAAATTACAATTTCTCGTCGACTTTGTGCCCGATAAATGCCACTTCTTCGTCTTTGTGTTTAGCTAATTAAAAGATATAGTCCCTCTCGTATTTTTGTATTTTCTGATTGTTTTAAGCGTTAACTGCATGAAAACCCAATTTTAAGGACTAATGCAATGCTAATATGTTGCTACTTTTTACCTCTCAAACCTTTGTTTCTTTACTTAATCTCTGATATTAAAATCCGAAACGCAAGTCAAAGTATACTTTTGACAGATGTAAAAATATTCTTCGCATTGGCATCTTATTAAGTTGCTAAACGTTAAGTTCTATTTTGACTTGATGCACAAAAAACCGATTACTATTCTTTTGCTATGCGTGAGATTGTTTTCAGAAGAGTTATATCGGGCCTCTATGAACGCAAAATTGTTTAAAACGCGTGTGGCACATCCACTTTTAGGCTATTTTAACACACGTGCTTTTTATCACGGAGATAATAATCATATTCAAATGGCGGAAATTTTGGCTAATTATCGGAGCAAACAAAATTGGAAATAAAATAGAGCTGCTTCAAAAGTCGACGAAGCTTGGTGGAAACATTCCTTAGCCATCTATCATTATGTAAAAGTACGGCATCTGGGTGATAGATACTTTGGCGACTCGGCCGAAAAGCAGGCAAGAGTTTGTGATATCATGCATAATTAGGTCCTGACCATGGTGCATGGTGATTTTTTGGTAAAATATTATACTTAGACAATTTTCCCTTCTGATGACCGCCCTAAAAGCAACCTTTATAAATATAAACACTATAAGCACTTCAGAAAGGCTGTTGCTTTTGCTTTTCGGAAGTTGAAGAGCATTGTCGGCACAGCCGTTTCAGGGCAGGGTCGTTTTGAGGCACACCCTAAAACAGTTGAGATCTCTGTTAAATAAAATGCAAACAAACTCCTATACAGGTCCTAGACTACATGAGTATAACTTATGACGTCGTATCAGATCGTTATGAGCGTTGCTAAATTTGACGTTGCTCCGGGCAACACACAAGCGATTTGCAATGTCACATGTTAGTATTTTATTATTCTTGAAAGGACACTACAATAGTTGCTACCGAAATTCCACCTCTTCATTCTTGTTCTCCCTCCGAAACAAAGACGGTCTTGCTCCATTTATTGCCAACATCAAGCAAGGTAATGCGCAGTATGCAATCTACTGCAACTCTGGTTATGGACCAACCTTTGGTGGAGGTTATGATCTGTACATTTGTAACAATCCTCAAGTTAGTCAATCATACACCAATTTTGGACATACATATCAACTCCTCACTGATTATGTCTATGGCAGTGAACAAGCAAAGAATCTTCTTGCTGGTCAGTATAACTTCTTGACCACAGAAATTGAAGTCTTCAACTGAAATCTTCCTAGGTTCGATTAAACTTTATTTCAAGTGGCAATTGAAAGAAGTAGACCTTGAGGTTATCCCATATTCATGTACATAATAGTTGTTCCTGTTTATACAAATTTGTGACAGAACTTGTCAACAGGAGGCTATAGTCAATTTATTTTCTGTAATCTTTTGTTACTTAAATGGTGGGTTGGTTTTTAGATATGGATAGCGAGAGTGTCCAGAGAAAGATCCTCGAGGCACGGTAGATAGAAACTACGAGCGGTCACAAGAAACGCACACATCAGATTTGGTCTAGTATTTCTTCATTGATGAGAGGCAAAAGGCACTAATAAAATTGTAACCCGTTTCATGCATATATACCCTTAAGTGCGCTACCCGTGCTTTCCCAAATTAACTCATTATTAACGAGAGTTTCCCCGAATTAACTCATTATTAACCAACAAATTAACTCAGTAAGTCATAACTTAGCTAAGTATATATAATGATGTAATTTGATAGAATACATAGGAGGGCCACTGGTTTGTGTGCTTTTACTGGTATTTGTTAGCCTCATGAAGTATAGTTGTTACTTATACTTACTAACTTACTTGGCTCACTCTACCTACTTCAACAAAAATTAAAATCGGGCATTGATTAGAGAGATACATTACGCGATGTAGTTATTAGTCGTTTTCGTATCAAGAGAAAAACAATACAATGTCTTACTGGACATTTTTTATAGCGCAGTTACGAAAACTCGAGCTACATTAGCTTTTTCTTTTAAATTATTCAAATGCAAAATCCAATAAAACGAACTACAGAGATCAGTTGTTTTTGCATTAGCGACTCTTCATCAAGCTGATTTGTCTTTTTCAGTCTCGCAACTCATTTGTCTCTATAATTCAGTCTTTGTGTTTTATTTTTCTCTGTAGTTCAGTCTTTGCAACTAATTTGTTAACCTAGACGTTGCTAGGTTAGACGTAATTCATTTGTCTCTACTTCAGTCTTAGTAATTCATTTGTCTCAATATATCATATTCGACTTTAGTTTTTGAAACCAATTTTTCTCTGCAGTACTTCAGTCTGTTTCAGCCTCGTCAATAGAAGAGTTCCGGAAAATGTTGATCAGCTCTTTTTGCTAACGTTGAGAAATTCATTTGATCAATTCGCAATATTTTTGACAAGTTCCTCGTAAACTACAATGGGTGGACAAAAAAAAGTGGCCCCCTGCTTTGCACCTACTCGGCATGCTTTCAACAAGGTTATGCAGGTATTCATCAGGCATGGAGTACTAAGCATGTTTCAGAATGTCAAAAAACTCATCTTCGTTTTGTGGATTGCGATCTTGAGTTAAGCGATTGAGTTGACCCATAAATTTTCAATCGGATTTAAATCCGGTGATTGGGGTTGCCAATTCATCACTTCTATCTTCTTATTTTGAAGGTATTTTTAGCAACGTTACTAGTGTGTTTAGGGTCGTTATCTTGTTGGAAGATAAAGCCTTCAGAGTTTAATCGATTGGCTGATGGAACGAACTGATGAATCAAAATTTTCCGATATTCTGGCCCAGTCAAAATACCCTTTACCCGATGCAGATCGCCAACACCATTCAACGACAAGCACCCCCATACATAGAAACACAACTTTGAAACAAGTTCAGTATTTAACCGATTAATACATTTTTGAATGCTAAGTAGTAAAATTGACACTTACATAATGTTATTTGCTATTTATATGGAAGGCACCGTGTATATTTCTGAATTGTTTTGGAACTTTTTGTCTTTTATACACAACAACCGTATTATAATGGGGGGCCACTTTTTTTGTCCACCCATTGTATGATAAAGGTAAACTAAGATAATTATATAGAAAGTATTGGTTTGTTAGTATCTCTTTTACTGATCTCCGAAAAATGATTTTATGAAGAAGTTAAATTACATCTTTATTATTGCTCGTTCAGGGTACTCTGCCCAGCCGAGCATAGTTTTTGACTTTGTTGAATCTCCAATCAAAGCCTCTGGCACCCAGGGTATCTCCAATCTTCAATCGTCGTCGATGGCCGCGAAATAGAATTTTAATGAGCTATCGATTTTCGCTATAAATGTTCTTTATTGTTTAAAGGTAATCAATTTATGTTTCGGTCACTAATATGATTCTATCCTCAAGTATCCCCTAACCCTTAACCTTAATCAAACGCCTAACACTAACCTCTTCTACCCCTAACCGTTGCCTTGGTTACCGAAACATAAATTGATAACCTGTTTAAACGTCCATGCAAATATTTATCCATATTATCCACACGTACCCCAACTGTTTTTATCGATTAATTATCCAAATTATCCAAAACTGGAAACACCGACTTTCCAATTTGCAAAAAAATTAGCATCTGATACGCGACTTCAAAGCAAGAAGATGTGTAGAAAATTACAAGCAACAGGATTCAATTATTCGTTTGCAACCAATTTCTCGGACTACAGCGAAAAATGCCACCTCTCCGTAAGCCTGCTCGCAGACCCCGCCCGAAAATTAAACGGGAAATTTTCCGTTTAATTTTCGGGCGGGGTCTGCGAGTAGGCTCACTGATCTGAAAATAGATAACCTGGATAGAGTTTCTATACCTACAAAAATCGTGGCCACTTTTGATGTCGAACACCCGATTCTTGGGACCACAAATGAGCACCCCAAATCGGTAAATAGTGGCAAAATAACCAGTGCTCTGCATGTTTTCTACTTAAATTTGAATCTACTAGCTCAAAACAGTGCAAATTGCTCAAATTCAGACGCCATAAGTGGTCCCAAGAATCGGGTGTTCGACATCAAAAGTGGCCACGATTTTTGTAGGTATAGAAACTCTATCCAGGTTATCTATTTTCAGATCAGTGAGTAGGCTACCCGTCCGTGCTAGCTGCGTGAAGCCACAAAAGTCTGGAACGATGTGGAATACCCATTACACATGATATACCTTCATGGCGTTACATCAGATGTTTATAGTCACTTAGTTCATATTTCAGTCGGTTTCCTTTGTTTTCAATAGGGTTTTATATGGCATAGACTCTTAAAGCAAGGGGAGGGATTTGATATCTCTCCAGGGAAAAGTGGGGTTGATGAATAGAATTGAATAGCTAATAAAAAATTCAGGGTACCTAACTCCATAGTGACCTGTAAAAGAGGTCACTATGGAGTTAGATACCTTGAATATTTGATTAGCCACCTTTAGCCACTATAACAAAATAAAATAAAATAAATTCTAATTTAATTTCACACAGAACTGGCATAGTGGTATGGCATTCCTGGATTCTTTTTTGTCTGACTTCTACGATAAACTTGCTAAACCAATAACACAACACTTCTTCGTCTGTCTCAAGCAAATCCAAATTTACAAATTGATAGCGTTCGTTAATACACAACGAGGAACTCATTGCATTTCTTTCCTTCGGCCATTCATTCAGCTTTCGCAGACACCACGCGGTATTGGACTTCGTCTTTTGCGGTATTCTGTCCTCTCGTCTCCTCTTCAAATCCTCGTCACTGACCGGGGTAATTTTACATATGCTCGAACAAGCTTTTGCTGGGATTCCATTGTTGTCTTTCTTTTGGTCTTGTGCCTCGTTAAAGTCATCGTTAACCCACTCCAAAAAATCTGGGTCAAAATCACTCTCATCTACATCTATAAACAATCTTGTGTAATATAAAATGACTCGTCATCGCTCTCCATCATCGATTTTGCCGTTGAACTTTAATCGAGTCGAATGATATACAAGATGAATAATGAAGCGAGTCGCTAAAGTACAGGGTGTCCCAAAAAACCCAAAAACTATTGAAATCACCTATTGTTGACATTTAAATGCCCTAGCACTTGTTAAAAAATTAAAATATCAGTGTAAAAAGTACGTTTGTTTTGCTCATGGGAATATTGATAAAAACCAAATTGAATAGGCTAAAATAACCCATGCATATAAAATTTGCTTGCATTTTTAATATGCACTCGTAGGCTTAGTTTTTTTGTCTGGCATAAAAATGGTTAACACTGAGTATTACTATTAATTATGACGGTTATGTCAATAGTTTATCCACTCGTGGTTCAACTTAGCGCTCGGCATAGAAATTCTAACAATAGATCATTTTCAATAGTTTTTGGGTTTTTTTGGGACACCCTGCAGAGTTGCCAGATTGCATGAATAAATTAGCCAAACTTTTAACAATGCTCTTTTTTTCATTGTATTTGCCTTTTGTTTTCTTTGTTTTTTTGACAGCGCTAATGATGGTTTGGCTTAATTATTCAAGAAATCTGGCAACCCTGACACTCTGTACAGTAGAACAGTTTTAATATATTCAAATATCCCAAACTGAGACCCCACAAGGCAATTAATCCATGCTTTGTTTTTCTTATTTTCTGCCATTCAGTATTGTTTTTATTCTGTCACCTCCTGAATATGAACTAAGTCAGTTAGATACCTCGAACGTCGGCACTTAGCCAGATACGTCCCTCGAGAGCGTAGCCCTCGGAAAGCATCCCTCGGGGCCTACGGCCCCTCGGGATGCTTTCCTCGGGTCACGCCTCTCGGGTTGTATCTGGCTAAGAACCTCCGTTCTCGGTATCTAACTCTTACATAGCTACATGCATGCAAACTATGCATCAATCCAGCGGCGTTTAATATACTTTAAAGTAAATCACTATAGAAGTCAGATCAAGGGCATATTTCCGAAAGTTTCGGGAAGTTGTGCAGGGGACAGCCTGAACAGTTCAGTTACCAACTTATGTTTACAATTCGTGATAATTGTTATGAATAAATACCGCAAATTAAAACCATTTCAGTACAAGTCCCAGCGAGTAACGCTCCGTAGAGCGTTTTGTTTTTTATGGTATAAAAGTATTTTATCAATAGTAAAAAGTATCATTACAAAATTAATATTTTCTTACTGCAGCAATGTCTTACTGTAGAAGTCGCATTCCCAGGTTTTATTCGACCTTTCTCTATCATCATCCACATGATTTTGTTTTACATGAGGTCGCATGTACATTCTCCCCGCCCATTAAAGAGCTTTATAGTTATGAGTGTGAACACAAGATTTGCTTTTTCTCTTTTTACTGGCTATCTTTTTACAACATAAAAATATGTAATATATTTAGTCGTTATCCTAATGTGCTTTTCAGAACAGATTCGTGAAAGGTGGTGAAGAAATTCCTCATACAGGGCCGAAACTAGAACGTTAATTGGAGGGGGGGGGTTTATATTCATATATTCATGTTCTGCCCGACGGATTTCTTTACGGATTTCTTTGAATTTCATTTGAAAAGAAACTCGTCGGGCAGAACATGAATGTATGAATATACACCCCCCCCCCCCTAATTACGTTCTAGTTTCGGCCCAGCTGTCCTCATACAAAACATGCGTTTGTATATGCATCAAGACTCTGCATGAGCATAGAATTGAATTTTAAAACGATACGATTTGAGACTCTCTCCGGTTGTTCTGCAGCCTTCGACAGGTTGATGCTATAATGGCAAAAAGAGGCGTCTCAGGATACTATTATTGGTGAGACGGTATTAAATCACATCAGAGAGCAATAAACACAGTAAGAAAGCAATCGCTAAGTTCCGCGATACACAACTGCATGGAAAACTATCCAAGAGCAACTGAAAACCTATATATTCTTCTGGTTCTGGTGAATGCGAAAGGCTAGCCGGGGAATCGCTAAAAAATAAACCATTAACTTATTAGCGATTTCCAGCAAGTCTTTATCACTTGTATTTGACTTTTCCGCTTTGCTCCGGTACAAGCACTGGGTACAACCTTTATAGTCAGTTTTATTAGTTACTTTCAGTTTTATTATAAAACTATTATGTGGTCAAAAAAAGCTAACTTTCAAGTTCGCTCATTTGAAAAATAACTTGTATCATCAGAAAGCTTATAAAAAACAACATACAAGACATCATTACGGGCACCCTGGTTTTTCAAGCCGTTTTCGAGTTATTGCTGCTTCAAAATGGGAAAAAAATGTCCTAACATGGCGCTAATTTCCTGGGCACTAGTCTGAAAATAAGTTTTCAAAGGCTCATAACTCAACAAAAATGTGAAAAATAAAGGCAACCATAATAATGAGTTATGTGTAGTTTTTATTACCTTTTTGATAACGTAAGTGGTTTTTCCTAGAAATAAATCTGAAATTCCGGCTTTTTTCACAATGATATAATTTTATAGAAAATTTAGGAAAAAACGTGTTGGCTGAAGCCCACAAGAAATTTCATCGCGTTCAACATGCAGAAATATACTTATTAGACCTAAAGGTACAATATAAACATAAAATGAAATTGCTCCTCGATATGGTAAGTAAACATGTATTTTGTACCTCTGCCTCCCTGACTATTTTAAGGCCTACTCTGGGCCCCAGTGTCGCCGCGATTATATGCGAAATTTGGCGATATTGGGCGATATTGGGCGATATTAGAAAAAATCTTTAAAATACATGGCGATATTAGGCGACACTGGGCGATATTAGGCGATATTGGGCGATATTGAGTGATATTAAGCAATATAGGTCATATTATTTGGGTATTAGCATGGGATACAATGATTACAGCTCCCACAGATTACCATTGTATACCATTGTTTAAGACAATGTACTATCCACTTAGTATAAATATGTTCACTAGTTAATATCTAAGCATAATATAAATCAAATATTTATCCAATTCCAACTAAAATATATGGCAAGGCTTTGCATTTTTTCCAGCAAGTCGTTGACTTGCAAACTGTTAAGAGCAACTAACAACTTGCACATGCAACCAGTGGCATACCAGTGTCAATAATTAGGGTGTGAATATTGAAATGTTTATGTTTACAAACTTTAATAGCGCAGAACATATCGACAACCAAACTGCATAACACTGACTACGCACTGCCTCCAAATGACTATGACTTGTATGACTCAAGCCTCAAAATTTATGCTTTTGTTTAAAATAAGAATGACTGCAAAAAATCAGCAAATATACTGTATTGTATGAAACGAGGTATGAAACATCAAAATGCTCCATATTTATCCGCAGTAAATGTTCAAAAACTAAAACCACGTAGAGATATTATATTAAGACTGTGTCACAAACCTCATACTGGCATATACAAACAACAGTAGGTCATTGCATAGTTACTAAGTGTTTTTCATGACTACAAAATGTTCAAGCACCATTTATCTCAAGCAATATGGACAGTTTTGTGTATGATATAGACCACACCATATTAATTGAAGAAATGAACGCCTCCATATAGCCATACATATATATTTCTTCCTCATTTGTTCCACGTAGCTAACTTGCCCTTTAGTATCCACCCAACCTGCTGGCAACTGTCTCCTGGAAACTCAAAGTATATTCCAATTGAATCCACAGCCAGAAATTTCTTCTACATTTATAATTACATACTTTTATTTCATACTGCTTCTGTGAACGTATTGTTGTAGTTTCATGGAATGGGGCAGCTAAGTTGTGCCAGATTACGTTTTAGTGGTGTTACTGTTGCTCAGTCAACAATAGACATGCAACTTTGCATGAATTGCGCTAGAAGATAACGATACGAAGGTCAAAGGTCGATGCCTAGTTTCCGGCTGAGTGCAGCCATGATGGCGCTCTCTAAAATCTTAATTTTTATATAAAAAGGAAAAGGATAAAAAAATTCTTCTAGTTGAAATAAACATGGCCCATCAATTGGGCATAACCGTAAAATGCTTGAAACAGACAATTCATTTGAATCCAGTGCATCAGTGTAATATAAAGCGCCACTTAATCGATCAGGTGAGTACTGTACATATTAATTAATAGCAGATCAAATTTTCGTTACTTTGTTTAAACATGCTTGATCAAAATGTCAAATATGAAATGCATTTCCATTAATAGATAAAATCAATTGCCTTGTTAACTTAACCTTTCGTTTTCTACTTGAAAACATACAAAAATGATGCTTACAGCCCTGTTTTATAGTGATAATAAATTGGATATATATTACTGATTAGGAATGCATGACAATCATACCTTGAGGCATGGTACCATTTTTGATTGCAAAATCTGATTCTCTAGCTGTATTACTATGGTCTACTATTAGTATTGGTAATACAGCTAGATAACTTTTCAGACTCTGTCTATATAGTTGGTGTAACCAAAATTCAAATGTAATTGCTTTCACCAAAAATATGCAGCATAATTGGCAAGTCATGGGCCTTAATAGAGTGAAGTGAAATGTATGAAAAATGGTACTCCTTGTGGTAGTCATCATTGTGCTCTAAAAGAGAGACAGCTGCCTTAGCCAAGGTCTGTAAACAATTACACACTCATAGCAAAAAGAGTACTATTGACACAAGTGTTACTATATTATCGTAAACCATAACCAAGTAACTGACCAACCTTCTCCACTCCCAAGTAATATAAGCAGTATTAGGGGATGTCAGGCGATAATAGGCAATATTCGGCGACATTAGGCGATATTGGGCGACATTAGGCGATATTGGGCGACATTAGGCGATATTGGGCGATATTAGGCGATATTAGGCGACATTGGGGCCCAGAGTAGGCCTTATTTTAGATAGCTGTATAACTGAAAAACATATAGAAAGTATCACATACTACAACTATGTTTCAAAGGTGTATTTGCCACTCAAAATTATTGTGATACTGCAGAATTAAACAAAAACTGCAAATATAAAAGTTTTAAGAGCAAACAAGACTGGAAATGATCAAATTCAAGCCAGAGTGGCCCGAGATTCTTTAAGGTACGATCCTACTTCAGTGATTTATTGAGGTCAGTGTGCTAAGTTTTTAGATTCCAAGATATCAATTTTCGATAATTTTGCCATTTTAGGCAACCAAACACGTTCGGTTTGGGTAGTTCTATATTGTGAAGATAGCAAGTTTTAATTGAGATGGTGAGTGTTTCATTAGACAGTGTTTCTGTTGATGAACTCAAAGATCTCCTTACATGTTCGTTGTGTTCAAAGACATTAAATGAACCAAGGAGCTTGTCGTGCTTGCATAGTTTTTGTAAAGTGTGTTTAGGTGAGTATATTTGCTTTGTTTCGATGAATGTATTGTTGCATTACGTGTATATGTGGATGAAGTCGTAGTTCACACAGTTGCTGCGTAAAATGTGGTGTAAATCAATCCACAATCTGACAAAATGTAAATTAAATTAGGTAAGTATATTTGCTTCGAATGAATGAATGAATGTACTTGTATTGCGTGTGTACTTGCAGTACCCATATCTCAAAAAGTTCCTGCGTAAAATGTGTGAATCAGACATTAAATTTAACTTCTGGAATCAACCCTTGACGCCTGACACCCAAGGCCGGATTATGGAGAAAATGTAAGGAGAGGTGGGAGATCATCCCCAGATTAGCATCCTCGCACATTTGTCCCATATTCATTGTTGGATTAAATATAAACGAGATTATGGACATTGGATGAGCTTACTATTTTCCATCATTTGAAGAGCTTTGAACCTAAAAGCAACAATGTTATCTGTTAAACATTCTCATCTGATGCAATATTAAATGAGACTTAAGTAATT
Source organism: Muricea muricata (assembly GCA_963855995.1). Classification (NCBI taxonomy): domain Eukaryota; kingdom Metazoa; phylum Cnidaria; class Anthozoa; order Malacalcyonacea; family Plexauridae; genus Muricea; species Muricea muricata. Next base: position 12,416,089 of record OY979719.1, read on the forward strand.
GATTCCTTAGTGGTGCACAATAGGGAACAAATTTACCTTTCAGTGGAATACATTTTTCAGCAAATCTGCTATTAATATTAACATGACTTGATGATTTGTCAATGCAGTGCCTATTTGGCATCAAATATGAGTAAGAGATTCATAAACTATGTGGTTATGGTTGGTTTGTTCTGTTTGCTTGATAATTAGGAGGGGGAGGAGGTAATATTCATTTATTTATATTCTTGGGATCAGTTGTATAAAAAAGTTATTAAAGTTAATTATAAAGTAATTAACTATGAATTGTGGAAAAGTTGACCAATCAGAACCACATAATTTGTTCATAATCATTATTTAACTATAAAACATTGATTAAAAAGTGTCATTATGAGTTGCAACCAGCCCCTTCTGCACAATGAATTTCTTTGCACAATTAAAACTGGTTCCTAATGTTTAATGGTCTATGAACACAAGTATGTGACTATGAGATATGTGAATGTGGTCACCAATTAAGAGGCTAGTTATATGATCCCTCTTTACCCAGGATTAATCTTGACGTTTTTAAATTGCAATTAATTCTTCAATTACTCTTTAGCTAAGTTGGTATAGAATTGTCCTAAACAAATTACACCAGCTCATGAATTAGTTAGAGAGAGGGAGGGGGGGGGTGGAATGGAGGGGAAAAGGAGGTGGTTTTTGTGCAGCATAAACGCCTGCCTCTGTGACTCTGTCATACGTACATTATAGAAACAAATTTTATTTTTTCATTTCCACCAGCTCTCGCCCCTTTCCTCCTCTGTAATTAATGACTGGTCCCTAACCTGAACAGTTTGACATATTTGCCTGCCTTAGTGGTTCATACTGAACTTAGTATGCAATGTGGATTGTATTTATCAAATGATTTACTTTTTCTTGTGATAAGGCAGACTGTGCTTGAGTTGTTGTTTTTCTTTTTTTTTCCAATTATTTTACGATCTCTTACACAGCCATTCCCAGTTTCCTCATTGTATAGGTGAACCTATGGCTTTTGTTTCGGTGATATTTTTATTAAGGTTGCTACTACCTCGAGCTCAATGAAATGGTGTCACATTATGATAACAGCTACTTTTATGCACTTCTGAATATTTGTGCTTTGTTTTTGTTTAGAAAAGTATGTTGAACGTCTCCATGGCTCTGACAAGAACATCAAAACATTTCCATGCCCGACATGTGGCACAGAGATTACGCTCAAATCAAACGAAGATGTTGCTGGTTTGGCAAGTAATCATTTCATTATGAGTATGCTGGAAATTATAGCGCTTCAAGAGAAAGCGAAAGCGTCTCCTCAATGCTCAGACTGCGAAGATTGGGCCATCAATCACTGTGCTTCGTGTGAGATATTTTTGTGCAAGAAATGTTCACAGTCACATGATAGGTGGATAAAGAACCATAACATGTTATCCATGGAAGAATTAGTGAAAAATCCTGAAAGTCAAGTAAAAATAAGAAGCAAGTTATATTGCGAGAAACACAAAGAGGAAGTGCTCAAATATTATTGTGAAACATGCAAAGAGCTTTGCTGTATAGACTGCGTTGTTCTAAAACACCAGAAAGAAAACCATTCGTGTGTCGCAGTAAGCGACTTCGCCCCAAAACAAAGAGAAACATTGCAGTCAAGCTGTTCAACATTGGACGAGAAATTATCTGAAGGAAACGAAGCATTGAACAACATTTGTGAGGTGATGAAAGCTCTTGAAAAAAATGTTAAAACTGCTAAAGATCAAATAAAAGAACAAAAGGAAAACATTTTAAAGTTCGTGGGGGGAAAACTTGAGGACAGAGTAAAGAAACTGAATGAGGAAGTGGATAAGATTTATGGTGAATTACACAGCGAACTGAGCAAACAACATGATGAAATTAAAGAATATCTTGATAAACTACAAGTGACAATGCCCCTACCAAAAAACCTTCTCCAGAGAGGAAGTATTGAAGAAATGCTCTCATCACAAAAATTGATTGATGAGAATATTGAGAAGTTGAGAAATGATCAACCTGAGAATCTGGTCGTAGTGAATGATGGTGTTATTCAGTATGTACCTGGTAACATTGTGAATATCGATGTTAATCAAATTGTTGATAAGTTGGGATGTGTAAAAGGTACAGGGGAAATTGATTGTTCATTTATTAACATTCAGCACAAAATATGTCATACTGCATGTATTCTTTGTTTTGGAAATATGTTCAGGTCATTATTAACTTGGGTTTGGAGTGGGTAAAACACGGCCACAATTTGCATGTGACGTGCAGTTATGTTGTGTACTCATTGGGTTTCTCATATGACTTCCACTACTCTTTACCTAGCTCTAGTACCAGTTCAATACAACAATTTATATTGCGTACAATACAACAATTTATATTCAGCAGTGTGGTTATTCGGATCATGATTCCCCCAAGTTTATTTTTGAATTGCAGGTAATTTAAACTGCAATCAAGCAATAAGACTCGTATACACCTAGCTTTTTTGGCGCTTGGACTGTTGTGTGATGAATGCATGTATACGAATGACTTATAGATAGCTTTTAAATCCCCAAAGACAGTTTTAGCATGTGTTTACTGCAGTAGTATCTTTGAATTTGTTCCTTTATCATTCTATTTGTGTCATGTTGTTTTGTTGAACATGGTACCTAGATACTACTGCACTGAAATTCCCTAAGATGAAAGACAACGCATGGTTTGTTTCTTTTAGGTGATTCTTCTTTAACTGATAACCTAAAGACGTCTTCCAGTATTTTGGAAGGACAGATTTCCTTCATGAAACAACTGACGAAATGGGTGGGAGAGAAGTGTAAGTGGAATCTTTGTTACCGGGCGTCAAGAGATGGATGGCGTGCCCAAGATTTTCACAGTCGCTGTGACAATAAAGGTCCGACAGTAGTTTTGGTTAAAGCCAATGATTGTATCTTTGGTGGATGCACGGAGCAAAATTGGACAGGTATATGTGAGATTTTTTTACGCATTTGTGATTTTTTCGCATCATGCATTTGTCTGTAAACTGATTTGACGATATGTCTCAGAATATATCCACACAAGACCAGATCTCTACGTGTTTGTCTCAGATTCTGTAGTTGCATTCTGTAGTTGGAATCTGCTCACACGAAAATTTGTACAATTGTATAGTGCTATTTCATGCGTATCAAAAAGTAAATAATTATATAGTCTGTGATAGTCGCAAAATCTGAAGTGCAGTTTTGAATTCTCCTGGAACTGTGTGAAGGAGGTGCAACTGTATCAATGAAACGATTTTGAATGCAGCCAAAACCAGTGTATTCTTTCCAGCTTTCAAGTAAAAAGAACTCTTGAAATGCGGAAAGACCTGGCAGAACCTTTAGAATAATTTCTCAGTACAATATTTTTTATTCAGGGCCAGATTTTCAAAGCTGGGGCAATGCTCACCCTGGGTTAAAGATTAACCCACTGTAAGTTCCAATTTTTGTATTTCTACATGCCTATTTCTTAAAACTTCAGAAACCAAGACTACTATTGATCTGGACAAAATTTTTGAAGAAGTTTAGGTTAACTCAAAATTCAATATTGGGTTAACGCAAATTTTCTATAAATGTCTTCATAAATCCAACCTACGTCTATCAAAGATTTCTTTTCTGACGTTTCAAAGAAAGGGATGCATTGAAATAGACAAGGAAAACAGTTGGTTAAATTTTAATCCAGGGTTAGCGCTGAACCAGCTTTGAACGACTGGCCCCAGGACGTCATATCAGCATCGTTATGACCGTTGCTAAATTTGACGTTGTTCCGGGCAACACACAAGCGATTTACAATGTCACATGTTAATATTTTATTATTCTTGAAAGGAAACTTCAATTATAAACATTCCGCCTCTTCATTCTTGTTCTCCCTCCGAAACAAAGATGGTCTTGCTCCATTTATTGCCAACATCAAGCAAGGTAATGAGCAGCATGCAATCTACTGCTACTCTGGTTATGGACCAACCTTTGGTGGAGGTAATGATCTGTACATTTGTAACAATCCTCATCAAGTTAGTCAATCATACACCAATTTTGGACATACATATCAACTCCTCTCTGATTATGTCTATGGCAGTGAAAAAGCAAAGAATCTTCTTGCTGGTCAGTATAACTTCTTGACCACAGAAATTGAAGTCTTCAACTGAAATCTTCCTAGGTTCGATTAAACTTTATTTTAAGTAACAATTGAAAGACGTACACCTGGAGGCTATCCCCATATTCATGTACATAATAGTTGTTCCTGTTTATACAGATTTGTGACAGTACTTACTTGTCAACAGTAGACTATAGTCAGTTTATTTTCTGTAATCTTTTGTTACTTGGATGGTGGGTTGGTTTTTAGATATGGATAGCGAGAGTGTCCGGAGGAAGATCCTCGAGGCACAGTAGATATAAACTACGAGAGGTCTCTCACAAGACACGTACACACCAGATTTGGTTTAGCTTTTCTTCAGTGATGAGAGGCAAAACGCACTAATAAAATTTTAACCCATTTCATCCATATATATACGCTTAATTACGCTACCCGTGCTTTCCCAAATTAACTCATTATTAACTAGAGTTCCCCCGAATTAACTCATTATTAACCAACAAATTAACTCAGCTAGTGATAACTTAGCTAAGTATATATAATGATGTAATTTGATAGAATACATAGGAGGGCCACTAGTTTGTCTGCTTTTACTGGTATTTGTTAGCCTCATAAAGTAAAGTTGTTACTTATACTTACTAAGTTACTAGGTTCGCTTCTACCTACTTCAACAAAAAGCAAAATCGGGCATTGATTAGGAGGATAAGAGATGCAGTTATTAGTCGTTTTCGTATCAAGAGAAAGACAATAGTACGATGTCTTACTGGACATCTTTTTATAGCGCAGTTGCAAAAACTCGAACTACATGAGCTTTTTCTTTTAAATTATTCAAGTGCAAAATCCAATAAACGAACTACAGAGATCAGTTGTTTTTGCATTAGCGACTCTTCATTAAGCTGATTTGTCAGTCTTCACAACTTATTTGTCTCTATAATTCAGTCTTTTTTTCATTTGTCTCTGTAGTTCAGTCTCTGTAACTAATTTGTTTTGGGGGTTTAGACGTTGTAATTCATTTGTCTCTGTACTCCAGTCTTAGTAATTCATTTGTCTCTGTAGTCCAGTATAGTAATTCATTTGTCTCAATATAAATCATATTCGACTTTAGTTTTTGCAACCAACTTGTCTCTGAACTACTTCAGTCTGTTTCAGCCTTTTCAATAGAAAAGTTCCGGAAAATGTTGATCAGTTCTTTTGCTAACGTTGAGAAATTTATTTGATCATTTCCCAGTATTTTTGAGAAGTTCCTCGTAAACTAAGATATTACTCGTTCAGGGTACTGTGCCCAGCCAAGCATAGTTTTTGACTTTTAATGTAATTTTAATGAGCTATCAATTTTCACTATAAATGTTCATTATTGTCCAAACTTCTATGCAAATATTTATCCATATTATCCACACGTATCCCAACTGTTTTTAGCGAATTTGAAAAATTATCCAAAACTGGAAACACCGACCTTCCAATTTGCAAAAAAATTGGCATCTGATACGCGACTTCAAAGCAAGATGTGTAAAAAATTACAAGCTACATGATTCAATTCTTCGTTTGCAACCAATTTCTCGGACTGCAGCGAAAAATGCCACCCCTCCGTTAGCCTGCTCGCAGACCCGCCCGAAAATTAAACGGGAAATTTCCCGTTTAATTTTCGGGCGGGGTCTGCGAGCAGGCTACCCGTCCGTGCTAGCTGCGTGAAGCCATAAAAGTTTGGAACGATGTAGAATACCCGTTACATATGATATACCTTCATGGCGTTACATCAAATGTTTATAGTCACATGCATCAATCCAGCGGCGTTTAACATACTTTAAAGTAAATCGCTATAGAAGTCAGATCAAGGGCATATTTACGAAAATTTTGGCGAGTTGTGCAGGGGACAGCCTGGACAGTTCAGTTACCAACTTATGTTTACAATTCGGGATAGTTACTCAAAAAGTACAAGTCCCAGCGACTAACGCTTCGTAGAGCGTCTTATTTTTATAGTATAAAAGTATTTTATCAATAGTAATAAGTATTATTACAAAATTAATATTTTCTTACTGCAGCAATGTATTATTTTAGAAGTCACATTCCCGGGTTTTATCTGGCCATTCTCTATCATCATCCATATGATTTTGTTTTACATGAGGTCGCATGTACATTTTCCCCGGCCATTAGAGAGCTTTATAGTTGCGAGTGTGAGCACAAGATTTGCTTTTTCTCTTATTACTATCTTCTTACATCATAAAAATATGTAATATATTTACTCGTTATCCTCATATGCTTTTCAGAACAGATTCGCGAAGTAGTAAAGAAATTTCTCATACAAAACATACGTTTGTATGAATCAAGACTCTGCATGAGCATAGAATTGAATTTTAATACGATACGATTTGAGACTCTCTCCGGTTGTTCTGCAGCCTTCGACAGGTTGTTACTATAATGGCAAAAAAGAGACGTCCAAGGATACTATTATTGGTAAGACGGTTTCCAATGAAAACCTATATTGTTCTGGTGAATGTTTTGCATCGTTATCTGCATCGGTAATAGTGTGCTATGATGCTTTTACAATTGGCAATGTCAAATTGACAACTTGTGAGTACACTTGTTACAACTTCTTTGCGGACTTGTGACAACTTGTGCGTTTTTACGTGTGTAGTGTAGTGTAGGTTGTTAGTGATCTAAACTGACACAGGCCGCAGGTGTGTTTCATGTGTGATGAACAGAAAATGTTAGATGGGTGGGGGTGATACATTTGTCCCTGTGCCGTACTAGAAACCTGGGGGATACGCCCTTTGTACCTCAAGCAGCTCCCTACATTAAATCACATCTGTTCCTGAATGTTTGGAAGAATGAAATTACCAACAATAATGCCAACTGATGGATTTAAAGAGTTTATGTTAGTTATAAATTTCGAAAAAACTACATCAATATCATTGCAAAGTTTTCACTGCAACCCTAAATTAAGCCCATAAAAGTTTTACTAACACAAACTATCAGTAATGAAGGTATAACAATAATTACCATTACAATGAACAATTCTACATGCATATACTGTATAATATCGCATGCTTTCCGATGTCTGTCAAAGTTGCCGATACTCTATATATATATATCTCTAGAAACATTTGCTGTAAACTAAGTGTCCACAGTAAACCAGGTGCTCAAGTGTTTAAATCTTAAATAGATCGCTCAAGCTCTAGCTTTGCCTCCTGACAAGAATGGAATCTTCTTTTTTAATTTGTCTTACGGTAGACAGTTAAACTCAATCAGGGGCACTAGACTTATGACGAGTAGAACATCCTAGTGATGGTAGATTTAATTTGAAATCTGATACCAATAGATTCCATATTAAACAAAAACTACGGCATGCTGCCCACTTACAGCGTGTCTCAACACACCGAATGCACATTAAAAACGCGATTATATTAATGCACGCACATTAAGAATGCGTAAATTAAGTCGCAATTATGATATTTTTATGGTATGAAACATCACGCTTTTTACTACTGAATGACACATTTTTTTATACAATAGGGGGAGACGAAATGAGCGAGTACGAGTTGAATGAAAAACCGTGCTAAAATTGTATTTTTATTTTGCTGCTGATTAATGCAGTGCGACTAAACGGAAAAGAAACAAAAACTGCATTCGCTGATACTAAGCCGGATATTGATTGGTGATACAAGCATGAGCAAGAAAAACAAAGTATATATGAAATGCTTACTGAGGTTTTCAAAGACATAACAGAAAAAAATTCCTGGCTTTGAATCTGCTTTTGTTCTACCTGGCTTACGTTTGGAGTTTAAATGAGGTAGCGATTCTCAGAGGTGGACCACAATTTATCCGCAATTAATACAGGTACCACAATTTTTTTAAGAAAGTCGTATTTGCTTATTTCTTCTGCTTATCGTACAAAAAGTATACCATTCAGTAGCTGAAAAGCTTGATCTTTCTTAATAGAAGAAGAACTCGACCGGGCAGTATCCTCCTGGTGTACGGACTTCTCGCTAACTCAGTAACATATACAGTACTTCTCATCGTTTTTCCATATCTAAACAAAATCAGATTTAATAGTTATAATAACACCAATTCCATAGTGAAACCACTTATTGTTGTGATGGTTTTTTCGATAGTTTCATCGCTCCTTTAGCTGAATGCAGCTGGTTAGACAGGCTCTGTTGGAAACCAGATGCAACAGGAGGAAGCATCTTGACATCATTGGTACAGATCTTTACAGTTTCACTGAATTCAGGTGGAACTGCAACTGTTGCCATTTCATTCCAGGTGATTGATTTGCCACATCCAGCAAATTTAGACGAGGAACTCCTCTGAGATTTCACATTTTTATCCCCAGCCTTGGCGATGTTAAGCTTGTCTCCGATCCATTTAAAACTAAAGGTTGCGAGAACAGAAAAGGCCGAATCACTGAGATCATTCACGTTGCTTGGGCGGTTGCCGCAGGTCGTACTACCATCACAGCCTTCTACCTTGGTCCAAACCAAACCGCAGTGTGGACACTTGCGCAACTGCGATACGCCATGCTCACTCTGAAATCCGGCGCAATCAGCTCTGATAATCTAACAGTATCGTACGAAGTTGATTCACCATGTTGGCAACATGACCAGCCTAATTTGCTTCACCATCTCCGTAAAAGGTGAAGTTATTCTTCTCGGATAACCTTTTTTGGGCTTCAACAATCTGGTCTGCCATGTACGCTTGGAACTCGAAGAAAAGATCAACAAGATCCTTGCCAGTGAAACCCCTCCTAGCTTCATCAAAATTTTTCTTCATAGCAGAAAATCTCTTCACTTCGTCGTTGGTGCACCGAAGAATCTTCATGTGGTTGTTGTAGAGTTTGAAGAATTTGAAAAAGTTTTCATCATCAACCATTAAGTTATGCTTCTTTGTGCAGGTCTTCAGTATGTCGCTCAACAGGGTCTCAGCCTGGGTGTTCTTGCTGGAGAAGACAACCGTGTCGATACCAAGCTTTCGTTCTACGTCGGGTGTAAGTTCTTCTTCCGTACATTTTATCATGTGTGTAACCAGTACCCCCAATGCGTCCATTTCGGCAGGTTCCAGAAAACGATTGGCGTATTTGCTTATGTTGTCGATAATAGTGTCCTTGCGATTTTCTGCTTTCACCACAATGAATATTGACTTCTGTTCGAAATAGTGTGTATACATGTAACTGCTGTCCATTACACGTATTGTAACATCCTTTGAGGTACACTGATACACCAACGGAGATTTGGGATAAATTGTCAAGCATGATGCGTGAGTTACTTCTATAAGTTCAATAAGCGCTATTGGAAAGCTTTCTATCTGAATACCTGCATGCTTTAGTGTCAGTGCAATGAAATATCTTAATTAACATCCGGGTTTATGGTTTATTAAACTTCGAGATTTAGATCCGATGTAGTGTTTTTCGTAAAAAGAAGGGTTATCTAAAATTCTTATGCAAAACTTTGCAATTCTTATTTGAAATAATGTATTGCTACAAAAAGACTCATCACTTGATATGATTATCATTACGAAAAACTTATCATTTGATATGATTTAATTTAATAGTTCGGCTGAAAATACAAAATATTTTACAGCGATAATTTCGTTTATATATGCAATAGTAAAAATATGTTACGCTAATGATAAATCATATCAAATGCAGTTATCTTACATGACGAATTAAATAATTTCTTTTCATTATTTGTGATTGTTTCGCCAATGTTTCAGCAAAAATGCAATTCGTTGACGCAGTATTTCAAAATCAAACCAATTGTAGAAAGAATGACCACATAGGTCAAGGATTCATCCGTCACAAGTTTAAAAATAACTTGAAGAATGAGTGTGCTATGTATATAGAGGATATTACACGGTAGCGCGAAGATATGAATATTATTTTTGAGTAGTGAAACAATACTTTACGAACAAGCGCAGCGGAGCAAGCGAACAGAGAACATAAAAATTCCCCGGGAAAACACACGCGTTTTTCACGCGTTACATAATTTTCATATCTTCACTACTCACTAGCGCGCCTTCTTAGTACAAAATGAACCATAAAGTATATATTTAAAATAACCTTGATTTTCATACCTTTTACATGATTTTTTCTGTCTTCTTTGAAAATCTGATATCTTTTCGTTTCTTTTTGCTTAGGATGCAATCATTCTTCCAAGGACTTTTCAATACATTAGTTTTTGTGGTGTTTCTGGCATTGTTGTTCAAGCTGGTATAGTATGTATCCAAATGAGTGCACAATCGATGAGAAAGACCCAGAAAATTAACAATATCACCTTCAAATGACAGCGATTTAAATCAAGTGCATGTAAACGTGAAGCTTGTATATTTGTCTTGCGGAAATTCAAAGCTTTATAGCTGGAAATACATTTATACTATCACTTGCTTTGCAGGATAAAGGCCACAAAAAAGCTAAAGTTCGTGGTTAAGAGGCAAGACACTGGTAGACTGGCTCAAATTGAGATCGAAGCAGAAAAGCAAGTTCTCAATTTATTGGAGCTAAGTAGGTCGCCATTAAAGTTTCACGAAGACACAATTTTATGCATGCATCGTGAAGGTGAAGACGATAACGTAAGTGAAATTACTAACCTAAATGAGATTGCAAATTCTCAAACTATTTGGATCGTAACGATGAGAACACCATGGAAGGTGAATATACAGCTCATGCTAAGAACGGAGGTGCCTCGAAGTTTATGAAGCATAGTAGCGGACATGCTCGTGAACCCACGGTGCAGGAGAAGCTACTGAAGATACTAGCAATTAGCAATGAAACTCAGCAAGGTGAAGGTAAGTCAAAGGGTTACGAAATCTAAAGAGAAACCTTGTAGAGATACGTACCTCATGAAATGACGTTGACTTCAAACTACTATAAATTACAGAAATGACGTTAGAAATACGATTTTGCAAGATTTGGTACCATGCGGTTGACTGCTAATCTATGCGAGACTGAGATTAAGGCGTGTTAGCTCTGTGCCCAATCGAAAAAATCTTTAGAAAAAAACGTATACGACTAAACAATATCCTATTATACTATAAAAAGTATAACGTGTAAAATGTACCGAAGATGCACTAAGGTAATTATAATTCAGGAGTTTTGCATTCTTCAGATTCTGAAATTTATGATAACATTTTTACGCCGGAACATAATTTGATAATATCACATGCTGGCAAAATTTGATGAGGGTTCCACATCTCCACGGTAAAAATTGAGTCAGAATCGATTGGAATTTGATAAAATCTTTTTCCAAGTAGTAAAAACTATCGGTAAGATTGAATATTGAGCGCGCTAATATGGTCAAAATTTAAGGCATCCACGTATTTAGAATTTCAACAAAAAATGACTAAAATGGATCAGAAAAAAAACCAGATCAGGACGTGGGAAAAATGTCGATCGACTCGTGAAATGTTCTATATAACTGGAATTAAAAAATACTAAATACGCTGGACTAAATACACTATAAATGTACTAATCTTAAAAGGTAGTTTGCGGATTTGTCTAAAGCAATTCTTCACTGAAACTACTTTAAAGTTGAGAAATCATTGACATATGTTAAAAAACGTTGCAGATGTTCAGAAAAAAGTTCCTATGAGTCGTGGTGTTACTCTGACCACGGGGGTCATGGCACATGGTAAATGTAATGATAACACTAAAAACATCATTCCCACCTGAGCACAAAGTTCTTCACCATTCTAAATTTTAAGCTAATTAGCAAATTTTCTAACATGACGCCATAAATTTCTAGACATTAATACTTCAAAATTTGATTGCCATCTTTATACACACTCCCTCAAAAGGGAACAATAAATCAGTAAAAAAAATCCAACGTTGTAGCATAATTACTAATTGGTCATACAGGATGATCGAGATTTTTCTTTAACTTTATATGTTTATGTATGTCAATTTGTAGGCCCATCAACGAGTACGGTCGGAAACTTCGATAGCGCAGAATATGTAGTTCTCTTGGGAGATGTTGGTTCAGGTAAATCTACAGTTGTCGAGAAGCTCACAGGAGAGAAAGCTCATCATATCTGACACACCTGGCGGAAACGCCCAAGATTGTAAATTAGAGCACAATGTTTGGATGGCAGCTGCATTCAACTACAAACTAGTATCAAGGCTATTCATTGTGGTTAAAGCTGAACATCGCAAGGACAGCATAATCGACAGCATAAGCAAATACGCCAATCGTTTTCTGGAACCTGCCGAAATGGACGTATTGGGGGTACTGGTTACACACATGGATACGGTAAAATGGACGGAAGAAGAACTTACACCCGACGTAGAACGAAAGCTTGGTATCGACACGGTTGTCTTCTCCAACAAGAACACCCAGGCTGAGACCCTGTTGAGCTACATACGGAAGACCTGCACAAAGAAACTTAACTTGACGGTTGATGATGAAAACTTTTTCAAATTCTTCAAACTCCACAACAACCACATGAAGATTCTTCGGTGCACCAACGACGAAGTGAAGAGATTTTCTGCTATGAAGAATATATCCGAGAAGAATAACTTCAACTTTTACAGAGATGGTGCAGCAAGTGAGGCTGGTCATGTAGCCAACATGGTGAATCAACTTCGGATGGTACTGTACGATATCAGAGCTGATTGCGTTAGATTTCAGCTGAGTGAGCAGGGCGTGTCGGAGTATCGCAAGTGTCCACATTGCGGATTGGTTTGGACGGAAGTAGAAGGAGGCTGTGATAGTAGAACGACCTGTGGGAACCGGCCAAGCAATGTGAATGATAGCCTTTCCGTTTCTGTTCTCGCAACTTTCAGTTTTCAATGGATCGGAGACAAGCTTAACATCGCCAAGGCTGGGAAGAAGAATGTGAAATCTCAGAGGAGTTCCTCGTCTAAATTTGTCGGATGTGGCAAGACAATCATCTGGAGTGAGATGGCAACAATTGCAGTTCCACTTGAGTTCAGTGAAACTGTAAAGATCTGTACCAGTGATGTCAAGATGCTTCCTCCTGCTGCATCTCGTTTCCAAGAGAATCTGTCTAACCTGCTGCATTCAGCTATGGAGCGATGAAACTAACGAAACCATCTCAACAATAAGCGGTTTCACTGTGGAATTGGTATCAACTATTAAATTTGATTTTGTTTAGATATGGAAAAACGATGAGAAATGCGTATGTTGTATTCAGGGTAATGTTTTGGTGACGTTTCATTTCAAAACAGTTTCAGGGTCAAAAATAAAGAAGCAGTCAAACAGAAACGTGAGGAAGCTAAATTTTATCAAATAGAAATTCTTAAATTATGTTAAATATAATATTTTAAAATAAATTGAATTGACACGAATAAGATAATTACTTTTTGAAAATTATTGAGAAAAACAAAAGTTTTCCTTATCAAGTACACCAGCCAAAACGTCTCTCCATTACTTTGCAGCTGTGGTTGTTTAATGTTCTTCAGGCAGATATGGTACATCCAAACAGCTATCTAGCGTCATCCGGGGAAAAAATTTACAGCTTAGACTCTGTCTGCGTAGCTAATTTTTTTTCACTGTGGAACAAGATGCAATTTCTTTTTTTTGAAACGTATATACGTAGCTATTCAGGGTGTCTCAAAAAACACAGTCGAATTTTAACAAGCTCTTATGCGTAAATAAACGTGCAAACGCGGTTGTTTTTTCTATTAAGAAAGATCAGGCTTTCAGCTATTAAATGATATACTTTTTGTACGATAAGCAGAAGAAATAAGCAAATACGACTTGCATATATAGTTAAAAATTGTGGTAGTAGAATTCGCCTCTGAGAATCACTACCTCGTTTAAACTCCAAGCGTAAGCAAGGTAAAACAAGTCAAAATTCAAAGCCAGGAAAAATGTTTCTGTTTTTTTTTGAAAACCTCAGTAAGCATTTCATACCTTTGTTTTCTTTCTTATGCCTGTGTCACCAATCAATACTAGGCTTAGCTCCAACAAATGCAGTTTTGACAAGTTGGTGTTAAGTAAAAGAAATTGTGCCATTCAATAGCAAAAGACTTGATCTTTCTTAAAAGAAAGTAACCGTATTTGACGACTTATTTTACGCGTAATCACGTTTTTAATATGAATTCGTTTTTTGACATCTTCTGTATGTGAACAGCATGCCAATTGTTTTTCCCTGAGCTTAGATTCTCTCTCTCTCAACAGAGCGTAGGAACAAAACAGTGAAAACACAACGTACAAAGTATTATAAATACCACTTTTTCCTAAGGCTATCACCCTCACAACAAAGCCTCACATTGGTGCAACACGCTTTGTGGTGAAACAATAGGCTCAGGGAAACCCAGGTAAATTTTATTCAGGACATAGCCTCGCTTCGGTATAGAGTTCACAGCAAACATTGGTTTTATTTAATGGAATATATTGAAATCGTATTTCGAATCCGCAATCACTAGGATGTTCTATTCGTCATAAGTATACAATGTTCATCTAAATATATGGATGATCGGCAACTTCGACGGACATTGAAAATGCCTCAGCACGCGATATTATGCAGTATGTGTATGTAGAATGGTAATTATTCTTACATCTTCATTACTATAATGTTAGTTTGTATTAGTGAAAGGTTTATGGGCTTAATTTACGGTCGCAGTCAAATTATATCATTTAACTAGTTGATACAATTTTTAAATTTTTTTTGAAATCGATCAGTTGGCAGTGACCTAGCAGCGAGCTGCTTGACGATGAAAGGGCGCAAAGGGCGTATCCCCCGGGTTTTCAGTGGGGCAGATAGAGAAATACATCATCCCTATCTATTTGACACATTTTGCTTTTCAAACAGGAAACAATGTATTTTTGCCTCATCACACATGAAACACACCTGCGGCCTGTGTCAGTTAAATCAGTAACAACTTACACTACACACGTAAAAACGCACAAGTTGTTACAAGTCCGCAAACAAGTTGTAACAAGTGTGCTCACAAGTTGTCAATTTGACTTTGCCAATTGTAAAGTCATTGACAGGGCACATTGGAATCATTGCATACTGCTATTACCGCAAATGCAGATAAAAATAATAGTTCCTCTTGGATATTTTTCCAGTTGTATAAAGGTGAAACGAAGCGATTGCTTCACTGTGTGTAATTTTATATCCTGTTGAAGACTGCACACCGGCAATCGAAAGCTTGTTAATAAATAATATTTTAACCATTGCTGCTCTATCTGTCTACTATGCTTTGACCACTGCTTCTTGTGTGCAGCCAGTCCATCCGGCACCACACTTTCAAACAGTCAATCTAAACTCCAATATAGGCAATATGGGAAACTTACTGTGGCTGTCGTTGGCTGACGTTGAAACAACGTTGAAACAACGTCATTTTTAGACGTCGAAATAAGGTTCTAAAAACGACGTCGAATTGACGTTGTTTAAAGGTAGATCGACGTCGCGACCGAAAATCGACGATGTATCAACGTCGATACGACGTCATGTGCCACCTGGGGTTGTTGCCACGTAGACTTGTTTCCAAAGCAAGGGTCGCGTGTATAAAATAATCCACGGGCAAGCACCTGCTATTCTAATTGAATTAGCTAAATATGACAAAAGTATTAGTTATAGTGGTGCATATCGTTGAAATGATCTGCCATCCATAGTTACAAATTCAGTATCGATTGATAGTTTATGTTGAATTCTTTAATTTGCGACGTGAGAATGTCCTGATGTACTTGTTTTCTAACAGCTTGTTCATGTAGTTCATGTGTATGTAGTCGAGACCCTTGCCGTTTGAAATGGAAGCTACACCATGCTATATTCCTTTACTGTGATGTCAAACAACGTGAACGTTTTACTATTTTTTTTTACGTCCGGAAAAGACACTCTACTGATTTTTTCAACTAGCCAGCAGGCAGTCCCGAAGCATCTCTATCTCGGGGCAACTTGTTCACCAAATTAGGCTAATTCGTGTAGAGGTGATCCTCCTATCATACTGGCACGAGTATATACGTGGATCTTCCGTTCTTCAAAGCCATATGGTCTGGTTGACGTAACTGTGTATGTTCTCCCTAAACCCATAATTCCAACCCGATGCCCTGGGAACGAGGTTGCCAATACCAGCCAGTTGTTGTTCCGTTCACTAAAATGCAGGACTACCACCTTCCAGGAATGGTACCTTGCCCGAGTTACAAAAGTTTGGAACTGTCTTCCAATCCATTTACGACAGCCAAATATGTTGTGGTAGTCCTACATTTTGGTAAACGGGACAACAACTGGCTAGTATTAGCAACCTCGTTCCCAGGGCATCGGGTTTGAATTATACCCCAAAATGAGTACATTTCGAAGATACCCGGCTATTATTTCGAATCTCTGTATATTTGTTATTACGCAGTTTATCGTTGTTTGAACTCTGTTACAAATTGTTGTTTATAATTATTATACATATGAAAGGGCTCACAGTAACTAGTTTTAACTGTTGTGGTCCCCGCCGAGCGTATCGTATTCTACTGTACCCAAGGCCGTTTCCGAGTTTGATCGTATCGTTCATTGGATCCTGACGTAGTTCATTTTGTGAGGCCTAGTGCAAGATAAACTACTTGTGTGCCGCTGCTACCTAGTTTGATGATAATGGAGAGGGGGGGGGGTGCTTCCCCATAATAGACAATGAAGATGAAGATCAACCTGAGAGGATCATGCTACTTTAGTGATTTATTGACGTGATTTATTGAATTATGGTTGGAATTTTTTTAGATTGCAAGAAGTCAATTTCCGGGAATAAAATAAATAGGCAACCCATACTTTCAGTTTGGGAGCATTTGTAACACGATCTTGATATCATGCGTTAGAAATTAGGAGTAAATTTGTTATCTAAATAGTAAGTGGACAGCAAATAATTGAAGTGGCAAATGCTTCATCAGACAGTGTTCCTGTTCAGAGGTTCCTATTGATGAAATCAAAGATCTCCTTACTCTCAACCATTGGGGTTCATATATGAAAAGCAAAAGCGCAATAGACATACAAATCATCAACTTCTAAAGTGGATACTCAGACAATATATGTCTGGGAAAATGAGTGCAAATTAAAGCAGGCTCTTTAAACTTCCCAAACATCATCCGAAGAGAATAATACGATGCTACTTCAGTGATCTATTGAGGTCAGTGTTGGAATTTTTTTAGATTCCAAGGTATCAATTTTCGAGAATTTCGCCATTTTAGGCAACCAAACACCTTCGGTTTGGATTATAATTTCGTTAGAAAGCAGACGCAAATATGTTATTTGAATTGTGAAGATAGCAAGTTTTAATTGAAATGGCGAGTGTTTCATCAGACAACGTTCCTGTTGATGAACTCAAAGATCTCCTTACATGTTGGTTGTGTTCAAAGACATTAAATGAACCAAAGAGCTTGTCGTGCTGGGTCCTACTAATTACTGCCCGGGACTGCCCGGAACTGCCCGGAGACTGCCCGGAACTGCCCGGAGACTGCCCGGAGCCGTAACTTACTGCCCGGAGTCGTAAGCTTACTGCCCGGGATAAATGATATAACTGTAGAGTGTCACTGAATAAGTGTTTTTATGTATCCATGTGTATTTACAATATGAAACAATAGGTACTCCGTTTCCGTACTCCGTTCGATTCTTTCCAGTATGCACATGGTTTGCATTCAAAACGGCAAGCGCATGATGACACGTGTTAATTATTAGGCTTTTCAATTTTTGTTTGTTTTCTGTTCACAAAGTAGTAGTTCTTTTACTAGTGTAACGGTACCCAACTTTTTATTTGTAATTTTATTTTTATTTGTCTAATGAGTGTAAGTTTTGGAGGAAAAAATGATAAACATGATAGTAGATTTTGTTTTGTTTCGCACTGCCTTTGTCTCGCATATTGTCTAATTAAGATTAATTACTGTAATTACGCATTTCAAATTGAAAAAATAAATTCCTGAGTGATAAGTCACCGCATACCACGTATATTAAAATCTATTCTTTCCCCTAAGAATCATTCGAGTTTGAATAGCCACTCGCATACTTTCACAATTCAACCTGTTGAGAAAATTTTTCAAAATTACGCAAAGTCTAGATTAACTGGGTTAAAAATGGTTAGAAAATCAGCCCGTGGTGCTAAATGGAAGTGGCCGTGGCGTAAATCGTATATGTAGGATTATTATTAAGTGAATATAAACAACCAAGTAACACTATATTAATAATGTACAAATGCAGTCCGAAGTGTAAAACCATTATAGGAAATTAGTATATGTTCATCCATTTGTTTTTAAACCACTTTAGAAATTAAAATCATTTTTGTCAAATGAAATATGTCAGACTGTTTTAGTATGTCAAAATAATAGATACTCAAACGTTGACAAATTTTATCAGAAAAACATTTTACTACTGTACATCCTTAGAATCTACAGTAATACATACATAAATATGTGCTTAAAATATAGAAATACCTGTTCTGTGACCCCACACGTTTTATTTTATCCCCGGGCAGTAAGTTACGGCTCCGGGCAGTCTCCGGGCAGTCCCGGGCAGTAATTAGTAGGACCGGTCGTGCTTGCATAGTTTTTGTAAAGTGTGTTTAGGTGAGTATATTTGCTTTGTTTCAATGAATGTACTCGTTGCATTGCGTGCATAACTGTATATGTGGATGTAGTCATATTTCACACAGTTGCTGCGTAAAATGTAGTGTAAATCAATGTGGCAAAATTTAAATTCTGAAAACAATTAAGGCCCTCAAGAAGCCAGTGAGATTGGATTTTTGTGTCTGCTGAGGTAAATATAAAAGCCTTTCTAAATTCTCAGGAAAGTTTCATTAGTGTGAATTAATTTGGAGTTATGATATATGTCCCTGTCATAGAATAAGAATACATAGAAGGGCCACTCAGCAGTGCAACATGTAACCCTATGTTTATGCAGTTTACTGGCTGCCACCAGCCAGTTCAGCATTCCTATTGGCCAGAAAATGCAATTGACTGGCTGAGAAAATGCTAATAACGTGCGTAATGCAACATGCGCGGCTTCAAAAACTTCAAAGGCTCCGACGCGAGTGGCCCTTCTATGTATTCTTATTCTATGTCCCTGTTGCTTCTTTTGTGCAATTGTGCATTGTCCTACAGTAGATGGCATGGTGCTGACTGACATTTTGTGATTCATAATTATGCAATTAAATTGATTATGAACATCTGATATGACCTCATACTATTGAATTATGGTAATATTAAATTAAAGAAGCCTAATTATAGTCCCTCAAATTTTTATAGTACTATCCATCATGATATGTACAATATATAGGTAAGCTTGTTTACATATTTTGATACAATTTGCCTGCCAGCATTATAAAGTCACAGCAATGTCTGATTATGTTACAAAATGTAGGCCAGGGCCAATATTTTTCATTTTGGGTGAACAAGGTTTATGCAGCTATGAGGAATATATTGAATAAAACACCGGCATATATATATAATTATATGATTGAAACAGTATTACCTTAGCTAAACCACCCGTAACCAGTACTATACCACACTACACTGTGAGTCTATACTTTACTAGAATGAGTTTATTGAGTTACCTAGCATATCATTACCTAGCGTTTCACATGTCACTGCTCAATATAATGTAATGATTTGCTGGAGTGTATATATCTTGCTTGTAATATATAAAATATGTTATAATATATAAATTTGTAGGTAAAAAATTACATAGGAAATTGGTACTCCACAAAGTGTAAGCTATGTATTAAAGATCCCTAAGATTGAAAAACTTTAAAGTGAAAGATTTATAAAGTGCCTTGTGTGCAAGAGTCTGGTTTCTTGTCGAGGGTGATGACAATAGTAACTATCAAAATACTTCATTCTTTAGAATATTAAGAAGCCTGAATTTCAAGCCTTGTATTTTCACTCTCGACCATGACTTTTTACTATCGACCTCTACTTTCTCAGCCTTGACATATGACCCCCAACATGTGACCCTCAACTTGCAACCCACGGCTTCTAAGTCTAACCCTCAACATTTGACAAAAACCCAGACTCTATACTAATTAGTAGAATCATACTAACATACTATTGCAAATGCTGTAATTTGATTGGCTACTGTACTCACTATCTATTGCTCGATAGATAGCGAGTAGCAAAACAACAATTTTTGTAGTGTATTTCAATTCAAAGACAATTTGTAATAGGGTTTTTTTGGCAAAATGACTGAAAAATCAATTACCGGTACTTATTTCAGATTCTACTAAAACAATTAGGTTACTCAGTCTTGATTTACATGCGTTGATAGTTGATTTGAGCTTTGCCTAATTGTCCTCATCAACTATCACCGCATAGAAATCTCAAGCTCGTAATCTAATTGTTAATTATTGAATGACTTTTGGGTTCCGTAATTTAAATATACATGAAGGCAAAGAAATGTCAAATTTTGGACAGAGGTGCCTGTGGGCTTGTAATTGTGGTCCGGCTAATTATTTAAGCAAACAAATCAAAGATTAAATACACTGCATTGCTTCAAAAGTCCATGAACTTGGTTGGATTATTCTTTAGCCATCTATGTAGAAAAAATGGATGATAATTCAGACATCAAACAAGATGGCAATATGGCTGAAGTCTTGTCTTTTTTAGGGAAGGGGTCTAGCTAGTATGGCAATTTATTAGCAAATAAGAAAATTTAATTTCTGCCAGCAATATTAATTATTTCAAAAATTATCTGCTAGCCTGGCATTTGCATGGCAATTCTAATGTGAAATAATGAAATTTGCCTCATCATGCAGCCCTTGAAATTCGCGGTGGCATTCGGCGATTGCCGACGTGATTGCCGACGTGAATTATGAAAAGAGCGTATCACGGCGGCAATTTTTTGCCGACGCGAATATATAATTTGTCAACAAATATTTTATTCCAATCACGACAGTAAAACGTGACTAATTTCGTCACAAATAAATTGTTATACTTTGATAGTCGCTTCTTGTCACTTCACAAAATCACCATATTTTGTGGCCATGTGTAGTGCTTGTGTTTGTTTAAACTACTAGCATAAACTGTTTTGCCGACGTGAAACTGAAAATTGCCGACGTGAAACTGAAAATGACGAATTCACGACGGCAATTTTTTGCTGCCGTGAAAAATTCTGAATTTCAAGGGTTGTCATAGCAGCCAGTCAGGACCGCTTTCGATCCGATGCAGACAAAGTCAATCTAGGTATGATTTTCAGAGACTTGGCCAACCTCTATGTTCTATCTTTTTGTTCGTGTTCGTATTAATGTTGACTTCGAAACGGTGAAGACAATGAATTTTTGGTATAGTGAAGCAATCATCCAATAGAATTCCTTGGGCGAAGCACTCAACTATCGAAATATTAGTAACCAAAATTTCAAAAGATTTGTGCACGGTGAAGCCAACTCAACATAAAATCGTAGTTCATTATAAACGCTTTGAAGTTTGCGAGGTTTCCAGACCAAGTCTGCATTGGCCATGATGTAGACTGGAGAAACTAATTTCCTCCTTCCTTTCTAACATCTCCCCCAAAGATAGCTACGTTAATGAATTGGAAACAAAATCTACAATATAAACAGCTACATATATTTTATGATCAAGTTCGAAGTTGTATTTTCTCATTGTTTAGAAAAGTATGTTGAACGTCTCCGTGGTTCTGACAAGAACATCAAAACATTTCCATGCCCGACATGTCGCTCAGAGTTCACGCTCAAATCAAACCAAGATGTCGATGACTTGATGAGCAATCATTTCATCAGCAATATGCTGGAGATTAAGATGTTTCAAGAAAAAGCGAAAGCGTTTCCTGGATGTGCACGTTGTCAAGATCCTGCTGTTACTCACTGCGCTTCGTGTGAAATGTTTATGTGTAAGAAGTGCTCAGCATCACATGATAGCTGGCCTGCTAACAAAAATCATAGCATGTTTTCTGTAGAAGAACTGGGCAAGCCTGAAAGTCAAATGAAAATGAAAAGAAAGCTTTATTGCATGAAACACACCGACAAAATACTCGAATGTTACTGTGAGACATGCAAAGAACTTTGCTGCATAAACTGCGTGGTTCTAAGTCACCAGAAACCAAACCACTCGTGTGTCGCAATTCATGAAGTCGCAAAGACGAGAAGAAATACATTGCAATCAAGCTGCACAACACTTGATGAGAAATTGTCTGAAGGAAAGAAAGCATTAAACGAGATTTGTGAAGTGATGAAGTCTCTTAAAAAAAATGCTCAAACGACCAAAGATCAAGTCAAAGAAAATAAGGAAAAGATCTTGAAGATTGTGAAAGAGAAACTTGATGAGAGAGAAAAGAACATGAATGAGGAAATGGACAAGGTTTATGGTGAATTACACAGTGAATTGAGCAAACAACATGATGAAATTAAAGAATATCTTGATAAAGTCCAAGCTTCAGTGCCCTTGCCACGAAATCTTCTAGAGAGAGGAAGTATCGAAGAAATTCTTTCGTCACAAAAATTGATTGATGAAAATATTGAAAAGCTGAGAAATGATCAACCTGAGGATATGGTCGCATTGAATGATGGTGTTATCCAGTATGTACCTGGTGACATTGCAAATATCAATGTTGATGAAGTTGTTAAAGAATTGGGATATATAGAAGGTATGTCAAATGTTTTCGAAATGAATATTTAAATTAAGAAGTTTGCAGGCAAACGTTGCCTATGTACTTTGAGATTATGGCGAAAATTCAGGCGGAATGTGTTGTACGATATGAGAACCATATTTGGTGAACACGGCTAAATACAGGGTGTCCCAAAAAAAAACGGAGTTCAACTTCTAAGATTGATTGCTGAATAAAAACTTGATCATATAAAGTAACTAAAATAATTTTCATATAAAATAATTTTTTTGTTTTATGGCTTGTTCATTTGCCTTTCGAACAAGGTATAGTATTCCTTGCCTACTTGAAGCAAGTGATACAACCACAGAGACAGAGATGCTCCAAAAAAGGACATAATTTTGTGCCACATGGGTAGTTTGAGACTGTCTAATGTCCAGTTAATGTTCCACAGCAAAAGTAATTCCCCTTTTTGAAAATGATTTTATACTAATTAACAGAATCACACAAAATATCGATAAAGAAAATGAATGTTTTTTTCTGATTGAGATTTCCTTGATTGAAATTAAATGGATCTGATTGCAATTAAATGCATTCACCACATTTTAATGCATGAGACAGTGATTGGTACTTTCTTTTGAGCTGTCTTAAAGACAAAATTTACTGTAGGCCGCCTCAAACAAACCACTGAATAATAAAAAATATGATGAATGCTCAGCTTCCAGATATGAAATCCAGTTAGCCACTTTGAATACAGATTGTGAACATGTGCTGTAATTAAAGCGTTAACTCAATTTTTAAAACTTCCAATCCCGATCAGTTAATGTACCATAACTTGTGACTTTCTCGCTCAAATTTCATGGACAACCTATACAAAGAAAGCTGAATGAATGCACTTTTAAACTAGAATAAACACTAGTTTCATTGCTCAATATTCTTTTCAAGATTTAAACTTGAATGTAGAACTCCGGTTTTTTAGGGACACCTTGTAGAGCTACTGTATAGGATTCACAGATTCGATACTTCTGGGAAAAAAAATTCGCATTAAAATAGCGAGTATAGTGAGTAAATGATGAGTATGATGAGTAAATAATGAGTCCCAGAGATGAGTTCTTTCGCTACATGGAAATTTTGCCATTAGGGAGTTAATATAATTTAAGGGAATGAAGGCACTTCTGTCACAAAGTGGTCATACGTGAATCGGATGTCAATTGAATGAAACTTGGATAGTAAACTGCTATCCATGATAACATAGTTTTGAAACACATTTTCATAACAAAGTATTGGTTTGAAAGTCTTGAATCACTTATGTTAGCATGTAATGCTATAAAAACTTAGAATCAGTACGATACATGTCAGTTCGATTGTGTAGGGAAAAAACAGTCTGTACGTAGTGTTTAAATAACTGTGTGTTTTTTCATTGACCTGCGATATTAGTTACATTTAATTTTGAAGAACCCAGGTTAACATCATACAAAACAAGTGGACAAAAGTTTTTGTCTCAGGTTTGTGTTATATTAGATATATATTTTGTCTCAGGTTTGTGTTATATTAGATATATATTAGAGATATATATTTGGCCAGCTTGAATAGGTAGCTTTATTTACGATCACGAGTTCATAAATGGGTTGAAATAGGGAGATTTTGGAAGCTAAGCCATCATGGTTTCATTCACAAATCCAATCTTTCGCTCTAAGAAGTAACGTTCTTGTCCTCGCAGCCATTAAGGGACGAGGATGGTGCTTTACACAAAATGCTCCAGATGTTCTACTGGAGGTGAAATGTGGCAAATTGCTCCACTGTTTGTAATAAAGTCAGTGGCTATATGTAAAATCAAAATGGAACAAACTCATGTGAGCGAAATCAGTGTATTTTTTAGAAGAATAATTTACTTTAAACTAGACTAACAGGAAACAGGTTCATTGCCTTTATTCCTGAATCATGTATTTTTTCTAGGCCTTGTTGAGTAGTTGGCTTTGTCTTAGAGATACTTCTTACACTGCGCCTATCTGTTTGATACAATGCAGATTTAGTGGGAAAAGAGACAATTATTGTAGCGTTTTCACGTGTTGTAACGTTTTTGGAAAATTTAATACATTGCCTTGGAATTTGCACATTATGCTAGTCCTCTCGCGCGCATTTCACTAGATGACGTCACAGGAAAGTGAAGACTTGCATAAATGTTAGAGACTAGTCTAGGGGAAGGCATGTATTGTGAAGAATTGGGAGCATGCTTTTTACAGGACATATTAATCGTATTAATTTCAATGTCATACCAGTGTCCCATGTTATTTCAAACATGTTGCCATAACATTGCCACTAGCATGTTGAGCCTTAGAGAGAACTGAAGGCAACGTACAATTTTTTCTGTAGGTGATTTGTCCGCTCCTGGTAAATTAAAGAAGTCCTCCAGTATTTTGAGAGGAGAAATTTCCTTCATAAAACAACTGAAGAAATGGCTGGGAGAGAAATGTAAATGGGATCTTTGTTACCGGGCGTCAAGAGATGGGTGGCGTTCCCGAGATTTTCACAGTCACTGTGACAATAAAGGACCGACAGTAGTTTTGGTTAAAGCCAATGATTGTATCTTTGGTGGATATACGGATCAAAACTGGCAATCAGGTAACGATGAGAACTAAAGATTCACATCTTGCTTTATTCCAATCTAGTGTTTTTTTTTATATATTTGAATCTTTGTTTGAAATGCAAGACCGCGGATGATTCAAACACGGCTCCTATAGTAAAACTGTTTTTCGAAATCGTACAGTTTCATGAGTCTCATTTTAGCACACAAATCCTGGTTCCAGTTAAGGGTGTTTTACTGGCAAAATGCGAAGAACCTGGCTTAAATTAGGTTTACAGAGAAAACTTTCTGTACTGCGTAGTTTATTGAAGTCGTTAACGGAGTTCTGATCGATTTCAGTGTACTGTTTATAATAAAAATATCATGCTTACTAGTTTATTGTACTTCAGGAGCGAGGTAATATCAGCTTTATCACTGGAGTCATGATCAGAGGCGTACGAACGACCTAAACGTTGGTTGGGGGGGGGGGGGTTGAACATTGGAGCGATGAAGCCGCGAGCTTTGCAAAGTGTCCGCGAATATTTTTTCCTGAGAAAAGGGAAAAAGCGCCAACAAAGGGTCATATGACAATATAATTAGAACCAATCTAGCATTTTGACACATTAAACACAATGTATTCACATGATTAAAATCAGGCCACATGCAGGGGCTTTGTACGGACTTTGTGCATTTTAAAAAAATACACTCACCTGGGTTCTACGTCACTAGGGATGGTATCATAAATATGAAGAGTGAGCGCAGCGAACAAGAGACAATTTATGATATCGTCCTGAAAGCGACAAAACTGTTATAGGTTGGAATACAGAAATACTCGACGTGCTTTTATGTCTTGTTTGTGTCAGAATACCTGATTATAATATATTATCATAGAGCAGGACGATATCAGCTAGAAAATTCAGCTCTCAAAGATCATAAGGAAAATTTCGAAAACAACCCAAAATGCCGGCTCATCAACCCAGCAAAAAGCGATTCCGGAAAAATTAGTAAGTCAATATTGGACAAAATAAACACAAAACGTCGGTTAATTTTGAATAGGCACTTTCCAATCGGCAACAAGTTACACAAAATTTCAATAGGAACACAGTTAAGGTCAGTTACAGTTGCACGAGTAACGTTAAGTCAATTATCACAAGCCACAACACACGCATAACTAGGAAATGCCAACCACAAGTCATTAGCGCAAGTGTATGGTTGATCAGAAACAGCCGAGGAAATTAAAACGATATTGCGTTTTTGTTTTAAAATTAGGTCCAAGGTGTTCAAATATTTAGTTTTTTTACACATAACAGAAAGATCAACAAGCTGCGAGGCGATGCCAAAAGCGGTTCCGTGCAACATTACTCTAGTAGACTACAAACAAATACTAAATATTAGCAGCATGACTTCCCAATAGTCCTGCAATGAAGACATATCGTCTTCTACGTAACTCGGCCTGTCTCTGTCAAATGTGCTGAGAAGTTTATTAAAATAGTACACATTCAATCAGGATTTGAACAAGGTGAAAGAGCCTGATTTACGAATTTGAAATGGTAGGTTACTCCAGATTATTACAATACAATTAAAATAAGAGTCCCTAA
The DNA here is from genome assembly GCA_963855995.1 of Muricea muricata. NCBI lineage: Eukaryota > Metazoa > Cnidaria > Anthozoa > Malacalcyonacea > Plexauridae > Muricea > Muricea muricata. Next base: position 12,442,822 of record OY979719.1, read on the forward strand.
ATAGTGAAATCCGATGTCTGTGAACTTCAATGTATTAGTAGAGCCCTAATATAATACGTCCGCCTGTGGTTTTCACAAAATCTTTACATCAGAAACATTCACATCAAAATCTCCATTCAAATATTTAAACATGAAGCATAAATCACTCCATTCAGTACGATATTGGGAGCAGATTTATCTCGATCAGTCGGAACTTATAATCGAGTCGATTGTTTGGGCCTTTGCTGCAGTTCAAGATAAATCTCGTAGCTTGCCTTTGTATACAGGTATATGTACCTCAAAACCTACATAGAATTTAGGTTTCAAATAAATTGTGAGGAGCGAACATTTTTGTGTTATTTCTTTTGTTAGCTATTATATACTCTCAGCAGATACATTTTCTTCCCAACATGTCAGGTTCTCGCAAGACAATTAGAAGTGGAACGTCCGAATGCTGTTCAAAATTTACCTGTTGTAACAGTATGTACCTGAAAACATACATGGACATTTTCACTAATAACTTCAGAATGGTTACCACTAGCTTCCAAAAATATGTCCAGATACTATTTACGTTAATTCGTCACACTGAGTGTACGAAAACTGCAAACTTATTCTATACGTATATAGTCATTGCACCACAAAACTAGCAATACAAGTACCTCAAAAAATGCATAGGAAAAATTATTGTTTACAGTGTCAGGAAATGGCATAACTGGAAAATAATGTATTGATGAATTTTTAAAAGGTGCTGTGCTAAATCCTATCGTACGTATGAAGTATACCGCATTCAATTCTGTGGAAATGTTACAGTCAGTTAACTCTAATGTTTTGCATCAAAATGTGGATGGGAAGTTTTTACAAACTTCCCACTGTATTGTTTTTATGCACACTCTAAAAACAGGTGTGTTTGATAACACACCAAGGTGTGTTTTAGTACACACCAAGGTGTGCACAATAGCACACAAAGGTGTGTAATTTTAACACACCTTTTTACTTATAATCACAAAACACACCATGGTGTGTTGGAAAACACACCAAGGTGTGCTGGAAAACACATCAATATGTGTAAGAAAACGCACCAGGATGTGTACAAAAACACACCCTATTTTTACACACCTTTTATTACACACCTTTGAAAAATACAAGCTGTGTTAGGAAACACACCTTTTTGATGAAAACACACCATGGTGTGTTTTGGAACACACCATGCACAAGTTTGAGAAACACAGCTAGGTGTGTTAGAAAGCACACCTTGTTTTTGGTATGTTACGAAGCAAAAGTATGAAGAATTTCATATGGTAAATATAAATGATATATAATTTGTCATCATCATATTAACATGGTGTTAACTTCAGTTTATCCGTCCTAACATGGCGACTCAGAATATCGAGCTTAGTCTTAGATATTCAAATCTTGATGTGTTAAAAATATTAGCCAAAATATGATTAAAACTCTCACAACACATCAGATCTATGCCGCCCGGTTGTCCAGTAGCAGTTAGATAAGAATGTTATGCATTTATTTTTTTCTTACCCGATAAAAATGTAAACTATTTCATTTTTCGTTCCGCGGGCAAGTAGGTTTTTATCCAGTTGTTTCTAGAGATCAGTGGTAGTACTACGCGCGCAAAGCTCACCGGGAATCTCCACACTTGGACTCCATATATTTGCACGTTGTATTGTAAATGTGATGTTTATAGGAAAAGAAACAGTATTTTAGCCAATATTGTCAAAGAAATAACTCCCAATACATCACAAAGGGAGGTGTAAAAGTCAGGTAAGCACATTGTTTTGATTTTTGTATGGATAAAGCTAATTTAACGTGTAATATTTACTTCCTTGAATTCCTTCCATATAATTTTATTAATAGAATCGTGTTGCATTTAGAATTTGAATTTCGCGCGATAGTATTTGGAAATAGATAGATTTAAATTCATTTACTTTATTTTCCTTGATGCATAGCATTTAGTTCGATTCTGTTAACCTGTTTTTTTTGGACTGGCAAGGTTTTAATAGTGTCTCTTGCCTTGATTGCCTGATGGGGTCATGTTATGATGTGGTCATAAAGGCTTAAAACCGGACTCAATGGCTGACTAATCATCTAAGCAGGGAAATTTAATGGCCTTTAACTACTTTCTACATTGCTGAGTTTTTAACATTTATTTACTTATAAGTACTTAAAACTTTCATAGTTCAAACAATTTTATTAGTGCTCAAGCTGTTTCATTGTAAGATTTGTTATGCTGCATTAATATGCTCCAGTAAAAAAGTTTTTGGCTATCCAGTTGAAACTACATTAATAGTCATGTAAAAGTCTACTCTGGGCTTATAGTTTTGAATGGCAGTAAAATATTTTGGTTGCAATGATGACTTGGCTTTAATGTGGCCAACTATTGGAATGCTTCTCAACAAAATATTAGAATTACATCCTTAACCTTATATCACCTATTATTACAAGCATAAATGCTTGTAAGCACTGTGATGTGTAAAGTCAAAGATACTAATTGGCCTACTGTCAACATCCTATTACCGATCCTTAACACTGAACATGTTTGACATCATAATGCTTAGATTTGTGTCGTTCGAATAAAGACTTCCTGCCCCTCTAATCAAACTTGCTGTATAACTGGGAGGAAAGAAATAGTGTTTAATTCATGATAATGATAAAATATTGTGTAACATTGAAATGTTGGTAAAGGAAATTAAATCAGTTTTAGGGGGGAAGGTGCAAATGTCTAAAATTACATATCAATTTGCCCTAATTAACCATGAATTAGCCTCACTGCTCTTTCTGAGGCAGAGCATCTTGTGTTGAACAATAAACTTTTATGCCATAATGTTTTTTCCATACTTAGTGTCTTACATTATACAGTACTTGATTTTATAATGTCAATTTGCTTGACACCAAACAATTCCATTCATCAATGAAAAAGTGCTACTAGTAAATCTGTTGAATTAAATGTAAAATTATAAACTTTGCTATTTTATTATTCATTTCTTATAAATGTACTAGGAAGAGTGCTGATACTTCTTTAATGCATTGTTTTTTTGTCAAATCAAATAATAGAATATTTTGCATAGAAGGGTGATTTATGATAACCTCATGTACAGTATTATTGCATTGAATGCCTAAGTTATACCTTGTTATGTAAGATATAATACTTATCTTAATATATGACGTATCTTATTATAGACCTACAAAATTTGGATTGCATGCATGTAACTGCCTGGAAACAGCTTTGGGTAAACTTGCATGCGAAGTCAAAGCAAATGATGCAAGGCTTCGTTTAAAAGAGTTGAATCAAGTGCTGCAAGGCTTCAACAATTAGATGCAAGATATTTTGATTCATGATTCAGCCTTGGAAAATATGGGATTCCGGACCAGTAACTCCAGTAAGCAGTTTAACAGCATTCGAACATGTTATTTGGAAAATGGTTGACAATGAGAATTTTGAACTCTGCTCTAACTAGTAATTATGTAGTGATTACCTATTGATATATGTAATAAACATACTAACTGTACTCAAGACCATTAAATTGTTGATATACATGTCTGTGACACAACCAGAAAACTAATTGGTTGAATTATTCATAAATTTGTTAGTTAAAACAGCCAAAAGCAACTATTTAGAGCAACAACAACAAAAAAATTTACTTTGTGGACCATTTATTCCTTGGCTGTTTTAACCAATTAACTCAGATGCATCTAACTGCATGAAAACTGGCCTTGTCAGTACTCTGATAGATATGATCTTAGTATTATATGTCTTTGCCAAGTCCTACCCTCACAGCATGATTGTGGTGCTGTTTATTTTTTATGAAATTGTTTTGAACTGCAGTGAGAATGCTTATTGAGCTTGATGACTGAGTGATTATTATATATTTCCTAACTGCATGTGCTGTGTATATTCTGTAACTTGTGTTATTAGTCTGATACAATAGAAATAAAAAGTGTCATTTATGAATTTACCAGTTAAAGGATAATACATACTCAACAAGTTCATGTATCTGTACTCCTATAACTATACATAGTGTGTTTTCTTCAGGTAAAACTGAATCATGTGTTTTTCAAAAGGTGTGAAAAAAGCATGTCTATTGGTGTGTTATATTACACATCTTCTGTAAAGGTGTGATATAAAGCACTTTCTAGATGTGTAACAAAACCCACCAAGGTGTGTTTGAAAACGCACCATGGTGTGCTAGAAAACACACCGAGGTGTGTTAGAAAACGCACCAAGGTGTGCTAGAAAACACACCTTTATACAAAACCCACCTTAAGGTGTGTTGAAATTTGGACAGGCAGAAAACACACCTTAAGGTGCGTTTTGTAACACACCTAAAGGTGTGTTTAACACATCTTAACGTGTGTTAAACACACCTTAAGGTGTGTTGTAAAACCCAACTTAGGGTGTGTTAAACACACCTTAAGGCGTGTTTTAAAACCCACCTTAAGGTGTGTTAAAATTTGGACAAAAAGGTGTGTTAAATTAACACACCTTTTTTTAGAGTGCATTCTTGCGTTTTAAAACGTACATAATATACAATCTCGAAGGATTTACATTTTGTACCTCAAAATATACAAAGATATATATCACTCAAATATTCAATAATGTTCATCAATTGTTTGTGTTCAGACATAATGACTGTATATTTGTCTATTGTAATAAATCTAAAGTGCTAACTTATATTTACGGTAACAGCATTTAGCACCTTTTTCATGAAACTTTTCCTGGTTATGATAAAGTAAAACATACCTGTCCGCCCGTTTGTTTGAGTACACAGTGATCGCTTCCTGACTTTAGTTCTTTTTTGTTAAAAGAAATGTCTTAATAACATGTGATTGTAGGCGACTATGTTAGTTTACTGACTTGTAGTAAGTTTAATGTCTTTGTATGTTTTGAGGTGCTCGGTTATTTTGAGGTACATATACCTGTACTCTTTAACAACTTCATATCTCTTATGCAAGACTGTGGAGCCAAGTATCACTCGCGTAACTGAGGTAGGAGCGAACCAAAGACAAGTATAGTGATTTTCTGAAGTTTGTTCCAATAAAAGAGAAACTAAAAAACCCAAAAGTTTAATGGCTTTCGCGACGGCAGAAGAAATGTGACAACTCCAAAAAACTAAATTCATATTAATCTGACACTGCCGAGAACAACGAAAAATTCGTTGTCTCGAGCGGAATTCGAACTCGCATCTTGGGGTTTCTAGACCGTCGTTCTACCAATTAAGTTTTGAGATTAATATGAATCTAGTTTTTCATATCTCAGGATGGTTCTGAAATAAAATCGAAACACTGCGCGTCCTCAAAGACAAGCATTAAGTCGTCACAAAAATATTTCGTGAGAACTCCAGGTCAAATTGTTATTAACAATCACCCCAAGATCTTTTATTAACGGAACTAAAGCTAGGAGTGGATGGCCATTGATAGCGTAAGGATTTACGGTAGACAAGTTTAATGCACTTTGACGTTTTTTAGAGATTCGCAGTACTTTACATTTGTTGGTATTATATTATAGTCCCCAGCTCTTAGATCAATAATCATACACTTAACATAAGTCATGTTTAAAGGACAAACAATCTTCCGAACAACTCTGTAACATTTGGCGTCATCAGCAAACAGAGCTATGAATGTAGATGGGGTAGTAGCAAAAATGATGCCACAGGTTTTAAAAGCAAAATATTGTACATTTATTGTACATTCATTTTTTCAACAAAATACCTCAAACTTTAGATATATATAAAAACTATATTTATGTAGGTTTTGTGACTTATCAATATCAAATGTAATAATGTTTATGGAATTTCCACAGTTTAACAGTTCCAATCATCATTCACAGCTGTTTATTTATGGAATTTCTTGAAACAGTTTCTCTCTTTGTTGAGACAGAGATGAGCATCACATTTCTTACACTTGATATATGAGAAGGCTGCAGTTGTCCTAGGACATAGTTTACATCGTTGCCGAGCAGTGCAGATAGTTCACTTGATCCTTCTGCACATCAGATGGAACAGCAGCATATCTTTTCTTGTGCTTTGCTGATTTATCATTTTCCAGAGATGACCGACCACGTTTTCTTCCCTTACCAGCAGTTGTCATAGCATGTGCACAAACAGCTTGGAACTTTCTTAGGGGGATTACATCTTTCTTATTTGTGCCCAGCTCTTCATGATATCTGCGGTAGAGCAACCACGCACTGACCAACGCTAATGTGAGCGTATGGAAAAATATATACATATACCACCGTCGCGATCGAATCTGGTACTTGTACATGTTACTGCACATATTGAGAAAGTCAATACCTCCCATAAATTTGTTGTACTCTTCTACACCACTTTTTGGACGGTTGGTCTCCACATTTTTCTTTTGTTTTGCATCCCACCTCTTTGCCTTCGATACAGGCTCAGTTCCAAAATAAGACGAGATTAGATTTACAACTTTCTTGTCTTTCCACCGTTCACATATAACATTTGTATTTTGTTCAACCTAAGAAACAAAATGTCCACGGTTTGCCTTTTTCAAATCTTTATCTTTCGGAAGTGTATTCCTTGGAACGCGATTCATTTTTACAGTTCCTAGGTACCAAATTTTTAGCTTCTTTAGCTTTTCTGCTAAGGCGATAGAAGAAAAGTAGTTATCAGCAAATACTTTGTGGTGCTTTCCATCTGCCAATGATTCCGTCATCTTCTCGACAACACCGGCAGATTTTCCAAGTTCTGAAACCTGGTCATCTGGGATTGGCTGATAAAGATCAAAATCGTAGATATAACCATCCGAGTCGAACCGGCCCCAAAGTTTAAACCCCATTTGTGTGGCTTTTTGGGCACATAAACTTTGAGACCTGATCTTCCTTTGAATGGAATGATTATTTCATCAACAGACTGGCATTCATTAGGGGGAATTAGCGTGAAATTTTGTTGGAGGACATCAAACCAAGGACGTAGTTTTCATAGTTTGTCTTTCTTCTCTTCTTCGGTTATAATTTGTGTTGTTGTCAACAAAATGCAAAACGGTCAGCAATTTAAGAAAGCGATCATGAGGCATGACACCAGCAACAGGTTGGTAGCAGATCTCATTTTCCCAATATGAACGAGTGTTAGGCATTTGAACAAGTCCCATAAAATAAAACATTCCAATTACTTGCTCAAATTCTTGACTTGTGTTCACAGAATTACCATGCTTCTCAACACTGTATCTATTTGTCTTGTCAACAGCTGTGCTTATCATCTCATCGGTGAGGAACATCTTCAACAAACTGTAAGGTGTTACCTCACCATTTCTATTCGTTGGAAGGTCAGGTAATTTGGTATTGCCACAAAACTCAGTGTCAGACGGTGGGGTGAAGGTGCATTTATAATTTGTCAGCTTCATCATCAGTCCCTTCATGGCTTCTCGGGATAGTGAATTCTTCATCTGAGCAACTGTCACTGGTCAATCCACTAAAATCACTGTCACATTCATCTAGCAGGTGGCTGTGACATTGTTTGGCTTTCATCAAATTCTATGTGTGGTACATAATAAATAATATTGGTGTAAGAGCTGATTACACTGAAAAAAATATGTAACAAATTTGAACTTATTTATCTTGAAAATTGAACACTAAATGACTAGTTAAATATCGTACATATAATAACATACAAATATTGTACATATAAACATATACAGTAATATTATTACTATAGCAATAATGTCAGTGCTGATGAACATAAACCCAATTTGAAGCACCAAATAAAGCTTGAATTATAAACAATGTGAATGGTTGACCACGTGAGAAACGTGACAAAAGCCTGGAGTATCATATCTGGTACCACAGGATAAAACATCACGCAAATAAATTTTTGCCATTTAGATGCATTCAAAAATGTACTCAAAATAACCTAAGATATTACTCTTTATAACCACATTTAGTAGAGTAAATCAAACACACCGGTCAAGTCAAATTGAAACGAATAATCCCCTGCATATTAACGTACGATGTCACAATGAAAGTGAAAAATTTCAAAAGAATGACTTGATGCAATCCGCCTTTACTGCGATGAAGAATGCTTTAGTGTCACGTGATCCAATTGGCATTTTTTCGGACAACTTTGGCGCACTGGTAGACAAAAGTATACACACGTGCGCGACATAAACTGAGAATAATACTCGTAGAATACGAACGATTGCAAAGATTGTTATTCTGTGGCATTTTTAACTGTTGGCTGGGTATTGTGATTAAATAAAATCATTTGTTTAGGGCTACAAGCAATGTTTACATCAGAAATTATGCGAATCTGAACGTGGCATTCCAATTTAGAGACTCTAATAAATAATATAACATTTGAGATGGTGAAGAGATGTACTTGGGGTACTTGTAAAAGCGACACAAGATATCCAGACCGTTTGAAAAAGGCCGATGGAACTGTAGTGTCTTTTTATAGCTTTCCAAATGCAAAGAAAGCTTCCGAAAGAAGAGAAATTTGGATAAGGGCATGCTGTCGAGGTGAGAAGTTTGTATGCACGAAGGATAGCTATAAAATTTCTTTCCGTCGTCTGTTTTGTCTTTCATTGCTGGTCGCACTTTGCCGACGTAAAGATACATGCCCTTATCCCTCAAGTTCGTTGTCGTTGTCATTCGGCTATACTGTAAATAAGGTAGTTGAAAATATCATACAGGCCAAAATCTGGCGCGTCTGTGAAGTTTTTAACAACAGGGTACGACAATGGCTGCTCGATTACCATATCATGAATAATATATTTTTGATTGTTTTTTCCTACTTCGTTTCCATATTCATGATTTGGATCAATAGGCATCATCATTTTTTCAACAGCTAGCGCAATCTCGAGCAAAGCAGGCTTCAAATGCCCGCTAGTGGTAACGCCACGCATTTTTAAATAATCCTTGAGTCCGGCCACTGTCATATTCGATACGTTTTTAATTTCGTTTTCAGCGCAACCATACATGAATTTATTTAAACACAATACCCAGCCGACAGTTAAAAACGCCACAGAATAAGAATCTTTGCAATCGTTCGTATTCTACGAGTATTATTCTCAGTTTATGTCGCGCACGTGTGTATACTTTTGTCTACCAGTGCGCCAAAGTTGTCCGAAAAAATGCAAATTGGTCACGTGACACTAAAGCATTCTTCATCGCAGTAAAGGCGGATTCGTTGATGTCAGCGGTTGTTGTACGTGGGATACATTCGTTACTTCATCTTCAGTTCATATACAAGTTTGCATACTTAATTTTAATAAATTAACATGTTTAGGTTAATGTTAAAAATTTAGTATCAGAATGATACCAGCGGCGCTTTAGGTTAATCATGTTGTAAGGGTGGTAAAATGCTGCGTTTTACATATTTTAGTTATATTTTCTTTTCATATCCTTGATAAATGGTTAAATTCGTTATTATTGTAGTCGAATTGGCTTGGATGGAAATATAACGGGGCCGAATTGTTGACAACCGACATAGAATATACAATGGTGCCGTATTTGGACAAAGTTCAGGTTTTATCTTGTCCATGAGAGAGTGCCTAGCATGGGACTTAGGGTCCTGTTCGTACTCTTGCCGCTTGGGTTCTTGATATCCAAATAAAGTTGTTAAACAACATGTTTAAACAGCTACAATCTACTTGAAACCCGGTTACAACGTGATCAAAATACTTTCCATACCATTATGTCTGAGCTGAACTGAACTGTTATACCTTGGGGATACGACATATTTGGATGTGATTGTTTAGTGGCCTCGGATGGTTCTTCACGTGGAGGAGGTACTTTGTTGGCGTGTTTAGACTTGTTGCTTAACAACATTGTTGATCGTGTTAATAACATCGCAGTAACGAGTAGGGACCATAGATATCTCATACACACTAGATGGCGCATCCCACATTGTGGCCGAAGGCGAAAATTGAAGCCGGATCGCAGGCGCTAGTCGTTCCCACAGAGTTGACACGGAGCATGATAATATATGTGTATTTTGAATTGCGGAAATGGACAAAGTTGACGATAAGTCCTCTTTTATACAGCTAAAAAGTATTTAGTACACAAATGCAGAAAAGTATTGTGTTTTCTGTAGGATTTTTTTGATGAGTGGGAAAGGCCAATATGGCTGCCGCCTATTGTTATGAGGGGATATCGCTGAGATTTTTGGCTTCACTTTTTGATATACAGATGCGCTATCTAGTGTATATGAGATGCCTATGGTAGGGATGAAGTTGCTGTGCCGTCTGACCATGATGTAATTACATTTGATCTGAAAATTTCCTGTATTCCCAACAACAACCGACAAATGAAATGCAACTTCAAGGGGGCTGATTTTGCATTACTACGCAAAGGATTACACGGAAAAAGAAACAAAAAGACAATGATGATATTTGGAAGAAATTTCGCGAAAAACGCAAAGAGGTAAAATACCTAATAGGATCCAAGCGTACAGCCTTCCTTCAAGAAATTTCGGACTCGTGTTTTTCTGATCCAAAGCGATTTTGGGGATATTTTAACCGACTGACAAAGCGTTCAAATGTCCCAGAAGCTGTTGTGCTGAACGGTTCATCTTATTCCAATTCAGAGGATAAAGCAACTGCATTCAATACTTACCTCTCCAGTGTTTTCAACACCGATACATCAATACCTGGCAATCTTCCTACTTCTCCTTACAAGGAAAGTATAGCATCTACACTGGAATTTTCCCATGAAGAGGTTGCATCGGCTACACAGTGTTTGAATGTAAGCACCTGGCCAGGACGAAATACATCCAAGAATCCTCAAGGAATGTGCGCATGAACTATCCACCCCTTTATGCGTTATTTTCAACAAATTTATTTCTTTTCGGTAGACCTCCCGAGGACTGGAAATATGCCAACATTACACCAGTATTCAAGAAAGGAATCAAAACATTGATTGTCAACTATCGTCAAATCTCCCTCCTATCCATAGCTTGTAAATTATGCGACGTTGTGTCCTAAAGAATTTACTTCCTGAGCTCATCCATGTCCTTACTCCCTTACAACATGGCTTCATTCCTGGCAGATCTTGTGTCACACAGTTACTTTTGGTCCTCCACAACTTGGGTTCCTCTCTGGATACTGGTGATGTGGTAGACGTTGTTTATCTAGACTTCAGCAAGGCTTGATTCGGTTCCTCATGGAAGACTTCTACACAAACTTTCCCTCCTTGATATTCAGGGTTCTGTACACGCATGGTTTACGGATTACCTCAGCTCAAGATCTCAACGCGTTGTCATTGATCGTGTATTATCGGCGTGGGCATCTCTGACTACATCGTGTATACATCAACGAACCTGCCTATAGTCTGGGATCTTTATTTGAGTTAGTATGCACTTAATTTAGGACAGATAATCTAAAATGTTTTAGGGTAAGTTGACCATGGCGGTCAACATGGGAACACTGCCCGAACCCGAACCCGAATCCGGGACGAAACGTCCGAAACGGGACACACCCCAATATGACTCTTTCGCTATAGTGCTATCTACAGAACCATAAACGTTTTGGCTTATCTGAGGTGCTAATATGGTTCAGAGATGGTGCTTTTAGGGATGGTCATTGGGTCTAGGACTAATGTTTCACAAGAAAATGTCTTTACAACAATCATGAAATCCTTCCAATTAACTCAGCTCAGACATAATGGTATGAAAAATATTTTGATCACGTTGTAACCGGGTTTCAAGTAGATTGTAGCTGTTTAAGCATGGACAAGATAAAACCTGAACTTTGTCCAAATCCGGCACCATTTGTATATTCCATGTCGGTTGTCAACAATTCGGCCCCGTTATATTTCCATCCAAGCCAATTCGACTACAATAATAACAAATTTAACCATTTATCAAGGATATGAAAAGAAAATATAACTAAAATATGTAAAACCCGGCATTTTACCACCCTTACGACATGATTAAGTTACAAAGTGATTAAAATATTTTCGATACGATTATGTCTGAGCTGAATTGCATGCAGGTCCTAGACTACAAATGCTACTAGCCCGTCTACATCATCTATAGCTCTGTTTGCTGATGACGCCAAATGTTACAGAGTTGTTCGCAATGTGGAAGATTGTTTGTCCTTTAAACATGACTCATGTTAAGTGTATGATTATTGATCTAAGTGGTTAGAAACTATAGAAACTAAACGTGGTTTCCTCTAGTTCCATTTATAATAATAAGTGCGGTAAAATCTGTAATTTGATTCGCTAATGAGCGTTCATTTGTCACACCATAAAGCACGCTGCTAGTTTTTCGAGATTTCAGACTCATAAAAAACGAGACAGTTAAAGCGAAGTTGACAAAGTTAGGAACATAAAAGACAGAGAAGCAAAAAGTGAAACTTTTTCTTATTTAAATACTTCTGCTGAATAGAAATTCACATGAAAAACTCTACAGTTACGAATTCAAAAATTTTGCTGCGACATTTCACATTTGTATGCAAATAAAATAAAAAAATCTGACTTCGAAGATCAAATACGGCCTTTTGAATTTCATATTTAAGAGTAATAGACAAAATAACAAGCTAATTTTTTTAACAGTACCTGAAAGTAACTCGGTTGCCAAACGGTGGAAACATTTTTAAATTTAGAGGTCGTCGAATTGCCAAAATTAACAGCGATAAGGCTTGTTACGGATTTATTATATCTGTACGTTTTTAATTTTTTATTTTTTCCTATTTTAATTTAATCAACCATTAAAAACCCAGAAAAGCGGTTGCTGTGACCGTTTTCACTGGCCTTGCCCTAAGCCCCTTTTAACACAATCGAATTTTTTTTCACAAATTACATGTGTCAAATTTTTTTTTGACCGTTTACATTAGGAACTTCCGACAAATTTGTCAAAAATTGTCAATTTACACGGTTAAAATAACATTTGACTCTTGAAATTTGTCAACGAAAATTTGGCCGTGTAGAAGAGGCCTTTTGCCGCGGAGTTATTTTTCTCTGTTACTTCAAAATTAGGCTAGGCAACAGCATGGCGATTGGATTTGTTACATTTTAAGAGAATTTGATTATTGACCTCTTGAAAAAATAGTTAATGAATGATATCTGTATCATATCATGAAAGAAAGAGAAAAGCTCGTCTTGTGCATTTATGGTGTGATAATGCTCTTGGGAAATGTTGGGAGAATACTCGAGAAGCGTGTAAAGCCTCGTGTTTTACATGCTTCCCTTGTATTCTCCCAACAATTCCCGCGTGCATTATTACACCATAAATGCACAAGACGAGCTTTTCTATTTCTTAGTTGTTCTCAAGAGACCGGATAGAAATACATTTAATTTTGTCCTCTCAGAGTAAACCTAAATCGTGAAATTGTGAATACAGATCATCTGGATTAACTACATTCGAAACCAAGGTGTCTTCTTTTTTGGCCGTGAAATAAAAGAAACTCGAGTTCTTGTAATGCTGGCGAACTTAAAAGTTTCTTGGTACCTGATTGTTGAATGAGGAACATAATTTCTGACGTTATATGTGCGTCGTTTTGACAATAAAATATTATAAAACGTCTAAAATTCTAATTTAACGTTGCTCCGTGCAACAAACAAATTTATTTTATTTTATTTTATTGTATTGCATTTTATTTTTTATTTAAAGACAATTGTTATAAGCATTCCACCTCTTCCTTCCTATTCTCCCTCCGAAACAAAGATGGTCTTGCTCCATTTATTGCCAACATCAAGCAAGGTAATGCGCAGTGTGCAATCTGGTGCCAATCTAATTTTGGACCAACTTTTGGTGGAGGTCATGATCTGTACATTCGTGACAATCCTCATCAAAGTAGTGGATCATACAGCAAGTTTGGTCACACATATCAACTCCCCAGTGATTATGTTTATGGCAGTGAACAAGCAAAGAACCTTCTTGCTGGTCAGTATAGATTCTCAGCTACAGAAATTGAAGTCTTCAACTGAAATCTGACTTTGTTAGCTTGCATTAACAAAAAATAGCATTACATTTATAACAGCTGATCTTAGACGTCAACGATGTAAACAGTTCATGATGTATAGATTTGGATCAAGTCCGTCTCCAGTGGTGTAGCCAGCACGATTATTTGTGGCCCATATTCATATATTCGTGTGTTTCTTTCTTAAAAATCGACTGTTTTCAATGGATATGTAACTATCGATCTATGGGCCCCCTAATTATCGAGCCGGTTGCGCCAAACTCCGTCTCTCTGGGTCCGAAAAAGCGGCACGCAAGGTCGAAGATTAAGAGAAAAGACGGACTTAGTTCTCTTCTTTCTCCTGCAGTATTTCGCGCCACATTATTTTGGCGGAGAATATTAATAGACCACGAGTTGGTTGTATAAAAAAAGTGATTAAAGTTATGAATGATCAGTAGAAACGTCGACTAACGGCCCCAGATGTTATTTTTAAGCTAAACTAAAGCAAACACGAAGTCGAAGGAAGACGAAAGACAGTGCGCTGGACATTAACAAGATTGTTATTTCTGTTTTATTGTAATTAGCATAAATTATTACAATATAGTAATAGCAAGGTATGACGCGTATTACCATAGTGTATTACCGAACGAAAAAACAGGTCTGTGAATTTGGCGCGCTTGCAGCTTTCTCGCAAAACTTCGATCGGCCGTTATTATAGAAAGACAGACTTGATTCAAGTCTACCTGTTACTGGGTTTGTTCAGGTCAGTGTGAGTATAAAATTCAAGGACGTTTAAAGGACTTTGAAGCTCATATCAGGAAATTCAGGGACTAAAATTTGTTAAATAATTCTCTGAGGTCAGCCTTAATGCATTTGAAACATATTTTGAAGTGATGAACATTTATGTTCAGTGACAATAAATATCCAGAAACTACAGCAAGACGAATTCAAGGACCTTCCAGCACTTCTTTATTGATTTTTTGTTTGCAAATTTAAGGACATTTAAGTTTCGTACAAGCCCTGCTGTTATATTGCAAAGCCATTTCATGACGTCAAGATTTTTTATGTCCACCGGCAACCATTCAATTTATGATATCCTATCAAGTTTTTCTAGAAAATAACATTTTTCTCCGAGAAAATCGAACAAAGAAATGCCCCCTTCTCCCCCTTCTCAATGTTTTTCATTGTATGTTTCCCCTGACATTGTGAACAACCAGTTTTCGTTATATTCAAAATTGATTAGGGGGGAGGGGGGGGGGGATTTCTCTGACGAAGTTACAACAAGATGCATGCAAATTGACATCCGCGCGTGCTGTCCACAGTAATTTTTGCCAGAATTGTAGTTAAGTTTTTGAAACAAACGTGACTCTACACTTACCGTGACTCTACTAATTTAGTTAATTCACTGACCTGGATCGCAGAGTCTAAATCTTGATGTTGAGCCCTTGACAACATAGCGTGATAGTTGATAAACCACTGACAAAATTTCATAAAGAACGAGACATGAAAAATCTGCAACGCAATTTTTTGTTGTCTTGAGGCTTGTAGTGTCGTGTTTCGCAACACATGACAAAGTGTCGTGTTATATAGGTTCTTTCACTACTTGAGACGATAATCAAAAGTGAAAATCAACGTTTTAAGCGAGGTTCCTAATTTGAAGGCCCACAATGCTAACATCCCTCGAAGCCAAGGGCCTTGACTCGAAACGCCGATTTCCAATTTATCGTTTCCAGTAGTGAAAGGAGCTATATACCTTTCCTGAACTAAATAATCTCAGTTTGCTCTCACAGCTGCCAAAATTGTTTTAGCCTTGATCATTGTATCGGAAAAGACTAGAAGAGCAAATTAAGAGGACAAAGTAGTATAAAAGTTGGAGAGAAAAAAATATTGTAGATGAGAGAAGGCAGCTGAACATGATGGTGATTATTAAATTGCATGAATTTATCATTGCTTAAAATGAAATCTCAACAGAGCCATTTACCTAACCTTTAGTTAACCTAATTAAATTTAGTTTTCCCAGTGATATTTTGCCTTGGTGCCCTGCGCTTGCCATATTTAATGCCGGTCTTTAGTGTGTTGATGATGTGCTGTTTCACCTCAATCGATAGAGCTACTGACGAAACTGGAAAGACCTCAACGACGTGCTACAAAATACATCCTTAGCCAGTCATTTGCTTGTTCGGTTAGTTACACATCCAGTCTCCATCCAATCTCCTCATTTACTTCCCATCTGTTACTGGCACGAGTATCTTGATATGGTTTACTTTTTTAAAGTAATCCATGGCCTAACAACCACGTCCTTTGTATTACACAAGAAAATGACAAGAAGTACAAGATTAACCAACTACTGCAAACAAGCAAAGTATGAAGTTCCACGATGAAAACGAGTACCTTTCAAACATCGTTTTGGATTAGAACAATGAATACTTTGACGGACCCGTTAGAATTAGGCATGGAAAATCTGAGCTCATTTAAGTCTGTCATGTAAGGATATTACTTTACTGCATTGGAAAGAATCTACGATTGTGATGACCCAAGAACTTTTAAAACTATCTGCCCTAAATGTAACACTGCAAGAATCTTAACTGATACAGTAAGCTGCTGCTTTTAGACATTGACCTTGTGTTGTACATCTGTATATTTTTTGGGCCCACCGTACAGTAATTGGTCTTTAAGGCTGTTGTGGTTACCCAACCATCAGTATGTTGTGTTTGTCTGTGTAAATTGTCTAGTAACGTTACTGTAAGTGATGGAAAAGCAATTAAATTAAATTAAATTAAAGCAGTATCATTCGAAGACGATATTATGTTACTCCAGTGATTTATTGACGTCAGTGTTGGGAATTTTTTAGCTTCCAAGTTCCAAGATGTCAGTTTCCGGGAATCTCGCCATTTTATACTTTGCAGGCAACGAGACCCTTTCGTTTTGGGTAGTTAGTCATCTAAATTGAGTCAAATTTGTAATCTAAATTGTGAAGTTAGCAAGTCTCAATTGAAATGGCGAGTGTTTCTTCAGACAATGTTCCTGTTGATGAACTCAAAGATCTCCTTACATGTTCGTTGTGTTCAAAGACATTAAATGAACCAAGGAGCTTGTCGTGCTTGCATAGTTTTTGTAAAGTGTGTTTAGGTGAGTATATTTGCTTTGTTTCAATGAATATACTTGTTGCATTGCATGACTTGTATATGTGGATGTAGTCATAGTTCATTCAGTTGCTGCGTAAAATGTAGTGTAAATGAATGTGACAAAATTTAAATTCTGGAAACAATTAAGGCACTCAAGAATGGCTCCAGTGAGATTAGATTTTTGTGTCTACTGAGTTAAACAAAGTCTTTCTGTATTCTCAGGAAAGTTTCACTTGTGTGAATTAACTTGGATATATGATATATGTCTCAACTGTTTTTTTGTGCGATTGTGAATTGTCCTAGTCTCCTAGATAGCTTGGTGCTAACCGATATTTAGTGACTCATTTAATATGCAATTAGATTATAAACATCTGATATGAACTCATTATATTTTGATCACATCATTTGCTAAAATGAAATTAAGGAAGTTGAAAGGTAGGTTACAGTCGCTGATGTAAACAAACGCTTTGTTTACATTTTGAGCTGCTATATTTGTAAAATTTGATTAAACTAACTGAATATCTGACACTTTTTGGGTTTGCTGTGCTCCTAATGGAATATAAACGAGCGTTTCAATTCAAAAAAGTTTTTAAAAACGCGAAATTTGGGCAATGTGGTCCACGTTTGTTTTGAGAAGATTGGATGCGCAGAAGTGACTGTAACCTATCTGTAATTATAATCCCTCAAATTTTTATGGTGATAATAACTGGATGTATATTATACAAAATAGATAGGTAAACTTGTTTGATACAATTTGCCAGCCAGCAATATAAAGTCGGAGCAAGGTCAAATTGCATATATATTAAGCACGTGCGTGACAAAGTAAAAAATGATGTTTGTGCATTGCTGCATGGCAGGCCAATTTTTTCATTTTATATAAACTAGGTTTACCCAATGAGGAATATATGGAATAAATTAAATATATTGTATAGTACCACCTGTAACTATAGATACCACTTGTAACTAGTACCATCAGTTAGTCTGTACTTTATTATGTCACTCATTAACCAGCATTTTGACACATCACTGCTCACTATAATGTAATAACAAGTTCTGTATGATGGAGTGTACAGTATCTTGCTTGTACAGCTATAAAATATGTTATAAACAATTTATAGCTGAAAAATTACATGCCAAATTAGGTATGTGTAAGCTATGTATTGAAGATTCCTAAAGTTGAAAAAGTTAACTTAAAATTGAAAAATTTATAAAGTACCTTATAGGAAAGAGTCTGGGTCTTGTCTAGGGTGAGTGGTTGAGGGTTACAAGTTGAGAGTTGCAAGTCGAGGGTCAAATGTGTCAAAGCTCATAATTTAAGGGTATGCAGTTCTTGTCATTCTGAAAAAGATTTTTTCAGACAAAAATCACTTTTTAACCAGGTGTTACAAAACTCAATTGCTTAACAAATGCTTTTGTATTTTGCGAATAACTATTATTGGCAAATAATAATTTGAATCAAATATAAAATTGGCAAATAATAATTAGTTTCAGAATGATAAGAACCCTGGAGAACCTTAAATATTTTTAATTAAGCATTCGATTTTCACTCTAGCTCGATGACTGCAACTTTTTACTGTCAATCTCTACTTTCTAACCCTAGACATATGACCCTTGGCATGCAACCCTAAACTTGCAATTCTCCAACCTTGGCTTTTGTAAGTCTAACCCTCGACATATGACAAAAATCTGGATGCTATACGAAATTATTCAATGACTATTGGATTCTGTAATTTAAGTGCACATCAAGGCAAAGAAATGTCATTTATTTGGCAGAGAAGCTGTGAGGTCTTGTAATGGTGGGAATTCTGCCTAATTTATATCGAAGAAAACAAAATACACTGCACTGTTTCAAAAGTTGATGAAACTTGGTTGGATAATTCTTTAGCCATTTTTCATGCTAGAAACATATAAATTAAACAAGATGATAATTTGACAAGCAAGATGGCAATATGGCTGAAGTTTTGTTTTTCTGGGCTGAGGGTGGGGAGGGGTATAGTATTGAATAAAGCATAGTTTTTCGTACTAAGGTGATTGTTTTAGCAAATACGAAAATTTAATTTCTGCCAGCAATTTTAGTTATTTCAAACATTAGCTGCTGACCTGGCATTTTCATGGTGATTTTCATGTGAAATAATGAAATACCGGAAAAATGTCAAGTTTGCCAATCAGCTATGCAGCAGCTAGTCAGGATATGTTCAATCCGATGCACACTAGAGAAATAAATTTACATTATATAGTCGGCAGACTGCTTTCTTTCCTCCCGTTACCTCCTAGGTTTCTAACATCTTCCCCAAAGACAGTAGGTTGGCAAAAACATCTAGGATATAAACAGCTATTTATATTTTATGCTCAAGTTCGAAGTTGTATTTTTTTTAGAAAAGTATGCTGAACGTCTCGATGGTTCTGACAAGGAAATCAAAACATTTCCATGCCCGACATGTCGCTCAGAGATTACGCTCAAATCAAACCAGGATGTCACTGGTTTGGCAAGTAATCATTTCATCAAGAGTATGCTGGAAATTATAGCGCTTCAAGAAAAGGCGAAAGCGTTTCCTAAGTGTTCACACTGCAAGGATCCTGCTATTAATCACTGTGGATCCTGCGAAATGTTTATGTGTGAAAAATGTTCAGATTCGCATAATATCTGGCCAGGCAACAAAAGTCATGATGTTTTATCTGTGGAGAAACTGAGCAAACCTGACGTTCAAATAAAAATGAAAAGAAAACTTTATTGCCTGAAACACGACGACAAAATACTCGAATATTATTGCGAATCATGCAAGGAACTTTGCTGCATAGACTGCGTAGTTCTAAACCACCAGAAACTAAACCACTCGTGTGTCGCGATTTGCGAAGTCGCAAAGACGAGAAGAAATACATTGCAATCAAGCTGCACAACACTTAATGAGAAACTGTCTGAAGGAAACGAAGTATTAAGCAAGATTTGTGAAGTGATGAAGTCTCTTAAGGAAAATGCTCAAACGGCCAAAGATCAAGTCAAAGAAAATAAGGAGAAGATCTTGAAGATTGTGAAAGAGAAACTTGATGAGAGAGAAAAGAACATGAATGAGGAAGTGGACAAGGTTTATGGTGAATTACACAGTGAATTGAGCAAACAACGTGATGAAATTAAAGAATATCTTGATAAAGTCCAAGCTTCTTTGCCCTTGCCACGAAAGAGAGGAAGTATTGAAGAAATTCTTTCATCACAAAATTTGATTGATGAGAATATTGAGAAGTTGAGAAATGATCAACCTGAGGATCTGGTCGCAGTGAATGATGGTGTTATCCAGTATGTACCTGGTGACATTGCAAATATCAATGTTGATGAAGTTGTTGAAGAACTGGGATGTATAGAAGGTATGTCAAATATAGTGTATATTTATTACTGTCGGGAAATAGTTTTTTTTGCGGTGGTGTTCTGTAAAATATGATTCATATCCTTTTACCAATCCGTTTTCGAAATGAATATCTAAATTGAGAATTTTTCAGCCAAACGTTGTCTATATGAACTATACGAGGATGGCGAAAATGCTGGCGAAATGTGCTATGAGAGGCAGCACTGCCAAAAAATAACTTGGCACTGCGTCTGCGTGCGTCCTGCGTCCACTACGCTTGCGTCTTGCGTCCTCTCTGCGGGCGCCTTGCGTCTATTCTGTGGGCGTCTTGCGTCTATTCTGTGGGCGTCTTGCGTCTGCGTCCAGTGCCCGCATCTTGCGTCCAACGAAAACTGCGTCCTCATGGACGCAGTCGTCGTGTTGCATTTTCATCTATTTTGAAAATACAATGCAGCATATCAGGCAGGCAGCAGTTTATTAATCTTAAATACCGGCAAAACTAAGCATTTTATATTTTTTGTGTCATTTATATCCAGTGTAATCGTATTGAAGTCAAGTTGTGTAGTTGGCAACAGTGCACTTGGCAGTCTTTATCGCTTCAATAAAAATATATGTATGTTGGTCGCTCTTGCAATCTTAACAATACGAAACTTTGTATCGAAATTTTTAGACGTAGAAAAGATCTGACTGCTCCCAAAGTAGCAAGGTTTTATATGTTGCATAACAACAAATATAGCGATTAGCGAAAATTGTCGGTGTAAATGAGGCTTATTCTGACCATACAGCGTGGAATTGCGCTGACATGTTATCTAATCGTGCCACAACGGATACACGCTTAATATAATGTATATTAAGCTAATTTCCTAACTTGGTACTCGTTTTTGTTTCCATAAAAGCTTATCATAAACCCGCTACATCCCGAAATGGGATATAAAAAAGCGAGTTAGTTTTCGTAGTTCATCTATAGTCAATTTTTATTTGATTGTGATATTTTGATTTAGTGTAATTAAGATGCAATGCTATGAAAGCTTAATGACATCGCTGGAATGGAATTTATCATTGCAAAAACTGCATTTTGAAAAGGGCGAAAAAGGGTTGCGTTTCCAAGTACGCGCGTATAGTTGTTACATGTAGTTACTAACTGAAATATATCGAGTGCATTCACGTTTGTATAAGCGAGTGCTTTATTAGAGTTTAGAAGCATTTTTGGAAATAAGACACAAAAAAGCGGAACCAAAAAATGTTCCATCTTCCAAATGGTAATTTGAAGGTAATTAGTGGATAATGACCATGTATTAGTATTGAATTTGTTGCAGTGAAAAATCGCAGCTTGTCGAGACGGTCTCGTTCGATTTGTTTTACTCTTGCTGTCGAGAACACCAACGTTCAAGCAATAAAGATGAGTTACCGATCACTGACACGTCAACCAAAACGCATGCTAGTTTTTTAAGGAGGATAAAACCACGTGCATCTTGCCGACAAACAAAGTCGAAAAAATCATAGGATCAAGCAAAACATTGTTCGAAGGGTCACGAGTGGAGATTAGTTATGAGAAGAAACTGTACGAAGCGCTAGTCTTAAAACTCCACGGTAAGTTTTATGTATAACTTAAAGTGCCACTGCAACGAAAAAATTTTTGATCCAATTTTAAACACAACAGAACAACATTTCTAGATGAGTTAAAATGGTGTTTTCAGTTTCTCACAATCTCGTTTCGTTTTCGAGATATTTAGGTTTTTAAAGTATGCAAATTAGATGTCTCTTGACTTCATTTACTCACGAATAATAAATTATATATCTAGAATAATGAATATATTTGGATGTAATGGACCTTTTCTAACTTTGCACGAGTGTAGTGATTAGGTAAACGCACATTACTGTTCGCACTATGCTGTTGCCATGGAGATCGTTCGGATGCAAATGTCTTGTATTTGAAAAACAAAAATTTCTTATTTCTCTCCTATTAAACGATATTTACTTCATTGCACATAATACAATTGTTGCATGTACATTTAGATCGCATTTATTGAATTTAAATTATTATGCAGTGTAAAGGAAAAATGAAAATTAAGATATTTATTTTACAGTTTAAAAGCTTTTATTCCAAAACCGTTTATGTTGCAACAACACAATAGGAATAGTGGTGTGAAGCTACCAAATTGTTACAGTCATGCAAAGTGTGAAAAATTTCTGCCTGCTATTTACAGAGATATTCACCATTTGATAAAAGTAATTTATTATTCGTGAGTAGATGACGTCAGAAACACCTAATTTGCATGTTTTAAAAAACCTTAATATCTCTAAAACGAAACAAGATATCGAGAAGCTGAAAACGCCGTTAAGGCTCGTATGGAAATGTTGTTCTGTTGTGTTTAAAATTGGATGAAAGATTTTTTCGTTGCAGTGGCACTTTAACACTCGAAATAAACTACAGTATACTTTACATGTAACTGCATCCACTCACCCGCGGGCGAACATTGGACACAGACGCAAAACGGACGCAAGGTAGACGCAAAACGGACGTAAAGTAGACGCAAAGAGGACGCAAGCTGGACGCACTTGCAGGCGCCCGCAGACGCAAAACGCACGCAAAATGCCCGCGGGTCGGACGCGGTTTTTGACAAGTTATTTGTATGAGAAGCATAATTGGTACACACAGGCAGCTAAATGAAACTATAGGATTCACTCATTCACTGATTCAATACTTCTGGCGGGGGGGGGGGAGGGAAACTCGCTTAAAACGATGATATACTGTCCCAGAGATGAGTTCTTTTGTCACACAATCATGTAATTTCCCCATTCGGGAGTCAAATATATATCATTTGAAGGAAACGAGGCTTGTCCGTCGAAAACTGGTCATACGTGAATCGGATGTTTTTTTATTAAATCTTGGATAGAACACTGCGACCCTTGACAATATAGTTTAGCGACTCGTTTTCATGAAAATGACTAAATTAATAAAGCAATTCGCAACTAATGCAACTTGAACGAAGTTTAATTTAATAATGTTTATGAAAAAATTAATACAGTTAGTATAGTTTTTTAATTTTCCCGAATTTAATAACACCAAATGCGATCCAAAACATAATATGAAAGAATTACTGTTTAAGATATTTCTATAGATATTCATTCCATGTACATTTGATTGTTAAACATGTAAATGCAGATGTCCGAAATTCATACTATGTTAACTGCAGTAAAAATCGTCTAGCAAAACACAGAAGGAATTTCAAAGTATTAACAAAAAGACATTTCCAGTCTGCCTCGTCCCCAGGTGCTTGGTAATAGAACACGCATTATCTAGACAGTTTACATGACGTACTGCCCTGCGGCGTGAGTGCGCAAGGGACGATGGGATGTGCGTGCGAAGGCTAGCGCCTGGCCGATCTTGTAGCTGTCATGGCGGACAACGAGATCTTCGAAACGGAAGCATTGAAGAATCCATTCGATTACGACAAGCGACCGGTTCATGTAGTATTCTAATGGTAAGCTGTAAAACATGGAATCTGGAATTTGGAATCTTGGAATCATGGAATCTTGGAATCATGGAATCTTGGAATCTTGGAATCATGGAATCTTTTTGCTTGTATTAGCGCAATTTAAAGATGCAATTTTCTCCTTTTGAAGGATGTGAAGAAGTGGATTACTTAGTGATGTTGTTTCATAACACATTTGTAACTGAGTTACTCTTTTTATATTCTTCAAAAGGAGAAAGTTACGTTTAAAATCGCCGCGAAAATCACCCTTTACCATGTCTTTAGCTATCACCATAATATAACTGAATGACACAGAGAATGACAAATTGCCGATGTTTCGAGCGCATATATTCTAAGCAGCAGCTGCGACTAACTGTAACAAAGCAAAGGACAAGGATTGCCGAAGGCTATGTTACCGAAGTTTTGCGAAGTATTATATATTTTTGTATTGGTGCGGTTTTGAAATTTTAACCACAGACTTCAGTTCGGCTTGGTTACTTAACACGTGGAGATACAAATTAAAGCATATACCAAATTAATTTCATTAGCCCCTTGCATTGTGTTACAGTTATAAAATCACAGATTTATAGATGATGTCAATTGCATCATAATTAGGATTCCGCAATTGAAAATGAACTGCCTTACTGCAGCAGTTTTACAGTATATATATATTAACATGAAACATTGAGTTAATTAAACATTCACAGATCTGGCGTGGAGTGGCCCTCGAAACTTGGTCCCGTCAAATGCAATTTAGTAAGGCAAGACGCCTCAAACGCCTAGTATTTCTTTCAAACAATATGGCAATAGTGAAATCTTCCTGGTATATAGGTTTAATTAAAATGACGCTTGTGAAATACAACAAGCCGACGAGCTAGGCTTAGCATTGTTCGCTGTTTCCTTCCGCACAGTTGAGTAGGTGTTACGTTACGTTTTGGTCGCAGCTGCTGATTAGAATATATGCGCTCGAAACATCAGCAATTTGTCATTTTCTGTGTCATTCAGTTATATTATGGTGATAGCTAAAGACATGGTAAAGGGTGATTTTCGCGGTGATTTTAAATGTAACTTGCTCCTTTTGAAGGATATGAAAGAGTAACTCAGTTACAAATGTTTTATGAAACAACATCACTAAGTAATCCACTCCTTCACATCCTTCAAAAGGAGAAAATTGCATCTTTAAATTGCGCCAATACAAGTACAAAGATTCCATGATTCCAAGATCCAAGATTCCAAGATTCCAAATTCCAGATTCCATGTTTTACAGCTTACCGTATTCTAATAATGAAATATTGTCATATATTCATACCTTGTATAGATAATCCCTCAACAGCCTGGTTGACATCCTTAAGTGTTGCCATATTGAATTCGTTAAAATGTTCAAACGGCATTAAAAATTAATGCGATTATGATCACATGTTTGAAAAGTATGCAAATAAGATTGAATATAACGGCGTCGAAGAAAACAGAACGAAAAACGGACCGAACTTGCCGAAAAACCACGATTTGCAAGAAACAGACGTATTTTGCAAGAAACAGAACATGATTTCCCAGGCACTCCGCAATCTCCCCTCCGCATCCCATCGTCCCTTGAGCACTCACGCCGCAACGGGGTACGTCATGTAAACTGTCTACATAATGCGCGTTCTATTACCAAGCGCCTGGGGATGAGGCAGATTTCCAGTTATAACTGTATTAGGATGGCGTCATACTACCGCCAGTAATCGTGTACCTCGTAGTTTCGATATTGAAGTAATATCCAACAAGCAACATGCTGATTATTAAACTGAAGATCGAACATTTTTATATAATTTGGAAAATTTATACAATTTTGACATTGTAAAGTAAAGTAAAGTAAAATGGCATTGAATATGCATTGTCTTCTCTCGTGCTTCTGACCATGCGTAATTATTGACATAGAGGAGTAGGGGAAGTAACTAAATGCAATATACTACGCAACATTAAAGACAGTAACTAACAGTAAAGACATTAATCTTAGAATAGAGAGTTTATTTTCGATCACATTCACCCATTGTTGATTGGTTTAAATCGGATGATTTGGAATGTCAGAAATCAGTGGATTTAAGATAGCGCGCGTATTGTTGTCCTTGGAGCGCAGCATTGTGCATTATCGTAAATGAAGATGTTCTTGTTCAACTGTACTTAAAGACTCTATCGTGCATGGCTCAAGCGAATTTTAGCAATACCTGTACATATTCGCGCTTCAGCAGATAACTTCATTCCTGCAGCTAAACGAAAGGGCTAATAAGGTCGTTTACAATGACCCCTGCAGACACACCAAATGATAAACCTGCCAGAAGTTTGTTGGTGCGTTATGGTCGTAGGACAATTATGCTCGTTCCTGGCCCGGCTACATCCACCCGGGTATAGAAGAATCGGGCGCATTCTTGCTTTGAAACAGAAATCTTGAAATTAGTACTGCCTTATAATTGCGATTTCGTGCCACGTAAGCAACCATTCATAGCACATATTGGTTCAATGGTCGTACTATTTCACCTAACAACATATTAAAAACATCAGAGAGACCAAAGACAACGTACAATTTATTCTGTAGGTGGTTTGTCTGCTCCTAGCAAATTAAAGAAGTCCTCCATTATTCTGAAAGGAAAGATTTCCTTCATAAAGCAACTGAAGAAATGGTTGGGAGAGAAGTGTAAATGGAATCTTTGTTACCGGGCGTCAAGGGATGGCTGGCGTTCCCAAGATTTTCACAGTCACTGTGACAATAAAGGACCGACAGTAGTTTTGGTTACAGCCAATGATTGTATCTTTGGTGGATACACGGACCAAAACTGGGGAGGTATGTGAGATAAAATTTATACATCAGCAAATACATTAGGAAAATACAGATTAGCCTGGCGAACTGATTTAAGCCATATGCATGGATATATCTACTATAAGATGGCTCGCATCTTTGGTGGATGCACGGACGAATACTGGGAATTAGGAATGTAACTATAAGCATTTTAATCTTAGTCTTTCTCTTGCAAACTCAGGGTTTCTTATTTCGTTTTGATATATGATACTCGAACTTTGCGAGCCGTTGCGAGCGACATATTAGAGTCGCAAGACTCGCAGTTTGCGAATAGCGAGTAATTACGAGTGGCGAGTCAATACGAGTACCCGTTTCATCCGCGAACTCGGAGCCGGTACTGCAACAATGATAACTAATGATTTATATTTTTGTTTTCCAATCTCGTTATTAGTATATATTTTGAAACTGTGTTTGTAAATGCAACACTGCAGTTGAGTTAGGTGCGCGTGGTTCCTATGTAGGGAGAACTACGGTGGCCGGTAAGGGCCACCTCTGCTGCATGGAAATGCGGTTGTGCTGCAAGGAGATGCGACTGTGCTGCAAGGAACACGGCTGTGCTGCAAGGAAACAACGGCTGTGCTGCAAGGAAACACGGCTGTGCTGCAAGAAAACACGGCTGTGCTGCAAAGTAACACGGCTATGCTGCAAGGAAAAATGGTTGTGCTGCATAGAAACACGGCTGTGCTGCATAAAATGCGACTGTGCTGCGTAAACTGATAATGTTCGTACAAATGATACAAACACACAAATAGTTAAAAATAGAAAGTTGTCTGTCAGTAACCGACCTTCCACATGCAAACACAAACGTTTCTATGAGAAATATGCGTCTTAGCTCTAAACCTGCTTGTTCTAAAGACAAAATCGTCTTCAACGTGCAAGTGTCTGTTGTTTTGTAAATTATAGATTATCCCCTCCCCCCTTTTGTAATTACTCTATAAAGCATACGGGGGGGGGGGGAAGAATAGTTTTATGACACCACGAGGTCAACGTCGAAAAGTTGCTTTATTAAGAAAGAAAAGGTTTTTTATTTGTACGTCGAAGCGATGTAAGTTGTAAGTCTAACATAATGAAATTGTGTTACTACCTGAGCCGTATAGTTATATATAATTATGTTATCCACCTGAATTTTCCTTTTGGGCTAGGATTAACCAACAGGGCTGATAAATGTAGTCACTGGTTTAAACCTGGTCCAGCCCAAGATTTTTTCATGTACACACTAAAAATATTTACCAAATTGTTACCATATATAACCCTTGCAATGTCATTTCATATAGGTTTAAATGAATTTAAATTAATATAAATTTTGTCCAACTATTGCTACCACAAGCCTCAAATACCTCTAAGTAGATTCATGGAATCATAGAATAAGATTAAGTTTGTCTCTTAGTGATAATGCAAACAAATACTACTTATACTATGGTTGAAGGCATCTAAGTGCAAATTAAGTCATTACATACAAACAATGTCTCTAGGCCTGCCAATCACAGCTGTCAAATAGCTTTTGAAATGATTGTATAATATATGTCACTATTGACTCCCTAACACACTGATTGCCATATGGTAGGGCATTTTACTTCAAAGAGGAAAGCCTGGCCAATCAGTAATGAAAAATGTATGGGCCATAACTGTGCAACACGGCCATAACTAGAGTGTTATTTTGTGGAGCATATTGACATTAATATTTGTATTCTACCCGAATAATGTTTATGATCCTTATCTAGTTTTTTTATAATTATATAGATCATTTGATATCAATGAACGAATTGGATGAAAAAGATATAATACAGTGTTACTTCAATCGTGGCTTCACCTATGAAGTAATACTTCATTTCTTACAAAAGCATCATGGGTTATCAATAAGTTTACGTACTTTAAAAAGAAAACTTAATAAATTTGGGTTTAAGAGACGAAATAATACCATAGATGATGAAACAATTAGGAATCTAGTTAAAATTGAAATGGAAAATGCTGGCGAACAATCTGGTTACAGAACAATTTGGCATGCACTTAGACTTGTTCATAATGTTCATGTCCCAAGAGACTTAGTTGCACGTCTTCTCAAGGAATTGGGTCCTCAGGCAAGCATTGCTTGAAGATCTAGAAAATTACAGAGGCGAAAGTATCTGTCACCAGGTCCAAACCATTGTTGGCATGTGGATGGTGAGCTAAAAACTCCTGCTTAATCATAGACGCTAAATACTTCCAATGCCCTATTGATTAGATAGTTCCAAGTACCAAAATACAGTCTTTCTAATGCAGCAGTTTTGAGTGATACACAACACACCTCCTCCACAGACCTTTCAATGTGGAGAAGTAAGTACCTACAGAGGTAGATAGGTTTGGAGATTGGTAGAGGAGGTAGATATGCAACCACCCAGTGCAAAATGCTTGCCAGCAATAGCTGACAGTCCTTGCCAGCCAGTTGATGGCTGAAAACACAGAAAAGTACTGGCACTAGTTGTCCAATAGAACATGCCTGTCAAATGTTGGGATCCTTGGTAGCGGCACTACCTGCAAGTGCCTGAAGCTAACTGAGATCCTTAAGTTGCAAATAACAAGTGTTGTGTGGTTTGACTAATTCAAGCAAAGTGTACAAGTTTGAACCACACAGAGCTAACTGCAATTTTTCCCGGCTACCTGCAAAAAATCCAAATATACAGGCATGCAATAGAAATCCATGTTTCAATCCAGATTATATTATCAAATTTCTTGCGAAATATAATTCCTTTGTTTTTAAATTTCTGGTAGACTTATAATTTTCTCTATTAAAGACAGTTATTACTAAGTTTCAACACATTTCACAAAGGAAAACAAAAGATATAAGTGATTAACATCAGCAAAATGGATTTCTATTTGGCAGCTAGTTCCAGGCCTTCTACTCACGTTCAGATCAGCTAGAGCAATAGCTGTTTTTGACGCTCGATTGCTGCACTCAAATGGAAAAAAAAACAATTATTGCAGCTGTCACTAAGCATTTTGCTGTGGTCACTTGTCACTTGAAACTGCTGCAAGCAGACCTTTCCAAACAAAAAGAATATAGTTAACTTATGTGCATTCATTGTTAATAGGTTATGACAAGTTGAAACCATTTGGCTTTCCTGTCCACGCCGCTATAGATGGTTACAGCAGAAGAGTATTATGGTTGGAGGTAGTGCGGTCCAATAATTCGCCTGATGTTCCTGCGCGACTTTTTCTTGACAGAAAAAGGTTGGCGGATACCCTCTCTTAATAAGAACTGACTGTGGAACAGAAAACGGAAAGATGGCTGGGATACAATGTTATTTTCGATCTGAGGGAGTTGACGAACTGGCTGGTGAGAATGCTCATCAATTTGGCTCATCAACAAGGAACCAGCGAATTGAAAATTGGTGGTCCCACTTTCGAAAAGGGCGATCGCACTGGTGGATCAACTTTTTTAAAGATATGTCGAGCGCAGGTTTATTCGAGCTGGCCAATGACCTCCAGAAGGAATGCCTCTGGTTTTGTTTTTATTCAGTTTTAAACGAAGACTTTCAGAAAACCAAAGATGCCTGGAATTCACACCACATACGACCTTCGAGGAGGGAATGCCTTCGTACCGGTAATAAACTGCAGTAGTTTTGGTAGAGAACCTGCAGGGTTTTCTAAAAAAAACATATACAGGAATATCAACGTACGTCTTTCCTTAATACCTATAGCCGCGCTGCATGTGCTCATATCCTGACCCGGGGAAATCTGAGCACAATATATATGCCATGCACCTATTACCGTCAATTATTTCACATTTCAAAATCGCATCAAATTTACTTATATGCCCAGTAATTATATGCGAGATAATAGGGTACTATATAATCTTAAATTAAGTTCTAAACGAATTACAAATGTAATGCATATACAATAAATATCTATTATATTTATAGGAAGACGATTTGACCAAAAACCATTCCGTTTACTGTTCATGCGACAACGGAAAAAAGTATATATTAAACGACTTTACTTCATTTTTATGATGAGAAAATTGTGTGAGAGCAGAAACTATGTAACCGAAAGGCTTTTGCATTGACTCTCGTTGTATCTTTCGCTCGTACTGTATCTTTCGATTGACTGAAAAGTGATCACACAACGTCACTTAAAGTGCTACTAAACCCAAAATGGGTTTTTGATGATTCAGATAGAGCTAAAAAAGTTAGTTAATACTTTCTAGACTAGTTTTTGCGTACAACTTTTAGTTTTCAAAATATGACGGCTCAAACAATGAAATTTGAGCTGTTTTACAGAAAAAAGTGCGCACTTCGTTCGGCCCGTCGGGGGACTGGATCCGGGGAACTCATTTTCGACAAGAACTAGGGATTTCTATTGTGAGAGACAAAGCTTTCGCGACTTTCGGTCAAAAAATGCCCAAACGATGTGTTGTTGGGGGCTGTTCGAACACTGCCAACCAAGAAGAGGGAATTTCTGTGCATGAAATACCTTTTTGGGGTGAAGAATCGCCGGTATTGGCCAAACGGAGGGGCAAATGGGAGAAGTTTGTCAAGAGCACGAGACAGAAATGGACGGCAACACGTGGGACTGTTGTGTGCTCGAAGCACTTTACTGAAGATTGCTTCGAATACGGCTCAGACACGGTTGAAAAGTACAAGACTCCAAGGCTAAAGAAAGATAATTTAGGAGTATGCGTCTTTCCTACGTTGGCCACGAGTGCTGAAACAAGTGTGGAAAGTAAGCGCACGGGACGTGCAAAGCGAAGGCAGGAAAGCAAGGTATTTATCTGTCTCTTCACATATTAAGTAACATGAATAACATCATATACGCTCATTCATGTAACGTTATATTCGTTTATATAATCTCATAGACTTGCGTCAATAAAACATAAAGTGGAATAATTATACTTATTGCGTCAATTTGCATTGTAAATATATTCTTGTTCAAAAATTTAATAACATTCATGCGGCTTTTATAGTTTTATACTACACCTCTACAGTTTCTGCTCTGGAATCGCGAAATTTGATATATATAATTGTTGTCATATCTTATCTTAACTCGGCAGGCTGTTGATGAAGAAAGCTCTGGAGTTCAAACTATTGCTGTTGTGTCAGAGACTACAGAGAGTGGTGTGCCAAGCGAAGAAGGAACGATGGTAGGACTTATTTTAATTTAAGTCTCACAAACAACGCATGTTACTACTACAGTATGTATATGTTGACTCGTGTGTTTTCATAAATTTATAGATTGTTGGTGAAGAGAGAGGAGAGTCAACTTCATTACAGCAAGTAGAAAGTGAAGCGTTGGTAAGTTGTAAAGTATAGATGACATGTGAAACTCAGGATATATGACATTTGCATTCAGTTTTTTGTTTTGTTTTTATAGTATGTAGAATTAGAGGCTTGCGAAAATTGTAAGTTACTGAAGAAAGAAAACCAGAGGATTCACGTTTGGTGGAAAAAATCAAAGCATAATTTACATTTGGCCAGAGTGGAATTGAAAACTCTTAAGGCCAGTATTGCAGGTAAGGAATATGCATACATTCCGATTATATGTCTAAACCTTCTATATTTATTTAAAAAGTGTGACAACATATATATTTTTTGTCTTTTATGTGCAGGTCAGACAGGTGAAAGTCATCTTGGTAGTGAGGTTCATGATGATGATGGTGATGATGGTGAATACGATGATGAGAATGATGAATCTGAAATTGAAGCAGAGGAGTATTCAAACAACGATAACAATGTTGAGATTGAGACTGAGACTGAAACATCAGATTCTGAACCTGACAAGGATGCAAGTGGTCAGTCACAAAGGTAGACATTTAGTTGGTCAATTTCTAGTTAAATTGTGATATTCATATTTCTAATTTTTATTAATGAAAATGGTATTTCAGAATTCCCCAGAAGGAGTACAATATAAGAACAGAGCCAAAATTCATCGTGTTCTTGACACAGCTGTTGACTCTTTTCCAAATTTGCCGAGCATGTAAGTCGGACAAAGCATTGACAGAAGTACATGCCCATGGCACTATAACTGAGGTTGTCACAATATGTGTCAATCCAGAGTGTGGAAAGCGGACATCCTGGTACAGCCAACCCAATTTCCCTGGCACAAAAATTGCAGCTGGCAATTTATTGCTTGGTTTTGCCATCCTTGTGGCAGGTACCTCAGCAACCAAGGTTTTCAGGGTTTTTCAGCACATGGGATTGACCTGTGTTTCACTAACGACTTTCTTTAAGTATCAACGAGTAAGTAAAATAAATACTACCTGTAAATTTTACACAAATCTACTAACACATGGTCATTTTTTATATAACAAATTAATATTTTTTTTGCATGATGTAAGGGTCACAGGGTGTATTACAGTGTATATGATCTGTGCAAGTCACTTTTCATAAGCTAACTATTGAAATATATTGTTTGTAGGAAAAATTGTTCCCTTCAGTATATCTTCATTGGAAGAAATATCAGGCTGGATTAATTGAAGAAGTAAAAAAGCAGGGGAAATTGGTTATTGCAGGTGATGGACGGCATGACAGTATGGGTCACAGTGCCAAGTACTGTGCCTATACTGTTTTTTGTTGCACATTACCATTTATTATTCATTTTTCCTTGGTGCAGGTATGTGGAGTACATGATATTGTTTATATTCTATAAAAATAAATATGTTGTTCTGCAGTTATATTGAGTTTCCTGTTGTACATGTGATCAATTGGTACAAGTTTTATAAATTTATATTTATAATTTATTTTACCAGAGAAACGAAGTTCGCAGCAGTCCAGCTATGGAGTTTGCTGGTTTTTCCAGAAGCATGGAGTATCTCCTTGGTTTGGGTTTGTTGCTGAAGACGTTTATTTCCGACAGACATTCAGCAATTTCAAAACATATGAGGGAAAAGTTGTCTGACATTCATCATTATTTCGATATAT
This sequence comes from Muricea muricata, assembly GCA_963855995.1. Classification (NCBI taxonomy): domain Eukaryota; kingdom Metazoa; phylum Cnidaria; class Anthozoa; order Malacalcyonacea; family Plexauridae; genus Muricea; species Muricea muricata. The sequence goes on from OY979719.1 coordinate 12,476,335, forward strand.
GGCATTTAAAGAAAAGTATGTATAGTACATGTATGTTAAAATCTCTTTGCAGAGTTATATGTACAGCATGGACAGATTTTTAGGGGGTTGGCACCCCTTCTAAAATGGTTTGACAACTGCCTTGCCCCCATGAGAAAGTAACCTCATAACTGACGACCCCTCCCTCAAAGTTATTGGGCACCCACTAAAAATTTCTGCTCCTCCCCAAACAAAATGTAAAAATCTGTCCCTGACATGGTCTACTTTTGGTATGCAATACATCCTCATAAATTGGTAATTTCACATAAATTCTTGTACATGTATTCTAAATTTAGAAGTAACAAAATTGTTGATGAAAATTGCAAAAGTAAGTGGATGTGAGGCTATTAATGAGTGGATAAAGCCTTGCACCAGGCATCTCTACTGGAGTGCAAGAACTACTCGCGATGGAAATGGTGAAGTTATCTGGGCCAAATTTTCATCGTTTTTAAGCCATGTTATAGACAAACATGAAAATCAGGACAACCCAGTATTTAACAAGTGTAAGCATGCTGCTGAAATCGAGCCACGCAAGTGGTTAGACAAAGGTACAATTTTTTGTTTGTCTTTATTGTGTTTGTTTAACTGACGGACATACCTACTGAAACATCAAAAGATTCTTACACTACAGTGTTGTAAGAATCACACCAAACTGCATTTCAAAAACAATCTTTTGATGTGAGATTGAAACTAGAATTAGTGAAGTTGCATTTTTTTAATGCAGTAATGTAATTTATTATAGATTCAATTGCATATGAGAAAATGTATTATTCTTTAACCAATCAAAGGTTAAAGAAAGGGATTATGCAAGCATCACCAATGGATCAAACAAGTTGCCTTGAAGGCTTCCATTCCGTGTTGAATCAATTCTGTCCAAAAATGATTGGTTACTCATATACAGGAATGTTTTGCAGGTATATTATTTACTCTATATGTTACATTTAAAAAAAAACATTTTCCATGTTGATATACAATTAAATGAACACTAGTGGAAATTGGAAAAACAAGAAATTGTGTGACGACATGAATGTTTTAACACAAATTTTGAGTTTTTCCCATTTTCATTAGTACGTGTTGATATAACTGTATATTAATAAGCAAAATTGTTTTATATTTCTTTTAAAATGTAGCACAAAAAATAGTGGTGGGAAAATTTCCGTGTTGACATTTAAGTTATGTCAACACAGCTCTTAACCAGTCAGGGTTCAGAATTCACAAATGATATATTATAATTATGCATGTTACACAAGACAGATTTTCTGGAAGGGGGTACATACCCCTCAAGAATGTTTGTGTGGCACGTGTGCCCTCCCTTACCACATCCCACCAAGAAAGTGTGCAAACATAAGGCCTCTCTAAAAAGTAACCCACCCCATTTGTGACCAGCTCACACTCAAAATATTGGACACTTGAAAATTATCTACTTCTAGAATAATGTACAAATCCATGCACATGAGCAGATTAAATGCAGTGTGTTGCTTTTTTATTGCAGGCATGCAATCGCAGTTATGCATTTTAATAAGAATCTATGCCATGAGAAGAAAACAAAAGATGGTGTGGAACGATACAATGTGGTATATCCAAAATTCATGAATGGGGAAGCTGTTGTTCGAAAGATTACAGTGCAACAAAATTTTGGTATGCATGAACATATAGTCAGATCTAAAGAATGAATATTGTCCAACCCCCCATTTTCCTATACACAGGGGTCTTGGTAAAATTGTAGGTTTTCTATATTTCAATGCAATTCTTGGGTTTCATGTGGGATTATAAATTTTACTGGTGGTTAACTCCAAATCCATATATACAGTCATCAGAGGAAAATAATATTTCACTGTAGGTGTTGACCTGGTGTTAGGCAGCAAATGTGTGCAATTTTGTGAGACTTGCTCACTACAATACAGCATAATCCTCAGTATATTTTGGGTTGACCCCCATTCATATTTACAGCAAAATGTCCTGGTGAAACCCAAGAATATAGTGCAATAATTTGAACTTTTTATTACAGGTTATGTTGAGGATATATTCGAAACATTAGTAGAAGCTGTTGAAAAGGACAAATTACAAGATGCCATGATTGAACTGAAGGCACAAGTACCACCACCCATGAATACCATGCTTGTGAAACAACCACGGGAGGAAGCTATTCAAAAGAAGAAAGCAAGGGATAACATGCAGCTTTCGGATGTCCCTCCTACTAACCCAGGTAAAGACTGTTACAAATCCTGTGAAACATAATACAACATGTGTACAACATATACTTATTTTGTGTTTAATACCCTAAATACAATATTTTTTATTTTAGTTGGGCTGATCCTGCAGCTGTAAGGGCTGATCCTGCAGCTGGAAAACAAAGGAACCCTCCAAAGTGCACTTTGTGTAAACAACCCATGAAAGGCCACAAAAATGTTACAAGTTGTCCGAGAAACAAAAAGGATTAGAAATTATGGCTTTTTAAAATTAAATGAACATTTTTCAATTTTTTGTGTTATTGCATTGTATTTTTGCCAGTTTGTAACGTCTGCAGTACAGTAAAGCATTAGTAAAGCAACCAGGGGAGGTTAGCGGACTGTACACAATATTGGCCTAGTATTTAGTAACAACAGTTTTTCATGTTTTTGTTTTTCTAAGTGTCTATTCACTTTCTTCGCTGGTTTCCAATTCTTCATAGCCTGCAAATTTCTCATCTTCGATTTCATGAGTTGAACGTATGATATGGTATGCACAAGCAGGCAATGGTATTCTCTTGTCTTTCAATCGACCATGTACCATACGTGTAAACTGCCTGTAAGCAACACCTCGAAGAAATCTGAACAAAAAAGATCCATGCACATGTAAATATGTATTTGAATGAACAGGTTATAAAAAATCTCAAGTATTTTTAATATTAAATAAAGAATCAGTCTCTTACTTTTGTTTCCCACCACTTTGGCTGTAACTCTTACCATCACGAGTTTTATAATTATCGGCTGCTATTTCTAATGACCACATGTTAAGGCAAACAGCAGGAAATCCAGGATGGTCCACGATGCATTTCAGGGTTTTTTTGTGAAAATTTGAGATGAATTCAACACAATTCTCAATTTCTTTGCAACAATTACATTCCTTTGCATTTTGTAACAGTTCAATCCTACAATTTCCACAAGAACACCTATTTAAAAAACAACACAATTATATGCATATACATACACTGACATGGGAACAGGCAAGATCAAACAAAAATTACATAATGCAGAACGACAGAATTTACCATGAAGTAACAGGCTCGTTTCCATTTAAACGAAGTTGGAGCTGTTGCTGTCTTTCCTCGTCTTCTTCTCGCCTTCGAAGATAATCTGCCAACCATGCTTCGTCCGCCATTGGCTCATCAAAATATGCCTCAATGTCGCTATTGTCATCCATGTTGTCATTGTCGCTATTGGCATTGTCTTCATCATCGCTTTTCTCGCTTCCTTTTAGCTCATCTTCTACTTCGTATAGATTATTAGCTGATACATTGCTGTAGCTACTCGAATTCGAACGTGAGCTGGACATTTCTTCCTTAATTTTGAAGTCCTGTAGTATTTTGTGTGTGTGTTTTTAAAACTGTAATACAATTCTATAGTAATTGCAAAATGATCGTTCCCCGGATCCAGTCCCCCGTAGTGCGCACTTTTTTTCTAAAACTGCTCAAACTTCAATGTTTGAGCCGTCATATCTCGAAAACTAAAAGTTTTACGCAAAAACTAGTCAAGAAAGTATTAACTAACTTTTTTAGCTATATCTGAATCATCAAAAACCCTTTTTGGGTTTAGTAGCACTTTAAGAGGAGTCAAATCTCCGCGACTAACAAAGAGTCTTACCTGGATCCTCACAATCCTCGACGTAGTCGGAAAAAAACTTGAATATATTAATTTGAACTTCTTTGTAATTAGAACCTGCTTCACTAAAATTTCAAACTATATTTTCGAGGAATATTTCAGCATCGACTGAAAACGTTTCAGAACTTGTAAACACTTGTTCCATTAGTTTGGCATTCTGCTTGACACAACCAAGCATCCCAAACGAACGCAAACCCTCTACCATCTGATCTAACATGGGCATTTTTGTACTAAATTCGTACATAAGAATTGACCTAAGAAATGTAAAAAAAAATCAAACTCGTGACATTGAGGATGAAACGGGCAAAACATTTACAAGAAAATAATAACAAACTGAGGCTGAGAAAAACTGTTTAATCCTTTTTAGTCTTGTGGATTTGAGAAAAGTTTAGTATTTGACTGCACTAATAAATTAGCCAATTTACCTTCCTGTAAGATTTTTTCATGGTTTTTTTGACCTCGAGGTAGTTTACCACAATGAAATAATAGCATTTTGAAGTTGAAATTGGGCAAAAAAATGGTCATAGAATTAACTGGTTCTTTAAATAGTGTATTAAGTCGATAAGGGTGAAGACCTATATATAGAAAATAATAGATGGGTGCTTAAATATACTGGATTTATTTGTGTGTTGAACATGATATCTCGCGAGTGAACGCAGCGAGCGAATGTTATAAGCTGTAATTAATTGATTCATAATTGGTTGAAATGCGATAAATTTTCACATGTTAAATTTTGGTATTAAATAATATCAAATGTGAGATTCAGAGCGTGAAACCAGGTATAGTATCCAATTCAAAGTTAATGCACTTCGACATTATACATTTCTCAAGAATCAAGTATCATTTACCTCACAATGGCATCTCTGGAAGCCAAAGTTTCTCTTGACGGACCTCCCCTATATCCCACTTTCTCAAGAATTTCGAAAACTTCGTCTGTCATTATAGTAGTTCTAACGTCTTCATCATTATTGCATTCACGTAACTACAAAGCAAAGCACAAAAGCTATACTCGTTCATTTGTCTAACGATATACAATTACACGATGCACAATTTATTTATTGTTATTAGTGTGCTTTACAAAATATAGATGTAGTTAGTGCTTTCCACAAACTTATGAATTTATCATTTATGCTAAATTAAACGAAATCAAATTGGTCGATATTTGCATATGTATAACTGACAAGTTTTCTAATGGTAGTTATATAAAACTGAGAGATCAGAAGAATATTAATTGTATTAAAAAAATTATCGCCAGTTACCTTATTGACGGCATTTTTCATGCGGAGATTTTCCACAATTTCGTCTGCGTCATCCGTTTTAACACTTCCAACACCACTCACTATGTAGGCATACGTTGAAGAACTTAGAAAGGAAGGTGCTGGGCCACCTTGAACGACCGAGCTACCCATCAATTCGCCAGCTATTTTGAATTCTTCTTCCGCAAGAGCTGCCATATTTACCACCGGACAACCATTGGAGAACAGCCTTCGGCCAACTTGTTCTAATGCCTCTGTTTCAAAAAGTCATTATTATCAGTGATGTTATTAAAGTCATCAATCGAATCTTTTCAGTTGTTCCATACAGACAATAAGCGTTTGATGAATGAGCTGCTATTTAGTTGCTTCGTCTGGTTGTTTCTAACAGCTGAAGGCAGAGTTGAAACGAATGAGTTTACTGAGTATTTCCTCAGGCTAGTTGGCTTCAACAGTGCATATAAGAAACTAAAAAAACTCAAGGTGCTTGAACGAAAAAGCTACCTTATACCTATTAGCTGTTAACTTTTTAAAAAAATATTTGACAACTTAATTTAATATTTTAGCATAAATTTTCTCGCACCACATTTTCCTGGTTTAATATTTTTACCACCCACATAAACTGCCTCAAAACTGGTTTTACAGCTGGTTCACGTGAGGAAAAAACAAATACTTAGATGATAATTTCCAAAAGCACACGAGAACTAACTGTAAAACTCAGTATACAGTGCATACCTGAATAAAATTCACGCCGTGGTCCGCCATCATCGACAGCAGGCTCTCCAATGAAAGTTACTTTCAGCATCCCGTTTGGGATAAACTTTCGATGTGGCTTTCGACGTGCAGCGACATAATCCTGAAAAGCGTATCGTCTATGAACAGACAATCTATTAACATTCTGGTCAACATTGTTCTGAAGAGCGGTTATAGCTTCTTTAATTTGTTCTCTTAATGTGTTTCTAGCATTATCATCTCCGTTGCCAGACTGGAACTTCCAAAGGTTTTTCAGAACAGAACAGATTCATGTCCTCCTCAATACTGGGTATTTCGAATTCTGTTTCAAGATCTGTTGTGCCAATAGGATCAAATTGGGATGCGCACACATCAGCGTGTATTTCAATCTCACCAACTGAAAACTGTTTATAGCATGTCGGGCACGCGAATGAAACACTCCTCTCTGTAGTTGGCTGGTAAATACATGTGCTTGTACCTGCACGATCAGGGATTTCTACACGATCAGGGACTTCTACACGATTAGAAATATTCTCGTTTTCATTTAATAAGAATGGGCGAATAGACTGCGTGTTTTTAAAGTTAGGAGCTAAGTTCCTGCCACTGTGCGACTCAGGCTGATCGTTTCCATATTAGATCTCCAAACTGTCTTCCGAATTGATATTTGCTTCAAACTTTTTAAGACAATCCACATGGCATAGACAAAAGGTTATCCTTGAATATGGTTTTCCTAAGTCCTTTTTGTATTCTTTCAGAGAGAAGAACTCGCTAGATCCTGGGAGTAAATTTACTACAGAGTTGTCTGGATAAAGCAAAACAAAGGATTCCATATTCCCATTAAACGAACAAAGGATTCCATATTCCCATTAAACGAACGAAAATGCTTAATGTGCTTCGTTAATGCCACTTGTAGTAGATCATTCGCCTTAATGTTATCATTGACAGCAACTGGAAGAGTTCTTCCTTTTAACAATTTAAGGATACCATCTCCGCTAAATTCTTTGATACCGATTTGAATTTTAACAACTTCTGGCTTGTCTTTTTCCTTGGTGTTGCAAGATTTAGCCTTCTTTGGTAAAACGTTTGTTCTGCTGGATTCTTTCCTTTTTCTAAATTGTTCGTACGTTAGAGGGTGGCGATTTCCTGTACTCTCAGACTCATGTTTTGAGGAAGTAGAAGCTTGAGTTATATTAGATAAATCTGAAAAATCATTAAGAAATACTAGTTAAAACTTTCATCCTCAATGTCCAGAAATAAAACTTTCAGACTGTCAAACATCTAACCCTTATATATTTTCAATAAATACAGGTATTCAACATTTAAGTTTTTTTAGTAGAGAAAACATCGAAAGTTACATGTCGACAACTTATTCCACTTTTCCAGCAATCACTGTCAAGCAAAGTTCAGAAAACAGGTGTGAAAGTCAGCTTTGCACTATAATTTGCCTCATGTTGTTTGGTACCATATAACTCATGTGCATTCTGTGAACTCATGTGTAGATAATTATTGTTAAAATTTTATGATGTAAATAATGCATGCATAAAATCTGAATTTCATGTAAGATAGATGTGCAGGACCCCACTGAAAATCACTTCGGTGACGTGGGTATCCTGGATAAATATAGTTAATAATAATAATAATAAAAATAATGCATTAGAGGTTGAGAATTAGTTGAAAACAAAAATGTATTAAAATAGTACAGTTCTAGCTTTCAACCAAAATGTAGTCGAAAACTAGAATAAATTCAAAATGTTTATATTTGAAATGTTTATATTCGAACAGTTTTTAGTTTCCACACAAATTTAATTTTTATGCTGTTTCTGTCATACATTCTTCATGTTCTCTAAACTTTTTCAGTGACCCACATGTGTAAGTCAATATAGTATTACTATTACATGATAATGTGAACATCTTTTGAACTTCTTTGTTTTTTTTTTAAATTTTGCAGCAGCCCTATTCGCTCCCAAAATATTAACTTAAATGAATTAAACATTACATTGAAATCACATTATCTTAGTGACATAAGGTCAACAGGGATTATTTGGGAGCATAAAGTTGAGAGGATAAAGTATTTAATAGGTCATTGAGATTTAAAAAAAGGCTATAACTAATTTAGTTATTGATTTTCCTGTAAAGTCAAATATCTAAGACTACACTGGTTTATTTAAAAGAACAGGGACCCTAGCTATCATAATATTCCTAAGACAAGGAAACCAATGGGGATCATACTAATCAAGACTCTTACTTGCTCTCACAGGTTTTTTACTAGATAGCCTGTGGTTTTAAAACCCTAGCTCTGCTACTCAGGTTGTCTATTACCTGGTGATTAGCAAGGGCCAGCATAGTTGTAAACATACATTTCATATTAACCTGGAGCATTTATTTAAGCTCTACGATACTGGAAGTGCAATTATATATATATACTTCTAGTTTCAGTTTTATTTTATGGATTGGATTGGATTTAAACCAGTGACTTGATTTATCAGCCCTGTTGGTTAATCCTAGCCCAAAAGGAAAATTCAGGTGGATAACATAATTATATATAACTATACGGCTCAGGTAGTAGGTAGCCATGTAAGTTGAATTATGTATTAATCTTTCCACTTCCACATGCAATTATAATATTTTTTTACATGGATATTAATAAATTTGAAACAATGAATACTCTACTTACTGTTGACCAGCATCTTCCCACAATTTGCACAGAAATTTTTATCATCGGGAAAATGTTCCCCACACTGGACACACGATTTCATTATGTTAGACCTACAACTTACATCGCTTCGACGTACAAATAAAAAATCTTTCTTAATAAAGCAACTTTTCGACGTTGACCTGTGGTGTCATAAAACTATTCTTCCCCCCCCCCGGATGCTTTATAGAGTAATTACAAAATGGGGGAGGGGATAATTTACAATTTACAAAACAACAGACACTTGCACGTTGAAGACGATTTTGTCTTTAGAGTTTTATAAAACGTACCTCTCTATAAACACCACAGTACAGACAAATTTCACCTCCGTCACAAATTTCACATACGGCCCAAACAACGAAATTACATCTGTCACACGCATTCTCCCCAGGACTTCCGGTAGAACTTAGCTGGCTTTGGATAATTTAAAAAGCGTACAACTGTAATGCGGGAAAACTGACAGTTTTTTTAACGATAACAAGTGGTTTGGGAACGTTTCTAATTGTCCTTCTTTCAATATTTCACTTTGAAGACATCCCAAAATTTAAAATAATGGTCAAAAATGGCAATAAGGGCAATAATGGTGAAAAAGACCATTTTCTTAAAATGCATGCAGGCGCGGCGGGGGTATGTACTTTATCTTATGCGACTGGAATGGATCCGCGTTACAATTCTATGACATATAGGCGCCAGTCCACATAGGTCAATAAACGATGTATCTATAAATACCATAACCAATATACACACTATAGGTTCTGTAGGTACTATTATTATAGGTTTTATAGGTACTATAGGTTTTATAGGTACTATAGGTACTATAGGTTTTATAGGTAGTATAGGTACTATAGGTACTATAGGTTTTATAGGTACTATAGGTACTATAGGTACTATAGGTACTATAGGTACTATAGGTACTATAGGTACTATAGGTTTTATAGGTACTATAGGTACTATAGGTACTATAGGTACTATAGGTACTATAGGTACTATAGGTACTATAGGTACTATAGGTACTATAGGTTTTATAGGTACTATAGGTTTTATAGGTACTATAGGTACTATAGGTACTATAGGTACTATAGGTACTATAGGTACTATAGGTACTATAGGTACTATAGGTACTATAGGTACTATAGGTACTATAGGTTTTATAGGTACTATAGGTACTATAGGTACTATAGGTACTATAGGTACTATAGGTACTATAGGTACTATAGGTTTTATAGGTACTATAGGTGCTATAGGTACTATAGGTTTTATAGGTACTATAGGTACTATAGGTTTTATAGGTACTATAGGTTTTATAGGTACTATAGGTTTTATAGGTGCTATAGGTTTTATAGGTTTTATAGGTGCTATAGGTTTTATAGGTACTATAGGTTTTATAGGTACTATAGGTTTTATAGGTACTATAGGTTTTATAGGTACTATAGGTTTTATAGGTTCTATAGGTTTTATAGGTACTATAGGTTTTATAGGTACTATAGGTTTTATAGGTGCTATAGGTTTTATAGGTAGTATAGGTTTTATAGGTGCTACAGGTACTATAGGTTTTATAGGTACTATAGGTTTTATAGGTGCTATAGGTTTTATAGGTACTATAGGTTTTATAGGTACTATAGGTTTTATAGGTACTATAGGTTTTATAGGTGCCATAGGTTTTATAGGTACTATAGGTACTATAGGTGCTATAGGTTTTATAGGTGCTACAGGTACTATAGGTTTTATAGGTACTATAGGTACTATAGGTACTATAGGTTTTATAGGTACTATAGGTACTATAGGTTTTATAGGTAGTATAGGTACTATAGGTACTATAGGTTTTATAGGTACTATAGGTACTATAGGTACTATAGGTACTATAGGTTTTATAGGTACTATAGGTACTATAGGTTTTATAGGTACTATAGGTACTATAGGTACTATAGGTACTATAGGTTTTATAGGTACTATAGGTACTATAGGTTTTATAGGTACTATAGGTACTATAGGTTTTATAGGTACTATAGGTTTTATAGGTACTATAGGTTTTATAGGTACTATAGGTTTTATAGGTACTATAGGTTTTATAGGTGCTATAGGTTTTATAGGTGCTATAGGTTTTATAGGTGCTATAGGTTTTATAGGTACTATAGGTTTTATAGGTACTATAGGTACTATAGGTTTTATAGGTACTATAGGTTTTATAGGTACTATAGGTTTTATAGGTGCTATAGGTTTTATAGGTGCTATAGGTTTTATAGGTACTATAGGTTTTATAGGTACTATAGGTACTATAGGTTTTATAGGTACTGCTATAGGTTTTATAGGTACTATAGGTACTATAGGTTTTATAGGTACTATAGTTGCTATAGGTTCTATAGGTACTATAGGTACTATAGGTTTTATAGGTACTATAGGTACTATAGGTTTTATAGGTACTATAGGTACTATAGGTTTTATAGGTACTGTAGGTTTTATAGGTACTTTAGGTTTTATAGGTACTATAGGTCTTATAGGTGCTATAGGTTTTATTGGTACTCTAGGTACTATTGGAACAATAGGTTTTATAGCCAATATATTTGCTAAGTAGGTTAAGGTATTTGTTAAATAGGTTATTCCCCACTGATCAATACGCATACAGTCAACCTAGATCAATTAGTCTGCCTCGTTCCCAGAAAAGGCCCTGGGGGCGAGGATGGTATACAATCAATTTATGGTAATAAGTCAAGTAATAAGTTGTATACCTTGCTATAAACAGGGTATGTACTTCATCTTATAGGACTGGAATGGATCCGTGTGACCAGTGCTAATATATACAGTAGTGATATCTGTTTAGTAGTTATTGCCGTTATGGCGTCATTCCTGTTATTGGTGTTATTGCCGTTACTGGTGTTAATGGCGTTATTGGCGTTATTGCTGTTATTGGCGTTGTTGCCGTTATTGGTGTTGTTAGTGTTGTTGCCGTTATTGCTGTTATTGGTGTTATTGCCGTTATTAGTGTTATTGCTGTTATTGCCGTTATTGCTGTTATTGCCGTTCTTGGTGTTATTAGAGTTATTGCCGTTCTCGCTGTTATTGGCGTTATTGCTGTTATTGGTGTTATTGCCGTTATTAGCGTTATTGCTGTTCGAAATTTTCCGTGTTTACATCGAGTTATATCAACACGGCTCTTAGCCAATCAGTGTTCAGGATTTACAAATGCTATATTATAAAATTGTACAACGGGCTTGTAAATAAAATTGTATTGAGTCGAATTGCTCATTTGTTTTTACTGTACGACGGGCTTCAAGATGCTTCACTACATGCTTGTGCTGTCACAACTAATTACTCTTACTAAGGGAGTGTATATTGATGAAAAAGCCGAGAATATCCTGCATCAATTGCTCGCAGAATATGAAAAGAATCCTGCTGATGGTAAATACGATAACATCATATTAACTTCGAAAAGTTTTTATTTGGTGCCCGATTAGTCATTTTACACTACCATTAATGTGTCCCATCCATAATGTGCAACTAGTTTGTAAAGAATGGCAATCCGTGCTTTCTAAAGAAAATTGTTTAAATCCACGTATGGTATATGATACTGGTGGAAATGTTGTATTCATTCAGAGATATTACGAATGTGCTTCGTCTGGAAGTTCAACGTGGCTGAAACACACCTTTCTTTCAGCATCAAAATCCATTATGGATGCTATTCCACGAAATTTGGCAAATAAGCTCCCAATTATTTTACATTACAAAAGTGCATTGACACATGACTTGCTTGATAATCTCTGGACAAGCATTGAAATAGGACAAAATTTTGTTAAAATTACCGAGCGCTTGGCATCGTTAAACTACCGCAATTTTCAGCGAAGAAAGTTAATTCTTGGAGAGCATACTAGTAATGCAGCTGACCTACAGTCGTTTTATGGAAATGTCTTATATTCTTTTCCTAGTAACGATAAACTGATGCACATATTCCTATGCCATTATGAAGAAACTAAACACATTTTTCATGCTGAAATGCAGAAGTTGACTGGCACCGTAATGTCATTTGACCACACTTTTAAAGTCAGCAAGCATATCGGAATTGTAAGAAATGACAATTCTTTTGTTAAACAATTTGATGGATGTTTTTTCGGGATGAATGGATATGGCGAGGTGGTTGCATGGCGTTTGACAAAGACAACGGGTTTTAAGGAAATAGAAGACTTATTGTTTGACTTAAAAGAACGAATGCTAAACAGCGGCATTAATTTGGAAGTTATAATTCTCGACGACTGTTGTAAAATGCGCAATAGCTATCAAAACGTTTTCGGCGGTAACGTAAAAATTAAACTTGATCTTTTTCACGCGTGTCAACGCGTTATACAAACATTAGATCATTCAATTTGGATGCTTATACGTATACATATATATATATGCGCGGAGTCATCAGTATCGCAGAGCTCTTCTGTTGAGAATGGAAATAACTTGTGCAGCTGGAGCGCAATACTGTGAAAACAGCAATTACCATCTCCGATCACAGTATCCACATCCAAATTGAAAGAGTTTAAGTTTCTTTTTAGGGTTTCTTTGTTTTTGCCCTCCTCAACTGATGCAAATTTGTCTACATCTAAATTATTTATATTGTCGTAGTCAGAGCATCGTATTAGAGAGGCGTGCTCTTTAAAACCTGATAATAAGGGAAAGTCAAGGAGATTCAAGCTACGTATTGCACATTGATTGTTTATCTTTTGAACAGTCTCGTACAGTTGCAAAGTTCTTTCGATGATATACATCACAGTTGAGCTGTTAAGCAAGTCATCAAGAACAGTAACGTGCAGAAAGGTGTTACCACACTGATCAGCATCTTGTTCAGTTGGTCCCATGGCAAGTCTTTCCTTGGTTTTATCTGCAAAAGGTGGTGGAATTTCTTTGGACGCGTCATTGTTCACTTTGAACGGCAGGGCTGTTGAAGAAGCGCAGTGATTAGAAATATCTTCTGAATATTCAGCTGGAATAATAGGTACAACTCTCTGATTTTTTATGTGTTTGACACTTTTTTTCTGTTATTCCATACGTATAATGCTAATGTGAGGCATGCAATAGCTAGTTCAGGGGAAATTGTATTAGCTCCAACCAACAGCGACTTTCGCAAATGTCGGTGTAAACGCTCATTTTTTTCTGTTCCCTCCCCCGGCAAAATTCCTGACAAGCATCCTTTATTTATGTGCCTTCTAAGGTCATCAACCGATTTCAGCGTTTTTGCATTGAGTTGACCTTGCCAACGACAAAGGAGTTGCTCAAGATTTGCAATTATTACTTCAGGTTCTGGTGTGGTCATTTCTCTTTCTTCGCCAACGTCACCATCCACTCTAAATATCAAACCGAACTCTCTTGAAAATTGATTTTTTATTCCATCATGATCTAATGTTTGTATAACGCGTTGACACGCGTGAAAAAGATCAAGTTTAATTTTTACGTTACCGCCGAAAACGTTTTGATAGCTATTGCGCATTTTACAACAGTCGTCGAGAATTATAACTTCCAAATTAATGCCGCTGTTTAGCATTCGTTCTTTTAAGTCAAACAATAAGTCTTCTATTTCCTTAAAACCCGTTGTCTTTGTCAAACGCCATGCAACCACCTCGCCATATCCATTCATCCCGAAAAAACATCCATCAAATTGTTTAACAAAAGAATTGTCATTTCTTACAATTCCGATATGCTTGCTGACTTTAAAAGTGTGGTCAAATGACATTACGGTGCCAGTCAACTTCTGCATTTCAGCATGAAAAATGTGTTTAGTTTCTTCATAATGGCATAGGAATATGTGCATCAGTTTATCGTTACTAGGAAAAGAATATAAGACATTTCCATAAAACGACTGTAGGTCAGCTGCATTACTAGTATGCTCTCCAAGAATTAACTTTCTTCGCTGAAAATTGCGGTAGTTTAACGATGCCAAGCGCTCGGTAATTTTAACAAAATTTTGTCCTATTTCAATGCTTGTCCAGAGATTATCAAGCAGGTCATGTGTCAATGCACTTTTGTAATGTAAAATAATTGGGAGCTTATTTGCCAAATTTCGTGGAATAGCATCCATAATGGATTTTGATGCTGAAAGAAAGGTGTGTTTCAGCCACGTTGAACTTCCAGACGAAGCACATTCGTAATATCTCTGAATGAATACAACATTTCCACCAGTATCATATACCATACGTGGATTTAAATAATTTTCTTTAGAAAGCACGGATTGCCATTCTTTACAAACTAGTTGCACATTATGGATGGGACACATTAATGGTAGTGTAAAATGACTAATCGGGCACCAAATAAAAACTTTTCGAAGTTAATATGATGTTATCGTATTTACCATCAGCAGGATTCTTTTCATATTCTGCGAGCAATTGATGCAGGATATTCTCGGCTTTTTCATCAATATACACTCCCTTAGTAAGAGTAATTAGTTGTGACAGCACAAGCATGTAGTGAAGCATCTTGAAGCCCGTCGTACAGTAAAAACAAATGAGCAATTCGACTCAATACAATTTTATTTACAAGCCCGTTGTACAATTTTATAATATAGCATTTGTAAATCCTGAACACTGATTGGCTAAGAGCCGTGTTGATATAACTCGATGTAAACACGGAAAATTTCGAACAGCAATAACGCTAATAACGGCAATAACACCAATAACAGCAATAACGCCAATAACAGCGAGAACGGCAATAACTCTAATAACACCAAGAACGGCAATAACAGCAATAACGGCAATAACAGCAATAACACTAATAACGGCAATAACAGCAATAACGGCAACAACACTAACAACACTAACAACACCAATAACGGCAACAACGCCAATAACAGCAATAACGCCAATAACGCCATTAACACCAGTAACGGCAATAACACCAATAACAGGAATGACGCCATAACGGCAATAACTACTAAACAGATATCACTACTGTATATATCAGCACTGGTCACACGGATCCATTCCAGTCCCATAAGATGAAGTACATACACTGTTTATAGCAAGGTATACAACTTATTACCTGACTTATTACCATAAATTGATTGTATACCATCCTCGCCCCCAGGGCCTTTTCTGGGAACGAGGCAGACTAATTGATCTAGGTTGACTGTATGCGTATTGATCAGTGGGGAATAACCTATTTAACAAATACCTTAACCTATTTAGCAAATATATTGGCTATAAAACCTATTGTTCCAATAGTACCAAGAGTACCAATAAAACCTATAGCACCTATAAGACCTATACTACCTATAAAACCTATAGTACCTATAAAACCTATAGTACCTATAAAACCTATAGTACCTATAAAACCTATAGTACCTATAAAACCTATAGTACCTATAAAACCTATAGTACCTATAAAACCTACAGTACCTATAGTACCTATAAAACCTATAGTACCTATAAAACCTATAGTACCTATAAAACCTATAGTACCTAAAAAACCTACAGTACCTATAAAACCTATAGTACCTATAAAACCTACAGTACCTATAGTACCTATAAAACCTATAGTACCTATAAAACCTATAGTACCTATAAAACCTATAGTACTTATAAAACCTATAGTACCTATAAAACCTATAGTACTTATAAAACCTATAGTACCTATAAAACCTATAGTACCTATAAAACCTATAATACCTATAGTACCTATAAAACCTATAAAACCTATAGTACCTATAAAACCTATAGTACCTATAAAACCTATAGTACCTATAGTACCTATAAAACCTATAGTACCTATAAAACCTATAGTACCTATAGTACCTATAAAACCTATAGTACATATAGAACCTACAGTACCTATAGAACCTATAAAACCTATAGTACCTATAAAACCTACAGTACCTATAAAACCTATAGTACCTGTAGCACCTATAAAACCTATAGCACCTATAAAACCTATAGTACCTATACTACCTATAAAACCTATAGCACCTATAAAACCTATAGTACCTATGAAACCTATAGTACCTATAAAACCTATAGTACCTATAAAACCTATAGTACCTATAAAACCTATAGTACCTATAGTACCTATAAAACCTATAGTACCTATAAAACCTATAGTACCTATAGTACCTATAAAACCTATAGTACCTATAGTACCTATAGTACCTATAGTACCTATAAAACCTATAGTACCTATAGAACCTATAGTACCTATAGAACCTATAAAACCTATAGTACCTATAAAACCTATAGTACCTGTAGCACCTATAAAACCTATAGCACCTATAGTACCTATACTACCTATAAAACCTATAGCACCTATAAAACCTATAGTACCTATAAAACCTATAGTACCTATAAAACCTATAGTACCTATAAAACCTATAGTACCTATAAAACCTATAGTACCTATAGTACCTATAAAACCTATACTACCTATAAAACCTATAGCACCTATAGTACCTATACTACCTATAAAACCTATACTACCTATAAAACCTATAGCACCTATAGTACCTATACTACCTATAAAACCTATAGCACCTATAAAACCTATAGTACCTATAAAACCTATAGTACCTATAAAACCTATAGTACCTGTAGCACCTATAAAACCTATACTACCTATAAAACCTATAGCACCTATAGTACCTATACTACCTATAAAACCTATAGCACCTATAAAACCTATAGTACCTATAAAACCTATAGTACCTATAAAACCTATAATACCTATAGTACCTATAAAACCTATAAAACCTATAGTACCTATAAAACCTATAGTACCTATAAAACCTATAGTACCTATAGTACCTATAAAACCTATAGTACCTATAAAACCTATAGTACCTATAGTACCTATAAAACCTATAGTACATATAGAACCTACAGTACCTATAGAACCTATAAAACCTATAGTACCTATAAAACCTACAGTACCTATAAAACCTATAGTACCTGTAGCACCTATAAAACCTATAGCACCTATAAAACCTATAGTACCTATACTACCTATAAAACCTATAGCACCTATAAAACCTATAGTACCTATGAAACCTATAGTACCTATAAAACCTATAGTACCTATAAAACCTATAGTACCTATAAAACCTATAGTACCTATAGTACCTATAAAACCTATAGTACCTATAAAACCTATAGTACCTATAGTACCTATAAAACCTATAGTACCTATAGTACCTATAAAACCTATAGTACCTATAGAACCTATAGTACCTATAGAACCTATAAAACCTATAGTACCTATAAAACCTATAGTACCTGTAGCACCTATAAAACCTATAGCACCTATAGTACCTATACTACCTATAAAACCTATAGCACCTATAAAACCTATAGTACCTATAAAACCTATAGTACCTATAAAACCTATAGTACCTATAAAACCTATAGTACCTATAAAACCTATAGTACCTATAGTACCTATAAAACCTATACTACCTATAAAACCTATAGCACCTATAAAACCTATAGTACCTATACTACCTATAAAACCTATAGCACCTATAAAACCTATAGTACCTATGAAACCTATAGTACCTATAAAACCTATAGTACCTATAAAACCTATAGTACCTATAAAACCTATAGTACCTATAGTACCTATAAAACCTATAGTACCTATAAAACCTATAGTACCTATAGTACCTATAAAACCTATAGTACCTATAGTACCTATAGTACCTATAGTACCTATAAAACCTATAGTACCTATAGAACCTATAGTACCTATAGAACCTATAAAACCTATAGTACCTATAAAACCTATAGTACCTGTAGCACCTATAAAACCTATAGCACCTATAGTACCTATACTACCTATAAAACCTATAGCACCTATAAAACCTATAGTACCTATAAAACCTATAGTACCTATAAAACCTATAGTACCTATAAAACCTATAGTACCTATAAAACCTATAGTACCTATAGTACCTATAAAACCTATACTACCTATAAAACCTATAGCACCTATAGTACCTATACTACCTATAAAACCTATACTACCTATAAAACCTATAGCACCTATAGTACCTATACTACCTATAAAACCTATAGCACCTATAAAACCTATAGTACCTATAAAACCTATAGTACCTATAAAACCTATAGTACCTGTAGCACCTATAAAACCTATACTACCTATAAAACCTATAGCACCTATAGTACCTATACTACCTATAAAACCTATAGCACCTATAAAACCTATAGTACCTATAAAACCTATAGTACCTATAAAACCTATAATACCTATAGTACCTATAAAACCTATAAAACCTATAGTACCTATAAAACCTATAGTACCTATAAAACCTATAGTACCTATAGTACCTATAAAACCTATAGTACCTATAAAACCTATAGTACCTATAGTACCTATAAAACCTATAGTACATATAGAACCTACAGTACCTATAGAACCTATAAAACCTATAGTACCTATAAAACCTACAGTACCTATAAAACCTATAGTACCTGTAGCACCTATAAAACCTATAGCACCTATAAAACCTATAGTACCTATACTACCTATAAAACCTATAGCACCTATAAAACCTATAGTACCTATGAAACCTATAGTACCTATAAAACCTATAGTACCTATAAAACCTATAGTACCTATAAAACCTATAGTACCTATAGTACCTATAAAACCTATAGTACCTATAAAACCTATAGTACCTATAGTACCTATAAAACCTATAGTACCTATAGTACCTATAAAACCTATAGTACCTATAGAACCTATAGTACCTATAGAACCTATAAAACCTATAGTACCTATAAAACCTATAGTACCTGTAGCACCTATAAAACCTATAGCACCTATAGTACCTATACTACCTATAAAACCTATAGCACCTATAAAACCTATAGTACCTATAAAACCTATAGTACCTATAAAACCTATAGTACCTATAAAACCTATAGTACCTATAAAACCTATAGTACCTATAGTACCTATAAAACCTATACTACCTATAAAACCTATAGCACCTATAGTACCTATACTACCTATAAAACCTATACTACCTATAAAACCTATAGCACCTATAGTACCTATACTTCCTATAAAACCTATAGCACCTATAAAACCTATAGTACCTATAAAACCTATAGTACCTATAAAACCTATAGTACCTATAAAACCTATAGTACCTGTAGCACCTATAAAACCTATACTACCTATAAAACCTATAGCACCTATAGTACCTATACTACCTATAAAACCTATAGCACCTATAAAACCTATAGTACCTATAAAACCTATAGTACCTATAAAACCTATAATACCTATAGTACCTATAAAACCTATAAAACCTATAGTACCTATAAAACCTATAGTACCTATAAAACCTATAGTACCTATAGTACCTATAAAACCTATAGTACCTATAAAACCTATAGTACCTATAGTACCTATAAAACCTATAGTACATATAGAACCTACAGTACCTATAGAACCTATAAAACCTATAGTACCTATAAAACCTACAGTACCTATAAAACCTATAGTACCTGTAGCACCTATAAAACCTATAGCACCTATAAAACCTATAGTACCTATACTACCTATAAAACCTATAGCACCTATAAAACCTATAGTACCTATGAAACCTATAGTACCTATAAAACCTATAGTACCTATAAAACCTATAGTACCTATAAAACCTATAGTACCTATAGTACCTATAAAACCTATAGTACCTATAAAACCTATAGTACCTATAGTACCTATAAAACCTATAGTACCTATAGTACCTATAAAACCTATAGTACCTATAGAACCTATAGTACCTATAGAACCTATAAAACCTATAGTACCTATAAAACCTATAGTACCTGTAGCACCTATAAAACCTATAGCACCTATAGTACCTATACTACCTATAAAACCTATAGCACCTATAAAACCTATAGTACCTATAAAACCTATAGTACCTATAAAACCTATAGTACCTATAAAACCTATAGTACCTATAAAACCTATAGTACCTATAGTACCTATAAAACCTATACTACCTATAAAACCTATAGCACCTATAGTACCTATACTACCTATAAAACCTATACTACCTATAAAACCTATAGCACCTATAGTACCTATACTACCTATAAAACCTATAGCACCTATAAAACCTATAGTACCTATAAAACCTATAGTACCTATAAAACCTATAGTACCTATAAAACCTATAGTACCTATAAAACCTATAGTACCTGTAGCACCTATAAAACCTATACTACCTATAAAACCTATAGCACCTATAGTACCTATACTACCTATAAAACCTATAGCACCTATAAAACCTATAGTACCTATAAAACCTATAGTACCTATAAAACCTATAGTACCTATAAAACCTATAGTACCTGTAGCACCTATAAAACCTATACTACCTATAAAACCTATAGCACCTATAAAACCTATAGTACCTATAAAACCTATAGTACCTATAAAACCTATAGTACCTATAAAACCTATAAAACCTATAGTACCTTATAAAACCTGTAGTACCTATAGTACCTATAAAACCTATAGTACCTATAAAACCTATAGTACCTATAAAACCTATAGTACCTATAGTACCTATAAAACCTATAGTACCTACAAAACCTATAGTACCTATAGTACCTATAAAACCTATAGCACCTATAAAACCTATAGCACCTATAAAACCTATAGCACCTATAAAACCTATAGTACCTATAAAACCTATAGTACCTATAAAACCTATAGCACCTATTAAACCTATAGTACCTATAAAACCTATAGTACCTATAAAACCTATAGCACCTATAAAACCTATAGTACCTATAAAACCTATAGTACCTATAAAACCTATAGTACCTATAAAACCTATAGTACCTATAAAACCTATAGTACCTGTAGCACCTATAAAACCTATACTACCTATAAAACCTATAGCACCTATAAAACCTATAGTACCTATAGTACCTATAAAACCTATAGTACCTATAAAACCTATAGTACCTATAAAACCTATAGTACCTATAGAACCTATAAAACCTATAGTACCTATAAAACCTATAGCACCTATAAAACCTATAAAACCTATAGCACCTATAAAACCTATAGTACCTATAGTACCTATAAAACCTATAGTACCTATAAAACCTATAGTACCTATAAAACCTATAATAATAGTACCTATAGAACCTATAGTGTGTATATTGGTTATGGTATTTATAGATACATCGTTTATTGACCTATGTGGACTGGCGCCTATATGTCATGGAATTGTAACGCGGATCCATTCCAGTCGCATAAGATAAAGTACATACCAGGCGGGGATCAATCTCGTTCCCCGAGCCTGCGATCCCTTGGGAAGGAAACGGAGGCTCTGGGACAATCCGTGATCGGCATACAAAAAACTGTATGTCGTCCGTACTGCGCATGCGTTGGAAATAAATAATTCAATAAGCGGTAGGTAATTGCCACAATAGCCTTTTTCGAAAGTTTTTTGGAACAGTATTTTTACTATTTTGTTTGTAATGTCAGTGGAAAATATTAATTTATTTCATTCTGTGTTGGGCGAAGCGTTAGAGCGCCTGGGTAAGAAAAATCTCAAATTGAAGGAGAGTCAATATGAAGCGGTAAAGGCTGTTGTTGTCGAACGGAAAGACACGATTTGTATCTTGCCTACTGGTTATGGAAAGTCACTTATACACCAGCTTCTTCCCTTCGTCTTTGACGCTTACTTGGGTTACGAAAATACGAGCTCAAGTATCATTGTAATTTCTCCACTAAACGCCTTAATGGTCGATCAGATCACAAAGCTAAAAGCAACTCATGATGGCAGCATGACGTCG
The DNA here is from genome assembly GCA_963855995.1 of Muricea muricata. NCBI lineage: Eukaryota > Metazoa > Cnidaria > Anthozoa > Malacalcyonacea > Plexauridae > Muricea > Muricea muricata. The sequence goes on from OY979719.1 coordinate 12,498,692, forward strand.
CAGTGGGATCGATATATGAATAGATTATAGATAGTTCGTCCGAGCCAAATGTTCGCTCATCCTGAAGCATTGTTGGAGGATAAGAAAATTTTCCAGAACATTTTGAAATCCAAAGTATACCCAACTTCTGTGAAAGCTATCGTTGTTGATGAAGCTCATCTGGTTGAAGAATGGTGAGAATTTTGGTATAATATTTCAAAGACATTATAATGTTGCCAGTGGATCTTGTATATGACTCAGAATATCATATAACATATGGGCATTTACTGTCGTCGATACCGTTGATTTAAAGTAGGACCTGACATACTTACAGTAGTAAATAAAAACCAATCATCTAAGTCCAACCCTAATCAATATTTATTACTTAATTGACACCAATTGAAATTGATCAATTTGTTTGATTACAACATTAAAGTATGTATTAAATCAAATTATTATATACTGAATGTCAAAGTTCATTTATTCCTGTTTCTTATTGGTTAAGAACGTATCACGTGATAGTGGAGAAATTCTACTGTCTCCCTGGCAACGTAGCTAAGCGGTGGACATTACTTTTATTCACCGGTAAATAACAAATCCACAGAGCCTCACGGAGCCATGTCAGGTAAAAGGTAATCCTTTTTACACATGTCTGATTGATTTGTGGTACTTTTCTTCTCTTTTGACACTCAGTATATATAGTACCTATAAAACCTATAGTACCTGTCCCTACCTCGGCTTCGCCTCGGGAAACATCGACAGTCTCTGGTCCACAAAACATACTGTTTCCCTCGGTCTCAGTCAATAAGTGTTAATTAATACTTACCAAAGTCTAAAGTCTAAACACACGTGCTGTTGTTGTCGACTTGCGAAATTTCTGAGCCGATGTCAATCATGCGCATCGTGTGCGCATGTGCAGATCTGTCATAGTCATGAATTTCGCAGGTCATAAATTTCGCGCGACACGTACCGGAGCACAAGAGGGGAAAAATCGCTGCAACACGTTGCTACAACAAATCGACTTGTGTGTACGATCAAGCGGCAAGTTATATGCGCTCATTGTGGCGAAGCTTGCAGCGACAATCGCTTGATGTGAACGCTAACACTTTATTTCATTAGTTAATTAAATCAAACCAGTTTGATTTTGTGCGACATGTTGCAGCGAAATGTTGAGTTTTCACACGTACATAAAAACGTATCTGAAAGGGTATGGGATTTTCGTTGTGGTAACTGCATGGTCGGTAGTAAATACAAACCTGATACTAACCAGTCCGAACCCTGCAGGCAACGCAAGCACATGCAAGTATGTCGCTCTGAGGATTTTAATGACAAAAGAGAAAGCATTTTCTTTGAACTTTTCTGTTTTACCATAGCTTGTGTTCGTAGTCTTATGCTTGCGCTTATGCTTATGTCGTTAGTATAAGAACCAAGCATAAGACTGGGTCAAATAGACATGAGAATTATGCAAAGATGAAAATTTATTTACAACGTGAAACACAACTTTTTTATTGAGACTCATCTATTGCAATTTAAATTGTGAACTGTAGTTCACATGTGCAATGCTTAATGCATGCAATGTCCCTAATCCTTATAGCTAGTATATAGTTACTCTTTTTAGCTGAAAATTTTTTAGATATAACGCAATTGCTATACTTGATTAACCAAAATGGCTTCATTTGCATGGTATGTTAGTCAAAACGAAAAAACTTGTGGGTTCGTTAACCCAGTGGATCAAATACTAAATATATGCTCCTGCTGTCCCTGTCAATATTTTCCACTCTTTACTTTCAGCTCAGTGCTGGGCAGAGAAATTCTGATAATAGATCATTTTCAATAGTTTTTTCCGTCCGCCCTGCATTTTTTTTGCGTATTTTTAATTCCCATGGGAATACACCTTGCTTTGTTTTGATTGCAGCTGCTCTTAAATTACTGCCGTGATTTGCGTTCGCTGCCGTGATTTGCGTTAGTGCACACAGACAATGATTCGATTGTTCCATTGCTCCTGGAACAATAGATTCTTATCATGGGATAACGATAATCATATTCGTAGAATCGAGAATACCTATGATAATGTTCAAAGAGATTCTCATAAACTCAAGTCACGCCATGAACAAACACATTACCAAAACGCTTCGTCAATTCGGCAAATAACCTAAGAAAAAAAGAAGTAGTATATATTCCCTAGGAATTAGAATGTCAAGTTGTAAGTATAGAATATAGTTAATGAACCTATACTTAATATTTTAGGGCTAGGGTACGTAATACAAAATGCTTCAACTAAGACTAAGTAGTTTAATTACGACACTAACATTCATTCTTACATATTATTTTGTTTTGTTTTTAGAAATATCCAAATCCAAATGTTAGACGTCAAATTTCCTGGCGTTAAGGTATTGTTACTATATAAAATATTAACCATTATATTTTCACCTGTTTTTTAATGCAGCAAAATTATCAGGTGTAAATGGTACGGGCTAAAATAGCACGCAGCATTATTAAAAATAATCTAGCCTGCACACAGCACAATCTGCATGCTGCAAATTTTCATCCTCAAATCGATAACGTAATGCGATAACATTCAGCTGCCAAGATGAATGAACAACCCCTCATTGAACAATCATTGGGTGCCTGGAGATTTGGCAGAAAAAGTAAGACTAAATTACAGTACTTCAACTTCAACCTTCGAACTTATACCACAAAAATTTATTCTAGGAAAACACATGCGCATTTTTGCTTCGTGTTGGTAATTATATAGATAATCACTTCAGCCAGTGTATCAAAAAAAGTTAATCGAACTTTGGAGTGGAAAGACCTGGTTTTCACCTTCCGATTGTCATCATTTTTGTGAAATTTGAAGGAAAATTGAGAAAATAAGAATCAATTAAATATTGCCGCTCGTCATGTTTTCACCTGAGAGGAAAGAAAACTCCCACTAATTAATAATCTGTCACGAGAAACAATCAACGTGGTTGGCTAATAAGATACGTCAGGAATTTTTACTACAAAAATCTGAAATTTGTCAGTTTTAAATCTTTAAATTAATGGGATTAAATTTGAACAGATTTTAGTGGAAAATGCGACCGTCAATTTTTATTTAATTATTATTTGCTTAATTTTTCTTCAAATTTAACAATAACGGTGACTGGTCTTTTCAACCACCCGATTAGCACGTTAGTTTGACGTCGGCTGGCAGCCGGAAATTTTATCTCCGATTGCTCGGCTGCCAGCCGGGCTGTACTATAATATAGTATCGCTTCTAAATTTGCGCGCATGTTAGGGGACTGGTTCTAGAATGTTTTCTAATAAAAAACCCCACCTAAATCGCGCATTTAATACCGTTCTTATCATTTGACAGAAATCCATACACATTTCTGTTGTCCAAAATTATCGATAGTCGAAGTGAATACACGAGAAAAAAACAGCAAAGGACAAAAATTGAAATTTACAAATCGACTAACGCTTTATTTAGGATTTATAACAACCCTTTTTTTTAGGGTAAGGGTATACGGAATAATGAGAAAATGCTTCAACTAAGTAGTTTAATTACGAAACTGCGTTTTGCGAAACGTTCAATTCTACATATTAATTTCCTTTGTTTTAGAGATATCCAAATCCAAATGTCAGAGGCCAAATTTCTCGACGTCAAGGTATTATTTCTTTACAAAATATTGTCAACATAGACCAAATCGGCTAAAGTTTGTTTACACGGTTGCCATAGTTGGATAACATTGTTCTGGTTTGCAGAAGAGTACATTAGGACAAAAGTAACCAGGCATACGAATGATGAATACGAGACGGAGTTATTCAGTCGTGATCGCACTTCGAAATGCGTAGTTACTTTTATTCTCCATTACGCTACCGCAAGCTAATATAATAGTAACTGGGCGTGCGAGTGATCTTTAAATGTGAATCGAGAAAAACAAATGTTAACCGATTTTTGTATCTACGCGAAGCGCTAGATTCTATGCTATCGAGTTGTTCACTCATTTCCGTTCACTCACTTCTGTTCACTTTCTTTGTTCACTTGTAGCCAATCAGCGACTTGTATTATAAAATTACGTCATTGTATTTTGAGTTCTGAGCTTCCGACTGTTTTATTACTCTACTGATTTCGATACATGTCTCATCTTCGTGGGAAAGTTTCCTATATATTTTTGCGTCGTTTTTGCTTGGAAAGCTTTTAGATTTTGTTGCTTTTCTAGCTCTGTCCAGATTTATCCTCGACTGGTAAGTATTTTAGATATGAATTCTACGAGTTTTACCTGTGTTAATAACAGTAAAATTTGTGATTGATATGGAGCCATATTTTATACAAACATTTTACGGAATACGGCTTTTAAAAGGGAAAATAAACCTCTTTGGAGGGCAATTAAACTTCTCGGGAGGGCAAATAAACCTTTCAGGAGGGCAAAACAATCTCTTCAGAGATCGCAACAATCTCTTCGGAGAGAAGATTTTTGATACGAATAGAAGATTTTTGAAGCATAACATGCTCAGATCTGCTTCTAAGTCATCTATTGTAAAAACTTTCACTGCTTTGTGCTAGAGATGTATAAATTAAGTCCCACTTTTTAAAATTATACTGAAATTCCATGTTTTTTTAGTGAAACGTGTCAAGGTTTTTACTTTGACCGTATAGCGTAGATACATGCACGCGTAGCGAGCCTATTTTTTCTATTAACCATTACATTTTAGTAATTTTTGGATTCGAAAATTGACTGCCAAACTCCTAAAGCATTCTGTGTAATTTCTTGCGTAAAAAGCCGCCCGTTATTGGTGTAGGCAATAGCTAGGCACGTATATATGAAAAACAAATAAATATATTTGCCTGAACGTTAGGGAACTGGAAATGACACGAAAGAATACCTTCAAATTAGGCCATTTTGTGTTGCATTTTCTCTTGGAGTACCATACATACAGTGTAGTGCATGCACGGTTGCAACATCCACGTACACGATTTCCAGCTAGTGTATTTGTCGTCAAAACCTTTTGTTTCTTCTCTACATTTCTACCAACGAATTCAAATAGTATTTCACGTTCATCAGAAAAACGAGGACGGTCTTTTGTATTGCAGCAAAATTATCATCAGATTACACAGTCACAAAACTCGTCGCTAAAAACAATGATATTCTCAGGCGAAACGTGACCAAGGAGACCACTAGCTAACTAGGACTCCACGAAAAGATCCTGTAAGCAATGTCGCTGTTGGATCCGCAACGTGAACCGTAGTGACGACTTGCCCGACGATAGAATGGATTGGAAGACCATCGGAGACTGATCAAAGCGAAACCCATTCCAAGCGATCCAAATTCGATGACGGATGATTATCAATAGGTAATCCCTTCGGCCAGTGTGTCAAAAAAATGTAATCGAACTTTGGAGTGCTCTGACGCGTTCATTGCTTAATCTATGGAAATCAATCTTTCACAGTTGAAAGACCTGGCATTAACTTTCGGTTGTCATCATTGTTGTGAAATTTGAAGAAAAACTGAGCAAATATGAATCAGATAAAAATAGCCGTTTGAAATCGCCTATTTTCACCCTAGAAGAAAATTCTATTAATCAGTGATCTGTCACGAGAAACAATCAAGGTGGCTTGTAATATGCTGTAATTTTTACTACTCAAGCTAAAATTCGTGGGATTAAATTTCAACAGATTTTATTGGAAAATGCGACCAGTAGTTTTTTATTTAATTCGTATTTGCCCAATTCTTCAAATTTGACAAAAACAATGACATTTAAAAGCTAGATTCTTGGCCTCTCCATCTCTCTACTAAAGTGATCATCAGTGATCATCTACTAAATAAACACTTGGTCCTCTCTTAGCCTAATGCTTATTAGCGTAATTTTTTTAAAACAGTTTTCTAATGATCGTAATTGTTTACTTTTTGAAACAATACCAAGTAAAAGGTGAATCCACCAACAAATGAAGGAACAAGATAGAAAAGAATTGATATCGACATAAGAAGTGAATCCACCAGCCGCGTCTATCAGATGTCAAGATGCAAATACTATAACAAAATGTACGGTTTGTCGTAGTCATTTACAATCAAACTGTCGTTTAGTTTCCTACACTTTGAAATATTAGTGAGTTTGTTGACTTTACTTTGTCATTTCTATTTTCTTTGTAAGTTCAACTTTCGTTTCAGTGCGTCAGTTGCAGTCAAAAGTACACAAAAACGAAGGTGATACATTATTCTATTTTCTAGTATTTTTTGTTATGTCACGCGTTTACCTTAATTATATGTATATTTTCTAGTATAGCGTTTTGTTATGTCACGCCTGTAACCTTGTATTACTGTTTTGACAAAAAATGCCCCTGGAGGGGACCTAATTAGAGTGGACCTAATTAGGTTTCCAGGTTCAATTCCTGGAGACATATACATAAGGCACTAACTGATATCCCACGAACTATATAAGTACACTGCAGGTAAGTATAGTAAGTATAAACTAGTACTAGTTATAACTAATCCCACTAACCGCCCCACCACCCTTACCACCCCATAGTTAACCGTATTTGCGTTGCGTAGAAGTTATTAACCCTTGTCTACTGCACTTAGTATACTAGAGTTACCTTGGTTAACTAAGGTAAATCTAGTCTATCTTTGTAGTAGACTAGAGTTACGTTAGTTAACTAAGACAGAGTTACTTAACTCTCCCATCGTTAACTAACGTAGCTCTAGTCTACAACAAAGGTGGACTAGAATTACCTTAGTTAACCAAGGTAACTCTAGCATACTAACTGCAGTAGACAAGGGTTAATAACTTCTACGCATGTCACATGTAACCTTACTAATGTTAACCGTAATAACTAGCCAACAGTGAGAACTATAAACGTACGAAATTCTATGGGGTGGTAAGGGTGGTGGGGCGGTTAGTGGGATTAGTTAGAACTGTAAGTACTTAATACTTAATACTTACTTCCACTATACTAATTATAACTACTTCTACTAACTACACTAATTATAACTACTTCTACTAACTATACTTAGTATAAGTACTACCAGTTTACTGTAAGTACTTAATGCCAGCTTATATTTAGTATACTTACTTCTGCTAACTATACTAACGAGTATGGTTAGTGTATATCAGTTACTGTACATGTATGTATATGGCTCCAGGAATTGAACCTGGAAACCTAATTAGGTCCCCTCCAGGGTCATTTTTTTTTGTTAAAACATAGTAATAAGGTTACATCATAGATATGTATCACAAATATATAAGTACATATCACTGGGTTACATGCGTGACATAACAATAGTAGAAAATTAAATAATGTACCACCTTTGTTTTTGTGTACTTTTGACTGCAACTACCGGTATTGAAACGAAAGGTGAAGGACAAAAAATTGGACAAAATAAAATCAACAAACTTACCTTCACTCCATGTTTGGATCGTCGTTGCTTGGTTTTGTCTCGTTTTATCATGCTATTTATGGTATCACCCTGGTGGTTGGCAAAAAATAAAACATACACGTATAAAACATCACGCCTGTCTAGCACAGCAGTAGGTCAGTAACAAGCTCACTTAGATCCAGTCAATTATAATAAAATAAGGATAAAATTATTGTTATAAAATATTTCAAAATATTGGAAACTAAACGAAAATTTGATTGTAAATGACTTCGACAAGCCGTACATTGTTATAGCATTTGCATCTTGACATCTTCTGATAGACACGGCTAGTGATTTACTTCTTAGGTCGAGATCAACTTTCAATCTTGTTCTCCCATTGGTTTGTGTAGTCACTTTTCACTTGGCATGCTTTAAAAAATAAACAATTACGATGATTAGGAATCTGTTTACAAGATAAGCAAAGAAAACTACGTTAATAAACATTAGAGAGGACTAAGTAATTATTTACAGTCGATTTCAGCTTACTTTCCAAAGCGTGGTTCCCAAGATTGTTTTGATCAGTGCTAATTACATTGATAAATTTGGAATACTGCGTATGCGTAGGAACTTTCAGAGCCAACTTTGCAACTTGGTGAATTAAGTACTGAAGTACTGAACTAAAGCACGACTTACCGAACAGAGGAGGTCGATGTCGCTTCCAAGAGTTTCAACAAGAGTCTTAATAAAAATGTCGGAGTCGGAGTTTTTAAATGAAAGCGCTTGGAAACGATACCATGTGCACACAGCATGGGACCCCGTTTGCACGGTACCGGATCCAAATGGTCACGATATCAAAATTATGGCCCAAGACGAGTATGACTTTTAAATTTATAACATTACAGAATTTAATGATAACTAATCATAAAAAAGTGTAAATATCAACCTGGTTCCCAGTGCCTTCCTGGTGAAACGTGTGGTAGAAGGCCCTGGCATAGGCTGGTTGTCACATGACCAAAATTTCCAATATATACGGAAAATTTTCCTGCCAATTTATTAGGTACCTAACTGCTGTAATAAAACTTCCAAATATATTTGAAAATTTATTCAGGACCTCTGTTCACCACATGTTTAACGGCTTTTCGTGCCGTGTAAGTCAGCATTTGTAGTGCAAATGTAATGTCTTTTCATATGTTTGTTCACATAAGTTCTTAATGTTGAATATGGGAGGTGCATGCCTTATTTGGTTCTTCAAAGCGAGTTTGTATCTTGCCCATTCGGGGTCCGTAATTGTAACTCAGTTAAATGCAATAGTTGTTTGTCATATATTTGCTTGTCGATGATCCTAATAAAGAATATAATAATAAAAAGAATATAAGAACCAAAATACTGAATTAAAAAAACTAACGCAAATTCGATGGAAATGTGACGTCTAAAATAATCGTAATTCGTCGCGCATATTTGCATCACACTTCGGCACTTTAATTTGGTACTTTAATTCGGTATTTCAGTACTTTAGTTCGGTACTTCACTAATTAATTCATCAACTTGTAAAGTTAGTTTTTGGCCGAAGGCTGAAGCTAGCTGCAATACAGGGTCTATTAAAAAAGGTAATCGTACTTCGGACTGCTCTGGGGCGCTCAATATTTAGAAATAAAATTTTTGTACAGTTGAAACATCTGATTAGCACGTTTGACGTCGGCTGACTGCCGGAAATCTTGTCTCCGATTACTCGGCTACCAGTCGGGCTGTACTGTAATATACCAAAATATACTATACTATCGCGCTCACGAAGCGTGCGCACACTTTGCATATTCCTTGCGTAAGTATCGCACCTAACACGCGTATTATGCAAATTATGGCTTATAAATAGATGCCAGTTGTAAAGAAATCAAGTAAGATTTAAATTAGTTATATTCTACAATTACAACTTGACATTCTTATTCCTAGAGAAATATACTATTTGATTGTTTCTTAGCTAATTTGATTCATACGTACGTGCATGAAATCAGTAGGACTCATTATAGAGAGTGTTTAGAAAAAGGTAATCGAACTTTGGAGTGCTCTATCACGTTCATTATTTAGTACGGGGTCGTTTTAAGGACTCTCGTCCAGGATTCGGCTTTTGGCACATATTTACCCTAAAACAGTTGAGATAATCTCTGGTAAATGAAATGCTTACAAACTCCTATACAGGTCCTAGACTAAGTAATCATTTACCCGTCACGAGCACTGATCTGTGCTACTGGATAACGTATCTACAACTAAAAAGTGAAGCCAGAAGTAAATCTGCAAATTGTCGCTTGACGCCACACTTTATTAGATTTATATTACGGAATCATAGTCACGGATCGGGCTGATTTTTATATCACACATATAGAGTAGAAAATTCCAGTTGTTTTGGGCTTACAACGTTAGAAAACGAGATTTGAAAGTTCGAAGGAGTGAAATAGTACTCCTCATGGCTTTGATAACCAAGGTTGTAGTGAAACAAATAAAGGATATTTCCATCCCAATCAATTGAACTAGATACATAATTATAGCCCACGTAGCAGACGTTTCCCGTTTCACGCGGGCGGCAGCGAGGTCAGCAAAAAGCGGTATGGCTGTTAATGCTTTGAAAGGAAATTTCTGATATTTTAGGCTTCAAAATTCAGTTCATTTAGAACAATAAAAATTCTATTAATAATATACTACGTGGTGAAGACGTAATCTTCATTCTTGCTACTTGTTCTTGCTATAAATTGTATTTACAATTGCGGCGCACGCTGTGAAAATACAATTACAGCGGGTGCAGAGAGAAACCATGCATGATTCCAGATGATTCTAAATATAAATTTTGACTATGATTGGTTAATAGGTAAAGGTTCTAATTGCATAACGTCAATCACCTTTAGTGGGCGAAAACACATTTGTCATGGCCATTTGGGCAGGCATTTCCACACACTACGCAGGCTAACATAGTTACTGCTACTACGCGCCAGTACGTGAGATAATCTGAATATTTGATAAAATTAAAGAGAAATGGCAACAAAAATTTTTAACGTCTCATTTGAAAGAGAATCCAAAACAATATATAGAAGTCTATTACAGAATTCTAATATCTGCCTTACTTTAAAAAAATAATTTGATTACAGCACAATGATTAGTATGCTCCCATAAACGCATGGACGGTAAATGTTTCAGATTTCAGCGCCGACTGAAAAAGTTTCAAACAATATTTGATTGTTATTAGGTATTTAGGAGTAGCTTCAGCTGGCTTATACCTGTTGTGACGTCACCAAAACATTGTCAATGAGGTTAAAAATTAATTCAAGACGGCGGACAGTCCTTTGGTTTTGATGAGAATATCTCCTGAAGTAAAACAGGCATAGAAATTTTGTAATAGTCTTCTATATGTTGTTTTAGAGTCTCTTTCAAATGATAGAATAAAAAATTTTGTTGCCTTTAACCAGCCACATTCTGAATAGAAGCGTAATTCCAAGGTGATCTAATGAGACATGAAAAGATTCTTGGATTTTTACGCTTCCATTAACAATGCGGCTGGTTAATTTTATCAAATATCCAGATTACTTCAAGTAGTGACAAGTAGTAGCAGTAATTATGTATTTTCAGTTTATTGGGGAATGTCCTTTATTTGTTTCACAACAACCTTGTTTGTCAAAGTCATGAACAGTAGTGCTTCACTCCTTCGAACTTTCAAATCTCGTTAAATATATATTTCTATCGTCTTGTTCGCTCAATTCCGTTCACTTTCTTTGTTCACTTGTAGCCAATCAGTGACTTGTATAATACATAGAATAGTCCAACATGGCGTCGTAACAACATTAGGAATTGTACACTAATAACTTGGTGTTTGGGCTTTTTTTGGATGATATAACTGCTTCTTATCCCATTGAACTGAACTTTTTTGAAAATAGATCACTGTTCACACTTCGAATCACGGTCGATCGCATATATATATAGGAAAGTATGTTTAGTATCGATGTTTTGGATTTGAATTGGAAAGCGGTCGTCGAAGTTTTAAAAAGATCTTGTGTTACGTTACTCATTGTCATCACAAGGTAAAATTAATTGTTTGTTGAATTGAATATGTTTTTATTATGAACTTAAGAAAAATGCTTGTTTGTGAAGAATCTGCAGACAAATGATTTTAATTGGTACCAATATAACTATAATAGATATCAGTATAATTTGTACAAATCTGAGCAACTAAGCTTAGTTTTAGACTCGTATTATTAGGGGTGCAGGTGTACATGTACATACTTTAACCAAGGTCAAAATACAAATTGCTGGTTACAAGCGAAATTCTGATTTTATTCAAAATTATTGAAAATATTGAAATCTACGCATTATAATCTGTGCTAAATCTGTTGCAAATATGAAAACAAGATGTTGTGAGCTTAGAAAGCTTTTGCAAGCTAATCAACAATACTTGTAAATTCATGGGAATGAGTTTCACATTTAGTATCAAGCAATAAATCCAAATAACACCCAAATTCAAGATCACTAGGAGTAATATTTTGGCTTAGACTTAAATAATGAACCTAAACTACTGTAAATGACCACTTGTCTACTCCTGTCGACCAGTTGTCTTTAGCAAATGATATAGCTGCAATATTGACATTGGTTTTCAGCGTTTTAAAAAGTTCACTTGTGGTCTTTCAATGCATTCAGATTTCTCAATTATGTCATTTCAAGAAAGCCCAAATGTTTGCTTATTTTTGACATAATCATAATTTGAGATTAGTGTTTGCCTTAATTATGAGAATTATATAATATGCCATTGATTATATAATTTTATTTTTCACAGTAGCATGGCATCAAACAATATTTATGTCACGTAATGAATAAAACAAGCAACCGTTTCCTTAGGTTGATGTAATATGCCATATTTATGTTTGTCATGCAATTGAAAAAAAAATAAACAAATTTAGCGATCTTAAAAAATTAATAGGGGCGAAGAAACGAAAAATCTACGTCCACATTTGAAAAGAGCACTCCAAAATTAGTATAACTGCAAAGTGCATTTCATATACAGCGGAAGTAGGTGTCCAATTACTTCCGCTGCGTGAACAGCCACATCAATTTTAAAAACACACATGGTCATAATATTTGTATTTTAAAGTATTTCTTCATGAAATTTTGCAGCTATACTAATTTTGATGCTCTCTTTCCAACTATGGTGATGATAGATTTTTCGTTTCGTCGCTTAAGGTGGCTCGATAGTCAGAATTCATTAGAAATTTTATGTCTCTACGATTAAATGTTCTGTAGTGAATGCTTGAGCTTCATTTTAGGTCATTGCACAGCTCTAGCTATAGCACTGTTTGCTGTATTTAAAAAAGAATTTCTTCAAAGTTTGCCTGAACATAGAAATCACGTTTCTTGTTGGAACTCGATTCTAATTATAATTCATTTGCATAAACTCCACACCTTACCTATGACAGCAATATCTCTGGACATGCGAACGGTAGGAGTATAAAACTTTTCCAATTATGAAGACAACCAGTAGAGCTATGCAATGACCTAAACTAAGCTTTACACGCGCACTATAAAAGATTCTATGGCGAAAGAAGTATTATGTGCTATGAGTTAGACTATCGAGCCACCTTAAATCAAAACGTTGACATTGCTAAATTTGTTTATTGACGCATTTTTTAACGTTGTAAAGCAAAAACAACTGGAATTCTTTGCTCAAAATACTCTCCATGCGCTTTTATCTGTGTGATGTAAAAATCAGACCGATCCGCAACACGTAAGAGCAAAACCCCGCAAAAACTATGATTTCGCAATATAAACCTATAGTAAAGTGGGGCCTCAATGGATTTGTAATAAGATGCGTTATCCATTGAATATAGAGATCAGTGGACAAGAAAAAACAATAACGCCATTAATAAGATGCATTAATTTTACTGACAATAAGCTAAAATTTGCCAATTTTAAATCGCAAATAGTATTAAATTTCAACAGATTTTCAATCAATTACCAACGGTGAAAAAATGAGATTTCGACCAGCAATTTTTATCTGATTCGTCTTTGCACATTTTTTTTTCAAATTTTACAATAACGGTGACATTCCAAAGCAAAAAAATCCTGGTCTTTCGAACTGTGAAAGAACTATTTCTGTATGTTAAATATTGAGCTCCCTAGAGCACTCCAAAGTACGATTACCTCTTTTATACACTCTGTACACACTCTGTACAATGAATCCTACTGATTTTCATGTACGTGTAAATCAAATTACCTAAGAAAGTAAGAAATAGTTAATCCCTGGGAATTAGAATGCCAATTAAGTTGTAGTTATAGAATATAATTAATTTAAGCCTATACACACAAACCCTGTACAGGTTGTACAACAAAAACGTACACTATCGAGAATGATGTGAACCGTTGACAAAATCATTGACAAAATGATTATTAAATCATTGACAAAATATTTAATAATCATTGACAAAATATTTATTGACTAGATATGCATGACGAAGCGTTTTGGTAATGTGTCTGTTCATGGTGTGACTAATAATCCTCTTTGATGATTATTGTGATAAGTAATCTTGGTGCTTTTGGTAAGCAGGAACAATGGAGAATCAATTCAATGTATGTGTGCGCTAACGCAACTCACAGACTTCTGCGGTAGAGTAGTTGCGGTCACAACAAAGCAAGCTGTATTCCCATGGGAATTACAAATTCGCATAAGACTACGAGCATAAGCTATGGTACAGTAAAACATAAAAACTCAAAGAAAATGCTTTCTCTTTTGTCTATAAAATCCTCAGAGCAATATTCTCGCATATGCTTGCGTTGCCATGTAGGCTTTAGACTTTGGTAAGTATCAGGTTCCTATTTACTACCGACCATGCAGTTACCACAACGAAAACTCAGTCAAATACTCTAAGTCTAAGATAGCTAGACATCTTATCTTTTATTTTGCGTTTTTGTTTATAAGTAATAGATAAAATACGAGTGGCAGATCTGTATGGGGATTTACAATGGCGAGCACGTAGCGCTCTGCCGCTCGTATTTTATCGTACTTTTTAAATGAAACAACAGGTAATGAATGTGGAATGTCATTAGCTAAATATTGTGCAGTACTCGCCACTTAATTGCCAGTTGTTTTATTGTGGTTGTGCCTTAGCGCGTCCAATATATGAATATTAATCAGGAACATTTTTTAACAAAGTTAATAAATGCATGCTAGTTAGGATACAGCTGTACAAAGGTTAAGAATACTAATTAGGACATAGCTTTATCAGATTGTTGACCTGTATTGGGGTTTAAAAAGATATCATGTGACATAAATATGGTTCATTTATTGGGTAATTAGCTTATTAATTATTCATGAATTTTACAACGTAATTTATTAGCTAAATGTATGGACTGCAAGGATCTGCGCTGTGTATGAATACATGGTGAGGTTAGGCTTATTAAAGTCATTATAGTGCTAATGACACGAAATTTTTTATTTCGAGATATATGGAAAGGTTGGGCGGAAAGAAATGATAAAGCACCAGTAAAGCATGATAAATTACGTACGGGAAGGATTTGATATTAAGCAGGGAAGAGCGGGCCAAATGAACTGAATTAACCAAATAATTATAAATGCACGGGGTGTATCCTAGGGAACAGCGGGCTGTATTTAGATACAGCCCGATATTTCCGTGGTGTATCTGGATGCAGCCCGCGTGAATTTATACTTATCTGGTTAATTCATTCATAATTCCAGCTCTTCCCTGCTGAATATCAAATCCCTCCCCCTGCTTTAACATACTAGGCCAAATGACTGGTATTTATGTGAAATACAGCCTGCGGTACATCAAAGAAAACCGACTCAAGCATGAAGTAATGGAGAATATTGCGCTGACTTCATATCTGAAAACCGTTTTCTAAAATATCTCATACTGCAGTTTTTTCTACAGATTTTCAAAGTCACGAAATTTGACACACTGCGAAAATTGAAGTCGTGCTGTGACGTCATAACAGGACCAGCTTCTTTGTCCCAGGTGTTTTGTTATATCAATATGGCGACACTTCGCCAATAAAATGCAGATATTCTGTTGCTTGCGGCCCAGGTCGTGCCACCAAATTTAGATTAACACGGTTATACATTAATCACAATAAATAAACATTGACAGTTTGCACTATGGCTGTGGCGACTGACAATTTATTTTAACATACGGTGTCACCACGGTTTCACTCGTGGAAATGCATTTGGTTGTGAAATGTTATAATGCTGACCCCTTCAGGAGCTAGTAAATGACGTTAAACCTTTCCTGTTTATGAAAAACTAGAATCATATTAATCTGACACTGCAGAGAACAACGGAAAATTCATAGTCTCGAGCGGGATTCAAACTCGCATCTTCGAGTTTCTAGACCGCCGCTCTACCAATTGAGCTATCGAGTCAACTGGGATTGGTAGCGAGTCTTATCCAATTTCAGCGCACGAAATATTTTCGTGACGACTTATCGCTTGTCTTTGAGGGCAAGGTCCTCTAGAAACTTCGGCGGTCTAGAAACCCGAAGATGTGAGTTCGAATCCTGCGCGAGACAACAAATTTTTCGTTCTCTGCAGTGACAGATTAATACTAATCTAGTTTTTCATATCTCTGAGGATGGTTCTGAAATAGAATCGAAACACTGCGCGTCCTCAAAGACAAGCGTTAAGTCGTCAGGAAAATATTTCGTGCACTTAAATTGGATAAGACTCGTTACCAATTCCAGTTGACTCGATAGCTCAATTGGTAGAGCGGCGGTCTAGAAACCCGAAGATGCGAGTTCGAATCCCGCTCGAGACAACGAATTTTTTGTTGTTCTCTGCAGTGTCAGATTAATGTAAATCTAGTTTTTCATATCTCTGAGGATGGTTCTGAAATAAAATCGAAACACTGCGCTATCCTATTTAAGTATTTGCTTTTAAATACAAAGCGCGCAAATTGCTGATTGAAATGCTTACTCCGACAACAGCTGCCAGAATTTTCAAGTTGACCACCACGCGCAGCCACACGTGGCGTTGTTGTGAAACCTAGATATTGGCATAGAATGACAAACTACGAAATATAAAGAATATAAGAAATAGTATTTTCTTTATCAAAAAGCACATGCATGTACCGAGCAAAACAAGTAATACACTAAAAATTTCAACTCTCAAATTAATCCTCAGTTAAGGCATGACAACAGGGCGCCCGACACCAAATATGCCTAGGAGCTCGTTCCTCCATTACGCAGTGGCCCATTTCATTATTCCCCACACCCACTTGATGAGCCATCTGTATACAATTGTCCTCAGATATCTATAATAAGATACTGTATCACACTAAAATGATGTTTAGCTCACATTTTTGTCTTAAAAATTGGCTTGCCCAAAAACTGTAGCAAAAAACCTCTATGCTTTGTGATGCAATTTAATTTAGATGACCTTTATTCGCGCACCAAAACATCTAATTAGGATACATGTGTTAAAATAGAGTTACAGGAGCTATATACAGCAATATGATTCAGATGTCATTTTCTCTTTTACGTACTATTAAATCGTAACACATTTTACCAGTCATTTAGCGGAATTCTAACGTCACATTGCAGCTCTAAAGCCAAACGAAAAAGCCCATCTTCGTCGCTTAATTTGCTTTACTTCCTCATCACGAGGTTCGCTCTCACAACGGCGTAATCCGAGTCTTTAACATTTCCTTTGCTTCCTGAACTATTTGCGCTAGAACTGTCAGAAAACTTTTCCCCATAATCAGTCATTTCAGCTTGGCGTGTGTCATGGTTATGACGTCATAAGACAATTTATATTTTTCGCATCTACCACCTATCTTCAAACGTAAAATTAATCAACTTCTACTTTGAATTAGAAGACAAAACTGGAATAAAAAAGATCAGAAGATAGAATTTTCATATTTTGAAAAAATCTCAATATGGTAAATTTCGCGTCACTAGCACTATAAAGTATACTATAAAGCAACATTCAATTCCAACAAAACAGCTAAGAGAAATCGCAACGTCAACTAAATTGGTCTTTTATTATTATTACGCGCAAAAAATGCGAATTAAGTTTTGTATTAATTAAAAATCTCACCTGTTTTTACATACGACCTTTGATGCCTTTACAATCGACCTTTTTCTGTTCACGTTCGACCTGAAACATCCAAATAGATTACGTTTAAAATGCACAATTTACCGAAATTTTAATTCTTGTAATTTCCGGAATGGGGTGCAGTGGGGGGGGGGGGGCATGCGGATATATCATCTGTGAATGACGGTGCGATGGTTAGGAAAGTGCTATCTACAGAAGATCAACTTGGCAATTGAAATAGCAATGTAATGTACAGTACATCTCTATCACTATCATTACCTGAGAAACATGATTTGAAAGACACTGGCCTTGTTGAATTTAAGATTGTATCAAAAAACAACCAGGCACAGGTAGACATGGCCATGTAAAAGAAACAATGGAATACAGGCGGATTTGAAATTCTTTGTAGCAGTGGTTCAAATCAATCGATTTTCAGAACCAGTTGACGCCCTAGTCTAACAACTGAAAGAATTAAACATTAGGCCAGGCCATTCATGGGGAATTTTGCAAGAATGGAAATTGATATCATGGGAAATATAACATTTCCCATTTCAAACCCACAAAATCCACACTTTGGAAAGTTGTACAATTGCAAATCTCCTTAATGGGATAGTTACATTGTTTGTAATTAATTAGTAATTAATATTTAAGTACATGGGATTTTTATGTTTTATGCTAAATCCAATTGTTGTTATTCTATTTCAAATTAATGGATTCTCAAGACGGGAACCACTCTTTTTAGTGTTTTCCATTCATGTAATCTACACACTAAATAAATGGAATTTACTGATATTTAAATGCATTTAAAAAGTACATACTTCCCACAGAAAGAATTTAATTCTAATTATAAAAATCATTCACATTTCCGTGAAATTGAAAATAAACAATGGGAAAACACGCATGTAAATTTTAAATACCACTAATGATTAATGTAAGTATCCCATTCACTAATGAGATTTGTGCAACTACCTCAAGTGTGGGTTTTATGGCTTTGAAATGAAAAATTGTATATATTTACTATACTCTCCTCTGCAGAGGCTTTTTTCTTTTTTAACTGGTGCCTTGAAGACTTTGCCATATAATGCTTTCAAGATGGCATATTTGCATATTAAATTCTTGCAAAATATAACAAATTCCAAAAGGATATACATTTTCTCTAACATAAAAGGAATACTTGTAATTATAAACAATTTTGCTTGCCATCTATGATCAGAATTTGCGACCCAGAATTTCACGAATATGTATATCGGAGGTATCGCCATGCCATGCCATGCTCATGAAATTGCTCGTTTTAACACATTATACGGCAGAGGCTTCCCTTCTCAAATTTCAGTTTCCCATAATCCTCCATGACCTTCAATATCTGTAGAAACGTTATGTAAGACAATGAAAAGGCACTAAATCCAAAAAGCCTCTGTGGAGGAGAGTGTATATTTACCATATCAATGTTTCTCTTCAATTACATAAGAATTTAACTTACATCCTCTTTTTGAGGTAAGCTTAACATTCATCGGTCCTTTCTGGCCTTTCTCTGATTACCAAAGTTGCCTGCATCTTTAATTTTTAGACCCTAAACCTTACAACCCTAAATTTTCCAAGACCGCTGTCTTTTAAAGCATGTTTCTCATACCCATTTGGGATTATGCTGTGAGTTCCTACATTAGGGAGGCAAACAAATTGATATGTACAGGAATCTTTTGGCTTCCATGGTTTGTACAATGTGTACAGTGCTAACCATGAAAATCTAGCTCTACGACCATGCACTTGCACAACCAAGAGCTTTTCCCACTAAATCTCTCCTGGAAGGAGATCAGAAAACGACCCATCCATTTCACTTTCTGGACTGACAATGGCATTGGGAGTGTTGGAAAAAATTGGGTTTACAGCTGGAGCAACACTTTTTAGTGTAGTCTGTAAAGATGGGCTAGGGTTTCGTAAAGGTATAGCAGCTGGAGCAAGGCCTTATACTGCAGGTGGAATAAGGCTTTGTAATATATATTTACTGCTTCTATTAAAAATAAAACAGCTTTTTGTTGTTCATTATTTCCATCAGACACCATTTGCTTTTAGTAAATTATTCAGGCTGGTTCTCACCAGTTCTTTCAAAACTTTTAACTATTCAAAACAAGTTTGAAAATTATCTATTTCGTGACCAATAATTATGACATCATGTTCAAAACAGTTTAAAGGTAAATGGCAACAAAAATTTTTATCGTCTTATTTGAAAGAGACTCCAAAACAATATATAAAAGTCTTTTACAGAATTTTTATATCTGCCTTATTTGGTGAGATATTTTGACTTTAGTTGCATGCCATCTTGGATATTTGTGGATATGCATGATACGTCACAACTGGGGTCACGCAATTTTTTTTCCTTACGACACAATGACTAATCTTCTCCATTAACCACACACATGGTTAGTATTTCGGATTTCAGCACGAACTGAAAAGGTTTCACAAATATTTTATTGGTGGTAAGTAAGCTTTGAATGGCTTATCCCTGTTGTGACGTCACCAAAACATTGATAATGAGGTTAAAAATTAATCCAAGATGGCCGACAGTTCGATTATTCATGTGACAATATCTCCCAAAGTAAAACAGACATAAAAATTGTGTAAAAGACTCCTACATATCATTTTTAGAGTCTCTTTCAAATGACACAATAAAAATTTTGGTTGCCATTTCCCTTTAACAGACATAAATTAATGTGCTTCTCGACATACTGTAATTTGATTCTTACACATGTTTGTGTGCAAATAATAATGCTTTCAATGTTGACATGATATTGTGCATTTAAATGCATACGTTAGTTGCCAAGCAAATGATCTTTTTGACGTCAAAACCATAGGGCAAGGTAGAAACTTTGTACGTTAAATATTTGCTAAATTCAGCCTGATTGCCCACAAAACTCATCTATATCAGAGATCTAAATACTCTTCTAAACTACTGATGTAAAATAAAACATAGTACCTTGAAATAAAAACAGGATGGCTTGAATGTTCTGAACGTTTTACAACTGTGTCACAGACACAGATCAGGCATAGAACCAGATCACAGATTACTATTGTACCAGATGTCTATCTTCGCCAATAGTCCAGGACCTGTATAGGAGTTTGTATGCATTTCATTTGCCACAAGTAATCTCAACTGTTTTAGGGTAAAATGACCATGCCGGTCAACATGGCATATGTGCCAAAACCCGAATCCGGGGCGAAAGTCCTCAAAATGACCCCGCCTTGAAACGGCAGTGTCGACATAGCTCTAACCTCAGACCAATGCGAGCAACGGCCTTTCTGAAGTGCCTATAATGTTTAGAAGGGTTGTTTATAGGGGTGGTTATTAGAAGCAAAACATTGCCTAACTATAATATATTCCAAGAAAATCACCACTCAACATGCCAGGTCAGCAGCTAATTATGCATAAAATCACAAAAATTGCTGGCAGAAATTAAATTTTCATATTTTCTAAAAAAATTATTATAACATGGAAAACCATGTTCAATTGAATCCAATTCTTACAGATTTCAAAAGGATTGACATTATTTTGTTGATATACAAGACATTGTATTTCACTTACCCCCCGCAAAAACACGATTTCAGCCATATTTTCCGTCTTGTTCGCTTTTTTATCGCCAACTAGCCAAAGTCTCATACAATTCTTGTATTTTCCCATAATCACAGATGACTAAAGAACAACTCGCCCCATTTTCGACTTGTTCTGAGACTGTGCTGTCTACTTTATCCTCGATTTTGCATCCTCGACAATTAGCCAAAATTGCCGCCATTACGAAGTCTTGCCGCTTTTGTGTCCGATAAATTGACTTCTTCGTCTTCATGTGTATTTATATTCAGTAATCCAACAGTACTTTATACTATTGAATTTCTAAAGGTGATTTTTTAACATTCTATCAATTTTCAATATAATAATCCACCCACATGAAATCGAGTGTCTTCAAGCTTCAAAATAATTTGAAAGTCACGCGCAATCGTCACGAAAATTCCTCGTGGGCGACCATACCGGGGGGAGTGAAAATTTTCACGAATGCGTTTGCATGTTTATATTTGCGTGTTGTTTTGTTTTTAAGCTTAAACTACAAGAAAATCTGACAGTTATGCATTTCTCCCATGTTTTTTTTTAGGGCTATGCCAGTGCAGATACGTACGTTTCAGTTTTAAAATCTTAGTGGGCTAATAGTGGCTTTTAGTGGCTTAAACGCTTAGTTATTTTATACTTTGGCATGATAAAAATCGTCCTTTAAATAAAAATGGGGAAATGCGTAAGTCTGTCTGATTTTTTTTTAGTTGAAGCTTAAAAACAAAACAATACGCAAATATACATGAACATAGAATAATATGAAATCACATTACTTAGCTTGCGGTGGAAACGAGCAAGCGTATTCGTGAAAATGTTCACTCCCCCCGGTATGGTCGCCCACGAGGAATTTTCGTGACGATTGCGCGTGACTTTCAAATTATTTTGAAGCTTGAAGACACTCGATTTCATGTGGGTGGATTTTTATATTGAAAATTGATAGAATGTTAAAAAATCACCTTTAGAAATTCAATAGTATAAAGTACTGTTGGATTACTGAATATAAATACACATGAAGACGAAGAAGTCAATTTATCGGACACAAAAGCGGCAAGACTTCGTAATGGCGGCAATTTTGGCTAATTGTCGAGGATGCAAAATCGAGGATAAAGTAGACAGCACAGTCTCAGAACAAGTCGAAAATGGGATGAGTTGTTCTTTAGTCATCTGTGATTGTGGGAAAATACAAGAATTGTATGAGACTTCGGCTAGTTGGCGATAAAAAAGCGAACAAGACGGAAAATATGGCTGAAATCGTGTTTTTGCGGGGGGTAAGTGAAATACAATGTCTTGTATATCAACAAAATAATGTCAATCCTTTTGAAATCTGTAAGAATTGGATTCAATTGAACATGGTTTTTCATGTTATAATAATTTTTTTTAGAAAATATGAAAATTTAATTTCTGCCAGCAATTTTTGTGATTTTATGCATAATTAGCTGCTGACCTGGCATGTTGAGTGGTGATTTTCTTGGAATATATTATAGTTAGGCAATGTTTTGCTTCTAATAACCACCCCTATAAACAACCCTTCTAAACATTATAGGCACTTCAGAAAGGCCGTTGCTCGCATTGGTCTGGGGTTAGAGCTATGTCGACACTGCCGTTTCAAGGCGGGGTCATTTTGAGGACTTTCGCCCCGGATTCGGGTTTTGGCACATATGCCAT
The DNA here is from genome assembly GCA_963855995.1 of Muricea muricata. Classification (NCBI taxonomy): domain Eukaryota; kingdom Metazoa; phylum Cnidaria; class Anthozoa; order Malacalcyonacea; family Plexauridae; genus Muricea; species Muricea muricata. The sequence goes on from OY979719.1 coordinate 12,521,336, forward strand.
GTTGACCGGCATGGTCATTTTACCCTAAAACAGTTGAGATTACTTGTGGCAAATGAAATGCATACAAACTCCTATACAGGTCCTGGACTACAAATATCTGTTACAAGTTTTTGACATGCTTACGCGAGCTGACGAAAGATTTCCGCCATGTTCTTAGTAAGCGCAATCCACGCCATACAACGTAAGCAACAGTCTAACCGAGTCTAAAACCTATGCATGTCTGACACAGGCCTGGCCTGGACGCGAGTCTGACGCAAGTGTCCGCCATGTTCTTAGTAAGCGCAACATACGTGATATTGCGAAAAATGACGAGTGCAATTCGTGATCAGAGTGAAAATCGAGAACACAAATTTACCTTGCGAAAACACGAAGATAGACATCTGGTACAATAGTAATCTGTGACCAGATGTCTCACTTCCTATCTATTCCTAATGTTTTCGTGTCCGCGATTTTTCGGCTGATCACGAATTGCACACGCGAGATGACGCAACCAGAGAGCACGAGTTGCTCACGCAAGGATGGCACTTGCCACGCTGACGTGTACTGCTTACGTGAGAGCACGAATTGGACACGCAATACCTCTGGCAAGTGTAATGCACATTTTTTATCAGAAAAAAGATAGGGAAGTGCAGAATTTTGGCAGTTAAACGGCGATTTTAGGCGCAACAACCTATTGATCTTTATTTTCTTGACGAATTTTACTGATAAATGATACGCTGCTTTTTTTTAGCAAGAAAGATTCACGCCACGCGAGCAAATCTGACGCGAGCGATCTGACGCGAGCAAGTCTGACGCGAGCAAATCTGACGCGAGCGATCTGACGCGAGCAAATCTGACGCGAGCAAATCTGACGAAGGCTGACGCGAGCTCTTCAAAATCGCGGACAAAAATTTTGCTTAGTGAGACATCTGGTTCTATACCTGATCTGTGGTCACAGACGGTCTTGTCTAAAAGTACACACGAATGACCACGAGTGACCACGAATGACCACGAATGACCACGAGTGACCACGAATGACCACGAGTGACCACGAATGACCACCAAAGTAACCCATTATTGAGGGACCAGCTGATAATATTTTTGGCTTATGTGGGCAAAAATGCGGAAAATCTACTTGAACCCAAAATAATTTTTAAAGTTTGAAAAGAACTAGTTGGAATCTGTTTGGTTGCATAATTGGCTTAATTTTTTTCACCACTGAACGATAAAAACGTGGACTGAAGAACCAGAAGACGAGATGATCGGACTGGACAATTTTTATTTAGTCCAGATTTCTCTAGCATCTACTATCATCCTTCTTGTGCCCACATTACGAAAAAGAATCCTGTCTTCACTGGTATTGTAACTGTCGATCGTTACACGTGCGAACGCCTGACCGAAGAGCAACGGCAGTACGTGGCCACATTTGATTTAAGAATTCAAGTTTTGTAACGTGAACTTACGTTTTTATAGGGTTACTCTATATAAAGTTGAAGTGCGCAAGCGAGAATTTTGAATTTCCAGCGTTTCAAGTAATCTAAGAAAATTTGAATTATAATTGTTATTAAAGCAATCATGTCATCATATCGAGAATATAGTGGAAATGGAACTACTGTAAAGCAATAAAATCAAAGCTTTTCTTAAGAAAACTGATTTGTGGTTCCGATTTGACGTCATGTCCGGTAATCTTAAGGACCTACAATCTTGGACAAAATTGTTGAGACACATGAGCGATCATTTGTCATTTTCGCAGTGTTTGTATAATTCTTTTTGCCCCCCCCCCCCCACACACACACACCCCAATTCAATGTTGTTGAGATGATACCTATGCTTCGAACATGCGGCTGTCGAATTATGTCAACATTGAACTGGGGGAGAGGGGGTTTAGAATAAAAATTGTGAGCATTTAAATCAGTCGAGAAGGGCACGCGTATCTTGTCTTCAAAATTTCAATGTGTTTCAACAAGTTTTGTCCAAGATTGTAATATACTCTTTGAATTTTTGATATTGGATTTTGATATTAAAGTTTTTTAGTAACAAATTATATTGCATATTTTCGTAGAATACCCCAAAGGTACAAAATTTATAAAATTTCAAAATTTCCGTGTATGAATAGGCGTGCATAAGGCGTAAAAAGTTAATATTTTATGTTGAGTTTCGTATGAAAAGTGTAAAGTGTATAGCTATTAGTAAAGTTGACATTTAATCACGTCACAGAGACGTGCGACAGTACGAAGATATGACAGAACAATGTTATCTGTTTTGTACAGGCAATGCAGATTTCCAGCTAATGTTGTCACAGGCAATAATCAATATATTCTAGTTTGTTCTGATTTGCATTGTGATCTTTCCTAAACAATCAGCTCGTGCTCAATGCTAATTAATCTGGCCTAATTGCTAATCGTATAAGCTCAGTGTAATGCTAACTGATTATAACGACTTTTAAATGAGAACTGTCGCACGTAAACTTTTTAACTTCAACACCTAATCAATGCAATCTATGCATAATTACGTCAATGAGGAGAAACACTCTCAAGAATTGTAAGCCAATGGTCTTGCGTCTTTTATTGATGAAAACGAGGTTCCCAAGCCAAAATGGTTTCGGTGACGTTATCATCAAAAGGGTGTTCAGTGATTGCTGTACGAAAAGTTCCCGCCTTTAGCTTTTTAGTAATATGACTGTGATCCCCTATCCGCTTTTCGCAATTCGTTACCCGCATTTCGTTGCTTGCAATCCTCTACAATTTGGGTTTTATATGTGTTCGGTGTATAAATATTTTTTATTGCGTGAAATGCGGAAGTAATATTCGTGGGTCATTTGTGGTCATTCGTGGTCACTCGTAGTCATTCGTGGTCACTCGTGGTCATTCGTGGTCATTCGTGGTCATTCGTGGTCATTCGAGGTCACTCGTGGTCATTCGTGTGTTCTTTTAGACAAGATCGTCACAGACACGTATATATCTCCTTTGTGACTTTGTCATAGAGAAAATGCGGGAATTTCCGTCTGCCAACGAGCAAACCCGACGCTGTGCGCAAGCGAGCAACTCCAACGAGAGAAAAAGCCTGGTGGAGGGGAGGGGGGGGGGGGGGAGGCGTATGTTAGACTCCCGAAACATCGAATTTGTGACCTTATGATTTTCCGCCTTCGTATTTCCATTATCAGGGGAGTAACCAGTGGGGAGGGGGTTGTTGGGGGGCCTTACCTCCAAAGTTTACAAATGGCGATTTTATAGGGCAACTATCGACAGCTGGTCGGGCACAAAGTGCAGGGAAACTAAAAGTTAGAAGATTAAAAAAAGACAAAATTGAGGTCTCTGAAAGGGTAAAATGTAATCTGGGAATTGCCTATTTTTGGCTGGAAAATGGGACACGAAGTACTGATTTAAACAAGACAGCCACCGAAATGATAGGATTTGAGCACTGGCAATTGAACTTAGTCAAAACTTTTGCTGGCAAAATGAAAATGTATAGAACCTCCCTTCAAATATATAGCACCTCTCTTTTTACTTTACAGCAATGTCTACTTCATAGCTCGAGCTGACGACAGCAAGTTTTATTACAAATTATATTTGTATCTATTTTCAGGCTTCTAACAAGATCTAAGCAGGCTAATTGTTTTATCAGAGACACCAGACCCTAGCGTGGTTTGAGACGAATTAAGCAATTTAATTTCATGTTGTCTGTTCGTTAGTGACATGGTGTGTATTATTTATATGGAACAACGTAAATAGATATATGAATGCACATTATACATGACTGTTTACAGAAACTGTGGACAAGATATTAAAGAGCTGTTAATGTTATACGATGCACGAAAACTTTCGCGTGCATCTAGTACAGTTGTAACACAATTGTGACACAATTGTGTCAAGTTGCATAGTGTAACTAGGCAAATTACCTGACCACGTGTCTAGTACGTATCCAGACTGCGAGCAGTCCCCAAGGGAAATGTGACGTATCCATGAGCCGGCGTCGTCCCAGGCGATGTTCTACAGCGGTGCGTAGCGCGCGCAAGACATACCGTGGGAAGATTTGATATGTGAGTTGTGAAGCGCCTGGCACAAGCCGCATCATACATTTAAGCATTATATATTTTGTAACGATCGCTGCGCAAGCTCGAGAGTTCGAGTCGACTATTCGCTTACGTCACGACGCGTTGAATTAGTTCGAAGAAACAAACGCTAGGATATATTTTACGGGCAACTTTAATATTCTTTCTCACATACTCTCATACGTTGTCTTACGTTGTCGTAAACTGAAATGTCAAATACATGAAACAATAACTAAAGGCCATGCACTACATTTCGAACATTCCTTAACAAGAAAATACGTTTCCAGGCAATTTTATACATAAGGCCCAGAAAGCACGAAAACTAAATACGAATATGTGTTACACAAGATATACGATAAGCTATAGTAAAAACTGATATACAAGGATGAATATATAAATCTAAGAGCAATTTGTATCTAAATCAACTGCATGCACTAACTAAATAACAATTGTCAAAGAATAAACTTACATAACAGTCCCGCTTTGTCGAGGCGATCGATGCACAAACTGCGATGTCCAAACAGCTGGAAAAACTGCGAAAACTTTCGAAACGCTGCGAATTTACTGGTTTAAGTTTTCTCGACGAATGCACATAACCAACTGCCCGAAAACAACATTTGCGCAAAGTTTTACCTGTCCCAAATCCGAACTAGTTACTGCGCCATGCATAACCAATAATCAGATATATGTTCCTGTTATGCTCAGTCAAGCTGAAAGCCGCTACATATTTCTTCTCATGAATATTCAAATGTTTCTTCTAATGAATATTCAAATGTTTCATCTGATGAATATTCAAATGTTTCTAAACTTTTTATCGTTTTTTAATTTTTGCAGATAATGATTTTAGTGGTAGCTCTCAGCTCTGGTGATGATCAATGCAATGATGCCATTGTGCTCCAAAAACTCCATCTTTTCAACACAACCATCTTTTAGGCAAAACCCCTTTTCCCATTTTTAAGGGGGTCCAATAGTAAATAATTTCAAAATTCATCGATTTTCAAAAATTTTACAAAATATTGTTAACGGCGTTCTCTAAACATATCCAAAATTTCAAACAACAAAATGAATTATGAACGGAGAAATTTAGCAAATTCTACACCGTGTTAGGGTAAAACCATGATTTTACCCGGAGCAAATAATGGTATGCAATTGGTTTACTCTATTGTGTCCTTTTCCATAGCATTGTTCGATTAATGTTATTCTAATGCATGCAAAAACTTTAAAGCAGTTTTTCTCAAATTGCCGAAAACCACCAATCGCCATTATTGCATGCTCAATATCTCAAGATGTATGTAAGCAATTGACTTCAAACTTTCAGTGTGTGTTCTGTGTTACATTCTCTTGGAGATGAACCAGAATCATGAAAATATTTGCAATAGCATGCAAGTTATGATAGTCAGTATCACCTCGATAATATCTAGTTTCAATATTTTGTCCGCAAAAAATTTATTTTTGCCTCAATCACCATAGTTCTGGTTCATCTCCAAGAGCATGTGATATACTATTAAAATAAAGTTATTTTAGATTTTTATCATTCATAGTTGTTGAGATATCATGTTTACAAATATATGGATTTTTTACCATCAGGGAGTAATTAACATGGTAACCATGGCAATGGTAACTTTGAAAAACTTATTTTTATGTTTGTGGTACCATGTCCTAACACCTGACCAAAGATGAACTGCATAGCATTAAAACACACAAAATTTTCTTTTTACTATTGGACCCCCTTAAAGGCCTGGTGGACTGGCCCAGTGGCGGATTCAGGGTAAGTCAAAATAAATTATAGCAGCTCAATTTTAAATTTAAAATAAATTTAAAATAACTTTATAACAATGTCATAGGTTATGAATTTCAAAAGAATAAAATCTAACCAATGAAGTTGCTTTGAAGGTATTTTAAAATGTAAATATATCCTAGAATGAGCTGTGGTAATTTATTTTGACTTACGCTAGATCCGCCACTGGACTGGTCTTTCTAAGCCAAAAACCACCATGGCAAGCACTGGGCGAATGTAAATCCGCGATCTTGAATACGGTTTCGTCGACGTTCTTTCACGAAAATTATTTTCCCATATTATCTTACGCGTGTATGCCCCCCCCCCCCCCACACACACACACACACACGCCACAGACCGTTGTAGAACGTCATAGCGCTGGGCTGTCTTTAAGCGTAAACAAAGTACGAGATGTAACAACAGGAAATATGAGCTCCTGGGGTTAATTGTTCAAAGCAGGTCTAGCATTAAATCTGGGTTCAAATTTAACCCACTGTTCTAGTTTGTGTATTTTAATGTATACCTTTCTGTTAAAACTTGAGAAAAGAAAACTTCGATAGATCCAGGCAAGATTCACGAAAAAACTATTTCCAAGTTTACTAATAAGCTCTTGGAAAATTTTCTTTGAGGTGTCGTAACCCATTTTCTTCTTTTTTTTTTAAACTGGTTTATTTTCACGAGCGAATTTCGTCTAGCAAAATTTTTTTTTCAAAAAGATATTTTAATTAATTGAAATACAATACGATATTTACATGTTTAATCATGCCCACAGATACAAATTATATACGTCCCATTTTATTGGAAAACTTACATAGTTTAATCAATTGTTTTCATCGATTTAATTAAAGTTTGATTTTTTGACCAACCTTTTTTGACCTTCCTTACTGATTCATTACATAAAGACGAGCAGCATGTAAATTAAAACCTATGGAACTCAAGTTTGTACAAGACAAAGCAACGTCGATGAAAAAACATTTTAGTCAGTGATGTTTAAAGGGTAAAATGTTTCCACATCTTTAAGGATAAAATATTTTATATGATATTTACGTGAAAATTTTTTGAATTGATACTATCCATCAGTCTGTCTTTCGGTTTAAGCTTCGTCTTGTACAAATATGAAATACATTGACAGTGATTTTAAAGTAATGAAGCAAGCCTTAACTATCAGAGGAGTAGTAAACAGCAGAAATTTATACTAATTTTCAACCAGAGGATATAAGGCTCAAACAATCTTACTGTTCGTCTATCGAACCTTTCCAGGAGTATTTGCTGTTTTTCAAATAAATTTTGCTGTTAATATTAAAAGTGTCTTTAGTCAACGTGTTGTGTCACTTCATGATGTCACAATTACTTCCACAGCTTTATTTATACAGAATCGTTCAATTGGTTTTCAATTCAGCCAAACGTTGTTTTTTTAAAATTGGCATTGACTATGGACTTACAAACCTACGGAAACAGCAGTCACAGACTGGTAACTTTTCTCGTAGCACAGTCCAGTAAAATAATTTGTTTTTTCCCACTGTGGTATATGTAGTTCTTTCATCATCAATGCAAAGAAAAACAATTGCAAGAGGTTTTCTTCCCAGAAATATGGGTAATGCATACATACTTATCACCTTCATGATGTCACAATTATCCCCCATAGCTTTATTTATAGAGAATCGTTCGATTAGTCTTCAGTTTAGCCAAACGTTGTTCCTTTAAAATTGGTCGCTGCCTACACAATAAATTATTGACTATAGACTTCCACACCTACTGAAACAGCAGTCACAGACACTGGTAAATTTTCTCGTAATACAGCCCAGTAAAGTAATTTGTTTCGCTGCACTGTGGTATGTAGTTCTTTGATCATCAATGCAAAGAAAAACAATTTCAAGAGGTTTTCTTCATGTCACACAGTTATATTGTTCATTTCTCGTCAAGGTCCAGAATGCTGGTTAGAGTTATTTTCCAGAAATATGCGTAATTACATACATAGCTATTCTGTAATCTAACACATTCATTAGTTTTTACAAAATCGTTTATTTTTTATTTTTCAACAAAGATTATACAAACTTGCTCGTAAATTTCTTATGGACAATTTTGTATAAGCTTTATTAAGATAGTTCGTTAACCATTGTTAATAATTCATGAGAAAACACAAAGGAAATCACAACTGTAGCAGACGTTTTAAATCAGCTAAAGTTGCGTTGAATTACATCACCTTTAGCTTTGATTTTCTCGGTTTAGACAAGGTTTATTCTTAAAATAACTTTGTCAATCAACTCACAAGACGAAGAGCTTTTTAATTAACCAAGTTAAAATACTTGCAGCTCGTGTTTTATCAGATTTAAAAATCTCGCCTTCGGTTCGAAAACACATATGTTCGTATTTTAACTAGTACTAGCAGTGCTGCTCAAAATATTCAGTATATTCAGTGTATAGAGCATTTCCACCCAACCCCTGGCAATGGAAAAAAGAACAAAACGGGCGACTATGTTGGTGCAACTAACAAAAGAATCAATTAAATGATAATTATTTTCCGCTGCACCAACATATTTGCAGCCCATGAAACATGGCAGCATGAAAACACTCGACAGTAGTATAGTAGGAGGTTTTCGACCCTTTTTTTTAGGGGGGCGCAAGGGGGGGCGCAAGGGGGGCGCACACATATTGAGGGGGCGCACCCTCATTAGAATATCGTGTCCTGATTGGTCAAACTGCGTACGTACACCCCGTGACGTACACACTGTGGCTGCGTGAGGTTGCGTGAGGCTGCGCGAGGTTGCGCAAGCCTCCACAGGGTGCCGCACTAATTAGTATGCGAGATTATGATTGGTCAAACAGCGTACGTACACCCCGTGACGTACACACCGTGACGTACACTATAGCCGTGCTCTGATTGGTTAAAACAGCGTACGTATACCCCGTAACGTACGCCATAGCCGTGCTCTGATTTGTTAAAACAGCGTACGTATGCCCCGTGACGTACGCTATAGCCGCGCTCTGGTTGGTTAAAACAGCGTACGTATGCCCCGTGACGTACGCTATAGTCGCGCTCTGATTGGTTAAAACAGCGTACGTATACCCCGTAACGTACGCCATAGCCGTGCTCTGATTTGTTAAAACAGCGTACGTATGCCCCGTGACGTACGCTATAGCCGCGCTCTGGTTGGTTAAAACAGCGTACGTATGCCCCGTGACGTACGCTATAGTCGCGCTCTGATTGGTTAAAACAGCGTACGTATACCCCGTGACGTACGCTATAGTCGCGCTCTGGTTGGTTAAAACAGTGTACGTATACCCCGTGACGTACGCCATAGGCGCGCTCTTTTGCCAACATGATCTGATATGTCGCACCAAGAAAGTGAAGAAAGAGGGTCCTAATCAGGATCGTTTATTCTATTGTTGTCCTCATCCAAGAGAAAGTGCTTGTGACTTCTTTGAGTGGAAACCTGACGAAGACCCCCTTGAGCCAGGTTGTGTTTGTCTGTTTAGTATGCCACCATCTTACCGATATACAGTGAGAAAGACAGGGGAGACATTTACTAGTAAGGAAACGGATTCGTAAGAAAGCGTATGACGAATTCCTTCGACAAAAGGAAATCGGTGAACTGATTCAGGACTTACAGATCTACTAATAACTATAACAAAAGTGTGACTGTACATATAATTAAATGGACTTAAACATATAACTAAATATTGTTAAACACAAAACCAAATAAAATAGTTTTTGTAAAAGTCCCGTGGAGGGACAAATTGTGTCCCGCAAGTCCCGCAAAGTGATATTAGGTTTTGCAAAAGTCCCGTGGAGGGACACAAAGTCCCGTGGAGGGACAAATTAAGTCCCGCGAGTCCCGTTTCAGCAAAACAAACCAATGCCCGCTCACGAACTCGATTCTATTATTGTCCAAAACCACATATATCGTGTTATATGATCCCCCGTGTTGTCAAGGTTTTATTCGCCTCGGGCAAAGTAAATAAGACACAGATGGTAATAACACGCACACATGTTAGTTGTTGAAAAGATATATTCACAAAATAACTATTTACAGATCAAATATCTAATGGAATGGTTGCAACACCGTCTTCCAAAACTTTACGTTTTGGATAAAAATAACTAAAAGCGTTTTTAACTTGAACATATGTGCACATTGTATTGTTCATAACTCTGAATCCCCTATTTACACCCGACCCACTACGTTTACTTAAAATTACATCTAAATATTTATCTTTATTAATAACATTATTCTTTTTGTTAACCCCTTTGCAACTAAATTTGTCTTTCCCATCCCCAAAACAATAATACGTTTTACTACATAGACTAATTATCCCATCCCCGTGGAAACCTGACGAAGACCCCCTTGAGCCAGGTTGTGTTTGTCTGTTTAGTATGCCACCATCTTACCGATATACAGTGAGAAAGACAGAGGAGACATTTACTTGTAAGGAAACGGATTCGTAAGAAAGCGTATGACGAATTCCTTCGGCAAAAGGAAATCGGTGAACTGATTCAGGACTTACAGATCTACTAATAACTATAACAAAAGTGTGACTGTACATATAATTAAATGAACTTAAACATATAACTAAATATTGTTAAACACAAAACCAAATAAAATAGTTTTTGTAAAAGTCCCGTGGAGGGACAAATTGTGTCCCGCAAGTCCCGCAAAGTGATATTAGGTTTTGCAAAAGTCCCGTGGAGGGACACAAAGTCCCGTGGAGGGACAAATTAAGTCCCGCGAGTCCCGTTTCAGCAAAACAAACCAATGCCCGCTCACGAACTCGATTCTATTATTGTCCAAAACCACATATATCGTGTTATATGATCCCCCGTGTTGTCAAGGTTTTATTCGCCTCGGGCAAAGTAAATAAGACACAGATGGTAATAACACGCACACATGTTAGTTGTTGAAAAGATATATTCACAAAATAGCTATTTACAGATCAAATATCTAATGGAATGGTTGCAACACCGTCTTCCAAAACTTTACGTTTTGGATAAAAATAACTAAAAGCGTTTTTAACTTGAACATATGTGCACATTGTATTGTTCATAACTCTGAATCCCCTATTTACACCCGACCCACTACGTTTACTTAAAATTACATCTAAATATTTATCTTTATTAATAACATTATTCTTTTTGTTAACCCCTTTGCAACTAAATTTGTCTTTCCCATCCCCAAAACAATAATACGTTTTACTACATAGACTAATTATCCCATCCCCGTGGAAACCTGACGAAGACCCCCTTGAGCCAGGTTGTGTTTGTCTGTTTAGTATGCCACCATCTTACCGATATACAGTGAGAAAGACAGAGGAGACATTTACTTGTAAGGAAACGGGTTCGTAAGAAAGCGTATGACGAATTCCTTCGGCAAAAGGAAATCGGTGAACTGATTCAGGACTTACAGATCTACTAATAACTATAACAAAACTGTAACTGTACATATAATTAAATGAACTTAAACATATAACTAAATATTGTTAAACACAAAACCAAATAAAATAGTTTTTGTAAAAGTCCCGTGGAGGGACAAATTGTGTCCCGCAAGTCCCGCAAAGTGATATTAGGTTTTGCAAAAGTCCCGTGGAGGGACACAAAGTCCCGTGGAGGGACAAATTAAGTCCCGCGAGTCCCGTTTCAGCAAAACAAACCAATGCCCGCTCACGAACTCGATTCTATTATTGTCCAAAACCACATATATCGTGTTATATGATCCCCCGTGTTGTCAAGGTTTTATTCGCCTCGGGCAAAGTGAATAAGACACAGATGGTAATAACACGCACACATGTTAGTTGTTGAAAAGATATATTCACAAAATAGCTATTTACAGATCAAATATCTAATGGAATGGTTGCAACACCGTCTTTCAAAACTTTACGTTTTGGATAAAAATAACTAAAAGCGTTTTTAACTTGAACATATGTGCACATTGTATTGTTCATAACTCTGAGTCCCCTATTTACACCCGACCCACTACGTTTACTTAAAATTACATCTAAATATTTATCTTTATTAATAACATTATTCTTTTTGTTAACCCCTTTGCAACTAAATTTGTCTTTCCCATCTTCAAAACAATAATACGTTTTACTACATAGACTAATTATCCCATCCCCTTCCCACTCTACTTTAAATAATCCCGGCGTTCTCTTATCCATCGACTATTTGGTGGAAATTAGCCAGGAAAGCTATTCGCTATTGTTGGACCGTTTCTCTCATGTATTCGACCAAATCAGTCAACGAATAGTGAACGGTGAGGTATGTTGTGCGTTTGACCACCTAGGTATTTTCGAGACTTGTGCTTATTACTATTATGACTATTTAGGTGTGTGCTGAAAGCGGCGATGACGTTGAAGAAATGGTGCAATGTCTTCTCACATTGAATCAGGTATAGACCATATTGTTGGTCAACTTGATCTGTGTAGTTCTTGCTCTTATTACTCTTTCTTATTTTTTTTTTTTTTTTTTTTTTTTTTTTTTTTTTTTTTTTGCAGGAGACCCAAGATGAAGCGGACGCTAGTCAAGCAAGCGAGGACGAAGTGCATGAGGTAAATAATTTTAGAGGTTTAAAATTCTAGTCATGGTTTACTTATCTTTCCGGGCTTGTGATATATATGTGTAGCATTTTTTTTTCCTCCGTTTTTTTCAGGCGAGTGAGAATGAGGAAAGTGGGGAAGAAAATACAATTAAAGGTTCACCCATTAGAAAAATTGCAAGAAAAACTGGAACTTCATCTCATGGAACTACCTGTTCTGGGCTTCAATTCCGGAAAGTATGATATCAACGCCGCTAAAAACCCTTTCTTTGCCCACCTCGTGAAACATGAGCAAGTTAAGTTTGTGATAAAAAGAAACAACAGCCACATGTGTCTCAAGACAATACACTTGAAGTTTCTCGATATTACAAACTACTTGGCTCCTGGATTCTCCTACGAACAATTTTTAAAAGCTTACGAGTGCACACAGACCAAAGGGTACTTTCGTCTGACAAAGTTAAACTTATCCACCTTACCGCCCCCTGAAGCCTTGAATTCAATGCTTTCCAACACCGCCATTTCCGAGGAACAATACGAGTACTGCCAGCGCGTGTGGAACGATAACAATATGGAAACGTTTCGTGACTTTTTGGTTTGATATAATAATCTTGATGTCGTTCCCTTCCTCGAGGCTATTGACAAGATGAACAAGTTTTGGAAGGAGCGAGATATAGACATGTTTAAAGACGGTGTGAGTGTGCCAGGTTTGACGATGAAATATTTATTTTCGAATGTTCCAAACGTGCATTTCTCACTGTTTAACGAAAAAGACAAAGACTTATACTATACAATGAAAGACAATAACGTCGGTGGCCCAAGTATAATATTTAACCGATACCACGAAACAGACAAAACTTTTATACGCAACGCAGAAATGACACGAAAGAAATCTAGAGCCTAAACCATGCAAGAAAGTGGTCGGTTACGACGCCAATGCGCTATACCTCTGGGCGATCATGCAATATATGTCAACCGGACAGTTTAGGCGACGACTGGAAGGCGACGAGCTCCAACTCTTTTCTCGGTATTTTTGTACCCATGTCTGATCTTTATCTGTTGTTGGTGGGCTTGCCATTCCAACCACTCGATCGCCTTTTTACCGCTCCATTGCTTTTTAGAGCCGTCGCTTTCCAGTCGTCGCGTATACTGTCCGGTTCGCATATCTTGCATGATCGCCCAGAGGTATAGCGCATTGGCGTCGTAACCGACCACTTTCTTGCATGGTTTAGGCTCTAGGTTTCTTTCGTGTCATTTCTGCGTTGCGTATAAAAGTTTTGTCTGTTTCGTGGTATCGGTTAAATATTATACTTGGGCCACCGACGTTATTGTCTTTCATGGTATAGTATAAGTCTTTGTCTTTTTCGTTAAACAGTGAGAAATGCACGTTTGGAACATTCGAAAATAAATATTTCATCGTCAAACCTGGCACACTCACACCGTCTTTAAACATGTCTATATCTCGCTCCTTCCAAAACTTGTTCATCTTGTCAATAGCCTCGAGGAAGGGAACGACATCAAGATTATTATATCAAACCAAAAAGTCACGAAACGTTTCCATATTGTTATCGTTCCACACGCGCTGGCAGTACTCGTATTGTTCCTCGGAAATGGCGGTGTTGGAAAGCATTGAATTCAAGGCTTCAGGGGGCGGTAAGGTGGATAAGTTTAACTTTGTCAGACGAAAGTACCCTTTGGTCTGTGTGCACTCGTAAGCTTTTAAAAATTGTTCGTAGGAGAATCCAGGAGCCAAGTAGTTTGTAATATCGAGAAACTTCAAGTGTATTGTCTTGAGACACATGTGGCTGTTGTTTCTTTTTATCACAAACTTAACTTGCTCATGTTTCACGAGGTGGGCAAAGAAAGGGTTTTTAGCGGCGTTGATATCATACTTTCCGGAATTGAAGCCCAGAACAGGTAGTTCCATGAGATGAAGTTCCAGTTTTTCTTGCAATTTTTCTAATGGGTGAACCTTTAATTGTATTTTCTTCCCCACTTTCCTCATTCTCACTCGCCTGAAAAAAACGGAGGAAAAAAAAATGCTACACATATATATCACAAGCCCGGAAAGATAAGTAAACCATGACTAGAATTTTAAACCTCTAAAATTATTTACCTCATGCACTTCGTCCTCGCTTGCTTGACTAGCGTCCGCTTCATCTTGGGTCTCCTGCAAAAAAAAAAAAAAAAAAAAAAAAAAAAAAAAAAAAAAAATAAGAAAGAGTAATAAGAGCAAGAACTACACAGATCAAGTTGACCAACAATATGGTCTATACCTGATTCAATGTGAGAAGACATTGCACCATTTCTTCAACGTCATCGCCGCTTTCAGCACACACCTAAATAGTCATAATAGTAATAAGCACAAGTCTCGAAAATACCTAGGTGGTCAAACGCACAACATACCTCACCGTTCACTATTCGTTGACTGATTTGGTCGAATACATGAGAGAAACGGTCCAACAATAGCGAATAGCTTTCCTGGCTAATTTCCACCAAATAGTCGATGGATAAGAGAACGCCGGGATTATTTAAAGTAGAGTGGGAAGGGGATGGGATAATTAGTCTATGTAGTAAAACGTATTATTGTTTTGAAGATGGGAAAGACAAATTTAGTTGCAAAGGGGTTAACAAAAAGAATAATGTTATTAATAAAGATAAATATTTAGATGTAATTTTAAGTAAACGTAGTGGGTCGGGTGTAAATAGGGGACTCAGAGTTATGAACAATACAATGTGCACATATGTTCAAGTTAAAAACGCTTTTAGTTATTTTTATCCAAAACGTAAAGTTTTGAAAGACGGTGTTGCAACCATTCCATTAGATATTTGATCTGTAAATAGCTATTTTGTGAATATATCTTTTCAACAACTAACATGTGTGCGTGTTATTACCATCTGTGTCTTATTCACTTTGCCCGAGGCGAATAAAACCTTGACAACACGGGGGATCATATAACACGATATATGTGGTTTTGGACAATAATAGAATCGAGTTCGTGAGCGGGCATTGGTTTGTTTTGCTGAAACGGGACTCGCGGGACTTAATTTGTCCCTCCACGGGACTTTGTGTCCCTCCACGGGACTTTTGCAAAACCTAATATCACTTTGCGGGACTTGCGGGACACAATTTGTCCCTCCACGGGACTTTTACAAAAACTATTTTATTTGGTTTTGTGTTTAACAATATTTAGTTATATGTTTAAGTTCATTTAATTATATGTACAGTTACAGTTTTGTTATAGTTATTAGTAGATCTGTAAGTCCTGAATCAGTTCACCGATTTCCTTTTGCCGAAGGAATTCGTCATACGCTTTCTTACGAACCCGTTTCCTTACAAGTAAATGTCTCCTCTGTCTTTCTCACTGTATATCGGTAAGATGGTGGCATACTAAACAGACAAACACAACCTGGCTCAAGGGGGTCTTCGTCAGGTTTCCACGGGGATGGGATAATTAGTCTATGTAGTAAAACGTATTATTGTTTTGGGGATGGGAAAGACAAATTTAGTTGCAAAGGGGTTAACAAAAAGAATAATGTTATTAATAAAGATAAATATTTAGATGTAATTTTAAGTAAACGTAGTGGGTCGGGTGTAAATAGGGGATTCAGAGTTATGAACAATACAATGTGCACATATGTTCAAGTTAAAAACGCTTTTAGTTATTTTTATCCAAAACGTAAAGTTTTGGAAGACGGTGTTGCAACCATTCCATTAGATATTTGATCTGTAAATAGCTATTTTGTGAATATATCTTTTCAACAACTAACATGTGTGCGTGTTATTACCATCTGTGTCTTATTTACTTTGCCCGAGGCGAATAAAACCTTGACAACACGGGGGATCATATAACACGATATATGTGGTTTTGGACAATAATAGAATCGAGTTCGTGAGCGGGCATTGGTTTGTTTTGCTGAAACGGGACTCGCGGGACTTAATTTGTCCCTCCACGGGACTTTGTGTCCCTCCACGGGACTTTTGCAAAACCTAATATCACTTTGCGGGACTTGCGGGACACAATTTGTCCCTCCACGGGACTTTTACAAAAACTATTTTATTTGGTTTTGTGTTTAACAATATTTAGTTATATGTTTAAGTCCATTTAATTATATGTACAGTCACACTTTTGTTATAGTTATTAGTAGATCTGTAAGTCCTGAATCAGTTCACCGATTTCCTTTTGTCGAAGGAATTCGTCATACGCTTTCTTACGAATCCGTTTCCTTACTAGTAAATGTCTCCCCTGTCTTTCTCACTGTATATCGGTAAGATGGTGGCATACTAAACAGACAAACACAACCTGGCTCAAGGGGGTCTTCGTCAGGTTTCCACTCAAAGAAGTCACAAGCACTTTCTCTTGGATGAGGACAACAATAGAATAAACGATCCTGATTAGGACCCTCTTTCTTCACTTTCTTGGTGCGACATATCAGATCATGTTGGCAAAAGAGCGCGCCTATGGCGTACGTCACGGGGTATACGTACACTGTTTTAACCAACCAGAGCGCGACTATAGCGTACGTCACGGGGTATACGTACGCTGTTTTAACCAATCAGAGCGCGACTATAGCGTACGTCACGGGGCATACGTACGCTGTTTTAACCAACCAGAGCGCGGCTATAGCGTACGTCACGGGGCATACGTACGCTGTTTTAACAAATCAGAGCACGGCTATGGCGTACGTCACGGGGTATACGTACGCTGTTTTAACCAATCAGAGCACGGCTATAGTGTACGTCACGGTGTGTACGTCACGGGGTGTACGTACGCTGTTTGACCAATCATAATCTCGCATACTAATTAGTGCGGCACCCTGTGGAGGCTTGCGCAACCTCGCGCAGCCTCACGCAACCTCACGCAGCCACAGTGTGTACGTCACGGGGTGTACGTACGCAGTTTGACCAATCAGGACACGATATTCTAATGAGGGTGCGCCCCCTCAATATGTGTGCGCCCCCCTTGCGCCCCCCTAAAAAAAAGGGTCGAAAACCTCCTACTATACTACTCTCGACATACGAAACCAAAGCCAATATTTTTAGTTCATCTCTTTCAGACAATGCTGACATAGTATTGACATATTGAAAGTTGAAACCAGTAAAAATCTCTGCATTTAGTTCAAAAAACTATTATTTCAAAATGAATCTTCGAAATTAGTAAAAAAGTTCAGACGCAAATACCACCATTGGCATTTTACGCAAATGTAATCGCGTATGATTCAAAATACTGTAAACTGTTAGCTAGACAGTAATCCTCAAATGCCAATTTCGTTTTGTTGAAACACCAAGTAAAGGCCTAATTCCATGACAGCAAAATTCTTCGCAAGAATTAACTGTTTCTGGGAAATGCAGATGCTTGTGCATGAATAATGGTATATTGAATTTCTCTTCGCGTGTAAAATTTCGTTTCGTCTGGCAGTAGAAATCATTTCTACTCACTCAAAAGTAGAAAATTAAGAGAATTCAATAGAATTATTCAGGTGCAACCACCCGTATTTCGCATAAGCAGTTTTTCCCGAATAATTTGGCTGTCGTGGAATAAGGCCTTAAATTATTAATGCGAAGCTTTCGATTCTTTAAGCTGAATGTACATATCTGCTGACTGCGATATGCTTACAGCATCACTGATGGGACTGATTTGCAGTAATAATACATTGTCTCAGAGAACAAATCTTATGATATGCGAAACTTCTCTGAAGTTCCCATAAAATACAGAGATATCAGATTAGCGTGTGTTTGTTTTAATATGTAATGTTGCACATACGCTTTAAGGCGCTATTACACTATACAACGTTTCTTGCAGCTTGTCTCGCAATCTCAATAGGAGCTGGAATCTATTTTTAAACAGCGAGTTTCTATTGGCTGCTTAACAGAAATATTGCGAGACAAATTGCAAGAGGGAAGTTACAGTGTGCAATGGCTAGAAAATGCATTGTAACGTTGCGGCAATCGTTGCGAATGGTACAACCTGATTTTACTTTGGGCAGTGCTTCTTGCAACAAAAATGTTACGTGACTTTATGATTGCGAGGCATGTTACCCCTTGCAATTTCGGTTGCAATTTGTGTCGCAACAAAATTGCGTGACAATTGCGAGAAAAGTTTCAAGTTGCATATTGTAACAGCACCTTTAAAGGCCAAGGCAAAATTACCTCTTTACTGCCCATCTTGCTCGGTTTAGGGACCTTATACATTTGTCAGTGTACTTAGGTTAATTAATTTAAGCATGTGGTTATTTATTATAGTTTAGGGGTCAGGTGTCAATTGGGACGTAAGTTCTGTTCCTTTTTCCAGTCACATGTTATTTGTATGACTTTATAATGTTTTAGTGATTGTAATGATTGTTTGTATAGATATTAATTGTGACAATTGATTAAATTACATAGAAGGAATATATAAATTGTAATTTTCTGTGAATAGTTTTCGGGGAAATAGCGTCTCTCGAATCAGTATTATAGCAGAATGAATTTAAGACTAGTGGATTAAATAATGAAATCAACGTGTGAACTTGTTAATGTACAGCAAGAAATTCGCTGGAAATAGCAGTTGTGGTCATGTCATGAATAAATTGTCGTCTTAAATTAAAGTGTTTTTGTCCTTCAAAGATGTGAGGGTCGAAACCGGGGTTTCATATTGATTTGAGACGTTCTCTGAAATATTTATTGCAATTTATTGTGTGAAATTTACAGCTGAGATTTTTCTTTGCTGAATCAAGTGAAAATAATAGCAAAAAACAATAGAAAATTTTGCTCTGTACAGAAAATTCAGTCTAGTGGAATCAGCCTTAAGTTTCACACACAAAGTGAATGTCCCCGTGCCCCAGATGTGTGTGTGAGAAGGGGGGGGAGAGGGGTTAGCTTTTAAACGATACGTATTCCCGCGCAAAAAAGTGTAGAATTGTGGATTCCAAATCTCGGGTCTACCGCAGAGGGTTTGCGCGTCATTGGAAAGCTAAAAGGGCTTAAGGGCTCCAATAACCGTTATCATCAGACCCCGTCATAGAGGTTGTAAATAACACTAGAGATGGCATCGTAATGTTTTTCGGGTGAAAAAAAGGAACGTGGAGTTTGAGGCAAATTCTGGTCCCGGATGCAGGGGCAAGCATCTATTAGCTAAACTACTTCCTCACCACGTTAGCAACAGCAGAAATCTGTATTGAATATTTTCTTCACTGTTGTTTAAAGTCGTTTTGCCGGGTTTTGTGTGAAAAATTGTACCTATACCTATACTTTAGACAGTTTAGAATGTTAATTTTAGTACTTTTATACGGTAAGACAGTTTTAAGTGGAAAAATCCGCCTAAAACGGCTTACTTTTTATTCGGAGATCGTGAATGAGTGAAACACGTTCAAACAACACGTTCCCTAATATTACCCTCGATCTCCCTTCTGGTGTTATTTAAAATCTCTATGCCCCCCTGCCCCACCTTGGTCTTTTCTGTCTCTTTCCAGTTGGTCGGAATTCATCGACTTGCTTGCGCACAGCGTCGGGCTTGCTCGCTGGCAATTGGAAATTTGCAAATTCATTTTTTTTTCGGAAACCTTGGTATTTTAGATGAAATCTATTGTTAGTTTACATGCTTGGTAGTATAAGGACTAATCAGGTCTCACCAATAGATAAGACAAATTTCAGCAAAGTGTGTATATTTTTGAGCTATAATGTTACAAGTTACAAGCACCAATATTTCTCATAATAATTTATTTAACCTTTATTTGGTTCGACAGAACCAAAGGTCAAACGTAAACAGAAATAAAAAACATCAAAGATCTGTCTTTGTAGGTGAGACTTCTAATTGAATTTCCTTGAAAATATATACAAAATTTAATTCGCATTTTTTTAAAGTCAATGATAATAATAGACCAATTTACGTTGAGACTAGCTATTTTGTTAAAGGTGACAATATATTTTGTTTCTTATACGTCAGATTTATGTCGAGTCAAATTTAATCCCAAAAGATGCGTCTAAAACAGGGGCGTAAGAAGCAAGTTAAAGTTGGGGAGGCACTGGTTTCAGCGGCACTTTTTCATAAAAAAAGGGCACCTTCAAGTAATTTCATTTACGGTGGCTATACAACGCAATTGTCTTTGAAATTGTTAAATAATGAGTATCTGTAATTCATGCACCTAAATTAGGCAGTCCAGAGGAAAATATATATTTGCAAATTTCCATAAAAAACACTGTAATATAAAACTAAATAGTAATCTAATTGTGTCCACATGGTGCCTGTATATGTTCTATACCGTTCTATTTAATTCTACTGGTTACAAACTAGTTTAAAAACTTAAACATAAACCTTTAACAAGAAAATCTTGTAAATTTTAATATAGCTATAAAAAACCCAGACTATATGTTAGTTCAAGATTCATGTTTGTAGATCATATGTCTGTAACCGACTCTTAGAATTTGCCAAAAAATCTCATTCTTCTGTCATTTTTCTCCGCAAATGCCTCAGCAATTTCTTTAAGATCGACACTATCTATTCTTTCTTTGTGAATATTTAGCATAAGTAGGTTATTGTATCTTTTCTGTGCCATCGTGTTCCTCAGATAATTTTTGATGCGTCGTTGAACTGAAAAAGATCTTTCAGCTGTTGCTGCACTCATCGGTGCCAGCAGGTATATTTGTAATAGACGAACGATATTCGGTACGACAAATGTACCATTTTGGCCTTGGCTCACTGCTGAAATCACGGTGTCCATTGTTGTCACACGTTCAACCTCTGGTAAACATTGCTTGATTATACCAGGAAGAAATCTAAGCTCAGTGGTAACTTTATCAAAATTGATTTCGTTGTCGTATGTTTTCTTGAAATCATCGCTTATATCAAATGGCACCCTGTTAGCAGCATTCAGGATAACATCTTCTAGATGCTGAAGAGGTGCATATGACTTTTCATCAAATCACCTATTCAGTTCTGCTAGCATTGCGTCAATTGTCTCGTAGTACTGGGCTCGAAACATTGATTTTGCCGAATCATGCTGGTGTTTCACAGCATCGCCATCCTGCAGACGACGAGGGACCTTTTTCGGACGAGGAAGAACTGCCTCCTCTACCATGCCAAGGGCATCTCCTTTCTCTTGTGTTTGATCAAAAAATATATGGTAAGAATCTCTCTGAAGCTACAAGTTGTCCTTTACGGCACGCACTCCAACCATCACGGTCTGTGCAAGGATTCCTTTGGTTTGTATTGTAGTCGCGAGCTGTTCACAAACGTAGAAAACATTTATTGCAAAATGCAAACCGAAAAAGGTCTTAAACTTGGACATCTTCTTTGCAAGTCCCGCTGCTTTTTTACGCTTTTCCCGTTCACTTGCCGTTTTCGTGAACGTAAGCTCAACAGCTCGTGCGTTGGCGACATGTTTTAAATGATTAATGATTATCATCACAGTTCTTACCCAATTAGAATCGAGTAAGCCGACAATAATAATATTATAAAAAAAATTTGGTCTTGAAGCTCACTTTAGTTTATCACTCTACAACTTTACTCTTTAGCGGCTTTTCAAATAGATTATATTACTCGGCAAATCGCGATAATGACCGATAATATCCGATCCTATTACGAGTGTTACAGGAACGCGTTCCAGTAAAAGTGGAACGCAAATTGGAACGCTCTGGAACGCAAACGGAACGCAAATGGAACGCGAATGGAACGCAAATGGAACGCAAATGGAACGCGAATGGAACGCAAATGGAACGCATTTTCGAACGCGTTCCGGATGCGTTCCGAACGCATTTTCTGTTAGGTTATTTCTGAACAGTACTGTAGAATGTAATGCCTGGTAATTTTTCACCACTGCTGCGATCGACGTCGTTCTCACAGTCCATCGAGTTGGGCATAAAAGATGAAGACTATCAACAGATTCATCAGGATCAAGTTCTTTTGCAATGCTTTCGTATGTAGACATTCGTAGTGGTGAGTGTCGAATAAAGACTGCCAAATCCTGTACAAAACTCACAGAATCACCGATGGCTTCACTTTGATGTGTACATGATTTTAATGCTAGGTCTAGCCTGTGATTTGCACAATGAATACGGTGAGCTGTTGAGTTTTCAGCCTGTATTCGAGCCGCAACCCCACTTAAATGGCCACTCATTGTTGATGCTCCATCATAAGCTTGCCATCGACATTCATTTAACCTGAGATTACATCTCAACAAAATATCTTTCAACGCGGCTGTTATTGTTTCAGCGTCAGGTTTCTCGATCAGATACATTCCAAGAAAGTCTTCGTGGGTTGTCAAATCTGGCAAAGCCACCCATGGAAGTATGCATGTTAGTTGTTCTTTGTTACTGATGTCACGAGATTCATACGCAATCAGTCCGAATAATCCTGAATTTCTTCTAATATCTTGCAAGATTGAACGCAAAACGGCGTTGCACCTCATTTCGATAAGTTCATTAATGATAGCTGGACTGATATATCGTCTATCTTCAACCCACTGGTTTAACTCGGGGACATCTTCCGCTCTCGTCTTGAGCATTTGAATTAAATTACTTTCCATTGATTCATGCCCACGGATAGCAAGACCTTGACGCACAAGATACTTTAGACTACTCAGCTGTTTTAGAAAAAGAAACCGGTGACATTCTTTCTCGTTTGCGTTCATGTTTGCGTTCTTCAAGAACAAACATTTCTCAACGCACTCTTGGTGGTAATGGGAATTTTGATGCTTGTCAAGCTTTTCTCGGCATTTTTTCCAATTGCTAAAGTTCCCCGAAGAGAAAGCATCCTCACTGTGGTAGCTGAACAAATTTAGCCGTTTTTCACCTGCTGTTTTACAGTAAAAACAAGCGATAGTACCTCGCGTCGAACAGTATGTTATCCAGCCATACTTTGAAAAAATGGACGATGGACACTGTCTATTTTTTCCATTGCTGCTGCTCTGCTTAACAGAGGTACTCTTTAATTCTGCTGACGTGGGTTTGTACGGAGAACCTTGTGTGCAGCAAATTGACTTGCAACCTAGTTGGCTACCACTGGTGGAGATGACTTTTGGATCTGGACTACAGGTAGATTGGCGAGTGATAGGACTTGCGGACGTGATGTCAAATGGAGGTGCAGAAATATCAGTCTCAGAATCGTGGTCCACTGTAGTTGGCTCAAGAGATTGTATCATTTCTTGGGGCAAGTTGGATGCTAACTTTTCAACAAAAGTAGACTGGTGCTGTGTAAATGGTGGGTCAGGTAGTTTTTCCTCATTTTCAATAGTATCAGTATCGGGGATGTCTAATTCATGTAAATGTAGGCTGGAATCTTCTGCATCAAGGTTCAAATTCTCGGTGGGTGCATCATTCATAGTACCAGAAGCAGGGCTTTCTGATTCGTGTGAATGCGAGCTGAAATCTTCCGTATCAAGGTTGGTTGCCAAATTATTTGAATTCTGAGTCTGTGACGAATTGCTCGAAGTTTTCCCGAAACCAAATGTACTAAGCTTCGGTGTACTGGATCCTGCCTCATTTAGCCGTTTTGCTTTTAATTTTTTAATGCGTTCTTTTCGGGGCATTCTGACCCTCAAAATATAAATATGAAAGCTTGAAGTATTAGTCGTAAATTAGTTTGGGGTTTGGTAACCTAGCAACAAAAGGATATGATATTTCCGGTTCGAAAAACTTCCGGTATGTCTCACTGAGCTATATTATACTCCCTGGAGGAGCGGCTTCTATACTTGCTTCAGTAATCGAAGTGTCGCCAAAAACATGACGGATTTTGGACTCTGCCAATGCTGACACCATATCCACGCCATATGCTTCCTCAGCCTAAAGGCATTTGCCACTGACTGGACCCAATTATAAAGCAGGCTCATCTTTCACACCCCCCCCCCCTCCCCTTTTGTATTTTGTAAAATTTTGTTTTGTTGTCTTTTAGTTTTCGCTGTAAATTTTGGGGGTTTTAAAAGCTTTTTTCATGTTTGCAGGAAGCTTCACCGACTTTTGAAAAACATATTTGCAAGTTTGACAAATTATCGCAGCCAGGAAAGGACAAAAAACCTCGAAGTATATTTCAAGGAGCAATTGGATTGGTATAAAACAAAAAAATTTTGCAGTTTATACCCACGAGAAAAAAACAAAATATTTCCAGCTAAAATTTTTGAGTACAACGTATTTTTAGCAATGAGTTTTGCAACGAGTATTTTTGTATTTTAAGTCCGTTTTGTTGTACATCAACATTTTTTATATGGTTAAGTTTTTATCTGGTTTTTACAATCATGCTTTAATGTTTTTAAAATTGCTTACATGCTCTCTTGTTTTGACGTGAACTTAACGTTGTATAAATCAAGGCTTTTTGTTTGTTAACTGTCTTTAATATTTATAGTTTACTGTAGATGGTAGAACTGGAAGTCCTGCATTTTACACATGTTTTACATACACGTTTTTGTGTCTCCTAAAGACTAGTTCTGAGTTAAATAACAGTCAGATTATATACAATATTATTTGCATAAAGTACTTTAGCCTAGTAAAGTACTTTTTGCAAATAATATTGTATATAACCTGACTGTTATTTAACTCAGAACTATTCCACAAGAATACAGCTGAAAGATGTATTATGTGTTGTTTAAATGACTATTTGAATTAATTAAGGTCCAATTTTTCACCACCAATACTCCACAGAGATAAATACTCCACACAAGAAATGAGTACTACCTGTAATATGTATGATATGAAGTGAGGGAATTGACTGCTGACAATAAAAGTACAAATGCGACACTTTTTTATGCCGAGCCGCTTCTCCAGTATTTGTAAAAGTGTCGGCTATTCGGTAATAATGTGAATATCGCAAGGGACAAGAAAAACCCATCTAAAAGGCTAAAATGTAGTGAATTGTAGTGAAATACGGGGACCTTACAAAATGTTTTACCAACAATCATTCAGCCACAATCTCGTATCTTTCAGAAGGGCATACCAATGTTATTGTCAGCCATGCAAAAAGGGCACTTTCTTTTTAAAAAGGGCACTTTTTCTCATCACTTTAAAAGTTGGGGGGGCACGTGCCCCCAGTGCCCCCCCTTCCTACGCTCCTGGTCTAAAATACATCATAAATTCGACATGTATTCATACGTCAAACGTGCGACGGATGTAAAACATAAAATTGACCATCTTCACGAGCTTATACAAAAAGTACTGCTAGATGATGTCCAATATGGATTTTTCCAAAACGAAACTTGACAAAAGTTTGACGGAAGTCCATCGTATAAATACATCCCGGTGTTGTAACGCACAATCCATGATGCTATCATAAATTTGATTGTATTTCTACATGACAATGTGGAATTGATTAGGTATTGATTAGGTACTTCATTTTTTGACCAAAAAATCCCAAAATACACGAAATAAAAACAACAATCATTTTCAATCAATGTTGGTTTGCCAACCTGAACACCCTAACGCATAATATGTTATGCTAGGTGGGTCACAACATTGAGAAGGGGGCGCGGGGGAATGAATTATTTGTCAAAAAAGGCGGATCAAGTTACAAAAAACGCAACTTTGGAAGGCTATAACTCCTGTTTGAAAAGGTCAATTTTTATTCTGTTTGCGGGATACTTATCAGTAAAGTGACCTCCCTAAATTAAGGAAAAATAGGGTCGTGAAATTTGTTTCATTGGCACTTTAAACTTTGTCTACGAATCATTAGCTCTGGATACAATAACTGTCATTGTTTCATGCATGAAAGCTCATGAAATGAGCTATGCATTATACCTATTGCTATCTGCTACAATTATGATCATTAGGGAGTTTATGATTTACGATGCGCTGCACATGGACGACGCACCTTCAAAACAAAGTATATTTTTACCGAAGACAACAACAATTAATAATGATGCGTAGTCATGCTAATACAACGTCAAACTAAGCCTATTATCGCGTCCCTTGAGCAACCGGAGACATGTTACGACATGAGAAGTTTTTGAAAGTCCATTTATTCTTATTGCGGACAGCACATCGTTTTTGCCACCAAAACTGTTTGCAGACTCCTAAAATATGCTTCAAAGGATAATTGTAGTAATTAACTTCCAAAAAGCTTTTTTTATTCAAATATATTGACACCGCGTTGTCGATCTTAGGATCTCTATTATCTACTTCAGTAACCACGATCAATATATATATATATATATAATGGCGGAGCAGCCAGTTTTTATTGGTCAGAAAAGCCAATTGACTGGCCAGAACCAGTA
Organism: Muricea muricata; assembly: GCA_963855995.1. Taxonomy (NCBI): domain Eukaryota; kingdom Metazoa; phylum Cnidaria; class Anthozoa; order Malacalcyonacea; family Plexauridae; genus Muricea; species Muricea muricata. Next base: position 12,547,839 of record OY979719.1, read on the forward strand.
TCATGATCATGCGTGCATTACGCATGCATGGTGACAGAGACTTCAAAGGCTCCGCGAATCGAGTGGTCTTATTAATTAGCTCTCCGTGAAAAAGGAGACTTTAATAAGAAATCATTTTTCTGATTTTGAAATATTACAGGCGATTTGTAAGTGAATGCGCAGCGTACTTTTGTAGAGTTTATACTTTTGGAGAGATTCTCTTTCAAATAAATTAGTAGTGGTAAAATGCAGCCTATAAATCCAACTTTGAAAGACGCTTTCTACGGACACTCACACGTTTTGCTCGTGAGCAAAATTCGGCATGTAAAGGAGGACTAATTTGCACGTGTGAACAAAAAAATACGAGTCGTCTTTTTATTGCTATGAAAATATTTGATTATCCCCGATTTTTAATTTGTTTCTCATGTCCTCTGCTGAAGAAAATTCTCAATAACTTTTCATATCGGATTAGTTTTTGCACCGGTGGAAAAAATAGCAGTGTTTACACCCGCTCTTTTTCTTATTTGCATAGTAAAAATCTCTCAGAATTATTCAAAAGTGTTACACCGGAGCGTGCCGGGTTTTTTGTTTGCACTTGACTTTCCTAGTACGGCACATACCGGATTACTTTTCGTACCACCAACAAAACGGAGTGATTTTTTCTCCGCGGGACGTACCGGATTACAGTGGCGCAATGTAAACAACAGTCTAATCCGGTATGAAAATTGCGACGCTCCGATGTTATCCGGTATAGTGTAACAGGGGCCTTAATCTCCTAACTCCTGGTGCGTGTCCAAAATGTATTCAATCAAACCATTAACCTTTGGCTACGAATCATTAGCTCCGGACACAATAACTGACCTAATTGTCTCATGATAAATGGTTATGAAAATTAGCTGTACATATATTTATAATTATGATCATTATCTCCTTCGGTAACCACGATCAATATAGGATCATTCATGCATGGTCCAGAACCATGCGTTAAAAGCTGTGCAAACACCATTGCAAGCTTCATTCTGGGCGAGTCTTCGAGGGACAAACCTAGTAGCAAGATCCAAGATCGAGAAAACTTCGAAACGAAAAGGAGCAAGTCAAAGTCAAAGCACATGCAGTTGCAGGTTTGTTTTATGTCCGTTTAATATGATCTAAATATATGTTCTAACAGAAGTATCACATGGCTTAGCACTGAATATATTGCAATCGAATCTACTCGAGCTTCCACAGTTCTATTCGATCAAATGTATTTAACTCTCTCAATTCTTTCTGTGTGAATATCTCGTACGCCTACACGGTTGTTTAATTCTTGTTGACTACCATAATTATCAGCATTGGCTGGGTTTTATATGCCGTGGCAATGATGCTGCGATAGCTCAAATATTAACAAACTTTATGGCAACGCCTTAATTTGCAAATAGGACATTTGAATATAGGCATACGCGTAGGTGCTAACGTTTGATGTAGTCTAAATATTGAATTTGCGTTTTGAACTTAACTCGGATGTTTCAGCCCGAATAAAAATGTCCATGCACTATGTACAGTATATGGGACTTGTAACGCGAAAGCAATAGCGGCAATTTATTGACCATTGGTATACTGCACTCAAGTGATCAATTGCAACGTTTGGTATATCAGTTCAGTCTTTCGCTAATTTTTTCTGTTTTACCAAGCAGCCTAGTAAAGAATTATGCATGGCTTTTACTCATCAGTGGATGCACATGCATTATTGCAATGGTGGATATTTGCATCAAGTTTCCTACATTAACGATTATAACAACGCTGTGCATGTTGACAGGAAACCCAAATTTTCCGTTACTTTTTAGTGCCTGTGATTTCGTATATCTAGGATGGTTGATAACATTGACATGTAAAAGAAAACGCTAAGATTGAAATTGCTAAAGTATACAAAATTTGCAAATTTCAAAATTTTCAAACTTAACAATTGTACTAAATTTAGGATGCTCTTTCCCGCTGTGCTAATGATTCTATTTCAAAAGTTTGTCTAAAAGAGGAATGTGCCATTATGCAATGCAAAGCATTTGAAAGAAGATCTGGATTTGCACGAGCAAACACAAAATATGCGAATCGATTTTTTGTAGCCGTGACAATATTCGATAATTTTTAACTTGTTTCTGATTTCGATTTAGGTAAACCAAATGTTACTGCTAACATTCATCTTCGCATTATCAGTGGTTATATTGCCATTAGCCGCTGATCCGTTTTTGGTTTTGTCGGAGCTAGATAAAACACAAAGTGAGTATTAGTGGTTTAGTCTTCCAATATTTTATTCAATTCCATGGTCGAAAATTTTCTTTCACAAACATTCTATTAAATTCAGTATTCTTGCAAGCACTGCATAAGTAATCATTCATTTGTCTTCAAATTGGTGTTTATAGGATTACTGTTATGCTATGGTCACGTGGTGTAGATTTTGTTTTTATTCTGTCGAGAAATAAAAATTTTTTTCAACAATATACCTTGCTTATACCAGTAAGAATCAGACAAAATAATGAAATATTCGCAAAGGGCTGTAAAGATATTTTATTATGTCGCTATCATAAAGGTTGCCTGAAATTCTGATATTTCACGTGATCTTCGTTTTAGCCCGTCAACTGATGATTTCAAAAAAAATAACTCCACCTGACATTTCATAAAAAATCGACAACTGCAGTGTGCTTTATTTTTAGTTTAATAATATCTTTTTCAACATTGTGCAGAACGTTCAAGTCCCTGCAATACTCATGAAGTGGCCTTTGGAGTAGGAACCGGAAAAATCAGGAATTTCCAGATATCATCGTCAAGTGCTTATCCGGGTTTACCAGCAATTCTAGGAAGATTGAATAGTGCAAGATCATGGTCGGCACGTGTGAGAAATCGAAATCAGTGGATTCAAATTGATCTTGGTCGAGTTGAACTTGTCACAGCGATTGCCACTCAAGGGCGAGCCAACGCGAACCAATGGGTGAAGCGGTATAAGGTGACATACAGTGTTGATGGTAAAGGTTTCCTCTCGTACAAAAATAAAGCCATTGTTAAAGTAAGTATAGCAATTACAGAAGATACATCACATAATGTAGCATACAAAATTTAAGTTGATACAAAACATAATCCGACGATTAGCATCAAAACATAATTAGATGATCTTGAAACCAAAAATGAGTCAAACAAAAAATGTATAGTGAGTGATCTTCGATTCTATTACAAAATCAACATCAAACCTATTTGGAAATCCAGCGAATTGCCAAGAAAATTATTGAGTAATATTTCTTATTGAAAAATCATCATAGATTAGAAGACTATTAGTAGTGACCGTGCATGTGTTATGACTCGTGAATGTATGTTAAGTGAATATGCTTATATGCACAGGTAGCACAGCACATGCGCCAAGTCCATAGCCTTTCCATCCACACTAAAAAAACTATGTGGAGATTTCGAGTTGTCCTGTTTAGTCTCCTTTGAGCGTCTGGAGGAAGGGGTTCTCCCGATATACTGCCGTTTTCTTATCTCGTACATAAGACAGCGTTATTGGTTCTGTTAGCAGATATAATGGTTCTGGATTGTTTTTGCAGGTATTTAAAGGAAACAGTAACAGAAATTCTGTTGTAAAGAACATCCTATCCCCTGCTATAACTGCTCGTTACGTTCGCATACACCCAATATCTTGGTATCGCTGGATATCAATGAGAATCGAACTTTACGGCTGCTACAGAGGTATGTCAGTGCATTGCAAAACTAGAGAGGCAAACTAAATGAGTTTTTTTCTTTTAATTTGTATTGTTCGTTAACATGAATTTCAACAAAGGACGAAGGCGAGAACACTATTGAGAACAGTTATCAACAATCTTGTACAAATAATAAACGACTACAATGGTATAATATAAAATGGTCCCTTAACCAGACGATAGCCGAGTTGAATTGAACTTCTTGTCTTTCACTGAACGAAAACATTCGTAACTATTGCACAAGTAAATTCATTCATTTCTGTATGTAATACAATTAGAATAAGCTATTGCTTTTCCAGACAGTTTAACAGTATGTTGGGCGTTTTGACGCTTGCGATTGATCTATTGAAAACATAAGGGCTCCAAAACTACGTTTGAGAACCATCCTCTGAGGATGCTCGCTAAAGAGGATTATTACCCGGTTGAATCCGAGCCTCGTGCAGAACAAATTTAGACTTTTTGATTGTGTATTTTAGCTCCAAAACCATGCGACGTTCAACCCTGTAAAAACGAGGGAGTTTGTGAAAATAAAGGTAGTTCATTTTCTTGCTCTTGTGTTGGCAGTTACAAAGGAAGGACATGCGAAGGTATTTACGTTATTTCGGTGATAAAAACCTTGATCGAGAAGACGTTTTTCTAAAAAATCTCCATGTAAAATATATCAATCCCTGTTGATTGCACAAAAAATCTTCTTTTTCAACATTATGCAGAATATTCAAGTCCTTGCAGTACGCACGAAGTGGCATTGGGAGTTGAAACGGAAAAAATCACGAATTCCCAGATATCATCGTCAAGTGCTTATCCGAGATTACCAGCAATTCTAGGAAGATTGAATAGTGCAAGATCATGGTCCGCACGTGTGAGAAATCGAAATCAGTGGATTCAAATTGATCTTGGTCGAGTTGAACTTGTCACAGCGATTGCCACTCAAGGGCGAGCCAACGCGAACCAATGGGTGAAGCGGTATAAGGTGACATACAGTGTTGATGGTAAAGGTTTCCTCTCGTATAAAAATAAAGCCATTGTTAAGGTAAGTATAGCAATTACAGAAGATACATCACATAATGTAGCATACAAAATTTAAGTTGATACAAAACATAATCCGACGATTAGCATCAAAACATAATTAGATGATCTTGAAACCAAAAATATGAGTCAAACAAAAATATATAGTGAGTGATCTTCGATTCTATTACAAAATCAACATCAAACCTATTTGGAAATCCAGCGAATTGCCAAGAAAATTATTGAGTAATATTTCTTATAAAAAATCATCATAGATTAGAAGACTACTAGTAGTGACCGTGCATGTGTTATGACTCGTGAAGTGAATATGCTTATATGCACAGGTAGCACAGGTAGCACAGCACATGCGCCAAGTCCATAGCCTTTCCATCCACACTAAAAAAACTATGTGAAGATTTCGAGTTGTCCTGTTCATTCTCCTTTGAGCGTCTGGAGGAAGGGGTTCTGTCGATATACTACCGTTTTCTTACCGCGTACATAAGACAGCGTTGTTGGTTCTGTTAGCAGATATAATGGTTCTGTATTGTTTTCGCAGGTATTTAAAGGAAACAGTGACAGAAATTCTGTTGTAAAGAACATCATATCCCCTGCTATAACTGCTCGTTACGTTCGCATACACCCAATGTCTTGGTATCGCTGGATATCAATGAGACTTGAACTTTATGGTTGTTACAGAGGTAAGCTCGATGTATATTTTCGAAATTTTTCCTTGTGGTTTTATTTCTTTCTTTCTGTAACGTACATTATTTAAATTTAAAAATTTAAAAATCCGAGAGCCCTTGTATAGGAATGAGTATACCAAAGAAACAAAGACAAGAATTGCGTATAAATGTAGTAGATATAGTAGAAAAAATACTAACCTAAAATGATCAGAATCTTTACCATTGGCTTTTAAAAAAAATAATTGTTTGTGATTCTTTACAAAAACCAATTTCTATTCTTTGTCTTTCATTGCCAAAACAAACCACTCGGAAAGCGTGTTACTACAGGTTGGTGCACAGCGACCCATCTGTTATAGTAATTTGTAAGCGTGCTGGAAATTTGTCTAAATCTGTGTCAATAAAGCTAATATTATATATTAGCATATTATCTATTACCGATTATTTATCAGCAGCTAAATTTGTTTTTGTCTTTTCAATTTTTAATTGTGTATTATTGCATAGAGCCAGAACCGTGCGACTCGTCGCCTTGCAAAAATAATGGAAACTGCGTCAACAAAGGAAAGTCATTTTCCTGCATCTGTCGCCCATACTTCATTGGCTCCCAGTGTGAAACAGGTAAGCATGTACATTTTGAACTACCCACTCGGTATCAAGTGTTGTACATTTATAATCGCTACCTAGTATATTTTATTAACATTGTATTTACCATAATATTGTCTTGTAATGGTCCTATACTAATAATTGTTGCTAATTCTAATGTGACAGCTGGTCACAGTGTTTTTCCCCACTAATTTTATAAACGGTCCGCAAGCATTTTTATTTTTTTTCAGAAAAATTCTACTAAACTAATTTTGTGTATCCAATTAGTTTACCTTTTGCCAGTTAAGTTATTCATCCATTGCCATTCCAGTGTGGGCACGTAGCGAGCTGAGGCTGAATAGTTTGCTGATAGCTGGTGAAAATTCTCAAGGAACTAGAATGTAGAACTATTAAAATTTTAACCAGCCATGCAGACCTTTAGCTCGTTGAAATTCTATCGTATCTTGAACTTACTTTTACAGCATATCCTGTAAGGAATCAAAGCAGTTGACGTTGGACTGCATTGTCATTGTTTAGTTCTATAGTTCTACATATTTTCGCAACAAAAAAGTTTCCATTAATTTGTAGAACTTCCAAACCCATGTGAAGAACGACCGTGCAAAAATGGCGGCGAGTGTGTTGTCCTGGGTAATCGATATTCATGTCGATGTAAACCAGAATTCGGTGGTGTGCACTGTGAATACGGCTTATGTAAGTATGGCATCGATATTTGCGTCATGGACTACATTGAAGTCGGTACAATGTAACTTCCCAAAAATGGAAGGCACGAACGAGGCTGTATTTGCCATGCAAGGAACCTCCCTTCTCTAGCAAGCAGAACAGATACTTATGACCATGTGTACATGTCTGAAAACAATAAAAATCAAAAAGATTCAGCATGAAATGGAAGCAAGTATGATTAAAGAAAGTTATTTTGTTCGGAGTAAACAATTGGGCTGATGCATGAACCCCCATCTTTGTCACCCAATCACCGGCGTTTAACACGGAGTTTAAACATCTAATAAGAATGTGAAGAATTTAATAAGAATGTGAAGGATTTGACAAGAATGTGAAGAATTTGACTTGGAGAGTTGAACGATCTACTCGGAGTGAATACATAGTTAAAAACCACATAAATTAGAGATAAATCAGACCGTGCATGAACAACAAGGAGTGTAACTAAAATGTTTCGCTTTCTGTTTTTAGCTTTGTGTTCAGCAGCTGGAGATCCACACTACAAATCATTTGATGGACTGAGATTTAACTTCATGGGAACATGTGAATATGATTTTGCTAAAGATTGCAGCGCTGACAAGCTATTTGCTGTACGTACGTTAAACAGAAGATGCGGGTTCGGAGTTTCGTGTACAGCGGCTGTGAAAGTTTATATCGCTGGTTATCATATCCAATTTTCAAGAACGCTTCGAACGGCGATCGTTAACGGAGTAAGGCTAACTCAGTTTCCTATAATTCGACCAGGTAAGATCGTTTGCTTTCAAGTTGTTTCTTTATATGGCGTACATTGTCTACTGAAAGACAAAAACCTCTGATTCTTTGAAGGTAAATAAAATATCCCAGAAGACTTGATGGCATGCGAGGAACACAAAAGATACGTGATAAAAGTTCGAAAGAGGAAAAAAAGAAACCTGTATCCGGTTATTTAATAAACTTTCAAACGTAACGATTGACGTGTGAAAAGATTTTGCTAATGTATATCACGTCGTCACATGACGTCATCTTTTGTATTGCTACAGTAATTGCGAAATGTCTTTTTAGCTTGACTTTGATTGCGAACGGTTAATCTTAGGTACTACCTTTGTAATAAAATGAGTCATCAGCCATGAAACCGAAGCAATCGAAATGAGATGCTGCACTAAAACATGCGCTTCATAACCGCTGAAACTTTGTCATTGAAAAGGAGCCTGACAGTTCATTTCTCCTTTCGACAGTTCAAGTTAAAGACTCGTTCGGCTGATTAACGTTTGTAGTAAACCACTGAAAGCATGTTCAGCGGACTATTTGCAAGCCTCCTATTTCGTACACCACCAGTTAAGCGTCAAGCCACTTGAGCAGAAAAATCAACTTGTTATCACAACAATTCCAAGCAATAAAAATGGGAAAAGAATTCTCGTCATCACATAAAAAATATTTACATGATTCTCTTTTTCTTAAGGTTTTAAGATAACTAATCCAAGCGTGAAATGGCTGATATTGACAACAGATATCGGTTTAACAGTGTCTTGGGACACCACCATGGCAATTCAGGTAGCAGTGTCTGGCAGATTCAAAGGAAAGACGTGTCCTTCGTCATTGTGTGGCAATAATAATGGCAACCGACTTGATGACAGGCAGTTCAGTCGAAAGTGCGCTCCTCCACCAGCTGAACTGTTATGTACACCAAACTCGGTCACAGAACCAATCATCAACAAATGTCATTTAATGAATGCCTTGAGCTCACCATTTCGTCCCTGTAACAGATTAGTGGATCCGACGACGTTGATTAGCAATTGTAAATACGATGCGTGCCGCTGCAAAGATCCTATGCAATGCGTCTGCGCTTCATTTGCTACCTACAGTAAACAATGTGCAGAGTATGGATCTATTGCCAACTGGAGATTTAAAGGAACCTACTTGTCTGAACCTCTAAGGGAATGCGGTAAGTAAATGTTATGTAACCAAAGACATATGATGATGAAAAGTTAGCTTCGTATTAGGAAACATTCGCGCTTTTATTGATCACTTTTTTGGTGCATTTTTTATCCAGTATTCATTGCCCTGTTAATTGGTAAGCTTGTCTGTGTTGATGGTACTTTTAAAACAAATCGACTCGACAGCTAAGTTATTTCGGTCAACAGTGCAGCTCCATATCTTAGTACCAATGCTTTCACGTTTTTATTCCAGAACAACAATGTAAAAATCCCGGCGAAATATTCACCGAGTGTGGTTCTTCCTGTGCGAAAACCTGTCGTGATTTATCAAGTGATACTCAATGCAATGAGGAATGCATCCCTGGATGCCAATGTCCCAAAAATCACGTTCTTGATGACAACAATCGATGTGTTCCTGTAACCGAGTGTACTTGCTTGTTCCAAGAAACAGTGTATCAACCTGGTCAGAGTACAATAGTTGGAAATTGCAAAACATGGTATGAAATGTAGCATTTATAGAAATGCTTTAAGAAAACCACATGCTAAACAATATGGCCGGATTCTTCTGGTGCAATAAGTAACAGAAAACACATTACTATGACGAGGGAGTAACATTAACAACATATATTTTATTAAATTATTTTAAAGCTTCTCTCTCCACTCTCCTCTCGACCCAGATATTCTAATGTTTTGTGAAGAAACCTACCTCTTTAAAACAGCATCATCCGCTTTTTAGTGTGAAATAAGTAGCATGGGTTCTTTGGTTCCCCGTGCAACTGTGTTTATTATCGGCAGTGAGTTATCTATTGTTATAAAAATAAGTCGTAATCGTTATTAATTGAACTTCACTTTTTGCAGTACGTGTAACGCTGGGTCTATGGCGTGTGTGGATGATAGGGAATGCGAAGCAAAAGGTTAGTACTCAATGTTAAATATATAATCAGAGTAAACGCGTTTACCCAAGGTAATCTCATCATTATCGCATGACACATCCAACTTTCATTATTCCAGATGAAGTGTTTAATCTCAAATCTAACCGTTTTTATGTCGTAGTGTAGTAACTAGTGTAATAAGTGTGATAAGAAGTGGTTAGTTTTAAAAACATTACATGGTCATTAACATTAAACTCAACGTTAATCAGTTATTCTATTTACTTATGGAATTATAGACAATCTCGAATCTGGCATGCGATAAGAATGTTATATAATGGTCAATAGTGTGATACGGGATTTAACATCGCTCATGCTGCTTAACAACCGACCGTTCGGCAGCACTTGCGATATTAAATCCATTCCAACTATTGACCATTGTATAACCCATACTTAATCGCAGTAGTTATTCGAATTTTCACAGAATTGCGATAATCTTCGTAATTTGTGGAATTTTCTGAAAATCGCACATAACTTGACGCACGTATAAAGTCGCACAAATTGTTACAAGTCAGCAAACAAGTTGCAAGAGGCATTTGCCAACTTTTTCTCAACAAGATTTCAATAGTCTAGCTTTATTTTTGTATTGAGCAAGGCATGAACGTAATCATGCATAATACCCTTACATAAGGGAAACATTGGGATATTTTGTATACGTCAGGTATTTTTGCAAATAGATAATTTGGACAATGTGAGGTCTACCTTGTAGTAATAACCAATTTACATTTCATCTTTAAGGACCTTGCGAGTCTTTCCCGTGTAAAAACGACGGTATTTGTAAGGAGGAAGGGGATTCATTCTCGTGTCAATGCCCAAGAGACTATCAAGGAAAAACATGTGAAGGTAATAAAATTCCTGAATAAGTTTTCAGCAAGTGATATTTAGAAGAGGATGCCACTGATTCCCATCCAAGCATATGCTAGTCTTCCCTAACACAAAATGAATGAGAACTCGTTGCTGCCAATAGCATATGTTCGCTTTCAAGTTAGATGTATTTTATCTTAATACAGAGTTGAAACCTAGACCATGCGATTCTGTGCCTTGCAAGAATGGTGGAATTTGTTCAAATGTGGGTGGCTCGTTTTCGTGTGAATGTGTTGGTAGTTTCGTAGGCAAAACATGCGAAGGTGAGTATATTTCATCCATTACCTGCGCCCCTCGACTTTAAAATGAAATCTAATTTTATAGCGAAAACAGCTATTCAAAACAGGAAAAGTACGATTTTTTACCCCTTCCCTCTAAATATTGAACAGATTGAAAACTTGCCTTGTTGAACCTAAATAATAATCTATTAGTTGAACTACAAGGGCAGCCAGTGTGTGATTCTACTTCGTAGGGCATCTTCTTAGTGCATCTTCTTTGTGCATCTTCTTGTCTTTAGCCAAATGGCTAAACCTTTCATGAATAGATTTTTTTACTGCTAAAGAATTGTAAGCAACTTCACTTTCCTATATTTTCTGGCTTTAGAACAACCAGCTTCCATTTGTAAACCCTCTCCATGCCGAAATGGTGCCACGTGTATTGACCAAGGGAATAAATTTTCATGCAAATGCCCTCCAAACTTCATTGGAGTTAAATGCGAAGCAGGTAAATCGACTTTGTTTTTTGTACAGTTGGAATCATTGACTAATTTTGTAAACAATGTCAAATTATGCTGCCTAATTTACAATCTTGAATTACTTACATGGTTCGATAATAATTCGTCGTGTGGTTTGTTCTACAATATATTGCATGACCACGAAATGATGAATTTTTTCTAGATCCTCTTAAAAAAAAATTTTGATTTTACCAAACATACATAACAAGTTTTTTGGCGGCTAAAAGGTCGCACTTAGCTGGTTGGTCACAAAAATGAAGGCTAAATAGACGTCTCGTATGTTGATCTTTGTCCTAAGATTTGTTACAAGTAAGCGGACATCGGTATATATATATATACAATGTAATGCGCAACGTATTTAATTTCTGATTGTTAGAACTCCCAGATACATGCAAAAACAACCTATGTAAAAATGGTGGCGCTTGTATCCGTCTTGGCAATGGATACTCGTGCAGATGTAGACCTGAATTTGGTGGCACGCACTGTGAATATAGCCAATGTAAGTGTTTAGAAGTCCATTCTTTTCTGTTGGGTGTGATATTTGTGTGCTTATGTGTCTTAAAAATGATCCCCTAAATTAGGAATCTTAGAGGAAATAGGATCAAAAAGAGAATTTCTTGTACATTTTTTTACAAAAGTGAATAATGCGTAAAGATTACTTGACAGATGCATCAGATGAAGTTATAATTATGATTACTGTGTATACTGTAAGCGTCTGATGATGTAGAATACTGATTACTTCAAACTGACGCGTTTTCTTCTTAGCTACATGTTACGCGCAAGGTGATCCACATTACACGAGTTTTGATGGGAGAAAGTTTAATTTTATGGGAAAATGCCAATACGTCTTTGCACAAGATTGCAGCGAGAACAAACTATTCACAGTTTACACGAAGAATCTAAGGTGTGGTTGGGGTGGTGCCTCGTGCACTGCAGCTGTGACAGTGATCCTTGCTGGTTACAAAATACAATTCAGCAGAGTAAAGCGTAGCGCAATAATAAATGGCGTACAGTACAGAAGCTTTCCAATAGTTCGACCAGGTGAGTTAGATGTATTTTTAGTCTGCCTTCATTCGGCCAGTAATCTAATCAAATGTTCGTTTATTGGCTTAAGGCTTGTCTGGGATTGTAACATGAACATTAAACTGACTGTATCCGGTCGATACAAAAACAAAATATGCCCATCATCTTTGTGTGGAAACAATAATGGGAACAGGAGAGATGACAACCAGTTCGACAGAAAATGTGCACCGCCTCCAGGAGAACTCGTATGTTTCCCAACAGCGGCAAACAGGCCAAGTGTTGACAAGTGTCAGTTGATGAACGCCCAAGATTCGCCATTCAAAGCATGTAATGGTGTTATTGATCCAACTGTGTTGATTGCAAATTGTAAATACGATGCATGCAGATGTCAGGACACGATGCAGTGTGTGTGTTCCGCTTTCGCAACGTATTCAAAGCAATGTGCTGCGTATGGCAAAGTAGTTAATTGGCGTTTCCAAGGGACATACTTGTATCCAGCGTTACAGGAGTGTGGTAGGTGCATAATGGTAATGTACTGGCCACATTAAACCCGTACTCAACGTGTATGGATTAGGAATTGTTCAGTTAGTTGCAAATGAGTTATGACTGTGCCCACAGTCCAGGTTTGGGGAATTAAGGGTTTGCGTTGTGTAGAAAGTTATTTTTCAAAGTTGCATGTGTCTTCTGGACAAATTAGTGCATGTTTTTAATAGTTCAGGTAATTCCGTTAGCTTGATAATTCAGAAGAGCTTTTTGAGCGTTTAAGAAATCATGGAAAGCTTATAGGCATTCGTAGCTCTGAAATAACGTGTATATGACATGGTTATTTGATATTTCTTAACTGTAATGTTCACAGCAGCTAAAACGACGTTGAAATTGAGCCTGTCGTGGGGTTGTTTGATTTATGAAAAGAGCAAAACTCGTATATAGAAAAATGATAGTGTTGTCACTTAAAGCCGACATCCTCCATTACCTCCCTTAATTCCATGTTAGTAGTTTTCTAGCTAAATCACTAAAAATTTAACGCTGTTTCAATTTAGCTCGTCAGTGCCAAAATGCGGGAGAAATATTTATGGAGTGCGGCTTGTCTTGCGCCCGATCGTGTCGAGATTTGTCACGTGACATCAAGTGTAGCGAAGAATGTGTGGCGGGATGTCGGTGCCCCAACGGTCAACTTCTCAACGATGAGAATCGCTGTGTCCCGGTATCTGAATGTCCTTGCCTCTACGATGATCAAGTCATTCAACCTGGAAATAGTGTCAGCGTTGGAAACTGTAAAACTTGGTATGTGTTTCTGACAAGATGCAGATATAGCGAATATTGCATTGAGTTTGAACTTCGAGTGGTGAAATATTTCAGGAGTAAGTGCAGCGAATGAGTAAAATATTGTTTTCACCACGAGAAGATAAAATTCATATCTTCGAATCGCTGTGTATTGTTCTGCATGTTTAATTTATACTTTTCAAGACCGAAGTCAGTATTTTTAATTTTTTATTGATAGTTCTAAAAACGTAGCCTTATTTTAACTTATTATGCATCGTAGTAGTTAAACTCGAAGAATACCTGCATATGCTTTTGGGTAATTTATTTGAAGTCCTTCTTTCGACATTAATTTATTTTTTCGACACAAACATGCATTTTTTTCTTTAAAAAAGGTAAAAATTGGTTCGCTGCTCTTACAAACATTGACATTTTGACAACACAAAATTATTGGTCGCGTGATCGATATCTTCACTAGTGAAGATGCGAAAAAAAAGCTCGCTATGTATTACTAGTTAATAGTCAATATTTATTTATAACGCAGTTCACAAGATCATGCAATGTCCTTATCCAAATGTCCAATTCTCCAAAAAAATTCCATTCTTGCATTACATTGATTCAAAAAATCGTAACCCGATGACACAATGAATTACAAACCGTGTAGTTGAGCAGTAATTTCTTAATTTCAGCACCTGCAATCGTGGATCAATGGCTTGTGTCGACGACAGAGAGTGCGAAGCTAAAGGTACGTCGCACAGTATAACATGTCCAAATAAATTGTTGCATAATGTAAGTAATTGATAGTTATATACTTACATTTTAAAAAATGAAGATTTCATGCAAAAAAACGCGTATTAACGAGTGGAACTACAGGTGTGCATTTCCTACGAACAACGTTCTTTAAACGAATGTATAAATAGTCTGACGGCACCTCTATTAAAATAATTAGACCAACAATAGATGACTCCCTCCTCTCCTCATGGTTGTGTACTGTAAAGGCAATTATCTTAATGCTTGTAGTTCCAGCCTAGAGTATCTTCTACTCCCCAAACTACTCGTCTCTGGCGGATAACAAACCACCATCCAGCCCCCTTCTGTCAATGAATTTGTTATTTTAATGTAGGACCATGCGAATCATTCCCATGTGAAAATGGCGGAATCTGTAGAGAGGAAGGTCCTTCGTTCTCTTGTGAATGTCCTGAAGATTACCAAGGAAAAACATGTGATCGTAAGTTATAAATTATTTTATTAATGCTATAGTTCATAACTAGTGCTATATTCTCATGTCATAACATTATTCCCTTCCCAAAATACACCTTTCAAGAATAAATTTTTGAACGAATATCACAGAACTTAACTGGATGTTACCTGAACCGTTGCACTAGTTTTCCCGAACTTTTAAAGTTTCAAAGCTTAAATTGTTATATTTCGCACCCTGGTTCTCTGTTTATACTCTAGTGCATTGCTGGTAGTTGTACAACGTCAGTAACATCTTACTTTAGACGGTTGTCTCCACAATGTCTTTCTAGTAATATGGCATTTTTCATGTGATACGAGCGAATACGAATTCAGCTCAATTTTTCTTCAAATTTTAAAAAACGAAGTTTTTGGCGTTTTGGGGATATTACGCGCGCGCTGTAGAGCACACGAAGTTTTGGTCACCTTTTTTCATCTACCCTGTACAAGGTTGTAATCTCTCCTAATTTTGTTTTTTTTTCTAGAACTAAAACCTAAGCCCTGCGACTCGTCACCTTGCCAAAATGAAGGAATTTGTTCCAATGAAGGAGGCTCGTTTTCATGTAAATGTGTTGGCTTTTATCAAGGAAAAACGTGCGAGGGTGAGTTTAATTGATTGGACAAATGTCGAATGTTGGTTAGGATTGAATATACAAAAACAATAATCTAAGGATGATCAGGAGGCTTTTGGTTCATGTTCGAGTGACCTTTTGTCCTAATTTATATCCATTTAATTTGGTCGTCGTTAAACATGCAGGTGAATACACCGCTATACAGTCAACGGGCTAATCGTACTCATTGCAATTGGTACTGTTTTATCTTCTAGAGAAAAGGCCCAAACCTTGTGACTCGCAACCCTGCCACAACGAAGCTACGTGTACTAACACCGAAGCATCGTTTTCATGCAACTGTCCACCGGGATTTATTGGAAAACTTTGCGACAAAGGTACATTGCATAGATATGCCTAATATGTTACAAAATAGACCAATGCTTATAAAGTAGCTAAACACGCGTGACGTGGTGACGCAGTCAGCTACAGAGATGTATTGATCTAACCTGCAGTTTATACAAGTGAGAATTCGTCAAATAGTTTCTAAGTGTACAAAATAAATCTAAGTTGACAAAAAAGTCGGAATATGATCATTTTTCGGGACACTAACATGTCCGCGATCCGCCTTGTTCTGATCCTCAGGAACTCAGAAAAACGCACTTCTTGTCAATGTTTTATAATTTGAGTTTTTAGCCTACAGCTTCAAACGACGTATTGAAGACCTTCACAGCAGTATAAATAATCTATTGGATGCGTATTTCTATCGCAAATGACGACGTATAAACTTGACTGGTTAAATATTCTTTTAGAACCTCCTAATCCTTGCGAACCAAACCCTTGTCGGAACGGCGGGAAATGTAGACAACTTGGAAATTCCTTTTCTTGTCAATGCAAAGACAATACATTTGGCGGACCAAGATGCGAATACACGAAAGGCAAGTTGAAAACAGTTAATACAAAGTTAGTAAATACCTGTACATTCAAACCAATGGAAAGGTAATTTGAAGGACGCGGGAAGAAGGCTTTAGAAATTTTAAAAATGCAGCAATGTATTTATTATACCAATTATACCCGTTAATTCAGCAATGCTATCGCAAATTCCGCCGTACACTAGAGCTTTTCGAAACTACTCGGCGAAAACATACTTAACAGAACATACTCACATTAAGGCCGGAACACACGAGGCTGGACCAATCACAACGTCGGATTTCTTATGTTCACTTGTGTAAAAATACTAATAGTTAATAATCTTAATCGCTTTTTTATTTATCCAATTTTGTGCAACATGTTGCAGTGAAAGAATTCTGTCGCTGCAAGGAAATTTTCGGTAAAATTGTCCTGTTCACACCATGAAATTTGTTGCTGCGGTGTGTTGCAACGATATATCGCCTCACGTGTTTCGGCCTTTTTAGTGAGCTGAAACATTTTGCATAACTTTTGCCCTAAAAACATTTTGTCGAAGGAAAAAATACAATTACTCAAAGAGAGGAACTGTCGATACGGGATTGTGTTAGGGTTTGTATTATCGTTTTGCCCTTCCTTCGCTTCGGTCAATTCCTTTCCATTCATACCTGTATGCATAATACTGTATTATAATAATTCCTCGCGCAATTTTTGTTTTTGATTTGTTTTATACAGCGATGTGCGAGGCTCATGGTGACCCTCATTACACGACATTTGACAAGAAAAAGTATAACTTCCAAGGACCATGTAGCTATGTTTTCGCCGAAGATTGCAGTGGGGATAAAGCTTTTAAAGTAGTTACATCGAATGTGAAGTGCGGTGGCCGTGGAGCGACCTGTACAGCTGCCGTTACTCTCTCCTTGAATGGGGATGAGATTAGGCTAACAAGAGAGACCCAAACGGTGATCATCAATCGCATTAAAATAAAGAAGTTTCCAATCCAACGTCCAGGTAAGTACGACTATTATTTGATACCTTAATCTGAGGCACACGGATCGTAGTTGGTCAGAAAAGAGGTGTGGCTACTGGCACAAAATTTTATTTTGTTTCCTTTGCTCGGATAATTTCCGCGTTAAGCCAACGCTGTTTTAAGTCCTCGAAATATTAAGTGGTATAAGTTCTATAGTTGTGTAGTGAAGTGTGGATAAGGAAACCATTGATTAATTTGTCGAAGTGAAAAAATTGTTATATGCTGCTACCTTAATTCCAAGTTATTTTCCACAAGTTGCAACATCCATCTATGATATTTGAGATTGGCTAGACCTGTTCAATACGTTAGGTCCCCTTTGCTACAGACGTTGACAACCAAAAGTGCGTTTTTGAAATCGAACAAACAATCATAATTAAATGTTTTTTTACGTGGATGAGGCTTTAATTTTTCATAATGCAAAGACCCTTGAAGCCGATATTGCACTAACGGTTTTTGACGACAATTTCCAACTCGACGGGCTGCCGAGTCAATCGGATCTCTTGCATAAATTTAAACTATACACTGCGTATATTATTTCCGTGCTGCATCGGCTTAATAAGGAAAATATCCCATTCGTAACGATTGTTTTATCTAAACACTAATTCACTACATGTGTTAAGGAAGATAGATTGTCCAAGTTTAACTGGCTTTTGAGTAGTTGACCTACCTCCATTTTAGGAGATTATCCCTGCTTATTGTCTTGTTGTCTCACCCAGAAAGTTTGCATAATAGAGACTAGTCCGTCCTTACACATTGATCCGAAAAACCCGTTGACATATTTTGTAGGATATGTGATACGAAATCCTTCAAGAACGTTGTTACGTTTGACTGCGTCTGTCGGATTAACGGTTCAATGGAACAGCAGAACTATTGTACGAGTGACGGTTTCAGGAAAATATCGTGCTAAAATGTGTGGATTGTGTGGTAACTTTAATGGTGATCGGTCTGATGATATACCAAAAACGAAACCAGAATGCTTGCCAGCTCCTCAGAGTTCGGTCTGCCAGCCTGACAGCGCGAAGAAGAACAAATGCTATATGGATTTGTGTAACTACATGAAGATGCCGATTACTCCGTTTAAGGCTTGTAACTCTGCTGTTAATCCGAACCAGTTGATTAAAGATTGCCAGTACGACGCATGTGAATGTGACGATCCGATGCAATGCGTATGCAAGTCATTTGCAGCCTACAGTCAGCAATGCAGCGATAAAGGTGTGGTTCTTAAATGGAGATCCCAAGGAACGTATCTGTTTCCACCATTAAAAAAATGCGGTTAGTATAAAAACGTGTAACGCCTGCGCTCTTGCGCATAGAATTAATTCTTTACCTCAACCTTATACTTTTCCCAAGTTATCAAAAATTGTTTTTGCAATGCTTATAAAATCAAAGGTAACGGCAGAAATGATCTGTGCGCGAGCTAAAGCACTTGCATGAAAATGATGTAAACGACACCATATTGAAATGGCTATTAAAATTATACTAAAATTATACTAAAAATTTATCTTGTTTTCACGGAATTTCAGCACAACAATGCTCCAATCCCGGGGAAATTTTCACCGAATGCGGTTCGTCGTGTGCTCGGACCTGCCGTGACTTGTCAACAAATTTGGCTTGCGAAGAAGAATGCGTTCCAGGATGCCGGTGTCCTTATGGTAAACTCCTGAACTACGCAGGAATTTGTGTATCTGCATCGCAATGTCCTTGCGAGTTTCAAGGAAAGATTGTTGAAGCAGGAGAAAGCGTGGACGTTGGCAAATGCACAGCTTGGTGAGTATCTTTAAAGTGAAAGATGTTGGTATGATTTGCTTTGTTGATCTTCCAGAATGAATTCTTGTTAACAGTCCGATACGTTCTCTAAGATCAAATAAATTATCCTCGGTTATTTAGCTTTGGAGTGTTTGTTCACTAGGTTATGCCCAACACATTAAATGTTGTAGCGGCTACAAAGTTGCTGATGGCATAATTTCTATAATAATACTTTCTACTAATTATAATTGTAAAAACAACGAAATTTCAATTATTTTTGCATTGTTTAGTACATGCAACAAAGGAGCTATGACTTGCGTAGAGGATAAGCAATGTTTGACCAAAGGTAAGATAACGAAATATACAAATTTTTGGTTTCCGCTTATTTCAATAGCACTGAGATGACTAGACAACTGTATATTTTGAGCGATGGCGACAGTACAAAAGGACGCCAGGCTTAAGGTCTCGGGTACCTACTTTGTAGGATTCCCCACTAATTCGAGAATAGGCTGTTAAGAAAACGCGCTCACCTAAAAGAGACTGAAAACTTATTATAGTTTTATTATCTGGATCGGACCAAACGGGGATTATTTTTGAGCCACCCGGCTGTTTTGAATACAATGGCTTTGTTGAGCATTTTGCTACATCGATTGTTTGACCATATAATATGTGACTACTGTAGAGTGTAGATTTTTTTAATGGTGATTTGTACCTGAGCGATGCATGTATTCTAATACAGCCGTCTTATACTTTTTTCGTGGACGTAGAATGTATATTTATCACTTTATTCCTTTCATTCCTTAGGTCCATGTGATTCTCTTCCTTGTAAAAACAATGCAATATGTTCCTCTTCGGATGTCGGCTCATTTGTGTGTGAATGCACTGCTGAATACCAAGGTGAAACATGCGAAGGTACGATTGCATGCAGCTATGATCTTGACACTTGTAGCCAGAAGTTTTCACACTCATCTATGAGTGTGGACCAGATTTTAAAGTTTGCATATTTTTCTTTTATATATGTTTAAATTTCTTTGCCATACATGTGTGAATCTTTGGCGTATTAGCCAAAAATTCATTTCGCTTATAGTTTCGAAACGCCGGGTTTGTGAAATTCGATTTAACTTTTTTACATTAAATAGCTTTCTTGCATTTTGTTGGAAAATATCATGTTGCTTCTTGTCAAAATTGCAATTTTTTCCGTAACTGATATGTTGCGTGCTATTATGGCCGAATTGATGTGAGAACATTTAGATGTGATCATTCTGCTCCTAACACGATTTGCATACTAGGAAAATTCACTGTATGCCACAACCAACCACGCAGGACATATTGCGCAACAGATTAATCTAATGTTTTAGCTCCATGTCTCTTACATGTGTTGTAAAAAGACTGAACTTCAAATGAAAACTAGACAAGAAACAATGCTTCTGATCATAGTCTGTTGTGAGTGAAGTATATCGGAAACATGCTTTCGGCGTAAATATTATAAGCATATAAGCATTGACAATTGGTACAATTATTATAATTGGTGGAGCTAAATAATTATCGTAAGCGCAATCCTTTATGAACAAGATGCATTCGAAATTAATGACCAAGTTTATTTCCTCGATATATTGCGCACAATTCACATTAAGTATGAACCATAAACATTTTTACGGACAGCTTGCCGAGTTCGCCATCACTTAAAGTTCTATTTCTTAAGCTCATAGTGATTTGTTAAGGACTATCTGTTTTTATTAGTTTACATAAATAAACAGTGTGCTATAAAAATACGTAAAAGGTAAGTAAGAAACAGTTAAATTGATGATTAGAAATTTTTAATGATATCTAGACTTGTACTAAACATACTTGTACTATCGTGATGTATTCACTTTAAATTTAGAACTAAAGCCACAGCCGTGTGACTCTTCTCCTTGCAAAAATGATGGAATATGTACAAACCAAGGAACGTCGTTTTCTTGCGAGTGCAAATGTGGCTACCAAGGCAAAACATGTGAAGGTACTGTGAGTATTTAGCAATCAGTTTACGACCTCGAGATTTCTATGAAGTGATAGTTGATGAGGACAAAGCCCGAATAAACCATCATTTTATGAAAGTGGAGAACGAGAAATTTAATTGTTTTTAGTAGAATTTAAGATCCAACATGACCTACAAGATAATTTATTTTAAGCACTTTCTTAAAAATTCTCAACGAAAGTGATTCTTTGTTACTCGCTATCTATTGAGGGATATAAAATTACGGCATTTTCTATACTAGTATGGTATTTATGGTATTCTATATACTAATAGTGTTTAGCACAGAATTGAGATATATCGTCGAAAAGAGCCAGTCGAATTGCAATCTTTGAAGTTCATGTCCTCAGGCATGTCGCCTTAAGCCTGTTAATATCAATGCATTTTCTGCTCAGCTATCGATCCTCCATACCAAGTCAGTAATAAAAATCGTACGTGCATGGTTAGAATTTCAACTTTAACTATGGCCATGCATGCTGTAGCCTTTGAAATAATTGTTTTTCCAATACTTTCTCCTTATAGAACTCAAAACACAGCCCTGTGATTCTAGTCCATGCAAGAACGACGGGATTTGTTTAAATAAAGAAGAAACATTTGAATGTAAATGTGTTGGTATCTATAGGGGAAAATATTGTGAAGGTTGGTTTTTTATGTATCATATATATTATGTTGGTTTTTTATGCAAGACCCGTAGGGTTTACTTTACTCAGTTACTGCTTAAACGAGACAAGCAAAACTTAGACGTTTAGGGATTTTTATTCATAGGTACATTGCGGGGCCTATACCAACAACCCGTTAATTAAACACCAATCGGTCAAAATTAAACGTCCAAGTTCTGTTTCAACGTTTATGAGCTGAAAACACAAAACAATGGACATTCCGAAAACTGTAAACCTTTCTTAAAATTCTTAACGTCGTTTTAATCCAGTATTAAATCTGGCTTGTAAATAGTTGGCTCCTTAAAATACGTGGCATTCTTCTGAAAATTACTTGAATTTATAGTCGAAACGATAGGAATTAAAGTGTTTTATTTATGTTATACTTTTTCCGTGTGCCTATTGTTTTGTTTCATTAAAATACTCAGTGGCAAAGGAAACTTGTGGGTTGAGAAATCCTGTTTATGTCCTTTTATAAAAGCACTCCCAACATTATTGGAATTGCATATTCTTGATTTTTAGAAGCGAAATGTGAAGAAAAAATAGATATCCTTATGGTAGTTGATGGATCTGGTAGTGTTCGAAAAGCGAATTTTGCTAAAGTGAAGAAATTTGTCCAGAATCTGAATGCCAAGTTTGATATCGGACCAGACAGGATTCAAGTGGCGCTTATGCAGTTCGGTGAGCCAGTCAAAACAAGAATTGAGTTCAATCTTGGCGATAAAAAAACGCTAGATCAAGTGAACCAAGGGGTTGAGGAAATGAACTTCCTCAGATCGCAAACGGCGACTGGTGATGCTTTACGTAAAAGTAGAGAAGAGGTGAGGCTACATTTCACTTCAACCAGCGCGAATTAAAGAAAATATGAATGCTCACTCTCAGTGACTTTGTTTTTTAGTTTCTAGGCAGAATATTTCGATAATTAGGACATCTATTCTAGATATAGAGAAAATCAAATACTACTTTTGCGAAGCAAAATGATTGATTTAAGACCTGCATAATAATTCATGAATTTCTTTTTAGGATTTCTGTTAGTTACAAATTATTACCTCCACCAACAAAATAGTTGAGATATGCATATGCACCCGTCCAATATAAAAAAAATTCTAAAAATTTGCTTTGTAATATTGCAAAACCATAAATGTCGTCGAAAAATCTCAGTAGTAAGTTAGCTACCATTCTGAATTTTAAAGACCAAAATATGTCGTACGTTCATACGAAAGACAAGCAAAAGTCACATCTATTCAACGTCTTACAACAATTAACACATCTGATTAAATGAGTTCAATTTTTGACAGGTATTTAACGGAAAAGACGGCGATCGCCCTGATGCTCGCGACGTCCTGATACTGTTCACAGATGGACAAGCCACAGATAAAGAGGGTAAACAATACCAAATTGAACAAGCAAAGAAGCTCAAGGATGATGGGGTGAAAGTCGTAACAGTAGCAATGGGAGTAGAAAAAACAGTGGACAAATTTCGCGACAAACTGGCTGATATGGCGAGCAGAGCTAGTGATAGTGCGGCTCCATTGATGTTTGAATCAGATTTTCAATATCTCGATATGATTGCTAACAATCTGGTCAAAGAAGCATGTGATACCTCGGAGGCTGCGTGAACAGCAAGAAAGAACTTTAAAAATAAGTGTGGTTTATTGCGTATTGCTATGTAAATATATAGCCTCTATTTCTTGTATTTGCCTTTTTTGAGTTGAAATAAACTTCGAAAATAACAAGTTAGTGTGGTATTGGTAATGTTCTGGCGTAATTCGTGAGCAAACTTACTAGGAATTTCTGTCCACATACCGTCTAGTCCA
Organism: Muricea muricata; assembly: GCA_963855995.1. NCBI lineage: Eukaryota > Metazoa > Cnidaria > Anthozoa > Malacalcyonacea > Plexauridae > Muricea > Muricea muricata. Next base: position 12,571,217 of record OY979719.1, read on the forward strand.
AGGTATGGTATACATATTTTATCACAATAAAACATAACAGTAAAAGGGAATGATAAGACGTGTTTTAAGTTTCTCAATAGCTTGTCTCGTTTTTCAGGATTCACTAGCTCCCTTCCGTCCACTTATTCCAGGTGAAAATACGTCCAAAATGGAAATAAAAATGCTAATAATTAGGGTATAACTGCCATTTATAGGGCATGATTGCTAATAATCATATTGCTATACAGTATTGCTGATAAAATACTGGATTCCGACTGATATGTCTACTTTAATATATTTATTTATTTATTTCACTTTGTCAGAAACATTCAAAGTATAATTATAACGAACAAATCACATTCACCATAAAATACATGTGACGACAATACATATGACAACAATACACACTGTGACGGGTCACCACAGCAGAAACCGTTAGCTGTAGGTGCTGGACAAATTCACTACACAGTTGCAACATACAAATAAACAGATGTTGCTATGCAGTGATAACAGGCATTGTATGTTAGTAGCGACTATCTAGCCTGTTGCTTGAGTTTCGTGCCTTGTTTCATTTTGGACACGCAGTTTATCAAGTTTTTCGATCATCCGCATCATAGAATTTACTCAAGGGGTCGAAATAATATTCCCGAAACAATCCTCTGAACTGTCAAAGGCTGTTGCTTGTCAACCGGAGACCCGAATTCAAAATGTGGCTGAAGTCGTGTTGCAGTTATGTTCATGAGAGTGATCATAGGTTAAGCTGGAATGCTCCCTAAAAGTATTGGAAAATTTATTTTTAAAAACGAAGCGAATTGAGTCTGTAGAGTAGTCTTTACAAAAAGTGTGATTTCGATACCCTCAATAGAACATTATATTTTAAATCTCAAATTCAAAATGGCGTCAAACAAAGAACAAAATGTTTGGCTAGTTTGAAATATCAGCAACTCATTTTTTAATATTTTTTTGGGGGGAGGGGGGATGTTACCCATTTCATCAGTTCCAACATTCAAGCGCGCGAATTTGCTGCTAGTCTCGCCACAGAATCCAATCTGAGGCAATCTCTTACCCAGAGCAATGCCTGTTCGCGGGTTGAGATTTACATTGGCTCTGGGGGAAATAAAATTCTTGTGCTGCGATTGGTTTAACCTTGTCAACAATCTTCAGTAGTAGAGTTTCAGAAGTAAGTTTACAATGCAAAATGGCTGATCCAGTTGGGCATCTAAACCTGAATGTCGCTGAAAATCATTCGAGTTACGACGACTTGCGACTCTTGCATGCCTTGCTATATATAAACAAATCGCTATGTGTGACTAAATATAACAAATTCCAGTAAGCTTAATTAACCATACATTTTCCAAAATAGTTCGTCTGTTCAAGATTAATACATTTAAACTTAAACGGCAAGCCTGGCGTATTCAATGCTCAAAAATCTTCATTATTGTGCTATGCTTGTTTGCCAAATAGTCAGTTTGCACTTCCGTTAATAAGCGATCGGGCTTTGGAGCATGCGCACAACAAGCGGAACCCTAAAATTTAGGGGTTCCAGTTTTCTATTTCCCGAACCTGCGATCATGTTCTTTACTATGTAGTAGAGCCTGATACAATCCTTAATCCGGTCGCCTTCCACCCACACAATAGCTTTACAGCAAAAATGACTACTAGAGTTACAGCGGCTAAATATATCTTATGTAATTAGCATTGATCAATCAAAGATACTCTTGCTAGGAATAAACCAATCAGATTTAGAACCGCAATTCAGTTGTAATGGCACAGTCTTTTTATAGCATTTGCATCAGGTCTTCATCTAAATCAAGGCTTATTTTGCAGGTTACTATTTCATCATAACCAATTCCAATTTCAACCCGCGAACAGGCATTGCTCTGCGTACGAGATTGAATCTGAGGTTGATAGGTCTGATTATTGCTGAGTGCTGGTGTTCTGAGGCATAATAAAGCATATCGAGTGTTTTTTGGTAGCCATAGCGACAAAAGTTACCTGCCATACATAAATGCGAATACTTTCTCATGCTTGTTATATATTTGTAATTGTTGCTGTGATTCTGATCCAAATATTACTGTTAGCCTTGTATGAACTGAACCATGAACTTGACCTGTCATTTGTTTTGAAGCTTTATGCCATAAAATAGTGTGTGTCGTATTAAAATATGAATGAATCCGTCTAATTCATTTGTGTAAATTAAAATATTAGTGAAATTGTTTAAGTTGGATTAAAAAGCTAGAATAAAAAAAATTAATGCTGGTTGTTTCTTCGTGTGAGATTTATTCAACTGAACGTTTGTGTAAACTTAAACACCTACTAAGGTGTTCCCTCCGCCTGCCGAGAAGAAAATTGGCACTAGGTGCATTGCGATCTGTACTGATCGTACTACTCAGGAGACGTAAAAAGCCGGTTGACTAGCCCTTAAAGGGTATAAGTAAAGCCCCAGTGAGTTAACACTCTGCGGAGGGTCTTGTTCAATAGAATACGGCTTTGATCCATGTGTAGAAATTTGAGTGGAAACAGAGCGGAAAATGTATGAACATTATGTATGAACATTATGTCCGCCGAGAGATGTCAGACCTGCAACTATTATATAAAGCCAAAATGGGTCTTATATCTATGGACATCAATAAGTACTTAAGTATCTACGAACCAGGCTATAAATCACGACGTAATTACAACGTAAACAACTTTCATTTTGTCTTGAAGCACAAGCAAAATTACTTTAAAAATTCGTTTTTTGTTAGGTCGGCGAGTCTATGGAACAATCTCCCAATAGAACTGAAATCTCATGTCTCAATATCGATATTTAGGAACGGTCTCCAAAGATATTATAAGCCAAAATTACCTCTTTACTGCCCACCTGGCTCGGTTTAGCGACCTTATACATTTGTTAGTGTACTATAAGTTAATTAATTTATGCATGTGGTTATTTTTTGTAGTTTCGGGGTCAGGTGTCAATTGGGGCGTAAGTTCTGTTCCTTTCTCCAGTCACATGTTATTTGTATGACTTTGTAATGTTTTAGTGATTGTAATGATTGTTTGTATAGATATTAATTGTGACAAATTGATTAAATTAAATTAAATTAAATTAAATTAAATTATATCAGCAAATATGTATCAACAATGGAAATATGTTTGTTATTTAATTTTTGCGACACATTGACACATCACCCGTTGAGGTATTGTGGTGTGGATAATACTTTGGCTTAATTATGTGCATTCGCGTTTTCATTAATACATACTTTACGTGCACAATTGTTCTGGAAAATTATAAAAATATGCAGAAAATGCTATTCAGGGCTCAATCGACATTAATTTGGCTTAAGGATGTGCACTGAAATTCACAACGATGTACATTTGGTGAGTAATGAGCATTGTGTATGTTACTATATTAAACGCTATGTTACAGTAAATGTATCATTTCGCAATACGTGTTGTAGCTACGCTTTCGCTGCATGTTGGGTGATCACATGGCTGTACGAACATGAACATATGAACATGAACATAAACTGTGCACAAACGCGCAGCGATGATTTAAAAAATGCATAATTATTTGTTGGTAATGCAATATTGTGTAGTTAAATTAACATGGGTAACACACAGCTGCCAATCAGTCTTATATAAATACCAAGAAAATAAGCTGTATGTATATGGCTATACGGCATACTTTGTAATGCTTTTGAACAGATATTATTGAAAACGCTTACATCCAACGATGGTTTATCTCTTCTTTATTTTAAGTAGCTTATAGATTGTGCTAAATATGTATAATTGCACAATGCATGCTTATCTTATGTATTCTGTGGTCAGAAGCTCTGATGCAAATTGCAGAAAGAATTCATGCTGCACTTGTCAATGTTACCCACGCTGACAAGTGCAGCATGAATTGTCTCTGCAATTTGCCTCACAGCTTCTGACCACAGAATAATTCTTTTCGTCAGACAATCAAGTATTTAGATATGATTTATTCATTATTGTGACACACCGGCTGCTTGCTGAGGTATTGTAATGAAGATAATATTTTTCAAGAAGAGAATACACCATCTGTCAAGGATCGACATTATGATTTGTGAAAATGAGACGCCCACCAAACAGACAGCTAATTTTGTAGCTTGTTATAGTTTAGTAATCATAGCATTTTTAGCTTGTTATAGTTTAGTAATCATAGCATTTGTAAATCTTGAACGTTGGTTGGCTAAGAGCCTTGTTGATGCAACTCGAAGTCACCACGGAAAATTTCCGGCCGCTCTTCTGTAATATGAGGATGCTAGTGGGATAAAGCTGTTGTCAGTAAACAATAAAAAAATATATGACATTTAGTCAGTAGTCAGCTAAAAAGATTATATACACTGAGTCAGTAAGCAGCAAGAACTTGTTTACCAGTGTAAGGTGAGTTAATTAATCTAATTAGAGTGATTTTGAGCCTTGCAAAACCTCTGCAAGTAATTACAACTGACAGCAAACAAGCTAAAAAAGTATCTTTATTTGCTATATTCAACTTATTCTTGAAAGCGCGAGACACTGAATGAAAAGTGGGAGGGCGATAGATGAAGCAAAAAGCGTAAATCTCCTCCAATAACGTGGGAGTTGGCATCCCTGCAGAGGTGACAGTCAGCGCTCTTATTTTGGGCGACATGTGTTTGCGACCAAGTTTATTAATTTATTGTAGAAAATAAAACAGAAACCCAAATCAGTAATGCTAATTTTCGATCAGTTTTAATTAATTACATCATATAATTTGAACTCGAAGAGTGCCTATGCAACAGATCTTGATTTGTACTTGGATGCTGCACAAATACACTACACAGTTGCAACAAACAAATAAACAGATGTTGATATGCAGTGACAACAGGCATTGATATGTTAGTAGCGACGATCTAGCTTGTTGCTTGAGTTTCGTGCCTTGTTTCATTTTGGACACGTAGTTTATCAAGTTTTTCGATCATTCGCATCATGGAATTTACTCAAGTCATCGAAATAATATTCTCGAAACAATCCTCTGAACTGTCGAAGGCTGTTGCTTGTCAACTGGAGACTCGAGTGCAAAATGTGGCTGAAATCGTGTAAAGTTATGTTCATGATCATAGGTTAAGCTGGAATACTCGCCAAAAGTATTAAAAAAAAAATTTTTAAAAAGGAAAAGAATTGAGCCTGTAGAGTAGTCTTTACAAAAAGTGTGATTTCGATACCCTCAATAAAACATTTTAAATCTCAAATTCAAAATGGCGTCAAATAAAGAGCAAAATGTTTGGCTAGTTCGAAATATCAGCAACTCATTTTTTCTTTTTTTTTTGTGGGGGTGTTACCTGTTTGAATCAGTTCCAACATCCAAGCGCGCAAATTTGCTGCTAGTCTCATGCGATGCCTGTTCGCGGGTTGAGATTGACATTGGCTCTGGGGAAATAGAATTCTTCTTGTACTGTAATTGGTTAAACATTATCAACAGTTTTTAGTGGTAGAGTTTCAGAAGTAAGTTTAAGATGCAAAATGGCTGATCCATTTGGGCATCTAAACCTAAATGTCGCTGAGAATCATTCGAGTTATGACGGCTTGCGACTCTTGCATGCCTTGCTATATATAAACAAATCGTTATGTGTGACTAAATATAACAAATTAATTCCAGTAGGCTTAATTAACCATACATACATTAACCATACAAGAAAATGCATTTAAACGGCAAGCCCGCGTATTCAATGTTTTAAAATCTTCACTATTGTGCTATGCTTGTTTGCCAAATCGTCAGTTTCCACTTCCGTCTTTAAGCCGATCGGGCTTTGGAGCTTGCGCACAGGAACCGGAACCCAAAAATTCAGGGGTTCCGGTTATCTATTTCCCGAACCTGCGATCATCTTCTGTACTATATTATTATGTAGTGGAGCCTGATACAATCCCTAATCCGGTCGCCTTCCACCCACACAATAGTTTTACAACAAAAACAACAATCAAATTTAGTTAAAGTGTTACCTCGTACCATACAGGTTACTTCTTGCCAGTTGTGAGGGAATACCAATACAGATAGGCCGTTATAGACTCCAAACTTTTATTTAGTTATTCAACTCTTAGGTTATACAATTTATATATATTTATCTGACTTCGTCTGAGATACTCTCTCTTCAACAGCGTAACTCTAACTCTCTCGTGTACTCTGACACACTCTGTTTTATGCATACACTGTTTTCTATCTAAATTAAACATTAACTTATCTAAATTAAACGTTAACTAAATTGCTATTCCAGTTGCTAGATCATGTAACAATGACGTCAGTCGATTTAACTTCTAGACTCACACTTGTCACAGATTATAAACTAACACCTTGTAACACATTCCCCCTCCAAAACTAGTGTCGTCCCGTGACACTTGCTTGTAGGAATGCTTGGTACCAGATGGTACTTAGTCGCGGAGTCCTCTCCGTAAAACTATCGCTATTACTTATACTCTAAACGCTAGGGCCCTTAAAATTATCTTACGTTTACCCAGTTACTTTAATATCTTGCTGCAGCGTTTCTTAACTGGCATAAACATTAAACTTATGTATACGTGATAGTTTTAAAAGATATGATATATATCGTCATTATAATTTCTAGTTGTGGAGCTAGTTTTTATTTTTTCGTTTTAAATGGAATTCCATGGAATAAAATAAGTTCTAGTACACTAGAGAATGCATCATCGGCATTCCAAGAAATGGTGGGAACTGATGAGGGAGAGGGTGAGCGTAGGCCATCATAGATGGTCCAGGAAGAGGAGGAGGTGGGTAAGGGAAAGGAATGTTGGGTGAATGGTGAGGAGGTGGTAGGTGGGGCGCAGGATAAGGAAAATGAGGGTCTCGGTGGAAGTTTGATTGGTTCGTGTGCATAGGTGCTGAGATTGGGAAGACTCCGAGAGGCGCACCAGGATTGTAATAAGTCAAACGATCGGGTGGACGTCGTGTGCGCTGCGGTCTTGGGTTTTCATGAGGTGGGATATTTGGGATGTCCTGAACCAGGCTGGCGTTGTTCTCTTCGACGACAGGATTTATTGTTTCGTCGACTGGGTCATTCACGGGGTTTATGGTGTTGTGTGGTTCTGGTTGGATAGGGACTGTTTCTTCTGCAGGTGTGGTGTTTGGTTGGACCAAGAGTGTGGGTTGGGTCGAAGGAGGTGCTCGTTTTGGAAGGCCTAGAGGGATCACGACTGCTTCGGCGTCTTCATCGTCGCTGGATGCTCCATCAGTATGTGCCACGTTAGGCTTGGGTGGTTGTCGTCGCTGCGGTATGGTTCTAGGTGGTCCTTTTGGGGTTGGTTTATCTGTGTCGGATGGCAAATATTCACAAGGGAGCAGTAGATTGCGGTGTAAAACCCTGTTCTTCCTCCCTTCACCTCTCTCCGGTTTAATTTCATAAACTGGACTTTCTGGACTTTTCCGTTTAATCACGACGTGAATATCATCTTCCCAAAACGATCTTAACTTGCCTGGTCCACCCCGCTCCCTGAGATTACGTACCAGCACACGATCTCCAGGTTCTAGAACCGAACTACGAACCCATCGGTCGTACGTTTTCTTCGCTCTATGACTTCTCTCAATTATTTGCCTTCCGGCCCGTTGGTACGCTTCCTTCATTGCATCTTTCCATTGTTTCACAAACTGTGGGTACTCTTGCTTGGTTGATGGTGTTTTGGATTTAAAGATTAGGTCGATGGGTAAACGGGGATGCCGCCCGAACAGCAGGAAAAATGGGGAAAATCCCGTGGTGTCATTATGAGTGCAGTTATAAGCGTGAACAACTTTGTTCACGTGGTCTTTCCAACGTGACTTCTCCTTTTCTGGTAACGTTCGCAGCATGTCCAATAGGGTTCTATTGAACCGCTCAACCTGTCCGTTTCCTTGAGGGTGATAAGGCGTTGTGCGACAGTGACCAACACCACACAGATCTTCCAGATTCTTCAGGAGCTTGTTTTCGAATTCACCACCTTGATCATGATGAATCTTCGCTGGAAATCCAAAGCGTAGTATGTAGTCGTTGTATAGCTTCTCCGCCACGGTTTTAGCTGCTTTGTTTCGGGTGGGGTAGGCTTGGGCATACCGGGTAAAATGGTCGACTATCACCAGGATATATTCATACCCTCCGCTCGATCTTTCAAGGTGTACGAAATCAATTGAAACTAATTCAAATGGAGAGGTGGTAACAATCGGTTGGAGTGGGGCTCGTGTTTTTAACCGTGGTGGTTTCTGTTTGACACAGCGGCAGATGTTTCGCACGTAGTGCTCTACGTCCCTTTGCATTCGCGGCCAGTAGAAGCGGTCGCGGGCCAAACGTAACACGCGTTCACTCCCTAGATGAGCCATGTTGTCGTGCAATTCCACAAGAACGGTTGTACGGTACTTACTGGGCAGAACAATCTGATCTTGGTCGCCATTCCTACGCCGTAACACGCCATCTTTGCCAATGTGCAACTTGAGCCACTCGTGAAGAAGAAGTATAACATCAGGTGATTCGCCTGCAGTCTTCGCGGTTGTTGGCCGTACTCTGCTGTGTACAAACTGATGGACTTTTCCAGTGATGGGATCGTCGATCTGAGCCTGTCGGACGTCAGCCATGTCGAGCGTTTGTATAGTGTTAAGGGTTGGTGTCAGGACACCGTCGTGCCGCACGCTTGGATCGGAAGTGAGAGGGGAAATCCAGTTCACCTGACCGTTATCTTGCAGCTGAATCGACTGAATGACCGCTCGTAATTCCTCTTGAAGCATTTCTTCTGTACAAGATACCATGTACTGTCTCATGTGTTCAGGGTGTCTGGATAAGGTATCTGCATCAACGTTGGTTTTTCCAGGACGATAGCGTATTGTAAAGTTGAAATCAGCTAACTCTCCTATCCAACGAAGTCCAGTTGCGTTCAGTTTCGCTGACGATAGCACGTACGTTAACGGGTTATTATCTGTGTAAACGACAAAACTCGGAGCGTAGTACAGGTAATCTCTAAACTGCTCACAGATAGCCCATTTCAAGGCGAGAAATTCCAGTTTGCCAGAGTGTAGATGGCAATTTTTCTCTGCTGGTGTTAAAGTTCGTGATCCATAAGCAATAACTCGCAAAACTCCGTTCTGCTCTTGATAGAGGACAGCTCCCAATCCGCCTTCTGATGCATCCGTGTGAAGTACGTAGGGACTTCGAGGGTCTGGATAGGCCATGACGGGTGCGCTTGCGAGGCATTTGATTAACGTTTCTAATGCAGACTGGTGCGTCGACGTCCATGACACTGGGTTGTTACCTCCAAGCTGTTTACTAGTGGATGTGCTCTTCCCTTTCCCATCCGTTTCCGGGATTTTCACAAGGTTGTAGATAGGCTTAGCAATCCTTGAAAAATTCTCTATATAACGTCGGTAGTAATTCAGGAACCCCATTAATTTTCGTACTTCGTTCACGGTCTTAGGTGGTGTATCTTTCAGGCGCAATATTGGGGCCATGGTTGATGGATCAAGCTTATATCCCTGTGCTGAAACAACTCTTCCTAGGAACACAACTTCCCTCTTAAACATCGTGCATTTCTTTGGTTTTAATTTGACGCCATATTCCTTCAATCGTTGAAAAACTGTTCGCAAGTGCTCAATATGGTCTTCAAAAGTGGAGCTGAACACGATGATGTCGTCGAGGTACGGGATACAGATTTCGTCTCGAAGATCACCCAAACAGGTTTCCATAAAGCGTTGGAAGGAAGCTGGAGCATTTGAAAGGCCAAATGGAATCCGGATCCATTCGTACAATCCCCAAGGTGTGATAAACGCGGTGAGTGGTTGACTCTCTGGTGTTAAGAAACCCTGGTGGTAGGCTTTTCCTTGGTCAAGGACAGAGAACCAAGAGCTTCCTCCAAGATTGTCCAGCGTTTCTTGAATTCTCGGAATTGGGTGGCAATCGACGTGTGTTTTTCGGTTCAGTTCCCGGTAATCAACGCAGAGCCTCAGGCTTTGGTCTTTTTTCCGTACACAAACGACTGGGGAGCTGTAAGATGATTTAGATTTTCGGATAAAGTTCCGGTTCAATAGGTCTTCTATATATGCTTTGACTTCTGGGTAAAGAGGTCGGGGAACAGCAACGTAATTCTTCTGAACGGGTGTTGTATCGTTGAGCTGTATGTTCATTTGAAGGTCGGGAATTGAGCCAACATCGTCGTCGTTTTGTGCAAATGCGTCAGCTTCTTCAAGAAGAAGTTGAGAGGCAAGTTGCCGTTGTTTACTTGTTAGTCCTCCTAAGTCTACACCCTTCAAATGATTAGGTAATTCTATCAGTGGAACATCTGGATTTTGGGTTGTTCTGTGGTCACGTGGTTCATGCTGGTTTTGTGGTTGTTGAGTGTTTTCGGACTCGTCCTTTAATCTTACATCCGCTGGGACTACTGACTGAACAAGCTGAAGACGACCTAGGACTGTACGTCCTCTAAGTTTAATGTCATGTCGTGTTGTGTTACGGACTTCTATGTCGACTCGGCTTGATTTTCCCCCCTTTACCATGAGAAGGGTATCAGGTACTTCCACCCCTGATGGCCACTGGCCGTGTTCATCAGCTTCAAAAAGGACTGGGGTAGACTTCCCAAGCGGACCCGTGTTCACTCTACAAGATATTTTGACCGACTGTTCTCGCGGTAAAATGACGTCACTTTTGCGAGTTTTGACAGGGCAAAGTTCATCTCGGGTTACACTGTTTATGAACTCAATAAGGGCAGGAGCCTGTGACACACCCATACTGATAAAACTAGACGAAATACCATCACACTCTAGTTCATTAGACTTTATTAGATGTTCAATTACGTTATAGCCAACCAACGGTAGTTCTACAATTTCGTGCGCAACTAAGAATGGTACAGGAAGCACGCTCTTAGATCCACCGACTTGAAAGTTTAACTCAACCCACCCCTCGTAAGGGATAGTACTCCCATTAGCAGCCGTCAGTGCAAGGTCACAACTTAGTAACTCGTCCACGTCTTTAATCTTACAATCTGGGAAATTCTCTTGCAAAAACGCTTTTGAAATTATGGATACTTGGGCTCCAGTGTCCCACAGAATTTCTACTGTTTTCCCGTTTAATTTCCCCTTGACAATACATCTTCGACCGACTAATTTAATTAGTTTCTCATGTTCCTTAGGTGTAAGGTGACTCATGAAAATCTCCTGCCGGTTATCTTGTGACGTTTCGGCGTGTTTAAATTCTCTATGACTAATAGCTGTACATAATGCCTTATGGTGAGGCCAATCAGATTTCTGACAATTTCTATTGCAGTAATTAACTAATTTGCAGCATTTGCAGCGCCAAAAGTTTCCATTTAGAGACTTTAAACAATGATTACACTGACGGGTTGTTAATTCCCCGGCTAGACCCTGTCCCGACGGCGGGGTTGCCGGTACTCGTTTCCCGAACGCTTCGAGTTTTTCGCACACTCTGACGCGATATGACCAAATTCTCCGCACGAAAAACAATGTTGGCAACTGGGGCCGACTCTTCGCTCTTTACATGCACTACACCCCCAACCACGTCGTCGGCTTGTCTTCGAGGACGTCCGGTCCTCTGACGACACTTCTCGATTACCAGACAAACTGTCGCGAGCCTGTTTTTTTAAACTTGCAAGATCTGACTTTATCTCGCGTATCTCCGCCAAAATCTTATTTTCACCGCCATTTTTGCGATCTTTAATTTCCGCACCGTCCACTTCACATGCATTAATTTTGGCAGAGCGCCTCTCACATGCAAGCTTGCTCTGACGTTCTGCCTGGTGAGATGCCAGCTCATTGACATGTCGCATTAAATCTTCATCGGTTAATCCGGATAAACGCAGGATAGGCCTTAGATTTGCTGCTAAAATATCATCTCTTAATCCTGTCTCGAAAGACTTCATAAAGGTTTTTTGAATCAGAGGTTCGTCATACTGAACTTCACAGTCTGACTCTTTACTTGCAAACCCAACCTTATTGCGTAAGTCAAGGGAGCGCAAAAGAAATTGTTGAGAGGTTTCTTTTGGTTCTTGAAATATGGTCGCTAGATTTTGGTAGAGTTCGGACGCAGACTTCTCACGGTAATGAACACGCAGGATTTTTCTCAGTTTTGGCAGAGATAGATATTTTAGAGTCTCTACATAACTTCTTAAACTGCTATGTAAAGAAATAGCACGAATCACTGCGTCAACAATTTCGGTTTCTTTATAACCACGTTTTATACCAGAGTCAATTTGATGAGTCAAAGAAACGAATGTCAGTTTGTCTGCTTGACCCGGCTCACCAATTTGTCCGGAAATTTTAAACTCGCGACGCAGAAATGAAGAATTTGAAAGGTCTTCCGTTTTCATGCATTCCTTGGGTTTTGTGGGTGTTTCAGTTAAATCGTTTATCTTATGGGTGGGTGTTGTGGTTTCCGTGCTTGTGGGAACATCGGCTAGTTTTGACAGCAAAGTATTCATTTCTGTTTGTTGTTTCTCTTTTAAAGCCTCTATTTCCTTCTTTAGTGCGTCTAGCTCGCTAGGCTGACTATCTTGGTTTCCGGCACTAGAGTTTATTTTTGCTATTGTCTCTTTGAACCAAGTAACTTTTTGAATTTCCTCGCCTTCTACGTTTACTCGTTCGTCAAGAGACTTTTGAATTGTTTTTAAAATGAAAAACTTGCTTTTCGTTGAAATGTCTTTATCTATTTCAAACAATGTCGCGAATTGTTTTAGTTCCTCTTCGGTTTTTGCGTATAGTAACGACTCTAGTTCCAAATGTAAAGTTTCAAGCTCAGCCATACTTATTGAATGTTCACCAAATTACAAATAAACTAATTCTAAAACAACAAGCGCGTATACCTTTCCAATCAACAATGTTCACAAACACGTGGGAAATCACTCTTCTTTAAACGCGTGCGTTTGCTTATCTAAAACAACTGAAAACGATCTAACCTCGTGTGCGTCGTCACTTCAAGCGTCTTGGGTTCTTCCTCATATGTCTCTTCGCACCGAACCATCCTCAAAGACATGTTTCCCTTCTTTGGCAATCCTGCCGGGGTCGCCAAATGTTACCTCGTACCATACAGGTTACTTCTTGCCAGTTGTGAGGGAATACCAATACAGATAGGCCGTTATAGACTCCAAACTTTTATTTAGTTATTCAACTCTTAGGTTATACAATTTATATATATTTATCTGACTTCGTCTGAAATACTCTCTCTTCAACAGCGTAACTCTAACTCTCTCGTGTACTCTGACACACTCTGTTTTATGCATGCACTGTTTTCTATCTAAATTAAACATTAACTTATCTAAATTAAACGTTAACTAAATTGCTATTCCAGTTGCTAGATCATGTAACAATGACGTCAGTCGATTTAACTTCTAGACTCACACTTGTCACAGATTATAAACTAACACCTTGTAACAAAAGCGGCTAAAGATTAATATCTTATGTAATTAGCATTAACCAATCAAAGATACTCTTGCCCGAAATAAACCAATCAGATTTAGAACCGCAATCCAGTTTTAATAGCACAGTTTTTTTATAGCATTTGTATCAGGCCTTTAACTGAATAAAGGCCTTTTTGCAGGTTGCTATTTCCCCAGAGCCAATGCCAATCTCAACCCGCGAACAGGCATTGCTCTGGGTACGAGATTAAATTTGAGGTTGATAGGTCCGATTACTGCCGAGTACTGCTGAGGCATAAAAAAGCATATCGAGTCTTTTTTTGGTAGCCATAGCGACAAAAGTTACCCGCCGCACATAAATGCGAATAATCTCTCATGCTTGTTACAAATCTGTAATTGTTGCTGTGATTCTGATCCAAATATTACTGTTAACCTTGTGTGAACTGAGCCCTGAATTTGACCTGTCATTTGTTTTGAAGCTTTATGCCACAAAATAGTGTGTGTCGTATTAAAATATGAATGAATCCGTCTTAATTACTTTGCGTGAATTAAAATATTAGTCCCCGGGCCAACGGCGCGAAGCGCCGTGCGAGGGTACTAATTCCGCACGGCTATTTACACCCGGGAAAAGGAAAGCATAGCGAAGTCTGAAGTTCATCAAATATCGCGGGCGCGTGGTTCAAGGGTGGCGGTGAGTGGGTGGTCATCACTGATCTCAAAAATATGGCGGACTATATTGCACTAATATATTTCGTATTTTTGCAAAAAGATTTGGCAACTTTCACTACCAACGAAGGGTGGTCATTTCTGATCTCAGGAATATGGCGGACTATCAGGAGTAGCAAACACTTAAGGCATCCAAAAAGGCGAGAAATAAGACGAAAACGACTGCCGTAAGACTCGTGAAGAGAGATTAATTCGGGGAAAATACAGAGAGGCGCCGAGAATTGACTATGGCGTGAAACACAAGGCAAGTTTGTTGATAATGCGTATTTACACTTGTGTTTTAATGCTTTATAAAGGCTGGCGTAGCCGTACTCATCCAGTCTATTCACTGTTTAAATTCCAGAGTAAGTTTATGTTTTGTAAATGCAAGACTGTCTTCTTATTACTAATGTAATTAATAGGTCGTATTTTATACCAAATTTAAGCTTACATTAGGCGTAATAACATACTGATGACAAATGTTGTGCCATTTAAAAAAATTGTCAATAAAACAAGGATTAAAAACTGATATTTTGTCATTTTGAAAAAATATACAGAAAGAATAAAAATTGCCGTGTTGCTATGACAACAACCTACTTCAATACTTCATGTAATTCCGAAAATATAGTTGCATGCTCTCAGTTAGTGGCGAGGGGTTGCTGCATGCATGTATTTCTAGTTAAATTGGAATAAAAAGCTGGAATAAAAAAAATCAATGCTGATTGCGTCTTTGTGTGAGATTTGTACAACTGAACGTTTGTGTAAACAAAATGCCTACCAAGGTGTTTCCTCCGCCTGCCGAGAAGAAAATTGGCACTAGGTGCATTGCGATCTGTACTGATTGTACTACTCAGGAGACGTAAAAAGCCGGTTGACTGGCCCTTAAAGGCTCTCCCATTCAATAGTGTATGTCAAGCCCCAGTGAGTTAACACTCTGCGGAGGGTCTTGTTCAATAGAATACGGCTTTGATCCATGTGTAGAAATTTGAGTGGAAACACAGCGGAAAATATATCAACATTATATCATGATCAACAAATATGTATTAACAATCGAAATATGCTTGTTATTTAATTTTTGCGGCGCATTGACACACCGCCCGTTGAGGTATTCTGGTGTAGATAATACTTTGGCTCAATTATGTGCATCCGCATTTTCATTAATGCATGCTTTACGTGCACAATTGTTCTGGAAAGTTATAAGAATACGCAGAAAATGCTATTCAGGGCTCAATCGACATTAATTTGGCTTAAGGATGTGCACTAAAATTCACGATGTACATTTGGTGAGTAATGAGCATTGTGTATGTTACTCTATTAAACGCTATGTTACAGTAAATGTATCATTTCGCAATACGTGTTGTAGCTATGCTTTCGCTGCATGTTGGGTGATCGCATGGCTGTACGAACATGAACATATGTACATGAACATAAACTGTGCACAAACATGCAGCGATGATTTTCAAAAAATGCATAATTATTTGTTGGTAAGGCAATATTGTGTAGTTAAATTAACATGGGTAACAGACAGCTGTCAATCAGTCTTATATAAATACCAAGAAAATAAGCTGTATGTATATGGCTATATGACATACTTTGTAATGCTTTTGAACAGATACTATTGAAAACGCTTATATCTGACGATGGTTTATCTCTTCTCTATTATAAGTAGCTTATAGATTGTGCTAAATATGTATACTTGCACAATGCATGCTTATCTTATGTATTCTGTGGTCAGAAGCTCTGATGCAAATTGCAGAAATAATTCATGCTGCACTTGTCAATGTTACCCACGCTGACAAGTGCAGCATGAATTGTCTCTGCAATTTGCCTCAGAGCTTCTGACCACAGAATAATTCTTTTCGTCAGATAATCAAGTGTTTAGATATGATTTATTCATTATTGTGACACACCGGCTGCTTGCTGAGGTATTGTAATGAAGATAATATTTTTCAAGAAGAGAATGCACTATCTCTCAAGGACATTATATTTGTGAAAATGAGACGCCCACCAAACAGACAGTTAATTTTGTAGCTTGTTCTAGTTTAGTAATCATAGCATTTGTAAATCTTGAACGTTGGTTGGCTAAGAGCCGTGTTGATGCAACTCGAAGTCACCACGGAAAATTTCCCGCCACTCTTCTGGAATATGAGGATGCTAATGGGATAAAGCTGTAGTCAGTAACAATAAAAAAATATGACATTTAGTCGGTAGTCAGCTAAAAAGATTATATACACTGAGTCAGTAAGCAGCAAGAACTTGTTTATCAGTGTAAGGTCAGTTGATTAATCTAATTAGAGTGATTTTGAGCCTTGCAGAACCTCTGCAAGTAATTACTACTCACAGCAAACAAGCTAAAAAGGTATCTTTATTTGCTATACTCAACTTATTCTTGAAAGCGGGAGACGCTGAATGAAAAGTGGGAGGGCGATAGATGAAGCAAAAAGCGTAAATCTCCCTCCAATAACGGGACAGTTGGCATCCCTGCAGAGGTGACAGTCAGCGCTCTTATTTTGGCGATTAGATGAAAGTCTTTAAACATGCTATCAGTCCACGACTTAAATATGGTGGTCATTGTGCAATTATTTGATTTAAATATGGATGGAGTGTTTGAAAGACTTATAAAAATAATATACCAATCTCGCTCCCTGAGCACACGATCCTTCTGGATAATCCATAACCGGAAGCCTAGAATCTCGGCATTGCGTGTTCTGCGCATGTATAAAAATGCTACATTTGCAAGCGACCGAGAACTGCGAAGCTTTTGCTTAAAGGTAGACGTTTGCTAATTGAGACCTGTCAAGCAGTTTTTACTACGAAACAAAAAAAGCTGTGATTGAAAGGTTTACATTAGCATGTTTTAATAGCAAACCTCTACGAGGTAAGCAAACGTCTAGGCTTGTTTTCACACATGCGCAGTACAAACAATGCCCAGATTCTGGTCTTCCGTTTATGGATTATCCCAGGGCCTCTCTTTCCTTCGTGTAGCAAGTCTACACAACTGGTCACAACTTTATTGCCGGAACACTCTTTGACAACAATATAAGGCATATATAACCTTGATGTGTTTTGTATCGATTTCTCATTTTTATGACCTACTTAATGACCTTTTTTGGTTTATTTTGCTTCATATTCGCTAAAAGAACAACATAGTTTTACACGTTTGTCAGTCAATGTGATTTGTATAGGAAATTACACGGTTCGAGAAGTATTAATGAAAAATCGCACGAGTGTTTGACGTGCTACTGATTTATTTTTCCATTAAAACCAACGGAAGAAAAAAATGCAGGATTTAGTAGCACGAATCTCAATTTCACAATACATTTTATTATAATTCTTGCTAGGCCGCCATTACTCTGGCAAGAACATGCGTGGGTGCCGGCGGTGTCAAAAACATCAAAGGAGTGAGCCATCTATTCATTTCCTAATCTATGCCAGTAGCTATTTTCGGAGGTAGCGCACATCAGCACGTGCTAATCAATATTAACATAATTTATGATATATAAATTGTAACAATATGAATTAACGTTCTACCGTAGCCCACAAGTGTCATGTCAATATTTTTATTTTGAGTTTGACAAAACATTTTTCATGCAACAAAACCTAATTTATGGGACACAAATCATTATTCTATGACCATGACTAATTTTTTCCCTCGCGACAGAAAACCTTTTATCACATGACAAAATTTTTCCTCGTGAGAAAACTTTTTTTCATGACAAAATTTTTTCTCTTGACAAAACTTTTTTACATGACAAAATTTTTTCTCATGACAAAACAATATTTCTTCCATTTCGCGACCATTCAATATATGTCAATATAGCGGATAACAACAATAACGAAATGTCGAAATGAACGAGAAGGATGAAAACGACCTCATAAAGAGCTACTATTTTGAAAGGTTTTGAATACAAAGATATTTTATTTTACGGTTTTTGTATCAGTATCATGGCATATCTATGAGCAAAAGCACATTACAACGCCGTCTAAAATCCTATGATGTTAGCCGAAAGTATACAGAATGCAATATTGATGCTGTTGTGAGAGAAAAGGGCATTGTTAGATGAGCCTGAATGCAGGGGAGGATACAGGTATCTTGATAACAACGCATCGTATTTAATGGAGACTGTTGAAAAATATGGCGGATGCCCAGTAAAGGTTTATACAGATTTTGAATGGAAAACAGTGGCATGGCGGCAATCCAAAAAGGGAAAGCCCTGGATTGCCACCTTGGCACTGTTTTCCGTTCAAAGGCTACATAACCTTTACTGGGCATCCACCATATTTTTCAACAGTCTTCATAAAATACGATGCGTTGTTATCAAGACACTTGTTCGACCTTGTGACAAGCAGCCAAAGTATCTTACGACTCCATGTTTAGCAAACCCATGGGGTTTTAATTTATCATAACCGTCTGCATGCCATGCAGCATTGGGTCCTTCATTCGGTATACTGTTCTCCTTAGTGATGGCAGTTCCGCATATAGCATCCTTCTGGGTCAAACTGACTTAAAAGATGATGACCTTTAATCTTAAACCTTTGCCAGAAAAACCTGTATCCTCTCCTGCATTCAGGCTCATCTAACAATGCCCTTTTCTCATTCACAAATGCATTAGTATTGCATCCTGCACACTTTCGGCTAACATCGTAGGATTTTAGACGACGTTGTAATGTACTTTTGCTCATAGATATGCCATGACACTGATACAAAAATTGTAAAATATCTTTGTATTCAAAACCTTGAAAATAGTAGCCCTTTATCCTAAGTAGCCTAAGGTCGTTTTCATCCTCCTCGTTCATTTCGACATTTCGTTATTGTTGTTATCCGCCATATTGACATATATTGAATCGAACGGTCGGGAAATGGAAGAAATATTATCACAAGAAAAATTTTGTTATTATTATTATTATTATTATTATTATTATTATTATTATTATTATTATTATTATTATTATTATTATTATTATTATTATTATTATTATTATTATTATTATTATTATTATTATTATTATTATTATTATTATTATTATTATTATTATTATTATTATTTAAACTTTTTTAAAAACGGTAACCCTTCAGCATAAAAAACTGATTTTCAAGGGGCATTTAAATAAAATATTAAAAACCTATATTACAATTACACACACTTACTTTAAACACTAAGTACACACAAAATAATAATAACAAAAGTTGTAACAGGATTAAAAACTGTACTGGCTACCAAGAATATTTTTAAATTTATTGATCTTTATCCCCTGTTGCTTTGCTGCCGTTCACAAGTTGTTCCATTGTAAAGCCTCAGAGTAGCTGATACTTTTTTTCATAAAGTTAGTTTTAGGCTTAGGGATATGAAAGTCAACAGCGTTACTGCGCAAATTATGAAATTCATTATTACTTATTTGAAACATATCTTTCATAGGCTTACTTAAATTATTGTGTTTTATATTATACATAAACGCTGCCTTTTTAAATTTCATTCGTTTTTCCAGTGGTTACCAACCAATATCTGATAAAATTTCAAGTGATCTAATCTCATACGTTTTGCCTGAAAGGACCCTTGCAGCCCTGTTCTGCATTTTTTGCAAATTTTCAATCAAATAATTGCTGCATGTATCCCAGACAAGGCTACAATAATCAAAATAGGGCATTATTAGGGCATTGCAGACATGCATTAAAGTATATTTTGGTACGTAAGATTTCATTCTTCTTATCATACCGATTCCTTTTGAAACCTTGGCAATTGTAGTGTCCACATGATTTCTCCAAAGAAGCTGGTCATCAACCACAATCCCCAAGGTTTTTTTTTCACTTACTCTATTAACTTCTGTATCGCCTAATGTAATTTTAGGATCTGTTTGGATATCTTTTAAACGTTGTCTAGAGCCTATCAACATATATTCTGGTTTTTTTATATTTAAAGTTAATTTGTTGGCAAGCAACCACCGATGAACTTTTTCCATGTCCTCATTTAATCGACTTTGAACAACTTCGACAGATATACCGCTGGTAGTTAAATTTGTATCATCGGAAAACAGACTTGCGTTCGAGAAAGATAGACAATTAGGAAGGTCATTTACGTAAATAAGAAAGAGCAATGGATCTAAGTTAGAACCTTGGGGAACTCCACAAGTAACAACAGCTGGAGAGGACACTGTTTGAGCAATTTTACACATTTGAGTGCGATTTGTAAGATAGGATCGAAACCATTCTAATGACAGTCCATTGCGTCCGTAAAGAGTTAATTTTTATAACAATATTTCATGGTCTACGCAATCAAAAGCTTTCTTTAAATCAAGAAATATTACCCCATTTAAATATCCCTGATCCATGTTAATCAGCCATTTAATAGTTACATCCAGCATTGCTGTTTCCGTAGAAATTCTTTTTCTAAAACCAAATTGCTGGGAACTACGTATTGCATTATTCTCCAAATTTCCGTACAATTGCATTGACACTAGTTTCTCAAAAATTTTGGCAACTGCTGAAAGAATAGAGATAGGTCTATAGTTGCTACATTCTGCCTTACTTCCACTTTTATATAATGGAGAAATTACTGCAGTTTTTAAATCTTTTGGAAAAATGCCTGTGTTGATCGACTGGTTAAAAATATGACTTAGAATTGGAGCAATAACTATTGCTGAGTCTCGTAAACGCTTAGGAGGGATTTTATCGTGTCCACATGCCTTAGATATCTTTATAATGTATTTAGCAAATGAAATACATCTACTTCAGACACATTTTTTAATTGAAAAGTTGAATTACTAGGAGTAACATAAGATTCAAACGTTTCGGTAGTGTCGGGTACTTCGTTAGCTAAGTTTTCTCCAATAGTATTGAAATACGTATTAAAATTATGTGCTATCTCATTAGGATTTTCCGTAACATTTTCGTTTGATAGGTACGTTCAGCTCCGTGATCGTAGTTGTCTTAAATTTTTTGTTTGTTAGCTTATTAATTGTGTCCCACATATTCTTTGGGTTATTTTTGGCATCGTTTAGAGCGCTCGTAATAATTCCTTTTTGTGTTATGAAAAAAAGTTTTGTCATGAGAAAAATTTTTGTCATGGCAAAAAGTTTTGTCACGAGGAAAAATTTTGTCATGTGATAAAATGTGTTTTCTGTCGCGAGGAAAGAATTAGTCATGATCATAAAATAATAATATGTGTCCCAAAAATTAGGTTTTCTTGCATGAAAAATGTTTTGTCAAACTCAAAAGAAAAATGCTGACATGACACTTGTGGGCCACCGTAATTAACACTGTTTCCCACTATGACTAATTTGAATGCTCCACAAAAGAAAAGATAGATCTATAGACTGTATCATATCGTCGAGAATGACTTTTCTAGAACAGTTACGATTAAATGGAAACTACCTAGGCTTTATGATTGACATGATTCGCCAATAACCTTAGGAATTATTAATGATATTTGTATTTTGATTACTTTTTATTGCTTTTGTGATTTTTTACAGTTTCAAAATAAATAATCGGTATACAAGGTCCTGCCTCGTCGCTCTATAATTAAGATCGATTGCAAAATAACAATGGATTACCAATCAGAAGAGTTTCAAAGAAATAAAATATCCCATAAAAAGAGGTTTTTTAATGTACTCAACGAGCTCATTCACTTGCGGAAGAACAAACATGTATATGAAGCGATGCGCGTCAAGCATGAGTACGCGGAGTTCCTACAGCATGTTGATTTGAGAAGAGATCTGAAAGAAATGTATCCTGATTTGGTTGTATCCTTCGGTCAAAAATATGGTCAGATAGAGCTCAGAGGTTTATCTTCGCAAATCGTGGACGCGTCAGTTGTAATAAATGAGCAAATTCGCCGAATTAAGGAGAAAGTTTTAACACCATCTCAGTCAAACTTGGTTTGGAACATTGTTGCAAAGAATAGGTGGAATGACTACTTCGCCAGACAACTTAGCAAACAGAACATAAAAGCTAAAGTAAGTAGATTTTAGAGATTTTAAGGTCAACTTCGGCTTAGAGCATTATATATATATATATAGAAAGAGAGAGAGAGAAAGAAGAAAAGACAAACTTGAATTACTTCATAAATTTTATTCACTACAATATTGTTTCGTATGGCAAGCGAGGCTTGCCACACTCGTCAGGTGAAAATCGCGTTTGTTATTCTATTGAATATGATACCTCTACAAATGATTGACAGTAATGCCTCAAACCTGTGCACGTGTAAGTACAAAGGTTGTGCACCACTGGAATTTTTCTTATCTAAATTAATCCGACCAGCTTGTATTTTGTTTTTTATCAAACATTGACAAGTCCAAGTGTCATTAGTTATGCTGTGAGCCTAATGGAAAAGATAACTGACAGGTCGTGAAAGATATACGAATTTTTACTTACTTTATCTTTCCTTGGCAACCAAATATGCCCATTATCTTTCCCACTGACGTATCTAGTGTTTACCTTGCCTGAAGAACTTAATTTTTATGCTATTAATGTACTGCTTCGTAACAGATTCAATGCTTCAAATTACAGACGCAGAAATACAAAACTATATTAGGCATGCTGAATACATGTAACAACTTGATAAGAAATAACGAAAAAGTGAGATTTAAAGATTTGACATTTCTTTTAAAAGATTTTCCTTTTGTTCTTTATATTGCTCGGCCGTCAATACCCCAGTCTCTTGCAACACTTTCAGGTCCTTACTCCTCAAGTTGTTGTATAATTGTTGACCGTACGTGTACCTGTAAGTAAAATGACCCTGCAAGTCATTTGCATTTTGATATATAGTTAAAACTAGCTAGGATTTACTTCCTTTCAATCTGAAATCATGTGGTTGAATAACTCAAAACTTAACCGGCAATTAAGAGTTCTTCTCGAATTGTTACGGAGTTCGACGTGCAATGTATGTTAATTATTTCTTGCAGGGTCATTTTACTTACAGGTACAAGTACGATTAACAATTATACAACAACTTAAAGACCTGAAAGTTTTGGAAGAGACCGAGGTACTGACGGCCGAGCAGTTTAAAGAACAGAAGGAAAATCTCTTAAAAGAAATGTCAAATCTTAAATCTCACTTATTCGTTATTTCTTATCAAGTTTTTACATGTATTCAGCATGCCTAATATAGTTTTGTATTTCTGCGTCTGTAATTTGAAGCATTGAATCCAGTATCATCAAGTCCGGATCGGGCGAGTCCTGCCAAGAAACGTCGTTTTGCCGAATATATTCTTCGATTGTGAAAAAAGTTCTTCACACGGCATAAAGTCTGGTGAATACGGTGGTAGAGATATAAGAATTGCCCCAGTAGCGTTTATTGCATCAACAACTTCTCGGGTATGATGAATAGCTGCACTATCTGCAAGAATCGTGATATGTTTATACAGTAGTAGCTATACATTTTGGTCTGATTGATAACTATAGGCAAACAAAACCAGGAAGTCAAGCTTATTAAATTACCTAGTATAACTACAGATCGAGGGTTAGGTAAGCACGGTGTTAGTACATTGTTCACGAATGTAAGGAATGTTTCTCCGTTGACATGACCTTCATACAGTCCAACGTCAAGCAAGCCTTCATTGCAGATTATTAGAATTGCAGCTATACGTGGTCCCCATGGCAAATATCGTCTCCTAATTCTTGCACGCTGTCCTCTTAAATTGTACCCGTACGACCTCAAGATTCTTCTATCCTGTAAACATATTACACAACGCCATTGAGTGCTAATTAAATACTTAATTGCTTCAACGAAGTTACCATGCTCTGCATGATAAATGCACAATAAAATTAGGTGTCATTAGTTAATATTGTATTTTGACAAGGAAGGAAAACGAAAGTGTTGGGATACGCTGATTTTTGTATAATTCATCAAATTCATTTTCATCATGCAAGCACAAATGAAAATAGAAAGGTCGAAGCAGAAGCAAGCTACAACCATAGGGCGCCAACTTACATAACCGGAACATATGTGCAGAAAAGAATCTCGTTGCATGCAACTCCGAACTCTGCTCTTGCGTCTTTGTTGGGCAATTTTACCCAGGTAAAGAAATTTAGGTTAGATGTAAATAATTGTGCTCATTAAAAAAATTATAATAATATAAATCCGCATACCAACCTTCTTTCGCGTAATATTGTTACGTCTCAAATAATATTACAGCGTCCAGAATATTCTGACCCCGTTTCACGATGCACTTCCTGCAAGATTTCAGTCAGTGTTTTCTCCGGGTGTTGCAGCAGAATTTCCATGATCACAAACTCTTCGTGCGGATGCATAGCAATGCAAGCATATGGTCTGCCGATGTATCTACATGACCTAGTCATTGAAATTTCTGTAAATATCGAGAAATCGTTTTCCCCGACATCTGTAGCAAGATGCTCACCTCGTTGATATCAAACCCCAGGATCTTGGCTGTACGCACGCGGCATTTTGATAACTCACTCCTTGTGGCTAATTAAATTCGAATGAAACACCGAGGGCTCCCATTGAGCTTCGCACGCTTAGAGTTTAAAGTTTGAAAGGACAACCTTTATTGAATTGGCTGTATAAAACTCAATTATCCTTGCTTCATGTAGTGGTTAAGAGGCCATTACTTGATAGCTGTGAACTAGATCTGTATAAAATTTTAACAAGAGCGATAGGCCAGCTAATTGATAACCAGGAGCCACAATACTTATCTATCTTCGAAAGCTGTTTACAAGCCTTTTACCTTGTAAATAGCGGCCTTTTTATCCTGTTTTAAGTGTAAAGATATTTTACTTAAAACAGAGTTAAAAGGACGCTATTCCAGCGTTGAAAAACAGCGTTTGAAAATCGGTGACTTTTGTGGGTCTTGTTTATCAAAGGCCTTTAATTTGGCTTCAAAGATTACGGCCAAGTTATCGTTGCAGGTGTAATTGTGTGCTACGGATCTGAGCACTGGACGTTGCTTAGAATACCCCGCTGAATAAATTCTCAGAGTAAATGATAATATACTTATTGGCAGTGTCCTTCAGGAAATAGTATGTTTCGTAGACCGTTAGATTGCTATTTATGAATGAGGTACGTGACGTTTAAACGTTTGACATTTTTGAAGGCATGTGTTGGTGCATCTCAGAAAGTTGTGATTCTGGCTTTCACCCAAGAAGAATGTGAAAAAGCTCATGAAATCATGTTTGATATAATAAGAGAGGATACCTTTTCTATTGCTGCTGCTGATTGTTCCATGGATAGTGATGGTTTTCAATCGCTACTATCTAAGTTACAACGAGGCAGTTTGGTTCAAATCGAAGCATCACTCAACGCTGAAGAAAATGTAGTCAGAAGTA
Source organism: Muricea muricata (assembly GCA_963855995.1). NCBI lineage: Eukaryota > Metazoa > Cnidaria > Anthozoa > Malacalcyonacea > Plexauridae > Muricea > Muricea muricata. The sequence continues at coordinate 12,596,534 of OY979719.1, forward strand.
TCGGTGTAGAAGAAGATATCTCACAAGCGACAAAGGAGATCACCAAATTCATCAAAGAAGAAGGTATAAATATCGACACACACAGACCGCAGGTTTCAGAAAGCACTTGGAACTTTCTATCTAATCAGGTCAACCACGATATGATAAAGCAAATGGTAAAAGATTTGGAGAAATACAGTGTGACAGTACAAATTGCAGATGATCGTGAGCAGTTTGTTATTCGTGGCTTCAGGAAAGGCATAGAACTATGCAAAGTAAATCTCTCCAAGATCGCTGCAATGATAGTAGAACGGGAGAAAATGCTGAAATATCCAGGAATTAGAGACCATTTCCTTGATAAAGCTGGCAAGGAACAACTTCGAGTGATTGAAAAAGAAATGGGCGTCAAAATTGACATTGTTCGCCATGGACGAACTTTTTCAAAAGCTCCCGTTCCGTTACCAAGACTGCCAAGGACTGCTTCCCTCCCTGACAAAAGCCCAGAAAGTTTCATTTATGACACGTGCAATTTCACGACCAAAGAGGGGATAAATGTGTCTTGGAAATATGGTAGCATTGAAAATGAAGTGGTAAGTACTCCGAAGATGTTGTGGAGCGTTCGATCTCAAGCAATTGAGAATTATCTCTTATAAAAGATGTTTATGTCCGCCAAACTGGACATGCAGATCAATTCATTTGATCAAATTTTTGAATATTTGACAACTCCATCTAAAAGCATTTACTTTTCTGAAGTTGACCAATCATAATTTGACAGGATGTGATCGAACTTGATCAAACGAAGTGGTTCATAAATTTAAAGTAATACTTTAAAAAACACATGACTGTGAAAAATTTAAGCCAATGAACATGATGTATCTTGATCATGTACTCAGGTAGATGTACAATTGATTATTGGATATCGAGTTTAAAAACTGTATGTTTGGTATAACGGTATGAATATATATTTACGATTGGAATAGGAATATTTATAGTTAGTAGAATCATACTAGTATACTATAGCAAATGCTGTAATTTGATTGGTTACTGTACTCGCTATCTATTCCTCGATAGATAGCGAGTAGCGAAACAATCATCTTCCTATAGAGATTTCTTTTAAAAAAATTGCTTAGAAATCAAATTTTTTGTTGAATATTCCATGTTTGACCTCTGATTCTACTAAAACAATTAGATTACGAGCTCGAGATTTCTATGCGGTGATAGTGGATGAGGGCGAAGCCCGAATCTCGAGCTCGTAATCTAATTGTTAATTAGAATATGAATATTTTTGACAGAAAATAAATATTCAAAATAAAATAAAAGATATGTTTCTACTCGGAATATTCTGAATCGCTAAACTCGGTCAGATTTTTTAGACCTGATCAATTTACTCTGATAGGAAATATTAAAGCCAGGAATATATTGCTAATAATAATAACCTGCTCCCACCTACGAGAAAATCATTCTTATGGTGTTAACCTGAGCATATACCCAGACCTGAACAAACATACTGTATATACTCGGGAATCAAGCCTACGGCCTTCAGAAAGCTGGTCCTATGTAGTCTACCGTGTCGCCAGGTGGATCCGAGTATGCGATATTTTGAGTGTATTTTCTTCGATATGTCATTTTACGTTTGATCATGTTAATATGACTTTTAAGTTCAAATTTGCTTAATGTTTCTGGGCGCGCGACCGTATTCGACCACTCCTTCAGGAAAAGAGACAAAGTAATGTAAATGTCTAATTAAATTTCTCTACTATAATGCTCATATCGAACGGAATACCATCGCTTTCTAGATTTGTTGTTAAACAATATAGTCTAACATGATGTTATTATGTTTAAAGGCTGATGTGTTGGTAAATTCCGCGCACTCAGACCTTAACCACCTCACTGCATGTGGTCGAGCATTAATGGCTGGAGGCGGATTATCTTTTCAAGAAGCATGCAAGCCACATACAAATATACGACCAGGAGAGATTGTTACAACGGAAAGTGGAAACCTACCGGCCAAGTTTGTTATTCACGCTGTTTGTCGCAATTTGAGACAATTTAAAGAAGCATCACATGCACAAGAGGTATGTAAGAATTGCAAATAAGATGTATGCACTGCATAAAATGTAAGAAATAGACAACAGTTGATCAAATCGATGTATACGCGCTAAATCGAACAGGTTTTCCAGTTCCATAATACCATGTAATGAGGTGCATGTTTTTTGAATTGTTCTCGATATTTCGAACACTATTTGTCGAGTAAAATTTTCAGTAGATTCGTCTAATAAATAATGATGTGCAAAATGACCCTTATTTGCTCCCCCTCCGCGTTCCCGTCTAAAATTTCAAGCATAACAAATGTGTTAAGTGGATATTCAGCTTGTTCAAATTCGTGCTGGTTGTGGTAAGGTCTTGAACCAGATACATCACCAATTCACCATTTTGAAACGGGTGAGAAACATAACATACTAATCTTTATTTGTTTCGAGCAAGGCCAACAACAGCCGAGCTTATACCCCGTGTATGTATCAAAATTATGCAAAATAGTAGACAAAGTTTTTAAAACCAAGAAAATGTGCTATTGTTCATTAAACTAAAATGCACATTAATAGCGATGTGCAACGTATGAAACAGACCGCCCACTGATTATTTTTTTCTCTAGTTTTTACAAATGTTAGTGCGAAAAATCTTTGAGAAATGCCAGGAGTTGTCGGGAACTTCGCTTGCACTTCCTATGATTGGCGCTGGTCAGCATGGATTTCTAACACTTGTCTTACAAATTATCAAAAGCGAGGTGAACCAACTCAGCAGCAGCCAAAGAGATCAGCTTATCCTAAAAACTATCCGTGTGATCGTGTTTCAATCTAGACCCGACTTAAGGAGGAAGTCTGTTCCTTTGCCAGCCAAACCACGTATTAGAGCACCATCCACGGTGGAGCAAAATAATGAAAATGTCGAAATCGCTTTTGGACCGGTCCGGGTCCACTTGTGTGGTATCGACGTAAAACATTATCAAGGAGATGCCGTTATGAATTTATCTTCAACGCATGTAAAAGTGTCGACCACATCTTTCGGTTCAGAAGATTCATTTGAAGATGAACCGATGAAACCACCCCCTGGTACTGTTCTGATGACAAAAGCTTGCCAAGGTTCGAACGTAAAATACTACATGCACTGCGTTCCTGTCTCCTCCGACGTTCCCGGATTGGAGCGCGCAATAAAAGCGTGTTTGCTTGCAGCCCAATTTTTCCCACTCAATAGCATCTTGACGTCGGCTATGGGAATAACGTCACTCGGTGTCGCCAAGAAAGAAAGCGCCAATGCTCTTCTGAATGCGTCGAAGATGTTTTCTAAATCGAATTTCATGATGGACATTAGCGTGGTTGAGCCAGGCACAGAAATAATGCAAATCTTCAAAAAAGCATTCGAAGAAAAGTTAAAGGAGCAACAATCCTCCATGGATTTCCTTGAAAGTGATCAGACAACCATTTCAGAAGACGCAGCATTGAATGCGGAAAATGTTTTACACTTTGGAATGAAAGAAGAAGTCCTTTTTCGAGTTGTTGGGTTTCATGATGCCGTAAAGTTATCCATTCAAAAAATCGACGAATACTTCAATCGATGCAAAGTAAGAAAATGTGTAAGAGATGAAAATGTGGTTAACAGATTTTGGAAGCATAATTCTGAAATTAAAAGATTATCAAAGGCATATCAAGTTTTCATCACTCTGTCAGCCGAAGAGATTTCTTTCGAAGGAGTGGCGGAACAGGTATTTGAATGTAAGGATGCAGTGACAGAATTTTTAAGGAAACAGGATATGAAACAAAGAGAGTTGGAGCTGAAGAAACAAGAGTTAGAGCGATATCGTGAAATTTCGAAAAGTGTACAGTGGTCGTATTCCGATGTGAACGTCACCGTCCTATTTGATGAAGTCCTAAACGGAATGATTGAAAGCGAGTTCAGGGCCAAAAATGGAAATATTACAATTCCAGGAATGGGTAATTCGTATGAAATTGATTTTAAAAATATGGTCATATGTGAAAATCACACTGGCCACACTGCATTACTTGCAAGAAAAGAAGTCGAAAACAGCTCAGGTAATGATTTAATCAATATTTATGCAAATTACACCCCTCTTATTTTTATTACAAATTCCTTATCCCCTAAATAAATGCCTACACGCACTTGAAAAATAATATGAAATGATATAAAATGACAAAACGGGCAATTTTTATATTGTAGGTAAAATATACCTGAATTTGTAGGCTGTGTAGGGATATTTTTTGGTGTACATCTTCCGAAGATGCATTTTATTGCATGCAAATACGTTTTTATTAAGGCAAAAATTACAATCGCACGAGTAAGAATCTATGATTGTCTGTAAATGGTAACGATGGCGATGGTGCCATGTTTATCTTTTTTCAGGCCGATCCAGTCATAGATTATTACCTTGTTTCGTTAGCCTTGTTGAAGCGTGAATATATATAACATATGCAACAACGAACATTATATAATAACTACAGCAAAACACGCAATCTGATTGGTCAATACCCGTGCAGGATGAGACAATCCTGCACGGGAAATTTGAAAGTTGACATCGCTTCGAATTTTACGAGCTTGTTACGAGCTTAAAATTGCCGACAAAAAACATTTCAACTTCTGAAATTACCAGAGAATGAAGACAAAGTCAAATACTAAAGCACAAGGTACAGAAACTATAATCTTTTATGTTGTCAAACTTCTATAATGTCTTGTATACTCGTATTTTGGTTTTGTTTACGTAATATACGATTTTTGGCACTCGCATATTTTTGTTTCAGTTTATGCTGTAGCGATAAAAGTACAACCGTTCGAATCAGCATACAATAGTGCTTGTAAAGAACTAAATTTTATTTTCCAATAATGCTTTCTTACACACGTACTGCACTTCAAATGCCGGTAATTTTTTAGTTTTTTGTTTACGCAAAAAACAAAATTACAAAATGAAACTAGTATATCTACCACTTTTGGCCGTTAATAGCATCGGTTTTTTGCAACTTCTCCTCCTCGGTTTAGTACCAGTCTATGTCTCTGTTAAAATACTATATTTTCACCAAGTTTTAGAGTAAAAGAACAGAAAACAAAAAAGTTATGCGAAAAGTTTTAGAATTGTGTAAATTTTAGCGTACGGTCGAATGCCGACAAAGCTAAAGTTGACGATTCTTGGGAGAATTGCATACTTCATCAATGGTTTAAAAAGTGTTAACCGTTGTTTTATTATAGTTATTATATAAAACAATTACTAAATGGTTTTCCGTGCAGGATAGCGTGATCCATGCACTTGGGATGTTGCTCGACTTTCGGAAAGCATAAAAATATACTCGCCTGCGGCTCGTGTATTTTTACGCTTTCCGAAACTCTCGCAACATCCCGCGTGCATGGATCACGCTATCCTGCACGGAAAACCATTCAGTAATCATTTAATCTTGTATCAAGTCTTAACAAATGGCATTGTTACAAGTTGCTAACTGTTTGTTTCAAACTTGTTTTAAGCATTGCAAACACAACTTGTTGGGACCTAGCGAAAAGGTCACAACAGGGACCATCTAAAACATACGAGTCGTGCTTCACGGTAAATTTTTGTTCATGTTTTGCAGCGTTACCCAAGTATTGGGAACCACAAGAAAAAGATGAAGACGTCCGATTGGTGACATTACTCAGTTCATCACATGAATACCAGAAGATCATTAATCTCCTTGGCGATGCAAACGAAGCCATCAGAATCGAAAAGATTGAGAGAATTCAAAATCCTCGTTTATTCAAGATGTATCTTAGTAAGAAAGAATCAATGGGAATCGAAGCAAACGAAAAAGAACTCTTTCATGGGACAAAATCAGAAAATATCTCTTCCATCAACACGAACAATTTTAACCGACGTTTTTCTGGTATAAACGGTAAAGGGTTTTCTTGTTTAAATTACAGTGTTTTTTTATTCTCTATAGTTATCACCATCATATAATTGTTTAAAATGACAGTAATATTTATTATTTATCATCAAGGGGGAAAATGTTTCCAACTACATTATGATATTTGACTATATATAGTCATGCAATATTTAATTTCGATTTATTGTGTCGTTTTGCACTTAGGTACCAAGTTTGGCGTTGGTGTGTATTTCGCAAGAGATGCTTCCTATTCCGTTCGTTATTCTCTGAAGAATAATGAAAAGGACAAGAGCAGCGTCTCTCACATGTATGTAGCAAAAGTTTTGGTCGGAAAAAGCGTGCAGGGTAAAAAGAATCTGCGTGTTCTACCAAAGCGTGATGACCCGCGCAACCCAGAGTTATTCTATGATTCTGCTGTGAATGATACAGAAAATCCATCTATTTTCGTGACATTTGACGATCACCAGTGCTATCCAGAATATTTGATTACTTTTAAGACAATGTAGCTTCATACTTTACAATATTAAGTTGCTGAAACAATGCTATTATTAGAGGTATTCGCCGTTTTATTATATAGATCTATATGTTTGTATAAAGTCATAGCTACTCGTTTGGTAGTCACATATTGCCTGTGTTTTCGCCAAAGTGAAAGGAAATATTATCTCCCGCTATCTCAAACGCTTGTACAATTATTCCATGACCAGCCCTTTTTCTTCAAATTTACTGAGAGATGGTAGAGGATTTACGATTTTGTCTTGAACGTCTTTCCTGCTATCCTTGTATTGAAGGAGTGGGAGAAGGTAAAAAGAATTACAAAATACAAAGTACTTCAAAGGGGAAGTATTGGGACCTCAATAGAGGTCTTTTGATCAGCATCTATGAACGAAAGCGGACTAATATTTCTTATTTTCTGCAAGTTTGTTTCGCAAAATCTATCAATTGATTCACAAGGCTAGTGGAATATCGTAATGCAGATCGGAAACGTAACCCGTAAGTTTTATAGAGACTGCCATAATTATTATTCATGATGTGAACGAAGCAAGCATGTCTATAAATTGTTTTTGATAATTATTTCTTATGCTGTTGCAGTTTTATGTCGGATTCGTTAATTTAATTAATATGTCTGATGGTGACTAGATCATCATAGATAAAAATATATAGCTAAAGCAATTTATTTCGTGCAGCTTTAATAAAGTCTCCTAAAACAAAGGAAGTAAGTTAGAGACTTAGAGTTAAATACCGAGAAGGAGGGATGTATGTCATATACAGCCCCCGAGGACGCGCAGCGTCCGAGGGCTGTATATGACATACATCCCGACTTTCGAGGTATTAAACTAACTTAACTAACTTTTGAAGAGGTTTTCTAACAGAGTATTTTGACTTCAAACAATTTAAGTCGAGATTCGTCGAGATTTTCCACAACTTTGATCTAATTATTTATTCAAGGTAAATAACCTACATACAACCCGCGGTACATCAAAGAAAACCGACTCAAAAATAAATTAATTATTGATATAGCTTATATTCCTACAGATATACTTTAATTTTTTATTTTATTCAGTATCTTTTTTTTCATCTGTTTGCTAGCAACATTTTCTTAAAATAAAATACTCTTATTAAAATCTTCATTAATCTTTTCTACCTGCAAAATTAGCTGAAGTCGATAGGGGGAGGGGGGGATCAGATAATAAAAGAAAAAATGGTTACTAAAAGATTATTAGGTTTTTTAAATTTTTTAGGGTGGTTTTTAGGTTTAGGTATACTGGATATTTAATTAAATATATAAGTTTTGAGAAATGAAATGAAACGAAGTTCACGGACAGTTTCTATAGTTTGCCGAGATACTAATGATGAAGATTATCTTTGGCAGGAAATGAAGTATCCAAATCTTTAATAAATGTAGCCTTTTTAAAACAGCCATACGTGTGCTCACGGACTCTTAATACTGATGAGGCATGTGTGGTGGGCTCTACTTATTACCCTGACAATGCTCTTACCAGGGCCTTGCGTGAGCCCACGCCTTTGGTTATTAGAATGAATGTGTATAAGAATAAACAAGAGGCTACATTGTCGAAATGTTAAACTGGCAAGATATCTGACTGTCGTGTGTAATATACCGTGATTAAACTTTTTTTTAACATTTTTAACAATAATGCTCTTGCTTTTGACTGAACTCTTAAATGCTTTCTATCTTCTTTGAACCTAGCTTTAGTTTCTGGATATACAGAAAAAGCTAGTTCACTGAACAATAATTGTAACAAGAAAGGTTAATTTCAGGGAATTACGCCATTAAAAAGTTGAGCCTAAAATGATGGCTAATTAAGCTTTGTTGGGCGTCATTCTCCGTCCAGATTTCACCCGCTGCTGAATCAATCTCGTTGCCAGAACATGCAACCTGCCATGCTTAAAAAAATACAAAGCAAAAGTTTTATTTCATAAAACGTTTAATACGTTCAAGATGCGACATTTGGCAATTTTCATAACGGCTCGAGCTCACAAACAAAGAAAAAATTCTGCTTCGCTTGGAAAATACCGCCTAGTGGAAAACGGCCTTAACGAGCTATTGAGCAAGTTGTCCAGAGCTTTTATTCTTTGAACTTCTTTCACGTATGATGCTACTTCAATGACTTATTGCTTTAATGATACGTGCGGGCGGAAATAGACGCAGACGCAAATATGTTGTCTACGTTTTGACAAAATAAGAAAACTTCAGTTGAAATAACAGGTTTTCATCGGTCAGTGTTTTTGGTGATGAAATTGAAGATCATATATTACTTGCATGTTCGTTGTATTCAAAGACATTGAATGAACGAAGAGACTCCGATACACTCTGCAAAGTGTGCTTAGGTGAGTATACTCAGATCAGTGAACTTGTTTGTTTTATGCACGCATTAAGTTATGGAAATACCGCAATATTTTTTATCTAAAGGTAATTGCTGACCTGCGTTTTTTGATATGCCACAGTCAAACAGGAATACAGTTCTTCAATTTACTGCACTACATTCATTTCGAAAGGCCCGTTTACACGATGGGATATTTCGGATGGGATTGTCATTCTGGTGCATGAAAACGACTGCTGAGGAATTATTTTTCTTTATCAGACAACACTTGAAATGTGACATCTACACACCAAATACGTACGCCAAAGTAAGAATCGTCAACGGCTTTGTTTTGAACCCTGGCATATCAACACGAACTCTTGTGGCCCAATTGGGATGACGGTAGGTATTTCACAAAAGAATATTTATATCTTGTTGGCAGATGACGTCATGTTAGCAGCATATAAGGTTTTCAACATCAGATCACACCTGATGAAGACATTAGACTGAAGTGTCTTGAGACGTTGGATCGTGAATGCAATCATTGTGTGGCAATTGCATTTATTAAACATAACCAACGTGGAACCAGAATGCGCTATCTATAGAGGAATTAGCAAAGAATAGTCGAAAATACACCTTGAAATATAGTTGTAGTATGTTTTTAGTGCACGCGATACTTTCTATATGTTTTTATAGCTAATAGAGCTAGATGGTTTGGAAACTCATTAAAATACAATACCAGTCATGATCTAGTTTATGCAGAAATAAAGTCCTTCGTGGCTTAATTCGTCGTCACGTGCGTATTGTACTTTTACCGGAAATAATTCCTTGTTCTCAGTACGCGAAATTAAATTTTAATCCAAGCCCAAAAATCTAATCAAGTCTTCAATCCATCAAAGTTAAAACATGACAAATAAAACGCTGATTAGGATTAGGGTTTGGGTTATGGCTTGGATTAAGATTTATATGAGAACACGGAATTATTACCCTTTTACCTAACTAACTAATAACACAGTTACCTATCCGCGACTTGAACAATAGGGTAATTTAAGAATTCCTATTGGTGGATTTGGCTAAAACACAATACACACGTGACGATAAAGAACCATATTTTTGCATGAACGTTGACCAAGATAGATAATCAGTTTTATTGTTATTTTAATGAGTTTCCAAACCATCTCTATTAATTTGTCTTTGTGGTCGATCTTTTCCGAGATGATTGGCGGTAGATCTTTAAAGATGGGTGACAGGCGAGTGCGCATATTTTCTGCTCATAACAATTGGTGGGCCACCCCGTTAGTGATTTTGCCGTTGCCATATTAAAGCCGCAGGCACGTACATATTATTCTAATTTTTGCGACCATAGGCGAAGACAATGTATAGAATTGTGTATGAGAAGAGATACAAAAGTATTATGTGCTCATGGCGCAATAGCAGAGAAACGGAACTGCCTACTAGACACTTTATACAGGTATCATATTTCAATGATAAAATGAAAAATGTGCTTGGTATATATCAAGTTGATATGCTTAATATATCAACTTCAAATATGAAATATAAGTAATTCAAAAACGACTGAAGCTTTGCGCGATGAGTTTAACACTAATTAAGGAGTTCGCAGAAAACGAAAGAGAAGGACGCGCGTTCATCCTAGTATCCCCCGATAGAAACTCGCTAAACATGTACGTGGTGTTCGTAAAGAGATTACCGCTGAACTATCGGACCGTATCGTCGAGGTTTTTCTGTTTTTTACACGAGTAATATGGAATATTAATTAAACTAGTTTAAATTCCATAAAATTAATTTCTTTTTCTCGTGCATTTCTTCGACGTCTCTGTTTTGTTTTTCGTTGCCCTTACGGCCTGGCTATTAAATCGGTGTTTGTCGCAGTGAAGGAAACTTCTGAGCGATCGTTTCTCTAATCGGCTTGAAACACACAATTTAAAATTCGTCTTATGTGCACAACTTGCAAGTTTTCATAACCATATTTTTTTCAAATATGCGAAACCTGGACAAATTAGATTTTGGCATTTGCAGGCCCTTAGGTTCCTCTAGCAATTAGAGATTTTGATATTTGTTTGCCGTAAAACTTAAGCTTTGCACTATAAAGGCGAGGAGATTCCGTACTTTTACAAGGTAAAAACAGTTTTCAGCTTGTTATACTCTGAAGTTTGGCAGGGGAATTTTGGCGATAGACAAATCCACAAATTCAAAGTATAATTAATAATTAAAATTTGCATATCAACGCAAAAGCGTACTGCTCAAACTAATTTCCTTTACAGCTCTGTGATTATTTATGCATAACGATATGCTATCGTGCTTGACAATGGCCTTGTATTCTACAAGGCCAAAAGTTTCTTCCAATAGCGAAGCCAGCCCGACAATTTGGTCATGCTCTGCAAACTTAAATCATTATCATAATTCATTTCTTTAGAAATTGATTCCTTATGCGGTCTATAAACACAGAAACATTTGCATTTGCATGACTAAACGCTGGGCTGGCTTCGCCACTGGTTTCTTCTCTCCTGAATATAATTGCTGAGATACAAAATGTCAAAATGTGGGATAAACGCACTTTAAATTTGTACTTTGTCATCTAATCAGAATAAACCTCTACCTGATACAGGGCCGTCGCTAGAACGTTAATTCGGGGGGGGGGGTGCCTATTCAAATATTCATGTTTTGCCCAACAGACTTCTTTTCAAAATGATGAATTTGAATTTGATTTGAAAAGAAATCTGTCGATCTGTCGGGCAGAACATGAATACATGAATATGCACACCCCCCCCCCCCCCAATTAACGTTCTAGCGACGGCCCTGAGCTGATGTAAAGCTTCATCCATAATGCAATACATGAAATGTATCAAGTAACAATGAAATATGATATCAAAAGGTGGCTATAGGTTATTTTGTTTCTCCATGAAACTTTTCCTGTTATACGTCAATGACCTGTCAAATTGTCTTGATCAAGCAGAACCCTCAATGTTTGCAGATGATACTAATGTTTCTACATCGGCAGAATCTGCACACAACTAAATCTCGAACTTGATAATATTTATCGATGGTTAGTAGCAAATAGTTTAACTCTGAATGTTTCCAAAGCAGAATACATGATTATTGGCTCTCGTCACAATCTAGGTAAGATTAAGAAAGACCCGATAATCAAAATTGGCAGTGAAACTGTAAACAGGGTTCATGCATGAAAAAGTCTTGGCGTGATCATTGACGATAAGTTGACGTGGAAAAATCGAATTGATATCATAAGCAAAAAAGTTTCACGCGGAATTGGAGCGAAAAGATTAATCAAACCTTATCTCCCTAAGAAGTGCCTAACCCAAGTTTATAACGCTCTTGTTCAACTGTATTTTGATTATTGCTCCCTGGTATAGCAAAATTGCAAACCAGAGTTACAGTCAAAACTTCAAAAATTTCAAAATAGGGCAGCTAGAATTATTACCGGAGACAATTGGGAAATTCGTTCCAAGGATGTTCTGAATAAACTGAATTGGCTACCACTTAGTCAGTTACGATTGACTGATACGCTATTGTTTGTGCGCAAAATATTAAAAGATGAAGTTCCAATATCAATATTTGGCCAGTTTCAGTTACTAGTAAAAGACCAATATAATTTACGTAGTAATTGCACTATGGTAAAACAAGCAAAACCTAGAACAAACACATTGAAACGAAGTTTTAGCTGCCGGCAGGCAGCTAAAACCTGGAATAATGTGCCAACTAATCTGAAAAATCTAAGTATATCTGATCAAGTATTGAAACATAACTTAAAAGATTTTATTAATGAAAACCCTTCATATCTATGTAACTTTTCAAGTTATCTATAACTGCTAAATCTATATAATGTATCATAGTTCTATCATTACTCATTTACTATTAGCTTTATATCAGTAATTCTAGTGTAATATGCATTCTATTAATTCTTGTATCTTGACGATTTTGTCTTATTATCTCTACACGGCCTTATGAAAAGCAACCTTTTTTGTTATCTAGTTAATAATATTCTACTTCTTTTTTTCTATGTATTATTGACCTAGCTAGATAGGTTAATAAGTTACCGTGCATAAAGAAGTTTTAATAATAATAATAATAATTAATAATTTATCACAGACACGTATATTCGCATATTGTTTTGAACCTTTCTCAATCTGATTTAATTTTCGACAGTTAACTTGACTTTTCAACTAATTCGAATTTTCCGCTAATTCGTGACTTTCTTTGTATATATTTTTAAATTATACTTCTTCACTCCTTATCACACACAATCAAAATTAATATATGTGCGGCTTTAGCAAGTTGATATTGCAACGGCAGAATTACTTACGGAGACGCCCACCATTGTTACGCGCAGAAAATATGCGCACTCGCCTGTCATCTACCTTTAAGGTATGATGCTACTTCAGTGATTTATTTATGTCAGTGTTCGAAATTTTTAATTTCCAATTTATTTCCAAGATGTCAATTTCCGGGAATTTCGCACTGCTTTCAGTTTGAGAGTATCGCGAATTCTGTGGTATTGGTAACAATTTTGATATAATTAGATAGAAAGTAGACGCAAATGGCAAATGTTTCAGACAGTGTTCCTGTTGATGAACTCAAAGATCTCCTTACATGTTCGTTGTGTTCAACGACATTAAATGACCAAAGAGCTTGTCGTGCTTGCATAGTTTTTGTAAAGTGTGTTTAGGTGAGTATATTTGCTTTGTTTGAATATATCATTATATGTACCCGTTGCTTTGCATGTATACTGTCTTGTAGTACCCAAATTTCCAAAACTTTTTATGTACATTAAATCAGGGTAAAATGTAGAATGCGAATGAGTGCGAATGAGTGTGTACGACAAAATTTAACTTAGCCACAAGGGACACTAGAGTCGGAACCTCTGAAATCTGTGTCCCACGCATGTCACATTACGCATCTCATTATACTGGTTCTGGCACGCCAGTCAATTCCATTTTCTGGCTATTAGAAACGTTGAACTGGCTGTTCTGCCATTCATTACTCTGGCCAGTCAATTGCATAAAAATAGGGGGACATGTCGCACTGCTGACTGGCCCTACTGGTTATTTGCTATACTGTGACTTTATATGGCAAACACCTTGCTAATGGAAGCAACTCTCAAACTGTGACACCTATAGGCCAATAAGCTGGGATTTTTATGCCTACTGTGTTAGAGACACAGAAACATTCTATTTTATACTGTAAACTTGTAAACCAAATTGACTTATGCAAATTAGACTTTCTTACTTTCATAAGAAGAATTTTAAAAGTGTGCAGAGGTTGATATTTTACTAATTGTGAAATTGCCCCCAGATTCGTCCCGACATTCATCCCCAGATTAGCGCCCTCATTTGTCCCATATTTATTATTGGATTAAATATTAAGAAGATTATGGACATTGGGTGAGCGCTCTATTTCCCATCGTTTGAATTGCTTTGAACCTAAAAGCAACATTGTAATCAGTTAAACATTCATATCTGAAGTAATATTGATTCCTTCAAAATATTAATTAAAGCGGAGCACAATAGGGAATAAATTAACTTAACAGTGAAATTCATTTTCAGCAAATCTACTGTCAGTAGTGTTACCAAATATGATTGACAACTTGTCACTGCATTGCCCATTTGGCAGCAAATATGATTGAGAGAGTCATAAAATTTTGATTACTTATGATTTGTTTATCCTGTGTGCTTGATAATTAGGGGGAGGGTCATGTTCATGTACTCCTGTTCTGCACAAGTAATTCTTTTGAAACCTATTCTTAATTTTTGATCATTGTGGTCTGTGAACGCAAGTGTATATCAGACTGGCCACCAATTTACTGTAGCAAGCTTTCTGTGCCACTGAGCAAAGTAGTGTGCCACTGCAGCAACACAGTACATGTATAGTATTAGGCTATAATTTATGTAAACTGTGCATAGACAAGCTAGTATTATTGAATATTGTGCAAGTATGGTGGTCGGATGTCTCCTCAGTGTGCTGTCAATTATTGAATTCACTGTAACTTCTTCGATCAACCAGATTATCTAGTTTACCAGGAAAAGTTAGCTTTGCCAATATTTATCATGTGACTGCAGACCTAACTTAACCAAGAGAGCGATCTTTGTCTTGGGAAAAATGATTGTTGTTGAAAGATCTGATATAGAATCTGGTATGTAAACTCTATGGTTGCAAGTGTTTCTCCTGCACTCGCTTGGGTTTTTGTTGGGAACATTTTAGAGACCCCCAAACTCATCGTATTTTTATGATGAAGATTTTGTACTGGTATATAAAAAGGAAAATCTTTTGGAGGCTGCTGCATGTTATCTTCCTCTCACATGCATGTGATCATGGGTGATTTTAATTGCGATTTTCTTGTAAAGAAATCCATTCATTTCAATACTAAGCTTTTGGAATCTCTGTTTAGAGCATTTGGTTTTACACGGACCATTGACAGTCCCACTAGAGTTACTTCGAAGTCATATTAACATGCTTAGATTTAGTGGCGACTAACCTAGGCCCACAGAATATTAGCCACTCTGGTGTTTATCCGTCATGCTTACCATGAATTAGTTTCTGTTTTACGAAAATTGAATAACAAAAAGATTCTTCCTGTTATTAAGCGTGTTAGGAATTGTTCAAAATACAACAGAGAACGTTTTTGTAATGAGCTGGAAATGGTTGACTGGGAATGTCCCAGTGTACCACATGACGTTGATAGTTACAGCACTTTAAAGATTCGTTTATGTTAATTACGGGCTGTCACGCTCCACTGATGGATAAGAAAAAAAACGCGGGATAGATCAACCATGGCTATCTGGTGAAATAACTTCTGCAATTCGCGACCGAAACGCTCAACTTAAGAAAGCCAGAATTCGAACTGTGAACAGGATTGGCTACAATACAAATCAATCAGAAATTGGGTCACTAGCCTAATAAGGAAGAGCAAAAATACGTTTAATCTGAATTAATAGAGAAAATTTCTAACAACCCCAACCCTTTTTTGGAAAATATTTAAAAACGAATTTTGCCCTTGAATATGAAGAATCGATCATCCTGTATTATGGTGGATGGAAGCACGAAATAGATAAATGTGTGCTGGATTCATGTCGTTCACAGGAAGCCAAAGGTTTTGAAGTGACGTATTTGCCTGTGAAAACAAATGGATAAGTTGACTTGGGGCAACTTCAGGATGCTATTCGTCCAGATACCTCACTGGTTTCAATCATAACTGTGAACAATGAATTTGGTGTTCACCAACCTGCTCAAGATATTGGTGCGTTATGTAAAGAGAAGAAATTATCATATCTATTTGCAAAACGTTTTAGCGATTATTTTAGCGAAACAATTCGTCGGTTAAGTCAGTCGTTTACAAGTGGAATGAGGAAATTCATGCAACACTCTGCACAATTTACCCAAATTTTGATCACAGAGTAAGTCCGTTTCCAATTTCAAGCTATATCAGAACAATTCACGCAAACTTACCTTCGCAACCTGAAACAGGGCAAATCAACTGTTTGGACAATATGCCAGCCAGACTCATAAAAGATTCCGCCGATACTATAGCAGGACCATCAACAAAAATTTGTAACATATCTCTGTGTGTTGGTAAATTTCCAAGTGAGAGGCACGTATTGTCCCCCTTGTAAAGGCAGGAAAACCGTAGACAATGGATAATTATCGTCCCATTTCAATCTTACCCATAGCCTCGAAAATTTTGGAAAGAGCAGTGCATTCACAACTATATTCGTTTCTGACCAGTAATACCTTATTAGGCCCTTATCAGTTTGGGTTTGAAAGCGACATTCATTCCGGAGACGTCTTTTTATTTGTTTAACGGCGTATTATGGACCAAGGGAGGCTAACAGGAGCGGTGTTTGTCGATTTCAGCAAAGCCTTTGATACCATTGACCATGGTAAACTATTGTTTAAATTACAAGCACTTGTTATAATGGAATTGAACTGGCTTGCCTTACCAGCTACCTATACAACAGTCGATTCATTATCAAAATGCTTTGTCTGATCCTAGTGTTACAACTTCTGGTGTACCTTAAGGGTCCATTCTTGGTTCTCTACTTTTTGTAATTTTTGTCAACGACATGCGAAGCACCGTTTCTCGTTGCAGTGTCATGATGTACGCTGATGGCACTGTGCTATTTTTTTGCATCACAAAATGTTGAGGAGATCGAAGCTGTTTTGAATCAGGAACCAGTAGCGAAGCCAGCCCGACATTTGGTCATGCAAATGCAATTTTTTTTTGTGTTTTTGGCCGTATAAGGAATGAATTTCTAAAGAAATGAATAATGATAATGATTATAATTGAAATTTGCATAGCATGACTAAATTGTCGGGCTGGCTTCGCTACTGTCAGGAACTATAGCATCCTATACGCCTGGCTTATTGAGAACAGCCTTTTTCTAAACCGAGTTTATTATTTTTGGCACTTCAGCTTGGCTATCCACCATTCGGAACTCTGATGTGAAAATAGGTGATAACCCAATCAAACGTGTTTCAAGTTTCAAGTACCTTGGCGTTATGCTAGATGAGAAACTGGAAATCCCATATTAACTACATAATTTTCAAAGGAAATCAGAGACTTGGTATCTTAAGAAGACTACGCGAGGACTTAACTGTGAATGCTGCCGACATTATATATAGATGTCTCATAAGATTGACGCCGGTTCTTTGGAACGAGTGCAACGTAGAGCGGCTTGATTGGTGTATAAATCTACCCATATTGACGTTGCTCTCGAATACCTGAACTGGCCAACATTATAGACGAGATATGTACGTCTATAAGCTAGTTGAAAAATGTGTAAAGACCAACGTACCTCTGTTTTTAATAGATTATTTTAAACTTAATTGTGATGGGATATCACGACGTATAAGGCAAAGTAATCAATTGTACGTGCCTAGGGTAAAATTAGAAGCTGCAAAGAAGTCGTTTTACTATAATGGCTGCGTTGTTTTCTGTTAACTCTCGGATGCTGCTGATGTTTACCTAAGAACTTTCAAACACACTTTTAGCACCATAAATTTTATACAGTTCCATTACTATACATTCACTTGTACATATCTTTAATTTATAGAAATGTAGGGCACCTGTTGATAACAGTATTCTTTGTAACGCTGAAAGGTTTACCCTACTCAAATAAAGTTTTCAGAATCAGAATGTTTGCTAAACATTGTTGTAAATATCATCATCTGATCATCATATCTTGATCATTATGGGATTACGTAATGCCTTGCGTATGATAAGCTTACCGATTTTGTCCAAAATATTTCTGCTTGATGTATTATACTTTACATACAGTGATATATACTACAAACTGAACTATGCAAAGCGGACAATATTACTTATTTGCGAATATATAGTACTTCATGTAGAAATTCAAACGTTTATTGCGAAATATAGTACTTCTTTTGCAAATATATGGTTCATAGTTAGATAAATAAAGCAATTTCAAGATGTAAACCAATAATGAAATATAAATCAGTTAATTTTGTGATATACAAGCCGATTTTGATACATAAAACAACATTGATATACAAACTAATTTTGATATATATAAAACAACATTTATACAAACTGATTTCATAACATAAAGCAATATTGATATATAAACTGCTCGCGGGCTTGTGTTTAACACCGCTGTACACTATTAAATATTGATCGCGGCGTATGGTAGTAGATATTTTGAAAAAATGGCGGCTTGAACAATAGCAGAACAAGTTTTGTATTGTAACGACGTTAGGTCGTATCTTCTTAATGGCAGGGATATGTACCTGGAATTGAGACGAAATATTTTTACTGCTCAAGATACTTATGCAGAGGTGCTGGGCTCACGGTGTAGCGCGTTTATTTATGGCCTTTCCGTAATTGCACAAAACTCAATAGGGAGTCCCGTGTTTGTTCGTGACTTGGGTAGTCTTGTGACTGAACTCGAACGCCTATACAGCATTTTAAATGAAAGACTCCGAGAACTGAAAATCTGGGTCTGCCACGTCTTGCTTCGTGGTTACCTTCATACTTGCATATATACCGACTGTTTTCAGTTTTAAAAGTCCCGAGTCTTTCATTCAAAATGCTGTATAGGCGTTCGAGTTCAGTCACAAGACTACCCAAGTCACAAACAATTTCGGGACTCCATATCGAGTTTTGTGCAATTATGGAAAGGCCATAAATAAACGCGCTACATCGTGAGCACAGTACCTTTGCATAAGTACCTTGAGCAGTAAAAATATTTCGTCTCAATTCCAGGTACATATCCCTGCCATTAAGAAGATACGACCTA
The DNA here is from genome assembly GCA_963855995.1 of Muricea muricata. NCBI lineage: Eukaryota > Metazoa > Cnidaria > Anthozoa > Malacalcyonacea > Plexauridae > Muricea > Muricea muricata. The sequence continues at coordinate 12,615,536 of OY979719.1, forward strand.
ACGTCGTTACAACACAAAACTTGTTCTGCTATTGTTGAAGTCGCCATTTTTTCAAAATATCTACTACCATGCGCCCGCGATCAATATTTAATAGTGTACAGCGGTGTTAAACATGAGCCCGCGATCAGTTTATATATCAATATTGCTTTATGTTATGAAATCAGTTTGTATAAATGTTGTTTTATATATATCAAAATTAGTTTGTATATCAATGTTGTTTTATGTATCGAAATCGGCTTGTATATAACAAAATTAACTGATTTATATTTCATTATTGGTTTGCATCTTGAAATTTGTTTATTTCTCTAACTATGAATCCATATATTTGCAAAAGAAGTACTATATTTCGCAATAAACGTTTGAATTTCTACATGAAGTACTATATATTCGCAAATAAGTAATATTGTCCTCTTTGGCGCGTCATTCATGCAGTAGGGATCATAACCAGTGTTGTACCACTAAAAACCACATCAGACGCGTGTACGCTTTGCGTACCTTGTTTAGACGTCAGATTCAAGTATAGAACTGATATGGATAACAAAAGCAATGTTTTCATTGCGCAACTTTCATACAGGGCCGCCCAGAGGGGAGGGCAAAGAGGGCAATTTGACTCAGGCCCCAGGCTTGTGGGGGCCGCCAAACCACGAAAGGAACAAAAAATAATACCAATATAACTGACGCCGCTTTGGGGGAGGGGGCCTACTGAAAATTTTGCCCCGGCCTCAAAAATTATCTGGGTGGCCCTGCTTGCATAACATGATAGATGTTACTATGACACATACATTTCAAATTAACAAAACAAAAAATATACAAGGTTTGGATTGCTAAATGCCTATGTAAAGAAATAGCGATATGCATGAGAACAGCGCCAGCGTGAGGCTCTAGGTTCAGCAATAACAAAAAAGACACGCGCTGTGACCAAATATAATTTTCGTTTTGGTGCAATTTTGATAGAGCTACTATTTTTATACATTGCTAAATGTTTGTGCGTTGTTATTGTTTAGGAAAGTATGTTGAACGTCTCCGTGGGTCTGACAACAACATCGAAACATTTCCATGCCCGACATGTCGCTCAGAGCTTACGCTCAAGTCAAACCAAGATGTCTCCGATTTACCAACTAATAATTTCATCAAGAATATGCTTGAAATAACTACGACCCAACAAAAAGCGAACGCGTCTCCTGCGTGTTTCCGCTGTCAAAATCCTGCCATTAATCACTGCTCAACCTGTGAACAATTTATGTGCAAGAAATGTTCAGATTCTCATAATAGCTGGATAAAAAACCATGATGTGTTATCGGTAGACGAACTAAGCAATCCTGAAAGTCAACCGAAAATGAAAAGTAAGTTATACTGCATCAAACACAAAGAGGAAGTACTCAAATATTATTGTGAAACATGCAAAGAGCTTTGCTGCATAGACTGCTTTGTTCTAAATCACCAAAAAGAAAACCATTCGTGCGTCGCAGTGAGCGACGTCGCTCAAAAACAAAGAGAAACATTGCAATCAAGCTGTTCGACATTTGACGAAAAATTGTCTGAAGGAAACGAAGCATTGAACAACATTTGTAAGGTGATGAAATCTCTTGAAAAAAATGTTAAAACTGCTAAAGATCAAATAAAAGAACAAAAGGAAAACATTTTAAAGTTCGTGGGGGAAAAACTTGAGGACAGCGTAAAGAAACTGAATGAGGAAGTGGACAAATTTTATGGTGAATTACACAGCGAACTGAGCGAACAACATGATGAAATTACAGAATATCTTCATAAACTGAAAATGACAATGCCCTTGCCAAAAAACCTTCTGAAGAAAGGAAGTATTGAAGAAATGCTCTCATCACAAAAATTGATTGATGAAAATATTGAGAAGTTGAGAAATGATGAACCTGAGGATCTGGTCGCAGTCAATGATGGTGTTATTCAGTATGTACCTGGTAACATTAAGAATATCGATGTTAATCAAATTGTTGATAAATTGGGATGTGTAAAAGGTACATATGAAATTGATTGTTCATTTATTAACATTCAGCACAAAATAGGTCACACACATATATTCTTTGTTTTGGAAATATATTCATGTCATTATTAACGTGGGTTTGGAATGGGTAAAACATGGCCACAATTTGCATGTGACGTGTAATTAAGTTGCGTACTCATTGGGTTTCTCATTTGACTTCCACTACTCTACCTAGCTCTAGTACCAGCATTTGTTACGTACAATACAACAATTTATATTTAGCAATGTGGTTATTTGGATAATAATTTCCCCTGGTTTATTTTTGCGTTACAATTTAAACTGCAATCTTGGTTTGACAATGACTTTGCAATAAAGTCGACATATCACCAGTATTTTGTGTCTTGTTTATTTAAATAACTCAAATCTTGAGTTTACAAGATGTCTGCGGGAAAAAGATTTTGAGACTTGTAAACACCTAGCTTTTTTGGCGCTTGTACTGTTGTATGATGCATGCATGTAAAGACAATTTTAGCACGCGTTTACAGCAGTAGTATCTTTGAATTTGTTTCTTTATCATTCTATTTGTGTCATGTTGTTTTGCTGAACATGGTATCTGGATACTACTGCACTGAAATTCCCTAGATGAAAGACAACGTACGGTTTTTTCTTTTAGGTGATTCTTCTGTACCTGATAACCTAAAGACGTCTTCCAGTATTTTGAAAGGAAAGATTTCCTTCATGAAACAACTGAAGAAATGGTTGGAAGAGAAGTGTAAATGGAATCTTTGTTACCGGGCGTCAAGAGATGGTTGGCGTTCCCAAGATTTTCACAGTCGCTGTGACAATAAAGGTCCGACAATAGTTTTGGTTAAAGCTAATGATTGTATCTTTGGTGGATACACGGACCAAAATTGGGCAGGTATATGTGAGATACTTTTGACGCATTTGTTATTTTTTCGCATTATGAATTTGTCTGTAAACTGATTTGGCGATATGTCTCAGAATGTATCCACACAAGATCAGATCTCTATGTGTTTGTCTTGGATTCTGCATGTACTGTATTTGCATTTTGTAGTTGCATCTGTTCACACGAAAATTTATAGAATTGCATAGTGCCATTTCATACGTACCAAACAGTAAATATATAGTCTGTGATAGTAGCAAAATCTGGAATGCAGTTTTGAATTCTTCTTGAATTCTTTTTATTCAGGGGCCAGATTGTCAAAGCTGGGGTAATGCTTACCCTGGGTTAAAGTTTAACCCGCTGTTAGTTTTTGTATTTCGACATGTCTATTTCTCAAAACATCAGAAACCAACACTACTATTGATGCGGACAAAATTTTTGAAGAAATCTTTCCCTACTTATAAATAGTAACCCTGGGTTAACTGAAAATTCAAAGCAAATTTTCTATAAACTTGAGAATATTTGTTTGATTGTTCTTCAGAAACTTTCCCTTCCGTTTTTGTTAATTATATTGTCGTTTTTATTATTCAAGTATTACCATCACAAGAAGTTTTTAAAATAATTTAAAAACTTCTTGTGATGGTAATCCTTGAATAATGAAAACAAAAATATAATTGAAAATATTTGTTCATAAATCTAACCATCAAAGATTTTTTCTCAAGTTTCAAAGTAAGGGATGCATTGAAATAGACATTTTAACCCAGGATTAACGCTGAACCTGTTTTGAACAACTAACCCCAGTAGTCTAGGTCCTGTATAGGGTTTTTCATGCGTTTCATTTACCAGAGATAATCTCAACTGAACCGGGACGAAATTCCTCAAAACGACCCCGTCCTGAGACGGCAGTGCCGACAATGCTCTAACTTCCGAAAAGCAAAAGCAACAGCCTTTCTGAAGTGTCTATGAAGGTCCTAATTATGCATGAAATCACAAATATACCTGGCAGAAATTAAATTTTCTTATTTCCTAAAAATATTTTATCATAGTATCAAAAACTATGCTTAATCCAATATAAATATGGTAGATTTCATAAGGATGAATATTGTTTTGTTAAAATGTAATGCATTGTATTTCACTTGCACCCCGCGAAAACACGATTTCAGGCACATTGTGCGCTCTTGTTTGCTTTTTACGGCCGAATTGCCGAAGTATCACCCAAATGTTGCACTTTTACATAATAGATAAGGAATGTTTCCACCAGGTTTCGTCGACTTTTGAAGCAGCGCAGTGTGTTTTATTTCCAATTTTGTTTGCTCCGATAATTAGCTAGCCTGCGGTGCAGGCGCTATCGGGTTTCAGTGATGGAACGATATAAAACCCTGAAACCCGATAGCTTCTGCACCGCAGGCTTATAATTAGCCAAAATTGCCGCCATTACAATGTCTCGCCGACTTTGTGCTCGATAAATGCCACTTCTTCGTCTTCATGTGTGTTTAGCTAATTAAAAGATATAGTATCTTAAGTATTAAAAGATCTTATTTTTGTATTTTCTGATTGTTTTAAGCATTAACTGCATGAAAACCCAATTTTAAGGACTAATGCAATGCTAATATGTATTTTTTAGTTCTCAAACCTTTGTTTCTTTACTCTGTCTCCGATATTAAAATCCGAAACGCAAGTCAAAGTATACATTTGACAGATGTAAAAATATTCTTCGCATTGACGTCTTATTAACAGATGAATTAACCGTCAAGACGAACTTAGCAGCTAGTTTGTCTTAGTAGACGCACTAGCAGACGAATTATCCGTCTGGACGCACTAACAGCTTAAGTGCGTGACGCACTTAAGCTGTTAGTGCGTCCAGTAATTCGTCTGCTAGTATAAACAAGATGCAGACGAACTTAGTCTAGTTGGACGATCAGAAACAGCATAACAAAACTCAATAGTTCGATGCAACATTGGTTAAAGGTTAATTCGTCTGATTAGTTCGTCCAGCATTTATACTTGACGCATTAAGCATAATACGCGTAAGTTCGTCCAGACGAACTATCCGTCTCTAGTATAAACACAGCTGTTGCCTGTGTTTATACGCAAACGAATTATCAGACGAACTAAAAATTTTCGCCTAAGTTTGTCCAGACGAATTATCCGTCTGTCGTATAAACACCGCTATTAAATTGCTAAACGTTAAGTTTCTTTTTGGCTTGATGTACAAAAAGCCGATTACTATTCTTTTGCTATGCATGAGATTGTTTTCAGAAGAGTTATAGGGCCTCTATGATCGCAACATTGTTTAAAGCACGTGTGGCACGTCCACTTTTAGGCTATTTTGATACACGTGCTTTTTATCACGGAGATAATAATCATATTCTTACCATTTTCAAGACCTCTCTCACAATAATAGAGTGGTGCCAAAAAGTAAAACCAGCGCGTACTTTTTCTTACTTTTAGCTATTCCAAAAAGGTCGGTTACTTCGACGGTTGGATTTCTAACAGAAGTAAAAGAATATTTTTACACCTGTCAAAAGTATATTTTGACTTGCGATTCGGATTTTAATATCAGAGACAGAGTCAAACAAATGTTTGAGAGGTAAAATGTACATATATTAACATTGCACTACAGTCTTAAATTGGGAAAAAATGCATAAGTCTGTCCGATTTTCTTTAACTCTTAAAACGATGCAAAAAATACGCAAATATTTATTACTTTCAAAATTTCCGACCGTACTAGTTGATGGGCCTACAAGTTGGCACATATAAACATATGATTAAAGAAAAACCTGAATCATCCTGTATGAGCAATTACCACCTTCCTGAACTAGTTATATTACAACGTGGTATTTTACTGATTTATTGTACGGACTATTCTGGCAAATATTCCGCTTTGGCGGCTATATTCATGGGGTTTTTTGCAGGTCTTCATGTTCCAGATTATATGCAAAATAAGTAATGTCAAAATAGCATAAATCTGAAGGGAAAAGTTTGGCTTGACTGTTTATTTCGTCACTGTTAGGTATAGTTCGTTCAAAACAGCTTCAATGTAAACATTAACTACTTAACCAGCATGCACAACTCAGTTAATATTCTATAAAACCACGATTCGTGGAAGTTCGACAAAAAATTCTTCAATCCATTCATATAGTCAACTCTTGGCTGGGGCACATAGAATATCTTTAGAAGGAGCTGTATAGCTTTTCTAAAATCATCTTTGAATTTATACTGCCCTCCGTTGACGTGAATCTCCGTCTTAAGGATGATCCACATTGTTTTTAGTGGGATTTACCCCTGGAGACCACGCTGGATATTTCATTTTTTTCTATATTTTACTAAAACGAAGTTCAGGTATATGGCAGAAATTCATGTGGCACGGCATGGCGCAATATCATGCATACAAAACAACGTTTTGTTTTATACTAAGCTGTTGTTCCTGCGCCATTGGGTAAGCTAGCTTCTTCTTAAAGCAGTACATCAGACACAAAACCACAGATCAGGTGTAGACCAGATGTCTCACTAAGCAAAATTTATGTCCGCGATTTTGAAGAGCTCGCGTCAGCCTTCGTCAGATCAGTGAACTCAAATAAGACTGGAACGCTACGTGGAGCAGAAATTTTGAAGCCAAGATGGCGGAAATTGAAGCTCGTCTTGTAGGTATGATCCAGGCCCCTGCGCGGAAATATTACTGAATTCCGTATGAAAAATCGGCATCATCTCATGTGAAAATTTCATATTTTCGGCCGACTATTTTTTTTTAGTACGGCTTTCCCATGGCTCTAGAAATTATAGCAAGTGGTCTTTCAGAATAACCATATTTTAGAAACAGTTCATCATAAAAAGCAAAGTTATTTGGCGAATGAAATTCAAGTTCAGATAAAAACCCGTGGAGAAACACAAGCAAACTTTTGTTTTTCTCAACCACCTATGAGGGATTTGAACAAAACACAGAATAATATAGACTGCAGTTGGATTAATCTTACCTTTTCGTTTAGTTTTTAGCTTTTAGGTAGGGTATTTACCGTTAAAATCAGCATTTAGGTGCAAAAATTGAAAAACATTGATCCGAAAACTTTAGTCATTTTTCAGCTCCCGCGAAGCCCACGCAGAAAACACGCGTGTTTTATACCTACAAGACGGCCTTCAATTTCCGCCATCTTGGCTTCACCCAAAGCTCAGGCTATTTACCTGAAGGTATCGTTCCAGTGTTATTTGAGTTCACTGCGTCAGATTTGCTCGCGTCAGATTTGCTCGCGTCAGATCGCTCGCGTCAGATTTGCTCGCGTCAGACTTGCTCGCGTCAGACTTGCTCGCGTCAGATTGCTCCATTCACGCCATTATTCAACATGTGGTATTCATAGAAATAGTAGATATAGAATGCGTACTCCTATCTTTTCTAAGTAAAATTTTGTCTCCACAAAATGGCGGATTTATAAGGGCATTTTGGCTAGTCCCAGACTCTTACGCAGAGAATTTCGCGCGGTTGGGAGGAGTGCGATTGTTTTTTTGTCAAGCAAAGTTTACAGAAAGATAAAAATTCGTGACTTTACATGGAAAAATGGTTCATAAAAACTTTTAAACACAGGAAAACGAATTTTATGAGTTTTTTACGAGAAAGGATTAGTCCTGAGCAGTCTCAACAGGTGTGTTTTAGCGTTTTAAAATACATATATATGAAAACAGTTACGATGATTGATAGTTACAAAGAACGAAATGGTTACCTTTGTTGGTTTTTGTTTATATTTAGAAGGCATGCAATTTGGTAATGACAATTTCAAATAATCGATATTTGCTCATACAATTACATTGTACACTCAACATAATAGTTTACTATAGTTTACATAGCTGCTGTTTTTTGAAACGGAGACTGAAAGATATATTATTAAGCTTCAAAAGTCCATGAAAAAACGATTATTTAGCCACTTTGGCTTTGTTTATAGCAAAATTTTCAGTCATGCTTCGCCTTCGAGAATACAAAATGTTTCAAAATTATATCATTTTTACGCAAAACTACAACAGTTTTTTGTGTTAAATACACGACTATATGAAGAACTATCTTTATTTCATTTTGTTTCTTCAAGAGCACTATATTCTAAACTGCAAATGTGATACTATTTAAGTTATTTATTTATGATGAACTTTGTATATACACTCTGTAGAGTTCAACTCCTGGTCAAATTCAATAAGGCAGATTTAAAAGGGCACTTGCGGAAAAAAGTGGAGACATGATTCGTGACCGAGTACGCATTCTATATCTATTATTTCTATGGTGGTATTGCGTGTGCAATTCGTGCTCTCACGTAAGCAGTACACGTCAGCGTGTTATTGCGTGAGCAATTCGTGCTCTCTGGTTGTGTCATCTCGCGTGTGCAATTCGTGATCAGCCGAAAAATCGCGGACACGAAAATATTAGGAATAGATAGGAAGTGAGACATCTGATTCTATACCTGATCTGTGACAAAACTGACTGTATGATCAACCCTGAAACATCTCATTATCGAACATTCCTGCCGAAAATGTCACTCTAACACGTATTTACTAATGCCTGAGAAGATGAGCACGTTGATTTTGCCTGTAGATTACCTTCCGTTCTATTAACTGTGGTGCCTCCTATCACAAGGCCCTCAAAATATTACCATACATATACTGTACTGCATATGATGTGAAAAGCTTTTTTTATGCATGTTCATGCAGGACGCCATGCATACACCACAAGGCATTCCGCCATATACCTAAAATTAGTTTTAGTGAAATACGGAAAAAATATCCAGCCGGGTCGCTAGGGGTAAATCTATCTAGGCGTAAATCGGTGGCAATCAACAAAATTTAGCTAGTGTCGTACAACTGATATGAAATAGTAAACGATCAATACTAAAATTTCGCCAAATTTTGTCAAAAATTGCCGAAGTTATCATCACAAAAACTTTTGCATGGATTTGCATGTATTTGTAATAAGTAATCGTTTTACGTAATCCATGTAAGGTCATTTGAGTATTTTTACTAAAATTTTAAATGTTTTAATGTTGGGTGTCTAGAAATTTTGGTCATATTAGTGCATTCAATTTTCATTTTCACTTCGCTATAATAACATTTATAGCCTAAGTTTATACTACTTAAAACTGAATAGGTTATATCAAATTCCACTCGATTCTGACTCAATTTCCTACCGTGGAAATCAGATTTGGCGTAAAAATGTTATATTAAATTTCAGAATCTAATGCATTCAAAGCTCTTAATTAGTATAGTACTATACTTTTTATAGTAGAATAGAATATTGTTTAGTTTCCAAAAAATTTATCGGTTGTGCATAGAGCTAGCACACGCCTTAAGCCTGATTTCCATCAGGCGGAAATTTGCGCGCGGAGCGACATTTTCCGCCAAAATAGTGCAGCTACAAAAGTTGAAAGCAGTTCAACTTTTTCAGTCGCACCAAAAATGTCGCCGCGCAAAACGGCCTTAATCTCGTTCTTGCATCGATTAATATTCTACCGCATGGTACTAAATATTGCAAACTTGTATTTCTCAGAAATCAATTCTCAGAAAAGAATTGTACTCTTTAGATTTGTTAACCGTTTGACTTACCTTCACCTCGTTCAGCTTCATTGCTCATTGCTTGTATCTTCAACTTCTTCAGTAGCTTCTCCTGCTCCGTGGGTTCACGAGCATGTCCGCTACTATATGCTTCATAAACTTCGAGGCACCTTCGTTCTTAGCACGAGCTGTATGTTCACCTTCCTTGGTGTTCTCATTTATTATCTTTTCTTTTACGATCCAAATGGTTTGAGGATTTGCGATCTCATTTAGCTTAGTAACTTCACTTACGTTATCGTCTTCACCTTCACGATGCATGCATAAAATTGCATCTTCATCAAACTTTAATGGCGACCTACTTAGTTCCAATAAATTGAGAACTTGCTTTTCTGCTTCGATCTCAATTTGAGCAAGTCTACCAGTGTCTTGTCTCTTAACCACGAACTTTAGAGTTTTTGTAGCCTTCATCCTGCAAAGAAAGTTATAGTATAAATGTATTTCCAGCTATAATGCTTTTAATTTCTGCAAAACCAAAAATACAAGCTTCACGTTTACATGCATGTGCATGGCTTAAAACTCTTTTAAATTACCATAATTTTATGATAAAATTGCTAATTCTCTAGTCTCTGTCTCATCAATAGTATAGTTATAATAGTTATCTATGAATACATACCATACTAGCTTTAACAATAAAGCCAGGAACACCACAAAAACTAATATATTGAAAATCCCTTGAAAGGATGCTTGCATCCTATAAGTATTGTGAAGAAACGAAAACATTAGTCGTATTTCTAAACAATGTTGTAAATAAACAGTCGTATTTCTAAATAATCGCGACGGATTAATCCCTGACAGGTGATCAATGTTTCAGCAATTGGTTTGATTTTGAAATATTTCGTCTATTCATCAGTGGTATTTTGACTGATCAATTGGCGGAAAAATACAAATAATTAATAAATAAATTATGTAATTAATGGCGCTGCTAAGAGTACAAAATGTTTTAAAGCGATAATTCCGTTTTATACGCAATAGTAAGATATAAGACTTAAGGTTAGAATAAATTGATTTAACCATGGTAAAATTATGGTAATCAGCATGCAGTTACGGTAATGATAAATCATATCAGATGATATACGTTTCTTATAATGATAAATCATATCCAGTGATAAGTTTTTTATAATGATAACCTATCAAATTAATAATAAGATTTTTACAGTGATAAGTTATTGCAAAAATGCATAAGAATTTTAGATATATTTTAGGGGAAACGCAACATCGGATCTAAATTGCAAAGTTCAACATACCATAAACTTAATTCGGATATAAGATTGCAATAACATTAAAGATCCAGACATACAGATAGAAAGCTTTCTAACAGCACTTTTGTAACTTGGCGCATCGCGCAATCCCAAGTTTCCGCTGTGTCTGTGTGCATGTTACAATGTGTGTAAACGGCAGCAATTACATAGCCGTAAAACGTAAATTATGTCTACACACTATTTCAAGCAGAAGTCAACCCTTTTTAAGCAGAATTCTACAAGCTAAACCTAGTGAGCAACCCGTTGGGAAAGAGAAACTCAAAGTTGAGTGAAGTGAATAGATTTTAAAGTTGAAAGTAAAGTAAATAGTTACATATTATAATAACTTTAGTGTTATACCTTCTATTTAAAGCGACGTACGCGGTATAGTTCGCAAACCCAAACAGCTTCTCCAATCACTTGGAAACGAATCCCGATTAAGGAGGTTAATAAAAAATTCGTCACATGATACGAGCTTCCTAGAACGGTTATTCCTGCTAGGAATTGTATTGTAAATGATAATTATGAATCATTTCTAATTTCCCCGAAACATAATTCCTGAAAACGTGATTCAACTTCTCCGTACAGGACAATATGCGGAAATAAGTATTTTTTTATCATACAGTAACTGCATGTATGGTTTGATTTACAAACAGTCATTAGATCACTGAATATGTATATAACCTTGGTGCAGGAATGCCAATATATAAGACACTCCTTATGGCTGCACTGGATTCTTGTGGTCGTATACTTTCGGCCAAAAAATAATGATATAAAGCTGGTATGACGAATGTAACAAAATAGACCAAATGGAAAGGTTGTACGAGCAAATATGCAATAAAGAGCTTAACTTGGTTTGGGTTGGTTTTAATCTGCATGTACGTCAATGCATTTTGTGACTATTAGAGAATAACTGTATGGATTAAAGATACGGAGTTGTTCACAGGTATACATGCAGTTTACTAACCTTCGTTTCATTTATTCTAGCAGCCTTGTGGATGATTAGCAAACTTAGCAGGCTTTAAAATGATCTAGCTTATTTAATTCAATATATTAATAGCAGAACACGAAAACATGAATATTATGCTTGCGCCCTAATTATCGAGCTAAAGCACTGCATGCGTTTGTCTCACTGTCTATGCATGGATCTGACATGTTCGACAATTATATTATTTCTCATTCAATACGCATTATCAAGCCGTCAACAAAGTAGATTGAATAAACAACACAAACAACAGACGATAGATTGCACCATGCTTGCAGATTTCGTTGACTATAGTGCGGGACATGATAATGCCGATGACATGTAATGTATATCCTCATGTGCTTAATATGCCTGTGGATCTATGAAAAAGATTGACTTTTCTGAAAACGTTCAAGGCGAAACATATGCTGCAATCGGTGTAGACCTTTCAAACTTCGGGCACAGTTTGGTTTGGATAATATATGGTCCATGTGTGGGCCATGATAATAAGTATGTTATTTTAGAGTCGATGAAATGAAATCTCATGTAATATTTTTTGTACTGCCACATTGGCTCTCCGTTTACACGCCACGGACAAAGTAAGGAGCGATTCTTTTGGTCTTTGTTCGGCCGATTACAGATTTTTTCGGGTATTGCTCATGATCTTAAATTGGTGAACTGGCTCTGACTCAATAGTCTGACATTTCTGCAACAATATTTGCTTCGCTTCGCAAAAATATAACCAAACAAACGCAGCAATTAAGCTGGTTCGTAAAAAGCCAATTTTATATATAATGTCAGAAATACTCAATAATAGTGTTGTAGTAAATGCAAGCAATGTATTTCTATTTAAAGGATTCATATTTTCTTTTTTGCTTTTTCACTTGTTATTATGCATAACTGTGCTAACACAAAACGAGCTCAAGACTATAAATGGCTTTAAAATGATGTGTTAACGTAGCTTTTAAACAGGAAAATGAAACGAATCCACACGAAGATTTGTTTCGATTTGCGTTCTCACGAAACCTGACAAACATTTGTCTGGCGCTAGCTCGTTCGTAGCAGGTTAAAAACTTGCGCGGATAGGGAAGTGCCGCGTAAACGCAAACGTTATCCGTACGATTATTTGTCCGGATACAAATTTGTCGGAGTTGATTAAAATAAATGGAAATTAGACTAACATAGCTATATAATAATAACTGCAATAATGATAATACCTTATATTCAAAGTGATGTGATCCGTATATAGTCCAAAAACCCAGTAATGTGAGCATGTATAGTTTCTCTGATCATATGGCAACAATCCCCGATTGAGGAGGTTGATAAACAAGTCGTCACATGATATGTATTTCCTAGAACTGGTATTCCTGCAATCGTGCAAAAGCAAAACTAAAATCCCAAACGAGAAGTTTTAAATGCATTTTCAATTTCCCTGAAGTGTAATTCCCGACAATTTAATGTAATTCCGATTTCCCCATAGCTCAATATAATTGAGCAAGTAAAAATAAATTTTAGTTAAGTCCGTTTTTTGTCTCTCATACCTCATAATAAGGGGGGGGGGGAGGAATGAATAGTAGAGACCTTGAGATTTTCGGCAAACGGCTACCATTTGATACTTCGTTTGCGATTATACATTATTTGACTACAGAAACCTGTACCTTGATGTTCAATGATTTTCTGACCACACAGCTTGACGTTTGACCTGTATCGTTTGAATTTGCGGTTTATGTAGTTGAACGACTAGAGATGCTGACAGTGACTGCGTGTAAACGTCGACGTCAACTTGAACGCCATGCGTTCAAGACCCTGAACTTTTGCTCATGAGCGATAGCGTTTCTGTGGTCATACTACTAAGTGCCCTGGCGCAGCATTTTTGCTCTTTAATAAATCATGTGGCATGAGCATTTCACGGTTAATGATTTCAATTGTATTACAAAGGAATTTCTCGAGGTTAGCCTCACTGCAGACTGACAGTTGATAACACTTTAAGACATTGTCGGCAAAACAATATGGAGGACTCATACTGCTGCCAAATCAGCACGAAAGGAGAAAGGACGATGTGTTTTTTCTTGTACGAAGTGACAATGGTAAGCCTATATAGAACGAAGAGTTCGAAAGGACCAGATGGAGGAGTTGTCCATGATATGAAGTATTTCATTTGGCTCATCATTCAGCTCTTTTGTTACTTAAAATTTATTTTTACTTGTTCAATTTCTGGTTTGTATTGAAATTGATAATCGAAATTTGGGTTCAAATTTTGTTTCCTTTGAAATAAGAACTTAGTACGAAAAACGAAATGGCTCCAAATTTCGTTTGCCAAATTCATCGGAAAACGAATGGCGGAATGGTACACGCATTATTACGCTAGAGGGAAGTAGAATCATGTTTCCGGGAATTATGCTTCGGGGAAATTAGAAATGCATTCCGAACTTCTCGTTTGCAATTTCAGCTTTGCACGATTACAGGAATAACAGTTCTAGGAAGCACATATCATGTGACGACTTGTTTATTAACCTCCTCAATCGAGGTTTGTTCCATATGATTGGAGAAGCTGTACACGCTCACACTACTGGGTTTTCGAACAATACGGATTATATCGCTTCGAATATAATTATAAGGTATAACATTACAGTTATTATTATGTATGTATATATAGCTAATTTCTATTTATTTTTTTAGTTCCTCTTTTCTAAACGAGTTGCTCACAGGGCTCAGCTTGATTTTAGACTCGTCCTATGAGTATTTCTCGATCCCAAACTACCAAAAAATCAATTGGCTTGTATCACTGTATGTCAATTAAGTTAGCTAGATCTCCCTTCCACGCTAATGTGGACGTAGCTATAACCGTGAATTAATTTTGACTCACAAAAAAGGCCATGCAATATTGACTTTGTGTTAATCAAGACTTGCCTTGTCCTGTTGGCCATGCCGTTAACGTCCCAAAGTAGGCTATCCAATATTGCCAACACGTGCCTTCATTCTAAAATATATAATCTGTTAAATTTTTGTTGTCTTTGGTAGTATGTGTAATTGATGTATCGTAAATTCTTCCGAACGTCAACACACTTGCTTCGATTCGTTCTCCTACGCTAAATATTGCATGAGATTCCATCTCATCGACTCTAAAATAATATATTAATACATGCGAGTAATGGGACAAAGATTGATCATATAATGCAAGGTTAACCGTGCTCGCGAAGTTAAAAAGGTTTCTATAGATTACAGCATATGTAATGTTTTCGCCTGGAACTATTTCAGAGCAATCATCTCTTGCATAGACAGGCAATAAGACTGAGAAGCGTCATTTTTTAGTACACATGCTATATTAGCGCCGCATGCATTACCGGTCCCGCTCTAGTCAGGGAAATCTGCTTGTATGGTACAATATCGTCTGTTGTTCATTTTCTAATTTATTTAGTAGACGGTTGATAGAGCATGTTAAGTGGAAATAATATAATTTTCGAACATGTCAGGTCTATAGATACTAAGACAAGCGCGGTAGGGTAGTTATAGCTCGATAATTCGCGTATTCGTGACATGCTTTTAATATTTTCAATCAAACAAGCTAGATCGATATCATTCTAAAAGTTCGCTAATTAATCATACGTAGACCTGTTTAAATAAATGAAACTGTCGTTAATAAACTGCCTGCATGTGTAGGAAAGACTGCAAGTTTTGTATATTAAGTCGCATTATCAATTAAAATCACACGATTCTTTCACCTATATGCTGAGCAAAGCCTAAGTTTTAAGGAAAGAGAGCCTTATTGGCATTCACCAAGCTTACATATTCCTGAAATCAGTGCCGTGAATACTGTTTGTAAATCCGGTAAGCACATTAGTTAAAACAAGACGCCTGCTAAGGCGTTCACTCCGCCTGCCAAACGAAAATGGGCACAAGGCCAGGCAGGGCTGTAACTAGAGAGTTCATTGGGGGTGGGGTACATTCACTTATTTCTGTTCTGCCCAACTAATTCCTTTTTAAATCAATTATTATTAGGGTACCTTCCAAGGCATTTTAAGACATTGCTAGCACATCTTATGCAATCACTAAGATAACCAAAAATCAATGTCTGAATGACCTGCCAGGCACTCTGTCCAGAGTCCTAGTAGGATTGCATTTTTTAGAATTTAATTTAGATTAAAGACTTTCATAGTACATATGTTAAACAAGATTCTTTTGCCATAATGCCAGTATGCCACCAACAAATAGCTGTTTTATTTTGCAAGTAAAGAAAATTTTACTAAAAGTGTATACAATACATCAATCTATTAAATACATCAATCTATTAAATCCATCAATTTATTAAATCTATTCTGTAGCAAACTGCCTGAAGTCTCCACGATATAATTTGTTGGGAAAATGTTGGCTAGCCTTTTGATACATTGACAAGCTTTGAATTAGATATTTGATGTGTTGATAAGGTGTCAGGTAAATATTTGGCATGTTTATAAAATGTTGGTAAGGATTTTGACTAGTTGACAAGTTTTTGAGCAGACTTTTGACATGTTGATAAGATCTGGGTTAGTCTTTTGATATGTGGACAAGCTTTGAAATGGACTTTTGACATGTTGATATGCTCCTAGTTAGACTTTTGGCATGTTGACAAGATGTTGGTTAGGCTTTTGGCTTGTTGACAAGATGCCGGTAAGGCTTTTGGCTTGTTGACAATATGTCGGTAAGGCTTTTCGCTTGTTGAAAAGATGTCAGTTAGGCTTTTGGCTTGGTGACAAGATGTCGGTTTGGCTTTTGGCTTGTTAACAAGATGTCGGTAAGGCTTTTGGCTTGTTGACAAGATGTCGGTTAGACTTTGACCTGTACATGCCCACAAGTTGTCAGTTAGACTTTCGACATGCTGACAAAGTATTTACTTCCAGAAAGCTTCAGGTGTCAGTTAAAACATTGGTATATTGGCAGGGTGTCTGATAAAGTTTTGGCCAATTGAGAAAGTGCCAGTTGAAATTTTACTAAATTTAAGTTAAATTTTGTTCCTTTTTTTATTTTGCATTTTTGAGTTTTTTTCTTGCTATTTTAATAATTATAGCAACAATCTTTACAGTAATCGACTTAAAAGTATTTCTGTGATCTGTATTTTCTGTGATATCCAATTTGAAATCCTTTCTCTGAGTCAACTATTCAACAATAAACATGTCAATTTTTTTATAAAGAAAGTTTTTATAAATACTATAGATAAAGCCTAAAATGCCGCACTCAGCTATGACTGTTGACGTTCTAACAAAACAAGTATTAAAATCGCTCATAAAAACAACAAAAATTATAAATTAGACTAAGCTATTAAGTCTGAAGTCTCCACGATATATTTTGTCGGGAACTTTAGACTAACATATGTATTTCTGGAATTGGAATGTAAAATGTCTCTTACCTTTTATAATTATATGAGATCCCACAAGCAAATAAATCATTTTGCACGAAATATTAGCATCTCAACATAGGTAGAAATAGAAAACCAAGGAAAGAAATCACAACGTGTTTAGAATTAGGAACACATTTCCTAGCTCACTCCTTAATCATGGAATGATGGAGTTTATCAAAATTTGCCGTTTTAAAACATTTCTGGAGCAATTTTTTGATAAAGAACCTTCCTGTCCCTTTTTGTTCACTATTACATGTTAAAAATTGTGTTTTGTATATTGATATCTCAGCAGAATTTGCGTTTGATTCTTGTGTAGAAATTTCTAAATTTCCTTAAAAGTAGGAATACAACAGAAAATGACGGAAGCACGCTCTCATCACTCCTCGGTAAAGTTTCGCGGTGGAATTTGTCGTTTTAAAACATTTTGCATGAGAATTTTTGCACGTAAAACCTTCTTGCGGTTTAGATGTTCTAGCATACATGTTAAAATGCATGTTTTGTTGACATATTCCACTGGAAATTGAGTTTAAACGCCGTGTTTCGGTCGGCTCACGCGGCTTGTGCCCAGCGGTATCACCCATTAGCGGCGGCACCGACTTCTGACACCGAAAAAAAATAAAAAAAATAAAAAAAAAACAGAAACGGGGCGAATTTAAAACTCCGCCTCGCCTACGGCAGGCGGAGTAATAAATTTTTAAAAATACGAATTTCCGGGTAGTACGGTGGGGGGGGGGGGGGGGAGGGAGTAGAATCATGTTTTCGGGAATTATGCTTCGGGGGAATTAAAAGCGGATCCAGAATTTCTCGTTTGCAATTTCAGCTTTGCATGATTGCAGGAATAACAAGGAAGATAGGAAACACATATCATGTGACGACTTGTTTATCGACCTCCTCATTTGGGGTTTGTTGTCATATGATGGAAAAGCTGTACATGCTCACACTACTGCATGTGTTTTTCGATCTATACGGATTACTTCGCTTTGAATATAAAGTATAGCATTGCAGTTATTATTATATTATATAGCTATGATAGTCTAATATCTATTTATTTTAATCAGACACTTCGAGTTTCTCTTTCCCAACGGGCTACTCACAGAATTATGCTTGATTGTAGACTTCTCGTATGAGTATTTCTCGAAGTCCTATACAGTATTTCAATCTGCTATTAGGCGCAATTCCCTAGAGTGACAATTATATATGATGCCTTTGTTTCTTGCCTACAGGTAATGTATTTCTGTCGCCGCTAACAACCAGGCTAAATATTGCAGTTCTATGCGAATAATTAATTCAAGATAGGTCAGCTCACATGCAGCAGAAGAACGAATATTTGTTGTCAAAACGTTTTTTTGGAACTGCAATGAGACATCGTTAATTTTTATACGTTTTATATATCAATAATTATTAATAAATTCGTGTTTAGATGCTCCATTCTTCTTTTGATTTGCAAATAATTATAAGTCGCAAAAGTTAAAAAAAAAGGAATTTTCACCACGATTTTTCATTCAATTGTATATTTGCTCATTTCATGTCCTTATTGTACACAAATTGTGTCACAATCGCTAGAAGCCAAATCTTTCTTATTGTAACACTTTTCGGTGCACTTATTTTACCCGTAACTCCTTTTTGAAATTGGACCCTGTAATGCAAGGTAAATCATGCACTAACTTCATAATTTTATTTCAGCTTCAACTATTTTAAAGAAGTTAATCTTTTCGATAGACAGTCAATAAGAAAGAAGCGTCATTTTTTTAGTAGGTGTTATCGACATTATCATGTGGCTCTCATTAGTCAGCGTCTCATGGAAATATGCATGCATACATGGTACAATCTCGTCTGTTGTTCTTACAAGTAGTGCGTGTTAAAAAGAAATTAAATAGGATAATTCTCAGGCATTTCAGCGTGGAACTATTTAATTTCTTCAATCATCGGCAAATTTCGGTTGCACGTACAAGGGTTGACTTCTGCTGTTCGAAATAGTGTGTGGACATGTAATTGCTCTCCATTGCACGTATTGTAACATCCTTTGAGGTACACTGATGCACAACAGGGACTTGGGATAGATTGTCAAGCATGATGCGTGAGTTACTTGGAAAATGTACAGGTTCTATAAGTGCTACTGGAAAGCTTTCTATCTGTACACCTGCATGCTTTAATGTCAGTGCAATGAAATATCCTAATTGACATCCGGGTTTGTGGTTTATTAAACTTCGAGATTTCGATCCGATGTTGTGTTTTTCGTAAAAAGAAAGGTTATCTAAAATTCTTATGCAAAACTTATATTTGAAATAATCTACTGCTATAAAAAGACTTGTAAAATCCCCATACAGATCTGCTGCTCGTATTTTATCTATTACTTATCCCTTGATATGATTATCATTATGAAAAACTTATCATTTGATATAATTTAATAAAAAGTTCTGCTGAAAATACAAAATATTTTAAAGCGATGATTTCGCTTATATATGCAAAGTAAAAAATATAAGAAAAAATGTTAGAATAAACAAATTTACCCTTTGGTTACGCTAATGATAAATCATATCAAATGACATGCATATTTCTTACATAACGAATTTTTTGTAATTGAGAATAGTACGAATAGTCCAAATAGTGGCGAATAGTCGACGAATAGTGGAGATAACCCGAATCCTAACCCCTACCCTAACCAGAAAATGCTAGAAAACAGAATGCATGTGATTAATTGATGATAAATCGTACTCTATAAACAAATTTTGCAGCCTGAACAGCAACCCCTCTCTCTGGTTAGGGTAAGGGTCAGGGTTCGGGTTGTCTCTCTTTAAAAAAAATTGAACGCATTTTCTAAGCCTAATTCATTGTAGTAAGGATAGTTTGCAAAATAGAAAACAGTTTGGGCGACTATTTACTTACTATTCGTCACTATTCGTGGACTATTCGCACTATTCTCCTTTTATCAATTGCCCGAATTTTTTCGTCAATTTTTCAGCGAAAATACAATGCATTGACGCAGTATTTCAAAATCAAACCAATTGTAGAAAGAATGACCACATAGGTCAAGGATTCATCCGTCACAAGTTTAAAAATAACTTGAAGAATGAGTGTGCTATGTATATAGAGGATATTACACGGTCGCTGAAGATATGAATATTTTTTTGAGTGGTGAAAACAATATTTTACGAACAAGCGCAGCGGAACAAGCGAACAGAGAACATATAAATCCCGCGGGAAAACACACGCGTTTTTCACGGGTTACATATTTTTCATATCTTCACTAGTTCACCTTCTAAGTACAAAATGAACCATAAAGTATATATGTATATAACCTTGATTTTCACACCTTTTACATGATTTTGTTTGCCTTGTTTGAAAATCTGATATCTTTTTCGTTTTACTTAGGATGCAATCATTCTTCCAAGGACTTTTCAATATATTAGTTTTTGTGGTGTTTCTGGCGTTGTTGTTCAAGCTGGTATGGTATGTATCCAAATGAGTGCACAGTCGATGAGATAGACCCAGAGAATTAACAATATCATCTTCAAATGACAGCGATTTAAATCAAATGCATGTAAACGTGAAGCTTGTATTTTTGTCTTGCGGAAATTCAAAGCATTATAGCAGGAAATACATTTATACTATCACTTTCTTTGCAGGATAAAGGCCACAAAAAAACTAAAGTTCGTGGTTAAGAGGGAAGACACTGGTAGACTTGCTCAAATTGAGATCGAAGGAGAAAAGCAAGTTCTCAATTTATTGGAGCTAAGTAGGTCGCCATTAAAGTTTGACGAAGATGCAATTTTATGCATGCATCGTGAAGACCATAACGTAAGTGAAGTTACTAACCTAAATGAGATCGCAAATCCTCAAACTATTTGGATCGTAAAAGAAAAGATAATAAATGAGAACACCATGGAAAGTGGATATACAGCTCATGCTAAGAACGGAGGTGCCTCGAAGTTTATGAAGCATAGTAGCGGACATGCTCGTGAACCCACGGAGCAGGAGAAGCTACTGAAGATACAAGCAATTAGCAATGAAACTAAGCAAGGTGAAGAAGGTAAGTCGAAGCTAGGGTTACGAAATCTAAAGAAAAACCTTGTGGAGATACGTACCTGATGGAATGACGTTTGACTTCAAACTACTATAAATTACAGAAATGACGTTAGAAATACGAGTTTGCAAGATCTGGTACCATGCGTTTGACTAATTTAGGAGTTTTGCAATTTAGGAGTTTTGCATGCTTCAAATTCTGAAATTTATGATAACATTTTTACGCCGGAAAATAATTTGATAACATCACATGCTGGCAAAATCTGATGAGGGTTCCACATTTCCACGGTAAAAAATTGAGTCAGAATCGATTGGAATTTGATAAAATCTATTTTCAAGTAGTAAAAACTATCGTAAGATTGAATACTGAGCGCGCTAATATGGTCAAAATTTGAGACATCCAAGTATTTAGAATTTCAGCAAAAAATACCCAAATGACTTAAAATGGATCAGAAAAAACCCCAGATCAGGACGTGGGCAAAATGTCGATCGACTCGTGAAATGTTCTATATAACTGGAATTAAAAAATACTAAATACGCTGGACTAAATACACTATAAATGTACTAATCTTAAAAGGTAGTTTGCGGAATTGTCTAAAGCAATTCTTCAGTGAAATTACTTTAAAGTTGAGAAATCATTGAAAAATGTTAAATAACATTGCAGATGTTCTTAAAAAAAGCCCCTTTGAGTCATGCTGTTACTCTGACCACGGGGGTCATGGCACATGGTAAATGTAATGATAAACTGATTCCGTGGCCAGGCATATTTTTCGGCTTACCCTACGTTGATTAACGCTAAAAACATCATTCCCACCTGAGCACAAAGTTCTTCACCATTTTAAATTTTAAGCTAATTAGCAAATTTTCTAACATTATACACACTCCCTCAGCTCCCTCAAAGGGAACATAGGTCAGTAAAAAATCCCACGTTGTAGCATAATTAGTAATTGCTCATACAGGATGATCGAGAATTTTTTTTAACTTTATATGTTTATGTATGTCAACTTGTAGGCCCATCAACGAGCACGGTCGGAAATTTTGATAGCGCAGAATATGTAGTTCTCTTGGGAGATGTTGGTTCAGGTAAATCTACAGTTGTCGAGAAGCTCACAGGAGAGAAAGGCAGGAGTTCTGAAAGTAGCATCAGTTATACGAGAACATCTGAAGCGTTTTGTGTTCCAGATGGAAGTCTCATCATATCTGACACACCTAGTGGAAACGCTGTGGATGATCAATTAGCGCACAATGTTTGGATAGCAGCTGCATTCAACTACAAACCAGTATCAAGGCTATTCATTGTGGTTAAAGCTGAACATCGCACGGACGCTGTTATCGACAGCATAATCAAATACGCCAATCGTTTTCTGGAACCTGCCGAAATGGACGTATTGGGGGTACTTGTTACACACATGGATACTGTAAAATGGACAGAAGAAGAACTTACACCCGATGTAGAGCGAAAGCTTGGTATCGACACGGTTGTCTTCTTCAGCAAGAACACCCAGGCTGAGACCCTGTTGAGCGACATACTGAAGACCTGCACAAAGAAACATAACTTAACGGTTGATGATGAAAACTTTTTCAAATTCTTCAAACTCCACAACAACCACATGAAGATTCTTCGGTGCACCAACGACGAAGTGAAGAAATTTTCTGCTATGAAGAAAAATTTTGATGAAGCTAGGTTGGGTTTCACTGGCAAGGATCTTGTTGATCTTGTCTTCGAGTTCCAAGCATACATGGCAGACCAGATTGTTGAAGCCCAGAAAAGGTTATCTGAGAAGAATGACTTCACTTTTTACGGAGATGGTGCAGCAAATGAGGCTGGTCATGTTGCCAACATGGTGAATCAACTTCGTACGATACTGTACGATATTAGAGCTGATTGCGTTGGACTTCAGAGTGAGCATGGCGTGTCGCAGTTGCGCAAGTGTCCACACTGCGGTTTGGTTTGGACGAAAGTAGAAGGAGGCTGTGATAGTAGAACGACCTGTGGGAACCGGCCAAGCAATGTGAATGATAGCCTTTCCGTTTCTGTTCTCGCAACCTTCAGTTTTGAATGGATCGGAAACAAGCTTAACATCGCCAAGGCTGGGAAGAAGAATGTGAAATCTCAGAGGAGTTCCTCGTCTAAATTTGTCGGATGTGGCAAGACAATCATCTGGAGTGAGATGGCAACAGTTTCAGTTCCACCTGAGTTCAGTGAAACTGTAAAGATCTGTACCAATGATGTCAAAATGCTTCCTCTTGTTGCATCTGGATTCCAAGAGGATCTGTCTAGCCTGCTGCATTCAGCCAGTGGAGCGATGAAACTAACGAAACCATCTCAACAATAAGCGGCTTCACTGTGGATTTGGTATGAACTATTACGTTTGATTTTGTTTAGCTATCAATGGCAAAACGATGAGAAATGTGTATGTTGTATGCAGGGTAATGTTTTAGTGACGTTTCATTTCAAAACAGTTTCAGGGTCAAAAATAAAGAAGCAGTCAAGTAGAAATGTGAGGAAGCTAAATCTTATCAAATAGAAATTCTTAAATTATGTTAAATATAATATTTTAAAATAAATTGAATTGACACGAATAACATAATTACTTTTTGAAAATTATTGAGAAAAACAAAAGTTTCCCTTATCAAGTACATACACCAGCCAAAACGTCTCTCCATCACTTTGTAGCTGTGGTTGTTTAATGTTCTTCAGGCAGCTATGGTACATTCAAACAGCTATCTAGCGTCATCCGGGGAAAAAGGTTACAATTTAGACTCTGTCCACAGAGCTAAATTTTTTTTCACCGTGGAACAAGATGCAAGTTCTTTTTTTTGAAACGTATACGTAGCTATATGCAGTGTGTCTCAAAAAAACCAGTCGAATTCTAACAAGCTCTTATGCGTAAATAAAGGTGCAAACGAGGTTGTTTTTTCGATTAAGAAAGATCAGGCTTTCAGCTATTGAATGATATACTTTTTGTACGATAAGCAGGAGAAATAAGCAAATACGAGTTGCATATATAGTTAAAAATTGAGGTAGTAAAATTCGCCTCTGAGAATCACTACCTCGTTTAAACTCCAAGCGTAAGCAAGGTAAAACAAGTCAAAATTCAAAGCCAGGAAAAATTTTTCTGTTTTTTTTTTGAAAACCTCAGTAAGCATTTCATACCTTTGTTTTCTTTCTTATGCCTGTGTCACCAATCAATACTAGGCTTAGCTTCAACAAATGCAGTTTTGACAAGTTCGTGATAAGTAAAAGAAATTGTGTCATTCAATAGCAAAAGGCTTGATCTTTCTTAATAAAAAGTAACCGTATTTGGCGACTTATTTTACGCGTAATCACGTTTTTAATATGAATTCGTTTTTTGACATCCTCTGTATGTGAACAGCATGCCAATTGTTTTTCCCTGAGCTTAGATTCTCGCTCTAACAGAGCGTAGGAACAAAACACAACGCACAAAGTATTATAAATACCACTTTTTCCTAAGGCTATCACCCTCACAACAAAGCCTCACATTGGTGCAACACGTTCTCTTACATGAAAGGAGGCTTTGTGGTGAAACAATAGGCTCAGGGAAACCCAGGTAAATTTTATTCAGGACATAGCCTCGCTTCGGTATAGAGTTCACAGCGAACATTGGTTTTATTTAATGGAATATATTGAAATCGTATTTCGAATCTGCAATGACTAGGATGTTCTATTCGTCATAAGTATACAATGTTCATCCAAATATATGGAGGATCGGTAACTTCGACGGACATTGAAAATGCCTCAGCACGCGATATTATGCAGTATATGTATGTAGAATGGTAATTATTCTTACATCTTCATTACTATAATGTTAGTTTGTATTAGTAAAAGTTTTATGGGTTTAATTTACGGTCGCAGTCAAATTCTATCATTCACTAGTTGATACAATTTTTTAATTTTTTTTGAAATCCATCAGTTGGCAGTGACCGAGCAGCGAGCTGCTTGACGATGAGAGGGCGCAAAGGCGTATCCCCCGGGTTTTCAGTGGGGCAGATAGACAAATATATCATCCCTACCTATTTGACACATTTTACTTTTCAAACAGGAAACAATGTATTTTTGCCTCGTCACACATGAAACACACTTGCGGCCTGTGTCAGTTTAGATCACTAAGAACCTACACTACACACGTAAAGACGCACAAGTTGTTGCAAGTCCGCAAACAAGTTGTAACAAGTGTGCTCACAAGTTGTCAATTTGACTTTGCCAATTGTAAAATCATTGACAGGGCAAATTTTCGTCACAGAGGAACATTGGAATCATTGCATACTGCTATTACCGCCAATGCAGAAAAAAAATAATAGTTCCTCAGCTCTTCGATATTTTTCCAGTTGTATAAAGGTGAAACGAAGCGATTGCTTCACTGTGTGTAATTTTATATCCTGTTGAAGACTGCACACTGGCAGTCGAAAGCTTAAGCTTGTTAATAAATAATATTTTAACCATTGCTGCTCTATCTGTCTACTATGCTTTGACCACACCTTCAAACAGTCAATCTAAACCCCATTAGGCAATATGGGAAACTTACTGTGGCTGTCCTTGGCTGACGTTGAAACAACGTTGAAACAACGTCATTTTTAGACGTCGAAATAAGGTTCTAAAAACGACGTCGAATTGACGTTGTTTAAAGGTAGATCGACGTCGCGACCGAAAATCGACGATAAATCAACGTCGATACGACGTCACGTGCTACCTGGGGCTGCTGCCACGTAGACTTGTTTCCAAAGCAAGGGTCGTGTATAAAATAATCCACGGGCAAGCACCTGCTATTCTAATTGAATTAGCTAAATATGACAAAAGTATTAGTTATAGTGGTGCATATCGTTAAAATGATCTGCCATTCATAGTTACAAATTCAGTATCGATTGATAATTTATGTTGAATTCTTTAATTTGCGACGTGAGAATGTCCTGATATACTTGTTTTCTAACAGCTTGTTCATGTAGTTCATGTGTATGTAGTCGAGACCCTTGCCGTTTGAAATGGAAGCTACACCATGCTATATTCCTTTACTGTGATGTCAAACAACGTGAACGTTTTACTATTTTTTTACGTCCGGAAAAGACAGCCAGCGGGCAGTCACGAAGCATCTCTATCTCGGGGCAACTTGTTCACCAAATTAGTTAACAGAACGGAGTACGAATGTCTAGAGGATAACGACGTAATTCCTCCTGAATTTCCTGTTCGTGTGTGAAGAATCCTACCACGACAGGCTAATTCGTGTAGAGGTGATCCTCCTATCATACTGGCACGAGTATATACGTGGATCTTCCGTTCTTCAAAGCCATATGGTCTGGTTGACGTAACTGAGTATCTTCTCCCTAAACCCATAGTTCCAACCCGATGCCCTGGGAACGAGGTTGCCAATACCAGCCAGTTGTTGTTCCGTTCACCAAAATGCAGGACTACCACCTTCCAGAAATGGTACCTTGCCCGAGTTACAAGAGTTTGGAACAACTTAACTGTTGTGGTCCCTGCCGAGCGTATCGTATTCTACTGTACCCAAGGCCGTTTCCGAGTTTGATCGTATCCTTCATTGGATCCTGGCGCAGTTCATTTTGTGAGGCCTAGTGCAAGATAAACTACTTGTGTGCCGCTACTGCCTAGTTTGATGATAATGGAGGGGAGGGGGGTGCTTCCCCATAATAGACAATGAAGATGAAGATCAACCGGAGCGGATCATGCTGCTTCAGTGATGTATTGAGGTGATTTATTGATTTATTGTTAGAATATTTTAGATTCCAAGAAGTAAATTTTCGGGAATAAAATAAATAGGCAACCCATACTTTCAGTTTGGGAGCATTTGTTACAGGATTTTGATATCATGCGTTAGAAAGCAGGCGCAAATTTGTAATCTAAATAGTGGGGTGAGACAGCAAATAATTGAAATGGCAAATGCTTCATCAGACATTTTTTCTGTTCAGAGGTTCCTGTTGATGAAATCAAAGATCTCCTTACTCTCAACCATTGGGGTTCGTGTATGAAATCTAAAAGCGCAATAGACATACAATGCATCAACTTCTAAAGTGGATACTCAGACAATGTATGTCTGTCAAAATGAGTGCAAATTAAAGCAGACTCTTTTAATTTCTTTTCCCTAATATCATCCGAAGAGGATATTACGATGCTACTTCCGTAATTTATTGAGGTCAGTGTTGGAATTTTTAGATTCCAAGATATCAATTTTCGAGAATTTCGCCATTTTAGGCAACCAAACATCTTCGGTGTGGGTTATAATTTCGTTAGAAGGCAGACGCAAATATGTTATTTGAATTGTGAAGATAGCAAGTTTTAATTGAAATGGCGAGTGTTTCATCAGACAGTGTTCCTGTTGATGAACTCAAAGATCTCCTTACATGTTCGTTGTGTTCAAAGACATTAAATGAACCAAGGAGCTTGTCGTGCTTGCATAGTTTTTGTAAAGTGTGTTTAGGTGAGTATATATTTGCTTTGTTTCAATGAATGTACTCGTTGCATTAAGTGTATGTGTAATGTGGTCATATTTCACACAGTTGCTGCGTAAAATGCAGTGTAAATCAATGTGACAAAATTTTTAAATTTAAATTTTAAATTTTTAATTTTTTTTTAAATTTTTAAATTTTTTAAATTTAAAAATTCGGGAAACAATGAAAGCCCTCAAGAAGCCTGTGAGGTTGGATTTTTGTGTCTACTGTGGTAAATGAAGCCTTTCTGTATTCTGAGGAAAGTTTCATTAGTGTGAATTAATTTGGAGTTATGATGTATGTCCCTGTTTCTTGTTTTCTGCAATTGTGAATTGTCCTACAGTAGATGGCATGGTGCTGAGTGATATTTTGTGATTCATAATTATGCAATTAAATTGATAATGAACATCTGATATGAGCTCATTATACTATTAAATTATGGTAATATTAAATTAAAGAAGCCTAATGATATTTCCTTAAATTTTTATAGTACTAATCATGATGTGATATGTACAATAGATAGGTAAACTTGTTTACATATTTTGATACAATTTGCCTGCCAGCGATATAAAGTCGGAGCAGCGTCTGATTATGTCACAAAATGTTGGCCAGGGCCAATTTTTTTTTCATTTTGGGTAAACAAGGTTTACGCAGCTTTGCGGAATATCGAATAAAACACTGGCATATATATATATAATTATATGATTGAAACAGTAGTAGCAAAAGCCCCCATAACCTGTACTATACCGTACTACACTGTCAGTCTATACTCTACTAGAGTGAGTTACCTAGCATATCATTACCTAGCATTTGACATGTCACTGCTCAATATAATGTAATGATTTGCTGGAGTGTACATATCTTGCTTGTAATATAAAGTATGTTATAATATATAAATTTATAGCTAAAAAATTACATAGTTTAGGAAATTAGTACTCCACAAAGTGTAAGCTATGTATTGAAGAACTCAATTGCTTGATGATTGCTTTTGCATTTAACCAATATCAAAAATACTTCATTCTTTAGAATATTAGGAAGCCTGAACCCTTAAATTTCGAGACTTGTATTTTCACTCTCGACCATGACTTTTTACTATCCACCTCTACTTTCTCAGCCTTGTCATATGACCCTGGACATGTGATCATCAACTAGCAACCCTCCATCCTCGGCTTCTAAGTCTAACCCTCGACATTTGACAACAACCAGACTCTATATTAAATTAGTAGAATCATACTAGCATACTATTGCAAATGCTGTAATTTGATATTTGGCTACTGTACTCACTATCTATTGCTTGATAGATAGTGAGTAGCAAAACAATAATTTTTCTAGTGTATTTTTTTCAATTCAAAGACAACTTGTAATTCAAAGACAAGTTTTTTTTGGCAAAATAAGATAGTATGGCAATTTTTTTAGCAAATAAGAAAATTTAATTTCTGCCAGCAATATTAATTATTTCAAACATTAGCTATAATTATTTCCTAGCCTATGGCATTTGCATTGCAATTTTCATGTGAAATAGTGTTAAATAACGGGAGAATGTTAAGTTTGCCTCATCATAGCAGCCAGTCAGGACAACATTCAGTCCCATGCAGACAAAGTCAATCTAGGTATGATCTAGAGACTTGGCTAACGTCTTTGTTCTATCTTTTTGTTCGTGTTAATGCTGACTTGTAAACGGTGAAGACAATGAATTTTTGGTACAATGAAGCTATTGTTCAATAGAATTGCTTGGGCGAAGCACAGACTCAACTATCGAAATATTAGTAAGCAAAATTTCAAAAGATTTGTGCGCGGTGAAGCCAACTCAACATAAAATTTTAGTTCATTATAAACGCTTTGAAGTTTGCCAGGTTTCCAGACCATGTCTGCATGGACTACGATGTACACTAGAGAAACTAATCTCCTCCTTGCTTCCTAACATCTCCCCCCCAAGATAGCTACGTTGAAATGGCAAAAAAAATCTACAATATAAACAGCTATATATATTTTATGATCAAGTTCGAAGTTGTATTTTCTCATTGTTTAGAAAAGTATGTTGAACGTCTCCGTGGTTCTGACAAGAACATCGAAACGTTTCCATGCCCAACATGTCGCTCAGAGTTCACGCTCAAATCAAACCAAGATGTCGATGACTTGATGAGCAATCATTTCATCAGCAACATGCTGGAATTTAAGATGATGCAAGAAAAAGCGAAAGCGTCTCCTGAATGTGCACGTTGTGAAGATCCTGCTGTCACTCACTGCGCTTCATGTGAAATGTTTATGTGTAAGAAGTGCTCAGCATCACATGATAGCTGGCCTGCTAACAAAAATCATAGCATGTTTTCTGTAGAAGAACTGCGCAAGCCGGAAAGTCAAATAAAAATGAAAAGAAAGCTTTATTGCATGAAACACGCCGGAAAAATACTCGAATATTATTGCGAATCATGCAATGAACTTTGCTGCATAGATTGCGTGGTTCTAAACCACCAGAAACCAAACCATTCGTGTGTCGCAATTCATGAAGTCGCAAAGACGAGAAGAAATACATTGCAATCAAGTTGCACAACACTTGATGAGAAATTGTCTGAAGGAAAGGAAGCATTAAACCAGATTTGTGAAGTGATGAAGTCTCTTAAAGAAAATGCTCAAACGACCAAAGATCAAGTCAAAGAAAATAAAGAAAAGATCTTGAAGATTGTGAAAGAGAAACTTGATGAGAGAGAGAAGAACATAAATGAGGAAGTGGACAAGGTTTATAGTGAATTACACAGTAAACTGAGCAAACAACATGATGAAATTAAAGAATATCTTGATAAAGTCCAAGCTTCAGTACCATTGCCACGAAATCTTCTAAAGAGAGGAAGTATCGAAGAAATTCTTTCGTCGCAAAAATTGATTGATGAAAATATTGAGAAGTTGAGAAATGATCAATCTGAGGATCTGGTCGCAGTGAATGATGGTGTTATTCAGTATGTACCTGGTGACATTGCAAATATCAATGTTGATGAAGTTGTTGAAGAACTGGGATATATAGAAGGTATGTCAAATATATTCGAGTACATTTATATTACCGTCAGGAAAAGAGTTTTTTTAGGTTGTATTCTGTAAAATACGAGGGAGCTTTTAATGGACCATTGCAATAGAGGAATCACGTAGTCTAGGAGATTATATATTAGGAGATACTCACCATGCATTCAGTTTTCGAAATGCATATCTCAATGAGGAACAGCGTTGCCTACAGTGTATGTACTTTGAGATCATGGAGAAATACTGGCGAGATATGTTGTACGATATGAGAATCATGATTGGTAAACACGACTAAATAGAATTCACGGATTCGATATGAGTATTGTGAGTAAATGACGAGCCCTGGAGATGCGTTCTTCGGCACATGG
The DNA here is from genome assembly GCA_963855995.1 of Muricea muricata. Lineage (NCBI taxonomy): Eukaryota > Metazoa > Cnidaria > Anthozoa > Malacalcyonacea > Plexauridae > Muricea > Muricea muricata. The sequence goes on from OY979719.1 coordinate 12,646,420, forward strand.
AAATTTCGCCATTCGGAAGTTAATAATATAATTTAAAGGAAGCAAGACATTTCTGTCAAAAAATGGTCATACGTAAATCGGATGTTTTTGTCAATTGACGCGCGATCCATGATACTGCGCGATCCATGATAATATAGTTTTCTAACACATTTTTATAACAAAATACTGGATGAAAATCTTCAATCACTTACGTTAGCATGTAATGCTATGAAAGCTTAGAATCAGTACGATACATGTCAGTTCAATTGTGTAGGAAAAAATAGTACCTAGTGTTTAAATAACTGCTTTTTTTCATTGACCTGCGATATTAGCTACATTTTGGAAAACCCAGTAGAGAAAAAAAATTATTTTAGGTTTGTATTATATTTGATATTTATTTTAATAAAATAATATACATTTGATTTTTCAACATGTAAATGCTGATTTTTATAAATTCACACAATGACAACAGTAACAACATGGTATTGGAAGCTTTTGCCCTCTTGAATAGGTAGCTTTATTTACGATCACCAGTTCATAAATGGGTTGAAATAGGGAGATTTTGGAAGCCAAACCATGGTTTCTTTCACAAATCCAATCTTTCGCTCTAAGAAGTGACGTTCTTGTCCTCGCAGCCATTAAGGGACGGGGATGGTGCTTTACACAAAATGCTTCAGATGTTCTACTTCAGGTGAAATATGGCAGATTGCTCCTCTGGTTGTAATGAGGTCAGTGGCTATATGTAGAATCAAAATGGAACAAACTCATGTGAGCGAAATCAGTGTATTCTTTGGAACATTAATTTACTTTAAATTAAACTAACAGGAAACAGGTTCATTGTCTTTATTCCTGAATTAAGGAATTTTCTAGGCCTTGTTGAGTAGTGTGCTTTGTCTTTAAAATTATCTTAGATACTGATGTAAGTGTTGCTACTCGGAGTGTATATCCACACCGGGCAAGCTTGAAAAATATGCCTGGCCACGGTGGGATTCCCACGGTGGGATCCCACCGTGGCCAGGCATATTTTTCAAGCTTGCCCGGTGTGGATATACACTCAGAGTAGCAACACTCTGAGTACATAACATCATTATATAGAAAAAAAGAGTATCTTAGATACTTCTTACACTGCGCCTATCTGTTTGATACCTTGCAGATTTAGTGGGAAAAGAGACAATTATTATAGCGCTTTCACGTGTTGTAACGTTTTTGGAAAATTTAATACATTGCCTTGGAATTTGCACATTATGCTAGTCCTCTCGCGCGCATTTCACTAGATGACGTCACAGGAAAGTGAAGACTTGCATAAAGATTAGAGACTAGTCTAGGGAAAGGCGTGTATTGTGAAGAATCCGGGGGCATGCTTTTTACAGGACACATTAATCGTATTAATTTCAATGTCATACCAGTGTCCCATGTTATTTCAAACATGTTGCCATAATATAGCCATGCCTAGCGAGTTAAACCTTAGAGAGAACTGAAGACAACGTACAATTTCTTCTTTAGGTGATTTGTCCGCTCCTGGTAAATTAAAGAAGTCCTCCAGTATTTTGAGAGGAGAAATTTCTTTGATAAAACAACTGAAGAAATGGTTGGGAGAGAAGTGTAAATGGAATCTTTGTTACCGGGCGTCTAGAGATGGCTGGCGTTCCCAAGATTTTCACAGTCGCTGTGACAATAAAGGACCGACAGTAGTTTTGGTTAAAGCCAATGATTGTATCTTTGGTGGATACACGGACCAAAACTGGCAATCAGGTAACGATGATAACTGAAGATTCACACATTGCTTTATTCCAATCTAGTGTTTTTTTTATATATTTGAAACTTTGTTTGAAATGCAAGACCGCGAATGATTCAAACACGGTTCCTATAGTAAAAACTGTTTTTAGAAATCGTGCAGTTTCAAGAATCTCATTTTAGCACACAAATCCTGGTTCCAATTAAGGGTGTTTTTACTGGCAAAATGCGAAGAACCTGGCTAAAATTGGGATCAGAGGCGTACGAACGACCTAAACGTTAGGGGGGGGGGGGGTGAACATAGGAGCGATGAAGCCGCGAGCTTTGCAAAGTGTCCGAGAGTATTTTTTCATGAGAAAAGGAAAAAAAGCGCCAACAAAGAGTCATATGACAATATACACACGTAAAAACGCACAAGTTGCTACAGACCTGCAAACAAGTTGTAACAAGTCTGTTCACAAGTTGTTCACAAGATGTATTCGCACTGCTTGTTCCGAATTTGTTGGAACAAGTTTGGAACAAGCTGTTGACAAATTGTAACAAGCTTGATGGGACTATCAGACCTGTTACAAGATTGTTCCAGCAAGAATGATACAGTCATGATATAACAATATTGTTACAGCCTTGTGTTGTCAATCTTGTAACAAACTTGTTACAACAAGATTGTATCAGAGTTGTTAGAACAACCTTGTAACAAGTCTGATATTTTCGTCAAGCTTGTTACAAGTTGTCAACAAGTTTGGAACAGCTTGTTGACAACTTTGGAACAAGCAGTGCGAACACATCTTGTTGACGGCTTGTCTGCAGACTTGTTACAAGTTGTGAGATTTTTACGTGTGTAATTAGAACCAATCTAGCATTTTGACACATTACCTGACACACTGTATTCACGTGATTAAAATCAGGCCACATGCAGGGGGGGGGGCTTTTTGCGGACTTTGCGCATTTTAAAAGAATACACTCATGTGGATCCTACGTCACTGGGGATGGTATCATAAATATGAAGAGTGAGCGCAGCGAACAAGAGACGTTTTGTGATATCGTCCCAAAAGCGATAAAACTGTTATAGGTTCGAATACAGAAATACTCGACGTGCTTTTATGTCTTGTTAGTGTCAGAATATCTGATTATAATATATTATCAAAATTAGTAAGTCAATATTGGTCAAAATAAACACAAAACTTCGATTAATTTTGAATAGGCATTTTCCAATAGGCAACAAGTTACACAAAATTTTCAGGTACAGTTGCATGAGTAACGTTAAGTCAATTATCACAAGCCACAACACACGCATAATTATGAATCTAGTTTTTTATATCTCTGAGGATGGTTCTGAAATAGAATTGAACCGCTGCGCGTCCTCAAAGACAAGCGTTAAGTCGTCACAAAAATATTTTGTGAGAACTCCAGGTCAGCTTGTTATTAACAATCACCCCCAAGTTCTTGTTAAGGGAACTAAAGCTACAATCATGGACTAATTAGTTTGGGAGAAACTAGAACACAGTTGTTCTATATGAGAAGTAGAAATTAACGTTAAAGATATCGCTATATTTTCTCCGGTGGGGAAAGGGGGAGGGATGGTGTGGGTAAGGGGGAGGGATGGTGTGGGTAAGGGGGAAGGAAAGGGTAAAATTTAAATCAATGCGCGATCAGAGTTTGGAGTTCAGTCACATATTTTTTATTTTTAATCCAATCACGCGCATAGATTTCCATGACTGTCCCAGGGAATTATTCCATGATTGTCTGAGGACATTCATGATTGTTGTAAGGACATTTTCTTGTGAAACATTAGTCCTGGGCCCAATGACCATCCCTAAAAGCACCATCTCTGAACCATATTAGCACCTCAGATAAGCAAAAACGTTTATGGATAGATAGCACTATGGCGAAAGCGTCATATTTGGGTATGTCCAGTTTCGGACGTTTCGTCCCGGATTCGGGTTCGGGTAGTGTTCCCATGTTGACCGCCATGGTCAACTTACCCTAAAACAGAAACCTATCGAATGCACCATCGCTAAGAGTTATCTGACAGAATCCATGATACATCAAGCCACAGCGACCACTTCAGATAAACGACACTTTGACACATAAGTGGGATTATTATACATTGCAGTTGCTTTATGCGCTGTGATTGGTCAATTGCATGCAGATAAATGCGACTATCACGCAATCTGCAAATAACTCTGCATGTTGAGCCTACGGTATTCGTTGGCATCAATGGTTGGCATGGCAACAACATTTTTTTCTCGATATTTTCTGTTTCATGTTATGGCATCCCGCCGAAGACGAAATTCGTCAATTGCTTGAGGAAAAAGACTCCAAAAACACATGCAAAAAGAACATACAAACAACAAGTAAGTGTTTCATGAATATTTGTTGGAAAAGGGGATTGCAGAACCAACAAAGAAAAGCGAAATTGCTCGAGTTTTAAAAAGGTTTTAGAAAGAGAAATATACTCTTTTGTTACCATGTTTATTTTCGCCGCTTACAATGTATAATAAAACAATTATCGGATTCGGTTTTTGTGATATGCGGAATTATCAATGTCTCGGTAAGAGTTATCTGCCTCGCCTTCGGCTCGGCTGATAACTCTTACCTCGGCGTTGATAATTCCGCATATCACAAAAACCTCATCCAATGATTGTTTACTAACAGAAAATAACTTGAAATCCCCACACGCCAAACACAAAGCATCGTTTCGCAGCATTATGTACTGAACAAAGTAAATATATCTGGGATCAAAAGCTAAGAATACCTGAAATATGGATACTAAACTGTTGTACCTTGGGGATACGACAAATTCGGATGTGATCGCTTAGTGCCTTGGGATGGTTCTTCACGTGGAGGAAGTGCCTTGTTGGCGTGTCGTAGTTGTTTACGTTGCAGCCCTGTTTGCTTGTCTCAAAGTAATAACTTAATAACGGTCTCGAACAACAGTGGTAAAGTACTAGTCGTAGTGATTTATCGACCGAAAGCCAATACTACTTGGATCCACAATTTTACTGACTTGTCAAAACACTTAAAACAAAATCGTTGTGCTTGGAGACTTTAACCTGCTAAACATGACCTAGCTGGCTTGATGGATCAGGCTTCTGTGACCCTGATGATTCAACGATATTCAATTTTTTGTCAATGCTTGTCTGAAAACAACTTTTTTCAACTGATTGACTCTCCTAATCGCAAGGACACTTGTTAGACTTGTTGCTTAACAACATTGTTGACCGTGTTAACAACATCGCAGTAACAAGTAGGGATGAAGTTGCTGTGCCGTCTGACCATGATGTAATTACATTTGATCTGAACATTTCTTCTTGTATTTCCAACGACAACAGACAAATGAAATGCAACGTCAAGAGGGCTGATTTTGCAGTACTACTATTATCTGAGGTTCTAATATGGTTCAGAGATGGTGCTTTTAGGGATGGTCATTGGGTCTAGGACTAATGTTTCACAAGAAAATCTCCTTACAACAATCATGAAATCCTTCCAATTAACTCAGCTCAGACATAATGGTATGGAAAATATTTTGATCACGTTGTAACCAGGTTTCAAGTAGATTGTAGCTGTTTAACCATGCATAAGATAAAACCTGAACTTTGTCCAAATCCGGCACCATTGTATATTCCATGTCGGTTGTTAGCAATTCGGCCCCGTTATATTTCCATCCAAGCCAATTCGACTACAGTAATAAAAAATTTAACCATTTATCAAGGATATGAAAAGAAAACATAATTAAAATATGTAAAACGCAGCATTTTACCACCCTTACAACATGATTAAGCTACAAAGTGATTAAAATATTTTCGATACGATTATGTCTGAGCTGAGTTGCATACAGGTCCTAGACTACAAATGCTAGTAGCCCATCTACATCTATAACTCTGTTTGCTGATGACGCCAAATGTTAGAGAGTTGTTCGCAATGCGGTAGACTGTTTGTCCTTTAAACATGACTTATGTTAAGTGTATGATTATTGATCTTAGTGGTTAGAAACTATACGTGGTTTCCTCTAGTTCCATTTATAATAATAAGTGCGGTAAAATCTGTAATGTGATTCGCTAATGAGCGTGCATTTGTCACACCATAAAGCACGCTGCTAGTTTTTCGAGATTTCAGACTCGTAAAAAACGAGTCAGTTGAACGGAATTTGACGAAGTTAGGAAAATAAAAGACAGAGAAGCAAAAACTAAAACTTTTTCTTTTTTAAATACTTCTGCTGAATAGAAATTCACATGAAAAACTCTATAATTACGAATTCAAAAATTTTATTACGACATTTCACATTTGTATGCAAATAAAATTAAAAATCTGACTTCGAAGAGCACATACGACGTTTTGAATTTTATATTTAAGAGTAATAGACAAAATAAGAAGCCAATTTTCTTAACAGTACCTAAAAGTAACTCGGTTGCCAAACGGTGGAAACGTTTTTAAATTTAGAGGTCGTCGAATTGCCAAAATTAACAGCGATAAGGCTTGTTTACCGTAGATTTATTATATTTGTATGTTTTTAATTCTCTATTTTTTCTATTTTAATTTAATCAACCATTAAAAACCCAGAAAAGCGGTTGCCTTGACCGTTTTCACTGGCATTGCCTTAAGCCCCTTTTACACGATCAAATTTTCTTTGACCAATTACATGTGTCAAATTTTTTTGACCGCTTAAATTAGGAACTTGCAACAAATTTGTCAAAAATTTCCAATTTACACTGTTAAAATAACATTTGGCACGTGAAATTTGTCAACGAAAATTTGGCCGTGTAAAAGGGGCCTTATGCCGCGCCATTATTGTTCTCTGTTACTTTAAAATTTTTCTTGTTGTTGCTAGGCCACAACATAGCAATTCGATTTGGATTTACATTTTAGGAGAGTTTGATTATTGATATCTTCAAAAAATAGTTAATGAATGATGTCTGTATCATATTATAAAAGAAACAGAAAAACTCGTCTTGTGCATTTATGGTGTGATAATGTTCTTCGGAAAGGTTGGGAAAATACTCGAGAAGCGTGTAAAGCCTCGTGTTTTATTTATTTATTTATTTATTGATTGATTGATTTGTCACAATATCGCTACACAACTTTAACACTAAAATGGACAGCGTACATGCAAACAACAAACAGGTGTGACTGGGGAAAGAAACAGGATATGCATCCCTATTGATATCTGACCCCAATAATAGTATAATGCACATGCAGTTTGTTGACGACCGGTCCCAGTGCCATGTTCACGAAGGAAATGGATAAGAATGGAATAAGTCAATCATAATTTCTTCCAATTTACAAGCCCATCCTTAATCATATTAACATTTTGTGAACTTAAGTGGCCAAAGGATCGAGAGTGCAACAGACAGCACAGTATACTAAATACATTACAAATACAACATCTATATATAAATATATAAAGCCTTAATTACAACCAGGAGGGCTGTAAGAAGGTAATTTTGATTCGTAATATTTACGAAGACTAGTTCTAAATGAGTTCAGCCTGTTACAAGTTTTCAGGTCAGATGGAATACTGTTCCACAGACTGGCAGACCTAATAAAGAATGAATTTCTGAAGTATTGTTGTTAATGTTTTGTTAAAAAATTGAAGTTATTTTCATCATAATTACGCGATTTATAGCCTGGTTCGTATGTGCACAAATAGTTATTAATATCCATAGGAATGAGTCCAGTTTTAGCTTTAAACACTAGCAGCAGATCCGAGATCTCTCTGCGGAATTCTAGTGGAAGGAGGTTCGTTGCAATCAATCTTTCGGTATACGACATATCCTTAGAGTAGTTTAGAATAAATTTTGTTGCTCTTCGCTGAATGTTCTCGATTAGTGAACAATGTTTGACCGTGTTCGGTGACCATACAGCGCTTGCATACAGCGTTTTACATACTTCCCTCGTATTCTCCCAACAATTCCCACGTTCGAGCTCTTGTAATGCTGGCGAACTCAAAAGTTTCCTGGTACCTGATTGTTGAATGAGGAACATCATTTCTGACGTTATATGCATGTGCGTCATTTTGACAATAAAGAAATGCTAAAACGTCAAAGAGACTCCTGCTAATTTTACGTTGCTCAGGGCAACGAACAACAGTGTATTGTTATTAACCGTGATGAATACATTTTATTTTATTTATTTTATTTTAAGGCAATTGTATTTTTTTTATTTTAAGGCAATTGTATTTTATTTTAAGGCAATTGTTATAAGCATTCCAACACTTCATTCCTATTCTCCCTCCGAAACAAGGACGGCCTTGCTCCATTTATTGCCAACATCAAGCAAGGTAGGGAGCAGTATGCAATCCGCTGCCGCTCTGATTATGGACCAATCTTTGGTGGAGGTCATGATCTGTACATTTGTAACAATCATCAAGTTAGTCAATCATCCAGCAATTTTGGACATACATATCAACTCCCCAGTGATTATGTCTATGGCAGTGAACAAGCAAAGAACCTTCTTGCTGGTCAGCACCAATTCTTAACCACAGAAATTGAAGTCTTCAACTGAAATCTGACTTTGTTAGCTTGCATTAACGAAAAATAGCATTACATTGATAGCAGCCGGTCTTAGACGTCAACGATTGAAACAGTTCATGATGTATAGATTTGGATCATGTCCGTCTCTAGTGGTGTAGCCAGCACGATAATTTGTGGCCCATATTCATATATTTGTGTTTTTAATCTTAAAAATTGACTGGATATGTGACTATGGCTCTATGGGCCCCCTAGTTATCGAGCCGGTTGCGCCAAACTCCGTCTCTCTGGGTCCGAAAAGACGAAAAAGCGGCACGCAAGGTCGAAGATTAGGAGAAGAGACGGACCTAGTTCTCCTGCAGTGTTTCGCGTCATATTTATTTTTTTGGCGGGGAATACTAATAGCCACGGGTTGGTTGTATAAAAAAAGTGATTAAAGTTAAGAATGATTAGTGGAAACGTCAACTAACGGCTCCAGATGTTATTTTTATGGTTTTGTCAAGCTAAACTAGAGCAAACACAAAATCGAAGAAAGGCGAAAGACAGCGAGCTACAATCCTGGACAAAAATAGTGGCAAAAACAGATTTGTAACACAGAACAACACATTTGTGTACTTTCTTCGCAATTTTGGCCCCCACTCCCTAGTATCAAAGTTGCTTCTAGTCATGGAACTTGAAATCGATATACCAACATTGATAATGGGGGCACGGGGCGAATTAGATAGGGTTTTAGAGCTTTTTTCACTTTTGCCAATAATTTTTGTCCAGGATTGTAGACATTAATAATATTGTTATTTCTGTTTTATTGTAATTAGCATAAATTATTACAATATAGTGATAGCAAGGTATGACGTGTATTACCATAGTGTATTACCGAACGAAAAAACAGGTCTGTGAATTTGGTGCGCTTGCAGCTTTCCTGCATAACTTCGATCGGCCGTTATTATAGAAAGACAGACTTGATTCAAGTCTACCTGTTACTGGGTTTGTTCAGGTGAGTGTGAGTTAAATTCAAACACGTTTAAAGGACTTTGAAGGTCATATCAGGAAATTCAGGGACTTGTTAAATAATTCTCTGAGGTCAGCTTCAATGCATTTGAAACATATTTTGAAGTGATGAACATTTATGTTCAGTGACAATAAATATCCAGCAGCAAGACGATTTCAAGGACCTTCCAGCACTTCTTTATTGATTTTTTGTTTCCAAATTCAAGGACATTTAAGTTTCGTACAAGCCCTGCTGTTATATTGCAAAGCTATTTCATGACGTTAAAATTTTTTATGTCCACTGGCGCCGATTCAATTTATGATATCCTATCAAGTTTTTCTAGAAAATAACATTTTTCTCCGAGAAAATCGAACAACGCAATGCCCCTTCTCCCCCTTCTCAATGTTTTTCATTGTATTTTTCCCCTGACATTGTGAGCAACCAGTTTTCGTTCTGTTCAATGTTGATTAGAGGGGGGATTTCTCTGACGAAGTTACAAGAAGACTCATACAAATTGACATCAGCGCGTGCTGTCCACAGTAATTTTTGCCAGAATTGTAGTTAAGTTTTTGAAACAAACATGACTTTACACTTACCGTGACTCTTACTAATTTAGTTAATTCACTGACTTGGATCGCAGTGTCTAAATCTTGATTTTGAGCCCTTGACAACACAGCGTGACAATTGATAAACCGCTGACAAAAACTCATAAAGAGCGAGACTTGAAAAATCACTCGATCCGAACGTTGTATGCCAATAAAATTATTGTATCCAATAAATTATTGGGATTGTTAGGGTTAGGGTTAGGGTTGGGGTTTGGGTCAGGGTTCATTTTATATGCATGAAATAACAATTCCAATAAGTTGTTAGAATTGTTAAACATTGTCACCAATAATCTTATTGGATTACAACGTGCGGATCGGCTGGAAAAATCTGCAACGCCGCAATTCCTTGTTGGGCAGGGTTGGTAACTTGGCTTTTTTGTCGTGTTATAGGTTCTTTCACCACTTGAGACGATAATCAAAAGAGAAAATCAACGTTTTAAGCGAGGTTCCTAAATGAAGGCCCACAATGCTAACGTCACTCGAAGCCAAGCCTTGACTCAAAACACCGATTTTCAATTTATCGTTTCAGGTAGTGAAATGATTATAATTAATCTCAGTTTGCTCTCACAGCTGCCAAAATTGTTTTAGCCTTGATCATTATATCAGAAAAGAATAGAAGTGCAAAGGAGCAAAGAGGACAGAGTAGTATAATAGTTGGAAAGAAAAAAAAATAATTGTAGACAAGAGAAGCTAAACATGATGGTGATTGTTGGATTGCTTAAAATTAAATCTCAACAGGTTGACCCATTTAGCCAACCTTTTACTGACCTAATTAAATTTAGTTTACCCAGTCAAATCTTGTCTTCGGTGCCCGCGCTTGCCGAAGTCGGCTATTTTGCGAGCTGCGAGTTGCGAGCTGCAAGTGCGAGCTGCAAGTTGCGAGTCGCTGGATAGCATCGGAAACCGTCGAACAGTACAGAGTTCGAACGACTTCGCTTTGAATGATGGTTTAAAAGTACGCGTAAATTAAAGATGGACGACGTCGAAGCCGAAGGTATTTTTTTATTATACATAAGTATTTTATTTAAATCAAGTTAAGTTCTCTGTAGCTGAATTTGTTTTAACACAATCGTGATTTCAAAAGGAATGGTTATGAGCCTATTACGGTTAAACAATTTCCTCCTCTGTAGGCCTTTTCGTGCAGGTGATTCGCAAACGAGAACAATTTATGGGCGTAAAATTTAAGATTTGAGGAAGTTTAACCGTGCTCTCACCCGTCTTGCAAACTGGATCCAGCACTTGATTCAGCACTTAATTTCTAGTGTTTTGTTATGTTACTGTAATTTCTTGAAATGACAATTGGCAGTATGATTTAAAGATAAGGGACTGTTCATTATTTATACCTCAGGGGGGCACCGAAGAGAAATTAAAAAAAGTGTATATAAAAAAATGACCCAACCACTCTGGGTGTTCAAATTTTTTTTACCCAACCTCTAATAGAAATCCAAGATTTTAAGCTGCCTTTGTAAACTTAACTTGAAATGACTGTTTTATTTGTTTTTGTCATTGCGTTTTTCATGTATATGTTATTAACTGCGTTCGTTTATTAGCTATTATTATTCATTGTAGTATGTTCTCGTATTCTCATTGGTCTTTTTTTTTTCAGCCAACCTTTTAGAGGTTTCAAAAATCAGTTACCCACCCAATTTCTCTTCGGTGCCCCCCTGAGGTATAAATAATGAACGGTCCCTAACGCTTGTTTCGAGCTCTCGTTGAACTTTGTTAAATTGTTGAGACGTAAAGAAGCGTTTTGCGTTCATATCATATGAGAATGATTTTAAGAGGAATTTAGCAGTTGTAAAGTACTATAAATATTACGTATCTCACCGATATCATGTAAAAACGCCAGCAATATCGCTTGATGCTCAACACCAACAAACGTTTGCGGTCCTCCCAAAAAGCGCATACTGCATGTTATCGGTAAATTAAGGTGCCTTTTGAAAACGATTTGCCTTGCTCGCCCTTTTATCATTCTGACGTCCCTGATTAAGAATTAGTTCATACTAATTCATTCTCATTGTTCAAGAAAATAAAATGAATGAAGTTACAGTAGCCTCTGCATATGCCCGTAATGATTTTTGATACTTTTTAAGAGTCATTTAATTCAAAAAAGAAATCGATGAACTTATTTTTTATCTCATCAGCAAATATGTGCATACCAGCTAAGGGCAGAGTAATTTCATTGAAAATACATTGCAGCTATAGTATTATTTCATTTTGAAATCTTCTGTGGTCTATAATTTCTCCCATTCTAAAAAAATCGTGCAAAGGTAAGTTAGTTATCAGAAATTAACAAGATACTCCGCCGCTTACAACTCGCAACTCGCAACTTGCAACTCGCAACTTGCAACTCGTACTTTAGTTAATCTCGCGCTTGCCATAATTAATGACGACCGATCTCTAGTGTGTTGAGGATGGGCCTTTTAATATCAGAAAGGCCCCTGCGTCGAGGATCGAGATTTTCAAACACCCCTAGAGAAAACTGAACATTTATATACCTCTACAAAATTCTGTGCTTTAAATTTTTACACGCCTAAACAGTTGAGGCCTTCGTATTTTATATGTCCAAGAATTCCAGCTTAAAATGTCACAATCACCGAAGGATTCTGCTTGAAATTTTGCCAACCCGAAAAATTTCCAGCCTCAAATTTTCATGACCCTAAAGAAATACGAAGTTCTCGACCAGTGGGTTTCAGATATTAAATACAAGAGTGCAATAAACAATGCATCAACTTCTAAAAGTGGATACAATACATGTGTGCGAGCGAAAATGAGTGCAAATTAATAAAGTAGGTTCTTTTCCTTATCATTCGAAGAGGATATTATGTTACTTCAGTCATTTATTCAGGTCAGTGTTGGAAATTTTTTAGCTTCCAAGTTCCAAGATGACAATTTCCGGGAATTTCGCCATTTTATACTTTATGGGCAACCAGACACTTTCATTTTGGGTAGTTCTATAATTTCGTTAGAAAGTAGACGCAAACTTGTAATTTACATTGTGAAGTTAACAAGTTTTAAATAAAATGGCGCGTGTTTCAGACAGTGCTCCTGTTGATGAACTCAAAGATCTCCTTGCATGTTCGTTGTGTTCAAAGACATTAAATGAACCAAGGAGCTTGTCGTGCTTGCATAGTTTTTGTAAAGTGTGTTTAGGTGAGTATATTCGCCTTGTTTCAATGAATGTATTGTTGCATTACTTGTATATGTGGATGTGGTCATATTTCACACAGTTGCTGCGTAAAATGCAGTGTAAATCAATGTTACAAAATGTAAATTCTGGAAACAATTAAGGCCCTCAAGAAGCCAGTGAGATTGGATTTTTGTGTCTACTGAGGTAAATAAAGCCTTTCTAAATTCCCAGGAAAGTTTCATTCGTGTGAGTTAATTGGGAGATATGATATATGTCTTGACTGCTTCTGTTGTGCAATTGTGAATTGTCCCAGATTACAAGGTACTGACATATATTTAATGATTCATTATTGGATTAAATAAGTTAATTATAATTAATAAAATAAATAATGAACTATGAACATCTGATATGAGCTCACTATATTTTCACCACATCATTTGGTAAAATGAAATTAAGGAAGCTAAATTATATATAATCCCTCAATTTTTTATAGTGCTAATAATTGTGATGTACAATAGATACTGTAGGTAAACTTGTTTACATATTTTGATACAATTTGCATGTCAGCAATATAAAGTTGGAGCAACGTCAAAGTAAAATATAACAGAGTAAAAAATGATGTTTGTGCATTGCTGGCAGGCCAATTTTTTCATTTTATTGAAACAAGATTTACCCAATGAAGAATATATTGAATAAAATATATGGTTGCAGAAACAATTGTAGTACCACCTGTAACTAGGTACCACCTGTGACTAGTACCATCAGTTAGTCTGTACTCTATTAACATAACTTAATCACAAATATCACTCATTAACTAGCATTTTGACACATCCCTGCTCACTGTAATGTAATGATAAGTTCTTCTGTTTGCTGGAGTGGACAGTATCTTGCTTGACTGTACAGCTTTAAAATATGTCATAAACAATTTATATATGAAAAATTACATTTGAACTAGGTATGTGTAAGCTATGTATTGAAGATTGCTACAATTTAGAAACTTAAAATTGAAAGATTTATAAAGTACCTTATAGGAAAGAGTCTGGGTTCTTGTCAAGGTTGAGTGGTTGAGGGTTACAAGTCGAGAGTCACAAGTCAAGGGTCAAATATATGTGTCAAAGCTCAAAATTTAACTGTATGCAGTTCTTGTTGTTCTAACAAATGAAGCATTCTTTTTTCAGACAAAAATCACTTTTTAACCAGGTGTTACAAAACTCAATTCAGTCAATTGCTTTTGTGTTTTGCCAATAATGACTATAAAAAATACTTCATTCTTCAGAATGATAAGAACCCTGGAGAACCTTAAATTTTAAGCATTCGATTTTCACTCTCGACCATGACTTTTTACTGTCAGCGTCTATTTTCTCACCCTCGACATATGACCCTTGACATGTGACCCTCAACTTGCAACCCTCCAACATTGGCTTTTAAGTCTAACCCTCGACATATGACAAAACCCTGGATGCTATATTCAATGGCTATTGGATTCTGTCATTTAAATGCACATGAAGGTGAAGAAATGTCATTTATTTGGCAGAGAAGCTGTGAGGCTTTGTAATGGTGGGAATTCTGCCTAATCTATATTGAAGCAGACAAAATACAATGCACTGCTTCAAAAGTTGATGAAACTTTGTTGGATAATTCTTTAGCCATTTTTCATGATAGAAAAGTACAAATTAAACAAGATGATAATTTGACAAGCAAGATGGCAATATGGCTGAAGTTTTGTTTTTCTGGGTTGAGGGTGGGGAGGTGTATAGTATTGAATAATTAGAGCATAGTTTTTCGTACTAAGTGATTGTTTTAGCAAATAAGAAAATTTAATTTCTGCCAGGAACTTTAGTTATTTCAAACATTAGCTGCTGAGCATTTTCATGGCAATTTTCATGTGAAATAATGAAATACCGGAAGAATGTCAAGTTTGCCAATCAGCTATGCAGAAGCTAGTCAGGATATGTTCAATCCGATGCAGACTAGAGAAATAAATTTACATTATATAGTTCGCAGACTGTTTTCTTTCCTCCCCACCTAGCTTTCTAACATCTCCCCCAAAGACAGGACATACTAGGCAAAAACATCTAGGATATAAACATCTATTTATATTTTATGCACAAGTTCGAAGTTGTATTTTCTCATTGTTTAGAAAAGTATGTTGAACGTCTCCATGGTTCTGACAAGAACATCAAAACATTTCCATGCCCGACATGTCGCTCAGAGATTACGCTCAAATCAAACCAAGATGTTGCTTGTTTGGCAAGTAATCATTTCATCAAGAGTATGTTGGAAATTATAGCGCTTCAAGAAAAGGCGAAAGCGACTCCTAAGTGTTCACATTGCAAGGATCCTGCTATTAATCACTGTGGATCCTGCGAAATGTTTATGTGTGAAAAATGTTCAGATTCGCATAATATCTGGCCAGGCAACAAAAATCATAATGTTTTATCTGTGGAGGAACTGAGCAAACCTGACGTTCAAATGAAAATGAAAAGAAAACTTTATTGCACGAAACACACCGACAAAATACTGGAATGTTACTGTGAGACATGCAAAGAACTTTGCTGCATAAACTGCGTGGTTCTAAGTCACCAGAAACCAAACCACTCGTGTGTCGCAATTGATGAAGTCGCAAAGACGAGAAGAAATACATTGCAATCAAGTTGCACAACACTTGATGAGAAATTGTCTGAAGGAAAGGAAGCATTAAATCAGATTTGTGAAGTGATGAAGTCTCTTAAAGAAAATGCTCAAACGACCAAAGATCAAGTCAAAGAAAATAAGGAGAAGATCTTGAAGATTGTGAAAGAGAAACTTGATGAGAGAGAAAAGAACATGAATGAGGAAGTGGACAAGGTTTATGGTGAATTACAGAGTGAATTGAGCAAACAACATGATAAAATTAAAGAATATCTTGATAAAGTCCAAGCTTCAGTACCCTTGCCACGAAATCTTCTAAAGAGAGAAAGTATCGAAGAAATTCTTTCATCACAAAATTTGATTGATGAAAACATTGAGAAGTTGAGAAATGATCAACCTGAGGATCTGGTCGCAGTGAATGATAGTTATCCTGTATGTACCTGGTGACATTGCAAATATCAATGTTAATGAAGTTGTTGAAGAACTGGGATGTATAGAAGGTATGTCAAATATAGTGTATATTTATTACAGTCAGGGAAATAGTTTTTTGCGTTGGTATTCTGTGAAATATGGTAGAGCTTTTAATACGGGCCATTACAATAAAGGAATCCCGTTGTTCAGGAGTTTTTTTTAATTGGGTAAGTCATATCATTTTACCAATCGTTTTCGAAATGAATATGTGATTTGAGAATTTTTCAGCCAAACGTTGTTTGTATGAACTACGAGATTATGGGAAAAATGCTGGTGTAATATTTTATGAGATATTAGAAGCGTAATTGGCAAACACATTCAGCTAAATGAAGCTATAGGATTCACTCATTCACAGATTCGATAATTCGGGGGACTCGCCTTAAAATAATGGTATACTGTTCCAGAGATAAGTTCTTTCAGCACACAATCATGTAATTTCGCCATTCGAAAGTTAAATAAATAAAGCGATGCTATACGTCCGGCAAAGTCCTTCGGCCCCTGGTTTTTAACAAAAAATTGTTTACGAGATAGCGAGAAAAAGAAAATACTGGTCATGCGGTCATACGTGAATCGTATGTTTTTGAGTGAAACTTGGATAGAACACTGCCATCCTTGACAATATAGTTTATAAACACATTTTTATGAAAATGGCTAAATTAACAAAGCAATTACAACTAATGCAACTTGAACGAAGTTTAATCTACTAATGTTTATGAAAAAATTAAGATAGACTAGTATAGTTTTTTTTAAATTTGCCCGCGACATTAATAACACCAAATGCGATGCAAAACATAATATAAAAGAATTATTGTTTAAGATATTTTTATAGATATTCATTCCATGTACATTGTTGAACATGTAAACGCAGATGTCCAAAATTCATACAATGTTAACTGTAGCAAAAATCGTCTAGCAAAACACAAATATAACAAAAAGATATTTCCAGTTATAACTGTATTGGTATGGCGTCATATTACCGCCAGTAATCACGTACCTCATACTTTCGATATTGAAGTAATGTCCAACAATGAACATGCTGATTATTAAACTGAAGATTGAACATTTGTATATAATTCGGACATTGAAGTGAAATCTGACATTGAACATCTATACAATTTTGACATTTAAGAAAAATGGCATTGAATATGCATTGTCTTCCCTCGTGCTTCTGAGCATGCGTAATGGTTAACATAGAGGAGTAGGGGAAGTAACTGAATGCAATATACTACGCAACATTAAAGACATTAACTAACAGTAAAGACATCAATCCTAGAATAGGGAGTTTATTTTCGATAACTTCAGTCCTCCAGGTAAACGAAAGGTGCTAATGAGGACGTTTACAATAAACCCCCCTCCCCCCACACCAAATGATAAACCTACTAGAAGGTTGTTGGCGCATTATGGTCGCAGGACAATTATGCCCGTTCCTGGCCCGGCATACATCCACCCGTTTGTTGAAGAATCAGGGGCATGCATGCTTTGAAATCTTGAAATTAATAGTGACTCATAAATGATATTTCGTGCCACGTAAGCAACCATTCATAGCACATATCAATTATATTGATTCGGTGGTCGTACCTAGCAACATATTAGAGAGACTAAAGACAACGTACAATTTATTCTGTAGGTGGTTTGTCTGGTCCTGGCAAATTAAAGAGGTCCTCCAGTATTTTGAGAGGAGAAATTTCCTTCATAAGACAACTGAAGAAATGGTTGGGAGAGAAGTGTAAATGGAATCTTTGTTACCGGGCGTCAAGAGATGGCTGGAGTTCCCAAGATTTTCACAGTCACTGTGACAATAAAGGACCGAACGTAGTTTTGGTTAAAGCAAATGATTGTATCTTTGGTGGATACACGGACCAAAACTGGGGAGGTATGTGAAATAAGATTTATATATCGGCAAATACATTAAGAAAACACAGATAATAATTAAGATTAGCCTGGCGAAATGATATATCTACTGTAACGTGGCTCGAATCTTTGGTGGATAGACGGACGAATACTGGGAATCAGGCCTGAATCTAACCATAAGCATTTTAATCTTAGCCTTTCCCTTGTAAAGTCAGGGTTTCTTATCTCGTTTCATATATGATAGTCGAACTTTGCGAGCCGTTGCGGGCGACATATTAGAGTCGCAAGACTCGCAGTTTGCGAGTAGTGAGTAATTACGAGTAGCGAGTCAAAACGAGTACCCGTTTCAGCCGCGAGTACTCGCGACTCGGAGCCGGTGCTGCAACAATAGTAACTAATGATTTATATTCTAGTTTTCCAATCTCCTTTATTAGCATGTATTTTGAAACTTTGTTTGTAAATGCAAGACTGCGGTTGAATTAGGTACGCGTAGTTCCTATGTAGGGAGAACAGTTTTTAGAAATCGTCGAGTTTCATGAATGTGACGCGAATGTGCAAGACCTGCATGATTCCAAGGGTGTTTTTATTGGCAAAATTCGAGGAATCTGGTTAAAATTAGGTTAGGTTGTTGGCTAAATTTATATTAGGAGACGGAATGTCCGCCTCGTACGGAAAAATTGTCTCAGACAAGTTCGGCAAGCGGCGGGTTTTCTGTCTGAACGACGCAGGAAAGTTAACACGAGTTCCTTGTCTCAGACGGAGAACCTGTCTTAAATTTTAATTTTATCAGAAGTTTGATCGATATATATTATTATTATTATTATTAAAATTTTATTTACACACGGTATTCTCATCAGGATTTAACACGCAGAAGGACTAAATACTACTATATAGATGAATATAAATAGTTACAAACATAAATAGAAAAAAGAAGGAAAAAGTAGAAAATATAATACCTGCTTTTCATGAGGGCCGTGTACTAAACTACTTTTCACAATATTTACAAAGATGTTAAAATAAGCAAAGCAAAAAAGAAGCCCGTTCGAAAATTTGTCAAGTTATTTGCTTCCGTAGCCCAATCGGAAGACTGTTCCATAGCACCGCACCACTATAGCTGAAGCTATTCTTAAGATAGTTTTTGCGAGGCTTAGGAACGGTTAGTTTGCTCTCAGTGTTTCTCAGCGAATAAGGATTAACACTGTCACGGTCTACAAACATGGAATGCATATATTCTGGAGCGAGGCCATTCAATGACTTATGAACCATGACAGCCTTCTGGAACTGACGCTGAAATGATAACTTCTTCCAGCCAAGTTTATCAATTAACGCATCAGCATTTGCATCATAACTGGAGAAAGTTAGTACTCTCGCTGCTCGATTTTGTAATTTTTGTAGTTTGACAGCTAGAGTTTTGTTGCAATTGTCCCAAACTGTGCAACAATAATTAAAATATGGCTGCACTATGGAATAAGAAATTAACTTTAATGTTGCGGCTGGGACAAAATAACGAACGCGTTTTAAAGCGCCAATTACAGAAGCAATCTTTTTTATTAATTCATTAATCTGAATATTCCAAGATAGATTTTCATCAAGGTACACTCCGAGAGACTTTGCTTGTGAAACCTTGTCAATTAGAACCCCATCTATTTCGAGGCATGGAACTGTTTGAAATGTGGCTATTCTTTGCCGTGAACCAATTAGCATAAATTTAGTTTTAGATTGATTTAAAGTAAGCCTATTGGCGATAAGCCATTTGTTCACATTTGCAAGATCTTGATTGAGATAATAATTTATGTCGTCAATATTGTTACTTGCAAATGTTAAATTAGTATCATCCGCGTACATTCGTGCCTGGGAGTGCTCGAGGCAATTTGGTAAGTCATTAATATACAGTAAAAATAGCAATGGTCCTAATATAGTTCCCTGTGGAATACCACAGAGTAACGTACGATTATTAGAAAGGTGACTATTAACGTAGCATTTTTGACTGCGGTCACTTAGATAAGACTTGAACCAAGTACCCACAGCACCCCCAAGACCATACGCGTTCAGTTTTGATAGTAAAATTCCATGGTCAACTGTGTCAAACGCCTTCCTAAGATCCAAGAAAACTATACAGCATTAACTCAACCATGGTCGCTATTGTATGCCCAGTTATTGGTGGACTCAAGAAGCGCGGTGACAGTTGAATGTAAACTTCGAAACCCTGACTGGTTATTACATAGTAAATTGTTATCAGTAATAAAGGAATAGATTCCATCGTAAATAATTCGCTCAAAAACCTTAGCTACAACAGGAATAATCGAAATTGAGCGATAATTATTCAATGATCCCTGCGCTCGCCTTGTTTAAATATTGGAATGACTTTTGAGCATTTCCATTCATCAGGAAAAATACCGGTATTAATAGAGCAGTTGAAAGTTACGGTAAGGGATTCCGACAGTAGGTCAGGACAATAGCGGAGCATATCTGCATCTAGCAGATATTTTATCTAGCCCAGTTGCTTTAGTTTTACAGAGTTTCTCCAAGAGTGAACAAACAATTGATGAAGTTGTCGGCTTTAATTCGAAACTACAGTATTACTATTATTATGGCAATTGAGATATTCTAATTATGAGCAGTTATTTTCATCACAAGGTATTTTCTGTATAAGTTTAGGTCCAACGCCAGCAAAATAACTGTTAAACGTCTCCGATAGTCCCGGGGGATCACTAACCGAAGAACCATTTAGTTTAATCTCTTTTATATGTGAATCATTTTGTTTTCTTGAGGTTAGTTCGTTTATAATACCCCAAGTTTTTTTCACATTACTCTCATTTTCATGAAAAGCCTTCATATATAATAAGCTTTCTTCGCAAGCTTGATTTCATTGTTCACAGAATTGCGAGCTTTCTTAAAAGCAGCCCAGTCATAAATATCTTTAGATCGAATAGCCTTAATTTTTAAAATATCCCTTTCATGCATATGTGTTTTTAACTCAGGTGTAATCCAAGGTGACTTAGAAAGTCTTACCCGCCTTGTTCAAGAAGGAGCATGCATTTCTACTACATTATTAAAGGTTGTTTTCCACACACGCCACATATCATTCGGATTGTTATACGCCCTTAAGACGTCCCAATTCTGTGAACGACATATATCATTTCGAAAACTTTCAGAGTTAAAATTTTTAAATTTACGATAATTTACTGTAGAATGGCCTTCATTGTGTAGGCCAGTTGCAAGCTTACGGAACGCATATATTAAGCTACCAACATATACCAACGAGGGGCGATGAGATATCAGTTTTATCACAGGGATGATCAGGGGCGTTAACAGAGTGGTAACTACAGTAAAAAATACCGCGTTAAACGCGGTTTTCCCGAGTCACTTTGTGACTGCAATTTCCCAGTTGGTAGTATAGCCTTGACCTAAATATTTTGACAGTGCTGTATGGTATGCTGTTATATTTGTTCCAATGTTATTCTCAAAATGTGTGGAATGGCATTTAAAGGTCGAAAATATGTAAAAGATCGGAAGAGCCCGCCCCCCTGACCCAGAAAGAAATGTGGAACTATTACACATTCACACTACATTCCCAATTTCAGTTAACTATAAGGGAGTAAACATACAAAAGATATAGCCACTAGCTTTGTATAGGTGTCCGGGTGTAACCTTCCCCAGGAAATTTTAAAACTAGAACCCTGGAAATACAATTTTCGGCGATTTATGTAGGTACCTAACTAATATTTTCATCGAAAAAAATTAGCCATATTGTGCAATTTTCAACAAAAATCGAACGAGAGACAATGTGTCTCCCGGAAAGCCTCGTGCCTTTAGGTTTTTATTTATGCCAGAATTGTACTTATAGGATATTAATCATAGACCGGGACGTTATCGGTGTCATCTCCTTAATAAAGCACTCGTATATGTGATACACTTGTGCTTTATTGAGCCGGAGATAATTATCGATATTTTATTAGGAAAGAATCAAACTTTCTCCTGAATTCTACGTCGCTCCGGTCACGAAGAAAACGATTTGCAGATTGAGTAAATACAACAAGAATTGTATTGCATTAAACTTTAATGAATATATGCATTTGTTTATTTAATTTAAGGAAAGAATGGTTATAATCGCTCCAGCTCTTCATTCTTGTTCTCCCTGCGAAACAAAGATGGCCTTGCTCCATTTATTGCCAACATCAAGCAAGGTAACGAGGGGGCTGCAATCTACTGCCGCTCTAATTATGGACCAACCTTTGGTGGAGGTCATGATCTGCACATTAGGGACAATCCTCATAAAGTTAGTGGATCATACAGCCAGTTTGGTCACACATATCAACTCCCCAGTGATTATGTCTATAACAGTGGACAAGCAAAGAACCTTCTTGCTGGTCAGTATAGATTCTTAGCTACAGAAATTGACGTCTTCAACTGAAATCTGGCTTTGCTACCTTGCATTAACAAAAAATAGCATAACATTGATAACAGCTGGTCTTAGACGTCAATTATTTAGACAGTTATATATAGATTTAGGTCATATCCACTCTCCTCCGCAGAGGCTTTTTGGTTTTTAGTGCCTTTTCATTGTCTTACATGGGTCAAGTTCGTCTCCAGTAGCGTAGCCAGCTGGATAATTTGGGGCCCATATTCATAAATTCGTCAGTTCTTTTAAGATCGGTAGTTTTCAATTATATGAACCCTGAAACTATCGAGCTGGCTACGCCAATGTTTGTCGGAGAGGACGAAAACGCGATTCGCATGTATGTACATTGCAATTGTAGCATTTCTCAGTTCCGCCAAGAAGAACTGAGATGGCTTTATAGGACACGAAAAAGACGACTTGCTCATTTCTGATATTTTGTTCCGAGTATCGTCGCCGTCCACAATCAAAATAGGATCGCAAAACTTTAAGCTGCAGGCAGCGCGACGACGAATCGACGATAGCTAGTACTAATACAATGAACTTAAAATTATCTAAGATGCCGCCTTTTCTCAAGAAATAATTAACCCTTCGGACAATTTTACCATGATTCGTTTCACTGCCAGACCCCTGTCTCCCCCCCCCCCCTTTTCCCCCTCTCTCGGGTTTGCTCGTTGGCAGTCGGAAATCAGGTACCGGAGGTCGGAAATATACAAACTCAATTTTTTTATCCGCAAAGCAAGAACAGTGTTCTGAAACTTTTCAAGATATTGAAGCAATCCTGCCTTTATTGCGAGGTAATACGCTTTATTTTTTATCAGTAGTTATAGAAGAGTATCTAGAGCTCTGATATTGAAGAGTTTTGTGGACAATCAGGCTGAATTTAGCGAAATATTTAAACATACAAAATTTGTATTTTGCAGAAGTACAACCCTGGCCTTTAGTCGTCGCTATGGTAGTTTGCCGACGTAAAAAACACCGTTTACATGAAATCTACTGTTGGCTTCCTTGCTTAGTACCAATATTTTCCATCTCTACTCATTTAACTTTATAGTTGATTTGGCAAAACCAAATATAAAGTTATTTAGGTGGTGTTTATATGAGCCCTACAGGAAGGTCTAGCCCACCTGGGCAAGATCTTGCCAGTGAACTCTAAGTATACTGGAACGATAACTCCTATGATTACTGCCTATGATTAGGTGAAGGGAGAGTTTTCAAGGAGCAAGGAATTGACAAAAGGTTTGTTTTCGAGCTAAAAGTTGCAAGCAAAATTCAATTTTAGTAGAGAAAACTTTTGTCTGCAATATGAACTTTATATGTTAACTAATTCGGACAGTCCTGCATCTTCTTAGCTATTTAAGAGGTATTGTGTTTATATTTTGAGAAAAGTACAAATGTACTGGTGTGAACTTTGCATTTTAACTCTAAAAAATATCCTGTAAAGTGCTATGACATTTGTCTTTTTTGTTTTGTTATGAACGCTTGAGATTCATGATAATTTTGAGCTTTTAGCTGGTGCTTCACACCCCCAAAACACGAAACAATTGACGTTTTTGTATGTTGTACTATTCTGTGCTTCACACCTTTTCACAGGTCACCATACGCAATTTGAATATGGCTACAAAACAAAGATTTGTAGCCATACAAACGAAACAAAGGTTGTAAAAACATCAAATTTTGGTGTCTCCGACTAACTTTTCTGGTTAACTCACCACTTTGATAAATTGTTGTTAATGCTTGTCTGGTTCCTGCTACCACAATTACTACTGTATACTTTCTAAATCTTAATTTCTTTAACAAGCCTAACCCTATGCAATCACACAGTCCACACACCGTCACACTCCATAAACTCACTCTTAAACCCACTTAGACTGAGTATTCAATTGAGTTTTCACACGTGTAAACTTCGCTGGCATGGGCTTTTCGTTGTGTTGACTGGTCGGAAGGAAATATAATCTTGATACTTATTAATTCTAAGGCTTGGTCAAGAAAACAGGAGAATTATGCAAAGATAGAAAGCAATTTAAAACGTGAAACACAACTGTTTTTAGTTCTGGACTAATATAAATAACATGCATGAAAATCAGCATGATTCATATATTCGTGCACAAATACAGTACATCTTGTGATCTTTACAAATTTTTATTAATATGGTTCAAAATGTACACGTGACCCCTTTTAATTTAAAATCCAATTCCAATGGTAATTAAAAAAATGAATTTTAAAAAAGCCCCTATGCCAAACAGCTCCCCAAGTGCTACTTCCATGTAAGTAGAAGTACTTACACATATTTTGCAAGTACTTCTGCTTATTTACGGTGCAAGCAGCACTTTACTGGAGAGCTGCATAAATCCTTATGAATACTGCATGTTGATCTTCTGTAGAGAGCACTTTCCTAACCATCGCACCGTCACTCACACACTGATAAACTCGCCTGCACCACCCCCGCAGCCACCACATTTCGAAAATTACAAGAATTAAAATTTCGGCAATGTTGCATTTTACATGTAATATATTTGGATGTTTTAGGTCAAATGTAAAAAGTCGATTGTTAAAACATGAAAGGTCGTATATCAAAACAGGTTAGAAGAGACTGAATGATTTTTTTTTAAATTTTTTTGTTTTACCATAGCTTGTGTTCGTAGTCTTATGCTTGCGCTTATGCTTATGTCGTTAGAACAAGAACCAAGCTTAAGACTGGGTTAAATAATTATGCAAAGATTTAGAAAACGTGAAATGAAATTTAAAACTTAAAACAGAGCTTTTTTATTAAAACTCATCTATTGCAATTTAAATCGTTAACTGTAGTTCACATCCAATGTTTAATGTCCCTGTAGTTACATACTCTACATAGTTGAAATTTTAAAACTTTACCACAATTCCTATACTTGAGTAACCAAAACTGCTTCATTTGCATGGTATGTTAGCCAAACGAATAAAACTCATGGGTTCGTTAACCCAGTGGATCAAATACTTAATATATGCTCCTGGTGCCCTCTCAATATTTTGCACTCTTTACTTTCAGCTCAGTGCTGGCCAGAGAAATTCTGATAATATATCATTTTCAACAGTTTTTTTCTTCCGCCCTGTTTTTTTTGCTCATTTTTAATTCCCATGGGAATACACCTTGCTTTGTTTTGTTTGCAGCTGCTCTTAAATCACTGCCGCAGTGCACACAAACAAGGACTCAATTGTTCCATTGCTCCTGGAACAATAGATTCTTATCATAGAATAACGATAATCATATTCATAGAATATTTATAGAATCGAGTATACCTAAAATAATGTTCAAAGAGGTTCTCATAAACTCAAGTCACGCCATGAACAGACACATTACCAAAACGCTTCGTCATGCGTATCTACTTAATAAATATTTTGTCAATGATTTATGCACTCGTGGGTTTACAGTACATCATTCTCAATAGTGTGCGTTTTTTTACAGCCTGTATGATGAATCATACCGATTTTCATACATGTATGAATCAAATAACCTAAGAAAAAAAGAAATAGTATATTCCCCTAGGAATTAGAATGTCAAGTTGTCAGTATAGAATGTAGTTAATAAACCTACACTTATAATCAATATTTTAAGGCTAGGGTAGGGAACGGCACTAACATTCATTCTTACATATTATTTTGTGTTGTTTTTAGCAATATCCAAATCCAAATGTTAGACGCCAAATTTCCCGGCGTTAAGGTATTGTTACTATATAAAATATTGTCAACATTAACCATCATATTTTCACCTGTTTTTTAATGCAGCAAAATTATCAGGTGTAAATGCTACGGGCTAAGATTGCACGCAGCATTATAAAAAATAATCTAGCCTGCACACAGCACAATCTGCATGCTGCAAATTTTCATCATCAAATCGATAACGTAATGCGAT
This sequence comes from Muricea muricata, assembly GCA_963855995.1. Lineage (NCBI taxonomy): Eukaryota > Metazoa > Cnidaria > Anthozoa > Malacalcyonacea > Plexauridae > Muricea > Muricea muricata. Next base: position 12,672,564 of record OY979719.1, read on the forward strand.
AACATTCAGCTACCAAGGTGAATGAACGACCCCTCATTCAACAATCATTGGGTGCCTGAAGCTTTGGCAGAGAAAGTAAGACTAAATTACATCAACTTCAACCTTCGAACTTATACCACAAAAGTTTCCTTGTTGCTTGCGGTATTTTATCCTGGGAAAACACACGCGCATTTTTGCTTCGTGTTGGTAATTATATAGATAATTACTTCGGCCTGTGTATCAAAAAAGGTAATCGAACTTTGGAGTGGAAAGACCTGGTTTTTACCTTCCGATTGTCATCATTTTTGTGAAATTTGAAAAAAAATTGAGAAAATAGGTATCAAATAAAAATTGCCGTTCGTCATGTTTTCACCTGAGAGGAAAGAAAATGCCATTAATAATATGTCACGAGAAACAATCAACGTGGTTGGCTAATAAGATACAGTAATTTTTACTACAAAAAGCTAAAATTTGTCAGTTTTTAAATCTTAAATTAATGGGATTAAATTTCAACAAATTTTAGTGGAAAAATGCGACCGTCAATTTTTATTTAATTCGTATTTGCTTAATTTTTCTTCAAATTTAACAATAACGGTGACTGGTCTTTTCAACCACCCGATTAGCACGTTAGTTTGACGTCGGCTGGCAGCCGGAAATTTTATCTCCGATTGCTCGGCTGCCAGGCGGGCTGTACTATAGTATACTATCGCTTCCAAATTTGCGCGCATGTTAGGGGACTGGTTCTAGAATGTTTTTTAATAAAAAACCCCACCTAAATCGCATTTAATACCGTGCCTATCATTTGACAGAAATCCTTACACATTTCTGATGTCCAAACTTATCGATATTTGAGGTGAATACATGAGAAAAAACCCCAGCAAAGGACAAAAATTGAAATTTACAAATCGACTGACGCTATATTTATAACGACCCTTTTTTTCGGGTAAGAGTATACGGAATAATGAAAAATGATTCAACTAAGTACTTTAATTACGAAACTGAGTTTTGCAAAACGTTCAATTCTACATATTTTTTCCTTTGTTTTAGAGATATCCAAATCCAAATCCAAATGTTAGAGGCCAAATTACTCGACGTCAAGGTATTGTTTCTTTACAAAATATTGTCAACATAGACCAGATCGGCTAAAGTTTGTTTACACCGTTGCCATTGTTAGATACCATAGTTCTGGTTTGCAGAAGAGTACATTAGGACAAAAGTAACCAGGCATACGAATGATGAATACGAGTTACTCATTCGTGATCACACTTCTAAATGCGTAGTTACTTTTATTCTCCATTACGCTACCGCAAGCTAATATAATAGTAATTAGGCGTGCGAGTGATCTTAAAATGTGAATTGAGAAAAACAAATGTTAACCGATTTTTTCTATTAACCATTACATTTTACCAATTTTTGGATTTGAAAGTTGACTGCCACTCTTAATTAAAGCATTCTATGTAATTTCTTGCGTAAAAAGCTGCCCGTTATTGGTGTAGGCAATAACTAGGCACGTATATATGAAAAACAAATAAATATATTTGCCTGAACGTTAGGAAACTGGAAATGTAGTCGGGGAGGCAGCGGTACAAAAATATATGTTTACTTACCATGCCGAGGGGCAATTTGATTTTATGTTTATATTGTACACCTTTAGGTCTAATAAATATATTTCTGCATGTTGAACGCGATAAAGTTTCTTGTGGGCTCCAGCCAACACGTTTTTTCCGAAATTTTCTATAAAACTATATTATTGTCAAGAAAGGCGAAATTTCAGATTTATTTCTAGGAAAACCACTTGCGTTATCAAAAAGGTAATAAAAAATTACATATAACACATTATTATGATTACTTTTATTTTTCACATTTTTGTTGAGTTATGAGCGTTTGAAAACTTATTTTCTGACTAGTGCCCAGGAAATTAACGCCATTTTAGGACACTTTCCCATTTTGAAGCAGCAATAACTCAAAAATGGCTTGAAAAACAAGGGTGCCCGTAAGGATGTCTTATATGTTGTTTTTTATAAGCTTTCTTATGATACAAGTTATTTTTCAAATGAGCGAATTTGAAAGTTTACTATTTTTGACCACATAATAGTTTTATAATAAAACTGAAGAAAAACGTGTTGACCGAAGCCCACAAGATAAATCGGGCCAAAAAACATTCAGAATTGTGATATTAGGCATCCAACGGACAATAGACCACTTTGGCGATTTTGACGCAAGTGGAAACACGTGCTCGCTAATTGGGAAACTCCGACAAACATGGCGGGACGTAAATATAAATAATACGCAAAATATGGAAATATTTCGTCCTTTTAACAGATAAATTTACTATCGTTCTTTGCAAAACAAATATCAAAATGGATAAAAAGTCACAAGAAGAGAAATTCAAAGCTATGTAACTGCCAGAGCTCAAGTTTTATTTACAAAATCGAGGTATCACTGCAGAGGAGGTTGGACAGCTACTCGCAAAGCATCATGGGAAATTTGCATGCCCTTTGCTGATTGGCTTCATTCGCGCGTTGACCTCAGCGCAGTAAACATCTCTAGAATATGAAAGTTCGAAAGACGAGACTATCGGGCTGTAATTCTCCAAGAAAATAGCACTGTGCAATTTTGTCTCTACGATTCTTCTTACGATATGGCTTTTACTGATCCAAGTATACTTTTTTGACATTGCACGCGTGGTTTCTATAATTGCCTGAGAGACAAAATTACTTTTAATATCTTGAAAGTGAACAGACTTAAATCTCCTTGTATCATTGATATGAAACGTGTTCCTGGTAATAAGTATTCCTGTTGTTTTATCATTTGTTCAAGTGGTAATTAATAAGATGATAAACTTTCTTAGATGAATCACAAGGTGGGGTTCTATTTGTGTTTTTATTATTCATATTTTACAATTTAAATTTCTTTGTTAAAGAAAACTGTTTTATATAAATTTTACATTTCTTTGAAGGAAACCGTAAAATATTCATAATTTTAAATACATAAATATATGTTGATTTACTTTAAGTGTAATATGTGTGCTTGTTCTTTAAATATCACATATAAATGTATTCAGATTTCAGACAACATGTTTTGATTCTCATTTTAATAGCTATTACATATATACTTCAATTTTCTAATATGCATTTGTAGAAAAAAATCTACTGGTTTGGTTGTCTCATGCATTTGATGTTAATAATGGAGATGATAGTGACAATGAAAGTGATAATGAATGTGGTGAAGATGAAGAGATCACACATTTTGTAGGATATAAAACATTGGTGCTGCCCATGAAAAAAACAACCAAGATAACTTGGAACAAGCATACATTGCTCTTTGGGAAGACAAGATAGTGCAAGTTTATATTAGGTTACTATTTGGCTGGATAAAAAGACAATTGTTATGGATTTAGATCTGGAGGAGATTGGACTCATGTTGATTAATAATTATGCACTATTGAATTATATCAACACTCTTATGGCTGCAGGAAATATATATTATTGATGTTTGTGTTGAACATATTAGGTATATAGAGCAGACACATTTAGCATTAGGTGTTTTCAAATAATCTGAATAAAAAAGGAACAGCTGAGGCATGTGTGTTAAGCTTTGCATGCTTGTTATGTAGGGAAAGTAGGGGTGCATTTGACATGTGTCTCATACAGCATTCATTAATTTTTCATTCAAAAAATGTTATACCAAAGAGTCATAATCCTTAGTCAAAAGTACATTCCTTACATTACATTCATATATATTTTATTGTAATTCAATATCAAAAGACATCAGAATAGACATTAGAAAGACTTTAAAATATATTGTATATATATCAGATGTGTAAAATGCTTAAATGTTTGATTGTAAATTGTGTCCAATAAAGCTAGTTTATCATTGTTACTGTTATGACAACACTGCATATATGTTTCCACACAAGTTGTTTTTAAATATAATTGTTCTGTGTGTATACTTGCTACAATAAATGGATTTTTTTCTCACTGGACCCATAAATTTTTGAGACTTGTACCAAAAGTCATGTTACAGAAATTAATCAAACATATGTTAAGCTCCATTTTAATTCACAAGCTATGTAAAATATTTTATGAACTTCGTGAGAGAACCTGGTAAGCATTGCTTGCCTAAATGGTATATAGAAAATATTAATGATTATATTACATTGATGTTATATATTGGTCTTGTTTTGGTCTGCAAAAACATCCAGTTTCATATCATTTGCTCATTCTACTACAGCATAAGCATAAATTCAACTGAGGTTGACCCTCACTCAAATTCACTGCATATGGTATAGTGAAACCCTTGAAGAATATTGTGAACATGATGAAGACCAAGTATCTTTTCAAAGCTCCATTCATCAATTCTATTTAAAAAATAAAAATACTCTATTTTGAATATAATTCTAAAATATAATATATGACAAGTCGCCACGGGAAAACCAAAAGCTAGCAATGCAATGTGCATGACAGGGGAAACCCCAAAGCTATAGTAAACAAATGTGAATGTGCGTACCTTTTTTCAAATCTGTATTTTGCTCTTTATTCAGTTTAAACGGTTCCTCTTTTGTCAATCTGACATCAAGACCTATAAATCTGCAGAACAAACCAAATAATAAAATATAGTCTTTCCATACTAGACTGACGATCTCAGCCTCAGGTTACTCACAAGTTAAACATAAATCTGTAAAAAACACGTTTCACTTTTTAAACATTCTTGAAATACTAATACGGGAGATATTCGGCAGCAAATGCATCAATAGCACAACTTAGCACTAAAGCATCAAAGTTCTTTACTAAAATTCACGAGAAATTGGGGAAATTAACTCCATAAAAAGACATACCAAATTTACCGCACGAAAAATAATAGGCAAATTTCAAAGGCAAATATCTCGAAAACGGTGAGAGGTTCTGATGGGTTCCGATAGTTTAAACGAAAGATAAGTGTTTGATCTAGCATCTACCCAAAAATGAGCGAAATCGAACCATGGAAATTCGAGATTTTTGCTTTTGAAAATTGACACCCAAAACGGATTTGGGTAATCACATGACGACATAGCACTCCCTTCAAGAACGGAATTAAAGTAGTAAATGACGTTATACTTACACAATATTTCGTTTGTGGTCCACGAATTGTTGTTAAAACGTTCTGAATGGTATTCGAATGTGAATTTACATCAAAAAGCAAAATATTTAGATGTTTTTAAGCCTGATGCTTATTTTCTAGTCGACTGGCCTCTTGCTAGCGCTCAGAAAATAACGTAATATCATTGGTCGAAAAATGTCACGTGACAGCTGTCCAACCTCCTCTGGTATCACTGTAAACAGTTATCTTAAGCCCGGACTCGTAGCTATAGCATGTGCCGTCGAAGAAATGAATCTTCCAGTGCTCTGTGAAACCAGTGAAGCCGATGAAAAGTTGGGTGTAAGTCGTTGCTTGAATCTTCATGATGTACATCTGCCGGATCCTTTGAAAATGGATGTTTTAAACGATTTTAAACATTCTGCTCCCTTCGGCTTATTTGACATATTCAACCACCTGATATATCATTCGTCTGAATACGATAAGCAAGGCCTTGCAGCATATAAATCGTACCAAAACTACCGCTTATTTTACGATGGATACGTTGAATCACTGCTGACCATACACAGGAAAGATGCTGGAATTCATGTGTATGTTGCAGCCGCTTTATATTCCCTTAATGACTTGTTAAATACAAAAGGAGAGGATAGTATAACGAGTAAGCCTCAATGGATTCGCAGACGAAGGCCTGACACAACACCTTGTGAACTGAAAGACCTACTAGAAAAAGAGGGCTTAAAGATCACGAGAAAACAAAACGAAGAAGGAGTTGCGAATATACGTTTTCCCAGTACAGTGAGCATGACCCACGTCCCCTTTCAGATAGAACACCATGTACACAAGAATGTTTAGCCACTCTGGTAAAATCAGTGGAGAAAATGAAAGAGAAACCAGCAATACTACCAATTTTCAAACAAAAAGAGAGTGCCAGGAAAGCCTATACTACAGACTTGAGTCAAGTAAACATAATCAACTTAATTTGATTTCTAATAGCCTGTTGATTTCAAAAACAAAGCCTTTTCTTGGAGCAAGCCCGGACAACATTGTAAGTGTACACCCCAATTTGAGAGAATTGTGGTCGGGTAAACTTTGTTTTTGAAATCATCAGGCCTTTCGAAATCAAATTAAGTTGATTATGTTTACTTGACTCATGTCAGTAGTATGCTTTCCTGGCACTCTCTTCTTGCTTAAGACCCCAATCAAGAGGATTTTTGGATCTTCCATGATATTTTGTCTCACTGATACATCTTTCTGCTGAGTTAATGACTTAAGAAGAACAGAGACATCAGTCTCAGATTCACCTCTCAGCAGAAATCTGCCTTGTGTAGACATTTTTAGCTTTTGGGGCAGTTATAAATCCTCTTTTGTGTACATACCATTCCTTACATTGCCACTGCTTTTTAGTAAGGGAAGCAACATTGTCTATCTCTTTCTCTGAAAATGCAAGACTTCCCAAGAAGCTGTCTGCATTTGCTTGGTTGTTGCTTTCTATATGCTGTATAAGCTTTTTCTCCATTATTCCATGCTTCTCGGGTGCTATTTTCATAGTTGTGGTGTTTCTATCTTTACTTTTATCTGAACCAATCAATTTTTGTTTCAAAATTGATAGTATGGCTGGTACTGGGAAAACGTATATTCTCGGCTCCTTTTTCGTTTTGTATTCTCGTGATCTTTAAGCCCTCTTTTTCTAACTGGTAGGTCTTTCAGTTCACAAGGTGTTGTGTCAGGCTTTCGTCTGCGAATCCATTGAGGCTTACTCGTTATACTATCCTCTCCTTTTGTATTTAACAAGTCATTAAGGGAATATAAAGCAGCTGCAACATACACATGAACTCCAGCATCTTTCCTGTGTGTGGTCAGCAGTGATTCAACGTATCCATCGTAAAATAAGCGGTAGTTTTCGTACGATTTATATGCTGCAAGGCCTTGCTTATCGTATTCAGACGAATGATATATCAGGTGGTTGAATATGTCAAATAAGCCGAAGGGAGGAGGATGTTTAAAATCGTTTAAAACATCCATTTTCAAAGGATCCGGCAGATGTACATCATGGAGATTCAAGCGACGACTTACACCCAACTTTTCATCGGCTTCACTGGTTTGACAGAGCACTGGAAGATTCATTTCTTCGACGGCACATGCTATAGCTACGAGTCCGGGCTTAAGATAACTGTTTACAGTGATACCTCGATTTTGTAAATAAAACTTGAGCTCTGGAAGTTTCATAGCTTTGAATTTCTCTTCTTGTGACTTTTTATCCATTTTGATATTTGTTTCGCAAAGAACGATGGTAAATTTATCTGTTAAAAGGGCGAAATATTTCCATATTTTGCGTATTATTTATATTTACGTCCCGCCATGTTTGTCCGAGTTTCCCAATTAGCGAGCACGTGTTCCCACTTGCGTCAAAACCGCCAAAGTGGTCTATTTAAGAGCAAAATTGATTTGCCCCTCGAGAAGGTAAAATTACCTCTGCCTCCCTGACTAATGACACGATTCAAAGAATACCTTCGAATCCCGCCATTTTGTGTCCCACCATACATACGGTGTAGTGCATCCACGGTGGAAACATCCATGTACACCATTTCCACCTAGTGTATTTGTCGTCAAAACCTTTTGTTTCTTCTCTACAGAGTGTCCCCGAAAAAAGTGACACTATAGAAATTAACCTATTGTTATAATCTGAATGCCTGAGCACTATGCTAAACCCACAGGTGCATAACTTCTGCTTCTGGAATTTAAAATAACTCCTACCACCATGAAATTCAAATAACAAGTAAATCATGCGATGCGCGGAATGCACAGGCGAAGCATTCGTTGTGTCGAAAGAAATGGGGGACATGTTGAAGGGCACGGCCCATAGCTTAAACATTAATTTAATCAATTGTTGTTACGTGTAAAATGAAAAGCAAACCGTTTATTAGTGTATTCGTTTTGCTTGACTCGGGCGTTAAAATATTTGGACGAAGCGAAAACGTTTTAAAATGCTTAAATGTAAATACAATTTCATTAAATTCCCAGATGTGTAATCACGCGCGTTTAAGATCGGTTTAAGAACAATGAGATAATTCCTATAGTGTCACTTTTTTCTGGGACACTCTGTACATCTCTACCAACGAATTCAAATAGTATTTCACGTTCATCAGAAAAACGAGGTCGGTCTTTTGTATTGCAGCAAAATTATCATCACATTACACAGGTCACAAAACTCGTCGCTAAACACAATGATATTTTCAGGCGAAACGTGACCAAGGAGGCCACTAGCTAACTAGGACTCCACGAAAAGATCCTGTGAGCAAAGGGACCTTAAGATTTACGACGCGGCAGCACGACGGTGCGGTGTCAATATATAAGTACAGGAAGAAGCTTTTTGGAATTTGATTGTTTTAATTACCATTTGAAGCTTGTTTTACTAACTTGCAAATATTTTTGTTGGCCAAAACGATATGCTTTCTGCTATAAGTTGGGCTTCCAAAACGCTTCTTACGTCGTAGCATGCTTCGCGTTGCTCAAGGGACGTGATAATTCTCAGTTTGATGTTCTATTAGGCATGGCTACGCACTTGAGAATACCCCTGGGACTACAAATTATTCTTGGCTGTTGTCTTCTATAAAAATATCTTTTGTTATGAAGCCGCGTCGTCGAGCTGCCGCGTCGTAAATCTTAAGGTCCCTAATGTCGCTGTTGGAACCGCAACGTGAACCGTAGTGACGACTTGCCTGACGATAAGATGGGTTGGAAGACCATCGGAGACTGAGCAAAGCGAAACCCATTCCCATAGAATAAGAATACATAGAAGGGCCACTCGCGTCGGAACCTTTGAAGTTTTTGAAGCCGCGCATGTCGCATTACGCATGTTATTAGCATTTTCTCAGCCAGTCAATTGCATTTTCTGGCCAATAGGAATGCTGAACTGGCTGGTGGCAGCCAGTAAACTGCATAAACATAGGGTGACATGTTGCACTGCTGAGTGGCCCTTCTATGTATTCTTATTCTATGCCCATTCCAAGCGATCCAAATTCGATGACGGTTAATTATCAATAGGTAATCCCTTCGGCATGTGTAAAAAAATGTAATCGAATTTTGGAGTGCTCTGACGCGTTCATTGCTTAATCTATGGAAATCAATCTTTCACAGTTGAAAGACCTGGCTTTAACTTTCGGTTGCCATCATTGTTGTGAAATGTGAAGAAAAATTGAGCAAATACGAATCAGATAAAAATAGCCGCTTGAAATCGCCTATTTTCACCGTAGAAGAAAATTCTATTAATCAGTGATCTGTCACGAGAAATAATCAAGGTGGCTTGTAATACACTGTAATTTTTACTACTCAAGCTAAAATTTGTGGGATTAAATTTCAACAGATTTTATTGGAAAATGCGACCAGCAGTTTTTTATTTAATTAGTATTTGCCCAATTCTTCAAATTTGCCAATAACGATGACAGTTAAAAGCTAAATGCTTGGTCTCTCCAACTCAGTGATCATCTACTAAATAAACACTTTGTCCTCTCTTAGCCTAATGCTTATTAGCGTAATTTTTTTAAAACAGTTTTTTAATGATCGTAATTGTTTATTTTTTGAAACAGTACCAAGTAAAAGGTGAATCCACCAACAAATGACGGAACAAGATGGGAAAGAATTGATATCGACATAAGAAGTGAATCCACTAGCCGCGTCTATCAGTCGTCAAGCTGCAAATACTATAACAATGTACGGTTTGTCGTCATTTACAATCAAATTGTCGTTTAGTTTCCAACACTTTAAAATATTTGTAAGTTTGCTGGCTTTACTTTGTCATTTCCACTTTCTTTGTAAGTTCAACTTTCGTTTCAATGCGTCAGTTGCAGTCAAAAGCACCCAAAAACGAAGGTGGTACATTATTATATTTTCTAGTATTTTTTGTTATGTCACGCGTTTACCTTAATTATATGTATATTCTCTAGTATAGCGTTTTGTTATGTCACGCCTGTAACCTTATTACTGTTTTAACAAAAAAATGCCCCTGGAGGGGACCTAATTAGAGTCGACCTAATTAGGTTTCCAGGTTCAATTCCTGGAGACATATACAATGGCACTAACTGATATCCACTAACTACACAAGTCGACTGCAGGTAAGTGTTAGTAAGTGTGAACTAGTACTAGTTATAACTAATCTCACTAACCGCTCCACCGCCCTTACCACCCCATAGAATTTCGTACGTTTATAGTTCTCACCGTTGGCTAGTTATTACGGTTAACATTAGTAACTTTACATGTGACATGCGTAGAAGTTATTAACCCTTGTCTACTGCACTTAGTATACTAGAGGTACCTTGGTTAACTAAGGTAAATCTAGTCTGTCTTTGTAGTAGACTAGAGCTACGTTAGTTAACGAAGGTAGAGTTAAGTAACTCTATCTTAGTTAACGTAACTCTAGTCTACTACAAGGATAGACTAGATTTACCTTAGTTAACCAAGGTAACTCTAGTATACTAAGTGCAGTAGACAAGGGTTAATAACTTCTACGCATGTCACATGTAAAGTTACTAATGTTAACCGTAATAACTAGCCAACAGTGAGAACTATAAACGTACGAAATTCTATGGGGTGGTAAGAGTGGCGGGGCGGTTAGTGGGATTAGTTAGAACTGTAAGTACTTAACACTTACTTCTACTAACTGTACTAATTATAACTACTTCTACTAACTATACTTAGTATAAGTACTACCAGTTTACTGTAAGTACTTAATGCTAGCTTATATTTAGTATACTTACTTCTGCTAACTATACTAACGAGTATGGTTAGTGTATATCAGTTAGTGCACATTATATATGGCTCCAGGAATTGAACCTGGAAACCTAATTAGGTCCACCCTAATTAGGTCCCCTCCAGGGTCATTTTTTTTTGTTAAAACATAGTAATAAGGTTGCATCATAGATATGTTAAGTACATATCACTGGGTTATATGCGTGACATAACAATGGTAGAAAATTAAATATGTACCACCTTTGTTTTTGTGTACTTTTGACTGCAACTACCGGTATTGAGACGAAAGTTGAAGGACAAAAAATTGGACAAAATAAAATCAACAAACTTACCTTCACTCTATGTTTGGATCGTCGTTGCTTGGTTTCGTCTCGTTTTATCATGCTATTTATGGTTTCACCCTGGTGGTTGGCATTCTCTCATCATAAAACATCACGCCTGTCTAGCACAGCAGTAGGTCAGTAACAAGCTCACTTAGATCCAGTCAATAATCATAAAATAAGGATAAAATTATTGTTATAAAATATTTCAAAATATTGGAAACTAAACGAAAATTTGATTGCAAATGACTTTGACAAACCGTACATTGTTATAGTATTTGCATCTTGACATCTTCTGATAGACACGGCTGGTGATTTACTTCTTAGGTCGAGATCAAGTTTCAATCTTGTTCTCTCATTGGTTTGTGTATTCACTTTTCACTTGGCATCCTTTCAAAAATAAACAGCTACGGTGATTAGGAATCTGTTTACAAGATAAGCAAAGAAAACTACGTTAATAAACAGAGAGGACTAAGTAATTATTTACAGTCGATTTCAGCTCACTTTTCAAAGCGTGGTTCCCAAGATTGTTTTGATTAGTGCTAATTACATTGCCAAATTTGGAATACTGCGCATGCGTGGGAACTTCCAAAGCCAACTTCGCAACTTGGTGAATTAAGTACTGAAGTACTGAACTAAAGCACAACGTACCGAACAGAGGAGGTCGATGTCGCTTCCAAGAGTTTCAACAAGAGTCTTCATAAAAATGTCTGAGTCGGAGTTTTTTAATGAAAGCGCTCGAAAGCGATATCGTGTGCACATAGCTTGGGACCCCGTTTGCACGGTACCGGATCCAAATGGTCACGATATCAAAATTATGACCCAAGACGAGTATGACTTTTAAATCTATAATATTACAGAATTTAATGATAACTAATCATAAAAAAAGTGATAGGGTAAATATTAACCTGGTTCCCAGGGCCTTCCTGTTGGAACGTGTTGTAGAAGGCACTGGCATAGGCTGGCTCATCCTCGATCCTGGCATCGGCTGGTCACATGACACCCAGAATATCTGGGTGTAAGGATATGTTAATTTCTGTGGTCTCTGTGAGTGTTTGCATAAATAATAAATCAGAGAAGTAATTTTTAACGTTTTATGCAATACAGCTAGCTTTAAGGTAAATAACTTCCTATAAAAGCAACCTTCTACGGACTATAGCTGGCTCTACATCTTCGGCTGTATATATGACACTACAATGCCCAATGAAATAAAGTAATATGTTAAACCTGGTAGAGTAAGTGCTTAGTAGGTATAATAAAGTTAAAACTTGTTCAGAAGATTGCCGTGTGTGAGCTGATAACATGCATAAGTTGTTCCTATACCTTCATCAAATTCCGATGATGAAGCATACGGATATTCTACGTATATGACTTTATACAAAGAGTGTTAAGAGTCAGCCGAATAAGTGATTTAAAGCTACATAAACAAACTAAGCAATGGGTTTAAAATATTTAAATCTCTCTTCAGTTGTATTTTATAAATAAATTATACTCTTAAATGATTTAATTGACAGTTTGAATGAGCCAATGGGATTACAAAATAGACCAGCCGATGCCAGGGCCTTTTCCCTTCCCTAATTTAAGAAAAGGTCCTGGGATCGAGGTTGAGGCTGGCATTCACATGACCAAATTTTCCAATATATTTGGAAAATTTTCCTGATAATTTATTGGGTACTTAACTTCTGTAATAAAACTTCCAAATATATTTGAAAATTTAGTCAGGACCTCTGTTCACCACATGTTTAACCACAGAGGCCCTGGGAACGAGGTTGGGTAAATATGGCCGCACACTGACTGAAGCCGATGTCGTGAACACGCGAATCCGGTACCGTGTAAACGGGGTCTGGGTCTGAAATTCCAGGCGGAAAACGTAATCTGAAAATGAACATTAATGCCCAGTAAATAATTCTAAATGCATACATGTCAAACAATTCAAGTTTATTAATTTGCTAACGTTTCGTCGCTACATCGCAACATCATCAGAGCTATATATATTGAATAAACATAAGTTGTATCTATATATACATGATAACTAAGTTATATTACAAACGGTAAAAATTTAAAAAGAAGGAACGAATAAGTAAAAGAGTTAGAAAAACAATATGTCAAAGTAAGAATTGAGTCATTAGATATTACCTGTATATCAAAATACCAGGTCAAGTTCGAGTGGGATTAGTAATTAAGATAGATTTAGTGGCATAGAGGAAATATTATTATTAAGGATAGGTTTTAATAGGACATATGGGAGTTTCGTCCAAAACTGGAAATAAGCTTTCAGTCTCACAAATGCCAGCTGTTTTGACTCACCATCATCTCTCTGGACATAACATTTCTGACTCTGACTTTACTATACTAACGTCAGGCAACTCTAAGTTTGATCTTGAAATGCGTGAAAGTCTCCTCATTTCCAAATTAAAACCTATTCTTAATAATAATATTTCCTCTATGCCACTAAATCTATCTTAATCACTAATCCAACTCGAACTTGACCTGGTATTTTGATATACCGGTAATATCTGATAATAATAATAATAATAATAATGGAAACTTTTATTAATTTTTTTTAACGATATATAAATTACAATGATAAACCTCTCTTTAACAGGTAGTTTATCAGTGTCTACTTGAATTAACTCTTTCTATATAAAATATTAGTAGGACATTAGTCTGGGTTATCCCAGACTTTGTTTATAATAAGATAATTTCGACATGCTTCATCAAATTCCAGATCTTTCAAAATTTCAATTAAACTTAATGAAGTTTCACTTAACACGCCTAAAGAACTAACAGATACATTTACAAATTGTGCTTTTTGGTAATTTTTCAACTGTTCGTTAACTAGATCCTGATATTTTTCTCGTTTACGTCTTGCATTAGCCAGAAGGTTAGATTCAAATCCGACAGTAAGTTCTAAAATATATATATATATATGCACTTGTTTTCAATTGTAAGCACAAAGTCAGGACGCAATGTATCTCCGGTGATGACAGGTGGACTCAGATAACCAGGGAGGTCAGCATAAAGTTTAGAACAATTTAAGGGTTTAAGCATTGATGCAATTAAGTTGAGAACTGAATCATGTCGCCAGGTAAAACAACCTTCATTTAAATAGGTGTTGCACCCAGCAACGACGTGAAGAAGCGATTCCGGTGACAAACAGAAAACACATTCAGATGTTGTTGATATGCCCCATTTGTGAAGGTTTTTTCGAGTAGGAAGAGTGTTGTTTATATACCGTATGGTGAAGTTAAATATGTTTTTTGGAAGTTTGCTTTGTACTGCAGACCATTTTGAGTTGAGTGAGGTTTAGAATATTCAATGACATTGGAGAAAAACGAGCCTTGTGAAATAAGATGATGCTTAAGTTTGTCTTCGTGTTGTTTTCGAATAGTGCTTAATACGTCGTTAGTGTTTTTGTATGTGTCATATTGAATATTTTTGTAATTGCTAGTTTCCATCCACAATTTATTTATGTCTTCATTTGGCGATGATTGCAAGGCTTTTCGGGAGACTGTTTGGCACTGAAGGAATTTAGTGGAGGGTAAAACGACATTGAGTCCAAATCGGTCATAAGGAAGTTGAACGTTGCTAAGAGTTGCGGAAATGGGGAGCTCAAGCCATTTCCACATGTATTTTGAGACAATAGCATCACGTGTTTCTTTTACCCAGGTTTTACCTATATCGGAAACTGTGAAGTGCCACGAAATCTTTGAAAGTGCGTACTGACTGTATAAACGAATTTTCAACCTCGATCCCAGGGCCTTTTCTTGAATTGGGGAAGGGAAAAGGCCTTGGCATCGGCTGGTCTATTTTGTAATCCCATTGGCTCATTCAAACTGTCAATTAAATCTTTTAAGAGTATAATTTATTCATAAAATATAACTGAAGAGAGATTTAAATCATTTAAACCCTTTGCTTAGTTTGTTTATGTAGCTTTAAATCACTTATTCGGCTGACTCTTAACACTCTTCCTATAAAGTCATATACGTAGAATATCCGTATGCTTCATTATCGGCATTTGATGAAGGTATAGGGACAACTTATGCATGTTATTACACAGCAATCTTCTAAACAAGTTTTAACTGTATTATACCTACTAAGCACTTACTCTACCAGCTGGTTTAACGTATTACTTTATTTCATTTGGCATTGTAGTGTCATATATACAGCCGAAGATGTAGAGCCAGCTATAGTCCGTAGAAGGTTGCTTTTATAGGAAGTTATTTACCTTAAAGCTAGCTGTATTGCATAGAACGTTAAAAATTACTTCTCTGATTTATTATTCATGCAAACACTAACAGAAATTAACATAGTCTTACACCCAGATATTCTGGGTGTCATGTGACCAGCCGATGCCAGGGCCTTTTTTCTTCCCTAATTTAAGAAAAGGCCCTGGGATCGAGGTTGACGAATTTTGTTTTTTGGGTGCAGTGGTAGCTGATCTATTTCGTTTAAGATATCACTAAGCGTATCCAGTGTTTCATATTTGTGATCATCATCGGACATGTCAAAGTTAAAGTAGCGACCTAAGTATCGAAATGATTTACCAATATCAACACGTGGTACGAGGCAGTTGTTTACAAATAGTTTTGGGAGATACTGAATGGATTTGGTTAGGTGTTTTTTTATGCCAAAAGTTGAACACTTATCAACACGTATTATCACGTCATATAATAATAATAATAATAACAATAATAATAATAATAATAATAATAATAATAATAATAATAATAATAATAATAATAATAATAATAATAATAATAATAATAATAATAATAATAATAATAATAATAATAATAATAATAATAATAATAATAATAATAATATCTAATAATAATAATAATTTGATATACCGGTAATATCTAGTAATAATAATAAATAAATAATACCTAATGACTCAATTCCTACTTTGACATATTATTTTGCTAACTCTTACTATTCGTTCCTTTTTTTAAATTTTTACCGTTTGTAATATAATACTATATATACTTGTCATGTATCTATAGATACAACTTATGTTTATTCATTATATATAGCTCTGATGATGTTGCGATGTAGAGACGAAACGTTAGCAAATTAAATTTAATATAAACTTGAATTGTTTGACATGTATGCATTTAGAATTACTTGCTGGGGTCTAGGTCTATTTATAATCATATCCGGTGGAGTGGGAATCGCAGGCGGCTTTTCGTGCTGAGTAAATCAGCACTTATAGTGCAAAGTAAATGTAATGTGTTTTCATATGTTTGTTCACATAAGTTCTTAATGTTGAACATGGGAGGTACATGCCTTACTTGGTTCTTCAAAGCGCGTTTGTACCTTGCCCATTCAGGGTCCGTAACTCCATTAAATGCAATAGTTTTTTGTCATATATTTGCTTGTCGATGACCCTAATAAAGAATATATATAATAATAAAAAGAATATAAGAACCAAAATACTGAGTTAAAAAAACTAACGCAAATTCGAAGGAAATGTGACGTCTAAAATAATCGTAATTCGTCGCGCATATTTGCACCACACTTCGGTACTTTAATTTGGTACTTTAATTCGGTATTTCAGTACTTTAGTTCGGTACTTCACTAAGTACTTCATCAACTTGTGAAATTAGTTTTTGGCCGAAGGCTGAAGCTAGCTGCAATACAGGGTTTATTAAAAAAGGTAATCGTACTTCGGACTGCTCTGGGGCGCTCAATATTTAGAAAGAAAATTCGTGTACAGTTGAAACACCTGATTAGCACGCTTGACGTCGGATGGAAGCCGGAAATCTTGTCTCCGACTACTCGGCTACCAGTCGGGCTGTACTATATAATATACTATAATAAACTATAATATACTATAATATACTATAATATACTATAATATACTATAATATACTATAATATACTATAATATACTATACTATCGCGCTCACGAAGCGTGCGCCCACTTAGCATATTCCTTGCGCAAGTATCGCACCTAACACGCGTATTATGCAAATTTTCGCTTATAAATTGATGCCAGTTGTAAAGAAATCAACTAAGATTTAAATTAGTTATATTCTACAATTACAACTTGGCATTCTTATTCCCAGAGAAACATACTATTTGATTGTTTCTTAGCTAATTTAATTCATACATACATGCATGAAATCAGTAGGATTCATTATACAAAGTGTTTAGAAAAAGGTAATCGAGCTTTGGAGTGCTCTATCACGCTCATTATTTAGTATACAGAAATCATTCTTTCGCAGTCGGAATACAAGGCTTTTTTAAGCTTTCGATTGTCAATACTTTTTTTAAAAGGTGAAGAAAAATTGAGAGAATACGAATCAAATGAAAATAACTGGTTGTCCTGTTGAAACCGCATAGATTCACCTCTGAAGAAAGGAAAATCCCGTTTAGTCTAGGACTGTATAGGAGTTTGTATGCATAATTTTCATTTACCAGAGATAATCTCAACTGTTTTAGGGTAAATTGACCATGGCGGTCAACATGGCATATATATGTGCCAAAAGCCAAATCTGGGACGAAAGTCCTCAAAACGACCCTGCCCTGACGGAGAGCGAAGAAGTGGTATTTATCGGGCGCAAAGTCGGCGAGACATTGTAACGGCGGCAATTTTGGCTGATTATCGAAGCAAACAAAATTGGAAACAAAATACACTGCGCTGCTTTAAAAGTCCACGAAGCTTGGTGGAAATATGCCTTAGCCATCTATCATTATGTAAAAGTGCAACATTTGGGTGATACTTGGGCGACTTTGCCGTAAAAAGCAAGTAAGAGTGAAAAATGTGCCTGAAATCGTGTATTTGCGGGGTAAGTGAAACACAATGCATTATATTTCAACAAAAAAAGTGTTAATCGTTATGAAATCTACAATATTTATATTCAATTAAGCATAGTTTTTCATACTATGATAGTTTTTTTAGGAAGAAAATTTAATTTCTGCTAAGTATATATTTGTCATTTCATGCATAATTGGGTCTTGACCAGGCATGATCCATGGTGATTTTTTGGTAAAATATACTTAGACAATTTTCCCTTCTTATGACCGCCCCTAAAAGCAACCTTTATAAACACTATAAGCACTTCCGAAAGGCTGTTGCTTTTGCTTTTCGAAGGTTGAAGAGCATTGTCGACACTGCCGTTTCAGGGCGGGGTCGTTTTGAGGACTTTCGTCCCGGATTCGGCTATTGGCACATATGCCAGGTCGACCGCCATGGTCAATTTTAACCTAAATCAGTTGAGATAATCTCTGGTAAATGAACTGCATACAAACTCCTATACAGGTCCTAGACTAATTAATCATTTACTCGCCACGAGCACTGATCTGTGTTACTGGATAACGTATCTCGAAGAAAAAGTGAAGCCAGAAGTAAATCCCCGCTTCGTGCGGGTGGCGGCGAGGAAACGCCTGCCCAAATAGCTATAAAAAAAGCGTTCTTCTCCTTCAAAACGTCGGACTTAATCCATATTGGCCAATCTCAGTAACGGAAGTAATTACGTAATTCAAGCGTCAAAAAATAGCGGTATGGCTGTTAATGCTTTGAAAGAAAAGTTCTGACATTTTAGGATTCAAGATTCAGTTCACATTGGAACATGTTCACATTATTTATTAATAATTTACCACGTGGTGAAGACGTTATCTTCATTCTTGCTACTTGTCCTTGCTATAAATTGTATTTACAATTGCGGCGCACGCTGTGAAAATACAGTTACAGCGGGTGCAGAGAAAAAATCATGCATGCATGATTCCAGATGATTCTAAATATAAATTTTGACTATGATTGGTTAATAGGTAATTGCATAATGTCAATCACCTTTAGTGGGCGAAAAGACATTTGTCATGGCCATTTGGGTAGGCATTTTCCCGCATTAAAAGCCTGCTAACATAATTACTGCCACTATGTGCCAGTACGTGAAATAATCTGGATATTTGAAAGAGGTCCCAAAAAATATATAGAAGTCTATAACAGAATTTTTATACCTGCCTTATTTCATGAAATATTTTGATTTGAATTCTTAAGTTGTCCGCCATCTTGGATATTTGTAGATATGCATGTTACGTCACAACTGGGGTCATGCAATTGCTTTTTCTTACGATACAATGACTAGTATGCTCCCATAACCGCACGTACGGTAAATGTTTCAGATTTCAGCACGGACTGAAAAGGTTTCAAACAATATTTGATTTGTTGTTAAATATTTAGGAGTAGCTTCGACTGGCTTATCCCTGTTGTGACGTCACCAAAACCTTGTTAATGAGGTTAAAAATTAATTCAAGACGGCGGACAGTCCTTTGATTTAGATTAGAATATCTCCTGAAGTAAAACAGATATAAAAATTTTGTAATAGACTTCTATATGTTGTTTTAGAGTCTCTTTCAAATGATACGGCAATAAAAGTTCCTGTTGCCATTTCCTAATAGGAGCGTAATTGATCGGAGCGTAATAGGAGCGTAAGGTGATCTAATGAGACATGAAAAGATTCTTGGATTTTTACGCTTCCATAAACAATGCGGCTGGTTAATTTTATCAAATATCCAGATTACTTTGTTAAATGAATGAAATCACCGAACAAAGATTACATTCACGACCCAACGTTTCGACACTCCGGTCTAGTGTCTTCATCAGGGGTGATCTGATGTTGAAACTCACGACCTTATATGCTGTCAAGGTGACGTCATCTACCAACAAGATGTAAATACTCTTGTGGTAAATGACTTCCGTCATCCCTATTCAAGGCACAAGGGCTCACATTGATATGCCAGGCTTCCAAACAAAGCCTTTGACCATAACGATTGTTAGTGGTAATGACTTTGGAATCTTCCCACGCAATGTTATGGCTTGTTTCACACACGTGTTCAGCCAAAGCTGATTTTGAGCTGTTAAAATTAGAAACAGCCCTTTGATGTTCTTCCAGACGTGTGCAAAACTGGCGTTTTGTTTGACCCAGATATACTTTCTCGCAATCACCGCATGGAATAGAGTATACAGCATGTGTTTTCTGGTCAGTCGGAACGCGATCCTTGGGTTTCGCAAAAATATGACCCAATGTCTGAAAGGGTTTGCTAATTGGGCTCATTTCCGTAAGAGCAAAACCCGCAAAAACTATGATTTCGAAATATAAACCTATAGTGAAGTGGGGCCTCGATGGATTTGTATGGATTTGTAATAAAATGCGTTATCCATTGAATATATAGATCAGTGGACAAGAAAAAACAATTAACGCCGCTAATAAGATGCATTAATTTTACTGACAATAAGCTAAAATTTGTCAATTTTAATTCCCAAATAGTATTAAATTTGAACAGATTTTCAATCAATTATCAACGGGTGAAAAAATGAGATTTCGACCAGCAATTTTTATCTGATTCGTCTTTGCACAATTTTTTTTCAAATTTTACAATAACGGTGACATTCCAAAGCTAAAAATCCTGGTCTTTCGAACTGTGAAAGAACTATTTCTGTACGTTAAATATTGAGCTCCGTAGAGCACTCCAAAGTACGATTAGCTTTTTTATACACTCTGTACAATGAATCCTACTGATTTTCCTGCACGTGTGAATCAAATTACCTAAGAAAGTAAGGAATAGTAAATCCCTGGGAATTAGAATGCCAAGTTGTAATTATAGAATATAATTAATTTAAGCCTATACACACAAACCCTGTACAGGTTGTACAACAAAAACGTACACTATTGAGAATGATGTAAACCGTTGACAAAATCAATGACAAAATATTTATTAAATCATTGACAAAATATTTCTTAAGTAGACATGCATGACGAAGCGTTTTGGTAATGTGTCTGTTCATGGTGTGAATTGACTTTATAACGAGAATTCTCTTTGATTATTATTGTGATAAGTAATCTTGGTGCTTTAACAGGTGTTATAGTAAGCAGGAACAAAGGAACAATCAATTCAATGTACACAGTGTCCCAGAAAAAAGTGACACTATAGAAATTAACCTATTGTTATAATCTGAATGCCTGAGCACTATGCTACTCAGGCGTTAAAATATTTCGACGAAGCGAAAACGTTTTAAAATGCTTAAATGTAAATACAATTTCATTAAATTCCCAGATGTGTAATCACGTGCGTTTAAGAGCGGTTTAAGAACAATGTGATAATTTCTATAGTATCACTTTTTTCTGGGACACTCTGTACGTGCGCGCTAACGCAACTCACAGAAGCGATTTAAGAGTAGTTGCGATCACAACAAAGCAAGCTGTATTCCCATGGGAATTAAAAATTCGCAAAAAATACAAGGCGCACAAAAAAGCTAACTATTGAAAATGACCTATTATTAGAATTTCACTACCTAGCACTAAGACCTGGTTTTCATATATCGTAATTCATCGACGATGCCCTTTTATTGTTGGTGATCAGTGATGGATAAAATCTTTTGTGTTTCTGAAATCATTTTCCCCTTCAGTGATCTCCCACAATAGATCAGCGATTAATTGCGATGAATTTCGATACATATGAAAACCAGGCCTAGGCTGAAAGCAAAGAGTGCAGCCGTTTTGGTTTACTAAGTATAGCAATTGCGGTAAATTTTTAGAATTTCAACTATATAGTAACTATATACTAACTATAGGGACATTGCATTGCATTAAACAATGCATGTGAACTACAGTTAACAATTTAGGGCCTGTTCATATGGGCAGAAGTTATCTCGGTTCCCGAGACAACATTTCGACAGGTCAAATAATGTTGTTCTGTTCATATGGAGAAATGTTTTCCCGCTTACCGGGTAAAGTTTCCCGCGGTGATGTAGATTTTGTAAAGTGTAAACAGAAAGTTTTCCCGCTAAGCGGGAAAGTTGTGTTCATATTGGATAAAAATTATCTCGGTCACCGAGATCTCGCCTGTCATCAAGCAAGAACTCGGTTAACGGGAAAACTTTTCGTCTCATATGAACGCAAGGTAACTTTTCATACTATTTTCATAAGAAGGCGAGATCTCGCTTGTAAACTTGTCGAAATGTTTTCTCGCTAACCGGGAAAACTTCTTCCCATATAAACAGGTCCTTAGTCTCACGTTGTAAATTGCCTTTTATCTTTGCATAATTCTTATGCTTATTTGCCCAGTCATAATGCTTGGTTCTTATGCTAATACTAGCGACATAAGCACAAGCATAAGACTACGAGCCTAAGCTATGGTAAAATATAAAAACTCAAAGAAAAAGCTTTCTCTTTTGTCTTTAAAATCCTCAAATTAAAGCAATATTCTTGCATATGCTTGCGTTGCCATGTAGGCTTTAAACTTTGGTAAGTATCAGGTTCATATTTACTACCGACCATGCAGTTACCACAACGAAAACTCAGTCAAATACTTTAAGTCTAAGATAGCTAGACGTCTTATCTCTTATTTACGTTTTTGTTTCAACGTAATTTATTAGCTAAATGTATGGACTGCAAGGATCTGCGCTATGTAAGAGTTACACGGTGAGGTTAGGCTTATTAAAGTCTTTATAGTGCTAATGACACGAAATTTTCGATTTCGAGATTTTTACCCGTTTTAAATGAGAGTTAAAGCCCGAGAAGCGAGGCTTTTAGCCAAATCCGAATCCCATAATACAGCTTGGGCAATTCGTGCGTGGAAAGATAAGACGGACGAAAGAAAATGATAAAGCACCAAGTAAGCCATGATAAAGTACGAGAAGGATTTGAACTGAATTAACCAAATAATTATAAATGCAAGGGGGCTGTATCCAAGGGAACAGCGGGCTGTATTTAGATACAGCCTGATATTTCCGTGGTGTATCTGGATACAGCCCGCGTGCATTTATACTTATCTGGTTAATTCAATTCATAATTCCTGCTCTTCCCTGCTGCATATCAAATCCCTCCCCCTGCTTTAACATACTACGCCTAATGACTGGTATTTATGTTAAATACAGCCTTGGGTACATCAAAGAAAACCGACTCAATCATGAAATAATGGAGAATATTGCGCTGATTTCATATGTGAAAACCGTTTTCTAAAACATCTCATACTGTAATTTTCTCTCTACAGACTTTCAAAGTCACGAAATTTGACAAACTGCGACAATTGAAGTCGTGCTGTGACGTCATAACAGGACCAGCTTCTTTGTCCCAGGTGTTTTGTCATATCAATATGGCGACACTTCGCTAATAAAATGTAGATATTGTGCTGCTTGCGGCCCAGGTCGTGCCACTAAATTTAGATTAACACGGGTATACATTAATTAGAATAAATAAACATTGACAGTCTGCACTGTGGCTGTGGCAAGAGAAAATTTATTTTAACATTGGGTTTCACCACGATTTCACTTGTTTGGTAGAGCGGCGGTCTAGAAACCCGAAGATGCGAGTTCGAATCCCGCTCGATACAACGAATTTTTCGTTGTTCTCTGCAGTGTCAGATTAACATGAATCTAGTTTTTCGTATCTCAAAGAATGGTTCTGAAATAAAATAACACTGCGCATTCCTGTTTAAGTATCTGCCTCGTCCCCAGTCGCTTTTATTAACTTCAAAAAGCTCATAAATAGTGAATACAGAAAGTTTTATAGCTCAGCGGTATTCGGTGGTGGTGGGAGCGCGGAGGGTAAAGGGAAGGCGAAGGAGGGGATCACAAGCGCAGCCACACGTGGCGTAGTGAAACCTAGATATTGGCATAGAATGACAAACTACGAAATATAAAGAATATAAGTAATAGTATTTCTTTAACAAAAAGTACATGCATGTACCGAGCGAAACAAGTAATAATAACACTAAAAATTTCAACTCTCAAATTAATCCTCAGTTAAGGCATGACAACAGGGCCCCCGACACCAAATATGCCTAGGAGCTCGTTCCTCCATTACGCAATGGCCTATTTCATTATTCCGCACATCCACTTGATGAGCCATCTGTATACAATTGTCCTCAAATATAATAAGATATCACACTAAAATGATGTTTAGCTCACATTTTTGTCTTTAAAAATTGGCTTGCCCAAAAGCTGTAGCAAAAAACCTCTATGCTTTGTGATGCAATTTAATTTAGATGGCCTTTATTCGCGCACCAAAACATCCAATAGGATACATGTATTAAAATACCATTACATGAGCTATATTTTTTATATACAGCAATATGATTCAGATATCATTTTCTCTTTTACGTACTATTAAATCGTAACACATTTTACCAGTCATTTAGCGGAATTGTAACGTCACTTTGCAGCTCTAAAGCCAAAAGAAAAAGCCCATCTTCGTCGCTTGATTTGCTTTACTTCCTCATCACGAGGCTGAGCAAGAGGTTCGCTCTCACAACGCCCTAATCCGAGTCTTTACCGTTTCCTTTGTTTCCTGAACTGTTTGCGCTAGAATTGTCAGAAGACTTTTCCCCATAATCAGTCATTCCTCGTGTTTAAGACTCAAAAATTAATTAGTTTAATGTAAGCCCGAGCACTCGTGTAAACCATAGCGTAAACAAAGCACAGCTTGGCGTTTGTCATGGTTATGACGTCACAAGACAATTTATATTTTGCGCATCTACTACCTATCTTCAAACGTAAAATTAATCAACTTCTACTTTGAATTAGAAGGCAAAATTGGAATCAAAAAGATCAGAAGACTGAATTTTCGTATTTTGAAAAAATCTCAACATGGAAAATTTCGTGTCTTTAGCACTTTAAAAATTTTTTAAAGTATACTATAAACCAAAATTCAATTCCAACAAAACAGCTAAGAGAAATCTCAACGTTAACTAAATTGGTCTATTATTATCATTATGCACAAAACATGCAAATTAAGTTTTTTATTAATTAAAAATCTCACCTGTTTTTATATACGACCTTTGATGCCTTCACAATCGACCTTTTTCTGTTCACGTTCGACCTGAAACATCCAAATAAATTACGTTTAAAATGCACACTTTACCGAAATTTTAATTCTTGTAATTTCCGGAATGGGGTGGCAGTAAGGGGAGGGGGGCATGCGGATATATCATCTGTGAATGACGGTGCGATGGTTAGGAAAGAGCTATCTACAGAAGATCGACTTAGCAATTGAATTAGCAATGTAATGTACAGTACATCTCTATCACTATCATTATCCCAGAAACATGATTTGAAAGATGCTGACCTTGTTGAATTTAGGATCGTATTAAAAAACAACCAGGACATGGCCACGTAAAAGGCGGATTTGAAATTCTTTGTGGTGGTTCAAATCAATCGATTTTTAGAACCAGTTGATGCCTTAGTCTAACAACTGAAAGAATTAAACATTAGGCCAGGCCATTCATAGGGAAATTTTGCAAGAATGGAAATTAATATGGAAATATAACATTTCCCATTTCAAACCCACAAAATCCACACTTTGGAAAGTTGTACAATTGCAAATCTCCTTAATGGGATATTTACATTGTTGTTAATTAACATTTAAGTACATGGGATTTTTATGTTTTATGCTAAGTCCAATTGTTGTTATTCTATTTCAAATTAATGGATTCTCAAGATGGGAACCACTCTTTTTAGTGTTTTCCATTCATGTAATCTACACACTAAATAAATGGAATTTACTGATATTCAAGTGCATTAAAATGTACATATTTCTCACAGAAAGAATTTAATTCTAATTATAAAAATCATTAACATTTTTGTGAAATAGAAAATCGACAATGGGAAAACATGCATGTAAATTTTAAATACCACTAATGATTAATGTAAGTATCCCATTCACTAATGAGATTTGTGCAACTACCTCAAGTGTGGGTTTTGTGGCTTTGAAACGAAAATTTGTATATATTTACTATACTCTCCTCCGCAGAGGCTTTTTTCTTTTTTTAACTGGTGCCTAGAAGACTTTGCCATATAATGCATTCAAGATGGCATATTTGCATATTAAATTCTTGCAAAATATAACATTCCAAAGGGATATACATTTTCTCCAACATAAAAGGAATATTTGTAATTATAAACAATTTTGCTTGCCATCTATAATCAGAATTTGTGACCCTGAATTTCACGAATATGCATATCGGAGGTATCGCCACGCCATGGCATGCTCATGAAATTGCTCGCTTGAACACATTATATGGCAGAGGCTTCCCTTCTCAAATTTCAGTTTCCCATAATCCTCCATGAGCTTCAATATCTATAGAAACGTTATGTAAGACAATGAAAGGCACTAAAACCAAAAAGCCTCTGCGGAGGAGAGTGTGTATTTACCATATCAACATTTCTCTGGAATTACAAAAGGATTTAACTTGCATCCTCTTTTTGAGGTAAGCTTAGCATTCATCAGTCCTTTCTGGCTTTCTCTGATTACCAAATCTGCCTGCATCTTTAATTTTTACGACCCTAAACCTCACGACCCTAAATTTGCCAAGACCACTGTCTTTTAAAGCATGTTTCTCAGACCGATTTGGGATGCTGTGAGTTCCTACATTAGGGAGGCAAACAAATTGATATGTACAGGAATCTTTTGGCTTCCATGGTTTGTACAATGTGTACAGTGCTAACCATGAAAATCTAGCTCTACGACCATGCACTTGCACAACCAAGAGCTTTTCCCACTAAATCTCTCCTGGAAGGACATCAGAAAATAACCCATACATTTTGCTTTCTGGACTGACAATGGCATTGGGAGTGCTGAAAAAAAAGGGTTCACAGCTGGAGCAACGTTTTTTTTTTAGTGTAGTCTGTAAAGATGGGCTAGGGTTTTGTACAGGTATAGCAGCTGGAGCATGGTCTTATACAACAGGTGGAATAAGGCTTTGTAATATATATTTACTGCTTCTATTAAAAATAAAATAGCTTTTTGTTGTTCATTACTTCCATCTGACACCATTTGCTTTTAGTAAATTATTCAGGCTGGTTCTCACCAGTTCTTTCAGAACTTTTAATTATTCAAAACATGTTTGAAAATTATTTATTTCGTGACCAATAATTATGAGATCATTTTTAAAACAGTTTAATTAAATTAATGTGCTTCTTGACATACTGTAATTTGATTCTTACACATGTTTGTGTGCAAATAATAATTCCTTCAATGTTGACATGATATTGTGCTTTTAAATGCATATGTTAGTTGCCAAGCGAATGATCTTTTTGACATCAAAACCGTTTCATAGGGCAAAGTACAAACTTTGTATGTTCAAATATTTGCTAAATTCAGCCTGATTGCCCACAAAGCTCTTTTATATCAGAGATCTAAGTATTCTTCTAAAACTACTGATATAAAATAAAACATATTACCTTGTAATAAAGGCAGGATAGCTTGGATGTCCTGAAGGTTTTAGAACTTTGTCACACAATAGGTATATATTTCCTTGGTGTGACATTGTTGAGTTTGTTCTTGCTTTGCAGAGAAAAGTGCGGGAATTTCCGACTGCCAACGAGCAAACCCGACGCTGAGCGCAAGCAAGTCGACGATTCCCGAGCAACTGGAAGGAGAGAAAAAGCCCGATGGGGGGGGGGGGGGGGCAGGGTGTATGGTAGACTTCCGAAACATCGAATTTGTGATCTTATGATTTTGTGCCTTCGTTTCTACTATTATCAGGGTAGTAACTAGTGGGGAGGGGGGTTTTGAGGGGTTGTACGTACCTCCAAAGTTTACAAATGGCGATTTTATCAGGCAAACATCGACAGCTGGTCGGGCAAAAAGTGCAGGAAAACTAAAAATTAAAGTTTAAAGCACCACTGATGAAAATGTTACATCCTCTTTTTTTAATCATCATAAAGTATGCATACTCAAATTCCTCCTTGCAAAATATTAGGTCATTATCTTTGATTCTCACGTCATAATGTGGAAATGAAAACGCTAAATTTGTAGCCGCCATTAAAGTCCGCCATATTGTAGAGTTCAAGTATATTGGCCTTCGTGACGTCATAGTCTCAATACGCGACGCGCTAATGCTAATACCGTAGTATAAACAAAGTTGTTTCTGGTAAGAACTATTTCTTTTTCGACAATGCCCTCGTCCCGTTGTGTTGTTCAAGACTGCAGCAATGCATCCGACCACACAACAGGCATATCATTACACAAAAGCCCAACAAATACGAAGAATATGGGTAAAACTTGTAGAAACAAAGAGCACCAATTTTAACCCGGGTCCCGCAGAATTGCGTTTCATGGTTTGTTCAGAGCATTTTGCAAGCGAGTGTTTCGAGCGATCAGTTCACATTAGCGGTTCTGTGCGACGGCTTAAAACTGGAGCTGTATCAACCATTTGGAAGAAAGGTCCAGCGAATATATCGTCACACGAACACCGCAAGGTTAGTGCATTTGTTCAATGTCATTGATTTAAATTTGGCACGAAATCAACACTTTATTCGCGCTGAGCCGTATTGAACTTAATAACAAATAGATTATGAAAGAAATACAAAATGAATGTTCAATGAATAAGCCTTTGAAGTGTGATGAAACACCATGCAAAGCAACAGAAGTTCCCGAAGAAAGACCAAATTCTGGTGTAAAACTTTACTAGTAATAGTGTAAACTTTACTAGTAATAAACTTAGTTCTTCGGCCGAAGCAAGCGGCTCAACTGTATCGTCAAATGGGGAAAATTCTGGCTCAGAATTGCCAGAGTTTGCCGTTAAATAACAGAAAGATTCCTCAGAGCAATCGCTGTCCGATGAGGACATTGAATTGCTACTAGATTGCGATGAATTTGACATTTTAACTTCTGTATCATTCGTTCGTTCGACAAGGGTTTACTATAATATTGTTGTATCATGTTTTTGTGTTGAGACTATGACGTCACACGGCGTCTCTAGCTGATAAATTTAAGATGGCGCATTTTAGTGGCGGCCAGTGATTTTAGCAACTTTAAAACTCCGTAGCGCCGCGGCTATCAGTCAGTCTGACTTACAATTTTGCACAATGGTTCTCTAGACAGTGATAGAACTATGGTAAAAAGAATATGGTATTTGGTGGGCATCAATTTTCATCTCAGTGGTACTTTAAAAAAAGACAAAATTGAGGTCTTTGAAATGGTAATCTGGGAAATGCCTATTTTTGGCTCAAAAATGGGAACTCATGTACTGGACTGGGATATTGATTTAAACAAGAAAGCCACCGAAATGATAGGACTTGAGCACTGGGAAGTGGACTTAGTCAAAATTTTTGCTGGGAAAATGGAAATATATAGGGCCTCCCTTCAAATATATAGAACCTCTCTTTGTCCATACTTTACAGCAATGTCTACTGCATAGGTCGAGCTGATGACAGCAAGTTCTATTACAAATTATACTTGTATCTATTTTCTATGAATCTAATTGTTTTACCAGAGTCACCAGACCCTAGCGTAGTTTAAGACGAATTAAACAATTTAATTATTCCGCCTGCCGTAGGCGAGGCCGAGTTTTAAATTCGCCCCGTTTCTGTTTTTTTCTTTTTCTTTTTTTTCGGTGTCAGAAGTCGGTGCCGCCGCTCATGGGTGATACCGCTGGCACAAGCCGCGTGAGCCGACCTAAACACGGCGTTTAAACTCAATTTCTAGCGGAATATGTCAACAAAACACGCATTTTAACATGTATGCTGGAACATCTAAACCGCAAGAAGGTTTTACGTGCAAAGATTCTCATGCAAAATGTTTTAAAACGACAAATCCCACCGCGAAACTTTACCGAGATGTATCAAACGCAGAAGAAACAAACGCAAATTCTACTGAAATATCTATATACAAGACACAATTTTTAACATGTAAAGTTAACAAAAAGGGACAGGAAGGTTCTTTATCAAAACATTGCTCCAGAAATGTTTTAAAACGACAAATTTTGATAGACTCCATCATTCCATGATTAAGGAGTGAGTCTAGGAAATGTGTTCCTAATTCTAAACACGTTGTGATTTCTTTCCTTGGTTTTCTATATTTATGTTGAGATGCTAATATTTCGTGCAAAATGATTTATTTGCTAGTGGGATCTCATATAATTATAAAAGGTAAGAGATATTTTACATTCCAATTCCAGAAATACATATGTTAGTCTAAAATTCCCAACAAATTATATCGTGGAGACTTCACTTCAGGCAGTGTGCTACAGCCAGTATGGAAAGTATGGCAAATGCACACACGAGAATTTTTGTTACGTTCAGGTTTGCACACTTGATTACAATTTTTGCGCTGAAAGCGCAAGGTATGTAGGGAGTGTGAAAGAGTGGGAGAGGTCTGGAAGATGCATAGAAAAAGGCGAAAATTGAATACCTTGTGATTTGCGTACTCAATAAGGAGTGTGATATTTTTATTTGAAGAATGTATTAATTATACATGTTGAAGTTTAATTTTAATTTATCATTCATCAGTGCTACTTGTCTAATAAACATGCACACTTGAGTGTACTTGTCACAGTTTTGCACACTGCACACTTGGATTTTTTTGTATGCACACCCGAGATCTCGTCGAAAACAGCCATACTTTCAATACTGGTGCTACCCTAGGTAGCCCAATTGTGATTGTGGTTTCAGTAATATGTAGAGATCAGTGCTACAGAATAGATTTAAATGATGCTATCAGGATAATATATTGATGTATTGTAAACACTTTTAGTAAAATTTTCTTTACTTGCAAAATAAAACAGCTATATGTTGGTGGTATTATGACAAAAGAATCTTGTTTAACATATGTACTATGAAAGTCTTTAATTCAAATTAAATTCTAAAAAGTGCAATCCTACTAGCACTCTGGGCAGAGTGCCTGGCAGGTCACTCAGACATTGATTTTTGGTTATCTTAGTGATTACATAAGATGTGCTAGCAATGTCTTAAAATGCCTTGGAAGGTACCCTAATAATAACTGATTTAAAAAGGAATTCGTTGGGCAGAACAGAAATAAGTAAATATACCCCAACCTCAATGAACGCTCTAGTTACAGCCGTGCCTGGCCTTGTGCCCATTTTCGTTTCGGCAGGCGGAGTGAACGCCTTAGCAGGCGTCTTGTTTCATGTGGTCTGCTCGTTTTAATGACATGGTGTATTATTTATATGGAACAAAGTAAATAAATATATGAATACACAGTATACACGACTGTTTACAGAAACTGTGGACAAGATATTAAGGAGCTGTTAATGTTATACCATGCACGAAAACTTTCGCGTGCATCTAGTGCAGTTGTAACAGAATTGTGACACAATTGTGTCAAGGTGCATAGTGTAACTAGGCAGATTACCTGACCACGTGTCTATTACGTATCCAGACTGCGAGCAGTCCCTAAGGGAAATGTGACGTAACCATGAGCCGGTCTCGTCCCAGGCGATGTTCTACAGCGGTGCGTAGCGCGCGCAAGACATAGCGTGGGAAAATTTGATATGTGAGTTGTGAAGCGCCTGGCACAAGCCGCATCATACATTTATGCAAATTTCTCCTGATGAATATTCAAATATATGTTTCTAAACTTTATATATGCGTACAGCCGATCCAGATTGAATTCATAGCATATTATACAAATATATCCATTTGCGCTTATTTTTTCCGATCGCTACACAAAATTTGGACGATGTTTTATAGTATTTGTTTACTTGAAAAAATAATGAAAATTTTGTTTTTTAATTTTTGCGGATAATGATTTTAGTGGTAGCTCTCAGCTCTGGTGATGATCAATGCAATGATGCCATTGTGCTCCAAAAACTCCATCTTTTCAACACAACCATCTTTTAGGCATAACCTTTTTCCCATTTTTAAAGGCCTGGTGGACTGGCCTTTCTAAGCCAACAACCACAATGGCAAGCACTGGGCGAATGTAAATCCGCGATCTTGAATACAGTTTCGTCGACGTGCTTTCACGACAATTATTTTCCCATATTCTCTTACGCGTGTATGCCCCCCCCCCCCCCCCCCCACAGACCGTTGTAGAACGTCATAGCGCTGGGCTGTCTATAAGCGTAAACAAAGTACGAGATGTAACAACAGGAAATATGAACTCCTGGGGTTAATTGTTCAAAGCAGGTCTAGCATTAAATCTGGGTTCAAATTTAACCCACTGTTCTCTAGTTTGTGTATTTTAATGTATACCTTTCTGTTAAAACTTGAGAAAAGAAAACTTCGATAGATCCAGGCAAGATTCACGAAAAAACTATTTCCAAGTTTACTAATAAGCTCTTGGAAAATTTTCTTTTAGGTGTCGTAACCCATTTCCTTCTTTTTTTTTTAAACTGGTTTATTTTCACTAGAGAATTTCGTCTAGCAAAATTTTTTTTCAAAAAGATATTTTAATTAATTGAAACACAATACGATATTTACATGTTTAATCATGCCCACAGATACAAATTATATACGTCCCACTTTATTGGAAACCTTACATAGTTTAATCAATTGTTTTCATCGATTTAATTAAAGTTTGATTTTTTAGATCTTTTTTGACCTTCCTTACTTATTCATTACATAAAGACGAGCAGCACGTAAATTAAAACCTATGGAACTCAAGTTTGTACAAGACAAAGCAACGTCGATGAAAAAACATTTTAGTCAGTGATGTTTAGAGGGTAAAATGTTTCCACATCTTTAAGGATAAAATATTTTATATAATATTTACGAATTTTTTGAATTGATACTATCCATCAGTCTGTCTTTCAGTTTAAGCTTCGTCTTGTACAAATATGAAATACATTGACAGTGATTTTAAAGTAAGGAAGCAAGCCTTAACTATCAGAGGAGTAGTAAACAGCAGAAACTTATACTAATTTTACACAGTGGCGAAGCCAGCCCGTCTACATTTTGTCCTCGCACGATACTTCTTTAAACATTATTTATTCAAATCTTTAGAAATCGACTGTTATTGAAATGTGTATATCATTATTCACTAGCACAGCAGAACGAAATGTGCCTTCGCCACTGATTTTATAACCAGAAAGCACCTTTAGCCAATTATTTGCAATACATGCATTGTGGTAACAATGAACTTACGTTACAAACTTAAAGCTTAGTAGCTACAGTATTTCTGAGTTCTAGTTCATAACCAGCATCACTGAATACCTTTCTTCATGATTAGTTTCGTAGTTCTGGCAATCTCTTCTTTTTTTGTTTTTCACATATATCGTACATCGGTTCCTCAATGATGAATTAAAAACCACAGGATACTAAGAATATTTTTGATGTCCAATCGGGGCGATAACAGCAACTTATAACAATAATCCACGCTGTCGTACGTTCCATCTGAAACTGTTAGCAGTGGGGATGCAGTCTGTACAAAAAGGTAATGGCTGCTTGCAACGATTGATGCCTTTCGTAATTTATCGACAAGTCGACTATACCCGGTTATTGTCATTCAGAAAAAATTTTCAACCAGAGGATATAAGGCTCAAACAATCTTACTTTTCGTCTATCGAACCTTTCCAGGAGTATTTGCTGTTTTTCAAATAAATTTTGTTGTTAATATTAAAAGTGTCTTTAGTCAACGTGTTGTGTCACTTCATGATGTCACAATTACCTCCACAGTTTATTTATACAGAATCGTTCGATTGGTTTTCAGTTCAGCCAAACGTTGTTTTTTTAAAATTCGCATTGACTATGGACTTCCACACCTACGGAAACAGCAGTCACAGACTGGTAACTTTTCTCGTAGCACAGTCCAGTAAAATAATTTGTTTTTCCCCACTGTGGTATATGTAGTTCCTTCATCATCAATGCAAAGAAAAACAATTGCAAGAGGTTTTCTTTCCAGAAGTGTGGGTAATGCATACATACTTATCACTTTCATGATATCACAATTATCCTCCATAGCTTTATTTATAGAGAATCGTTCGACTGGTCTTCAGTTTAGCGAAACGTTGTTCCTTTAAAATTGGTCGCTGCCTACACAATAAATTATTGACTATAGACTTCCACACCTACTGAAACAGCAGTCACAGACACTGGTAAATTTTCTCGTAGCACAGCCCAGTAAAGTAATTTGTTTCGCCCCACTGTGGTATGTAGTTCTTTGATCATCAATGCAAAGAAAAACAATTTCAAGAGGTTTTCTTCAAGTCACACAGTTGTGTTGTTCATTTCTCGTCAAGGTCCAGAATGCTGGTTAGAGTTATTTTCCAGAAATATGCGTACATAGCTATTTCGTAATCTAACATATTCATTAGTTTTTACAAAATCGTTTCCTTTCTATCCCTAAAAAAGCTTATACAAACTTGATCGTAAATTTCTTCTAGACAATTTTATACAAGCTTTCTTAAGATAGTTTGTTAACCATAGTTGGTCAGAGTTATTTTCCAGAAATATGCGTTATTACATACATAGCTATTTTGTAATCTAACATATTCTTTAGTTTTTACAAAATCGTTTCCTTTCTATTTTTCAACAAAGATTATACAAACTTGCTCGTAAATTCCTTATGGACAATTTTGTATAAGCTTTATTAAGATCTTTAAACATTGTTAAAAAACTCATTAATAATTCATGAGAAAACACAAAGGAAATCACAACCGTAGCAGAGGTTTTAAATCAGCTAAAGTTGCGTTGAATTAGATCACCTTTGCCTTTGATTTTCTCGGCTTAGACAAGGTTTATTTTTAAAATAACTTTTTCAATCAACTCACAAGATGAGGAGCTTTTCAATTAAAATACTTGCAGTTCGTGTTTCATCAGATTTAAAAATCTCGCCTTCGGTTCGAAAACACTCATGTTCGTATTTTAACTAGTACTATAGCAGTGCTGAGTTATTCAGTGTAAAGAGCATTTCCACCCAGCCCGTGGCAATTAAAAAAAGAACAAAACGGGCGACTATGCTGGTGCAACTAACAAAAGAACTAAATTATAATTATTTTCCGCTGCACCAACATATTTGCAGCTCAACATGGCGGCATGAAAACACTCGACATACGAGGCCAAAGCCAATATTTTAGTTCATGTCTTTCAAGACAATACTCAATTGACTTTGAAAGTTGCAACCGAAAAGAATATCTGCATTTAGTTTGAAAAACTATCATTTCAAAATTAACCTTCGAAATTAGTAAAAAAAGTTCAGATACAAATATCGCCATTGACATTTTCGGCCAATATGATCGCGTATCATTCAAAATATTGTAGACACAGTTACCTAGATATTAATCCTAAATGTTAATTTCGTTTTGCCGAAACACCAAGAAAGCTATTAATGCACAGCCGTCCACCCTCTAAACTGAATGTGAATGCCTGCTGATTGCAATAGGCTTACAACATCACTGATCAAGTGTGCTTTGCAATAATAATACATTGACGTTGCGTCTCAGAGCACAAATATGATGATATGCGAAACTTCTCTGAAGCTCCCATAAAAATTAATATAGTGATATCAGATTAGTGCATCCTGTGCAAGTTTATTTCAACACGTTCAACATACGCGTTAAATAATCATAGATTTCCTTTTGAGACTCATGGTCTTACCTACAATGTCGTTTACTTCCCTTGCGCAAGGTTTGATTAATATCAATGCGAAGAACAGAGTTTGTGGCATGTCAACCTTTTAAAAGAAAATCTGGAAAAAAATTAGTGTGTACTCCTACCTACTAGCTATCGTGGATATTGCATTCACATTGGCCGAGTTAGCAATGATGCATGTGTTGGCGAAAAATACTATTTGTGACAAACGCGAAAATTCACATGCAAATTATTTTTAATGGTACTAAACAAATTGATCTTATCATATTGATCGTAATTCACGTCTAAAAGTTCATTCAAAATATAGGCAGATAAGATTTGTAACATTTGGCAAATATACTTGGGTGATAAAGTAACCATTTTTTTCGCTTAACTAAGTCAAATTAAGGGTTTAATATATTCTACGATTCACTTTATTTCTACTATCGCATGAAAGTTCAAGGAATGAGTGTAAGAAAAGCGTATTCATGCTCGCATCTCTCATTGAAGGATCACCAAAGTGGCCTAGTAGAAGGATAAAATTACACTTATTGATTTGAAATCAGTTAGTGTTAAGTTAACAACTCACCTAACCATGACATCTGCAGATATGACATCACCAAGGAAGGAAATTTTGCGGGTGCAACTAAAGCTAAACTATACAAATGGTTGAAAACTAAGAACTAATAACTAAT
Source organism: Muricea muricata (assembly GCA_963855995.1). NCBI lineage: Eukaryota > Metazoa > Cnidaria > Anthozoa > Malacalcyonacea > Plexauridae > Muricea > Muricea muricata. The sequence goes on from OY979719.1 coordinate 12,708,635, forward strand.
TATAAACAATGAACTTGAAACTGAGTAAAATCACGAGTTTCGATTAAGTATTTAAGAAATACGCAATTCAACAAAATTGTCAAAAACATGACAAAGTTACCATAATGGGTATCACTAGGACAAGATAATGAAACTATCAAAAAATCTACGCGATTCCTCCTTAATCTTCTCTATTTCCTCTTTCTCAAACTTCACGTCTTCCCCATAGATAGTAAATGGAGCCCAGACTCTCACTGATTGGTAGTGCTGTTTTTCGTGATTCAGGAAAATGTTCTTTGTCCTTCTCAACGCTTCACAGACCCGTATTTCTTGAAAAAGGTATTCATACAACTTTTCCATAAACTCCTTCGTAGCAGCATCGTTAATAGGCCATAGTGTGGCAAGAACAGAGCGAGCCCCAGCTGCAAGAAATGCTCGAGTTATACCAATGACACCTTCTGAAGTAACTTTTCCTTGCCCGGTGTGACAGCAGCACAGAACTACCAAGCGAGCCTTTACGGAAATGTTTATAATATCTTCTTGTGTAAGAAGGAAAGATTCTGGCGTGGGATGAGACGAGATAGACTGACCCGAAGAACGATACGGAGCCAATATGATTTCACCACTATTTCGTTCGCCATGTGCAGCAATATGGATGATGCTAGCCTTATCTAAAAGCTCCAATACTACCTGTTTTTGTGCATCACGACCCAAAAGAGGCTTAGCTTGAAAGAGCTTTGAAAGGCTTTTAACTTCTTGCGCAGAACTAGGGAGATCATGAAAGGCCTCCCCACGTAAAGACACTCTCCCAACAGCCGGATTACCAACAAACAAAGCAATGCCCAAATTTGGATCAGGTGGTTTGTCCATACTAGCCCTTAATGAATGCAAGGAAGGCGTAATTTGAATGCTGTAACTGTGAGACAAATAACAACCATGTTCATCAATAAAAGAGGAAAATGGAGCAAAAAATAGCGACATATCAGGAACAATTATAAGCTTTTTACCAGCAATCAAATCGTTAACCGGGTCAATCATAAGTTGGCACGTTTTTCGTAAGATCTCTTGATTATCTACACTTACGAAAGGATCTGCCGCATCCTTCGATGGAGGTTTTCCATTTGACTTTTCTGAATGAAAGATGTTATTCTCATTACTAGCAAAAGGTACTTCGAGATTGAAAAAGGAACAATTTCGACCAAGGCTAACACCGAACTTCCCAAGAAGGCCAAAAATTGACGAATTAAGGAGCTCTAAACTAACATCAAGCTTCCTGTGGACTAAATTCTTATTTAAAATCCAAACATTAAGAAAATTTTGCAAGTCAAAGGCAAAGAATAAAACTGTAGCACTGTATGCTTCAACTTTTAGAATTATTTCAATTTCTTTTAATTCCTGTTTCCTCTGTTTGGCCTCCCACGCGGGATTCGCATATTCTAACTTACCTCCTTTGGAATATTTCCTTTTCTTTTGCAGGCAGAAGGACAGTTCCTTAGCTCTGCCACGGTCCATCACAAGCAATGCAGCCTCAAGATTTTTCACAGCGAGAAAACATGCCATTGAAATTTTATGAAATTCAAAATACAGTCCCGTGTAAGTTAGTTTGCTTTGATCCGGTACCATATCAGAGAAAATTTTGTCAAAGAGCTTAATCGCTCTCTCCAGATATGGTAACGCAACCTCATGTTCTCCAACGCATCGATGGCACTCACCCAAATTTCCATTGCTTCTTGCTATACTTGGCATATCTCCAATGGCAGTGCAAATTTCCAAAGCTCTTTCATAATATTGAATTGCTTTTTCATATTGTCCTAATCTCTGATACGCATTCCCTAAATTTCCATTGCTCGCTGCTGTACCTGACTGATCTCCAATGGCAGTGCTGACTTCCAGATTTTTTTTATGACATTGAATCGCTTTTTCATATTGTCCCAAGCTATCATAAGCATTACCCAAATTTCCATTGCTTTTTGCTATACCCGACTGATCTCCAATAGCAGTGCTGATTTCCAAATGTTTTTTATGATATTCAATCGCTTTTTCATATTGTCCTAAGCTGTCATAAGCATTACCTAAATTTCCATTGCCTCTTGCTATACCTGACCGATCTCCAATGGCAGTGCTGATTTCCAAATCTTTTTCATGATATTCAATCGCTTTTTCATATTGTCCTAAACTCCGATAAGCATTACCTAAATTTCCATTGCCTCTTGCTATACCTGACTGATCTCCAACGACAGTGCTGATTCCCAAATCTTTTTCATGATATTGAATTGCTTTCTCATATTGTCCTAAACTCCGATAAGCAATGCCTAAATTTCCATTGCTTGCTGCTATACCTGACTGAGCTCCATTGGCAGTGCTGATTTCCAAACATTTTTCATGATATTCAATCGCTTTTTCATATTGTCCTAAACTCTGATAAGCATTACCTAAATTTCCATTACTTCTTGCTATACCCGACTTATCTCCAATGTCAGTGCAGATTTCCAATTTTTTTTCATGATATTCAGTTGCTTTTTCATATTGTCCTAATTTCTGATAAGCATTACCTAAATTTCCATTGCTTGCAGCTATACCTGACTGATCTCTAATAGCTGTGTTTATTTCCAAACTTTTTTTGTGACATTGAATCGCTTTTTCATATTCTCCTAATATCTGATAAGCATTACCCAAATTTCCATTGCTTGCTGCTATACCCAACTGATCTCCAATAGCAGTGCTGATTTCCAAATGTTTTTTATGATATTCAATCGCTTTCTCAGATTGTCCTACACTACCGTAAGCAATGCCTAAATTTCCATTGCCTCTTGCTATACCTGACTGATCTCCAATGTCAGCACTAACTTCTAAATGTTTTTCATGATATTGAATTGCTTTTTCATATTGTCCTAAACTCTGATAAACATTGCCTAAATTTCCATAGCTCCCTGCTATACCTGACTTATCTCCAATGGCAGTGCTTATTTCTAAGTCTTTTTTATGATATTGAATCGCTTTTTCACATGCTCCTGAGCTGTAATAAGCATTACCTAAATTTCCATTGCCTCTTGCTATACCTGACGTATCTCCAATGGCAGTGCTGATTTCCAAATCTTTTTCATGATATTCAATCGCTTTTTCATATTGTGCTAAACTCCGATAAGCATTACCTAAATTTCCATTGCCTCTTGCTATAGCTGACTGATCTCCAATGGCAGTGTTAATTTCCAAAGCTCCTTTACAATATTCAATTGCTTTTTCATATTGTCCTAATCTCTGATACGCATACCCTAAATTTCCATTGCTCGCTGCTATACCTGACTGATCTCCAATGGCAGTGCTGATTTCCAAATGTTTTTTATGACATTGAATCGCTTTTTCATATTGTCCCAAGCTATCATAAGCATTACCCAAATTTCCATTGCTTTTTGCTATACCCAACTGATCTCCAACAGTAGTGCTGATTTCCAAAGCTCTTTCATAATATTCAATTGCTTTTTCATATTGTCCTAATCTCTGATACGCATTCCCTAAATTTCCATTGCTCGCTGCTATACCTGACTGATCTCCAATGGCAGTGCTGATTTCCAAATTTTTTTTATGACATTGAATCGCTTTTTCATATTGTCCCAAGCTATCAAATGCATTACCCAAATTTCCATTGCTTTTTGCTATACCCGACTGATCTCCAATAGCAGTGCTGATTTCCAAATGTTTTTTATGATATTCAATCGCTTTCTCAGATTGTCCTAATATCTGATAAGCATTACCCAAATTTCCATTGCCTCTTGCTATACCTGACTGATATTCAATCGCTTTTTCATATTGTCCTAAACTCCGATAAGCATTACCTAAATTTCCATTGCCTCTTGCTATACCTGACTGATCTCCAATGACAGTGCTGATTTCCAAATCTTTTTCATGACATTGAATTGCTTTTTCATATTGTCCAAAACTCCGATAAGCAATGCCTAAATTTCCATTGCTTGCTGCTATACCTGACTGATCTCCAATGGCAGTGCTGATTTCCAAAGCTCTTTCATAATATTCAATCGCTTTTTCATATTGGCCTAAACTACGATAAGCATTACCTAAATTTCCATTGCCTCTTGCTATACCTGACTGATCTCCAATGACAGTGCTGATTTCCAAATCTTTTTCATGACATTGAATTGCTATTTCATATTGTCCTAATCTCTGATACGCATTCCCTAAATTTCCATTGCTCGCTGCTATACCTGACTGATCTCCAATGGCAGTGCTGATTTCTAAATTTTTTTCATGATATTCAGTTGCTTTTTCATATTGTCCTAATCTCTGATAAGCACTACCTAAATTTCCATTGCTTGTTGCTATACCTGACTGATCTCCAATAGCTGTGTTTATTTCCAAACTTTTTTTGTGACATTGAATCGCTTTTTCATATTCTCTTAATACCTGATAAGCATTACCCAAATTTCCATTGCTTTTTGCTATACCCAACTGATCTCCAATAGCAGTGCTGATTTCCAAATGTTTTTTATGATATTCAATCGCTTTCTCAGATTGTCCTACACTACCGTAAGCAATGCCTAAATTTCCATTGCCTCTTGCTATACCTGACTGATCTCCAATGTCAGTACTAACTTCTAAATGTTTTTCATGATATTGAATCGCTTTTTCATATGCTCCTGAGCTGTAATAAGCATTACCTAAATTTCCATTGCCTCTTGCTATACCTGACTTATCTCCAATGGCAGTGCTGATTTCCAAATCTCTTTCATGATATTCAATCGCTTTTTCATATTGTCCTAAACTCCGATAAGCATTACCTAAATTTCCATTGCCTCTTGCTATAGCTGACTGATCTCCAATGGCAGTGTTAATTTCCAAAGCTCCTTTACAATATTCAATCGCTTTTTCATATTGTCCTAATCTCTGATACGCATTCCCTAAATTTCCATTGCTCGCTGCTATACCTGACTGATCTCCAATGGCAGTGCTGATTTCCAAATGTTTTTTATGACATTGAATCGCTTTTTCATATTGTCCCAAGCTATCATAAGCATTACCCAAATTTCCATTGCTTGCTGCTATACCTGACTGATCTTCAATGGCAGTGCTGATTTCCAAAGCTCTTTCATAATATTCAATTCTTTCATAATATTCAATTGCTATTTCATATTGTCCTAATCTCTGATACGCATTCCCTAAATTTCCATTGCTCGCTGCTATACCTGACTGATCTCCAATGGCAGTGCTGATTTCTAAATTCTTTTTATGACATTGAATCGCTTTTTCATATTGCCCCAAGCTATCACATGCGTCAGGCAAAGTTTGATTGATACTCCCTGTTTTTTGCATATCTTCATTGGCTGTACTGATCACTCGATAATGCCTTGAGATCTGAAAATGACGGAACGATGATAATATTAACAACACTTTATTACCAGCCTTTATTGATTAACATATCTTTGGGGTAAAAAAACAACTAAATGGCTTGTGTTGTAATACGTAATACATTTGCTCCTTTCCTCGAATTTCTCTGCTTTGCATTCCTCAAATATGATCTTCAGCAAACGAAAGTTAGGAAAGCGAGTTATCAGTTGTAAATAAAATTTATCTTTAGTTATTCATGTCAAGGTGAAAAGTGGGCGACTTTAAAGACACCACCTGCACGTATTTTGTAGAACTCCTACTGCAGAAGAGAAGAAAGACAGCATAGAACACCTAAAGCGAAAATTAAAGGCATAATAGAGACGTTTTGTCGAATTTCGGTTATGAAGTACAGAAGAGGATGAATCTAATTTTTTTGTATGCTTTATTTTACGCTATATAATCGCGTAATTTGACTACCCCTAGGTCCTCCCGATATTCCCAGGCAAAAAATGGGAGAAATTGTTAGTTCAGCTAGTAGTTACAAAGCGATGGTTATATTACTTTGATTTGATTAGATTTGACTTTACTGACACTCCCCTGAAGGGGCTTTTCAGTGACAGTGACAGCTGCGTATATATACAATTATAACAATTAATATGGTTACTATTTTGTCGTACAGTACTGCCTAGAAGTAACTTAACACATGCGGTTTGGTGTCTAAACAATAACACCAAAAACTAATACACTATGAATTCGTTCGGCGCAAAACGTCATACTGGGTAGGCAATAACAACAACACGCTTCCACGCATTCCCTGCAGACAACAGCTATTTCATAAAAAATAGAACACACCAGTATCACAGAAACTATACCTGTACTTCCAAATTAACTATGTCAGACGTTAATTCTACTTAAAATTCAAAAATGTTGACGTTAGTCACAAAGTATTTCGCACCAAACAACTGCTAGTTTGAATACTCATTACAGTATACTAAGCTATTACAATAATTATCACAATGTTTGAATCAAACAAGCTGAGATACTGTATACTGATCGTGCTTTGAGTTCGCGTGAATAAAATATTCGTAACAACATAAACTTAAATGTACTCACTCTCTTGCGTCCAATATGTCCGCCCATTCCAAAATCCTCCATATAAAACAGTAAGCCAGTGTATTTTAAGTGTTTTTCGCCTAAGCTGTGATTTTGTTTAAGAGCTCTGCGGTTAATCAGCATGTTTCCGACTATGAATAAATTAGCTCGGTATACATATAACACATTAGAAAATGTTATAAAAATTTAAAGGGGGAAATATGTTGCTAAACCGTTGTAAATTCCGACATACCTCACATTATATTTAGTATTTGGTCATTAACACAACATAATCATAAAAGTTAGTGACATATATGATGTATAGTCAAAACGTCTTGGCCCAGGTCAAAACGGCGAAGTTTCCGATAATGAAAACGGCCCCAACAATGTTAATCAGGATGCATAGCTCAAATTGTGATTGTTCTCAGCGAGTTTCCAGAATCTGAACAGAAAATAGATCTATTGTCCAAGCGCGTGTTTTGTTAGCTAATCCTGTTGTGACTGCACAGTTTGCGTTAATATTTTGAAACAAACAACATAAATAGTTTGCAACATAAGTTTGACTTAGGGCCGTTTCGACTGATACGTATATATATAGTACAAGAAGAGAATTTAGTAGATATAATATACTAAAAATATAAAGCATTAACAAATACTATAAGCGTTAAATAGAAACCTGAAAAGGGGAAAGAATTTTGTGCCACACTATAGTGGGTGTTTGGTCATTTGCATTGCAGTGACACATTCCACACTATGCAAAACTTCGCCCATTAAGCACCTTAATTGATATCGATGCGATAACACTTCGTTATCTTAGAACGAAATCTACACAGTGAATAAAAAAATTGATCGGAAAATGCTCCAAAAATGAGTTTACACTACTCTAATCAGGTAAACTGAGTGTACTCACTCTAATGCGTTTAATATAAATCATATCACAGAACCGAAGCTATTACGGGCTATTACCGTATTCTTCCGTAAATTGAGATCAATCTCAGTAACAGCGGACAGCACGCGGTCGACACGAGGGCGGCACGTGGGCGAACCGCGGTTGGCCCGCAAGCGAGCCGCGGTTCGTCCGTGAGCCGCCCTCGTGTCGACCGCGTAGAGCACGCGGGCGAACCGCGGTTAAGCCGCGGTTGGCACGCGGTTGACCGCGGTTTTCTGTTAAGTTACTCCTAGGCAGTACTGTAAATATACATATGAATTAAAATAGAATTATTTGAACATAAGAAAAATACAACACACTTTACAACAGACACAAGAACAGTGACAGATATCAAGTTTACAGTTGCTGCCCTAAAACAACGAGATCAAATGTTTAGCCTGATGTTTGCTGATACCTTTTTGCTGACCACTATAATTGCGAAAGGGGCATACAACAATACTGAAAATAACGTCAGAGTCATCATGATTAAGATAAATTCCTAGCTGAGCTTTCTCCTCCTGCTAAGATTTGGGAACACGATAATTTAATCTTGTGTTGCCATGCTTTCGGCCCAGTGTTCGTTGTCAGCATTCTTGTGAACAATCGAACAAATTTCATCTCGCCCTTTACTCTAGGACAAACGATCACTGTCTCATTTAGAGAAAGTTTTGTTTGCTTTGGCAAATCTCATCGTAGATAAGGTAGGGATGAAAACCCAAGGACTGCACGTGAGTCTACGTCTACGAAATTTATGTAACGATTACTGACGGCGATAAAAACCCCGTCGTCGTTTAAACAGAAAAGATTGAAAATCGCAGATTCAACTGGAAAACGTGCACCTCTATGAATACCCCTGTTCAGGAATTTCACAATATGTCAAACTTTTATACAATAAAGAAAGAAGCGGGTTCACCACAACAACAACAACAACAACAACAACAACAACAACAACAACAACAACAACAACAACAACAACAACAACAACAACAACAACAACAACAACAACAACAACAACAACAACAACAACAACAACAACAACAACAACAACAACAACAACAACAACAACAACAACAACAACAACAACAACAACAACAACAACAACAACAACAACAACAACAACAACAACAACAACAACAACAACAACAACAACAACAACAACAACAACAACAACAACAACAACAACAACAACAACAACAACAACAACAACAACAACAACAACAACAACAACAACAACAACAACAACAACAACAACAACAACAACAACAACAACAACAACAACAACAACAACAACAACAACAACAACAACAACAACAACAACAACAACAACAACAACAACAACAACAACAACAACAACAACAACAACAACAACAACAACAACAACAACAACAACAACAACAACAACAACAACAACAACAACAACAACAACAACAACAACAACAACAACAACAACAACAACAACAACAACAACAACAACAACAACAACAACAACAACAACAACAACAACAACAACAACAACAACAACAACAACAACAACAACAACAACAACAACAACAACAACAACAACAACAACAACAACAACAACAACAACAACAACAACAACAACAACAACAACAACAACAACAACAACAACAACAACAACAACAACAACAACAACAACAACAACAACAACAACAACAACAACAACAACAACAACAACAACAACAACAACAACAACAACAACAACAACAACAACAACAACAACAACAACAACAACAACAACAACAACAACAACAACAACAACAACAACAACAACAACAACAACAACAACAACAACAACAACAACAACAACAACAACAACAACAACAACAACAACAACAACAACAACAACAACAACAACAACAACAACAACAACAACAACAACAACAACAACAACAACAACAACAACAACAACAACAACAACAACAACAACAACAACAACAACAACAACAACAACAACAACAACAACAACAACAACAACAACAACAACAACAACAACAACAACAACAACAACAACAACAACAACAACAACAACAACAACAACAACAACAACAACAACAACAACAACAACAACAACAACAACAACAACAACAACAACAACAACAACAACAACAACAACAACAACAACAACAACAACAACAACAACAACAACAACAACAACAACAACAACAACAACAACAACAACAACAACAACAACAACAACAACAACAACAACAACAACAACAACAACAACAACAACAACAACAACAACAACAACAACAACAACAACAACAACAACAACAACAACAACAACAACAACAACAACAACAACAACAACAACAACAACAACAACAACAACAACAACAACAACAACAACAACAACAACAACAACAACAACAACAACAACAACAACAACAACAACAACAACAACAACAACAACAACAACAACAACAACAACAACAACAACAACAACAACAACAACAACAACAACAACAACAACAACAACAACAACAACAACAACAACAACAACAACAACAACAACAACAACAACAACAACAACAACAACAACAACAACAACAACAACAACAACAACAACAACAACAACAACAACAACAACAACAACAACAACAACAACAACAACAACAACAACAACAACAACAACAACAACAACAACAACAACAACAACAACAACAACAACAACAACAACAACAACAACAACAACAACAACAACAACAACAACAACAACAACAACAACAACAACAACAACAACAACAACAACAACAACAACAAGGACTTCAGAATCGTTAGTGAAGCAACGCATTGCGTTCGAGAGAACCAAGATAGGCAGTGTACTAGACTTGATTACAGAAGTATCGAATAATTCATACACAGCTGGTTCTCAGTATTTTTTCCAAATATGATATTTGACCCTACATTGCAATAAACATACAAATCTAAGCATCAGGCGAAACTGTAGTACTCGTCTCAGGCTCAATTCCAGGTAAGGTGACAATTTCTTCACGTAAGGTGCCCATCGTCTCTGCTAACATCGAATAGTTTTTGCGGGCTTCGTCTTTCCACAGTCAAAGCAGAGAAAGCCTTGCAGAGAAAAGCTAACAACAGACAGTAGAGACATTAAATCGTTTGCTAAAACTCTGCTCTGACAAAGCATGAGCCTTAAATTGACATCCACGGAATATTTTGATAATCTGGGAATCCTTTCAACAAACTCAAATACAAAGAAAAACTTTTCCCGTCACCAACAAGCAAATGACGAGTTTTCTTCACCGTGTTTAGAACATTGCTCAACTTTCCTTGTGTGAACATTCCAGATGTTGATACATCCATCTGAAGTACAGGTGGCCAGTTTGGAACCATGTCAGGAGAAAATGAACACGAAAGAACTCGCGTTGGACATACTGCAGGTGGTGGTGATGTCCTAAAGACAATTAGACGATTATCACTTGCGTAATGCCAACCGTCATCTTAATTTCATCGCTTTCATGTCTGGAAATATTGTGTTATGTCATAGTAGAAGTTCGAGACAGCATCCGTTGTGAATGAATGTTTTCTATGACACTAAAAGACTGCTCACCCAAAGCAAAAATACACTCTACATCATTGTACATTCCTGTAGAACAGGTTAGATCTTCTATTTGCGTGGCTTGCAACGGCATACACGGCTCAACCCCTAGATATTTTGTAGGATAATGTTTTTTGATCTAGGTTGAAAACGGCGCTTACATAACTTACTCTGAAACACCTTTCCGCTCTTAAACTTCCCTTCAGGTAAAGTTCGCATATCACATCATTGCAACGTAAGGGCGTTCCAAACGCAAAACAAATCTGCACTCTATTTCTTATTTCGAGTGCCGTCTCCTGGATGCTGATATTGCACGGCTTCCTCGTATTCACCATTTCCACCTGTGCTGTCGAACGAGCACCAATTAACAGGAACCCCATGACAAAGCAACGACAACAAGTTTTGCCGGCCAACACCCCATAATTTTATTGTATTTGATCCGCCGCTAGTTACCAGCCGCTTATGCACATGATTCGAACATTTCTTGACTTCCGTGGAAAAAAGAAATTTACTGTTTTTCGACAATGCTAAGCGCAGTTTCCAATTTTCTATATAATACAAAAGATTCACCTTGTGTAAACGTACATCACGAAATATGGTTAGCAGAATATTGGAAAAGCTCAACCAGACTTGCCAGACACAGCACATGCAGAGATTGTTTCGTTATCTTTTGCTAAAGCTACCATTGTCTTATCGTTTGACATTCCAACGTTCCAATCCATTGCCCCTCATGAGGAATAACCTCAACTTCATCGCAACGAAGCTCTACAAACATCGTGGTCTTTGATAAAAGCGACTTTGCAATTTTCTGCTCGTCATCGCTGAAACAGCCTTTTGGGGAGCGTGCAAGGACACTTTCGAAATAAAATCTATACATTTCTTTGCCATCTGAACATACTGTAGGCTATACACTAAACACCCCAAATACAATCAATAACAGAAAATACATGGCAAGGTGCACGCAACAGCTTTCTCCAGTTACAGCGGCCCTTTTACAAATAGATATACTGAAAGCGACAAACTAATAACAACACGTAATTTTACATAACAGGTTACGAGACATGTTACAGGACAAACGTATAGACTTCCATGTTCGTGGATCATTCACATCATACACATTACTCAATGCTGATCTATAGTATCTAGCAAGTCCGCATTTAAACCCACTTAGGCTGACATTATTGGCGTTCAGATCTTTTGGTAGCGAGTTCATAATCTTGTTGATCTGTTCAGAAACGACTTTTGATAGGTGGTAGTCTTGCATAGTGTTGTTGGGAAGGATAAATGAGTTGGATTACATGATCTGGTTGCTCTCCTGTTGTTGACTGGTGATGGTGGTAAAGTACTGTCAATTGAGATGATTCCGTGGATTAGTTTATAGAAGAATGTCATATTTAAATATTCATGCCAGTAACTTAGCGGGATTAGGTTGAGTTGTAAAAGTCTCTCCTTGTAGATCGTGTTACAGCGAAAAGGTAGATTAAGTATAAACTTAGCTGCCCGTCGTTGAAGTCGTTCTGTCTGTTGAATTGTGGTGATGGTTTGTGGTGTCCAGATTTGGGAGCCGTAACACAACTGCGCGCGAACCAGGGACAAATAAAGTGTGCGACGGACTGTGACGATTTTGATGTCGACTGTCGATCGTCATACGTATCCCAGGATCTTGTTAGCTTTGTTGCACTGATGACCAGTGTGCTTGGACCAAGTTAGATCAGGTGAAGTAAGGACGCCGAGATCTCGCTCACAGCCTGTGCTTGTCAGGATGGTTTCGCAACTGAGTTTGTACGGATAGATGACTTTGTTATGATTGTGCTTACGGGTGACCCTCAACACTTTACACTTACTCGCGTTTAATTTCAGGTTGGCATTTTTGGAGCTTTCTTCGAAGTTGGTGAGATCTGTTTGTAAAGCAAGTGCATCGGAGTATGAGTTGATTGTTTTAAAGATTTTTGTATCATCAGCGAAGGTGGCAATGTTTGAAGTACGCACGGCGTTCGATAGGTGGTCTTTATAGAGCAGAAACAGTAACGGCCCAAGAATCGACCCTTGGGGTACTCCATGACGCTTGTGAAATTCATAACTTAAGCGTAAAAACAGCTGTTGAGCATACAAATGTGTATGTCGCATAGAAATATAACCTGAAAACCTGTATTAATCGAGATATGAAGAATTTACAAGGCTGCTGCCGTTAATAGACTAAAGTTGATAAAAATATAACCCAACATTGCATCAGAAATTTCGTGAAATTGTCGATTAATAAACTTGAGCGTTTGTCGAAGAAAAATTTAACCCAAAATTTACACCAGTTAATTTGCCTTTGAATTAAGAGAATTTTGCGTATAAACTAAGCTATACAAGCTATACACACCATACACGCTACACACATGATAATCCCATCAAAAATGCCATCAATTAATTGATAATTCAAAATTAAAATCACATGACTTCAAAAGCGAGCAAAGATTTCCACCAAAACAAGAAACACACCTGCTGTTGTTGAGGAGTTGCGAAATTTCTGAGCCGATGTAAATCATGCGCATCGTGTGCGCTTGTGCAGATCTGTCATAGTCATGAATTTCGCAGGTCATAAATTTCGCGCGACACCGGGAGAGATTTCGATGTTGTTCCAAAGATTGTTTTCCGCTGACGTCTGTTGATCAGATAAGATCTGAACCATTCTAGAATGTTTCCTCCATACCCAAACTGACGAAGACGGTGAAGCAGTTTAGCGTGACTTACTTTGTCAAAGGCTTCCGACATATCTAAGTATAATACGTCAATCTGCTTACCACGATCTAGCTCACGACTTATACGTTCTAGAACTTCAACAAGTTGGGTTATGCACGATTTTCCCGGCATAAAATCATTTTGACAATGATTTATTTGTTCATAAACGTGATATTTAATGTTGTTAAAAACACAGCGCTTGAGAACTTTAGAAATGATTGATAACAATGAGATGGGTCGGTAGTGTTCAAAGTAGGATTTTTCGCCATGTTTGTGTAAAGGAACGACGTTTGCAAGTTTCCACTCGTCAGGTAGCACTCCAATATTTATTAAAGATTTGTTGAAAATAACTGGAAGTGATGGTGCGATCTGCATAGCTGTTTCTTTCAGTAAGCGGACTGGAATACCGTCAGGTCCTTGTGCTGTGTTGCTGTCTAGATTGCTCATTACACCTACGATTTCTTCCTCCAATAAAGTTACATTGTCAATTACACAAACATCGTCTTGCGACAAATCATCTTCTTCAACACTACTGTCCACGTCCTTTGTAAAGATGGACGCAAAATACTTATTAAACGCATTCACTATATGTCAGTGTTGCCATCGAAATAAGTTCTTTCAGTCTCGTTAATCTTCATTGAAACTTTACCTGGAACATTTGAGGCTTTAGATTTTAATTTAAAGTAGGACCAAAAGCGCTTCGGTTGTTTTCATGAGACGCACACGTTCTGTTCATATATTCAAGGCGATTGTCAGTAACATACGTTTGATTCTAGAACGTAGATCTTTGAACTTGGTCACTTTGAAATGTGGATTTCTTAATTCTGTTTCTGAAGGTATTTTTCTTCTTTATTAAATAGAGGATTGTATTGGTAACCCAAGGAAATGATTTTCGTCCTTTCACACGTTTCGTGGGCACAAAGTCATTTACCGCCTCAAGGAATGTATTTTTCCATTCTGACCAATCGTTGTTAATATCGCTGTCATCGGTGATTTTTTGCTCTATTTTGAGCGTTTGTAGGCGTGCATGTAATCCTTCAAAATCAGCCCGACCGTAATCAAAAACAGTCCTTGTAGCTCTTGATAATGGAATACTGTACTTTCTGTCTTTAAACCAAAGATGATTGCATTATGATCCGTTGAGATTTCTGAATCCGATGGTTTTACAATTTCGCAAACATTTGCTTTGTTCGGGATGCTGGTGATAACGAGATCAAGGATATTGTCACCCCGAGTAGCCTTGTTGTTCATTTGATCCAAGATATAGTCATCCAGTTTTCTAATAAATGTTCTTTCGCTTGCGCCTGTGGAGTTTTCGTGCGAGTTCCAGCACGCGCGTGGTAAGTTGAAGTCGCATGTGAGGACAATTTTCGAATTACGTTACGTGAGCAAACATCATTCAAAAAAGTTTCAAAAGTTTCCATCCAAGTCTTTTCCGCGTTTGGCGGACGATAGCAGGAACAAATAAGTATTTCCCCGTGTGACACCATTGTTAAATGCACCAGAATAACTTCCAAAACATAGCTATGTTTAATTTCACGAACAGATTTAGATATACCCGTTCTAATACCTAATATTACATCCCTACCACGGCCTTCACGATCATTTCTGAATATCCCATATTCTGAATGTAGTAAATCAACATTATCCACACTGTTTGAAAGCCACGTCTCATTCGCGAAAACAATGTCAATGTGTTCAGCATAAACAAAGTTCTGGAAACGTTGACGATTACTAGAAATTTCTCCTTTCGCTGATTTTACTGTGCTTGTCAAGCTTTTCACATTGATGGATGCACATTTTACGGTCTTTTTTCTCTGTGAATTCTGGCTTGTGTTACTTTGGGGTCCAGGATTAATTTCAACATCTCCCGATAGTTTGATAAGAAACACTGAGTAAAATGCGTAAAGCAAGAGTCGAAGTCGAAGAATTAGTTTTGTTGAGTACGCTAACGGTCGCTGTCTGAATTTTCGTTGACGCTTAAAACCGTTCGTAAAGATTTTAACTTTTAGAAGGTCCGAGGACACGTACAGTTCTTGCCAGTTGGTAACTCTTGTCGTTTTCTTTAATTTTATGTCAAATAGTGCACAACACAATATTCGTATGCACACAAAATTAAAATTTTCCGCGCTCCCTGAAGTTTGCGGCTAACCGCCATAGTGGCGCACGCGCAGATTTAAGAACATAATCGTCGACACATAAATAACAGAATGGTAGACACGTTTTTGGTGTAAGATACAACGGCGATTTTGATTCGATTTCCAGGATATGCCACGAAATTAGTGTGGTATAAAAAGGCGGGTATCCATTGACATAAATACATCTGGACTACCTGCTCGCAATATTTTTGCTTGAATTTTGCGTTATCAATTGAAAATTACGAAGGCTGACGAATGCTGACAAATCTCTGACGAATATGAGAGTGTTTGAACATCACTGGCTCTAAAATCATACAAAAAATACAGGTCAGCAGTTAACTTCTCATCATCATTGATAACGCTTTTCCAAGCCAAGCACGGCGTACTTATCTTCCCAAATGTCTTGAGGCAGTGAAACCTTTAGCAACTGTTTTGCAACCACCACTGACGAAGCTAAAAAACTCCTCCCCAGTTCAACGTTTTTCGTGACGACCCTGATCATGTTGGCGGAACATAAAAAACGTCGTGCAAGCCCCTTACATGATTGCCAAAGTTTCGTGTGCGCATCGATTTTGTTCGGCTGAAATGCTGACCTCTGGGCCTACCCATACCAAGTACTGTAGGAATGCTTTGCATGTGTTTCTCTGCCATTATACGTATGTTGTATATTCCTCCGTTTGGGGCATATATTAATTCTCTGAGTGGCCCGAAAAGAAATAATTCTCTGTACATAGTGGGTTGATACACTTTATGGGGCTTGAACTATACATAAACACGGGCTGGTAAACTGAATAAGTAAGGTGTAATTAGCCAATGTAAGTAGACACAAAGGCGTATCATGATGCTGTAACATCATATCAAAAAAGTAGCCTTGCATTTTTGAACCCGATACTGCTCTAGATATTGCTCCACATGAGTTGTACGAAGAAACCGGTCAAATTAAAATTTCTGGTCTACCACCGCAGCTAGAAACGTTGCATTTAATTGTTTTATACGTCAAACTTTGATCCTCGTAATTCGTAATTGAAATCGACACGTTGACACTGCTGTGCCGAGCATGTCAGCTTGTGCTGAGACGTCACACCAGGGCCCGAGTCACATATGAGTGCGTGCTTCAGAACAACAGAGACTACGAATACCTTGTGATGCTCTTGGTGCATGGTAACTGTCTAGCGCACGCTCACCCATGACTTTAGCTTTTGTGTACCAAATAAGATTTTGTTGAAAACTGTCATTGTGTATAATTTACTCTAAAGCTTTCTATGAGATGACTCAAGATGAGTCAAGGTGTGGCAATATTTGTTTGTTTGGATTTCCTCCAATTAATTGTTTAGTATAATTATATACAGATCAGAGCAATAAATGAAGAGCATTGAATTAATTTATTAAATATTCCTGCTTTAGTCATTTCATGAACATCTCCAGCAAATTTCTTGGGGTTTGCAATCAGGGGCAGATCAATGATCATCAGACAGAAGGATGCGGTTATATTCCTTAGTGCTGCTCCCGATTAATCAATTATTTTCCTATTATCGATCATACTTAACAGTTATCAGTAATCGGACCATCCATAACACCACACAGCATAATGTGGAAATAAGTTAATTTCTTTCCAGATTTTAAGAATTGCGAGTACAAGACAGTAAAATATTACTGAATGACAAGCAACTTGCATCGATTCAATCAAAACATTGTGGGCAAAGTAAAAATTCACTTGCAGCCTGCAAAGTTAACCATAGTCTGATTTCCCGTGCTACGAAAATATCTTTAAAGGTTTTTGTTTGAACTTGACACCTTTAGGCTTTAGGTTAAGTCAGCTAACAATAACAAACATGTTTTGCTAATGCACTTGAAGAGTTTCCAGGGATTTCTTCCCCCGTTCATATTAAACAAGGTCAGGTAGTAAAGAATAAAGAAGATTGACAAAAGTCCAAGTTCTCAAAATGTCTTTTCACGCATGTCTCTTATGTGAAGTGTAAGAGCACCATGAAACGTGCAACCCGTAATTGTGATCTACGTTCATTTTGAATGCAGGTTTATATTTTAAAATGACTGACTGGTGCAACCACCAAAAATTTACTAAGAAGTCTAATTAATACTTACAAACCTGTCAAACCACCATGGGCCAGTAACATTTAAATTACCAGTAATTATCAAGACGATTAATCGTATTAATCGATTGTTGTAAATTACTAATTGATTACGAAATTAAACCGATGGAAGCAGCTCTAAATGGGGGGGGGGGATGCATTACCAAAGACCCAGGCTGTTGTTGTTTAGGCAAATTGCCTGTAGTTAATACTTTGTTGAAGTTATCAATAAGTTATATTCTATCCCCCACACACACACACCCCAATGGCAATATCATTATTTAGTCCACCTTGACGCAGCGGAGTTTCAAATTTGCCATGTTTCTGGGGGGAGGGGGTTATGAATGCCCAGCTGGAAAGGCATATTAGACATTTGCTTATTACTGATACTGCAAATTTGAAATGTTTTAATGCCAGCATACAAACTTACTTTGTTTACCAAATAGTCTTTTCTAAGTGTCACTCTCCAATGTGGTGTCTTTGTTAACCCTAAAAAATTGAGCTAAATATTAAATTAAAGAGTAAGATGACAACATTAATTGTTACTAAAGGGGGGTGGTCATTAATAATAGGAGGGGAGCTGCAAGGGCTGTCTGGTATAATTTATATATTGTATGCTCCCCAAGTGATGCAGACTTATTCATAACCCTTCCACTTGTGACAAAGTTAAGGTGGCTCGATACAGTTTTCAAAAAATTAAGCTATAGTGTACTTAACACTTTTAATTTTTGCACTGTTAAGTTTAAATAAGACCGTATTGGATTTTTCATGTATTTTAACATATTTTCTTTCAAACTATGGAGTTTTGATGACCGATGCTCCGTTGCTATGGCAACACTTGCGTATGAAATTTGCTTAAAAACGGTGTATTTTGCTGCATAAGTGAAAAATAAGCACGGTGACCCCCAATTATTTTTTGCGCACTACTTTTCTTACAAAATAAGCTAAAGATAAGCAAAGTTTAAAAAAATTCTGTAAGGCCAATCTTTGTCAAAATGCAAAAATGCTATTTTTCTAAATATTTTTTTTTTGGCTTTACAGAATTTTTTTATTTTTTCTATAAAGAACGATATTTGTGGTACAAAGCTGCATGCAAAATTTCAAGATAGGTCACCGTACAAAATAACGAGATACTGTGGATTGTTTTTTAAAAATTGCATTTTCTAATGACGTCAGCAATTAGTAAATCCGCATTCAGTTTGCATTTTTTACGCGCGAAATGGCGTCAGCATCTCCCATGACATGCAATATTCGACGTTTTACGTATCTATTTGTTGTAAAGAGATATATAAGAAGATTTGTGTGAATTATATTAAATTTGGCGCATGCCGTCTTTATTTGTGAGCATTACTATATCGAGCCACCTTAAATCAGTACACATGTAAAATACATCAACCCCAGAGCATGCAAATTAACAAGTACCACTCCAAGAGTCATATACTTGGAGCTACATGACAAGCATTTATCTGTGTTTCTTACTCCAGCAAGAAGGGTAAAGAAGAGCATTTATTTAGGTTTTATAGAAAGCAATGAAAGAAGTAGCATTTGCTGTTTTGTTTAAGTTCAATAAACAAAATCCAGTTTCTTTAAATATTCTTGTTTTAAATTATTTCACTACAAATTATGCATGATTTTGCAGACTCCCTCTCCACTCTTTTCCTTTTGCATGGAAATTAGTAAACCAGCCCTTCTCCTAAAATTAATAATTGGTCCCCAGGTCACCTACATCATAGCATAGACAAGAACACCCATCCTCTCATTCATTTCCCCCCAAAGATTCATCCTATAATGCATGGTCTGATTTAATTAACATAATTATATTAGTTGCTTGATCTTACAGCCATATACTTCTGTTGGCCAAATACAACTAATACAATCAACATTGGCATCAACAATAGTCAAACATAGGCAAAAAATGATGGGCATAACAACAGTTTGACATGCAAGTATAAAAACTATCATGCTGAATTGTGATCCCACAAGTCCACTGTTTTGATACTATTTAAAACTGTATTTTTTCCATCACTCCTTGGGTGCTCATATTGAACATTTGGCCACTGTCGATGTCTTAACCTTAATTGAATCCTAGGTAGCTCACTGATTGTGGTAAATATATTTTTGGTTCAATAAATATGTGAATTTATTAGTATCTAGACGTGTGTAATGATTATTACTCAGTCTACAACTGTATTGATTACCTGCATTCAGCTTGTCATATAAATATCAATAAACACACATATTTATTGAACCAAAAATATATTTACCACAATAAGTGGACTACGATTAAATTAGTAATATGCACATAGAAACATCTTAATACTGACTACCATTGCTATGAAAATCACAGCAGCCCAGGCACGTGCTACATATATATATATATTTTGTAACACTAAGATAACCAGATGTTTTATAAAATTGAACTTTTATAAACATGACCACTATATGTGGTGTATGACTTTTTGTACCTCATGTACGACTTTTCCTCCTAAAATAATTTGAAATTCATGATGAGCACGTATTCGTTCCGTTTCGATGAAAATCTGACATGGCACAGTACGAATGAAATGGCAGGCCACCTTGTAGGTATTAAACAGGTGTCAGCTTGATCAAAGCAAGAATTAAATTGGTATAGTCTCATATGGTATATAGTATGTGACAGCATCATAAGAAAAATAAAATCTGCCACAGTACATGTACACAATGCGACTTTATCTCTCAGTTTCTCACGGAACATGTACACTGTACACACAGCGACCGAGCGACGTTCGAGTGAAATGTTAATTCATATTTGATCAGTTTGTACGAGTCTGGGCACTGCGCCACCATACAGGATATCAAACAGTTTTAGTATTAACCTTTACCTACCTTGATTCACAACGATTAAGCTTTCAAGTACAACTGAGATTGAAAACAAACTCAGAATGTTAAAAATACATCTCAAACCATTGTCCCAGCGCCCGTAACGTCATAAACTTGCACTTGCACCATGTCTGCCTCTTGAATTTAGGGTGGCCGGGCGGGTGACCGGGCGGGCGAAAAAATAGGAAGCGGAGAGCAGGCACGGCCCGAGTGTGCTCGTAAAATCTAAAAGTTCTTCGTTGAAACTAGAAAGTTGTTCCCTAAAAAGCATAAAAGTTGCTTGAAAGTTGCCCGAAATAGATTGCTAATAAAATTCAAAATGTTGCCCGTACCAATTACGTTAATCAAGAGATTTTTTCCACGCTCGTAAGTCGTATAGACTAGTTTTAATTAACAAAACACTTTTTTACAAAGTTCAACAAATAACAAGACAAACATCATACAAAGTTGATATTTTGTTGAACACGAACACCTAAAATAGCATATATTCCAATAAAATAACATCGTAAGTTTTGTCTTTATACCTCTGTGTTTCTTACTCTAATTATTTTAAGTTTGGGGTTTCATATTACTGTGTCTTATATCATACTGAAATAAACGTTGTTATAACTCTCTTAGCCATAGCTGGGTACTATTATTTACATTCTCTTGTTGTTATTGTACTGCAGCATAACGCACGCTTCCAGATGGCCTTGAAGGGTCCTGTCTTGTTGCGCATCAATCATTGAATGCATTAGCTAAGATACCGAAAGCCCTTTCGGCAGAGGCAGCTGAGCTTGGCTGATTCAATAGCAGCGTCTTAACCAATGAAGACCAATGCGGGAGGGTATCTGCATGGGCCGCCCACCAAGCAACTTTGTCTTCCTCACAAGTGACTGTGACACCATCAGCTGCTGCAAGTATTTCTAAACGTCGCTGAGTTGATTTAAAGTTGTCTTGCACATAGCAAATAATGATAGCAAGCGCTTCTCCTAATCTTGCAGTACCATCAAAAATTACTGAAACTTGCTTGACACCTTGGAGTTCGTCCTTGAGTTTGTTCTTTTCTTTCTCAAGTACCGCTGGGATTAGCTCGCTCGTGTGGGAACGGCTTGTCAATCGGCGGCCATGTTTCTCTAACAATGCTCGAAGTGCATCTACTTTCGCCAGTGGTATTCCGCTTGAGAGAAACGATTCGACGCCTTCAAAAAGAAAAATTTGCATCTCAGCAGGTAATGTTGATCCAGCGTTATTCTCTCTGTTGTTCCTCCTCTCAAGAAATGCCATTATCGTCTGGTTTAATTTTCTGTTTTGTTCTTTGCAATATCAGCCAAGCATTTCTTGTGTTTCTTCGATTCGACATGCTTTACGGTAGAACTTTTTTTCTTAGATATTATTTTATTGCAAGCGTTACACTGCAATTTCTGTGAAACTATAGCAAAATGATTGTTCGAGAACTCTTTCAAACTGTCCCAGGCACTTGTACCAACAGCTGTTTTACTTCCTTTCGCTTACGTGCAATGGCAGCGCCTCCTGGAATATGAAATATTTCACCAGAATTTTCTGCTACTACAATTGGATCTTCTTCAACATTTTCGTCCCCTGATGAAGTTGACGAATCTGACAGCTCCTCCAAGTCAATCATAATAATATTAGCACTATGCATATTTATAAGCTGCCATTTTGTTTTTAAGAGAACACAGGCAAGAATAGCAAGAAAGCAGCTAAAGAATAGCAAAGGAAGCAGCATGTCAAGGGTGTTAGGGTGTATTGTTTACAGCATATTGCACAAATATTTAATTGAGCCTGTGCCCATGTTGTATTACGCTGTACTGATACAGAATGTGCACAGAAATATATCGCAGAAAATGAAGTTGAACTTGTGGAGAACTGGCTCAAAAACAAGAAAGTTGCTTCATGTTGCTGGAACTGAAAAAAGTTGCTCGACTCAACATCTCCAAATGTAAGTCGATGCAGATAACCAGAAAACACCATCCTATCGAATTCACGTACAAACTACAATGTGCAAACGGAGAAGCAGTAATAGAGAGAACCGAACAGGAACGCGACCATGGCGTGTGGACCACGAGCAATCTCAGCTGGTCAAAACAGGTATCGGAACAGTGTGTGCGTGGTAACAAAATGCTTTGCTGCATTAAGAGATCGACTCGTAACATCAACAGTCTACATAGTCGAAAGAGAGGAAATACATCATAGGAGTCGAAATACATCCTTGACCTGCCTTTCATCACCAACACAACATACAGTCAACGGCTCAGTCAACTTCAATTGCTAACTCTGACGTACTGGCATGAATACCTTGATTTGATCTTTTTGGTATTATTGACGTAAACAATGAAACCTCACCTAAACCTCCCCAATCCAACAAAACCTGGAACACGCTACCTAAACCTATCAGATCAAATACTAATTCACTATCTTCCTTCAAAAGCTTACTTTTCAAATACCACACTACAGCACTAAAGAACAATTATAATGTTGATGACTCTCTGACTTGGAAGACAGTGTGCTTATGAAATGCAACCAGGCACGTAATTCAACTGAGCATATTACATGTTGTTTTTAATTACTTTTATGTGTGTTTGTAATGTATATGTCCATGTGCTCGTGTATGTATGTGTCTAGTTGTGTCGGAAATCGCAGGGAACGCAATAATTGGCACGAGCTGTTGCGGAGACCCAGCCAGTTGTAAATTAGATAACTAATATTTAACTGTATGTTTAATTGTTTATATTGTGCGTATTTTTTCTACATTGAAAAAAATAAAATAAAATGATTTTTATAAGTGTGCTCCTGACCTAGATTTTCATCTTTTTGCTGACGACTCAAATTTGCTTTGTTCTGATGTTCTGCTAGGAACTTGCAGATCTTGGAGTCCAAAGTAAATAATCAATTACAGAAAGTCTATGAATGGCTCTGTGCTAATAAATTATCTCTTAATGTGGACAAAACAAATTTCGTTATATTTCATCCTCCTCAAAGGAAGCGTACCTCCACATTTAAGCTTCTAATGAGCGGAAAGGATATAAAAGAAAAATCAAGTGTTAATTATTTGGGGGTGATTATTGACTGCAATTTAAACTGGAAGGCACATGTTCATGAACTATCAAAAAAAATAGCTAGGAGTATTGGTGTGTTGTCTAAATTGCGCCATTTTGTACCTATGGGAATTTTAATTCGGCTATATTATTCAATTATCTTTCCATTTTTAATATATATTGTGATAGTCTGGGGAAATACTTATCAATCTAATCTACATCCAATTGTTGTTTTGAAGAAGAAAGCAATACGTATTATCACTTTTTCCGCATTAAGAGAACATACTTCTCCGTTGTTTAAAAAATTGAATTTGCTAAAATTTTATGACATTGTTTACGTAAATACTGCATTTTTTGTACATCAGTACAGTAGTGCCAAACTTCCTGATGTTTTTAGTGACTTTTTTACTCTAGTACGAACTCAGCATAACTACAATACTCGGTTAGCTTCAAGGTCAACCTACTCTCTTCCTTCAGTTCGCACAAACTATGGTAAATTTAGAGTAAGATTTATAGGAACACAGATTTGGAATGATATTGATGAATCGTTTAAAACTCTTTCTATATATACTTTCAAACAAAAGTTAAAGAGAAAAATAATCGATGCCTATTGAGATCATGTCACATACTACGTTTTTTTCCCTCATTTTCCTTCAAAAATTAATGTTTAATATTTCTTAAAAAATTTGAGCCATTTTTCTTTTTTTTCTTCTTATTTTCATGTTTATATGTGTAAGAATTAATGTAATACAGATGCTTGTCCATTGTTCTAACTCCACTAACATGATTGATATCTTTTGTCTCTATAAAGGTCATCTGTCTCGATTAGCCCTTATGGTTATTACAGATGGCCTTCACTCTTATTTTGTAAATTATCTTCATTTGATTATTGTATTTTTATGGTGTTGAGTGAAATAAATCATTATTGTTGTTATTGTTGTTGTATTGAATAGTGTATATCGTATATTGTACAATGTAACTGAAACTGCACTGTAAAAACTGGTAGGTTAAAATAACCTATTTCTAGAGGTTACAACCAATGTTAATAGGTTGTTTTAACTAAGTGAATAGGTTAGAACCCATTTAAATAAGTTAAAATAACCTATTTTTATTAGGTCATTTGATAAAACCTATGTAAATAGGTTAAACTAATCTATATTATTTGGTCAAATTTTAGAGATTCGCTGTAACTAATAAAAATAGGTTGTTATAACGGATACTAAAAAAAGTTAAAATAACCTAATGATTGTGATTGAATGAACTAATGAACAAAGATGGTTTGTTTTGACCTGTTCTTTTTTATATGAGCTAAAATAACCCTGCACTTTGTAAATGACACATGCTATCCTTATAATATGTTATAGTGGATGATTCATGAACATAAATACGATAAGGCTATATATAATCAGCAGTGTTAAAACAGCTTTATAATTATACAGTGTTTATATTTGCAATAGAATACCACAATAGGATCTGATATTAAGTTATATGGCAGAGCAACGGAGTAAAATGGTTAAACTTATACGCACATAGAGATATAGATCAGCTGCGTCAGTCCAGGTCAGTCTATTTACAAACGCCTAATTGTTCAGATTGACGTCACCGCTTCCTCTCACCGGGATCAGATTCACTACACGACCGCTTCTCATTGCACGCGTTGCGGCGTGAGTGCGCAAGGGACGATGGGATGTGCGTGCGAAGGCTAGCGCCTGGCCGATCTTGTAGCTGTCGGAGACGGCGAAGACGTTCTGAACATGTTTCTTTTAAAGAAATAGAGTGAATTATTAAAACAAGAAACATGGTTAGTATTCTAATAATGAAACATTGTCAAATATTCATACCTTGTAAAGATAACCCCTGAACAGCCTGGTTGACATCCTCAAGTGTTGCCATATTGACTTCATTAAAAAGGTCAAACGGCATTAAAAATTATTAAATTAATGCGATTATGATCACATGTTTGAAAAGTACGCAATAAGATTGAATATAACGGCGTCGAAGAAAACAGAACGAAAAACGGACCGAATTTGCCGAAAAACTACGATTTGCAAGAAACAGACGTATTTTGCAAGAAACAGAACAAGATCTCCCAGGCGCTCCGCAATCTCCCCTCCACATCCCATCGTCCCTTGCGCACTCACGCCGCAACGCAGTACGTCATGTAAACATAATACATAATGCGCGTTCTATTACCAAGCGGTTGGGGACGAGGCAGGGTCAAACGGGTATTACTTGTCAAAAATTTGCATTCGTTTTGAATTCGAATGAGGTTTTACTTTACTCGACAAAACGGGTATTCTCTTGGTTCTTTGCTGCTTATTGCTAGCGTAAAAGAATTTGTTTGTGTAAGTACTCAGTAAAATCTTGTTAAAATGTCGAGATGAATATCAAGAATGAATCGTCAAACGCCGATGGTTATAGCTTGGCTAAACGAGCGTGGATTAAGTGCGGCTTGTCATGAGTTTCAAGGTAAGATACGAGATTACTTCCACACTATACTTTACATAATAAAATTCTAATGCGCGCTTTAGCTATTCCTTAAGTGGTTTACTCCAAATCATTGAGTTTTTATATCTCCAACCACAGTTGCGGCAACAGCCACAAACGCTGGATAAAGCTAAGTTAGGAATATAAATGAAATGTATTGTTTTCGTATAACATGCCTTATATGCATCGCGTGCGGAACTGTTTGTTACATGATATTTACTGACATGAAATTATGATTTTTTTAGGGTGACTCTAAAGTTTACGCTGCGACAAAAATCAAAGAATGATAAACATCATAATTACTTGCCACTGGATCACTTGAGGAAATGAATCCATAAGCATTGCGTGGTGGAAATACAAACTGTTCAAGTCGCACAACATAATTATTGCGGTCATATGTTTACTACCGCGGTATTATGTCTTTAATGCTGAATATATATCCAAAGGAACCAAGCGGTCACAGTAAGAGCATGAGTGGTCAAACTTTGCTAATTGTAGTAGAGAACTTCATTTCTAAATCCTAGGTTTTTTGTTGATATAAAGGCTATAGATATAGCTATGTTAGTAACGTCTTGTCTTAAATTCATGCACTTTAGACAATGATCGAAGTGCAGGAACAATGTATAGCTGTCATTATACGTGATATTAAGTATTTTTAGAAATACAGATCGCTATGCAGTTCTCAGCTGGGCTGTCTTTTTCAGCTATATGATCATATACTAGTTTAGCCTGAAATTTTGCCAAGTTTATAAATATAATTATATATCGCATGGCTATAACTGGTGTAATTATTTTTAGAAAGGAAATACAATATTTTTACTAAACGTAACATATCCTTCAGTCTCTTTGTGTTTCACCTATATTTTTAAGTTATAACTAATAAACCTGATCTTATTGGTTAAATCAACCAAAATTATATTAGTTGAACTAACCCATATTTTAAATAACCTATTGGTTGAACTAACCTTGTTTTATTAGTTAAAATAACCAATTTTTATGATTTATTTTAACCCATTAAATTCAGGTTATTTTTACCTATTTAACTAACCTATTTTAATTAGGTTGTCCTAAATAACCTATTTTAATCGGGTTGTCCTAGACCAACTCAAATAACCTATTTTTTTGGGTTGTTTTAACCTATCATTTTTTACAGTGTGGAAAAGCGAATAAATATAAGTTGCCGAGCACAATATAATCGGGCCATGCCTAGCGGAGAGGCAGACTGGTTTCCCTAAGCTTGCAGCGTGATGAATCGAATTATATATTTTGGCGGGAAATTGCGTTTTTAGCTTTTTCCATTTTCGATGAATATTCGGCGTTTTTAAAAATTGTTGTCTACCTTGCAAATCAGAAATAAACGTCGCATATGAATAATTATGTTTATTATTATAAACTACTTTGTGACGAGGAATATTAGCGGTGGCTTAAGCTTCGCCTCCGGTCGAATTTTCAATCGGTAAAATTTGTTCGCTGCAGCACGGCAAACAAGTCTGCCTCTCCGCTTCCTACTTTTTCGCCCGCCCGCCTGGCCTGCCACCCTAACTTCAAGAGGCTGGCTTGGTGCAAGTTTAGTTACGACAATATCCTATTATACATGTTTATATAATGTATACTATGACGTAACGTGCGTGACTCACACTATTTGCTGGGAGGATGCCTGTGCTCAAACGGTACTACCACTAACTGTGTGAAACTGTCCCCACATTGGTCTCCACATTCGTTCCCGCACTATTTCCCATCATTCGAACAGCGTTTGTCTTTAAAGCAAGCTTTTATCATACAAAATATTTCAAATTTTCGTCTCTGAAACAATAATAATTACAGCTCACATTGCGACTTTAAAATCAATAAAATACCCAGTTCTGGGAAATAAATTTTCTCTATGTGTTTTTGCAACTTAAATGTCAGTCAATGTAATATGATACTTACAATTGCGTATAAGTGCTATCACCATTTTCCTATAATTTTCTGATTACCTATTGTGAAATTTTTTTCCACATATATGATACTGGTTTTCATGCTCTTTCAAACGATATATTACAAGTTCATTTCTCTGTGTTCGCATCTTAAATATCAGTCAATTTGAAACAATATCATAATGCGTAACTGCGTATGAGTATTAACAATTTAATTTTTCGATTACCTATTCTATATTTTTTTTTAGTTCCACATATATGATACAAGCTTTCGTAGTCTTTCCAACGATACAGCGAAAGGAAACGGAAATGCTGACACAAGATTAGCCGGAAAAAAGTCTACCAGTAAAAGCAGTAACACCGGAAAAGCAATATTCCGAACATTTCCATATGAACAGCTAAAATTTCTCAATTTAGTAGATCCAAACTTAAAATGCGAATTTCTAATTGCGACCAGAATACTCGATGTTTCATAATAATCACAAATGATGCAACTGTTACACCAAATTAAGCTTTGATTCTCCCCCTCTTCAAAATTACTTCGCAAATAGTAGTACTAGCCGGTCCATATACGGTCGGAAGTATTTAGTATTCAAATGACGGGTAGTGACGTTATCAGGATAACGTTATGTTATCGCTATCAGAAAAACGTTAAGTTATGACGTGTCTATCACTTGATGTAACCCTAATGGTGGTAATGTATTGAGTGAAAATTTGGCCAAGAAAGTTCGGTTCTGCAGTTTGCCGTCGATGCAAACGCAAAGTCAAACTCCAACAGCCGGTTTTCCACTGGTGAATTTTTTTGTAGGGAACGACTTTTCCCTTTTTGCCCCTGAGCTTTCAGCTGCCATCATTTGGAATTAATTAAGCTTCAATAAAAGAATAAGGTTGCATCATGCGAAAAAATTCGCTGATGGAAAATCTGCTTAAATCCAGAGGATATCCATGAGAAAAACGGTAATGATTTTTCTTTTATTGTATAACCTTTGTTTATGCTTTTGTAGCCTTGTGTTTATACTCGTGCTATATCGATGCGACAAAAGCGTTGGCGAAGGCACAAGGATAGGCTTAAGACTCCAATCGTATAAGCAAATTAGCTTAGAACAAAAGGAAGATTCTTTCTCATTTCTCTTTGAAACCCTCATAGTAACAATCATGTTTTCCTGCTTATTCTTGTGTCGGCAGACGGCAGTGAAGAACCGGACAACAAATCAATTATTTGGCTGACATGAGTCGCACAATCAGCGCCGCACCGTTAAAGAAGATATTAGTGTAAGAATACAATTGAATTTTCAACTGGTAAATTACTAAATGGTGCAAACACACTATTAGCCATTCAGCCATTTTGGTCGGAAACTTCAAAAAGACGTATGACAAATTACAGACGATTTGGAAGAAACCCTTAGGAGACAAAAGTAGCCGGGCTCCGAACACATACGATTAAGTCTTCCGTAATCTTTTGGGTGAAACATGCGGCGAGAATCATTCGCCAAGAACCAAACGTTGATCTAAAATCTACAGGTGAAGTTTCACATGCAAAATTGTCCCTAATGCCGACAGCAATCAGTGTTGAAATCAATGCAATCAAAATGTCTAGACAACTTACCTTCATTGTCGTACCCGAGCCAAAAGCATATACGCAACCAAACTTCGTTTTTCTGTCCATTTTTGGCTTAGACGTTCGGCTCTCAAATATACTCTTTTTCAAAATGATATTTTAATGAGTTGAAACACAATACCCTATTTACATGTTTAACCATGCCTACACTTACAGCTAAAAATTATATACGTCCTTTTCTAGTTTATCAATTGTTCTCTTTGATTTAATTAAAGTATGATTTTTAGACCTTTTTTGACCTTCCTTACTCATTTATTACATAAAGATGAGCAGCATATATATTAAAACCCTTAACCCTATGGAATTCAAGTTTGTACAAGACAAAGCAAAGTGGATTTTTTAGGACTAAACTGTTATTGAAATGTGTATATCATTATTTAATAAGCACAGCAGAACGAAATGTGGCTTCGTACTGATTTTAGAACCTTATGTACATTTAGCCAATTATGTGCAATACATGGATTATCCTAACAATGTACTTACGTTTTTTAAATTTACAGCTTAGTAACTACACAATTTTTGAGTTCTAGTTGACAACCAGCATTCTTTAATACGTACTTTCTTCTTGACTGGTTTCGCAGTTCTGGCAATGCTTCCTTCTTCCTCGATATCAAGTTTTGTTTTTCACATATCTCGTACATCGGTACCTCAATGATGAATTAAAAACCACACGATCGTTTTTGATGTGCAATCGAGGCGAAAACAACAACAAGTTATATCAATAATTCTCCAAACACCGATTGGTGGACACGATTTTTTCTAAAGTTCTTGTGCTGTCGTACATTCCATCTGAAACTGTTAGCAGTAGGCAAGTCAGTCCTGAATAAAGGTACAGTCTGTGCAAAACAGTAATGGCTGCTTGCAACAATTGATGGCTTTCGTAATTTGTCGACAGGTCGACTATACACCGTAATTCAAAACAATTTTTCAACCAGAGGACATAAGGACTTAAGCAATCCCGTGAACAATCTTACTGTTCGTCTATCGAACCTTTCCAGAAGTATTTGCTGTTTTTCAAATAAATTTTGTTGTTAATATTAAAAGTGTCTTCAGTTCATCGTGTTGAGTCATTTCATAATGCCACAATCATCCTCCATAGTTTTATTTGTAGAGAATCGTTCATTTGTTCTTCAGTTTAGCCAAACGTTGTTCCTTTAAAATTGGTCGCTGCCTACACAATAAATCATTGACTATAAACTTCCCCACCTACTGAAACAGCAGTCACAGACACTGGTAAATTTTCTCGTAGTATAGCCCAGTAAAGTAATTTGTTCTTTCCCACTGTGGTATGTGGTTCTTTCATCAATGCAAAGAAAAACAATTTCAAGAAGTTTTCTTCAAGTCACACAGTTATATTGTTCATTTCTTGTCACAGTCCAGAATGCTGGTTAGAGTTATCATGCAGAAATATGCGTAATTACATACATAGCTATTTGGTAATCTAACATATTCATCAGTTTTTACAAAATCGTTTCCTTTCCATCCTTCAAAAAAGCTTATACAAACTTGCTCGTAAATTACTTCTGGACAATTGTATATAAGCTTTATTAAGATAGTCTGTTAACCATAGTTGGTTAGAGTTATTTTCCAGAAATATACGTCATTGCATACATAGCTATTTTGTAATCTAACATATTCCTTAGTTTTTACAAAATCGTCTCCTTTTTATTTTTCAACAAAGATTATACAAACTTGCTCGTAAATTTCTTATGGACAATTTTGTATAAGCTTTATTAAGATAGCTCGTTAACCATTGATAAAAATCTAGTTAATAAATCATGAGAAAAACACAAAGGAAATCGCAACCGTAGCAGAGGTTTTAAATCAGTTAAAGTTGCGTTGATTTACATTAACTTGTTCAGAACTATCCTGAGATATATGAATATAGTTAACATGAATCTAGTTTTTCATATCTCTGAGGATAGAACTCTGAAACACTGCGCGTCCTCAAAGACAAGCGTGAAGTCGTCACGAAAATATTTCGTGCACTTAAACTGGATAAGACTCGCCACCCATCCCAGTTGACTCGATAGCTCAATTGGTAGAGCGGCGGTCGAGAAACCCTAAGATGCGTTCGAATCCCGCTCGAGACAACGAATTTTTCGTTGTTCTCTGCAGTGTCAGATTAATATGAATCTAGTTTTGCATAAACTTTAGCTTTGATTTTCTCGGTTTAGACAAGGTTCATTTTGAAGATAACTTTGTCAATCAACTCGCAAGATGAAGAGCTTTTTAAGCATGTTAAAATACTTGCGGTTCGTGTTTTACACTCGCCTTCGGTTCGAAAACACTCGTGCTCGTTTTTTAACAAGTACTAGCAGTGCTGCTCAAAATATTCAGTATATTCAGTGTATAGAGCGTTTTCAGTCAACGTCTGGCGATTAAAAAACACAATAAAACGGGCAACTATGTTAGTGCAACTAACAAAAGAATTAAGTGATAATAACTATTTTCCGCTGCACCAACATATTTGCAGCCCATGAAACATGGCCGCATGAAAACACTCGACATACGAAGCCAAAGCCAATATTTTTAGTTCATCTCTTTGAGACAATACTGACATAGTATTGACATTTGAAAGTTGAAACCAGTAAAAATCTCTGCATTTAGTTCGAAAAACTATTGTTCCAAAATGAATCTTCGAAATTAGTAAAAAAGTTCAGACGCAAATACCGCCATTGACATTTTACGCAAATGTGATCGCGTATGATTCAAAATACTGTAAACTGTTAGCTAAACAGTAATCGTCGAATGTCAATTTCGTTTTGTCGAAACACCAAGTAAAGGCTTAATTCCATGACAGCAAAACTCTTCGCGAGAAACTGTTTGTGATTGTTGTGCATGAATGAATTCTCTCTTCGCGTGTAAAATTTCGTTTCGCCATGGCAGTAGAAATCACTTCTACTCAATGCGTAGAGCAAGAGTAGAAAATTAAGAGAATTCAATAGAATTATTCAGGTGCAACCACCCGTATTTCGCATAAGCAGTTTCTCCCGAATAATTTCGTTGTCGCGGAATCAGGCCTTAAGTTATTAATGCGAAGCTTTCCATTCTCCAAACGGAATGTACATACCTGCTGACTGCAATATGCTTACAGCATCACTGATTGAGACTGCTTTGCAGTAATAATACATTGTCTCAGAGAACACACCTTATAATATGCGAAACTTCTCTGAAGTTCCATAAAATACGGTGATATCAGATTAGCGTGTTTGTTTTAATATGTTGCACATAAAAGGCGCTGTTACACTATACAACGTTTCTTGCAGCTTGTCTCGCAATCTCAATAGGGGCTGGAAACTATTTTTAAACAGCGAGTTTCTATTGGCTGCTTGACAGAAATATTGCGAGACAAGTTGCAAGAGGGATGTTACACTGTGCAATGGCTAGAAAATGCATTGCAACCTTGCGGCAATCGTTGCGAATGGTACAACCTGATTCTAATTTGTGCAGTGCTTCTTGCAACAAAAATGTTGCGCGACTTTATGATTGCGAGGCATGTTACACCTTGCAATTTCGCTTGCAACTTGTGTCGCAACAAAATTGCGAGACAATTGCGAGAAGTTGCAAGTTGCATATTGTAACAGCACCTTTAAACAATCTTAGATTGCCTTTGCAGGCTCTGGATGGACAGACATCCTTTGCTCAGATCAGATTTGTAACATTTGGCAAATATACTTTGATGATGGAATAACCAATCTTTTCCTTTAACTAAGTAAAATCAAGGGTTTAATATATTCCAAGATTCACTTTATCCCTATTATCGTCAGAAAGTTCAAGAAATGTATGTAAGAAAATGTAAGAATAGCATATTCATGCTCACATCTCTCATTGAATGGTCACCAAAGTGGCTAAGTACAAGGATAAAATTACACTTATTGATTTGAAATCAGTTAGTGTTAACTTGCCAACTCACCTAACCATGACATCTGCAGACATCCGGTTCAGTTCCCATGAGCCAAGAAAGGTAATTTTTCGTTTTATTTTAAAATTGTGACTGGGAATCAGTACTGCGAGGCTACACACTTTAGGGTGTAACTAAAGCTAAACTATACAAATTCTTGATCTATGCATTCCGTTCAAAGAAACTTGTTGGAAACTACCAACTGATAACTAATTATAAACAATGAACTTGAAACTAAGCAATAGCCAGAGTTTCGATTTAAGGGTTTAAGAAATCCGCACTTCAACAAAATTGTAAAATACCTGACAAAGTTATAATAATAGTTAAGAAACAATTAGCCGAATCTAGAACAAGACAACGAAATTATCAAAAAAACTACGAGATTTCTCCTTAATTAATCTTCTCTATTTCGTCCTTCTCAAACTTCACGTCTTCCCCATAGATAGTAAATGGAGTACAGACTCTCACTGATTGGTAGTGTTGTTTTTCGTGATTCTGGAAAATGTTCTTTGTCCTTCTCAACGCTTCACAGACCCGTATTTCTTGAAAAAGGTGTTCGTACAGCTTTTTCATAAACTCCTTCGTAGCAGTATCGTCAATAGGCCATAGTGTGGCAAAAACACAGCAAGCCCCAGCTGCAAGAAATGCCTGGTTCATACCAATGACACCTTCTGAAGTAACTTTTCCTTGTCCGGTGTGACAGCAGCACAGAACTACCAAGCGAGCCTTTACGGAAATGTTCATAATATCTTCTTGTGTAAGAAGGAAAGATTCTAGCGTGGGATAAGACGAGATAGACTGGCCCGAAGAACGATACGGAGCCAGTATTATTTCACCACTATTTCGTTCCCCATGTGCAGATATATGGATGATGCTAGCCTTATCTAGAAGCTCCAATACAACCTGTTTTTGCGCATCACGTCCCAAAAGAGGCTTAGCTTGAAAGAGCTTTGAAAGACTTTTAACTTCTTGTGCAGCACTAGGGAGATCATGAAAGGCCTCCCCACGTAGAGACTCTCCCAACAGCCGGACTACCAACAAACAAAGCAATGCTCAAATTTGGATCAGGTGGTTTGTCCATACTAGCCCTTAATGAATGCAAGGAAGGCGTAATTTAAATGCTGTAACTGTGAGACAAATAACAACCATGTTCATCAATAAAAGAGGAAAATGGAGCAAAAAATAGCGACACATCAGGAACAATTATAAGCTTTTTGCCAGTAATCAAATCGTTAACCGGGTCAATCATAAGTTGGCACGTTTTTCGTACAATCTCTTGATTATATACACTTACGAAAGGGTATGCCTCATCCTTCGATGGAGGTTTTCCATTTGACTTTTCTGAACCAAAAATTGACGAATTAAGGACCTCTAAATTAACATCAAGCTTCATGTGGATTAAATTCTTATTTAAAATTCAAACATTAAGATAGTTTTGCAAGTCAAAGGCAAAGAATAAAACTGTAGCACTGTATGTTTCAACTCATAGAATTTTTTCAATTTCTTTAATTCCTTTTCTTTTGCAGGCAGAAGGACTGTTCCTTAGCTCTGCCACGGTCCATCACAAGCAATGCAGCCTCAAGATTTTTCACAGCGACAAAAGATGCCATCGAAATTTCATGGAATGCAAAATACAGTCCTGCGTAAGATAGTTTGCTTCGATCCGGTACCACATCAGAGAAAATTTTGTCAAAGAGCAAATTTAGTTCAGCTAGTTGTTACCAAGTGATGGTTATGTACTTTAAGCCAAGTTTACATTTCCTGCCCTAAGACATTGTCAGCATTCTTCTGAACAATTGATTGCTGATACCTTTTTCGCTCAGGTACATTTTCGTATACCTTCTTTCCACCATGCTGACCACTGTATTTGTCATACAACAATACTGAAAATAACGTCAGAGTCATCATCATTAAGATAAATTCACTGCTGAACTTTCTCCTCCAGCCAGGATTTTCGAACTCGATAATTTAATCTTTTGTTGCCATGTTGTTGCCTTTCGGCCCAGTGTTCGTTGTTAGCATTCTTCTGAACAATCGAACAAATTTCATCTCACCATTTACTCTAGGATAAGCGATCACTGTCCCATTTGTGGAAAATTTTGTTTGCTTTAGCAAATCCCCTTGTAGATAAGGTTGGAATGAAAACCCAAGAACTGCACCTGAGTCTACGTCTACGAAATTTATGCAACGATTACTGACAGCGATAAAAACCCTGTCGTCGTTTAAACAGAACAGATTGAAAATCGAACATTCATCTGGAAAACGTGCACCCCTATTAGTACCCGTATTCAGGTCAACAATTTTACAATATGTCAAATTTTCAAAGCGTAGAAAAATCGGGACCCCAACCATAACACGAAGAACAAGAAGGACTTCATGATCGTTAGTGAAGCAACACACTGCGTTCAAGAGATACAAGATAGGCAGTGTACCAGACCTGATTACAAAAATATCGAATAATTCATACACTTTTGGTTTCTCGGTATTTCTTCTCCAAATATGACATTTGACCCTACATTGCAATAAACGTCGTCCAAATCCAAGTAAGAAGGAAGCACCAGGCGAAACTGTAATACTCATCTGAGGCTCAATTCCAGGCAAGATGACCATTCGTACCTCACCGTCTCTGTTAACATCGACAATTTTTACCGGCTTCGTCTTTCCACAGTCGAAACAAAGAAAGCCTTCGGAAAAGCTAACAACAGATAGTAGAGACATTAATTCGTTCGCTACATGACACAGTGGCACTTGTTGGCTCTGACAAAGCATGATCCTTAAATTGACATCCATGGAATATTTTGATAATCTGGGAATCCTGTCAACAAACTCAAATACAAAGAAAAACTTTTCTGACCACCAACAAGCAAATGGCGAGTTTCCTTCGCCGTGTTTGGAACATTGCTCAACTTTCATTGTGCGGGCATTCCAGATGTTGATACATCCATCTGAAGTACAAGTCGCCAGTTTGGAGCCATCGGGAGAAAATGAACACGAAAGAACTCGCGTTGGACATACTGCAGGCGGTGGTAATGTCCCAAAGACAATTAGATGATCATAACTTGCGTAAAGCAAACGATCATCTTTAATCGCTTTCATTTCCGGGAATATTGTGACAAAGCTGTTACCACTGTTGAAATTCCAGACGGCAAGCGTGGTGAAGTGAATGTTTTCTATGACACTAACAGACTGCTCACCCAAAGCAAAAATACACTCTACACCATTGTACATCCCTGTAGACCAGGTTAGATCATCCATTTGCGTGGATTGCAACGGCATACACGGGTCAACCCCAGAGATTTTGTAGGATAGCGTTTTTTTTAAACCAGGTCGAAAACAACGCTTACATAACTTACTCTGAAATGCCTTTCCGCTCTTAAACTTCCCTTCAGGTAAAGTTCGCATATCACATCTTTGCAACGTAAGGGCGTTCCAAACGCAAATCAAATCATCTGCACTCGATTTCTCATTTTGAGAGTGGTCTCCTGAATCCAGATCTTGCACGAATTCGGAATGCAGATCTTCTTCGTATTCACCATTTCCAACGATAAACAAACCTGTGCTGTCGAACGAGCACCAATTAAAAGGAACTTCATGAAAAAGCAACGACAACAGACTTTGCTCACCAACATCCCATAATTTTATTGTGCTTGAACCGTCACTGGTTACCAGCCTCTTTCCGTTTGGAGAAAATGCACATGATTCGAACATTTCTTGATTTCCGTGGAAAAAGGGAATCTCCCGTTTTTCGATAATGCTAAGCGCAGTTTCCAAATTTCCAAATAATACAAAAGAATCATCTGGTGCAAACGCGCAGCATACAGTACGGTTAGCAGAATACTGGAAAAGCTCAATCAGACTTGGTAGAGAAAGCACAGAGATTTTTTCACCATCTACTGCTAAAGCTACCATAGTCTTATCGTTTGAGATTCCAACGCCTTCGATCCATTGCTCCCCAGTTGGGCACCAGAGCGCATGCGGAATAACTTCGACTTCATCATAAACAAGGTCTACAAGCATCGTGGTCTTTGATAAAAGCGACTTTGCAATTTTCTTCTCGTCATCGCTGAAACAGCCTTTGGGAGACCGTGCAACCACACTTTCTAAATAAGAGGATGGTAGACCTGTTTCTGGCGTTTTTCGTGTCATTGATTCGATTTCCACGATATGCCACGAAATTAGTGCTCGAAGTTCGTCGCTGATGGACCCGCCAAAACGAAGACTATTTTTCCACAGTTCCACTACAGGGACGTCATAAATTATTTGGCCATCTCTAGCTGATTTAGATAACATAGCGTGTATTATTACCACATCCACTAACCAATACAAACATTTCATCATATCGCATGCGAAAAGATGAACAAAACCATACTCCAGGGCGTACTTGACCTCATTGTTAAAGTCTAACTCATGTCCGGAGCAAACAACTTTCTTAATTTCTTCAAATACGTTTTCGCCTATTCGCCAAAGCAGTTTCTCACCACTACTTATCTTGACTGCGTATTGGTGACCTTGGTAGCCTTTTGCAAGAAGCCAGTCAATAACGGATTTATGAAAAACGGTCACAAAATCGTCAGATACGTACAACAAGCACGACAGCGCCACATTTACTTTCTGGATGATGGTTTTCGATTCGCGACATTCAGGAGCCAGTCCAAGAGCCCGAAAGACAAAGGAGAGCGGAAGAGGTCCTTTAGCAGCAACGAACAGTTCTAAGAGTTTCATTAGATCGATATCTTCACGTAGTCCTTTAAATTCGTCTTCGAGTCGTTGAAAATATTTTTGGTAGACAGAATCCAGGCTTTTGGGAACAATATGCACAATTTCTTGAACCGTCATCTTATTGAGATCATCGCGCTTTCTCAACTCACATTGAACGTGAAATGCATACAGAAATGAACCCTCGCACATCGAAACAAGCTGTTTTAACACCCCCGAATTACTATTATCGTTCCTCTGAGCTATACTCGGTAAGAAATGTTTCAGATACATCGCAATGTCTGATTCATTGTTAGAATCTTTAATTCCAACATCGATCTCTGGTATACCATTTAGTTTGGTGAGGGAAATTTCGGGTCTGCTCGTCACCAGAACTCTTATATGATCAGGAAGATCTGGAAAATAATCAGCGATCAAATTCACAATTCCATTCTTCTCAACGGCTGCACATTCGTCCAAGCCATCTATTACGAGCAAAAGTGGTTCTTGCTCATCTTTTTGCAGTTCATCAAGAGGGTTTTGTAAGTATACTCCAAAGGCATCCTTCAAACTTTGGACTTTATGGGGTCGTTTTAATTGGTCAAGAAGCTTCTCTTTAAAACCATGGATATTTTCACACATTTGACTAACAAGAGACTGCAGCATCATCATAGGACTTCTCAAATTTGAATCACTAAAGTCGCAAAAATGACACGCCGCCAGTTTTCCGTTCTTCTTAAAATCTTCACAGAGTTTAGCTGCAAACACACTTTTCCCAAATCCAGGACCAGCTTTCAGTACAAGTATGCTAGATTCGGGTTTTTTCCCAAGGAACCAATCGTCGACTTCCTTCAATAACCACTTTCGAGTTTGAGGCATGAAGAACTTAACTTTACGTTTAATTTTGCTCGTGAAATTAAACTTTGCGAGTTTTCTTAAGTGATCCTCGTCATCCTGTTTGCAACGTTGTTTTTCAGGGCTGCTATCCCCGAGAACCTGTGACAGTCGCCTCTGTGGACTTTCGGGGAGTTCCTTTTTATCTTGAAAAGTTAAAATTTTATTTATGCCATCGCGACTTTCTTCAGCAATTTGTTGTAAATGAGTTAGTTGTTTTAGAACTTCTTCTTCTTGTGCAATGCATTCTTCCTCTCGCAATTTCCAGTCTTTAAGTATACTGATGTATACTTCTTCCTCATGTGCTAAAGGACAAACTTTCAAATCCTGGGCATCATCCTGAGGAATGTTCAGTTCAACCAAAGCCTTAGATATTTTTTGCCACAATGATTCAAAAGTAGCATTATCCACTTGAGTTGACGTCACATGTGCATAGACCTCATTTCTATACGACTTGATTCTTACGATATTTGCTTGCACGGACCGATCTGTGTCCACGGGCATTACACTCCATCCTGTTTTCGAAAAGCCGCAAATGTTCCGAAATAGAACTGTAAGTAAGGTGACATCAAAGGTCTTGGAGTCCGGCGGGTCACCCGATGGTGGGTATAATAAACTCCACTGAGAGTTATTGATAACTCGAGGCTTTAACTTAATAAGATATGTTTTGTTGGCATTAAGCACCGCAGGTAGACTGGCAGGAGGATGAATACCATCAAATATATCCCTCAAAGCTTCAGTTCCTTTGTCAACCAAAAGTCTACTGAGTCTTGTAAAATTTGCTACTTCTTGTAAATCGGCTGAAGCCATAGCACTGCATAAGTTAACTGTAACCTAAAAGATGGTATAGAATGTGTTAATACAATACTCAACTAGGGATCCAAGGATAGTGCAAAGTTTCTGAAAAGACTTACACACTTAAACTCGAAAAACTAAGAAAAATTTAATGATAGCTTTGGAAATAACATGTTAAAATGATGTGGTCTAAAAGCGTTTTGTTTACGTGGGATGTTTTTAGATACTCTGATAAATAATTTTATAATTTTCATGTTTAGCGAGCATATTCGGTTTCACGTTTGCTGAATCTCTGACCTCTGACCTTAGACTCATATAAACAAAACGGAATGAACGCGCAATTAATACTGAACGTGAACTAAGAATGTAAACATACAAACTGTGCGCTACTTCTGTGTGTTAATAAAAAACTATCACAATATTAGGCCAATATCTTTACTTAGTATACTTATGTACGGTTTACTTTAGGTCTACTAGTATTATTGGAAATTTTATGTACACGATCATCAGTCATCGCATCACAACCTTGCAGAAACTGATTTCACACGCACGCAACATTATCAAATATGCCGATTTCGCTTTATCTCGCTTGTTTTTCATCATTTTCTGATGAAGCCATGCTGAAATGTAGAACAAAACTCCTGCAATTCATGTGGTGTATATTTAGGAATATAAGACGTAGAATAGCGAAAATATTGCGGTGTATTTATTGCTATGTATTCAAACTATAGCTCATATCTCTTGTTAGCCATATATATTCATACCATATAGGTCAATTTATGCTGTCCATTTGAGCTCGTTTTAAGGCGAAAAATCGCTCTTTATGCATAATAAACGAAAGCATAATAGTCTGAACATTAAAAAATCAGTTAAAATGGTGCTTTTAAGCCGTGGAAATACATGTTTAACTCATGTTTATTATCCCACTCCTAGGTCTCTGCATAGCAACGGAAGCGGGCGCTACGCAATATACACGTGCTTAGTTGAATATTTTAAATTCCGGGGGAGTTTGAGAGCACTGTATATACATTTCTGCAATAAAATTACTACGCTCATTAGTTGCCATATGGCTCATTTACCTATCTTTTTCTTTTGTATGAATAACAGCATACAATGGTTTATAAATAATCCTTATAATTTTAGCTAAAACATTGCAATAGTAACATTCAAGCAATCAGGTGGCATATTCGAAATTTGCACCACCCCCCGGAGTTTACACTATGACTGACTGACTGACTGACTGACTGGCAGACTGGCAGACTGGCAGACTGGCAGACTGGCAGACTGGCAGACTGGCAGACTGGCAGACTGGCAGGCAGACAGACAGACAGACAGACAGACAGACAGACAGACAGACAGACAGACAGACAGACAGACAGACAGACAGACAGACAGACAGACAGACAGACAGACAGACAGACAGACAGACAGACAGACAGACAGACAGACAGACAGACAGACAGACAGACAGACAGACAGACAGACAGACAGACAGACAGACAGACAGACAGACAGACAGACAGACAGACAGACAGACAGACAGACAGACAGACAGACAGACAGACAGACAGACAGACAGACAGACAGACAGACAGACAGACAGACCGACAGACCGACACACCGACAGACCGACAGACCGACAGACCGACAGACCGACCGACCGACCGACCGACCGACTGCCTGCCTGATTTGAATTTTCACCACTCATCACAATACTGCAAAGTTTCTTTGAAACTTTGCACTAAAAATGATAATGATGCCATGGAATGTTAGGGTTAAAGGGAACAATTCCACCTTTTCTTGCGAGAAAGACTACATTACCAAATAACAACTTATAAAACAGTGAAGAATTTATCACATGCCTGTATATTTGGATTTTTTACATGTAGCCGAAAAAAAATTGCAGTTAGCCCTGCGAGTTTTAAACTTGCCCACTTTGCCTGAATTAGTCAAACCACACAACACTTGTTAGTTGCAACCAAGGATTTCAGTTGGCTCCAGGCACTTGCAAGTAGTGCCGCTACCTAGGATCCGAACATTTGACAGACATGATTTATCAAAAAGTAGTAAGTGGTTATTTGGTAGAACTCGTTGTAAAATATTCTTATCGGATGCAACAGTTGCGTTAAAGTTAGGTAGTACCTGATAAGAAAACTGTATCACATATAATTGTCTTGTACAGTTCGAATAGAAATCCTCTACCAAATCATCATTTACAAATCAATAACTTTCCAGAAGACGGTCCCCAACTAAACTCAATTCTATGTATCGAAAACAAT
Source organism: Muricea muricata (assembly GCA_963855995.1). Classification (NCBI taxonomy): domain Eukaryota; kingdom Metazoa; phylum Cnidaria; class Anthozoa; order Malacalcyonacea; family Plexauridae; genus Muricea; species Muricea muricata. The sequence goes on from OY979719.1 coordinate 12,750,991, forward strand.
TCAACTGTATAGAAGTGTATATTCAGCGTAACTGCTGCTGTGGATCCGCGATTATACTAGCGCTTCAATTTTTGAGAGGACGGGGGGGGGGGGATATTCATATATCAATTTTTCGCTCGACTAATTTCTTTGAAATGAATGAATATCCTCCCCCCAATTAATGCGCTAGTTTCGTTCTTAGTACCTTAAATGTGTACTGTGAGCCTATTTAGGGTGAAAGGATTCGCGACGATGACGGGAAGAATACACACTCGGGTTTGTATATATTAGAAATGGTTTATTTTTAGTAGCAGTTAAGCTAAATTATTACCCTATTACCACGCATATAAGCGCACTGCATTTAAAGGCGCGTGCGCTTTTATCCGAACATAAGCGCCTGCACCTTTAAACCGTCAAAAAATTCGAGTTAGACAGACATGAAAGAAATACTATTTTAATACAAATACTTTTTATATTTTAAATTATCGACGTTGCTATATATTGTCTATTATAAATCGTACTAATATAGGTAGCGATATCTGGCATTAAGTTATTGTTTTTTGTTCATTTGCTTAAGGTTTTCCTTTATCATACATTCAGCATGAATCGCCTAGCTTCGACTTTGGTGCCTTAACCCGAAATGGGCATGGTATTTTTAAACCGTTATTTCTCTTATTTTGGCGATGTGCTCTAACTTGAGCACTAATTCTTCCTCCGGCCGAAAAAATATAATTACATGTTTTTGCAAGATGTTTTGGAATGTGGCCAACGACATACTCGCCTTTTAAAACCTTGACTGCATTTTTGTCAGAAGAATTTTCAGGTTCCCGTTTACAGACAAGTATAATTCGTTTAGTACTGGGGCCGGTTGTATAAAACTCTTAATCACTTTTTTAATCATTGTTTTGTACTTAAATAGTGATTAAGTACAAAATAAGTGGTTCTGATTGGTTGACGTTTCCACTAATCATAGTTAACTTTACCCACTTTTTTATACAATCGGCCCCTGGACTCCAAATTTCTTTGTATACGTGATGACCGGCAATAAAACTTTCAAAACAAATTTATATGGTCGACTGTCTTTAAACTAACTTTGCGGATTTTATAGACTGCATCAATTAATCGTCAGTAAAGCTACTTGCCCAGAGCTAAAGTTTTATCTTTGAAGTGCAAATTTCCTCCGCACCTTTGCCATGTTTGCCTTTCCTTATCAGTGATGATAATAGCAAGATGACAGACATAAAATTCTTATTCGCAAGTAAATGACTAAATTTATATTAACATCTTCTTACCTTCGCAAAAATGTGTTGATCCTGCAAACTTTCCAAACGTTTCATTACATAATAATATTACCGAATAATACTTTTTTAAACGGTTTCTCTTATTAAACTAATAAATACGACGCTCACTGACTAATAATGTATTAAATCTTTCGCTAGCCAAACTGCTTAGCTTCCAGAAACATTAGACACGGCAACATTTAACATTAACATTTGGCTAGCGAAAGATTTCATACATTATTAGTCAGTGAGCGTCGTATTTATTAATTTAATGTTTTAGTAACCTGACTACGCAATTATATAATTTGTGGTTCTCTTATACTGCATGTCAAAACAAAAATTTTCGAACCAGACATCCAGACTCACTGGCGGCGTTGTTGCCTTTAGTAATACAGACAAAATGCGCAAGAACTACTCTTTGCATTTCAAGAAAGCTGTATTGAAAAGGCTGGAAGAAAATAACCAAAACATATGCCAAACAGCAGCTCAATTCAACATTCATCGAAAAAATGTTCAAAGATGGATCTTGCAAAAGGATATTTTAAATCGTGCTGCACTAAACCGTGAAATCAACACACGTACGAGAAAACGTATTCGAAAGGTACTTCGCCATACCCATTATTAGACACCGCTGTTGTAGACCTTACAAAACAAAAACAAGACAAGCGACTTGTGGTAACAGGAAAATTAATAGCCATAGCTTCTTTTAATGAATTGTATCGAGAATCAAACATGGCTTTTAAAGCATCAAATGGACGCTTGACACGGTTTTTGAAACGAAACGAAATCACCTTTCGCCGAGCAACAAGTGTTGGTCAGAAGTTTCCACAAAATGCACCAGAACTTTGTGATGCATTTCTCGATATGCCAAATCTCAAAGAATATGTTTTTATTATGAATATGGACGAGACCTCTTGCTACTTTGACATCCCTAGTTCCTCTACTTTTGACTTCAAAGGCGTGAACACTGTCAAAATGAAAACAACTGGTAACGATAAATTTCGTTTCACTGCTGTATTGACTGCTGGTGTTAAGAAAGTGGGTAGCGAATTTAGTGCAGTTCGATTACCGCCAAAGTTAATTTTTAAAAATCTAAAAAAGGCACCAAAAGGGAAATTCCCTCCAGGAATTGCTGTGTTGGGATCAAAAGGGGAAACCATGACGCAGAATTTCATGGTGAACACATTTTCCCCGAAGATTTCGAAAAGACGACCGGGAGGATTTTTTAATACCGGACAGTGGATGCTATTGATGGATTCTGCCACCTGTAATCTGAATGGGGGTATACCCGAGGCACTAACCGCTAGCAACACTGACTTAAAGTATATTGACACAGGAATGACACCGCAGCTTCTACAGTTTCTATACAGTCATGTCAGCAAACCGTTTAAAGATGGATTGAAGGAGAAATGGCAAGAATGGAGTGACTTCGGCGGACGCGAATACACAGAAGTCGGAAATCGTCGCAGAGCGTCCTACACTAGGGTGGCAGAGTGGTATTTGATATATGAAAAAAGGTGGCAACAAATGACCTGATTGTACGAGGCTTCCGTCAGTGAGGATACATTGGCTGGAATGAAGATATAAACACACTTCATTCAAAACTACGCGCTGTCGAGAGTAGAGAGGTACCTGCTGAAGTGATCGACGAAGTGAACGCATTTCTTGGAAAAATGAGAATGGCTGAAGCCGATGAAGTTGTTGATAGGGACGCACACAATGACGAGTAAGGTGATGAGCAACAGGCAGAAGTGGAGCGAAATCGAGGTGAACTTGACGATGAACTTAACGACGAACTGGACGATGAAGAAGAGATTGACATTTTGTTTTGAATGTTAAAACATGTTCGTTTTTAACTTTAGAAGTTGTATTGTTACTCCATGTTTATATTCATATTTCGTTGTTATTGATATTGGCATTGATACTTCGCACAATTAAAAAGTTACTCTAATTTTCGTACCCAGACCCCTTGTGCGTATCTACGTACAACAACTGGATGCGTCTATAAGCAAAATTTTACAGGCGCATGCGCCTATAAGCCGTCAGTTTTTTCTCCAAATTTTTTTCAAAATCGCATTAGATTCACTTATACGCGCAGCGCTTATATGCGGGTAAATGTGTTCACAGCTTGGTTCTACTATTATTTGCACGATTAAAGAGATTACACTATATATATTTAGACACTTCTCTATCGCGTATAACAGCGGATTCTACATGCATAGTTATAAAACATGTCCGAGTTTGCTCTGGGTACACTTTTCTTTATATAACAGAGCAATCTCTTGGGATGAGTGAATGTAATTTGTGTGAACATTTATCATCTCCATGCGAAATAACAATTTGCGTTCTTAACATAGAAATAATAGATATAGAATGTGAATCTCCACTTTTTGTTGAGCGCGCCCTTCAGAAGCGGGTAGATATGGTAATTGCACATTGGCCTCCAAATTGGGTTTTGCCGTCTTGTAGCCTCGGCACGTGTAAGAAACACTTCCGCCAAAAAACAAACCTCGGGAAAATTAACTACTTTTAAAAATATATTTGAAGACTAAAAAATATCGAGCGCGAAAGAAAGACATACTGAATCCAGCAATAACAGCATATAAAGATGGTATACGTTTTTAACGTTTTGTAGAAAACGATAACCATATCATTCATAATGTGTTAACGATTCCATTAGTATATTGTATGAATGAATCTTAATTGTTGTCATCATTTTTAGTGATAATGCCAAGGACGTGAAGCTATCATAGTGGTATAGAGTTTTCACAAACCAGACTGCAGAGTAGGTAAGGTCGGTAAAAACTTTATTTAAAATAACACGCTAGCCCCGTCAACATTAGCTGATTTCCAAGAGGGGCGTGTTGACATCAACCATAAAAATATACAAACAAATATACAATAAATTACTACAATTATAAAACAAATACATACACAAAGATAATGTAGTATAAGAGAGTTTGAGAGCGCATATTCCAGTTTTAAAGTCCGAAAGCCTATCGGCATTACGCAAATCTGCTAGCAGAGAATTGCAAAGCTTAGTTCCAGAAAAAGAAACTTTCAGATTCAGGATGAGGCAATTGAAGTGAGGTATGGGAACCCCCTAAGGTCATATTCTCTGATATAACTTTTAGGCACAAAAAGATCGGCAAGCAAGCTCGGAGCCAAGTCATTTAGAGCTTTGTACATATGCACTGCTTTTGTCTTGGCCCATCGAGTCTTAAGCGGTTACCACCTGAACATATTATTTAGTGCTTCAGATCCAGGGATATTATTACTCAACTCAATTGAGTTTTTACAGTCTGTTAGAGACGCCGCTTCCTAGCGTGTCCCAGACCTCGCTGCAATAATCAAAATGAGGATGGACTATATATAGCTGCATTGTAGACAGCGATCAAAGTGTCTCTGTCAACAAAATTTCTCATGGCTCCTATTCCTGAGGAAACTTTCCCGGCAAAGTGCACCCTATCGAACCCTAGATTTTTGAAGACAAAAAATTTAACGCACCTACGGTCTTCCTACTTACAAATTTTAAGCTTTTGAATGTTTAACAAGTTTTTTATGATTGATCATGAGCAACTTGTAACGCTCTTGGTGCTAACTGTTTGGCGCCGTGACTTTAGCTTTGCATACCCAATTAGATTTTGTTATCATGATGCACTATTTACTCAAAAGGTTTGTAGGTATGAGATAAGGATGAGGAAATAAATCAAAATAAATATTCACTCCTGTCTCATGATGAGTCAAGTTGTGCCAATACTTGTTTGTTTGGATTTCCTCCAGTTAATTGTTTTAGTATAATTATATACAGATCAGAGCAATATCACACATTGAATTAGTTGATTAAACATCTCCGCTTATGTCTTTTCAAACATTTCATGCAGTTTTTCGAGCTTGCAATCAGGGGCACAACAAAGCAATGGTGCAATAGCATAGAGCTTTCCTGGGTAAGTTACTCTTACTGTCAAATATACAGTACAAGAGTAGATTAACCCCCCTCCCATCCAGCGGCGGAAGTATTTAGTATGCAAGGTGCCATGACGTCATAACAGGTCGCGAGCCATCCAGCGGTGGAAGTAATTAGTACGCAAGCAGCGATAGGAGAGAATGACGTCATTGTAGTAGGATAGGTGTAGCGCTACAGGTGTGTAATGTAGCAGTTGTTTAGCGCTACGGTGATGTAATGCTACGGTGATGTGGCGCACATGACGCCATAAGTGTGGCGCTACGGTGATCTAATGTTACGGTGATGTGGCGCACATGAGGCATGCTGACGCCATAAGTGTATCGCTACGGTGATGTAATGCTACGGTGATGTGGCGCACATAAGGCATGCTAACGCCATAAGTGTAGCGCTACGGTTGCGCAATGTGTAGCGCTCGCGTGGCGTTTGGTTATGTGACGTCATTCGGTATACTAGGAGGTGTGAGTATATATATATATAAGTCAGGGATTGATATTTTCAAACAGATGGAGAATTGTGTCGTATGTTTAGTGCTATGAGTATTTCTAAAGAGGAGATGTTTTTGCCGAGCGAGTTAGCTGTGGACGAAGTGCCTTCAGAGGTGAAAAATGTATGTAATTTAATGAATGCTATATTTTACGAGGCGGTTGCTGCCCAAGTTGGAAAGTTATGTGAAGAAAGGTGTGGGGGCTGTGAAGTGGACCACCCTAGTCAAAGAAGACACGACTGTTTGATGCTATCGTTGGACGAAGACTGGGTAATGTACGGTTTGGAGGCTGTGGAGCGAGTGTAAGAGAAAGGAACCCTGAGGAGACAATTCATCGAGGCTGTTCGTGTGTTGAAATTATCAAAATTTGGAAAGAAACCATGAAGTAACTCTTGAGTTTTTGAAGAGTCTGAGTAAGGATTTCGACGAACATCAGCCCATTTTGAACCATCTCATGTATTGGAGTGAAGATTAGTGGGACAAGAACTCTGTTTTGATAAACACTTATTTATTGTAAAGTTAAGATGAAAGTAAGGCAAGGACCAGAAACATTTACTTAACAAAAAAGTATATAATACCGGTATTGAATGTATTTAAACGTTGTTTCAACAAAGATGTTAAAAATTGATGTGTGTTGATTTATTGCAATAGAATCTTTAAATCACGTGAACTGCACGCGCGACACTAGATTTGACCTTAGACGTGACCTTAGCCCAAGTTAACTATGCAAGTTTGGCGCCTCCTAATTTGGTTGAGTAAACATATAAAAGAGAACAGAAACAGAGTTCCACATGTATTAGTATTCAAAAAAGCGACGGATGCTGACGCCATTAGTGTAGCGCTACGGTGATGTGGCGCACATAAGGCATGCTGACGCAATAAGTGTAGCGCTACGGTGATGTAATGCTACGTAAGGTCGCGCGACCCAGACGTCTGCGAAAACATGGCGAACTGAAATCTGATTAGTTTCTAGTTATCCTCACTATAAAACGAGAATATTGAGTTGACGAGAGCATAGTGCTTACAACTTTCACAGAGATCAGACTTTTAGATTGCCAATTTGATGGAGGAGAACTTATCGCAGTTACATGACCTGAACTTATCGCGGTTACATGACCTGAACAAGCGTGTGGCAGAGGCAAGAAAAAGAGTTGAATATTTAAAGAAAAAGAGGACTGCTTTATATCTTCGCAAACGGAGGGTTGACGTACACACCTGGATGTTGAACAATTTGGTAGACGGTGCATGCCGTGAACTCAAAGAAATGAGAAGACTTAGAAATAACCAGGGAACGCTGTGCTTATATTTGTTATGTAGGATAGATCAAACAGAAATTCATCTTCTGATGAAAAGCTGTAGTAAACAAAGGATACATGCGTAGTTCGTAAACTCAAAAAAGAAACAATCGTCAAAGATCGTTTATTCTTTTGCTGTGCTCAACAAGATTCATGCAATTACTTCGAATGCGTGCCCGAAGAGTCTTTTTACGAATCCTCCCGACCACTCACGAAGCAAAATGAAAAAGAACAATGCTCAAGCTTTCAATGATCGATCTCAACTCTATTTTGGAAAACTGAACATATATCGTAAACACTTTATTCGAACAGTTCTAATTGAAACATTACAAACGTTCTACATTTTCCCCGAGCCAACGGCGCGAAGCGCCGTTCCGGGCGTAAGCCCGGAGCGAGGGGTACTAATTTCGTATTAGCGGAGTTGAAAGTCGTTGCTCGTGATCAGTGCTCGTGATAGATAGTAAAAGTGGTATGTCCTCACTGATCTCAACAATATGGCGGACTATCATGAATGGCTAACACTGATTGGCCAGATTTAAAATTTATTGTTCGGCAAATATCTAAATTTGCTTTTTGCACTACAATATTTTGCATTTTTGCAAAAAGATTTGGCAACTTTCACAACCAACGAAGGGTGGTCGTTGACTCTTGAAGAGAGATTAATTCTGGGAAAATACAGAGAAGCGCCAAGAATTGACTAGGGCGTGAAACACAAGGCAAGTTTGTTGATAATGCGTATTTATACTTGTGTTTTAATGCTTTATAAAGGCCGGCGTAGCCGTACTCCTCCAGTCTATTCACTGTTTATTGTTTAAATTCCACAGTAAGTTTATGTTTTGTAAATGCAAGACTGTCTTCTTATTACTGTATTTCAAAATATTGACGAACTTTACATGTAAAAGAATATGAGCGAAGATACAAAATTGGCTTGAAACAGTTTTGTTTCAAACTCAAAGTTTATGTAGATAAAAATTTAGTTTCATAAATATTTCAAAACGTCTAATATATGTAATTAGTAGGTCGTATTTTATACCAAATTTAAGCTTACATTAGGCGTAATAACATACCGATGACATTTTAAAAAATTGTCAATAAAACAAGTATTAAAAACCCAATATTTTGTCTCTTTGAAAAATTAATATAAATAACAATTGCCGTGTTGCTATGACAACAACCAATTCCAGTACTTCATGTAATTCCAAAAATATAGTTGCATGCTCTTAGTTAGTGGCGAGGGGTTGCTGCATGCATGTATTTCTAGTATTATTGTAAACAATTTTATAATATATATTTCAAAACACATATTCTGCGTTTGTTCAACCCCTCCGAAAAAGCCCCTCGCAATTACTCTCTCACAATAATGTTTACTCCATCAAACGGGCACCCATAGCCACCACTAAAAGTGAGGGGGGACGTTTAAAAAACAGTAAATCTTTGACTGCACGCATTTTCGCGAGTTTGTCGTGCTTTTCGCAGCGAGAATGCGGTTGTTTTGTAGATTTCCAAGCGGCTGAGGCTTTTTCGTGCAAGTAGCTTTGCGTCCTCGGAGCAAAAGAAGTTGTGGTTTTAATTGCAGAACCAGAAAAATCCTTTTTGTGTGAGCACAAGGTTTTCCGTGTAAGCACTTCATCTTGACGAGTATGTGTTGTGAAGTGAGTTTTATACTGTTTGGCGATAACGTTATGGCTTGTAGCTAATGTGGTTGAGTAAACATATAAAAGAGAACGGAAAAAGTGTTTCCACATATTTATTAAGATATAGCCTTCTCATTACAAGCATTTACTTAGCCGGGCAATAGTTTATCTTTGGCTATGTAGTGTTTTCCATAGTTTCCTTGACAATGGATTGGACCGTAGGGTCATCGCTGTGTAAATTCACCTACTTAATATGACCTGTAGATCGGTGCTTTAATTTCACAGGCCAATAATTTTCGTCGTTGATTAACACACCTCCACGGACAGGCTGATGGTCTTCGTTGCGCGATGTGTTGTACATTTCGATGATAACATATCCTTCGGGAATCTTTCGGACCACTGGTGCTCCGAAGGTGTATTTATACCACACGTCGTTTGGGACATTCGACCCAGGTGACGGTTTGCACAAGCTTCTTCATTGAAGGGGTGATTTTGGTTGCTGTGCTGTGTTTGCCTACAGGCTTGGTTTCCACACGTGTAGGCTCAGTACTGTTTACACCGAAGTGATAAGCATGGCATTCCCCAAATAGGTCTGCAAGAATTTGCTGATCGGCTGGTGTGCCAGGCTTGTTGTCCACCAACAAGAATCCATACGGTTTTTCGGTCTCTTTGTAATAAGCATTCATAAAGTGTACTCTATTCTTATCGAACATGCGTTCTCCGATAATTCCGATTTGTTTCCGATCGCTAGGACTTCGGAAGAGAGCCAAATACTAGGTATTTCGGCTGATATCCGTGTTATATTTCCCTTTAGGAAACATGTTTTGCAGCAATAAGATAACACTGGCGTTTCGATGGCGGCCTTGGGTAAACAATCGAGATACCACAGGACTGTCTATCGCTTCAGCCATCAAATCGTCAAGGATGATTATGTTATTGTACCGTGCATTGATTTCACACAGATTTTCCGACAGTTCGGGCACACCTCTTTCAAATCGGATGCTTTTACCGAGAGACTTTTTTAGCTTTTCGTAACATTCTTGCCATTGATTGTAGTACCAAAAAATGCAAATACTCTTTTGCTCTTCATACACGATACGATTATGTTTCAAAGCTTCTCTAAAGCTTCGGTGAAGTTTCTGTCAAGCTTCTGGGAAGCTTCTGTAAAGCTTCTGTGAAGCTTCTGTCAAGCTTCTGTGAAGCTTTTGTGAAGCTTCTGTGAAGCTTCTTGTCTAGTTCTTGTGTATAAATAGTCGTACATAACCGAGAATTCACTTATTTTGCACTGACATTCGTAAGACAATGGACAATCAATACAGCGAAAGCCTCGTAGGCGATGACTACAGCGAAAGTTCCATGGAAACTCATGCCGAAGACGATAGTAGTATTACGACAGAAGCCCGTGATGAAAACAGTTCTGAAGAAGAACAAAGCAGCATCACAACTAGAAACAGTTCTGATGAGGAAATCGACCCCTGGACTACATTAATCAATGGCGCAGCGTCTAAGGTCCGGGATCAGTAAGATGACATCTTGCAAGCGCTTCTCATGGAGGGTCACGACGAAAGCGAAGTGAAAGAGGAAGCTTTTGAAAAAATTCTACCTGTTTTTCAAAAGGAATTGGGCGATGTCTACATGGATAACTTGGCATGGATGAAAGCGTTGAAAAAAGATCCCATCCACAAAAAGATCAAGGCGACCGGAGATGATTATGTGAACAACAATATGTTTGATCCGGATGAAGCTATAGCAGCGGCCGTAAAGAAGAGAAAGTTTTTGCTGAAACGGCTTTTAGGATCTCCAGGACGTTTTCCAGAACAATGAATCGAAAAATGGCTATAACCATGAAAAACTAGTCCACCTAAACGCTCGTAATTTGTTAATACAGTAAATATGTCGAAACACTTTGAACTGTGTCTGCATTATTTTATACATTACTTGTTCTTTCTGCATGTTAGGATAACTAATTTTACTGAAAACCAATCAGATTTCAGAACGCCATCTCCTCGCAAACGTCCGGGTCGCACGACCTTACGTAGCATTACATTACCGTAGCGCTACACTTATGGCGTCAGCATGCCTTATGTGCGCCACATCACCGTAGCGCTACATCACCCGTAGCGCTACATCACCGTAGCGCTACATCACCGTAGCGCTACACTTATGGCGTCAGCATGCCTCATGTGCGCCACATCACCGTAACATTAGATCACCGTAGCGCTACACAACTGTTACATTACACACCTGTAGCGCTACACCTATCCTACTACAATGACGTCATTCTCTCCTATCGCTGCTTGCATACTTATTATTTCCGCCGCTGGATGGCTCGCGACCTGTTATGACGTCATGCACCTTGCATACTAATTACTTCGGCCGCTGGATGGGGGGGGGGGGTAATCTACTTACAAGCTCCTTTAAGTAAAGTGTACGAGTACAATTATAAATATAACATAGTGTATGCAAATTTAAAATGTTGTCAGACCACCATGTTTCATGCCACCTTTCCTAATTAGCACACAAACTTACTTTATCTATTGAATAGTCAGTCTTTCACAAACATCACTCTGCAATGTCATGTCTTTCTTTCTTAAACCCTAAAACATTGAGCTAAATATTAATTTAAAGTACAAGGCAACAATATTAATTGTTACTAAGAATCTGTTTGTAAATTATAAGGAGGGATGGCTGAGGCAATTAGAATAATATAGGCTCAATTTTTATTGACAAAGTTTATTCAGTATGTACATGTAAAATACATCAAGTCACTCTTCTCTGTGGTCTTTTCTGGACTAAAGATTATTATAAGTAATAACATGGCTTTGAGGTTGATTAGTGATTAAATGCACCCAAAACCGAGGGAGGTTGAGGGAAGTTTAATAACTAATTTACCTCCCGAGTTTTCTCACCGAGACAATTGGAACAGGTTTAGGTATTCAACTATATGCGTAGGTGAAATGGAATGAAATGTTGTGTGTTGTAAACTTTCTGTCTTGCATAAATAATAAGCAGAAGTGCTTAGCATAAACATTAGGTACGATTAGCTAGTAATCATACCGGTACCTAATGCATAAATATTAAGTATGGTTAATTACTAATTGTACCTAATGTATATGCATCGCACTAGTAAAACAAAGGATTTTGGGGTAACTATAATATTACATACATTAATAAATACCTCCAAGGGTCATATGTTAGTGGGTCTCAAAGTCTTGGTATGCAACCAGCAAATACCAGGGCTTCTTACTCCAAGGAGGAGAGTAGAAAAGGAAGTCTAGGTAAGAGGTTGAACATACATTTTATAGGATTTCTTTGGGTTTTATAGGTGGCCATCTGCTATTTTGTTGAACAAAGCATGCATAATTATGCATGACCCCTCCCCCTTTTCATTTGCGACCGCCGCATTTTGCACCATTACCCCCACCCAATAAATAATGACTGGTCCCTAACCTAAACCATAGCAAAGACAAGAACACCCTCCATTCTTCCCCAAAGATTTATCCAATAATGCATGGTTAATTAACATAATTAGTTGCTTGATCTTACAACCATATACTGCTGTTGCCACAAGATTATAAACATCCTAATATTGATTACTACCACTGCTGTGAAAATTTGCAATACCGTGAAAATTTTTAATGCTAAAATAACCGGATATTTTATGACATTAAACTTTTCTAAACACGACAAATGTTGCAAAGTCAGTTCCGCATCCCTTTGTTTTACAATGTGACTTTCCCTGACAAAATAATTTGAACTTCATGCCTTTTCCCACCACGTCTTTCAAGTTTCAATGACATATTGCTCTCATGCTTCACCGTACATGTACACACTGCGACTTTATCTGTCACGGAACATGTTCATACACACTGCTAAGACGGCTCGAGTATAAAAATGCATCAAATAATGTACATTTTTTATTCATCATTTAGTCTTGACAAATGGTTTTAGTATTAATAAACTTTTACCTACCTTTATTCACGACGATTAAGCTGACAAGTACAATAAAGACTGAAACAAACTCGGAGTAAAATACACTAGCTCAAACGACCGACATTATTTTTTAGCGTTCTCCTTCCGAGCAATCAGAGCTTCCGTTGTTTGGTTCAATGGATGATGGAATGGTGCTCACACTGGCTCACACCCAAGTTTTGAAATTCCTTAGAATTCTTTCTAAGTTTCCTGCGAATTTTCCACGAGATACATGGGGATATTTAAAATTGAGCGTTTAAAAAATCATGAAAGATGAAAGTAAAATTATCTCCGTGCTTTCTGCAATCTAACTTGTATGGCGAGCTCTCTGGAACTGAAAGAGACTTTTTTGATTTCGTGACAAGCCCCCCCCCCCCCCCCCCCCCCCCCCCTCTTGCCCCATCTATTTGAATTAAGACCAAAGACTACGAAAGTCGAAAATTTAGTTATAAAAAACCATATAGGCATAATAACTTGCTATCTCTATTCTATGATATTTTAATACCGTATATTAAAACAAACTGAAGCACCGGCAGCTCGTCTCCTCCGCAGAGGTTTTAATTGGGGCAAGAGGCGAGAGGCTTGGGCTGAAAACTCCACATTCTCAGAAATAATTTAGCAAAGTTCTGTAAGCTAGCGACTTTTGATGAGTTATAAGCGGTATCTACCTAAATACACAAAATAAACGCAAAATTCCGTATAATCCTAAAACAGAATATTCCACATTCCGATCAAGTAACTCCACTCATCCCCTGCCGGGAGATCACACAAAGAACATGTTTATACTGACTTAAAAAGCATTATATCTAGTCTTTTTATGAGCTCTCTGATGTTGCAAGTAAGGAACAAATTAAGAACAGCCAACTTTTTTCTCGAGCAATTGAGGGTGGAAGAAAATAGGCAAATAAATCCAAGCATTGACTTTACAATGGTTTATTTTTTTTCGAACCTGCGCAATTATTTTTGAAAGTGGAGTATGGGTTTGTTTATAGAACATCTGGTACTTTACTTAATGTGACGAGTGGTAGTAAGTTAGCAGAAATCAACATCTCAAACATAGAGATAGACGAATTCTGTTCAGGCAGTCCTGGAGGAAGTGTTGTCAATCTCATTAAAGTTGATTCATGCTACCTATCAATAAAATATATTCCTCTTTTCGCGTTAGCGCCGGTGGTATACTTTCCATTGAAGCAAATAATATAACTCCATTGAAAATATTTCCAGTTATAAAGCAGGTGGTGCGATCTTTATTAAACCAATCCCGAATAAGTATCTAAAATCAACGAATCGAAACAGAAATATCTTTGTTCTTTCACTTGTCTATTTATCAATTCGTCATTTTCACACTGCTTATAAAGGTATAGTGGTGGTGCACTATTCGTATTAGCCAAAACGTTGTCGGTAATTATTCGTGACAGTTCATTTATACAATGCAATGCTACAGTCTCAGACAGTATACTTCTTTTTAATACGAATGATATTATTACAATTCGCTTTCACAATACTTATTTCCAGAAAAATAATGCTCGTCATGGAGCAATTGTTCGCACAAGACTTCGTCACGACTCTTCGATTAATGTTTCTATAACAAATTAAACATTACGTTTTCAGAGAATAGATTACCTTCGCAACGGAACGCCTATGGCGTAGTACTTCCAGATGCTGAAAGTTTAAAAATCACTGTCGAATTCAAAAATGTACATTTCATTAAAAAATTGGTGGATCGAGGTAGCGTTATTTATATTGGTTGTGGCTAAGTCAATCTTTCTTTATTGCATTCGGTATTTAGGCAAACAATCAGTTCCAAAAATCATCATTTGCAAAATATATACATAGGTGGCTACTTCGTTATTGAGGCTTTCTAGTCCTGATACCTTAACTATAGTCAATACAACATGATCAACGGATAATATTGGACGAAAGAATGTACTATATTGATACAAAGCGGTGATGGTAGTTTCGTTGTTGGTCTTACTTTCTCCTGTAAAAAATTTGACTACACACTTTACTCTCTTCAAAAAAGAAGAGCAGATTGTGAAGATACTATGCAACTTTAAATCCTCCAAAACTGGCCTTCACAATTTGTCCGTTTGATTTCTACAAGCCACCACGATCCAACAGTAGTAAATACAATGCTTGTCAAGAAAAACGTACTGGTGTAATGTGGGGGTTGTGTTCTCAATGTTATACAGAAGTGCAATGGTCAACGTACTGCACGCCTGTCAAGAAATGTAACGTTATTGATGGTTTTGGAAAATATTTTATTTTCACATTTCGTTTGTATTTTATTGTCTGTCAGTATCAAATATTTGGAATATCTATGCTATACTAATTTTTGAACTCATATATAATAAACAATTTTACTTCACGGTTGGTTCATTTGTACAATTTTTATTGTTTACTCTTTATGAAGGATCGCTAAACTCACTCGTTCGCTGCGCTCATTCGTTTGCCTGACGATTGAAATTCTTCACAACTCGTAAATTAAATCGTACGCACTTGCCAGCCATGACGTAATCTATATTTAATAAACTTGATCGCTAAGTTTTAACAAGTTTCACTAGGAAAACAAAAGAAAAGTGATTAAAAACAGGAAAATGGATTTCTTTTCGAGATCGAGCTAGTTCCAGGCCTTGCACTCAGGTCAGCTGGTAACTAGAGGTCACTGATCAAAAACTTTCACAGGGCAGAGCCCTTTTGAATTCAGTCAGCCAAATTTGAAGCCAGAATATTTATGAGTGTAATATCCTGTCAAGACATAGCTTACCATAACTTTTCCAATGGCTTCTAAGGCTTGCAACTCTCATCAAATCTCATCTTCATTTGGTTGGGGCTTAATAGCATATTTTTATCCTAGAATGAAAGCGCATACGACTCTCCGATTTGGCGGATTTTGGGGTGCTAACGTGAGCGAAGTATGCTTAACCTCGACTGTTTTTGGAATTAAATTCCTGTGTAAGCTACGTCACAACGCAACCTATTTTTCGAAAAGAATGTTTTGAACATATCTGCACAAATCTGCACATACATTGAGCTCGGCGATATCTACTTCCGGTAGTGGTAGTAGTACTAGTTTCAAAAGCAGCTGTTTTGAAAGTGGGTACAGTGTGACCCCCAAGTTTCGATAGGAAACTTCGTGTTCGTTTTGGATTTGTGACCTTGGACCCTAAGCCATCTAGGTATACGTAAATAAAGTACATACATGCCAACTAGTTCTTACCCGTCAGCATGTATACAAAATAGGGAAAATATTTGTACGCACTAAACTTCATCGCAAAATTCCGTAAAATTAAAACAAATTAAGTAAAAATGTTTTTATGCATGGACAAAGACTTGCGGGAATATTAATCTCTTGTTTACTCTGTAAGGTGTCATGACAATTCTACAGCTTATGTAACTGTCCTTCGGAGCTAATTTCTTATTAAGCTAACTTATTACTCCGCCTGCCGTAGGCGAGGCGGAGTTTTAAATTCGCCCCGTTTCTGTTTTTTTTTTTCGGTGTCAGAAGTCGGTGCCGCCGCTCATGGGTGATACCGCTGGGCACAAGCCGCGTGAGCCGACCTAAACACGGCGTTTAAACTCAATTTCCGGCGGAATATGTCAACAAAACACGCATTTTAACATGTATGCGAGAACATCTAAACCGCAAGAAGGTTTTACGTGCAAAAATTCTCATGCAAAATGTTTTAAAACGACAAATTCCACCGCGAAACTTTACCGAGGAGCAATGAGAGCGTGCTTCCATCATTTCCTGTTGTATTCCTACTTTTAAGGAAATTTAGAAATTTCTACACAAGAATCAAACGCAAATTCTACTGAAATATGTATATACAAAACACAATTTTTAACATGTAATAGTTAACAAAAAGGGACAGGAAGGCTCTTTATCAAAAAATTGCTCCAGAAATGTTTTAAAACGGCAAATTTTGATAAACTCCATCATTCCATGATTAAGGAGTGAGTCTAGGAAATGTGTTCCTAATTCTAAACACTTTGTGATTTCTTTCCTTGGTTTTCTATTTCTACCTATGTTGTGTTGCTAATATTTCGTGCAAAATGATTTATTTGCTTGTGGGATCTCATATGATTATAAAAGGTAAGAGACATTTTACATTCCAATTCCAGAAATACATATGTTAGTCTAAAGTTCCCAACAAATTATATCGTGGAGACTTCAGACTTAATAGCTTAGTCTAATATTGACATGTTTATTGTTGAATAGTTGACTCAGAGAAAGGATTTCAAATTGGATATCACAGAAAATACAGATCACAGAAATACTTTTAAGTCGATTACTGTAAAGATTGTTGCTATAATTATTAAAATAGCAAGAAAAAAACTCAAAAATGCAAAATAAAAAAGAACAAAATTTAACTCAAATTTAGTAAAATTTCAACTGGCACTTTCTCAATTTGCCTAACCTTTATCAGACACCCTGCCTATATACCAATGTTTTAACTGACACCTGAAGCTTTCTGGAAGTAAATACTTTTTCAGCATGTCGAAAGTCTAACTGACAACTTGTGGGCATGTACAGGTCAAAGTCTAACCGACATCTTGTCAACAAGCCAAAAGCCTTACCGACATCTTGTTAACAAGCCAAAAGCCTAACCGACATCTTGTCACCAAGCCAAAAGCCTAACCGACATCTTGTCACCAAGCCAAAAGCCTAACCGACATCTTGTCAACAAACGAAAAGCCTTACCGACATCTTGTCAACGAGCCAAAAGCCTAACCAACATCTTGTCAACAAGCCAAAAGCCTAACTGACATCTTGTCAACAAGCCAAAAACCTAACCGACATCTTGTCAACATGCCAAAAGTCTAACTAGGAGCATATCAACATGTCAAAAGTCCATTTCAAAGCTTGTCCACATATCAAAAGACTAACTCAGATCTTATCAACATGTCAAAAGTCTGCTCGAAAACTTGTCAACTAGTCAAAATCCTTACCAACATTTTATAAACATGCCAAATATTTACCTGACACCTTATCAACACATCAAATATCTAATTCAAAGCTTGTCAATATATCAAAAGGCTAGCCAACATTTTCCCAACAAATTATATCGTGGAGACTTCAGGCAGTGTGCTACAGAATAGATTTAATAAATTGATGGATTTAATAGATTGATGTATTGTATACACTTTTAGTAAAATTTTCTTTACTTGCAAAATAAAACAGCTATATGTTGGTGGTAAAAGAATCTTGTTTAACATATGTACTATGAAAGTCTTTAATCTAAATTAAATTCTAAGAAATACAATCCTACTAGGACTCTGGACAGAGTGCCTGGCAGGTCACTCAGACATTGATTTTTGGTTATCTTAGTGATTACATAAGATGTGCTAGCAATGTCTTAAAATGGCTTGGAAGGTACCCTAATAATAATTGATTTAAAAAGGAATTAGTTGGGCAGAATAGAAATAAGTGAATGTACCCCACCCCCAATGAACTCTCTAGTTACAGCCCTGCCTGGCCTTGTGCCCATTTTCGTTTGGCAGGCGGAGTGAACGCCTTAGCAGGCGTCTTGTTACATTAAGCTTGTTCCAACAAGACTGCAAGATACAGTCTCGCGATATAACATTATATAGTCAGAGCCTTGTGTTGTCAAATTTTTGACAATCTTGTTAACAACAGGTTTGTTTCAGAATTCTTAGGACAACGGTGTAGCAAGTCATTCCCGTCAAGCTAATTGTTATAAATTTAGTTCTAAGCATGTTTTCTGAAACTTATTTAATAGCAACTTGGTACAATCAGAGTGACCATAATTTAACAGATCTAGACTTGCCATACAAGTTGAGATTTTTACGCTTGTGCAATACGTTCTATTTAGATTGTGACTTTTATACTGGCGGCAATTCATATCATGGCATTGTTTCTTCTCATGGTTCACAATTTGTGACAGTCGAAGTCCATGTACGTCAATTACGTATTAAATTCATGTTGATAAATGTAATTTAATTCAACTTAAAACATATAACTGTAACTTTCGTTCTCTATATCTGCATGCTTGATTACGAATAATTTGCATCTGTCCGTGGCTCACAGAATATAATTGATCTGCTCGCCACCGACAAACTAGTGCAAAAAACGATAATTCATAACTACCTGACAACAATAACTCAAATTAAAATATAATTTTGTGGAAACACCACGTAAGTTTATTATCGCAGAGCTTTCGATCCGTAAGCTCGGATCTTCATCAGTGGTAATAATAATAAACTTACGATAATAAACTTACGTGGTGTTTCACAAAATTATATTTTAATTTGAAAATCACCATGCATATATACAAGGAGCATAATAACTAAAATGATTTAAGCACCTATATACACTGCATCTGTAAAATTAACAGAGCATGCTTGTCGAACTATAAAGGTCAAACTGACATATGACTTGAAATTGCTTGCTTGTCTAAACTGTATTGAAGTTAAATTTCATATCATTTTCAAACATAGTTGACAAGTAAATTACATTGAAGGAGATGGCAACATATGTTTATGGCTTACCGTTGAGAAAGTTTGAAGCAATTGTAATGTCCGCACCTTGTTTAATTTTTGATAACATGCCTAGTTTCGAAATATGGACAAATACTAAAAATCGGCTAAATACTAACTCATATGGCGGCTAAATACTAACCATAGCGGCTAAATTGAGAAATTACAATCGGTGCACCATCTTGAATTCGTCCGCGTTTGAGATCTGGGCATGAGTTCTTGCCGGCAATATCGTAACCAGAGCCCGCTATCCTCTGTGGAGGAGGCTCTGGCAAAATGCAAATGAAACAATCCTTTGATTGGCTGTTTGATAATTACTCTGATAGATTCCCTGTTAATGAAATTTGGGCAATTTTAATTATTAAAGAAGCAAAGATGAGCCGAAAGCTCTGTTATTTCAAGTCCGATCGGAATAAAAGATGATAAAGTGAGTCTTATTTTTATCAATTGACGGAACCCGATTTTTGATTTTGCAATTTAGGAGTCCTCTATAAGCGAATTTTAGTGTTAAAAACAAGTAATTAAGAAATTACATAGGTAATTAGTTAGCAACAGAATTAACAATAAGAAGGACATCTTATAAATGCTATACTTTAGCGTTATACATGGCGCGCTGGATCCGACCGTAATAATAATAATAATAATCAGTTTAATAAAACCACATTGCAGTATATATATACACTGAATTACATGGCAAAATTTATGAAATACTTAAAAATTATTAGAGCTAATAATTGTTCCTTATTAGTAACAAGAACATGCAAATTTTTCAAAAGGGTTTACACTAATAGTTATATTTTACAGTTATAAAATTTTTAAATCTTTCCGTGTTTGTTCTCTGCATCGTATTAGAATCATTTCGTAGGTCATAACTATGAGTATTTATATCTGTTTCCTTTGCAATAGCATTACTGAGGGGATTAATTAAAGATCTATCAAGCTTAAGTTTATCCATAAACGATTTACAGGAATTTTGTCTACGTTTAGGTAAAGTTTCTAGTCCAGTATGCTTCAAAGCGTCAGGGTATGACATATCAGGAATAATAATACGTAGCGCTCTCTTCTGGATAGATTCAATCAGATCTGATTGGTTCTTCGTTAAGGATGACCACGCAGGAGAAGCATATTCAATACGAGACCTAATAAAGGTTAAATATATAATAACAAGGTCTCCAGTATTCAGTCCAGCCCTTTTTATATGGCGCAAGGCGTAAAGTCTAGAATTAGTTTTTTTAATGACGTAATCAACCTGATCACACCATGAAAGATCACTTCTCAGCATCACCCCAAGGAGTTTAAATGAAGATACAGACTCCACCAAGGCACCGTCTACATATATTGGATTATCCTGCGAAAGACGGTACTGGAGGAAGGATATAACCATTTCCTTGCATTTCTTACAGTTGAGTTTCATTCCTCTAAACGACGCGAACTGAGCGATTTCGTCAACCAAAATAGGCATAAGACTCGGCGAACAACGAGGAATAACCTCCAAAGCAGTGGTATCGTCAACAAACTTGGCATGCAGCGAATTTTGTGCATTCTTTTAGGCTTTTCCCCAGAGCCTCAGGATTCTTCCAAAGAGGATCGCGGCTCTGGCGACTAGATTGGGGGAGGACCAGATCATTAGTCGGAAACTCTCTCCCCTGCAGAGGTTATTTATGAATGAGACGAGGACAACCCGCTCTTTTTCTTATAAGCTAGCTTTGCCACAATATATATTACATAAATTAAACAATATGATGATTATAATACATTTCGAGCTATCCCAGCCTGAATGGAACAGATTAGAATTGAAACCATATTTTGTTATTTTTTAAGGCCCCGTTTACACATTGCCGTAATGGCGAAGTAACGGTGTGTTAGGCGTAGCGTCATAGTGTAAACGAAGTCGATGCAATTGTCGATCCACCTGGTGCAATTCCTAAATTTAGCCGCTAGTTAAATTTACTAGCCATCCGCCATCTTGTTTTAATGACGTCACAATAGGGTGGACTGTATAAACTTAATTAAATATGGTCAGCTGGGTATGACTAAACGAAGAGTAATGAAGCGGACAGTTATTTCGGAGAGTTATGATTTCAGAGATTTATGTCCGAGCCACGACTAAACCACGTCCTGTTGCCAATATTTATGAAGATATGATGTTAGAAAGTTATCATTCTGGCGATAAAGAGAGTTCTGACAGCCGTTTTGATTAAAACTTTTTTCAAAACCTTTTTGTACATAACTTTCTTCAGCGCCAGAATCGTGAACGCGGCGCTCAGAGTTATAAAAGAACGATAACTCTCCAACATCTTCAAAAATGTTGGCAAGAGAGAGCTACGTCAAATATAACTCTCTCGTTAGTTCAAGGAAACGTCGGGATAGTTAAGAAATTAGGTGTGGTCATTGGAAAAAGTGGGCGTAGTTTAAACATAACTACCTGAAATTATAAGTCTCTGGATAACGCTCCGCTTCATAACTCTCCTTTTAGCCTGTCCCTTGCCAGCTAGGTTTAGCAAAACTAGATGTTGTTTTGCGTGAAATTTTGCAATATTTATGTGCAAGTTCCTCGAACGTTCGATCGTGTTCTGTTCGGCGCACGAGCGAGATATAGCGTTTAATATGCATATCTTGCATGTTTGTGGAACAAATTTACCTTTAATTTTACAATCACCATTGGAAATTAGAGTAAAGTTCGATCAGCAATTTGTCAGGCGATTGCGATTTCCGCATTGCAATATTGCTCGCAAAAAACATTCGGTTTGCCTCTAAATCCCACTGAAATTTTTTTGAACACTTCGCAATTTACATAAAAAGTATATAAACAGGGCCCTGAAGGGAGTTTCTACTCCCATTTCCCAGTCCAATTGCAAATTCTTACTAAATCGTAGTGAACGTTTTACTGAAATCGTAATTCCATTCCATCTTCTATTGTTTTTTGGCCAATGAGTCCCAATCCCAGTGTATGGTATCTCATTTTCCTAGCACAAAATAGGCAATTCCAGCTCCCATTTTGCACCTTCAGGACTCTGTATGAATACAAATCTAGTTAAATTGCAACATTGAACATATTTGCTAATTGCTTCTTAAAGAAAATTTGAGTGCAAGTTTTCCTGTTTGCGACAAAATATGTTGTATAAAAGGCGTTTACATGCATACTTGGGTTACCCTAATGGTAGGGTTATCTTATCAAATAGACATGGGTTGTTTACCATTGTTTACCACTTACATCAAAATCCATCTGGTTTAAAACTTTGCAAGTGGAATGCACACATTTCGTTTGGAACAAGCGTTTTTCACTTCTCGCAAGACTGAAAATAATCGAGGAGATCCTGGAGCGATATTACGAAAACCGGAATCTTTGTGTCAATGGTAAACAACCAGGGCTCCTCTAGCAGCAGGGTAATTTTTGTACTATTTTACAATACGCACGAGAAGACGCATTTTATCATATTTAAAGATTATTTAAAGAGTTTTAGATAATGATAAAACACAAGTGTAATCAATGACTTCAAAAACGCTGCATCGTAATGGTAATTAAGATGCAACATTATACAGGTTGTAAAGCCTTAAAAAGTAAACCCCTATTAAAAACCAGACCCTTTGAAGTAGCTGCGAATTCAAATTAGCCGCAATCTGCTGTATTGATTTGTCCGTTCAGAATGCTTCGAACTAATGATTCCAGAAGCAGATTTGGGAATTCCGTTGTGAAGCAAACCTTGTGTGTTCATGTTCGAAGCGTTCAGAGCTGTTATATTAATACAACAGATTGCGGCTCATTTGAATTGCAGCTAAGGGTGTAGTTTTTTCATACACCCTGTATAAAGACACCGTTTTAATTTGATGCACCCTGCTTTCCTAATTAGCTCTTTGTCAGGTACAAAGCCGCCTCATATGACCTATTATGGTTGACATCATACGCAATTGTCTTAAAAATTATTAAAGACTATTTTACATAAGCAATATGCAAACGCGTCAGGTAAGGTTACCCTATTAAGCGTGTCAAGTTATTAGCCTTCAATGAATGTTAAACAACCAAGGAGGGTAACAACATTGGAATGCAGCATATCAAGACCTTTTCAATGGAAAGGTTGCTCCTCACACTAGCGAACTAATATACGAACGTTAATCAAAAATACAGGATATTTTTCCAGGATTGTTGAATATTATGAATGTTATCGACAATACCATGGGGACGAAATACAGATTTCATAATTCCTTAAGCCTTGTTTACATGGAGGTAGCATACATGACCCTAGCAGGAGGGTTACTTCTAGCAAACGGACAGAAAAAAAGTGAGCGTTTACATGAGGTAGGGCGACCTCACTACTAGGGCTATGTTGCCTGGGGGACCCAATCTTTAGGTAGTCGCCAAGCCGTTCATTTCTAAAAATAGCATAAATCGTTATGTGAATTACATCAATATTATATGATTGAAAAATACACATTACTCTATATTTACAAAATTTACGTTAAGATTATTAAACCAGTTAAAATCAATAAAAATCGTCTAAGATAGCTTTAAGTTATATCTATCAATTGCATAAACTTTTGGACTTTTTATATCGTTCTGTTCTGCATTTAAAATTGTACAGTCTTTCCCTACTCGCTCTTGTAATTCTATCTCGAATGTCCTCGACCTTGCTTGGCAGGAAACTATGTAATTTATGATTTGGATTATGCACAGATTCAATTAGTTTAAGACAATCTCTTCTCGACGTGATTTAAAGTGCACATGCAGCCATTTGGGATTTAATATATTTGTAAAATTTAGTACATTTTAACAGGGAATACAATATATTGTTTAAGAGAAAAACTTCACCTTCATGGTTTTTTTGGCTTCTCAAGTTGAGGAGCTGACGTCATTTAAGTCATTTTTGAAGCACGAAACAATCGAAAGCTCATTTGCATTGCCATCATTAACCTAAATAACATCAGATCCGGTAACTTAAAGAACCAAAAAGGCCATGAAGATGGCCTTTTTTCTCTCGGAATAAAACTTTTATTTCCTAAAATGTCCTAAATATCACTAATATGTCAAATCCCCAAAGGCTGCATTTGCACTTTAAAGGTAACGAGGTTACACTTTAACAAAGCTTCATCGTAAGTTAATTCTGGAAAGATGATACGGCTCGTTTTTGAATTCTTTCAAGGTCACTTCACTGATTCTTTGTTAGGTTGCCATGCCATACCTGAACGCAATATTCAAGTATCGATCTGATTACAAAGGTATGAAATAGTTTCAAATCCTGTACTGCATGGGGCATTATAACTTTTCAAAACCTTTAACAGAAATAAATATTTTTCACTAGATACTCTACACTTGATTTCCGCTTTAAGTCATCCTCGACCCATAATTTATAAGCTGTGACCCTTCCAAATTGATGATGTTCAATTAGTATTGGAAGTCAATTATCATTTCTTTACATTTTTTGCGGTTCAGTTCCACTTTCTCTCATCTGCGAGCTTTTTAACTTTATTCACCTTACTGGGTAAACCGCCAATTTCTGTACCCGAAAAGTGACCTGTAACATCAAGTATATCAAACATATTGAAGCATCATGATGACTGTCATCCATAACACTACCTTTTTCGCTGCTTTTCAATTCGATGTGATAAGATGAAAAAAGGTAGAAATTTTTTGATATATTTATCAAAAAAGGGTACTCTTTTGCGCGTTATATCACACTGATGGAAAACGTGAAAAAGGGTAAAAAATTCGTGTCAATCAAAAACAGTAAAAAGTAGAAACCTGAAATTTGTGCAAAATTCAGTTTTCAAAAATCAAGATTCGCAGTGAAAAACGGAATTACCAAAACCTACCACTGATTCTAAACATTATTGTTTCACCTCAATTACAACGTGACCTTCATTACTAGATGCCAGGAAGAGATTCATTTCATCTCTCATCACCGAGAGTGTAACTGATTTATCTAAATTATGAACGCAATTGGTCCAACTTCGCTCCCCTGTGGGACTCCACCATTAACATATTGATATTCCGATTCGTCTTTACCAAATGTGGTGAAATGGGGTCTATTTATTTTTTTAGATACGTTGCAAACCATTTAATCAATGATTGCCAGTAGATTAACCCCCCCCCCATATAGTGGAAATTTCCCGCCAAATGTCGTCAGCAGTTATTTTCCCGCGTTATGTCATATGTGGTGGTATGACGTCATAAGTGTGGCGCTACGGTGATGTGGCGCACATGAGGCATGCTGACCCCATTGACATATATACATCTGGACTGCCAGCTTGGCTTTGAAAAGCGTTATCAAAGATGGCCGAAATATGAGAGTGTTTGCTCATGAAGTTGGCTGCTGACCAGTATTTTCTGCATTATTTAAGAGCCAGCGATGGCCAAACACTCTCATATTCGTCAGTTTTCGTCAGTATTCGTCAGCCTTTGTGATTTTCAATTGATGACGAAAAACTCAAGCAAAAATATTACGAGCAGGCAGTCCAGATGTATTTATGTCAATGGCTGACCCCCATATAGGGACGGAAGTAATTAGTATGCAAGGTACCATGACGTCATAAAAGGTCGCGAGCCAATAGATGTAGCGCTACAGGTGTGTAATGTAACAGTTGTGTAGCGCTACAGGTGTGTAATGTAACAGCTGCGTAGCGCTACAGGTGTGTACTGTAACAGTTGTGTAGCGCTACAGTTGTGTAGTGTTACAGTTGTGTTTACTGAGAGAGTAATTGCGAAGGGATTTTTCCGAGGGGTCGAACAAACGCAAAATATGTGTTTTAAAATATATATTATAAAGTTGTTTACAACAATAAAATGCAGAACGTTTGTAAAGTTTCAATTAGAACTGTTCGAATAAAGTGTTTACGATACATGTTCAATTTTCCAAAACAGAGTTGAGATCGTTGATAAAGCTTATGCATTGTTCTTTTTCATTTTGCTTCGTGAGTGGTCGGGAGAATTCGTGAGAAGACTCTTCGGGCACGCATTCGAAGTAATTGCATGAATCTTGTTGAGAACAGAATAAACGATCTTTGTTGATATTTTCTTTTTTGTCTTTACGAACTACGCACTGAAATCCGTGACGGCATTCTGGTTTCGCCTTGGGCCGCACATCGCCCCAAATCCAAAAGGAGCAAGGATTTGATTGATCGCAGCATACGAAGAAGGGTCGACTGTAGTTGGTTTTCAGTAAATCTTTGACCACGCGCATTTTCGCGAGTTTGTCGTGCTTTTCGCTAAGATATAGCTTAGTTCTCATTACAGGGCAATAGTTTATCGGGCAATAGTTAATCTATAGTGTTTGGATTCATTGTTCTGGAAAACGTCCTTGACCTTCTAAAAGCCGTTTCAGCGAAAACTTTCTCTTCTTTACGGCCGCTGCTATAGCTTCATCCGGATCAAACATATTGTTGTTCACATTAATCATCTCGGGTCGCCATGATCTTTTTGTGGATGGGATCTTTTTTCAACGCTTTCATCCATGCCAAGTTATCCATGTAGACATCGCCCAATTCCTTTTGAAAAACAGGTAGAATTTGCGCAAAGGCTTCCTCTTTCGCTTCGCTTTTGTCATGATCCTCCATGAGAAGCGCTTACAAGATGTCATCTTACTGATCCCGGACCTTAGACGCTGCGTCATTGATCAATGTAGTCCAGGGATCGATTTCCTCATCAGAGCTGTTTCCAGTTGTGATGCTGCTTTGTTCTTCTTCAGAACTGTTTTCATCACGGTCTTCTGTCGTAATACTACTATCGTCTTCGGCATGAGTTTCCATGGAACTTTCGCTGTAGTCATCGCCTACGAGGCTTTCGCTGTATTGATTGTCCATAGTCTTACGAATGTCAGTGCAAAATAAGCGAATTCTCGGTTATGTACGACTATTTATACACAGAAACAAGACAGAAGCTTGGCAGAAGCTTCACAGAAGCTTGACAGAAACTTGACAGAAGTTTCCCAGAAACTTCACAGAAGCTTCACAGAAGCTTCACAGAAGCTTCACAGAAGCTTGACCGAAGCTTCACAGAAGCTTCACGGAAGCTCCACAGAAGCTTTAGAGAATTTCCACACCACTGCTCCCTCAAAGCAATAGTATATAGAATCGTGTTTCTATCTAAACTGGAATCATTTACTGGAGCAGCCATGCAAAGACGATTTCGCCGAACCTGTCCGGTTTGCGGACGACCTGATTTGAAGAATATCAGTACACATCTTTTACAAGTTCACGGCTTATCTTCTGAGGAGAGAAAACCCTATCTTAAGCAAGCCCAGGTGTCGTCATGGCAGCCCCGCGTCGAAAGGTCTCCGCATATGACCATGTCCTATATGAACGTTGAAAAGCGTGTAAAACAAAGTGAACATTCGCCACCCGCAAAAAGATCAAGAACAGCAGCGCGTACGACATCTTTGGCAACCAAATCCTGTCCGGAATTCAATTTCCGCCATAAATTCTCACTTTTGGTTGTGGGCCCCACACAAAGCGGGAAAACCTATTTTGTCCAACAAATTTTGGAAAACAATCGTATCGTGTATGAAGAGCAAAGAGTATTCGCATTTTTTTGGTATTACAATCAATGGCAAGAATGTTACGAAGAGTTGAAAACATCGCTTGGAAAAGCATCCGGTTTGAAAGAGGTGTGCCCGAACTGTGTGAAATCAATACACGGCACAACAACATCATCATCTTAGACGATTTGATGGCTGAAGCGACAGACAGTCCTGTGGTATCTCGACTGTTTACACAAGGCCACCATCGAAACGCCAGCGTTATCTTATTGCTGCAAAACATGTTTCCTAAAGGGAAATATAATACAGATATCAGCCGAAATGCCCAGTACTTAGCTCTCTTCCGAAGTCCTAGCGATCGCAAACAAGTCGGAATTATTGGAGAACGCATGTTTGACAAGAATAGGGTGCACTTTATGGATGCCTATTACAAGGAGACCGAAAAACCGTATGGATGCTTGTTGGTGGATAACAAGCCCGGCACACCACCCGATAATCAAATTCTTGCAAACCTATTTGGGGAATGCTATGCTTATTACTTCGGTGTAAACAGTACTGAGCCTACACGTGTGGAAACCAAACCTGTAGGTAAACACAGCGCAGCAACCAAAATGACCTCTTCAAGGAAGAAGCCTGTGCAAACCGTCACCTGGTCCAATGCAGCTATTCCCGAGTGGCAAAAATACACCTTGGGAGCACCGGAGGTCCGTAAGATTCCGGAAGGATATGTTATCATAGAGATGTACAACACATCGTGTAATGCAAGTTATCAGCCTGTCCGTGGAGGTGTTGAGATCAATGGCAAAAATTATTGGCCTGTGAAATTAATGCACCGGTCTACAAGTCATACCAAATTGTTGAATTTACAAAGCGATGAGCCTACCGTCCAATCCATTGTCAAAGAAACCATGGAAAACACTACAGAGCCAAAGATAAACTATTGCCCTAAGTAAATGCTTGTAACGAGAACTAAGCTATATCTTAGCGAAAAGCACGACAAACTCGCGAAAATGCGCGTGGTCAAAGATTTACTGAAAACCAACTACAGTCGACCCTTCTTCGTATGCTGCGATCAATCAAATCCTTGCTCCTTTTGGATTTGGGGCGATGTGCGGCCCAAGGCGAAACCAGAATGCCGTCACGGATTTCAGTGCGTAGTTCGTAAAGACAAAAAAGAAAATATCAACAAAGATCGTTTATTCTGTTCTCAACAAGATTCATGCAATTACTTCGAATGCGTGCCCGAAGAGTCTTTTCACGAATTCTCCCGACCACTCACGAAGCAAAATGAAAAAGAACAATGCATAAGCTTTATCAACGATCTCAACTCTGTTTTGGAAAATTGAACATGTATCGTAAACACTTTATTCGAACAGTTCTAATTGAAACTTTACAAACGTTCTACATTTTATTGTTGTAAACAACTTTATAATATATATTTCAAAACACATATTTTGCGTTTGTTCGACCCCTCGGAAAAAGCCATTCGCAATTACTCTCTCAGTAAACACAACTGTAACACTACACAACTGTAGCGCTACACAACTGTTACAGTACACACCTGTTGCGCTACGCCTATTGGCTCGCAACCTGTTATAACGTCATTGCACCTTGCATACTAATTACTTCCGTCCCTATAGGGGAGTAAGCATGCCTCAAGTGCGCCACATCACCGTAGCATTACATCACCGTAGCGCTACACTTATGGCGTCAGCATGCCTCATGTGCGCCACATCACCGTAGCGCCACACTTATGACATCATACCACCACATATGACATTACGCGGGAAAATAACTGCTGACGTCATTTGGCGGTAAATTTCTGCTATATGGGGGGGGGGAGTAATCTACTATTGCCTTATACCGATCGTTCTCCTATTCTCAAGTAAAATATTCCGATCCATTAGATCAAAAGCTTTCTTAGAGTCTAGCAAAATAACTCTTATCACTCTTTGGGGTATGTGCATAGCTATATGCCACTTATGAATTAAGTTCAATAGCGCAAGCACTGTTGACGACCATGAATACAATCCGATACGAACATTGCGATCCGAGATTTTGCCCTGAATGTTGTCATTGATCTATTTAACGGCAAACGATTCCTAAATTTTGGATAAAACACTTGCAAGTGCAATTGGTCTAATATTTTTCACCACATGTTCCACATGTTACGACTTTTGGGATTGCCGCTACCCTATATGCTGCTTCCAAATCTCTACAAAATATTTATATCGGGATGATTCGTTGTAAATTTTGCTAATGGAGCTGCCAGAATTAGTTGGTAAACATTTTCAAGATTTTTATGAAAGGATCATTTGGACCCAGTGATTTGTTATTAATGTTCAATTTCGTCAATTCAATCCGAACATAAGTCTGCGCATTATATTGAGTACATACTGAAGTCATTGAAGATTTTTAACCACTAGCATGTCGAATATCTTCCTAATACTGTAGCAAACTTTGAGTTTTGATAACTTAGATAGTATTATTTTAAAAAGTATCAAGAGTAGTCAGTTCTGTTGGTGCACCGAACCAGCGGGATATATTTGAAATTGCCCTCGTTGCTAGTAAATAACCACTTATTAATTATGCTTCGCGCCTAGGACAGCAACATAAATGATGAATTATATTGTTTTGTAAGAAAACCTCAAACCATGCACACGTATAAGTCTCTACTACTGATTGAAATCAGAGTTTAATAAGATTAATGATCAGGACACACTGTATTGATTTGCAGCCCGAATGCCGCTCAAATGATGACGCGCAAACCTGTTATGACGTCATTGCACCTTGCATACTAATTACTTCCGTCCCTATAGGAGTCAAATGATGACGCGCAAAAATTTCGAGAAATTCAGCAGTTCAGAACTTTATATTAACTATCATTAATTCAAACGTGTATAGAAATTTTTGTGTTGGAATGAATTAGGGGAACGATGACTGGAAATGTTTTGCAAGGCGACGCGTGGGTCATTTGAGGGAGGCCCCCGGAGTGCTCAAGGGAGCCAAGCGGAGAAAATTTGAAAAGATTTAGCAGATTTGGCCTACAGGGTGTTAGAACTGTGTGTAGCACATTGTACTAACTTGCGGCTCTGAGTGCTTTGAAATAATGATTCGCCAAAAAAATCTTTCTAATCTGAATATTAAGCCATCCAGGACGTTTTTACTAATTCTAAAGTGTGTATAGAAGACCGTCACTTTGTATTTTTAAATGAACTTGATCAACGATATAGTTTGCTGATCGTGCACGTTTGCAAGACATCTCGTGTGCCATTTTTCATAAGTGAGCGGAAAAGGTGAGGTCGACTGAATTGAAGAGTTGAATTTGAATATTTGTGTTGCCCTGTTGCTAAAATTCCCTTGCTCTGCCAGTCTGCGAGAAGGCCTGTTCTGGAACCACGTGATGTATGTGACAGATCTTGGTCATGGCTCTTGCCTTTTATCTGTTGTATGCAAATGGTATCCAGTTGCTAATTTCCGAGAGCAAAATGTTGGCTTTAGAAATATACGCAACAACTCTTCCATTTAAAAAAGGCCTATAATTCCGTTAAAGCGAGTTTTGTATGACCCTCGAAACTGTTTATGCCAAATGGAACTAGTTGCCCATGAATAATTTCATTGAATTCTCAGTTTGCGAGTAAAAAATTCGCTTAAACAGTGAGTATATCAAATTCAACCATCCGTATTTTGCACGGACAGTTCCTCTCTAAAAATTTCTTTGTCAACCTAGAATCAGACTTTAAAATGTTACTGAATCAGCCGAAATCAGTTGCTAAGACTTAAATGTCGGTATCACTGCAATGTGACATTCCATAATAAATTATATCTCGTGTTGCTATTGGGCATCTAAATGATGCGTTCAAACTATGTATTAGTCTATTTGCTGCTATGATTGAATAAGAGGTTAAGATAATTAAGGCTATCAAAAATGTTCGCCTAAGCACGAATTTCAAATTTAAGAGTTGGTGAATTTGGGATGTGCCCCGACGCGCGCCACTGCAAAAAGCATGTACTGCCAGCATTGGCTGGTATAATGTTGCAGTATAAACATTTCCACTAAAGAGATCACAGTACGTTTATAGAGTGGAGGTCATGGCCTATTGAAGTGTGGGCACAGAATAGGGAATGACAGTAGGGCCACTCTACTGAAGTTTGTGTGTCCACGCATATCGCATTACGAATCTCATTACCATTATTCCAGCCAGTCAATTGCATTTTCTGGCCAATAAAAACGCTGAACTGGCTGGTGGTAGCAAGTAAACTGCATAATGATAGGACGCCGTGTTGCACTGCTGAGTGGCCCTACTGTCCATTCCCTATACTGTGGTGTGGGTGGTAGGATTAATTTCAATGGTCTGAGACTGGGTGAAAGATAAATAAGATCAACGCTTAAGAAGTGGGGGGGGGGGGAGGTGAAGTCGAATTGGTGGGTGTTCAAAACCAATATATGTATATATATATGTTTGTTCCTAATTAAAATTCAAATTAGTCACAGATACACGCCTGGCATTTTTGAATGCGAAATCGCTAGTTCGCCTGTACGCAAATCCAGCGGTTATTCCGCAAAAAATATCCAATAACTTCAGCTTACACCAAGTATTCCTCGTTATTGATTCAAAT
This sequence comes from Muricea muricata, assembly GCA_963855995.1. NCBI lineage: Eukaryota > Metazoa > Cnidaria > Anthozoa > Malacalcyonacea > Plexauridae > Muricea > Muricea muricata. Next base: position 12,783,191 of record OY979719.1, read on the forward strand.
TGGCGAACAAATTTTATTTGCACGAAATCGCAAATTACAATAAGACAAGAGATGCACAATACTATGGCAAGGAAAATGAAGGGATTTAAGTTTTTAAGAAAGGATTGTACAAATGTTACAGCAGGACAATTTTCCATGCCACATTTTCTTCTCTGTAAAGGCTTCGATTATATATTGGATAGAGTGGACACTGGACAGTCACAATTGCATTATTGCAGTGAATAGCTGAGTGCGAGCAAATTTTGTCAAAATCTTCTTGTCTTGTCACAGTACACAATTGGAAACTTTGTTTAGAAGTTTTTACCCGTCAGGAAGTGATCACAAGAAATATGAAAACAATATATGCTATCTTGTAATACATTAGCTACTAAACAAGTACAAGAATGAATTTGTATCAAACAGCATTAATATGGTCACAGCAATAAACAATATAAAAGCAGAAAGATTTTATGAAAGACATTCTCATCGTGTAAGTCTCAACAGTTTCGTCATACAACAACTGATGCTTTGTTAGTTAGGGTGTACATTATTATAGTTTATTATATAAAGTACAGTGCTTTATAAGGATTTTGGGCACTGATAGAACTGATAATCTCACATGTGAGATTAATCTCACATGTGAGATTATTTATGATGATTTCACATGTGAAAATTATCGCTTTTCAAACAATTACCAATCATAGCTTCTGGACATTTTATATTGGTGGAAAACCTGTAGTTTATAATAATAAACAGAAAAATACATGGGTGCTTGGAAATACCAGATTTATTTCTCTGCGCTTACTCGTGAGATATCATGTTCAACACTCGAAATAAATCTGGTATTTCCGAGCACCCATGTATTATTCTCTATATCATTGGTGTGAATTAGACCAGCAAAAGATAAAAAGCAAAACTGTTTTTTATTTTATATGGTTAATTACTGTAATTTACACAATAGTTACAGGCTTTGTAAATTTAAAATTAAATACTGAATAAATTGTCTTAAATTCATATATTGTCATAGTTTGCTTCGGACTCAATGGTTCAAACAGTTAGTATCCATAGGCTTCCCTTGACAAGTAAAAGTAATAGTCTATTATGTATAATTCAGTTATGTGTAATGAAGTAGTGGGGCCATGTTCAGTATTACCCATTATGAAACCAACTTTACTTGCCAAGGGGAATCTGTTGCTCAATGGCTTAGGCAAACTATAAAAAAGTTATATAACTAATTTGACCAGTTAGGCAATTACACCCTAATACAATGTGACACATATAGGTTCATTAATTGTCTGATGTGCAAAACCCTGACCTTCCTGTGAAAACTTATAACTTGTTTGTATAATAACCTTATATAGGTGGGTAATAATATAGTTAAAATCTACCAAATATCTGCTTGGGGGAGACCACACAATGTCTGCCCTAATTATGATAATCATAATATGATTTATGACTTGTCATGTCAGCTGATACAGGCAGTTGGAAACAATCTAAATAACACAAGCAGAATGTTAGTTTGGTCAGATCATAAATGTTATAGCATATATGTCACCAACCTATCAAATATATCATGTTTCAGGTGTTTTGTTCAACCCACTAAAATTTGGCAAAGACAAGATGATTAGAAATCAGAACTTTAATCATATATTTTGAAAAGAAATTTGCTGTGCACATTTTTTGTTATAATTCTTGAATTACTTTGGCTCACATAGCACAATGATATAAGAAATTGTATAAATAGCAGAAAAATATTAATATATACAATGGTGCAGGCATAGTTGAATTCAAATATATTCTGTACTATGTCAAGCTTTATACAAAATCACCTTTAATTGCTGACTATTAAACAGTTCTTTCAAATGCAGATGTCTAAAACAGGTGTACTATTAACAATAACTCTCAATAAATATACAGCCCATATTGTTCACTATTAACAAAATCTCTCCCGGCAATCATCAACCATCAATTTCTCTTTGCTAATAATCACCTATCAATTTATAATAAATTCATTACTCTGGGTTGGGCCATGTAGTACTTATAGCTTGACTGTCAAGTGGATTAGTGCAAAATGTTTAGCCCTTTCAATCACCAGCATAGCACAAACATATCATAACCAACTACATCTATTTTCATTTTCTTTCAGAGAGTTGTTAATTTTAGTCTGGCAGAAATTTTTAATGATCATTGACCTGGGCCATATCATTGAGCTTGGTGTAGTGGTTATATTAAAACCCATTGTGGCATATGAACACTATATATATATATAGCAAAATATAGCATTATATATATTACAACTACTTTTAGATAGCAGATTTTCTGAACAGTTAACAAACTTAGGCACTTTAACAGGCGAAAGTAAATTCATCAACACAAAAATATATGTGAGTTCTTCTTTGATGAATACTATATTGTGATATGTTGACTTGAAATTTTATGGAAAAACAATAAATCAGAAACGTTATCACAAGAAATACAAAATCTATAACACGTTTCCTACCTTTTGGAGCAATCGCTTAAGTTTGTTGAGTTGTATTTTTTGCTTTTAGATCCTTCTTTTTAACCGTGAACGCGCCCAACCTTTTCTTGCACCTTTATTCACAATTCGCCAAAATTCATGCCTTTGTAAAAGCCATTTTTTATGTTTTACTAACATTTTTCGAAAAACAAAAAACATACAAACTTTTACAGATGTCTTAACTTGTATAGGCAACAAAAATCAAATGAAAAGAAGCCGGAACAAAGGAGCCTATACAAGCCGAAGTTGTCACATTTTTACAACACCGTACAAAAAGTCGCCATTGCGCGAAATGAGCAGGGGTGGTAACGTTACGTTACATCATAGAAATAAAAGATATAGAATGCGCGCTCCTATCTATTTTCAGGTAAACAAATGACGCCACATTAAAATTCAAAATGGCCGATTTATAAGGGCAAATTAAACTCGCCCCACTGTAATTCGCATAGACCGCTCCTCGGACAAATCCAACATGGCGGATTTATAAGGGCAATTTTTTTTTCAATTTGGGTACCGGCTAGGTTACCAAGCACGCATTCTATATCTATTATTTCTATGCGTTACATATACGGGCTCGTTACCAATACGGGCATGTTACATATACGGGCTATGAGATTGCTACACATTACGCAATCGGCGTTCGTATATTTACACTTGTTTTAAAACCTTGATATGCATAAAATGTATATATAACATAATGTCTAATATATAATAATATTTAACATGTTATAACTTAAAACATATAAGTTGTAATATACGCATTATGTATATAAAATACCCCGCATATGTAACATAGAGCCCGTATATTAACACAGAGCTCGTATATGTAACATAGAGCCCGTATATGTAACATAGACCGAGTATATTCACATAGAGCCCGTATATGTAACATGGAGCCCGTATATTAACATAGAGCCCGTATATTAACACAGAGCCCGTATATGTAACATAGAGCCCGTATATGTAACATAGACGGAATATATTAACATAGAGCCCGTATATGTAACATGGAGCCCGTATATGTAACATGGAGCCCGTATATGTAACATGGAGCCCGTATATGTAACATAGAGCCCGTATATGTAACATGGAGCCCGTATATGTAACATAGAGCCCGTATATGTAACATAGAGCCCGTATATTAACATACAGCCCGTATATGTAACATGGAGCCCCTATATTAACATAGAGCCCGTATATTAACACAGAGCCCGTATATGTAACATGGAACCCGTATATTAACACAGAGCCCGTATATGTAACATAGAGCCAGTATATGTAACATAGAGCCAGTATATGTAACATAGAGCCCGTATATGTAACATGGAGCCCGTATATGTAACATAGACCGAGTATATTAACATAGAGCCAGTATATATTAACATAGAGCCCGTAGGTTAACACAGAGCCCGCGTATACCAGAAATACCTCTAACCATCTTTTACAAGTTCGTAAATTCTTTTAACAGATAGAAACTGGTTTAGAAATAACACCGAAAAAAAATTTTTTGTGAATATCATTTATTATGAAATATTCGTGTATAAAAGCAAAGAATTCTATTCACAAAGGCTTTAGAAAAGTTTACATATATAGTATCTGATATCTTTTTGTAAGCAATACTGTTTATAAACGTTTGATTATATTGTATTTTCTTAAAATTTTGAAACACAAAACAGTACAAGAACACACCGAATATTTGTTGGACATTTTGACATGGATTTTGTTTGAAATAAATGCTATGATTGTGCATAATTACCCGCTATAGGACTATATTTTAAAACAATTATACTATTCCTTTCGTAGCACATTAAACAATCATTTAATGAGGTCGAGTAGGATATGAGGAATTATTAAGGCACAGTTTGTGTTATCTACCGAAGCAACACTAGTCGAGGCCTTAATAATTTCTCATATCCCACAGATATGGCGATTTCGTCCACCGCTCTTAACCAATTCTAGTATAAAGTAGATAATGTCACCATAACTGTTCAGTAATAGATCCACAGTATGCTATGAAGTCTAATGCCTAGTTTCCATTAAGTCGTGAGTGTCGTCTATATATCAAAGTGACCGATGTGATAAAATATATGTACGCTGATCTACACTTAATATGACTAATTTGAATACGGTCCACAAACGAAATAATAGATCTAGACTATGTCACATCGTCGACAATGACTTGGCTACGACAGCTACGAGCAAATGGAAACTAGGCTTTACCACGCTACCTTAGCCTTAAATATGTCCGTTTCATCAATTTCCATATCACAGTATGGTTTGTGAAACTCCTGGAGTCTTGATCGCAGCGCACGTGATACTTGTTTGCCAAGACTTTTGAATTCTTTCCCGTGTGACCTTCCCCTGATGTTTTGCTTTATCGTCTTTGCGTGCACCATTTCATGAATCAGCGTTTTGAAAATTGTTAACTTGTCAGTGTGTGTTTCTGGAAAGATTATGATGAACATAAATTCGCCCTGACTGTAAGTAATACCGAGGTCCCCATGGCACTTCTTCTCACCTGTACAATTGTTGAACTCCTTCATACCTACAAAACCAACGTTGTCATTACCAGGAGGAAGCTCGCCGTTAAATGCTACTTCGTTTAATTTATCGTACAGTGCCACTAAATCCTGATGATCTTTTTTCTTGGACCTCGCGTAATTTTATGAAGCATTTCTCTCTTTCCTGACGTCGGGCCTCTTTCCATCTTTTTGCCTCTTCTTCTCGTTTGGTGCATTTGATGCATTTCCATTCGGGATCATCGAAATTTCCCTGCTCGCAATCTCTGTGGAACCACCTCTTGCATTTCTTGCACTGTCCCATTAGCTTCCCATCATCTGGCGAGGCACAATGACAATGCACCCAGCACACCCACTCAAAAAGATACTTCTCACTAGGTGGATCTCTCCGTTTGCTCGTAGAAGCCAGGAATGTTGCAAAATCTCGATCAACAAACAACCGCATAAGATTAGTACCGATGACTTCTTGATTCCATCTTAATGTGAGAGGATCCTCTCCAAAACATAGCGCAATGGTGTTTGACACTGCATACAGACCACAAGCAGCGCCACCTTTGTGTTGCTGAACGTTAGCCACAGCCATGTTAAAAAAGCCAACTGAGCTTGCCAACTTGCAGGCACATTGCTCAACATTGATTGGATAGCTGACTTTATCGCCCTTTCGATTCAGGTTTATATAACTATCGTATATGCAGACATCACCATTCCTGGACTTGATGTTCGATATTGTTACCCAGTGATTGCCACGGACATTTACAATCTGGACAAAATGTACACAGTTTTCTTTCCGGAATCCGTATTTGACTGCGGGAATCAGGTCTTGTAGTCCGCCAATATCAGCTGTACAAGGGTGGGCACGCAGGATCTTAAACACCGCCAGCATAATGCGATCATTCAACCAATGTCCTTTTTCTAAAATCGTCTTGTCAATGATGTGCAAACCCAGTTCTTTTATCCAGAAGTCTTCCTCAGTCTGTAATTCTTCAAATTCTGGAAAGTTGGTTGTATTCATTACGCGAGGTTCATTTGACGTATCTGGTGGTCGACTGTAAAATACGCATGGATCATCGTCTGGGCTGCTTGGGCAATCTGTCAAAATAACTTGACTTTGCGATGCACTTTTTATCTCACTTTGTAGAGTTTCTTCAATTTCGGAAGTTTGGGCAGGAGGTACTAGGCTTGTATCTGACATATCGGGCTGCTTCGTAGAAGTAGTTGTTGCTTTCGTGGGTGTTGTTGCGGGTGCACGTTTTGTTTTGTCAAATATGGCTCGTCCAAATTGATCTTCAGTTACTGCGAACGATGATAACTGGGCAATATTACTGATGTTTCTTTCATTAATACGTTCATTCAGCAAGTCAATATTTGATCGGAATAAAAAAATATGATTAACAGGAGTCATAGCGTTTAAGAATCGGCTATCTCTGTTAAACACATTGTATAACTGCTCTTGACGTTGGGTGTTTATCAAACCGTTTAACTGTCTAACATGCGTTACTCTCCGCAACACCTCACGCTCATTCTGGGGATTGCATTCATGAAATCGGTCAAATAAACAGAAGTGGTCGTTTGAACCGGTAATTGGGTGGCCAGTAACCGCTGTATTTTCTGAACCTTGAACATTCAACCAATCCAACGAAATGTCTAAATGACGTGCCTTTGCTTCTTGAACATTTTCGGGTGTTGGTTCCATCAACATACCGCTGTTAGGCGAAAACATTCCATTTTTTCTACGATTACCGTGTGCCGCGACCAGGTTTGCAACATCAACTATTGTGACGTTTGGTTGGTGTTTCATCGACAGTAAAATGTCGACATAATCACGGGGACTCTCTGAACGAATAAGGAATTTCAATGCATAAACAACGCCATGGGGGCAAGTTCCGGATGCCCATCCTCCAGAACAACCCCATAATTTGCTGAAAGCTTTCTTGAATTTCTCATCGTTATTTTGAACAGCATTTTTAATGTTCATAATAATGTCTAGCTTGCTGCCAGTTCCAGTCAGCCCAAGTCTTTTGGCAAAGGATCGTACCTCTTTCAGCGTTGAATGGTGAAGCATCTCCAGCAATCTTTCTTCAGTTACTTCGCGGCAATCGTCTTCGATTTTGCCGTCTTCCACTTTAACTTTTCTGTGCTCTGTATTGAATACACGTTTGCTTTCTCTCGTATCGCTGCCAATAAACGGTGCCCAGTTCAACAAATCTGGTTTAACACAAAACTCTTGCACAGCAACCCCAGGAAAACCTCGGACAATCATAGAGAACTCAACATTTTCCCAAAACAATTCACAGTCTACAACATCATTTTCCTCCGAATCTTGCTCGTACTCGTCTGGAAGGCGCAACGATTCTGCTGGACACTGAAATGATACTTTACGGTTTAGATCCATGTTCATGATGGCAGGGTGATGTCCACATATTGAGCAGTTAAATTTGTATTCGTGACAACTTAGAGCATCAAAATGAAGAAAAGCATTAAGGATCGTACGGCTGTTTAACTTAGTTTTCAAACTCCTTTCTAAAACTTCGGTCGCGCTGCCAATTGGTATGTGACATTGAAGGCTCTCTCTGAAATAGTTGCACACGTCCAATCCTATTAAAAAGGTATCATTAAAATTATGCACGCCTTCGTCGTGTTCTTGGTAGCGGAAGCACATCTCACAAGACCCACATTTCACAAAATATGTTTCTGCGTTGGTTATTACAAAATCCATTGTAAGTACCGTTGCTTTTGCCGTTATTCGTATGGGCTTACTCAGGTGAACACCGCAAAACGGACATCTCTTGTCAACGGGAGTGTAACGTCGAGGAACGGATTTAGATTTATCACGAGTGGCTGACATTGGAATTCTTTTATTTGCTTTTAGGTATTTGCACATGTTTGCAACCATACGTTCGTCAGTAGGAGGATAAAAAAGTCCATTATTGTCAAACGATGCATCTGTTTCAGCACTCTCGTCTCCTATATCATTGCTATTATCGTCGTCTCTAAAACTACGGAATCGTTCCAACTTGTCGACACTGCGCAGATACCACAAACAAACAGCCTTATGTACACAACCACGTTTACGGCGACAACATCCACAATCGAGTTGCCCATTTTTGAGGTCACATGTTACGATAACTCTTCCTAGCTTGGAATAATAGTGGACGCCGCCATCGTATACAGAAAAATGAATGTATCTTTCGCCATCTTCAAAACTGACAATTAAATCTGCTTTGTTTTCGGATGCTGCTTGCAAAAGAGATATGCATTGATTGATGCGTTCTTCTTTTATCATTTTAAATTCTCCTTCACACGAAAGGTCATCAAGATCACTTCTGCGTAGTTACACTTTTTCTTTATACATTGTTTTCACACCAACTTCCCTGATGTGGTGACATTCCATAGCATTCATGCCACTTCTCCAGGCAACTTCCATGTAATCTCGGCAACTGTTGCTTTCACAAAAGGCATTTTTGTTGCCACTTTCTTCACTTGGAGACCAAACACATTTCCGGACATGAAGTGGATAACTAACGCCTCCATGTGAACTTTTGCGCACCATATAAATTCCTCTTGTTTCATCAACGCAAACATTAGTTGGAATTATTTTCTTGTGGATGTCTCTTTGATGCCTTGGAAGGCTTCGCACATCCATTACTTTTTTGCACGTTGGGCACTCTTTTCTTTCTGATTTTTGCCTTTTCGGCTTGGGCTCTTCTATTTCTTCAGTCGTCGCCGAACTCTCTTTCTCTTCCAAGAGTGGTGTGGCGCTTGATTTTATTTCTTTTTCACTGAAATGATTTTCGTAATGTTTTAAAAATCTGTTTCGATTAATTATCGTCTTTTCACATTTCGGGCAATGATAATGAGCTCGACCACAACCACTTTCGCCATGATCTAATTTGCAAGGAAAACAAGACTGACCATTTACGACAATAACTCTATTTAGATGCGCTTCTTTAAAGTGCCTTCGACACTTGTATTGCGAGTCAAACGATTTTCCACAAAGCTTGCAATGCTTATGCAGCACACATGTGTTCTTGCATGGCAACGTAAATTCACTACAATTTATAAAGTAATCTTGATAGTCATCCGACATTTGCTGCAAAAGAAATAAAAATTAACACCTTAATAGTAAACGAAAGGAATGATTCCAGTTATTCAACCATCAACGTAAGGTGGCTCGATGCAGTTTTCAAAACACCAGGGGCCGGTTGTATAAAACTCTTAATCACGTTTTTAATCACTGTTTTGTAGTTAAATAGTAATTAAGTACAAGGTACGTGGTTCTGATTGGTTGACGTTTCCCCTAATCATAGTTAACTGTAATTACATTTTTATACAACCGGCCCCAGGTGTTTAAGGAATAGGTTAAAAACAATAATCACAAGTTATGAAATTTTTAAAACAATACAAATACTTCAACCTTTTTAGCCAAAATTTTTGTTACCTTTTTCACATTTGTATGTACTAAAACGATTATTAGCCTCAGGCTCATATAGGTAAATAGCAGCCTCCCGCACAGGCGTAGCTAGAACAATAATTAGAAGGGTGTCTATTATATCGCGTTCTGCCCGACGAGAAAAACAATCGATTTAAAAAAATCGTATGGAAAAACGCGAATAGTATATGAATAAACAACCCCCCTAATTAACTACACCTACAATCCTAGAAAAAATATTCGTAGACTTCAAAACATTAAACTATCTTTTATATGTTTCAGCATAATAATCCGCCTTTCGCAAAAAAATTGAATTGTGATTCTAACCCCCCCCCCTCCTGCGAACAATGTTGGAAAAGCGAGCGTCTATTTGTATGGTGTGTGACCTTAATTCCGACATTGTAAAAGGAGGGGGGGGGGATTGGGAAATACCATTAAAATTAGTTAAGTCTACGAATTAATTTCCAGGATTGTAGTTACCCCTGTTTCCTCCAGCCCTCGACAATGTCAATGTCTTTGCCTTGCTGCAAAAATAACACATTTAAACATTCTGATCTGAAGATTTTGGACTCAGGACGATAGGATGTTAAACTTTCGCTACAGAGTAACAATTTACAAACTAGGCCATTGCTTAAATAAGGCTAAACGGCCATAGACACTTTTTAGCCTGCGACCTCTATTGAGCTATAATAGATCTGGAACGATACGTCCTGGAGGAGGGGGGGGGTGATTGAAGCCGACTTTGTGTTCACTTTGCAGGTAGACCAATAGGCAGCCCAAAAAGTGCGTGTAAAATTTGTCGCGAGCCGCAAGCGCCATTCATGAAAGTCATTGCATATATTATAAGTCCTTGTAAAGAATTTCGTTAAAAAATATCATTTTTGTATAAGTAAAATTCTTTATTTAAATCCATTAACAGATCTCTAACATTCATAAATATCTAAACAATGACAGATGAATTTATATAATATGTTATAAAATTTGACAAATTTCCGACAAAAACCGTGTATTTTTTGCCAATTTTTGCTCGAAAATAAACTTGTGAAAAATTCTCACTCGTCGAAACCAAACAGGGTTGGTAGGCTTTTGCGCATGCACAAAGCCAAATGACGTTTTAAAAAGGTGAAGGCTATTTCAGATACCTTGAAGCAGATCGGTCCCAGCACTTTCGTTAATTTCACACGGCCAGACAAAGGTCTTATAATACTTTTGCTATAAGCTATTAAAACTATTCTCACTCACTGGGACTGTATCTACTTCACCAAATTTAGCTAAAGCGCGAGCCCGAAGGGCGAGTAATTATTGTCGTGCTACGCTTATTTTTCGAGATTTTTCCATAATAGTGTAAGAATAATTTTTTTAATGCGACATGCCCACCCAGTAATAAATCTTTATCTCATTCGATGTTGTACTTTTATAACACAAATTAAAAAAATAATCGTGACAGTAAATTGTGTTCAGTTGATTTATTGTAAGCACAGAAGCTGGTCGAGCACCTGAGAATTCCCTCAACCAACCCTAACGTTAACATGTATAGCGTTTCAGCTTGGAAAGCGCGACGCTGAGGTTTGTTTTACGAAGCTTCGATCGAATAATCTATTACTATACGAACATCCATGACTATACAGTCATGGATGTTCGTATAGTCATATATTATTCTTGAATATTGCGAGAATCCACCCCACATTCCTGCCACTTGGTATCGAGAAATGCACACACGCACGCATAGACTTAAAAATATTATCATGACGCACAAGTCTGGCTCAGCTTGCGTTACTAGATATACAACAGTTTGTTTAACGACATTCAGCTTTGACCGCATCAGTGAAATGGAAAAGTTACATTATGCCAGAAACAATATATAAACGCATGTATTTTGGTTCATAAGACCGAAAATCGCGCCGAATAAATGCCATGGTTAAATGCTTCATTAGCTGACAATGTTATAATATCTCAGACGAAATGAGAACATAAAATTCCTTAATTGCCGTATTGTATCATAGGATATCAAGATATAAGTACAATAAAATATGTTTGCGCAGAACTCGAGAAAATGTATTATAACTCAATTTTAAAAATGCGCTTTACAACAGAGTTCGACATAATTTCAGGCATGTGTAAATTTCACGATAGATTGTCAACACGTCGACATAATGTAACTCAACACGCAATTTGTGGCTGTGTAAATTGGATTACGCAATGTAGCCCGTATATGTAACATGCCCGTATATGTAACATGCCCGTATATGTAACGTAACGTTACGACATCATATGAAATGCCTCGAACAAGAAGCCTTCCCGCAGAAAAACACTGCATGTAACCATGGCAATATTGATATCATTTTGATCCTTGAAAAACCCTCTATCTCCCTATTACCATCAGATAATCCTCCAGGAAAACGCGCACGAGGAATAACTCGATGAATTTAAAGAATTTTTCAAGAATTAAATTCGCTACCAAGCTCTCCAATTTTGACGCGCGGTGGCAAAAAAATTGTCACACTTTAAACTAGCGTTTTCGCATGCAAAAATGCCAGGCGTGTATAGACCTTATGCATAAATCGTGATCCCGACTGTGATCCTAGGATACGGGAATTTACGCATTGTTATTATTATTATTATTATTATTATTAAAAATACACACATTAAGTAGCTTAGACAGCTAAATTGTTATGTGATTTACATGAAAAAGAGAGACGAAATCAATTATATGTATATAAGTACAATTACAGAGTTTTTGTAAGACTACAATCTATATTAAAAATAATTAATTAAAAGTGCCCGAGAATACCAAAGCCATAGTAGTTCAATAGTTAAAATATTTGAAATCCAAGAAAAAACCATTAATTATTGTCAAAAGCCATATTGTATTTGCGGATCGCATATACTAAAGGACTATTGTTAAAACGTTCTGTTTTGCATTTAAAATTATAAAATTTATTTTCATTAAGTCTCGTGTGTTTCTCCCGTACCAGACCGACAATAGGTGGCAGAAGATCGTTCACAAACAGTGTTTATGCATAAGGTCTATAGCATTAAATGCAGTCCTGCATGCTTTGAAATAATGATGTGCTAAGATTCTCTTGTTTTCCGGCAAAACAGATTAGTGCATTTTTCAAAATGAATGGCTTGGCGTTAAGATTTGGGTCACTCTGGCAGGCAAGTAGACAACATAGCTCTAACAGTTGTCTTATATCTCATGTAAACGCTCCCTTTTTTTCTGATCCGTTTGCTAGGGTGGCCCTCATGCTATGATCACTCTACCTGTAATTCAATGTAAACGGGGTCTAAAAAATTATGATATCTGCATTTCGTCCCCCATGGTAATGTCGATAACATTTATAACATACTGTATTTAACAATCCTGGAAAAATACCTTTTGTTCAAGGTTCTTGTTAGCTTGCTATTGTGAGGACCAAGCTTTCCTTTCAAAAGGTCCTGATACAGTTAAATTCCTGAAGCGGATGTCAAAACGTGTAAAGTTACACGCACGTGATAAACTTTCCCGAAGGCGAAGGAAGTCTCTTCACCGAGTACATAAAAGCTAGCCGTGTAGAGTACATAACCCTATTCGTGTCAACTTCATTTAAACTTATGCAGGAGCTCTGCGTCGTTCCAGGAATCTCAAAATCTAATTTTGCTGGTACGTTTTATTAAAATGTATAATATATAATGACCAGCATTATGCTTTCAATATAGACACGTATAAATAAAAGCCATACATTATGGTCGGTCAATATTCTTGGAAAACGTAGTTCTGTCCTGTATACTTTATTTACCAAACATTTTTGTCTGTTTTGTCTTTCGTTTTCACCTAAGAGCGAGCTAGAATCAGTCGTTCAAAGGAAATTGAAGATTATACCTAGCCCTTGATGTTGCGAATCAAGTCTACATTACTCTCATACCGAACCAAGTTACAAACTCATTTAATTGCTTGTTTGCAATACTATATATATAATTATATACTCGTCACCTAGTCCTTGAAATCCATCTTAACTTCAGAACGGCAGCTCCAGCATAACTCAGCATTTGGACAAGTGTGTTTCAGTGCAATTTCTTGGTATTAGTCGGTTGCAACTAAGATCTATAAGGTACGTAATTTACACGCTATATTAGTAACCATTCAAATTCATTCTGGACAAGTACACGCATGCATAGTATAGCATGAAAGTAACTAAGTAAATGTAATAGAATTGTACGAATATACGATTCATAAAGCGTGTAAGCTGTGTGTATGAAATCATATGTGTATCCCTCTGCTTGGATTAAATATGGCCGTATTTGACCTTATATCGTGATGAAAATCGTAAATTTAACATTTTATGTGAACAACGTAAAAGTATTGAGAATTAAGATGCTGGAGTTATGTGCAAGTGCACAGAAGCAAACGCCCTCGTTTAAATTGAATCAAGAATTTTATCTTTATAGTTTATTTGTAAATAGCGCATGCATTCCTCTGTATTAGTAGCGACAAGAAACAGCAGTAATATGATATTTAGACAAATTAAGGTGGAATTATAGAATCAATCAATCAATGTTAGACAAGCTATTGGGGTGATGTGTCTAACGTTCCGAATTTGAGCAAGAGCTTGGTGACTAATTTAACCTTTAGTATGTGAGATAGATTCGATTTTTCTATCGCGGCCCGTGCTAAATAATGGGTTGAGAGCGTCTGAAGAACTCGTGTTCTTTTCCTAAGCATCATTATATGTCAACAGTGTAAAGTTTCTAATATGTACGTCATCTCTTCCTGTTTTTTTTTACATATAATATGATGATAGCAAATTTGTGAAAGGCTTTTGAAATAGAGTTGAAATATCACCGCAAAATTGTTGACTTGTTTTAAAAATCTTGAGTTTACAAGATGTTATTCTTCGGAGTATTTTTTCTTATGTTCAATCAATATTAGACAAGCTACTTGTGGTGATGTGTCTAACGTGTCAAATTTTAGAAAAAGCTTGGTAACTAATTTAGCCTTTAGTATGTGCAGTTGAAAAATTTAATTTGTGAGATAGATTGGATTTGGCTATCGCGATAATTGTGCGCTGAAACTTTCTATGATCCATTTATGTCGGAGACTGGGAGGTACCAATTTGTATTAACTCAATAATGTGATGTGGAGTGATTAGGGAAATGAAAATAGTACGTAAACCAATCATGGGGGGATAAACGTAATCCAATATAATCTAGAAGATATAACTTGGCAATATACTGTAGGGTGAGGCGAGGGTTGGGGTGGATTGTGATGCGAGGGATTTTGTGTGACGCGAATGATTTACTTTTGTATATTGTTTTATTCTAAAATAAATGAAAAAAAGGTGATTTTAGTGGACTACGATTCTTGGGAGGCAGAATATTCACTAAATTTATAAGTTACTTCAACTTGTCTAGCAGCTGCCATAATCTTCTGCTGTAAGTGGACGTCATCCAAAGTCTTGTATGTTGCGTTTTAACCATTAAAATGTCCGTGACACTGTATAATATTAATTAGTATTGCATAAACAACGATCGAGTCAAGCATTCACTGATTCAGCTATATATAATTTGCTTGCTCAAAAATACAATGGTACAGATTTTTGCATAAGCTAGGACAACAACATAAATGATGAGTTATATTGTTTTGTAAGAAAACCTCAAACCATGCACGCGTATAAGTCTCTACTACTGATTGAAATCAGAGTTTAATAAGATTAATGAGTCAGGACACATTGTATTGATTTGCAGGCCAAATGTCGCTCAAATGATGACGCGCAAAAATTTCGAGAAATTCAGCAATTCAGAACTTTAATTATCATTAATTAAAACGTGTATAGAAATTCTAGTCTTGGAATGAATTAGGGGAACAAACGATGACTGGAAATGTTTTGCAAGGCAACGTGTGGGTCATTTGAGAGAGGCTCCCGGAGATTTGGCCTACATTGTGTTAGAACTGTGTGTAGCACATTGTACTAACTTCCGGCCCTGAAATAATGATTCGCCGAAAAAGTCTTTCTAATCTGAATATTTAGCCATCAAGGACGTTATTAATAATTTCAAAGACCTTGTCTTTGATTAGTCAGGAGTCCTTGACGTCAATTAAACCTCTCGAAGAAAAAAGAGGATCCCAAACAAATTCAAATTCAACCATCCGTATTTCGCACGGACAGTTCTGAATCCTCTCTAAGAAATTTCTTTGTCGTGGAATCAGACCTTAAAATTTTACTGAGTAAGCGGAAATCAGTTGCGAGGACTTAAATGTTGGTGTCACGGCAATGTGACATGTTTGGATTCCATAATAAATTATACCTAATGTTGCTATTGAGCATCTAAATGACGCGTTCCAAAACACGTTCGCCTAAGCACGATTTTGAAATTTGAGAGTTTGGAATTTGGGATGTGCCCCGACGTGCGCTACGGCAAAAAGCATGCACTGCCAGCATTGACTGGTATAATGTTGCAGTATAAACATTTCCACTGAAGAATCACAGCACTTTTATAGAGTGGAGGTCATGGACTGTTGAAGTGTAGAAGTGTAGGTGGTAGGAATAATTTCAATGATATCGATCTGAGACTGGTTGAAAGATAATTAAGGTCAACGCTTACGGAAGGGGGTGGGGAGTTGAAGTCGAATTGGGGTGTTCAAAACTAGTGTATATATATATATATATATATATATATATATATATATATATATATATATATATATATATATATATATATATATATATATATATATATATGTATATATATATATATATATATATATATATATATATATATATATATATATATATATATATATATATATATATATATATATATATATATATATATATATTTATTTGACTTTGACTTTTACAACTATCGGTAAATCGTTACACGGTGTTTCATGCCTTTAGGCAATCATCAGACGACTGATTACATTCAATATATATATATATATATAGGCTATTTGTCTGAAGAGTGCTACACTAAGTGCATGTAGTACGAAACTAAATAGTAATGAATTGCTAAGTCTTTGTGTCTTATTTGTTGTATATATATATATATATTATATATATATATATATATATATATATATATATATATATATATATATATATATATATATATATATATATATATATATATATATATATATATATATATATATATATATATACACATCGCAAACTCTAACCTTTAAACTCTAAGCGCGCAAGGCGCGCAATGGGAACGCACACTCTTTCATCCTCGCATTTATAATTAGTTGCAACTTGCAAGGAGTGAGATTTTAAAATGCCTCGAGCATATAACCAAGACTTACGCTGGAGAGCAATTTAGATGACCGAAATAATGGGTTTTAAAATCGATGATGTGAGTATCTTACTCGTTTTGAAGTCTTGCATGCAGTAAGTCTCAAAAATACTCGATACCGTATTTTAGTAATTATGTATGCCCTAAAATTCGAACTTAATTATTATGCACAATAGTTTAATCGACAAGCTTGACACCTCTGGGCCTCTGGGAATTTATCCCTTTGTACGGCAAAACAAGTTATAGGGAGTTGTTTACATCGTCTCGCTTTGTCGGAACGGGTGAGAAGTGGCTGATTGTAATTGTACCTTCACAGTTAATAGTTGATGTCGCTCAATTTCTCGTTTTGAATTGGCAATCACAATCATGCAGGCTATTGCAGCGCTTGTTTTGCCATGTTTTTGCCGTACAAAAGGATGAATTCCCAGAAACCCAGAGATGTCAAAAGCTTGTCTATTGTGCATAATAATTACGTTCTAATTTTAGGGCATACATAATTACTAAAATACGGTATGGAGTACTTTTGAGACTTACTGCATGCAAGACTTCAAAACGAGTAAGATATATGTACTCACATCATCGATTTGAAAACCTATTACTTCGGTCAACCAAATTGCTCTCCAGCGTTAGTCCTGGCTATATGCTCGAGGCATTTTAAAATCTCACTCCTTGCAACTAATTATAAATGCGAGGATGAAAGAGCGGGCGTTCCCATTGCGCCTTGCGCGCTTAGAGTTTAAGGTTTAGAGTTTGCGATGACAACCTTTTTTGAATTAGCTGTGTATATATATATATATATATATATATATATATATATATATATATATATATATATATATATATATATATATATATATATATATATCATTGAAATGAAAATAACTGGAACGCTACCTGAGGCGGAAAATTGAAGCCAAATTTCTGGGGGAATCACCAGGCCCCCACGAGAAAAACACGCGCGGCCGTCAGGAGAAAATAAACAAAAAGCCGACCGAAAACTTCCAAAAACATGCTAAAACACTTCTGAAATTTTAATTTAATGGAACTAAACCAAAGGTTAAATGGCTATCTTTTAAGTCAGGACTTTTGACCAATATTATGTGAATTAAATGCCATTTATTACGCTAAAACGTAGAACCAGGAGTGGAGATCGTAACAGCGGCCGACTGAGGTAATATTATACATTTTTTCCCATGTTTTTTTGTACGTTTTTAAAGTTTTATTGACTCTTTGTCTAATTTATTAAAGCTTATAAACCTTTAAGCATATAAATAAACATTAAAATCGACTAAAATACAGTTTGCTTTCATACAGAAATCCTTTTTTTTTCAAAAATACTAATGATTAATACAAAAGTTGTTTTACAATTCCATTCTCCCGGACATGTCACATCTTCCTGATTAGTAATGAAACAAGAACAATTATACCTTGAAAAAAAACAATTGTATACTGTACTTGTCTTTAACTTCTAACAGCTTTCCTGTTTTTTCAATCGTCCCGACTTCAGACGTCCAAATTGTATTAACATTGCACGGCTTTTTCAAGGAATCTGACAGTGTTTATATCCAATTTATACCATTGCAAATAACACCACACTTTTAAAAAAACATTTTGTTGGTATTTTTAAGTTTTTACTTTAGTCAAAACGATGAAATAGACTGATTTTCACATTGAAAACCACAAGTTTTCAATTTTATTGCTGTCATTGCTTCGATTTCTTGACAGGCAAACTCGTTGATTTCCCGAAAAAAACACGCATCACGCGAGAAATTCCCCCAGACACGCGGCTTCAACTGATCCATAGGCAAAAGTTTTGGAGGTAGCGTTCCAGTTCTTTTCAGTTCACTGATATATATATATATATATATATATATATATATATTTATATATATATATATAAATATATATATATATAAATATATATATATATATATATATATAAATATATATATATATATATATATATATATATATATATATATATATATATATATATATATATATATATATATATATATATATATATATATATATATATATAAGTATAGGTTATCATATGAGAGGCGAGGTGATATCAGTTTTATCGCTCGAGAGACGATATCATGTTTTGTCGCGAGTGAGCGCAGCGAACGAGGGACAAAATATGATATCGTAACGAGAGCGATAAAACTGATATTACCGAGTCTCGAATGTGATAACCTATTTATCACATACTTGTGCCTTTATCTTGAGCAAAAACCAGATTACATTTTCAAATTATTTATACCTCGAGTACATTTCAAAATGAATTCAAAATTATTGTTTAAAATACGCTAAACAAGTAGAAATTACAAAAGCAAACCAAAAATAACTTATCTTTTAATGGCTGCAAATTTCTTTGTGTTAATTCCTTGTATTATTTTATATTTTTAATGTTATCTCTCTATCGATCCTTCAGTCGGGCGCCATCTTTGTTTTGAGCGGGACAAAAAACGATATCGCGGGACAAAAAACGATATCGCGGGACATATCGTTTTTATGTCACCGTGTTATCGCCCAGATAAAGGCACAAGTATGTGATAAATGTATATATATACCATCTGCAGACATGCATGTTTCGGCGTTTACGCCTCATCAGTGCAGCTTTGTGATGATCCGTATATAACCACATGCGAGTGCACTCACCAGACGCATGTGGGACAACACGGGCATTAACGCATCCAATTAAAGCGAGAAAGGTCGTTTCTTGGCTTAAGTATTTTGAAAATGTTGACGCATGTTTTTGCTATGCATGCAGAATGTTCGCTAAAGACTCAGCTGAAGGGAAAACATTCACTAAAACTGGATTTTCAGACCGGAAGACAGGGTTGGAAAATGACAGAGGGTTTAATAAACATCAAAATTCAGAGGTTCATATTCGGGCAATGGCATTCAGGAAGAAGAGAGAATACTGGGAAAAGCGTGGTCAGACAGTACAAAATCAAATCCTGTTGAATCTAGTAGAGGGGATTTGCGAACTGAACGTTGAGTTTGACCGTCGTTTTAGTAAATTCATTTCTGTGATGTGGAAGTCGTATGAAATTTTAAAACCTTGCAATGACCTTTTTCTTCAAGCACAAGAGCTCGTGCCTCTGCTGGATTGTATCAAAACGATTCCAGCTGCATGTCATAAAGTTACATATCTCTCTTTTGAACGTAGTGTGTTGAAGGAATTTAGCATTGAACAGG
This sequence comes from Muricea muricata, assembly GCA_963855995.1. Taxonomy (NCBI): domain Eukaryota; kingdom Metazoa; phylum Cnidaria; class Anthozoa; order Malacalcyonacea; family Plexauridae; genus Muricea; species Muricea muricata. The sequence goes on from OY979719.1 coordinate 12,803,118, forward strand.
TAAATTAATGAAAGGGCACGCCAAAAGATGATGAAACAAAAAACAGTGGGTAAGAAGGTGACAAAAGTGAAGAAGAAGACAAAATGACACAGATGACAAAATTTGTTTTAACATTAACTGGTGCTGAGATCTTAAAGTAAATATATCTCGTTGCAGGCTTAGGTATGCTTTTATGGCAGCGTACAGGCAGGCAAGTTTGACTTTGCTACACTTTGAGAATAAACTCACTAGGAAAATTTCGTTCGCACAATTTTTAGTGAAATGGAACAGCAATCCCAGACGATTGGTAGTAATCCAATGATCATTGTGTACACTTTATACAATTCATGTTTTGTTTTATTTTGCGATAAATGATAAATAAAACTTACTGACCCCCTGTCTGTACATGTTTTGTTTCCCCATTCAGTTTTGATGTAGTTTGAGTTGCGGCAATGCGTCCGCCCAAAATATTTTCTTGCCCCCCCCCCTTTCTTCCCCTTGCTCGGGAAACCTGGGTACGTCACTGAAATCATGATGCACCAAGATTTGCCACTCGTAGGGAAGGTCTGTTCTGGAACCATCGAATTTATATGTCTGATCTTAGTCATGGCTTTTGCCCTATCATCTGTTGGGTGCAAATAATATCCAACTGCCAATTCCCGTGGGGGAATTTCAAAATGCGCGCAATCAACTTCGTCATATCTACTCTACGTAAAAAATGACCACGCTTGCTTGGTAATTTGCATACTACTTAAACGCAATGACCTTTTTTATCAGGACATAGATAGTACGCAAACTTAACATTTTTTCAGAAATTGCAGCACCAGGAACAGTTTGCTGACCTCTAGATGAACAAACCGTCAACGTCTCGGGTGCATAGCTGTTCGCCTTCATTCTTGAACACTCGTGATCACCCGTTTGTACTTTAGAAAAACATAACGAGTTCCTTGTATATTTTTTAAACATTTGTCACAAGATCTATTCAATGTCAAATAACTTACGGAGGGAATCCGAGCTCATGAATATGTTTGGGACCCGCGACAACACCGCGGTCAAACGTTACACGCATGCGCGAGACCTCAGAAAAGCGCGGGAAAAACAAAGGCAAATTGAATACAAAGGAGTGAAAAGCTAAGCAAAGCGAAGAATGCAAGAAAACGGCTGCTGAAAATATAAGGTAGCGAAGTTTTGAGTATGTTCCTTATGCTAAAAGAAAGTTTTTCTGAGTTTACCCCCTCGTAATTTTATTTACCCTTTTTTCTAGAGCTTCATAAACGTGCCGACAGCCATACTCCTGCTAAATATCCTTACAGCTGTTGTTGTCACAATCGAGAACTAGGGCCACAAACAGCAGTGCTCACAATGAAAATTATGTAATATGCAAACAAGTGAAGTATCACTGCAATCAACGACCATCGGTAGCGATGTACTATCATCATCATCAGTTGATGTTCATCTACTTCTTCGCCAGACAACTCGCGCATGCGCAAACGTTTGACCGTGTTGTTGCCCGCGACTGCATAAGTTCTGACAGCCTTGCGCATTGTATTTACTCTTTTAAAAATTCTCAGTTAATTATGGTGGGTTGGTGGTGAATTGAGGCACTGTACTTCTTCTTCCCTCATACAAATTCGTGTTTATTGCATGTTGATTCAACGTATCTTGTTCATGCTAATAAACTTTGCTTGTATACATATGTCTCACACCATAACAATACTTTATTTCAGGCTCAGCATGTTATCTGCAAACGATATTCTAAAAAGGGCACAAAAAGGTTTGCTCTTTGCAACGCCTGATCATGGCTGTTTCGTCAACGTTCGTTATGATAATCACAGCAAAGTTCCTGAGCTGAAAGATGTTATCATTGGAAAGTGCAAAGAGTTGTTGGACTACGCAAATAAATTTGATAAATCCCATCCAAAAGCTCGTACACGTATTATTGTTGGTTTCAATCCTGCACATTGGAAAATGTGGTTCCCGGAAATTGAAAACCTGGAGCAACGTCCGAACAAATACCTCATTGATACTTCAACCAAATTTCTGGAAACTGGCGGTGATGTTTTCTTCTTCATTAAATCCGAGGAAAAAAGTAACGTCGATGAAATTGCGGATTTACTGCGTGCCAAGTTAGATGATGTTAAAGAAGTGAAAGCCGATTTTACCGATTCCTCGCCTTCTGGAAAGCGTATCTTGCAAAGAAGTTTTCGGGATGGTCTGGTGAATGCAGCTGATGCGCAAACCTTGCATTCTTATACCATCATTCCAGATAACATGACAACAGGAAAACCTGGATCCTGCTACATGATGACACAGAAGTTTGAGTTGAATTGGTCGGTTCTTGGAAATATGTGGACATCTGAAAAAGAAGATATGATCGGTCGACACGTAATGACAGATTCCTTTATCCCAAATGTCAACGAACGTGCGCATACGTTTCGAGCTCATTTTAACCCAAAGAAGTGCCCCCAAAACATGCTGAACAAGCATCGAATAATGTTCCGACAATCACTACCCTATGGAACATCTGACACGGGAAAAGGAAAAGAAAAAGGAATATTTTATCTTTCTTTCGCCAACACAACAAATGCCTTCAGGGACATCTTAGAAAATCTTGTCAGTGATGATGTTGCTAGTGCTGGCGAGGTTACTATTGACCAGTTGTTGAACACCGTCAAGCCACTAGAAGGAACTTGGTGGTATGTCCCGTCAGCTGAAGAACTTGGAGTATCTATTGCTTCGAGTGGAAATTTCGAGGTGAATGAATTTTGGAACATCAAAAACCCAAACAACCCGTACTTCTTCTACAACGAAAAGGAATATCTGTACCGAATGACCTCCGGTGGTTATGTTGATCCTTGCGAAACTCCATCTCCCCGTGTGTTAAGTCTCCTTGGTTATGCTTTCCGTCAGTGGAATGATCAGTGGTTCCGAGAACGCGATGTCCCGCCAATAAAGCACTTAAGTGCATACTTAATGCCAGATAAGGTGGAAAGGATAATGAGTCGATCCGTCCTCATTCGCAAGGCAAAATCAGTCAAGATATGCTTGTCCAAAGTTTTCACCAGTGCTAGTGAAAGTGATATGGACGACAGTGAATTCTATGCCAACAAAGCTGATCTCTTCAATATCCATCCGGATGAAATCATCGTTGGTAGAATGCCCAACTATGGTCTTGGCATTGGGAAGGTCGCCATGCCGTACTTGGTGGAGGGTAATGAAAGAATGGACGCATTTATAAAAGGTTTGAGCGAAACATCGGGCACGGGTCATGTTATTCCAAATATTGACATCATTTTGCAGAAAGGATTAAGCGGATATATTGGGGAATTGATGAATAAAGCAGTATCTGGTAAGTCATATGCACTGATTTCTGTTTAATTAAACAGGAAAATGTAAAACCTCACTTGTTTATTCATTTCTTCGAATTAATTCTTAAAAATGTTATTATTACAGCTGGAACACTTATAAGCTATTGCTAATCGAAACGGCATCGAAAAAAAGAAATACGCTAGGAGCGTTTGAGGCATTTCCTTACAGATAATGAGGCATATTTAATATTATTTTCTCTAATTTTAACTTTCAAACTTCCCTGCCACCATAGACGCTTTAAGATTCTCATTTGGTTTATATTCCGTTTAAGGCAATTTTAGCTCATTTTTGGATCTAACAACAATCAATCACATAAAATTATCACCAGTTATCATGAAGTTTTCCTGAGCCCCAGTATCTTAAATTTACATATATTGCATATCCTACAGTTCATATCTTACTTGGTTTCTAGGGAGTGCTGAAAAAGAGTTCATAAAAGCATGTATCACGTCCCTTAAAGGTGTGAGAAATTATCTATTGAATTACGCAGCCCTTGCGCGTCATCTTGTTGAGACCCAGCCAGAGAAACGAAATCCACGAGAATATCCGTTCACTAATGCACAGAGAGAAAATCTCATACGAATTGCCGATCGCATGACTTCACTTGCTACCAACACACCACAAAGCTTTGTCGAAGCAGCTCAACTTGTCTTCACTGTCCACTGTTGTCTTCACTTGGTTGGAAATCCCACATCCGTTGGACGACTTGATCAATTGCTGGAGCCGTTCCTTGGTGCCACACCAGAAGATGAAGCTCAGGAGATCATCGATTGCTTTTTTGTAAAATTGGGAGAGCGGGTCAAAGTAAACAAGACGAAATTGGTGGATAGAAACACGTGGGGAACATGTGCAGTCCCATATCGGAGTGATGGTCTGTTTCCAAACGGCGATTCCATCAATCAGTGGGTGCAACAGCTGACTGTCGGTGGCTATAAGAATACGGAGGCAGGAACTGTGAGCGCGTGCAATAAGGTTACTATGATGTGCCTAAAAGCTGCAAGACGTCTACCTCTCAATGCCCCTTGTGTCAGTCTCCGAGTGCATAATAAGATTGGTTTAGAATATCTTGACGAAGCAGCCAAAGCAATGTTGAGTGGCGGTGCTCACCCTATTATCCTTCATGACGATCGTCTTATTGAAGGTCTCACAGGTGTCATGGCTGAATTCAAAAGCAACTTCTCCGAAGAAGATAAAAAGGCTCTTTCGAATCTTGCTTGTGATGGTTGTTACGAACCGTTGGTCGCTGGTAGCACGGAATTTTCCTTCACCTATATTCCTTTGCTTCAAATTCTTGAAATGGCGATCAACGAAGGAGCGACGTACTCCAGTGCCGGACCTGCTTATCTCATTGGCACTCCTCAGTCATTGCCCACGAGACCTGCTGCCGATATTAAGACATTTGAAGAAGTTAAAGAATTGTTCAAGTAAGATCATCTGGAATATAGTTTAAATAATAGCCCACTGAGTTCTTTAAATGTGAAAATGTTTTATTTTACAATTTGCAACATGATGAAAATAATATATTTCAATTCTTTCAATTATGTTTTGTAGACAGCACATTGAAGTAAAAACCCAGCAAGGACTCGTGGGGCTTCTGACTAACTATGGCAACATATCATCAGCATGTCCGACCCCTTTGCTGTCTAGCATCATCGACGGTTGTGTGGAGTCGGGTCATGACATCACCGATGGCGGCGCCAAATATAAAATGTTGCGGTAATGTATATTTCTTTCTCGAGTGCAGTTGATTCGCTGTATGCCATCAAGCGTCTGTGTTTCGACCAAGACTTCGCAATCTTATCCTTGGCAGACATGGTGGACTGCCTGAAAAACGACTGGGGATTCGACATCCATGAACCAACGTACGATCGAACCTCTGGAGAAGTACGAAAGAATCGAAAAGGTGAATTCTACAAGCAAGTCCGAAAACAAACGTTGCAATTTCCAAAGTTTGGTACAGAGGAAGCAGCGGGCAATTTGACAATCTCCGACATTGCTAACTTCGTCGCAGATTGCATCGCCAATACCATCCAGAAAGTCGCTAAACTTCAAGGCTCGCCATTGTACAACCTTCTTAGTTCATTAAAAGAGAAATACACCAGACCTGGCTTTGATTTCGATCTGCTGCTGGTTCCGGGAAGTGGAACATTCGAGGGCTACGTTGGGTGGGGTATGTCTTGTGGAGCATCGGCAGATGGTCGGAGAAGAGGGCAGCCGCTAGGCAGTGACATGAGTGCAGCACCTTTACCACAGGATGTTCCTTTAAACCTTGCTAAGAGCACAAGTTTAATGAAGTAAGTAGGAGGGATAACTCTACTTCCACTTCACCGAGTCTGCCTTAAATTGAAATTAATAAAACGTTCGTAACATGACATGATATGACAGTTACAGCTACTTACACAACCACCGGTTTTTTTGTATATTTTTGAGTTCGAATGACTTCAGTTGAAAACGACCATGATCACCTTACGAGCGTATAAAATGTCTTAAAAATGTATGCGGTTTGCATTTGCTAAAAGCAAATAACTAAATTTAAGAGAAGCGTCTCAACAGTTCCTGAAACAAGAGCACTTCTATTCTATTGCGAAGGAAAGCTTTCGATTAATAAATTTACCTCGTGTTTCCACCGCGTAATACAGCTAGTTGAAACTAATTTTTTTTAATTACAATTCTTCAAATTTTACAATTTTCAGTGATTTCAAAAGCTAAATTAGCCAGCTGTGAAAGAAATATTTTTGCATTTCAAATATCAAGCGCGCTAATTAACCCCTAAGTTTCTATTACTATTTCCTATTTTATTCACCTGTACATGTGCGTGTTCATTTTATATATTCAATATCATTATGCTTCTATTGTTTTCTTAACTTTTTACCCTACGGTAATTGTTTTTGTATAGGGCAATGAAAAACTGGAATATCCGTGACTTGAATGTTGGTGTGGCTAATGGCGCTGAGATTGACTTGGTTATCCCGGAAGATTTTAGCAAGAATGATCTTGTCACTTTTCTCAGGAAATTTGCCGACGAAGAAGAAGAAATCGGAGGAAATATTATAACGGGTGAGTTTTTTTGCAAATGCAAGAAGTAGTTCTGGATGTTTGATAATTTATATGTAATAAAACTATAGTACTTAAGCGAAGGCGACTTAGGGTCGGCAAAATTATCGTGGATTTCTATCCCCTTGTGCCGCCGTCCGCTGTACCAAGTAATGTTTTTACTTTATTAAAAAGGAAATGCCTGAGGTTAGAGGCTTGGCACAAACATCAATCTAAAAACGTTTTTGCCAACACGTGCATTTTCAAATAAGTCATTAAAGCCTGCTTTCCACTGTTACGTTTCGCCCACGTGCGTGAATGCACGGAAAATATTGTATATTTCTGAATTCTATTTAACTCAACTGATATATATTAAATCATACATAAAGTACTATGCTACCCTTTTATTCAATCTATTATTTCATTCAAGAAAAAGTTACGTGTACGTGCGTTTACGGGCGTGGAAAAACACAGTTGTTGCAATGGCGGCCATTTGGAATGTTATATAGTATATTTAAATAGCGTAATAGAGAAACGAACATTGAACGAATATCATTTAATGCAAATAATATGAATTTGTTCGTTTCACCATTACGCTATTCAAATATATTATATAATAATTCAAATATTCAAAATGGCCACCGTTGAAACAACTGTACTACAGGAAACAAAACCAGGAGATTGGGCTGCCTGTGGGAAAAATAGTGAAATACAGCCCTCATCAATGTATCCTTCAATCAAACTCCAGGGTACATAGTCTATTTTCATTTATATAGTGACATGTGCAGATCCAGGAACCTACTCTGCCGCCGTAGCAAATCCTGAGAAGTACAATTTGTTACGCGTGCGAATGGGGGGCTGGAGTGAATACTTCATCACGTTCTTCGAAGCACATCAAGAACAACACAGAAGAAGAGTTCGTTATTACTGACTGTGATTGTTAGAAGCATCGTGTATATGACTTAGAACTTGTTAAGTTTCTTCAAATGATTACTAGTATTAATATAATCGATTTATCAAAGTAGTTTATTATTGGGTTGTTATTATAGTCAATGAAAAGAGTTGAGGCGGGAACTAAATGTCTGGCTAGCTTAACTAACACCGAATAAGGCCTATTTTTTAGAGATATTCAGGATATTTTATTGGAACAAAAACACGTGTGAGACATAGAATGTGGCATTTTCTTCAAATCAGTCAAAACTTATTACGTTTCCCAAATCCTCCACTGAGCAAAAGCTATCGTGTTAATAATTTTAAAGCTTGCCAGCTAGATTGCATATGCAATAATTACGGAAAAATTATGAGATCTCTAAGACTTTATTGCTTCATGTTTCGTTAAATTCCGACTTTGAACCCTTAACTGTTTCCCGTCGGTCGGAAGTGAATAAAATGCTTAAATTCCACTAAAATCTAATTTTCTTTCGCTGTGTAAGTCCCTAAGAAATGAATCAAGTATCGTTGTATTCCTCACATAAAAAGCTTTCGATTGAGGGGTTAATATTATTGTCAAACGCTATATTTGCAAATACATTTAAGATTTGATCAGAAACTTACCGTCATTAACTCGAGTTATGGGAAAATTACACTGATTCTGTGAAACATCTTCCAATGGTTATTAGCTAGGAATAAGGCTTATATTCAAGCGCTTTTGTACCGAAAATTTCGTTTGAATACGCCAAATAGAAGCTTATTTACAAGCATTTTTATGTCAGGAATAGCTCTTGGTCTTTGACCTATTACCAAATTTGGCTTATATTTAGTTATGCAATAGTCAGAATCACGTGAAATACATGCTATATGGGGTAAATTGACCCGTAGAATCGATTGCCGGTGTGTTTGAGTGTCTAGGGGTCATTGTTCGTATAGTTTGGGTCACAAAAGATTTTACTTCCGGTTTTCTTGCTACAATGGAATGCGTCTTCGTTCTGAGCAAATTGTGTGCGTATAGTTACAAAATATAGATCACTAGAAAGAGCTTTTCAAGGCGATTCTGCTGGTGCAATTGCCAAGAAGTAAACCCGAGAAGAATTGGATATATTTTCAATCAAAGGTGACTGTTTACAATGTATGTTTATTGACAATGCAATTTACAACATTTTACAATATATCAAATTTCATATACTCTAAACGGCCATAAATCGGCTGCATTGCACTGTATCAAAAATCTAAAAAGATACTCTAATAGATCTTTATATGCTGATTCCAATGGTGGTACTCGTTTCCTTTTGCCTTGCGTAAAAGCCGAGCTATGCCACAGCAAAGTCATCGTTCACCCGTGAACGAAATACAAGAGAACTCACGGGGAGACCCTTAAATAACAATAACGGGAAATTTAGTAAACCTCTGACCAAAATTAAAAAAAAACAAGGCATGAATCCATATAGCCTGAGAAATAGAACCCATAACCCCTTTAGGGGAAATGAAGTAGTTACCCGTTTAGGGCTAGCTACGCCAATGACAACCTCGTTTCTTACTTGGACTTCATCCCCCCCCCCCTAATTTTATCATTGTTGATTATATTCAAATGTTTTTTTCAGTGATACTTAAGTTAGACTTTTAGAAATGTTTAGTTAATATATATACGTTGTACATTTGTAATTGCTACTACACTTTCATTGTAATAGAATAGATTTTTGTTGCAATATAAATCCTTTTTAGTTGTTTATTTATATATAAGTCAGTTTGATTCTTGCAAAGCTTATGATAAATCCACCATTTTGTGGGGCAAATTTTTCACTAAGAAAAGATAGTGCAGCATTTCCATTTTTGTGCGGCAATTTGCGTCCAATCACTAAACGTATAATCTAAGCCACCACAATCACTAAGTCATTTATACCCGACGGTTCTGTAAATGCAACTGTGATGTTATGTTTAAGAAATATAAAACATTTTCGATATACAATTATATCAACACGAGTGGAATTTGAAAAAATAGGTACGCTAAAGCGTACATGTGTCTACTGTGACTTGCAAGCAAAAAGAGATGAATGTGGATATGTGATATGAACAAGATACAGCTAATTGGATTAAGGTTGATAACAAAATAGTCGAATGCACAATATGAACGACAAAAATTGATGAAAATAATCAAAGTTTTACATACACCCTCACAAAGTAATAATCAAATATTTCATGAATCTGTGATTCAAATATTTTGTGGTTATTAAATTGTATAAATAGTTTGTTCACATACTGTGTATATAGACACAAAACCAACATGGACAATTAAGTAAACGAAAGAGCTGATCTACTTCATAATAAATTCTCCAAGTGACAAGTCACCAAGTTATAGTCATACAGAAAATTCTCTGACAAGACAGAACTCGAGAGATGCCAGGTTCTGCCATTAATTCATCATTAAACATGGTGTTTTTTTCTTACAACTTGCAGTGTACTTTAATGGGCCGATATCTGACATGCAAACAGTACCAGTAGTCGGAAGAAACTAGAAGACTTTACATTTATACAACAGTATGGTCCCCTGCCAAGGAGTCATTACAGTAAATCCCATCTCAGACATAGTCAGCTTTCTACTCCCAATTTAAATCTCCAGAGGAAAATTTTCCGAAGGGAACAAGCCGGAGTAAAAGTGGCTTGGATAAACAGTTGAGATTCACGAACTTTGCACAAGTAGATTAATTTCGTTCGAATTGAATACATATGCGTGCATGATCGAGTATTATATTATCACAACAAAGACTTTGATAAGATAATCTATCTCACCTTAATACTGCAGACGTCTGTAGATGGTAAGATGGCGATAGTATGTATTAAATGACGATCAAAATATTCCAGCATACAGAATTCACAGCAAGAATATCAATATTATGCACAAATGTCAAAATATGTGCACAAAGCATTGACATACATACATCTGATGTATATATGTCAATGGCACAAAGCTTGCATGCCTACGGCGAAAGGCTATCTTTAAAACAGGGAACGGGGAACCGGGGAACAAGGGAACAGGGGAACAGGGGAACCGGGGAACCGGGGAACCGGGGAACCGGGGAACAGGGGAACCGGGGAACCGGGGAACGGGGGAACGGGGGAACGGGGGAACGGGGGAACCGGGGAACAAGGGAACCGGGGAACCGGGGAACAGGGGAACCGGGGAACGGGGGAACCGGGGAACGGGGGAACAGGGGAACCGGGGAAGAAGGGAACCGGGGAACAGGGGAACAGGGGAACAGGGGAACCAAGGAACTGGGGAACAGGGGAACCGGGGAAGAGGGGAACCGGGGAAACGGGGAATGGGGGAACAGGAGAACCGGGGAAAGGGGGGCGAACCAGGGAACACGGGAATTGCACTCTTCATCTCTTCCCATTTTAGGCCAATGGAAATTTTGAAAAGCGGGGATTTTTAAAATGCGATGTAACATAAAAAACTGGCTATACTCTGCACACAGACTTTCGGCAAAGTTCTTTTCAAGTAGCATCACTTTATTTCGTGCTCTCAACTTTGTACGCGTTTTAAAGCATGTTTTTATTTGAAAATTGAAGCCTGTATCTGGCTTCTTTAGTTGCAAGTCGGCGACAAATTGTCTGGAGTCATTTTTGACTGGCGTTATAGTGGCATAAACAACCTAATTTTAATAACTTTAGCGAGCACTGCGACGTATTTTGCGGGCTAAAATAAACAAATCAGCAGGCTAAAATATATTTTAGCCCGCTGACGTAATAGCCAATGTATAAATAGTTGGAAGCCATTTAAGTGTAGTTGTTTTTTTGAAAAACAAAGCTAAAGTTAAACGTTAAAAGCCCTTTAAAGTTATTATAATAGTAATAGAGTTGATGTTCTTGGGCATAAATATGTTTTTGGCCCTCCTCAGAGCTCATTTTAACCCTCACTACGCTCGGGCTAAAATAAGTCGGGCCAAAAACATATTTATGCCCGCGAACGTCAACTCTATTGTTATATTAGAACGAATTATTTGTATTCGCGTGCACATCGCATTATTTATTCTTCTCTCTTGAAAACCAAGATGTCGGGAATTTCGCGAAGCTTTAAAGTTCCAAATCTAAGTCTAAAACGAAAAAAAAGTCATGAACTGGTTACTTTTAAGTGGGATTTGCTTACAAATAAACAAGAACTTGGAAATGGCAATTTCGGTACAGTATACTCAGCCGATTACGGAACTGAAGCCCGAAAAGTTGTTGTCAAGAAAATGAAGGGCGAATCGTCTGACACCAAGCGTCGCTTCTTAAAAGAGGCAGAGATTCTTAGTGGCATCAAACATGCAAATGTACCAACATTTTTAGGATTTTCAGATAATCCATATGGTTTAATGATGGAATTTGTTAGCTTTGACTTCAGTCTTTTTGGAGCAGAAAAAGCTGTGAGTAATCTCGAAGATTTCTATCATTTTGTGGACTGTGAGTTCAATTTTGAAGCGTTTGCTGATGTTTTGTTGGTTTGTCTAAAGGATACTGTTGCAGGTCTTGAGTACCTTCACAGAAACAATATAGTTCACAGAGATTTAAAGCCAAGCAACATCCTTGTTTCAAACCTACACTACCATGGCCAAAACAAAGACAAACCAGAGTTTCAAGAAATATATTCCAAATGTCCGATTATCTGCAAGATCACGGATTTTGGATTAAGTCGGTCTCTGGATACCCAAACGCAGTCGGTTTTACAGTCAAGAACTGACAAAATATGTCGTGGTACACCTGTTTATATGGCACCTGAAATCCACACAGGCCGTCTAACCAACGCTAGTCAGAAAGACCTGAAGATGGCGGACATTTGGTCACTTGGTATTATCGCGTATTCAATGATCAATCCGAATTTGTCGTGTCCCTATCGTCAAGAATCTGAAAGTTTGGAGACCGTATTCAACTCCGGAATAATGAAGCTCTTTATGCAGCAGCAGCGTCTTCCTAAACATGACACCAAGTACGAAGCTTTGCGTGTAACAGAATGGTGGCAGTTGGAAGAAATTTTCCATTTGTGTGCAAAATTTGAGCCAAATTTCCGACCTACTGCATCAGAAGTATCTTATAGGTTGACTGCCGATCTTAAATCATGTCTCGTACTTAAAAGTCTTAAGATCAGCCAGAATACTGCACTAGAGGTTGCCGATTGCGAGCTTGCATTCCAGCTCCATGATACAAATAAAAGATGTCCAACTTCCCAGGAACAACCAATTCCCGAGAATGATGGAACCAACGCTTGTGTGTTTCTGGCAATGGGGATAGGCGACGCCTTTTTGCAAAGGGTTCAACAACCTGGTAATGTTTCGTGGGATGAATTTGCTACATTGGCAGAAGAAGTAACATCAAATCTTCCATCGCAAATTAATGAAAAAAGAGATCCCTCAAAATTGTACGAGCCAGCAGAAGCCAAGACACTCTTACAAGAGAATAATTTGCTTAAAAACCAGTACGACCTGTCAGAAGAATGCGTATCGGCAAACGGGGTGTTCTCGGAAAAAGGAAGACAAGAGCTTTTGGATGCTTTGCTCAACCATCAACATGATAACAAACATCGAGTGGGCCTCTACACGTGTACCCCCTACACCTTTTTGGTTGGAATTTACAGCTCTTCCTACTTTGTGGTGGACACTCACCCCATTGGTGAAGAACTTGGTGGTAACGGAAATGGAATTCTCGTGGCATCGAATGATCTAACTTCACGATCATGTAGGCTATTGATACAGTGGGTTTTGAAGCGTCTCAGAGCTAGTGGGATTAGTGGAGTTGAGCCACAAAGTTTTGCATGGTTAATGCCATTCATAGAAACACAAGGTTTGTGATTTTAACAAAGTTTTGTGTGGACTATTAAACGATCGTTGAATAGTAGAACTAACCAAAACAACCAGATGCAGCGTGGCAGCGATCGATATAGGAATACACGATAAAAAAATACTTCTCGATGTTTCGGCCTAGGGGCCTTCGTCAGGAGAGTTAGTATGAGAGTTAGTATGTGCTTTTACATATATTTTCTCATACTAACTCTCCTGACGAAGGCCCCTAGGCCGAAACGTCGACAAGTATTTTTTATCGTTTCAGGCAGTTGATAATCCTACTGTTTGATCAAAGAAAAGGTTATTAGCCTGGATACAAGGCCTAGACCTTGAATTTTCGTCAAATATCTGAGAAACCCAATTCAATAATTGTTTTCTTAGACATCTTACAATAACCACTTTTGAGCCGAAAATGATCATTTTAAATTTTCCAGCGTGATTTGCCAACTTTGCAGGGCGATATCTTGCACAGTTGACAACATTTCGATTCAAAACCTTACCATTTTACTAACTTTGAGATTAGTGGTTAAGCTGTTAGTGTACTACTGTACTGATATATTTTGATTTCATATATTTAAAGATACTGCAGCGGAACGTCTTAATATCTGTGAAACATCAAGTCAGGAAAATTCAATCGAAATTATTGAAACTGTGGTAAGTTGTAGCGTACAGGTGCAATACGTTTTGTTGAGTATCAACGTTCACGTTCCTGTTCTAGCTAATCTGACCGTGAGTAAAAGGCCTGGAACTAGCTACCGAATAGAAATCCATTTTCCGTAATGAAACTTGTCAAAACTTAGTAATTGCGTTTAACAAAGAAAATTATAAGTCTGCCAGAAATTTGAAAACAAAGTAAAGTATATTTCATGAGAAATTTGATATGGATTGAAAAATGGATTTCTATTTGACAATTAGTGCTAGTACTTTTCCGCGTTTTCAGATCACCTGGTTGATATATCAAAGTGTACCGGTAATATACCGACGTTTATGTTAAAATATTTTTTATTTACAAGAAATGTACCGAAGTACAAAATAAAAGACAATCAGAAACGACCCTGGCTGATGAAAGAATAGTAATGTCAAAACGGCCGCGAGGTGAGTCAAAGAGAGTCGCAACGAAAAATCGCTTATGACCCCCATGTAAACGGGCCGGTCGATCTGGCATTTTTCTGATTCGCATGCAAGACTGCTTGGATGTACTGTATCGAAATTTTGCTTGATATTTAATATCTTGATGTTTCATTTATATATTTACAAATTTTTTCTTCAGAAGCTGAAGCGATTGATAAAATAAGTTGCCACAGCGAGAGTGATGTCGAGAGGTCTTCCTGCACATTGAGTGATCACTCAAATACAGTCTTCGTTCCAGAATTGACAGCTGTGAGTATTAAGCAGCCAATAAAAGGATGTTTAAAATAGATCATTCGCCGGCCATCTCTAATTATCTAAATATGGTCTAGGTATATAATCAACAATTACAAATTAGATTACGAGCTCGAGATTAATTCTATGCGGTGATATGTGAAGCCCGAATTAACTATCACCGCATAGAACTCGAAAGTGAGTAATCTAATTATTTTAGTAGTATCGTTTTATAGTTCAAACGAAAATATGTTCATAGTTCAGTAAATTTATTTTAAAACAAATAAAAATAACATATTAAATTAATAACGCCAGTTTTACTACTCGTTATCTAACGATGAATGAGATAGCGAATAGAATCACATCTATACAGATTGTCCCAAAGAACTCGCATATGAATAATTATGAATAATTACGTATTTGCAGAAGTTATAATCTAGTTATCATTCACCCAAGTTGGGAATTATTTTAATTAATTACTGATTTACCTTCAAAAGTTCATAATACAATTGTAGAAGGGCAGGTGTGAAGAAGATTTGCTGAATAGCAGAATTGCAGAAGAAAGTTATAGCGATGTAGACAGTACCAACAGGTAATATATAAATATATATATAAATATATATATAAATATATATATAAATATATATATAAATATATATATAAATATATATATAAATATATATATAAATATATATATATATGGCCGTCCTGTGAAAATATATCAATATACACATATATTGATTACGTGATCTACAGTAAATGCCCCATTTCATGGGATTGCAATGATGAGATCAATTAAGGTAATACGATGCAATTTTTCTTGCAACTTCCAACTCATGACCCAAATTGGGTCGTATTACCTTACCTTAAAACAGGTTTAATCTATTCGCATTAATTTTTCATTTATGCACCAAACGCTTCAAATGAAATTATTATATAGGTAATGTGTTTGCTAAACGTGATTGGCTGATTTACGATCAGGTGGCTTCAGATAAATGCAATGTTGTCCGCCGGGCAACAAGTAAAAAATTGTTGCCCGCCGCGAACATTGTAAAACGTAATTCTGGACATTAAATTAGAATCTTTTTGTGCGAAATATTTTTGTTCCTATATAACAAAGAGCCTCGAGAAATGTCGAGTTTTGTTTTCCCTCGACTCGCAATGTTTCCTTCGACTTCGTCTCGGGCATCATTGAGACTCTCGGAAAAACAAAACTCGCTATTTCCCTCGGGAGCAGACATTAAGTTTATAATATTTCATGCCGTAATACACCTTTTGCATAAATCGTATAGTCCAGGCTGTGTATCCTAGGACGCATTAAGCGTTATTGGTCACTCCTTGCAAAGAGTAACCAGGAACCAAATGCCTTAACTGAAACACAAAACTAGAACTGAATAGCTTGCACATTTAAAAGAATTTGATTCCTTATTTTTTACAGCCCTAAATCCAGTTTGGATGAGCAAGAAAATGGTGATCTATACCCGCAATCAGCATTGTACAACGATGATGCATTGACCCCTGTTTTTTCATGGAAGAAGGACGCTTATACCCGTGAAGAATTGGTACGAATTCTTTTGGAGGATCACGAAACTGAACGATTATGCATTTCGCAGCCAATCAATATTCAAAACAACGTTACATTTCTTATTGATAACGCAAAGATAAAGAATCTTGACGACATTAAATGTGACGATATGGGTTCGTGGAAGCGCACTGGGACGCCAAAAAATCTATTTAATGTTTATCGGAACAAAGATGGTAGCTTCAAACGTATTAAACATGTCACACGAGTCGAAACCTCTGCCACCGAATTAGATTCTAAAATGTATATTCTGAAGAGAACATATTATGTCAACAATTCAAGCGATGATCTGCGGAAGATAATCTCTACGTTGCAAGGTATGGCTAGGGTTAGCTATTTCAAAAAGAGCATTAACATTTAAGTTAAAAAGGATGTAAATTATTTAACAATAAAATAAAATAAACTTAAAGGTGAATTAATTAGCCTTCATTTTGCTTCGATAGTAAAAAGAATTAAAAATGATATGGATTTTACTGGATCCACACATTTATGAATAGTAATTTTCTTTTAGATTATCGAGGCAATGTATTGAAGTACACACTTGTCCAGTACCTCTTCCAAGGAAAAGAACACGCTGTGGATGTTATTTTGCCACATGGAAATGCCAAACACAAGAAGCCATACCACCGCATACTTGCAAGTACCAGGGATGCTTTAAAAATATCATCTTCAAACGAAACACCCAAACAAGTACTTGATAAAGCTTATAGTTCCGTAGGAGATGTGACAAAAGCACGCAGTATTGGACAACTGCCAAGAGGGCCCACCGATCTGTACAATGCAAGATTTTCTTCAAAACAAAAGTCACGGAAAGATAAAGAAGTGGAAGGAATTAACGGGATTTGGGCTCTTCTCGAGAAAGCAAAGCGTGAAGAAGAAACTTCCAGCGACGCAATCTTCATCAGAGAGTGTAGGGTCCATCCTGATTTTCTCGCAATTCTTGCAACAAATCGCCAGCTTGATGACCTTAAGCGATTTTGTACTAATCCAAAAGACTTTTGCATTTTTGGCGTTGATCCAACGTTTAACATATTTGACGAGAACATAAGTTTAACCGTAACTACGTACCGAAACCTAAAGTTACATAACAAAACAACGAATACGCCACCCGTCTTCATTGGCCCACTGCTCATGCACCAGCACAAAGACTGGAAGACGTATGCAAGGTTTGGCAACTTTCTGACAACGGAATGCTCTGAGCTCGAAGGATTATTGGCGTGTGGAACGGATGGAGAGAAAGCTTTGATCGACGGACTAAAGCGCAATTTCCGTCTCGCTTTGTTTCTGAGATGTTTTTCCCATTTCAAAGATAATTTAAGAAGAGAGCTAAAGAAGCGAGGTATTCCAACTAATGCGATCGAAGACTTTATAGCAGAAATATTTGGAAAGCAGCAAGGAACCACATTGTATCAAGGTTTGGTTGACTGTAACTCAGAAGACGAATTTGATGAAAAGCTGATCGGATTGAAAGAGAAATGGGACGCACGAGAAACTAGGTGTAGTCGATTGTCTAGCAAAGATGGTGTTAGTTTCTATGAATGGTTTCGCAAAGAAAAGGTAAATAAAATATATGCTTCGCGAGAGTTACTGATTTCGCCTAGCTATGTTCACCAGGGTAAATGCGAGCATACTGGATTGGAAAGTTGTGTGGTTTATATAGTCTTACTATATATGTCATATTTATACTTTCTCTGACTTATTATGGATTAATATATTTACAGTATATTGCAAATCTTTTTGGAATACTCTAAACTTTCGAAACAAAAAATTCAAAATTCTCGTATATGGATTTTAAAGAATAATAGCCTATCATTGCACCAAAACCCGTGTTTTTAGGCAAATGATATTAAAGAATCGATGCTGAAGCCATTACGAACAGAGGCCGGTTTGGGAGATCCACCAAAAGAGTATCTAAACAACGACCCGGAATCGGCAAACTTTATTATTAAGCATTCGCTAAAGTTTGACGCCAAAAAGCCACAAGAATTTATTCTGGAAATGAAGAACATCATAGAAACCCAATATCGCAACGAGGATCGAGCTGTATTTGGAAAGGGCATGTACACGGTAAAATAATCGTTCGCTTTAGAACAAATTGCATTGATAAATACATTAATGATAAATTGCTTGAAAGATTATACCATGTATGATTATAATGTGCGAAAAATGATATGCAACCTTTTTCCTTTCGTGTCAGAAATTTAAAACGAAATTTTCATGAGGAGAACACAAAGAAGGTCCCAACCGTGTCAGTGATTTTACATTATGATAAAAAATCATAAGATGGCCATGCATTTATATTTTAAAATAATGATCAGACCTTGTTCACACGATTTCGGTAACAAATCATAACGGTTTGCAATGCTCACACGGTAAAGACTCATTCACAAAATTAATGCCGTTTTGATACCGGTTATTTTACCAATTTCCTCTTTGTTTTTTGTTCGTTTCTTTTATCTTCTTCGTTTTCGTAGTCTTTAAAGCTCTCCTTACAAAATTAAATTTTAAATCCATGTTGATCAATTATAAATTCAGTTCATTTATACAAGAGTGTTTATTTCCTATAGGTTCGTAAAGAATTCCAACATTTGGTGGTTGACGACCAGAAATGGAGCAGAATGACCCATGCTCAAAAGATAGCAACGCTAGATGCTTACAAGAACACCGGAATGGAGGGGAAGAAAACTCATTTGGATGTCCCCGATGTCGTCACAACAGATACCAGCGAAATAACGATTTCAGACAAGCATCTTCCTATTACAGCCCTCGAGAGTGGTATTACAACAATACCAATGCCAATCCTGGAAACAATGTTCGACAAAGCAAATCGTCTTCTGGAATTACCAGAAAACATAATTCCCAAACCGGGAGGTACAGATGGCTCATATATAGTCCCTGGGCACTCAAACACAATCCATATAGTTACACCTGGAAAAGGGGGGTCTCTGAAGTGCGATCGTTCTTGCGTAAACGTCTCCACCAGAATATGCGAACATATCCTGGCTGTTGCTCAAACGCAAGGAAGTTTAAATGAGTTTT
The DNA here is from genome assembly GCA_963855995.1 of Muricea muricata. Classification (NCBI taxonomy): domain Eukaryota; kingdom Metazoa; phylum Cnidaria; class Anthozoa; order Malacalcyonacea; family Plexauridae; genus Muricea; species Muricea muricata. The sequence continues at coordinate 12,822,231 of OY979719.1, forward strand.
TCGCTTGGTATAAAAGATCCAAACGTGGTCCAAGATTGTTGGACATGGCATTGGGAAGTGCACCAAAGAGCGCGGGAAGAAAACCAAGTAATCGAAAGAGGAGTAACCGTCAAAAATCCCCAGTCACCGAGGTAAGAGATCTTCTTCAAGAGGATGAACATGGGCTTCCCAATACTGAAGAAGAAAGAATTCCTCAGAATACTATACCAACCCCAATAGCTTCGAATAGCAGAAATATTCCAGCGCCTGATTCTTCAAGTCAAAGAGCGATTCGCGAAAATCGATTCCTACAGGCAGTTGCTCAGCAATCTTCAAGCACAGTTCCTAACATCAACTCCGCGGCCAACACGCAACCAACGCAAGTCGCCTTTAATGTCCCAACTATTCCCACGTTTCAATATGGGCCATTGCGGCAGACAGCATCACGTGAAAGTCATTCCCCAGTATTAGTACAGCAAAATTCAGCCATTGTTCGTAACACCATCCCCGCTGCCAACACACAATCTGGAGCCGTCTTCAGGTTGAAATGGGTACCTGGAACGCGCATTTCACGGTGTTATGGTTGCAATAAAGAGATAAAGAACCCCCCTGATTCACCACCTGATGATCTAGTGGTTGTGTATCGCGATATACGACAATACAGGGATCGAAACACGGGACTTCTGCAGTACACAAACGAGCCGCAAAACGTTCATTTTCACCTCAGAGCGTCCTGTATCCGGGAGAAATATCCGAGTTTCGTGGGCAAGGAACTCATTGTTACACCAGAAATCCACACTCATTTGAGAGTGGAGCACATCCGAAGGCTCGTAGATGAGTTTAATTTGCTGTTTCAGGCATAAACAAGAACTGTATGATTGAGTTGAGTTGAGTTGCAAGCATGCCGTGACTAGAGCGATAATTGTGTGTATGTTTTAATTGTCTAAAACTTTTTCACAAGGAACCGCGTCTGAACACAAGGCTAACTAGTTGCATACAGGGTTTTCCAAAAAAAGAAACTTTCGGAAATTTATAATTCTATTAATTTGAATGTCTGAGCATTATACTAAATTAACGGTTACCTAAATGCCATTGAGTTGAATTTTACGCATGGAAATCGTGCGAGTGTTTTTGGGATATTTCGTTTCAAGGATACATCTGTTAAAATGTTATCGATACATATAATTGGCCTGATTAAAATGGGAAGGGAGGTAAGGTTTGTTTTCGCACTGTTCAATGTATTTAGGATGAAGAGTGCACTTCCCCTGTTCCCTGGTTCGCCCGTTCCCTGGTTCGACCGTTCCCCGGTTCCCCCGTTCCCCGGTTCTCCCGTTCTCCGGTTCCCCTGTTCCCCTCGTTCCCCCGTTCCCCGCTTCCCCTGTTCCCCCCGTTCCCCCGTTCCCCGCTTCCCCCGTTCCCCCCGTTCCCCTGTTCCCCCGTTCCCCCGTTCCCCCGTTCTCCCGTTCCCCCGTTCCCCGGTTCCCCGGTTCCCCGGTTCCCCCGTTCCCCCGTTCCCCCGTTCCCCGGTTCCCCCGTTCCCCTGTTCCCCCGTTCCCCCGTTCCCCGGTTCCCCCGTTCCCCGGTTCCCCCGTTCCCCGGTTCCCCCGTTCCCCGTTCCCCGGTTCCCCCGTTCCCCGGTTCCCCGGTTCCCCGGTTCCCCGGTTCCCCTGTTCCCCGGTTCCCCCGTTCCCCGGTTCCCCTGTTCCCCGGTTCCCCTGTTCCCCGGTTCCCCTGTTCCCCTGTTCCCCGTTCCCTGTTTTAAAGATAGCCACGGCGAAATTCGATAGCAGCCGGTCGTAAGCCGACGCTTGATGCTGAAGCCATATTTGGGCTTATACGTAAACGTACGGAATACGGAAACTTACGAAATTAGAATCCCCATAAACATACAACCCACTCAAGGCTATCTTTAAAAGGGGGAACGGGGAAACGGGGAAACGGGGAATCGGGGAATCGGGGAATCGGGGAAATGGGGAATCGGGGAAACGGGGAAATCGGGGAAACGGGGAATCTGGGAAACGGGGAATCGGGGAAACGAGGAATCGGGGAAACGGGGAATTGGGGAAAAGTAAGGTAAGGTAAGGTAAAACTTTATTTAAAATAACACGCTAGCCTCGTCAACATTAGCTGATTTCCACGAGGGGCGTGTTGGCATCGCTCATAAAAATATACGTATACAAACACTTATACAATAAATTACAACAATTATAAAACAAAATACATATACACATTCGCAATCATAACATAACATAAATACTAAATCAGAATTTGAGAGCGCGTATTCCATTTTTAAAGTCCGTAAGCATATCGGAATTACACAAATCTGTTGGCAAAGAATTCCAAAGCTTAGCTCCGGAATAAGAAAAACTTTTCTTGAGTTTTTCAGTTTTAGGATGAGGCAGTTGCAATGAGGTATGGGAACCCCTAAGGTCATATTCTGTAATATCACTTTTGGGCACAAAAATATCGGCAAGCGAGCTCGGAGCCAAGCCATTTAGAACTTTGTACATATGCAGTGCTTTTGTCTTGGCTCGTCGAGTCTCAAGCGGTTCCCAACCTAACATATCTAGTGCTTCAGATCCAGGGATATCATTACTTATACACAATACTACTCTTGCAGCCCTATTCTGGAGTTTTTGCAGTCTGTTAGAGAGGCCGTTTCCTAGAGTGTCCCATACCTCACTGCAATAATCAAAATGAGGACGTATTAAAGCGTTGTAGACAGAGATTAAAGTGTCTCTGTCAACAAAATCTCGAATTCTTCTTATAGCTCCAATTCCCGAGGACACCCTTTTAGCAACGATATCAATGTGGTTAGTCCATTTGAGTTTATTATCAATATCGACACCAAGGACTCGACTTTTGAATACTTGTTTAATTTTGGTTTGGTCGATTTTGATGATTGGCTGAGTGACAAGATTATTTATTTTGTAATCAGAGCCGATGAGCATGAATTCGGTTTTTGCAACATTCAGGCTCAATTTATTGGCCAACAGCCATTCCTACGTGCTAGGTCATTATTCATGGCCAACTCAACTTCCTCTATGGTCTCACCAGCCACCGTAAGATTAGTATCATCAGCAAATAATCGAGAAGTAGCCTGGTTGAGACTTTCTGGCAAGTCCTTTATGTATATTAGGAAGAGGAGTGGACCAAGAATGGACCCCTGGGGAATACTACATTTCACATTCCTTTCTGATGACATCTTATTATACAATTTGCGATCCATGTTAACATACCAACTATTTGTACCGTCAAGAAGAGCTGAGGCAGTCGAGTGGAAATCAAGAAAACCAAATTGTTTTTTCGAAAGTATCGAATTTTCATTAAAATATCTGTATAGCTGATCATAAATAATTCTTTCCATCAGCTTACTTGCTGCGGGCAGAATTGAAATTGGTCTATAGTTTTCAGGGAGGCTCCGTGGTCCCTTTTTATAGACCGGAAGGAGTCTAGCCATTTTCCAATCAAATGTAAAACAGCAAGTAAGAATACTGTTGTTAAAAATATATGTAAGGGATGGTGCAATAGTACAAGCTGCCGCTTTTAGGACCTTGCTAGATGTTTTATCAAGGCCAGTAGCTTTACTACTAGATAAGCCATTCAAGAGTTTAAATACTTTATTAGCCGATGCCAACCAAAAACGAGACATTACTGATTGGGTAGGACTAACAAATTGATCAAAAGTAACATCAGAAACAGCCAAAGAGCATGCGGAAACGGGAAAACGGGAATGCTTTGCGGTTCTCAATTGGAAAATAGCCAATTTTACTTGTTAAGCTTTGTGGAAACACCACGTAAATTTATTATTGCAGAGCTTTCGATCCGTAAGCTCGGATCTTCATCAGTGCTATAATAATATGACTATCTGAATTCTTGTACCGCATTCCATGTGAATGTGGTTTGGTATATATTGGTGAAACTGGCCGAAATCTCTTATTAAGTCTTAAAGAGCATAGGACTAACTGCAAGAAAGCCGAGCTAGAAAAATCAGCAGTGGCTAAACACTCTTGGACTAATGACCATCGCATAAAATGGAATGAAGCGACCATTTTAGCGACTGAAAGCACAGTTAATAGAAGTAGGATGGTTGGGCTAGCTAACCACGTGACCAAATATGTTATTGTTCACTTTTTATTTTGGTCATGTGACCAGTAAGGGGGATGGACGCCAAGACCGCATATTACAAATATTACACACAAGAGTGAGCCCAGCTGTTGTATAGGTGTATATCTCGTATTTCTCTTACTTTACTGCGCTGGTATTACGAAATCAATTGCGAGGAGTTGTTGCGAAGATATGGGAGGTTGTAATTGCGCCTTTTTCGGCTGTCCGACCAGTACAAAGCATGAACTATCGCTGTTCAAGATCCCGGCTGTATCAAATTCAGACGGAGAACATACGAAGAAACTAAAGAATAAAGCTCGCAAAGAATGGCTTCATCTAATCTTGCAGTGCGGACACGAGAAATGACGCCAGACGTGAAGACGCGGACAGAGAAGAACAGAATTTTTATCTGCGAGTGGCATTTTAAGGCCGAGTGTGTCTTAACTGGTAAGCTGAACTGTTGTAGTCTTTGTTTGTTTCGTGTTCAGTCAACTATTAATTTAGCATACACGGCAGATTTTTGTTCATGAATATTCAATTATTTGCTCGTTGAAGTGGGCATTAACCGAACTGTATTTGCATATTTCTGATAGGATTGTTCCAACAGAAAACCTGCCAGAGAACAGCCACGAAGCCCGCAAACGAGAACGCCACCTGCTTGTGAGGAAATCTGAGACCCCTGTTGTTCACAAGCCATCAACATTATCTGAGTCTGAGCCACAATATTCCGATATTGAGGATTTCACAAGACAGTTGAAGAACAAAAATGTTCAACCATGCAAGTAGAAGGATCGTACGAAGGTGAAATACGAATTGTGTTTCATGAAATACCCATTGTATTCCTGTATGTACATAGTACACTGTTGTTGCATTAAACAGCAATGTGCGCTACTTTAAATATTGTTTTACTTTCCATTAAAGTAAAAAGCTAATGCCAGACAGGGAAATTAACAATGTAGTTGGGAAAGCAATACATGCAATGTAAATTATTTTGAGGTCATATATATAGCCTGGCGGGTCTACAGAATACTGATTATATATGACATATTATGTCTTTATATATCGTTATTTTAAATCAGAACTGTTATGACATGGACACATGCATGACACTTAGTATTATATATATAGGTATTTGGTATAAACTTTTGTGTTTCTGAGTACTTTGTTACTCTGTTTTTATTGTACAACCATGGATAGTTAATGAAAGTATCCATGGTACAACCATTGAGTATCCACATGTTTTCCTATTTGACAAATACCACAAGTGCTATACGAATACCATGCGGATACTCGGGGTTGATTATTACTTATATCAATGATAAAAACAATGGTGAGGACGTATGGATACTCAAGGTTGATAACAAATTTTTTTTGTGTAAGGGAGATGAGCGAAAAGAGACGCATTTTAAAATACGTTATAACAATGCAAATGATATAATGTAAATAAATACATCAATTGCTTTAATTGTCTTTGCTTCGTTTTAAGTTCATTCTTAAAGACTTAATTACTCATTGTCTGTTTTTCCCTTATTTTATAATTGCTTATATACTGCCTTGCATACGAAAAAGAACGAACTCGTAAATACAGCTTTTCAATGTTCTCTAAGCACAACTTCTGGGTCGAACTTGATTCATCTACCCCTGCTTTAAGAACTCAACAATGTTTCCCATAATGATTTGAGCATTGAAGAGCTTAGGAAGACTCGCAGATAGGTATGGATAGGTATGGTACAGATGGGTATATTTCGCAAAACAAGTTCGCCCTCACTGACATTTTTTCTAAAACAAAGTTCAGCTTCCTCTACAATGGCCATTAGGTGATGGCTAGGAGCAACAAGTCCGCCTCTGCTTCGAGCTAATATAAATTCATTGTCCTGTCCAGTCGATTTCAACGCTCGTAAGAGTGCTTGCAACTCTGAATCGCATTCATTTTTTTATTTTTTGACTTCTGGTAAATCTTTGAAACTATATAACCTGCGATGTAGGAAAGAGGGCCACGTTCAGAGGGATCAAGTTTTATGTATAAGTTTTGTATTAAGAGGATAATTTTTTCTATGTCGCGTAATACGCGCTCAAAACCCATGACGTCGTTATCAATGAATTTTTCCAACATGGCGGCTGTCAAAGAGCGGTGTTCGTTTTGTTCTACTATGAATATTTAAAAATAAAGACGTATATGCTAATTTATATGGAAAAAAATTGAATTAATTAATAAATGTGTTATATTAGGATACTGATTTATTATCGACAGAGAAAGGGAAATAAAAAATTGCGTGAAATTGGCTCGATATTCGACGACGCGATTTACGTTCAGTCATTCAGTTCACAACACGCGCGAAGATTTTAATACCTACAATGGACTTACCTCGGGGCTTTGGAGATGATCGAGGTAAGATATACTGTTAATTGTTACTTGTATTTTGTTCTTTAATTTAAAATTTTATTTCTACCGCTGTGTCAACTACTGACAATCTATACATTGAGAGCCAGGGGCAAGCTATTGTTTTATCTTATTGCCCTACTACACTAGTTTTTTCAACAATCATTTAAGCTTATATTTGTAATATTATGAGGAAAAAGTCCTATTATGCAAATGTGTATTGGAAATAAATATCTATTGCCCTGCACACTTGGCAGTTGGTCCACTTGACACTTGTTAATTGAGATTGAGGTATATGCCATCAATCCTCATTATTCCCTTTTTTATGTGTTTGCTCTTATTTCTCAATCTTAAAATGTCTTTAAAAATTAAAATGACTTCACAAACTACATCCAGCTTAAATCTGAAGTTATTCGGAAGTGGACGCCGAAAAGAAAATTTACTTTAAATCCAAGCATTGTTCAACTCATAATATAATGCAATATTTGCAAATAACCTTCCATCATTTCAATTTTTGTGGGTCTGGATGTTTTTCTCAATCCTAAAATGCATTTCAAAATCAAAATGACTTTACAAACTACATCCAGTTCAAATTTGAAGTCATTCGGAAGTGGACGCCGAAAAGAAAATTGACATTGAATGAAAGCCATATTACTGTTATGATGTAATATTTGCAAATGACCTTCCTTTATGTCAATTTTTTTGAGCCTGGATGTCTTTCTCAATGCTAAAATTTCTTTCAAAATTAAAATAACCTCACAAAGTACATCCAATTCAAATTTGAGGTAATTTGGAAGTGGACGCCGAAAAGAAAATTGACATTGAATGAAAGCCATGTTACTGTTATGATGTAATATTTGCAAATAACCCTCCTTTATAAATTATCTATTTTTTGTGCCTGGATGTCTTTCTCAATGCTAAAATGCATTTTAAAATCAAAACGACTTTACAAACCATATCCAGTTCAAATTTGAGGTCATTTGGAAGTGGACGCCGAAAAGAAAATTGACATTAAACGCAAGCCATGTTACTGTTATGATGTAATATTTACCATTTGTGTTACATAGTATTCAATTTGTATTATTACTTTCACAGTGACATTTTACAAGTGCCATAAAGTCCAGCAGTCTTGGAAGAGAATTGGAACTAAGCATGAACTAGAAAAGGTATTTTCAACTCAAACCATTATTCATTGATCAGGCCATTTTTTATGATTTTTAAAACCAACCAAATTATGTCGGAGTGCTACCATTAACAGGTGCTGTCCACACCAACAATCATGACTCATGTTCCTTTCAAATTAATTTGGTCATTGTATTTTAAATGATAAAAACACATTTTAAACACATGAAAATAAACACATGGGTGGGTGGGACTTAATTATTGGGATTCTGCCCGGCCAGGCATAATTTAAATCATGCATATATAGTGTATCATAATAAATGTGCAAAAATATCAGAATTTCTAAGAAGATCTTTTCTTGCAGGCTATTAAAGAAAACAAAAAATGAAAGATGAAAATGAATATTTATTAAATCACAGATTATTATTTATGCTACAATCTATTCTTGTGTGAATATAATGAAAATGTTTATAACTTTATACAGTAGACAGAATATTCCACAATGTGCAGGTTTTTGTCACCCAGCACTGACAGAATGAGGTTGATGTCTTCAGATACTGTAATCATATCTTCAAGATTGTAATAGTAATATCACAGAGATCTATAAAAAAAATACTTTCATGGTTAACTAGTAGAGGAATTGATTTACTTCAGGTTACTGGGGGGGGGGGGGGGGGGGGTCTGAGTTAATCCCCAGGCAATTATCAAAGAAAAAAATAAAATATTTGGCCCTTATGACCATATAGGCAATTTTGTTTTGATGTCAACATGCTTGGCTCCTTGAGCCTGTCTGGTGTCTTTACTAATAATGCATGCTGCCTCAGTTGACTGTCAGGCCCTGCTTTATGACCAGTCCTGGTTCAGCAACCTTCCTACCAGATTGTTGCATCCACGATGCTGGTGTAATTCAAAACTTTACAGTAAACATATGACTGAAAATTTTATTTTCATTCCTAAAAAGGGCGTTTCAGATTATATAGCCTATGGCATGAAGTTGTATACTGAATGCCTGTAAATGAGTAAAAAACTGAATGCCTGTAAAATTAGTAAATTGAAGTAAAGGGATTTGAAATTACAAATGCTCAAATTTTCCTTAAAAATGCAAAATCCTTTAACGTTTTCCATGTACTTATGTTATGAACGAGTTGTGAACAAGCTGATTATCATGCAGAGGACGAAAGCAGTGGCTTTCAATCAGTTTTATTATTAATTTAAAATAGCAGATAATTTTGCAGCTAAAATATGCTCACTCCTGAGTCAGATACGTGTGCATATTAACATAATAATAATTCAAATAACGTCCATTAAATTCGATATTACACTTACCGCGTTACCCTTCTTTATATTTAGCAATGTTTTGCCTCATGACATAACCAAAAATCCAGTAAAATTCTGTTTTTCTTCGCAAATATTTTTGGAAAACTTTCAAAACAGAAACTGGCGGCAGAGCATTTTCTCGCGAAGGCTTGGTCGCTAAGTTTTGGGCGGTTTTCGCAAAAAATACGCGACTTTCTAAAAAATCTCCTCTTAATGGCGGTGTTTATTACTGGTCCATACAAATCTCCAACAATCAAATTTGTTTTTATCGATTCCACGACGCCCGCAAGATCTTCTAACAAAAGACAGTTGTGATTGTTGCCCGATTCGGTTGACAACTCAGGATCTGATTCACGATGTTTTGAATTCGTGTATTTTGTCAAGCCTCCTTTCGACTTGCAAATTTTAATGCATTTCGGGCAGGGAAGCGATTTTTTGCCTTCAATTTCTGTTAGAGCTTCGAGAAACTCTGCGTCTACTTCGTCAGTTTCCGTATCTAAGAGTGTGAGCGAAACATCTAGATTAAAAGCATCGTATTCTTTGTCTTTCGAGTCGAAAATCGATTCAACGACGGAATCCTGTTCGCCTATACTCACAAATTCTATCTTCTGTAGACTTTCTTTAGGTAATTCAACGTTCTCCTCAATATCAGCCTCCTTACAGCTCTCCATGTCGTGTGTTTTCCTTGCTTTCACAGGAAATATTTTGGAATAACAAGATTGTATCAAACTTCACTCGTATGTTTTTTATTAAGCGCTCGCAGTATGATGCCCCTTATTGGTCACGTGTCAGAATAAAAAGTGGTTCCCGACATATATTTGCGATCCCTTTGAAGTTTGCCGGCTAGCCTAACCATCCTATTTCTATTAACTGTGGTTGAATATAATTCAAGTTATCGACGTGTTTGAAGTGTAGAAAATTGGCCTGAAAAGAATAGTAAAATGTTTCTTTTGCATATATTGATAACTTTAAAAAAACAATGCAACAGCACAATAAAGCGTTTGAGATAAGAATTGGTTTAATAGTGAAAGTCAGTTTCGTGCTTTGCGAAAGTGTCAAGGATAATTTGATCACCTTGTTTTTGAAATGATCTTCATTAAGAAGCTTACTGCTAGTTTGAATACCCATAGCGACGCAATTAAAGCAAAACTCTTTGTAAGTCTGATTCAACTTTGGTTATTCGTTACGAGTAGTTGCAATTCATCAAAACTCTTTGTTTGATTATTCAACTTTAAGTTTTCGATAGAACTGTAATAAACGTGTTTTTTATAAAATTTGTACTTAATATCTAAAATGAATAATTTCAATAATCTTTAAACCTGATGAAAACTTTATGTTCGCATAGAATATTATTATGGAAAATTTATTCAAAGCCTTAATTAGCCGTTTTTGTTTTCCTCCGTTTTCAGGCTTGGTCAAGAACTCTTGACTTGTATACTGAAAATTGTGGATGTGCCAGAGGTTGGCAAGAAAAGTGTGATTAATGAAGATGATTTTCAAAAAATTTTAGATTGGAGCGAATTTTGGATCATCTTATTTAAAACAACAGGTAAATGACTGTGTATCACCTCGACACTGGCTTACATAATACTCTGGTTAGGAGTGTGTTTTAGGATATCTGCATGCCATTTAAAAATACCCGGCCAGTTGGTGTCTTATTGCCAAAAATTTGTGACATAATTACAACCGTTGTACACTTATTTACATACGGATCATATTCAATGGCCCTTCATTTTGTGAGGAAAATAAAATATACCTGGGACGAAAATTAATGTTTCTCTGAGAATAACAGCAAATGTAGAAAGCTCAGTCACAGTTTGTGCATCTCTACCCAATCTACCGGTGAGGCCATACGCCACGGTGCAAATGGCAAAATTCGTTGGAACATGCAGTCATGTTTTATACGTTAATAATCATCCAGTTATGTTTTAAAGTAAACTCTAGGCCTATCTCTGGGCCTATCAGAAATTAATTGTTGCTCTTGTTTTCAGGAACGGTTGAGAAAGACAAGAAGTACCGAGCAGGTAGGGAAGTCTGTCGACATCTAGCAAAGTGCATTGAAGAAGGTGATATATCTTTAACATTCTTAGAGGTACTCGAGCAAGAAAAGGAAAAAGTTTCAAACTTATGTGCTCTTGTTCGTAAAAAGTCCAGCCCGAAGAGTGAGTTTGAATTGCTCAAATGTGAGATTGATGAGAAAATATCTAAATTAAGGAAGCGTGTACAAGCTTGCTTTAAAAAATTCGATTCGTTAGAATCCGCGATTAACTATGGAAAGAAAATATCAAACGATGTTTACCAAGTTAATGGAATCCCTACGAGACATTTAACGATCTTAAAGATAGTGTGCGTTCAAAGAAAGTAAAAGAAGTACAAGCAAATACGTTTTGGGGAAAATTACTTCCTTTCTTACCCCCTGCCGAAGCTTTACAACCATTGATAAAGTCATTTTCCTTCATGTCCTTGACTAAAAAGTGCTTGGAAAAATTAACGGATTCAAGTGCAAATGAAGCAACAACATGCATAAATGATTTCCATTCCTTGATTACGTTTCTCACAACCAAATCCATTGAAGAACTTCAAGCCCAGTGGAATCCTGTGCTGGATGATCCAGGATCACTTAGTGTGGAGACTATAAAGTCATTGCTGGAAACGATGAGGCGCCAGAACCGACTGGATGAAGAGCTCGAATTGCTAGAAACGTATTTTCAACGAAAATTTTCTCCTGTGGTTAAAATATATCTCGAAGATTATGTCAATTATCCTAATGTTTTAGAACAAGTTCGGCAAGTCCTTGGTGTACTTAGAATTTTTAAATTGGAAGATCCCTCTAATGAATTTGTGAACGTTCTTTTACAATGTCAAGCAAGTTTGGAAAACGGCAATGAACTCACTCTGGAAACACTGCACAAATCAATGGAAGACGTAAAGCAAAAAAAATTATCATTCTTGTTTAGTGAAGACATGGGTAATTTGATGGCGGAGCTCTCACGATCCAATGCGCTGCTTGGTTTTATTGAAAACATTGTTGACGAAGATATTCGATTTCTCACTGATGCGGTTGAAGAACATTCAGATCAATTTCTCTCTGAGTCATCAGTTTCTGATCTTATTGTTGTGCATGGATTTCTGGCACCTTTGATAAAAACAAAAAATCAAAAGAAATGTGATCCTCAAGATTTTCTTAAGAAGTTAAAAGAATCTAGCCTTGGTCATAAAGGTATAAAATCAAAAATTAAGCACTGCAGCACAAATGTTAACAGCCTACGTGGATTGTACACCAGCATTGCCAACCGCAGCGAAATAACTAAAGAAATCATTGGTAATTGTCTGAATAAAGGTGAATATTGGATGGCACAAAAACATGGAAAATGCGAAGCTATGATGAGCTATATTCTAGAAGAAAACAGCGAATATAAAATTCGCAGTTACTCTATGGCAGAACTACATGATTTACGAAGTCGAGCGCATCTTATTGTTACGTCGCATAAAAATGCTGTCAAGATTCCGTTCAGCCAACCGGAGGAAAGCAGTGAGGACATTGATTTCGAAAAGTTTATACATCAAGTAAATCTACTAACGGACGGTTCTACTCTTCTATCGAAATTGCATTCATCCGGGTATGTCAAATATCGAGAGTTCCGCAGGCGAATGGTAACTACCGATGAACTTCAAACTATTAAGGACACTCTGCAGAATGATCTAAAAAACTGGGAAAACATCTTAAGAAATGCTCGAAAAGAATTCTACTTCCTTAACTATTTTCGCTCCGATCAACTGTGCACGCTGTATGATTTTTTAATGTGGCAACACCATGTTAGTTTGGACGAGGTACTTTCTTTAATACATTTTGTTGATCCAACTATCACAAAAGAAAAATTGGGTCAATATCAAAGGCCAAGGAATGAGCTGAAAAAATCAGAATCAGATGATAGTCCCGAATTATTGTTGTCGACTGTCGGTCAAGTTTTAAGAAATATTTTCTGCAGCTCAAAACGTGTGATCAGACATATACAAGCTAGCGGTGATAGTCAACCACAGCCTAAACTGGAAACTACGGTTACCCCTGGAGAGATTTTCATTGCTAGACTGGAGCCAGAAAGTCCATTAACCGCTAACGTGATCCTCGCACTGTACAAGAATACGTCAAATGCCTACCCACAGCCTCATGAAATTGTGTTTTGCAGTTCCCAAACAACGTGGGAAGAATTGCATCTTTTATTCCAAAGGTGCTTTGCACATTCAAAACATGTTCGCCATAAAAGCTTATTTTGCATTGCAAATGTTGAGTTATTGCCAAATGAGTTACAGTTTACACTTGTTGACGAAATAAAAGAGAAGCAAGAATCGCACGAAGTCATCAAAGAAAACGCCGATTACCAACTTGCTTTGATTTGTCGTGGTGGCGAACATCATCACGTTGTGGAACAGTTTGCCCAGTATTCACACCACGTCGCTGGTATGGATGATAATGCTCTTGGAAATTGTCTCAAATCTGGTTGGCCTCACGTCAAAACGATCACATCTACACTCCCTGGCCTTGGCAAGACTGAAAAAATCCAAAGTGAAGCATTAGAGGAAAGAATGAACGTTGCTACATTTTCAATCAGTGGCCCATTTGAGCCAAGTAAACTTGTTCGACGTTTGAAAGAGTTAAAGCTTAAAAAGTATCACTGCTTGCATTTGGATGTTGGCGAAGTAAGCGATCCATTGTTATTAGATATATTTTTATTTCAACTTATTGTCACAGGAATGGTATCGGCCGGAAACCAATTTTATCACCTACCATCGTTTACCACGCATATTTACATTGAAATTGCAAATACGCTAAAAGATTGGCTTCGAGAGTCGCTAGTGATATCAAAGTATTTTACCCGTATTCATTTGCATTGGCAAGATTACACAAATCTACTGGTTAGCACTGAAGTTAACAGTAGTGTGCAAGTTGTGTGTCAATATTTAAATCTATTCGATAGATCTTGTGTTGATTCAAAGGAAATTGATTTTTGGGGACCACAAAGGCCAGATCCGTTACCGACCCAACGCTGCCAAGAGCTTCTAGCAAGTTACTTCTCATCAGATGCTGAAATTACCTTCACAACGCTCAACGTATTCGTAAGAGTTCTTGCAGGGCAACTTTTAAAATTTTCCACTAGTCCCTTTTTTGAAATCAAAAACCTTAAATTTATGGCAGGCCATGAAGCTCGGAATGTTCGCTATAATCTTGTTGGCGCCCTGTTAAATGTATCGAAAGAGTTCGCATCCCGGGCAATAACAACTTGTCGCTCAAATGATTCAAAAAATCTTTCCCAAAAAGAATCTTCAAGAGCGTTAGATAGAGCAATGGAATCAACGGGCAGGTCTGCTAAAGACATGGTTGAACGAGCGAAAGACATGATAAAGTGGGAAGACAGCAATCACTTGTTAGTGGTGTTTCATGGTATTAACTCACAATGCATCACAGCTATCTATCGGAACAAATCAGTCGTGCCACTTAGTGTGGAAAGATTATTGAAAAGCCAAGTAGTGACAGGGCAGAAAGAGCTCGAAGACTTCAAGGTTTTTACTCAAGAACAACTGCAGGAAAAGTTGGAAAAGATAGCGTGTATGAAAGTGATTGAAAAGAGCAATCTACTTCCAAGCTACGCATTGACCCCAGATAACATCCTGAAGATGATATTGATAATATTACGGATTCGTGTAAATGTTCCGGTTATTATCATGGGTGAGACAGGCTGTGGGAAAACAAGTCTCGTTCGTTATTTGGCTAACACGTGTGGAATAGAGTTCTATAAATTTGATTTTCATGCTGGGATATCGGAAGATAAAATAATTGAATTCATCAAGGAAAAAGAAAGAAATGCCGTTAAAACCAAAGAGCAAACATGGATTTTCCTTGATGAAATAAACACATGTGATCATCTAGGCTTAATAAGTGATATCATGTGTCATCATTCCCTGTTAGGACGACCATTGTCCAAAAATCTTGTTTTCATTGCAGCTTGTAACCCATACAGATTACGTCCCGAAAAGAACATAAAAACTGCTGGCATCAAAGTTACGAAAATTAGTGATGAGTATTCAGGGCTTGTGTATCGTGTCCACCCACTACCAGAAGCTATGATTGACTACGTTTGGGACTATGGTTCACTGGCTCCAAAAGACGAACGAGACTATATACAGAGGATGGTTAGGGATTTGCCTGAGGAACATGCAGGTAGACTTGTTGACGTGCTTGTTGCATCTCAGCAGTTCACTCGAGATGCCGAAAAGAATCCTTTTTGTGTCAGCCTGCGTGATGTGCACCGTTGCATTCGCCTGGTAAGCTGGTTTCGGGATATGACAAAAAAGCGTCAAGTACTTAATTGCAGCAAACACCAATGCTACACGCGCCTTCGACCGTACAATGATATGTCAGAAAGATACAACGAGAAGCCGATGATTAAAAGTATTGTCCTTGCTCTTGCACATTGTTACATGTCCAGATTGCCGACCGCCGAGTTACGAAAGAATTACCGACAACGCATGATTGACATGTTAAAAAAAAACGGAACCATCATGGAGTTTAATGAAAATTTGGATAGTTTTTTGGCTATTGTAAGAATGGAGGAGGAGGATTATTTAGACCGAATGGAACTTCCTTCTGGCACAGCAAGAAACGCTGCTCTACGTGAGAATGTCTTTGTCATGTTGGTTTGTATCCTAAACAGAATTCCAATTTTTGTAGTTGGGAAACCTGGTTGCAGTAAATCTTTATCTGTACAACTTATCCGAAGCAACCTGCGTGGACGTGATTCACGAGATCCTTTGTTTAGAGAATTTCCACAACTTTATGTTGTCTCCTATCAAGGTTCAGAATCTTCAACCTCGAAAGGAATCGAGAAAGTGTTTGAAAAGGCTCACAACTACAAGTCCCATAACGAAAACGTCTTGCCAGTCGTTTTACTAGATGAAGTTGGTTTGGCTGAAAATTCCAAATACAACCCTCTCAAAGTTTTACACAGCCTTCTGGAACCTGGAGAAGGGAAACTGCCTGACGTGGCAGTTGTCGGTATTTCAAATTGGTCACTAGATGCTGCAAAAATGAACAGAGCAATTCATCTGTCCAGACCAGAACCTACTGAAGAAGATCTTTGCGAGACTGGACATTCACTACACTATGCTGAAGATCGAGATCTAGATAACAGTCAGCACTTGTCCGAGAAAGAACTAGAGTGTTTAGCCGAAGCCTATTTTGAATATCAAAACCTACAAACACATGCGAATTTCCATGGTCTGCGCGATTACTACGCCCTAATTAAAAGCTTGACTGGGTGTGGTAAGTTTCAGGAAGTTAATATTTCATTACAACGTAATTTCGGTGGCCTTCCTGGAGAAGTAACTAACATACAGAAGATTTTCCTTGACAAATTAAAGAAGCTTATTATATCCAGTGCTCAAGATGTTATCCCCGTCACCAAGTTGATACAAACAAATATTCAAGACCTTCAAGCTCGTCACCTGATGCTCATTACAAGCGGAGATTCTGCCATTGGTATTCTGAAGCAAAGTCTTGAGGGGCTAAAGAAGGAAACCATCACGCTTTACGGCAGTCGCTTTGAAGAAGATTTGTGTGAAGAGTATAACTACAGAATTCTAAGTCGCATTATTCTTTGTATGGAACGGGAATGTATCCTAATATTAAAAGATCTGGAAAGCATCTATGGAAGTTTGTATGATATGCTAAACCAGAATTACGCTATCGTTGGTAGTAGAAAAACCTGCCGTGTAGCCCTTGGACCTTATAGCAATCCTATGTGTCAAGTTCACGATGGATTTCGATGTATTGTTTTAATTGATCAGCATAAAGTGGATTATTCCGATCCGCCATTTCTAAATAGGTTTGAGAAACAAATTTTGGGATTTTCCGATGTGCTAACCAAAGGCCAACAGAAAGTCGTCTTTGAGCTTCGTTGCTGGGTTAAAGCGATGTCGACGGTAGAAGGGTTTGAATCACATTTCAGCGAGAAAGATTTGTTCATTGGTTTCCACGAAGACACCCTGCCTTCGCTTGTCTTGTCACATTTCCGTGACACTGATAATCCATCAGAAGACGTTTTTAACAAATGTAAAGATGAATTGATGTGGATTGCATCCCCCGATGGTGTTCTCAGGACACAGAATTGCAAACGTTTAAGAGACGATTCCCTAGACGTACAGAAATTAAGCACTGAATATTTCAAGAAACCACTTCACAAAGGTTTTGCTGCCTTCATGAAATATGTCAGGATGAACTACCAGGAATTACTATCCTTTTTTGCTGGCGATGAGATTGGCACTAAAATTGTCGTAATGACATTTTCCAACATTCACACAGACATTCGACAGTGTTTACATTCAGAAAACGATTTAAAATGTGAAGTTATACGTTTGAGTGCTTATAAGTCAGAGAAGCATTTAGCAGAAAGAATTAATGAATTTTGGAGTTCGCTAGAAAAGGAGTTGTTAGTTTTGCAGTGTAAGCCGGATTTGGATGGTTCACATTTATTGCTTGCCCGTAGCATAATCGAGGAAAAGAGAAATTCCTACAAGAAATGTTTACCTGATATAAAGCGTAAAACAGTAAAGCATGTCTGTATTGTCGTGCATGTGCAACGTGGAGAAGCAGCAGATAGCGTGCCGTGGCAGTTCAGTTTCTTGTGCGGTTGGAAACAAGTTTTTCTGGATGTTCTTGAAGCTCCTCCGGTTCCACTGAACGAAATACTTGGAGCAAGTGTTGAGAAACTTCTTAGATCTTCTATCTGGCCTATACGAAAGTTTGCAAGGAATGATCTCTTATGGTGTTTTATTTGCATCAAATATGCACGTAACCAACGATCCGTCGACGCTGTTCTTCACATCGCAAAGAATCTTTTTAGTTCACAAAAAGTTTCGGAAGTCATCGAGAAGCTTATACTACAGTCAATTGAACAGAATGTTTCTGAACAAGACCAAGAAGCCAGTTTCAAACAAAATTGGCAGGTTAAAGTTGCTTGTGATCGCCAATCGTTAATTAACTCTGCTACACTTTACAGTGCATTGGAACAATATGTGTCAAGGGTAGTACGAAATCCGTTGGCCAAAATAGTTTTCTTCCTAGAAAAAGAGAATGCATGGCCACCTCATCTCGTCAACGATTGTAATGAAACCCGGATGCCAATGTTAGAAGAACTCTGGCGCAAGTTAATTATGAATAGCGCCATTTTAAATATAGCCGATATTTCGGAGCCGCTTGGAGCTGAATCGTATACTTTAAACAGTACCAGCCTTGATCTTTGCTTACCTTTCAGCCAGCTAGTTTACAGAAAAATTGACCGAGTAGTCAAGGAACTTTTCTTGGAAGACTATGCATCGCTCTTACAAGATGAAGATAATTTAGATGATGATGATAAGCTGAGTCGTATTGTTCGGCAACAGCAGCTAGCAAAATTTTCCAAAATGGTCATAAACCTGCTCCCTGAATTTCACTGTTACCCTTCAGATTGTTACGATTTATACATGAAAGATGTATTTGATATAGCAACTGCCGACTTCGGCGCACCGTTGGATTGTCAAAAACGAGTTTGTATAGCAAAAGCAACGTTTGTTTCTGAAACCAAACGGATGTTGCCGGTGAAAGATATGTTAGAGCTTTGTACACTGCTTCACACCTTTTTATGGATTCATCAGGAACAAATTTTACATTTAGTAAGATTGGTTGATTGTAGTCAGCGGTTTATACCCGTTCTGTTAAACGTAACTGATGACGTGTTCCGTAGCTTTGAGGAAGTTGTGTTCTTACAAGGTCATGAAATTGCCGACGTTGCGAATGACAATCAAGATGGCGAGGAAGAAGTAATGAATGAGGAAATACAGCAGTACGAAGATCCAAAACGTTTTGGAGACTACTTGGTTACAACATACTGTGAGGAAATGTTTCCTTCTCAAGAAATTGTGGTCAAAAATCGCGGTCTGAATTCTTGGATGCGAAATGCCAGTTTGCTTCTTTCCTTGGGAATTAAGATTATCGAAAATTCACCAGCTTTCCATTACCTTCGTTTGTGTGTTGATTTCTCGCGCATCATCTGCACTGCAGACAGCTTGACGACGAGTTTACCTTTCCTGTATACATTAAAGGAAATTAGTATGCATCACAGGCCAGATTATCTTGACCACCATGAGGTGTTTGAAACGATAACAACCCAGGTAATTAAACCTCTCGAAGAAGAAAAAAAGGATCCAAAAACAGATAAACAAAAAGCTCTGCAAACGTTTTTAGCCTTGTTTTATGGACGTTGTGTAGAAACGAATGTTGACACCAGTCTTGCTCGTCCAATAATGGAACAAGTTCTTTCGTTAGATAGACCAGAGTTAGTAATGTTGATGAGTCGAGTTGTCTTGACACTACTAACGGTGGAAGAAGAAGAAGATAGGCGGAGTATATTCAAGGAGCTGATTACTAATCCACAAGTTATCGAACATTATCCTTGTCTTAAAAACATTGACGAAGTATTCAAGGATTGTTTCACAAAGAAATTGATACATCATGATTCGTATCCCGCAGTAATGATTTGTGACCTAATACAACGTCAGTTACATTTCAAAATTGAGGACATTAATAGCTCCGACTTTCAAGTCATCAAGCTTATTAGATCGGCAAAGACATTAGTATCACAAAATAGTGATGGTGATTGTGGTCTGAGGGTACTTTCAGCCGTGGCAGTTCTTCGAGAATTCTTCTCGATGTTGGCGAAATTTGTTGCCAAAAATCATGATACTTTTCTGAGCGAAAACAGTCCAATCAGGCATGTTATAAAAGAAATCGATTCGCTACTACAAGGTCCAAAACCCTCATTGCACCTCTTTTTCATGAAACAACTCCATCAAGTTGCAAGCCTATATGATCTGCAAAAGTGGTTTGGGGAAAATGAAGCTCTCGTCGATAAAGGAACTATGGCGTGAAGAGAAAAAGCAAAAGAAGGCGAAGTTTACTTCTGTTTTAAAGTGTCCCGAGTATGAAGAAGCAAAGGCAGCCTATTTTAGACTTAAAGGAAACGATGACTCGTCTATGCAAGAATTCTTAACCAATTCTACTACTTCTCCAAAATACGCCTTCGCTCTTTTTGGCTTCCTCATAAATATGGTATATTTAGAGCGTGCTGTGAGAATACTTAGCGATCCCGAAGAACGCATCGTAGACTGGTTTGTCGACAAAATTGCCCTGCTTCCATCGCTGTTTCAAAAACTGCTGTTGAGAGTTATTGGCCGTTGTGAATTCGATTGCTCGCAATTAAGAATATCACCAGAATCGTCAGTAGAAGATGTTGAAATGGCGCTGCTAGTTCTTCACATTGTCTGTGTCATCGCCACTAGTGCACTATCTGAAGACTTACCAGTTTATCAGTACCTTACTAATCCTGCCAAATATGAACAGCCCTGCGTCCTCGCCCATTGTAAAGAAGATATACATTCCGTATTTGAATACCAGCTGTTAGTTAAGGATTCCGTTTGCGTTACCTGTGCATGTGGTTCAAAGCTGGCTTTTAAAGGAAAAGTAAACGAAATTGCATGTCCACATTGCCAAGTAGTCTTCAATGACAACACAAGCAGAAGCATGTCATTCGAAACGCCCGCCACTGTGTCAATGTCAATTAATGATCAAAAATGTCCTGAATGGTATCTATGTGCAAGACAAATGAATCCGGCAGTGTATCGGGGCTTGCGTCTTATCGTGTATTCATCCTATTATGCTGGAGTTGCTCTCGGACTTTCATCAGAGGAAAGCCTTTTAATTGCCCTAAAGAGGTTACACATAAATGAACTGAACAATGATTCCATATGTCCATCAAATTTCTGTTTTGAAAATGTAAAAAGTGACCTGTTATGCCTGATGACTATCCTTAGTTGCAAGCAAAACGTTGCAATTAAAACAATGCATCTTGTGGTCGACAAAAGCTCAGATCTTATCAGAAGTAACAACGTACTACCTACGAATTCGAATGACTGTTCAACACCGATCATGCGTCGAGAGTGGGAAGTCATGTTTTCGCAACTTACAGAGAAATTGTTTTTACACGCGAAAGAAGCAAGTACTGAAATAAAAAGGATGATGATGCTAGAGCGGAACGAAAATGGTCAAGAATTTGGGCTTGATTGCCGCATGTTGGAACTGGACAATTATACAGAAGAGGCTGACGATCAAAACAGATTGCTTGATAGATTATTCCGTGTCATAAAGCAACCGAGTTTTGATGATTTTGTCTCAGCATTCTTACACTCTCCCAAAGATGTTCAGCTAAAACACAGTTTTCTTGCTTTGTTTTTTTCAAAGTATGACCAAATCCAAATTATTTGCAATCTTCACCACCTCTTGAGATGGTCTCGTTTGGTATCTTTGGCACTAACCCATCGCATTAGCAGAAAAGATGCGCAGTCAAAGTCATTCAATGATTTCATCAGCGGTCATCTTCTCGAATTGAAACGCGAAAAACGCCATCAAGAAAGATTGAGAGAAATATTCAACAACTTCAAAACAGCATGGAATAAATTGCGCCCTACTGTTAACGAACAACTTACAAAAAAACAAACCGAGATGCCTCGAATAAGGGAAACGGACTCCCTAGCCTACTGTTTAACGGAAAGCGATTATGGTATCTACCTTCAAACAGCTATTGATATTCTAGTTTCGTACCAGAATTCACTATTGGATGCAATCATTTCCCTTTCCTCATGCCATCTTCCTGCTTTAAGTTTCCTTGAGTATGAAAACTGCAGTGCTATCCCATCCACATCCATTCAGAACGTTAAAGAAACTGAGATTATCAGTTTCCAGTGGTCCAATGATTTGTTTCAACATTCATCAAATAATCCAGAGTATGGCAGGGGCCAGCAAATCACATATGATTTTCAGCGAATAGAAATGGAACTTGCAGCAGAAATTGCATTTGGAAAGTCTTACCTAAAGGGGACGCTTAACGACGCTGGACGCTTTATATTCGCGAAAGAACTCTTCCATTCCTGCGGCCCACTACTTACAGAGATTCGATCACTAGTACGACAAACGCCAAGCTTGCCAGAGGAAGTACAAAGAGGTCTATCAGATCTAAAAGAACGGAGAATAAAAGATGCGCAACATCTGCTTCAACATGTCGAAATTCTCATCTATTTGCTTAATCGAAAATTAAAGTATTTCGATACAGACATGACTTTGGAAGAACTTGCTGGAACGTGGTCACCGTTGTTACCAAGCCCATTCCCGGTAGACCTATTACCTGAACCAAAAAGCTCGATCAAGATTGAACATGTCGCTGCTCTTTATGAAGCTTTAGAAGACATCCTAGCAGACGGCGCTATCGAAGGTCTTGCTGATAAATTTAGAGCTGAACTGCCAGTCGCTATGGAAGGAACCGTTAACAATATATTAGAAAAAGAAATTGATCAGTTGAAGCCGCAAATCTTACTGAAAGCACTCCGTCGTTTTGTGTTCCGCTACCTTTCACTTGAAAGCAAAAGATACTGGCCTGACGAGAATACAACATTGCAGTCGTGTCTGCAAGAAGCTTCACTGTGGTTCCCACTTGAAGCACCGAACCTGGAAGAGATTTCACGAGACATTACTCTTGAATATATGCACCCAATGGTAAAGTATCTTGAAGAAGTAGAGAAGGTAAAGTTTTAGTTTTTGTGATTTAACACATTCTTTTGTCATACATTTCTCCTGGTAATCGTTTATTAAGGTTAACTATCTCACTACATGTCTTATTTAAGAGTTACAGTACAAACCGGAAGCCGTAATAGAAATCACATGTTGATAAGGCCATGTTGTTGACTTGACTCTTTAAACAACACGTAAAATTTCAACAACATAAAAAATACATGAGTAATAAAAACAATAAAAAATGATAATATTATCACAGACACATATATCATCATATGTAATTATGCCTATTTAAATCTGTATGCATAACGTTTGGTTGTAGTTACTAATAGCATAACTAATTGGAGTGTTTCTGAAACGCTCGCTTTCCCATAACAAATTCCAAAGAACATGCTTTTAACGCATTTGTTTCAGACTTTTTGCTCGGCTAAAAAGTGTTCCCACCTAAAAAACTTAACTTTTCCAAAATAAATTCTCTTAACGTCCCTACTTCCGACCCTGGAAAACGAGGTTCAACAATTATTTCCAAATGTTCAAATTGCTTTCAGCGAATGAGTTTATGAATTGCATCAGAGTCTTTCAGCGAGTTGTACTGAGCGACTCGATTATGCCCATCTTTACCAACGTGTACCTCAATAAGCCGACCCAGAGGCTGATGACCGCAAGGTAGGTCTGCCTGGGACGCCAACACAGTATCTCAAATCCGCAGATCTCATACACTATCTGCCACTTAGATCGAGAAATTAACGATAATTACCCGTAACTTTTTTGGGGCAAGTCTGTATATTCACCGTCTTTGAAAATAGCCCGTCTACACTTTCAACCTTAAAATCTCAACAGAACTGTTCAGACATTTAACTGGACATTTTTCAAAGCCTTGATGGTCCTTCGAGAGACAACAGAAACATAGTGCCTTTTTTTTGGCAATTTTCCACGGTTGGTCCACCAATAATGCCTCGTATTTCTTGCAATATTGTATCGGATGACTGTTCTGTCCTAAGAATTTGCATTGCCCGTTACTAACGTACAAATAACAAATTTGGTTACCTTTTATATATATATATATATATATTACGCTAGCCTGTGAGCAGCCTAATCGAATGCCACTTCCAAATCCATTGAGCAACTTACTCTCCTTGGCAAATAAAATATTATTGGTACCATTATAACAAAGTTGATGTTCGCGGGCAGAGATGTGTTTTTGGCCTGACTCCTTTTGGCCCGGCATAGCGAGGGTTAATATGAAGGGTCAAAAACATATTTATGGCTAAGGGACGGACCATGTAATTTTTGAGGGGAGGGCTGGGCAAATACCAAAAAAAAAATCGCGCACGAAAAAAATACGGAAAAAAATATCGTGCACAAATAAACAAATTTTAAAAACAATCGAGCAAGCTGTTTAAGGTCGCTGTTGTTAAATCCCAGATAATATATTGGCGAAAATATCTTTGCATTATTAAATAGCTCACATTGTATGTTTCGCATGCATTTCTGTCCAAAATGGTCACCTGGTCATCAATGATCGGGTAGCCATTTTAGGGAAGTTAATATTAAATTAAGATGAGTTTTTCAAAAGTGTTCCTTCACCATTAATCACACCAGTGTAGCAAGTTATCAGTTATCAATGTTCATTACTGAACTACTGGTATAAAACATCATGAATCGCATATTAAAAACAGATAAATGGAAAGATATAAAAGTCATACTAATTTTAGCTTATTAATTCAAGGTCAGTACATTCCACAACTTCTACGCCTTCTGCAGCTGTGTATATCACATTAATATCAATGTTCATTACCGAACTGGTATATAATTGCAACATGCGAATTTTCTTGTGGTATACCACCTTAAAAGAAAATTAAATGACATTGTGTGTGTGTGTGAAAAAAAATCTTGCAATGAAATGTAATAGAAAAAAATATCCAACGTGTTTAACTAGCACGAAAAAAAAACATGCACAAAAAAATTGCCTTGTCCGTCCCTAAGAACATCAACTCTATTACTAATTACAATAATTTTAGAGGGCGATTACAAGATATAATATAAGACGACAAATAACATGAAATAGCTTGGGAGCAAATTGTCAATTGCATTGACGTAAGTTCACGCTACCCACAGCTATTTCGTTTACTACAAACTCAGTTTATATACGGAAAAAAGTCTAAATATTCTTCAAAAAAGCCGTGTATAGTTTCTGCCAAAAGAAGTTCTTGTTGTGTATTCATAGCCATATTAACTTTAGAATGGATTTATTCAATAAAATTATAAAAAATAAATGCATTTTCTCTTTTTGACGTCATTTTGTGTGTACAGCTACTAAAAATATTTGCTCAGTCGTGCAAAAACAATTTGCAGGTGGGTCTACACATATTAAATTCAGCGGGCTGAAATAGATCGCAAAGCTTGCTAAAATTCCTATAATAATGGGTTTAGCAAACGTTTCGATTCCTCACTATATGTTATCACCCAAAAATTTCACTTGTCAAAGGGAAGACTAGTACTTGTGTATTATTAATAACAGTTTAAACTAAGGAGAGGCCCAAGCAAGCTACTCTACAGGATGACCACCAAAGATACTATATTCAGAAATTTAATGTAAATTACAGCCATAAACTATAATAAAGCCATAAGACTATAAGTGTAAGTGTAAGGCTATGTTATGCAGTTATATAATGATTACAACAGAGCTGACCAGAGAATTTTTTTGGGGCTCGGAGCAAAATGCCCCCCCCCCCAACGTAAAGGAACCATCGTGCTTTTGGGGGCCTCTTAAGTCTGGGGCTTAGGGAAAATCCCCCCCCCCCCCTTCCCCTCTTAACGCCCCTGACAAGTTTTATTAAGTAACATACAAATATTTGTAACATCAAGTGATAAGTCGCAAAATAGTTCGATACATTGGGAAATAAACTATGTAGTGAGAAATAAATTTTCTTTTGAATGTTTATTTTTGTTTCTAGAAGAGAAAAGAAAATACCGGGAGAACAGGTCTTCGAAGTTCTTCGCGTCGACAACAGGGAAGAAAGCCTGGTAGACGCCGACCTAAGATGTCTCGTTCTTAACGAGTTCGTGAAATTCATTATATCATAGATGACAGTTTAAGAAACATCCAAAAATTATCGTGACATGATTCGAAGTCGTTTTGCGCTCTCTTACTTTAGCTCTCTGCAGTTTTTCAGTATGGCATCAAAGAATGTCGTGCAAAGTCGAGTACTGTAGCTGAAGCTCAAGAATGAGTTCGGATCTACATTAGATATTATGCGTGTACCAAAAAGTCCTAGTAATCTCAGCTTACGTGGAAAACCATTAAAAAATGACACAAAAAGTATGATTTCCTTCTGAAACGTAAATTTTCGGAGATGTATATACATTACACTTTTGTAAAATTCCAGACAAAGACACCAGACAAAATGTTGAAAAAAGATATATCATTATACCGAGTGTAGTATGTTTTAAAATAAACTTCCTAAACCAAACTTTCGTTGTGGGAAGAAAGAGGACTTTGTATCCCGTACAGCAATAGCATAATCTATTTACTTTTCACAACGGTGCAAAAACTTATCTCCGGGCTAATGCAGTGTCACTAGCAGCAACGTTTAACATGTTATTATGTTAAGCACTGCATATTTGATTTATCTCTTACTCGCCACTTCCGCCTGTTCAAAATACCAAGTATAGCTACAGCTCTTTTCCGAAGATATCTGACGGAATCTGTAGTATACAAATTCACCGAACAAAATTGAAAACGTCCAAGATTAAAACTGGAAATGAGCTCTCATCTATTATTCTGATGGATTATTTAACGTAAAATTATTTCTCTAGTATTTTGGATTCATAGAGCTGCTTAATCGGATATGATTTTTACAAATCCCTATGTTTTTTCAATTTAATATGCTGGAAATCACCTTAAGCAGTGATGGAACATGCACCACTCATAAGAATTTCTAATTAGATCCGAACTCAACCTTAGATTTTTAAGCCTGTTTTCCACTTTAACCGTACCATAGCGAAACGTAGCGTATTTCATTGTTTCGGGTGAACGAATCAGTATTTATAATATAGTGTATGCACTTTTGATTGATAGAACTATATGATACACAAGTAAAAATCTCACATGCATGTCGTAAGGCTGTTGTAGACAACCCACGAATATAATATTATTATATATAATAGTAGAACCATACTAGTGTACCATTGTAAATATACATTCCTCGATTAATGGCGACTAGCGAGGAGCAAAACATTAATTTCCTTGGTTTGTTCTTTCATTTCAAAGACAATTTGTAGACGTTAGCTGTTTATATAACAAATAATAGCTGTTTAGTGATTGTTGTTTATTCATTAGTTTCATCTGAAGTTAGAACTTTTTTTACGATAAATTAAAGTACATGCAAGTAATTGTCTCTCGACTGATTGATCGTTTTAATATGGTTAACTAGCCTTACACCCCCCCCCAACCCCGCTCCCCAACACCACACACACACACACACACACACACAGCCACCAATACGTACGCCGTGTCCCCACTAGACCACTCTCATAATTAAGACAATCTAAAGTATTGTTTTGCGTATTCTAAGCTTGGACAAATTTTCAAAAGAAAATTTCTAATAATTTTTTTTTATAGAATAGAAAATAAACTGCCATTTTTTTAAATAAGAAATTTCATGGTGTTTCCACAAGTTGTTTATAAATTAATGAGAAATTTCTTTTTATACTTTCCTAAAACTGAACGCTCAGGCAATAGCTCACCATACGCGGGTGGATTTTACCGAGTTTTGTGCCTCATGCAACCTTTCTCGTGTATCAAACCTGTTTGATGTGGGCGAAATGTTTCATGAAGCACAAAACTCAGGAAAATCAACCAAAATACGGTGAGCTGTAGGCCGAGGTAAGGCAGGAGTAACTTTTGCTCAGCCGCTGGCTCTCGTGTGCGTAAGCTACTGTAGCTTTAATAGGCTGGTGGCTTATGGTAAAAATCGTTACTGGCGGTGACAAACTTGGGCACCCCTTCTACAATTGATTAACTATGCATCCTAATGAATTTAAGAAGGGTGCCTAAAATTTTCAAGTCAGGGGGGTGTTACTGCAATGAGATGGCACGTTAACGGTTGGCAATTTTTCGGTTACAATTCCATGACACGCAATAATACAGACTGATTGGTCGTTCTTATAAGAACGACAAATTTGATTGGTCGTGCTCATTCCGTGACTGTCTTATTGCGTGTCATGGAATTGTAACCAATTTTTCTCTGCCAGTCAATAATATTTAATTTGAAAACATCAAACAGAAAATTTTATATGCCCTATAGCTCCATGTCTTTGAGAAAAAAACCAAACACATTATTATTAAATTCGATAATTAAGTATGACATGAACAAACGTTCGCAACCTATTTCAAAAGAGTACTTTTTTCACCCCCCCCCCCCCCCCCCCAGGAGTGATAAATTTTTGAGCTTCCTCATTACAGCCCCAAAAACATTTCAATTGTCATGAGGAGTCGCGGGGAAAGAGATTGCTGACTTTGTCAGCTTTGTCACGATCTTGCCAATTTTTGCCGCTAAGCGACTGGACTATAAGTTTATCATGGTTCAAGTAACAAAAGAAAAACATTTTGTGTTCATAAGGCGCGTGCAGTGTATGGTCATTTCAATAGTTGTGCTATTTCATACTCCCAAAATCTTTTGTGTTTTAAGAACATATTAGATTTCTTTACAAATTCAGATCAGGCTTTGTTAGTTTGTTTACAGGGTGTATCAAAACAGGAGCCTATGAAAAACAATTATTGTTATAATTTAAATGCACGGAGCACTAGATTATTGTGCAGGCGTTATTGTGTAGGCTTGTGAAACAAACATGAATCTCCTGCAGCTGGAGGAATTTTATGGCATCAGTGTACAGGGAGTCCCACAAAAGCGGACGCTATTGAATTCAACTATTGTTAGAATTTGAATGGCCTATCAGTACAGTGTGTCTCCTTTTAAAAATTACACTATTGTTGTTAAATGTTTCTGGAAATTTAAATTAGCTTCTACATGTAACGTTTTACAATAATTACGCAACACAATAATTACGTCAAGTTATAACAATGAAAATACTTCCGCTATTCATGTAGACAATTCTTTTAAATTCCCAGAGGTATAATAACACACATTAGACACACATTTAATAACAATAGAGTGATTTCCAAAGGGGCTTTTTTTTGGGACACCCTGTATAATAGCTCCAGACACTAGCGTAGCCAGCCTGACGATTTAGTCCCGCTAAGCAAATATTCTCGTTTTAATCGACTGTGAAAACAAAAATTTCTAAAGAAATGAATAATGATAATGATTTGAAATTTGCATAGCGGGACTAAATTGTCAAGCTGGCTACGCTACTGGCTCCAGAGTGTCTCTGAAAAATGATGCTGTTGAAATCACTTATTGTTAGTGAATGGCCCAGTAGCACTAACTTCTAACAATAAGTAATTTCAGCAGCGTCATTTGTCAGGGGCACTCTGGAGCAATTATACAGTACTGCTAGGCCATTCAAATTCTAAAAATAGTTGAATTCAGTAGCGTCCGCTTTTTGTGGGAAACCGTGTAAGCAGGAAAATTTTGAATAAAATTGTGCTACACTAAGAATAGTGTACAGTATGTGGATCACAGCCAGTGGCCGTTGGAAAAGTTATCAAGTGAAAGCCCAAGCAAGCAGCATCGAGGTAAAGGTAAACGTAGCTACTAAGATACCAGTCGCACTGCTGCTGTAATAGTTGCTGTTATCCTTTTGACAACAATAATCAAAATAAGCTTTCAGGTCTTCTGCTTTGGCCTTGTCACTGCATGTTTTCTCAGCATCTGGACAGTACATATACTTCACAGTCTCTGATAAAGACATTCGTACCAGCATTTTGAAGACTTTTTGATTATAACTTACCGATAGTATGCTTGCACTGTTCATTAGGATCACCCCTTTGCTCTGCCGTTGACATCTTTGATGCATACTCACACTTGTGAAATCTTAGAGCGTTTTCTAAGAAATAAACACGCGTACAGTTGAAGCGGTATCAGCAGTGAACATGCTTGCATGCATGCATTATGGGGGAAGAGGGGCGTATGTTCACAAGCGATTCGTACATATAACCTTTTAAAATAACCTAGCTTACATCTGCATCTTAATTAAATTTTACTATCATAAGGATCTCGTGGAGATTACGAGACCTTTGCACAGTAGGATCGATGCATAACTGCATGTAGACCTCGTAACAACAAAGAATGAGGTACGTAATTAATTACGATTGCATCAGCTACAGTAAGTAGTAAATTGTTCAGAGGCAAAAATAGAAATTGAAGTAGCAAAACACACAAAGAATTATGTTCTTAGCTCAAACTTGATGCATTATATATATGGGTTTCATTTGTTTCTCAGCTTATTTAATTACACAGATGCATTTAGTTTGGTTATCTTTAATGAAATAATGGCCATAACATTTCATACAATGTCATATTCCCCTTGATTTATACACGAATCCTTACTTGACGAACATAAAATGCAGTCAAAGCACCACAAACGCAATAAAATTAGAGTATATTTTTGTAAAGCTCTCGATCCGTAAGCTCGGTCTTCATCAGTGCTAATAACTAATTATTGGATGACGCTGAGCAGGATCTAGGCCAAGGTCAGCGTTGTCTGCCGAAGCCGAAGGCTGAGACCGAGGTCAGAATAATTCCATATATTTCCAGGATATCCAGCGTAAGCGGAATTCAATAATGCTTCATATTTCATTTTGCAAGAAAAGTCGATTTGTTCGGCCAAGACCGAAGCAAACCGAACTGAAGCGATTGTCAACACTCTTGAACACTTTTGAAATCTATGCGACTGGGCACCAGTGAAAAAATACGCGGGCGCGGTTTCGGTATGCAAGTAAATCTCGTATTTGTCTCTGATGGTGTTAGCACATGACAAATACGAGACTTATTTTGCCTGTGTTTTGCTTGTATGTGAGTCGAAATAAGAAAAATATAATTCATGTGGGCTCTCGACCTATCAGAATACGAGAATATGTTACAATGAATAATATAGTATGCATTAATAGGCATTGCGCACAAAAAAGTATTCCAAGCTTAAATTTGAACCGTAATTGGTCTGGAGGTGGCGCGGTTCTGTATATCAGAGAGAGCCTGTCTTGTATAGATAGGGATGACTTAATGCCGGACCGTCTAGAAATGCTGTGTGCTGAGATCATTCGCCCCTTTAGTAAATCGATTTTGTCTGCACGTGGTATAGGCCTCTGAATTCAGATATGAACGTATTAATGAGTATGATGTAATTCTCCGAAAGAGTGAGACTAGTCTGAAAATAAAGAATTGACAGTAGTATGTGATATTAATGTGTCACCACTAGATGCCCATACACAACAATTTGAAACCAACTTGAAGTTGATGGGGCTAGACATTTTTGAAAGATGTAAATTGTCATCCAAATGAACGAGAATGAACATTCAGAGAGCGAGTTTTACTGCCTCGAGCGAGTTTTAAGTCCTCGGTTCAATAGCCGTAAAGACCTCGCTTTGGGTAAATATGTGTTATGACGAAACATCGTTTGAAATGAAAAGTTCACTATCTCAACTTAGAAGAAAAGAAAACTGTAAAATAATTTTTATTTTGTTCTACAAGATCTTCCCTAGCCAAGTACCACATGTACTGCATGATACTGTCAATGACTATGGTGTTGGAAGTGCACATAAAAATTTTTTGTCGTATAATCATCTTTGCATAACTGATTGAAAAGTTCATCACCATGCATGCTCTCTATGTAAATTTCGTAGCGAAAAATAACCTATTTCAGTAAGCATGATCAACATCTATTCATTCTGTTTTAAATGTCCTTTTTCATGTTTTCGTTGTCAGTTATATTTGTAAAAACGTTCTTGTAAATTTTAATTTCTGAACGCAAATGTTATTCAAGGTTTAGGAGACACACATACTGATTCAGATAGGATGTGTTTTGGAAACTTTGGAGCATTCTGCCGCATGTACTTTTATACATTGCATTAACGACAATGAATGATATCATCATTGATCAAATTATACATCTTGGTGGATGAACGCTTCGATCGTCCTACGTTTACACGAAATGTACATATTGTAAAGTTTACACTTCAAAACATGTTTTGCACGATTATAGGAAGACGTTTGAGGTTGACGCAATGCGCGTGCATCATGACTGTGCATATCAGGATGTCTCTTTAAAAAAGCGGATACATGGATTTGATTTAATTTCCCGGCGTGCTTTTTTTCAGATATTTTTCGTCGCGACAATAAGAGGCTTTAATTCACTGTGTTCGATATATGAGAAAATTGCTCAGCAGGAAGACTGATTTTAGCGGCTTTATGTAGCCAAGATCAGATATAACGTGTTCAGCCTGCTAATGTCGCCTAATGAACTTTCATAATCAAGCTAGGTAAAAATTCACAAGAATAATTAGTTCATATTTAAGTACAAGCCAATTAGGTTTGTACATGTATACTTGTAGAAAACCACTTAGTGGTATTAGATGCAAAATATCCTTACAAAATTGCCATCCAAATGAACGAGAATGAACATTCAGAGAGCGAATTTTACTGCAATAAGTCCTCGGCTTAATACCCGTAAAGACCTCGCTCTGGGTTAATAAGCGTTGTGTCGAAATATCGTTTGAAATGAAAAGTTCAATATCTCAACTTAGAAGAAAGGAAAACTGCAAAATAATTTTTATTTTGTTCTAAAAGATCTTGCCTAGCCAAGTATCATATGCACTGTATGATGCTGTCAATGACTGTGGTGTTGGAAACACACATCAAAAATTTTATTCTTATGATCACAATTGCATAACTGACTGAAAAGTTCGTCACCATGCGTGCTCGCTATGTACCTTTCGTAGCGAAAAATAACCCATTTCAGTAAGCACGATAAAGCTCTATTTATTGTTTCAAATGTCCTTTTTCATATTATGCAGTTATACTTGTGAAAACTTTTTTATAAATTTTAGTTTCTGAACGCAAATGTTATTTAAGGTTTAGGAGATACGCATATTGATTCAGAGAGGATGTGTTTTGGAAACTTTGGAACATTCTCCCGCATGTATTTTGATACATTGCAACAACGACATTGAATAATATCATCACTGATCAAATTATACATTTTGATGGATGAATGCTTCGTCCTACATTCACATGAAACGTTCATATTGCGAGGTTTACACTTCGAAACAACTTTTGCACGATTACCGAAAGACGTTTGAAGTTGAGGCAATACCGTGCATCATGACTGTGGATATTAGGACGTCTCTTAAAAAAGCGGATGCGTGGTTATGATTTATTTTCGCTTGTGCTTCTTTCTTCAGATGATTTTTCCTCGCGACAATGCGAGGCTTTAATTCACTGTGTTTGATATCTGAGAAAATTGGATAGCAGAATAATTGATCTATAGCGGCTATACTCTAGCGGCTATACTCTAGCGGCTATACTCTAGCGGCTATACTCTAGCGGCTATACGTAGATAAGGCTATCCTAGCGGATATACGTAGATAAGATATACGTAGATAAGGCTATAGCGGCTATACTCTAGCGGCTATACGTAGATAAGGCTAGAATTGAAATGTTTAGCAAGCTAATCTCGCCCAATGAACTTGCATAATCAAGCCAGGTAAAAATTCACTAGAATAATTAGTTTATATTTAAGTACAAGCCAATTAGGTTTGTATATATATAATCATAGTCTGTTTGAGTGATCGAGTCGTTATCGTGAAGGTGCAGGGCGACAACTGAAACACATAAAATGAGAACCTTATCATGTATTCTTGTATATCTTTGCATTATATTGTATAGTATACGTTTGAAAAATTAATCTGTGTTTATGCGTGCAGCAGTCCCTAAACTCCCGACGATCATTAAGATGAGGAAATACGCATTCTGATCATGATGGATGTATCCTCCAAGTCACAACTTCAATGATGACAGCTCGTTGTGTTGTAATCTATGAATTCTTATCCAATTTTTCTGTATTGTTTGGAGGAAAAAGCATTTCATGAAAAATGGTATGGTCTAAAAAGCTGTATATACGTCTTGCTTATGATCTTCCCGTGACTTAATGTCATATAGCTCTTGTTTGTTGCGCCAGAACCCACGAGTTTATTATTAGAACGAATTTTTGCGATAATAATAATTTCACATGCAAGTGTCTTTGGTCTATAACGCAAATGTGAGGAACATTTCAATTGCCTTTTCAATTTCTGGAAGTTCTCTGACACTCGAGCCAATAAACCCCACAGGTACAAAACTACTTGGTCATGACTCCAATGCGGACTCCCTCAATCACTTCTATGGTAGTCACTCAATATAAAAGCGACGGCTGTTTAGTACCATAGTTTATTTGTTTGTTTTATATAATTTTACGATTTGTTGCTCTAATATTATATCTGTGTTTTAGTATTTATTCATGTTCTATTTTTATTGATTATTAACTCCAATACGCCTTCCCCCACGCCCCCCCCCCCCCCCAAATGGAAACCAACTTAAAGTTGATGGGGCTAGATTTGAAAGATTTGAAAGATGTAAATTGTCATCCAAATGAACGAGATCTAGAATGAACATTCCGAGAGCAAGTTTTACTGCTTTAAGTCCTCAGTTTAATACCCGTAAAGACCTCGCTCTGGGTTAATATGCGTTGCGTCGAAACATCGTTTCAAATGAAAAGTTCAATATCTCAAATTAGAGGTAAGGAAAACTGCAAAATCATTTTTACTTTGTTCTAAAAGATCTTGCTATAGCCAAGTGTCATATGCACTGTCTGATACTGTCAATGACTATGGCGTTGGAAACACACATCAAAAATTTTAGTCTTATAGTCACCAATGCATATCTGACTGAAAAGTCCGTCACCATGCGTGCTCGCTATGTAACTTTCGTAGCGAAAAATAACCCATTTCAGTAAGCATGATCAAGCTCTATTCATTCTGTTTTAAATGTCCTTTTTAATGTTACCGTTGT
This sequence comes from Muricea muricata, assembly GCA_963855995.1. Classification (NCBI taxonomy): domain Eukaryota; kingdom Metazoa; phylum Cnidaria; class Anthozoa; order Malacalcyonacea; family Plexauridae; genus Muricea; species Muricea muricata. The sequence goes on from OY979719.1 coordinate 12,856,798, forward strand.
CAGTTATATTTGTCAACATTTTTTGTAAATTTTAATTTCTGAACGCAAATGTTATTTAAGGTTTAGGAGATACACATATTGATTCAGAGAGGATGTTTTTTTGGAAACTATGGAACATTCTCCCGCATGTATTTTGATACATTGCAATAACGACATTGAATAATATCATCATTGATCAAATTATACATTTTGGTGGATGAATGCTTCGTCCTACGTTCACATGAAACGTTCATATTGCAAGGTTTACACTTCGAAACAACTTTTGCACGATTACCGAAAGACGTTTGAAGTTGAGGCAATACCGTGCATCATGACTGTGGATATTAGGATGTCTCTTAAAAAAAGCGGATGCGTGGTTATGATTTATTTTGCCGTGTGCGCTTTTTTTTCTGATTAATTTTCCTCGCGAAAATGTGAGACTTTAATTCACAGTGTTGAATATATGAGAAAATTGGATAGCAGAATAATTGATCTATAGCGGCTATACGTAGATAAGGCTAGAATTGAAATGTTCAGCAAGCTAATCTCGCCCAATGAACTTGCATAATCAAGCCAGGTAAAAATTCACAAGAATAATTAGTTTATATTTAAGTACAAGCCAATAAGGTTTGTATATTTATGCATATAGCGAACAGCTTAGTGCTATTAGATGCAAAAAATCCTTACAATCATAGTCTGTTTGAGTGATCGATTCGTTATCGCGAAGGTTCAGGGCGAGTTAATTATATAATACATATTCTTGAAAAATAAAAACACATAAAATGAGAACCTTATCATGTATTTTTGTATATCTTTGCATTATATTGCATAGTACGTTTGAAAAATTATTCTGTGTTTACGCGTGCAGCAGTCCCTAAACTCCCGACAATCATTAAGATGAGGAAATACGCATTCTGATCATTATGGATGTATCCTCCAAGTCACAACTTCAATAATGACAGCTCGTTGTGTTGTAATCTATGAATTCTTATCTCATTTTTCTGTATTGTTTGGAGGGATATGCATTTCATGAAAAATGTTATGATCTAAAAAGCTGTATATATACGTTTTGCTTATGATCTTCCCGTGACTTAATGTCATATAGCTCCTGTTTGTTGCGGCAGAAGCCACGAGCTCATTATTAGAACGAATTTTTGCGATAATTATAATTTCACATGCAAGTGTCTTTGGTGTATAACGCAAATGTGAGGAACATTTCAATTGCCTTTTCAATTTCTCGAAGTTCTCTGACACTCGAGCCAATAAACCCCACAGGTACAAACCGACCTTGGCATGACCCCATGCAAGGTTGACTCCCTCAACCACTCCTATCGTGCTCGCGGGATATATAAACGTCGACAGTTGAGTGCGTTTCGCAGTTTACTGATACGTCGCAGAGACAACATCGATTACAGAGAGTCAGATTTTATGTGGTGAGTAACTGAAATGAATTCTTATTTTTTCTCTATGCGAATGCTATATACTTGTTAAGCTTTGTGGAAACACCACGTAAATTTATTATTGCAGAGCTTTCGATCCGTAAGCTCGGATCTTCATCAATGCTATAATAATATGACTATTTGAATTCACACGCCCCTTTTTATACATAAAGTGTCGTGATTGTATGCTCGTGTGATTTAAAAAAGTAAATTAAATGGTCAAATCAGCTACGTTATATCTAACGTAGCGAAATGTTTCCAATAACCCGCATGCGTGCTCCAAGAAGAAAGAAAAATTTATATTAATTTTGCACAGTAGAGAGAGCGCGCCACGTACTGTCTAGTGGCTTACCCTCTTGGTCGTTCGTACTATGTTTTTCAATGCTATAGTTTGGGTCTTGTTGACGAACATAAAATGCAGTCAAAGCACCACAAACGCAATAAAATTAGAGTATATTTTTGTAAAGCTCTCGATCCGTAAGCTCGGTCTTCATCAGTGCTAATAACTAATTATTGGATGACGCTGAGCAGGATCTAGGCCAAGGTCAGCGTTGTCTGCCGAAGCCGAAGGCTGAGACCGAGGTCAGAATAATTCCATATATTTCCAGGATATCCAGCGTAAGCGGAATTCAATAATGCTTCATATTTCATTTTGCAAGAAAAGTCGATTTGTTCGGCCAAGACCGAAGCAAACCGGACTGAAGCGATTGTCAACACTCTTGAACACTTTTGAAATCTATGCGACTGGGCACCAGTGAAAAAATACGCGGGCGCGGTTTCGGTATGCAAGTAAATCTCGTATTTGTCTCTGATGGTGTTAGCACATGACAAATACGAGACTTATTTTGCCTGTGTTTTGCTTGTATGTGAGTCGAAATAAGAAAAATATAATTCATGTGGGCTCTCGACCTATCAGAATACGAGAATATGTTACAATGAATAATATAGTATGCATTAATAGGCATTGCGCACAAAAAAGTATTCCAAGCTTAAATTTGAACCGTAATTGGTCTGGAGGTGGCGCGGTTCTGTATATCAGAGAGAGCCTGTCTTGTATAGATAGGGATGACTTAATGCCGGACCGTCTAGAAATGCTGTGTGCTGAGATCATTCGCCCCTTTAGTAAATCGATTTTGTCTGCACGTGGTATAGGCCTCTGAATTCAGATATGAACGTATTAATGAGTATGATGTAATTCTCCGAAAGAGTGAGACTAGTCTGAAAATAAAGAATTGACAGTAGTATGTGATATTAATGTGTCACCACTAGATGCCCATACACAACAATTTGAAACCAACTTGAAGTTGATGGGGCTAGACATTTTTGAAAGATGTAAATTGTCATCCAAATGAACGAGAATGAACATTCAGAGAGCGAGTTTTACTGCCTCGAGCGAGTTTTAAGTCCTCGGTTCAATAGCCGTAAAGACCTCGCTTTGGGTAAATATGTGTTATGACGAAACATCGTTTGAAATGAAAAGTTCACTATCTCAACTTAGAAGAAAAGAAAACTGTAAAATAATTTTTATTTTGTTCTACAAGATCTTCCCTAGCCAAGTACCACATGTACTGCATGATACTGTCAATGACTATGGTGTTGGAAGTGCACATAAAAATTTTTTGTCGTATAATCATCTTTGCATAACTGATTGAAAAGTTCATCACCATGCATGCTCTCTATGTAAATTTCGTAGCGAAAAATAACCTATTTCAGTAAGCATGATCAACATCTATTCATTCTGTTTTAAATGTCCTTTTTCATGTTTTCGTTGTCAGTTATATTTGTAAAAACGTTCTTGTAAATTTTAATTTCTGAACGCAAATGTTATTCAAGGTTTAGGAGACACACATACTGATTCAGATAGGATGTGTTTTGGAAACTTTGGAGCATTCTGCCGCATGTACTTTTATACATTGCATTAACGACAATGAATGATATCATCATTGATCAAATTATACATCTTGGTGGATGAACGCTTCGATCGTCCTACGTTTACACGAAATGTACATATTGTAAAGTTTACACTTCAAAACATGTTTTGCACGATTATAGGAAGACGTTTGAGGTTGACGCAATGCGCGTGCATCATGACTGTGCATATCAGGATGTCTCTTTAAAAAAGCGGATACATGGATTTGATTTAATTTCCCGGCGTGCTTTTTTTCAGATATTTTTCGTCGCGACAATAAGAGGCTTTAATTCACTGTGTTCGATATATGAGAAAATTGCTCAGCAGGAAGACTGATTTTAGCGGCTTTATGTAGCCAAGATCAGATATAACGTGTTCAGCCTGCTAATGTCGCCTAATGAACTTTCATAATCAAGCTAGGTAAAAATTCACAAGAATAATTAGTTCATATTTAAGTACAAGCCAATTAGGTTTGTACATGTATACTTGTAGAAAACCACTTAGTGGTATTAGATGCAAAATATCCTTACAAAATTGCCATCCAAATGAACGAGAATGAACATTCAGAGAGCGAATTTTACTGCAATAAGTCCTCGGCTTAATACCCGTAAAGACCTCGCTCTGGGTTAATAAGCGTTGTGTCGAAATATCGTTTGAAATGAAAAGTTCAATATCTCAACTTAGAAGAAAGGAAAACTGCAAAATAATTTTTATTTTGTTCTAAAAGATCTTGCCTAGCCAAGTATCATATGCACTGTATGATGCTGTCAATGACTGTGGTGTTGGAAACACACATCAAAAATTTTATTCTTATGATCACAATTGCATAACTGACTGAAAAGTTCGTCACCATGCGTGCTCGCTATGTACCTTTCGTAGCGAAAAATAACCCATTTCAGTAAGCACGATAAAGCTCTATTTATTGTTTCAAATGTCCTTTTTCATATTATGCAGTTATACTTGTGAAAACTTTTTTATAAATTTTAGTTTCTGAACGCAAATGTTATTTAAGGTTTAGGAGATACGCATATTGATTCAGAGAGGATGTGTTTTGGAAACTTTGGAACATTCTCCCGCATGTATTTTGATACATTGCAACAACGACATTGAATAATATCATCACTGATCAAATTATACATTTTGATGGATGAATGCTTCGTCCTACATTCACATGAAACGTTCATATTGCGAGGTTTACACTTCGAAACAACTTTTGCACGATTACCGAAAGACGTTTGAAGTTGAGGCAATACCGTGCATCATGACTGTGGATATTAGGACGTCTCTTAAAAAAGCGGATGCGTGGTTATGATTTATTTTCGCTTGTGCTTCTTTCTTCAGATGATTTTTCCTCGCGACAATGCGAGGCTTTAATTCACTGTGTTTGATATCTGAGAAAATTGGATAGCAGAATAATTGATCTATAGCGGCTATACTCTAGCGGCTATACTCTAGCGGCTATACTCTAGCGGCTATACTCTAGCGGCTATACTCTAGCGGCTATACGTAGATAAGGCTATCCTAGCGGATATACGTAGATAAGATATACGTAGATAAGGCTATAGCGGCTATACTCTAGCGGCTATACGTAGATAAGGCTAGAATTGAAATGTTTAGCAAGCTAATCTCGCCCAATGAACTTGCATAATCAAGCCAGGTAAAAATTCACTAGAATAATTAGTTTATATTTAAGTACAAGCCAATTAGGTTTGTATATATATAATCATAGTCTGTTTGAGTGATCGAGTCGTTATCGTGAAGGTGCAGGGCGACAACTGAAACACATAAAATGAGAACCTTATCATGTATTCTTGTATATCTTTGCATTATATTGTATAGTATACGTTTGAAAAATTAATCTGTGTTTATGCGTGCAGCAGTCCCTAAACTCCCGACGATCATTAAGATGAGGAAATACGCATTCTGATCATGATGGATGTATCCTCCAAGTCACAACTTCAATGATGACAGCTCGTTGTGTTGTAATCTATGAATTCTTATCCAATTTTTCTGTATTGTTTGGAGGAAAAAGCATTTCATGAAAAATGGTATGATCTAAAAAGCTGTATATACGTCTTGCTTATGATCTTCCCGTGACTTAATGTCATATAGCTCCTGTTTGTTGCACCAGAACCCACGAGTTTATTATTAGAACGAATTTTTGCGATAATAATAATTTCACATGCAAGTGTCTTTGGTCTATAACGCAAATGTGAGGAACATTTCAATTGCCTTTTCAATTTCTGGAAGTTCTCTGACACTCGAGCCAATAAACCCCACAGGTACAAAACTACTTGGTCATGACTCCAATGCGGACTCCCTCAATCACTTCTATGGTAGTCACTCAATATAAAAGCGACGGCTGTTTAGTACCATAGTTTATTTGTTTGTTTTATATAATTTTACAATTTGTTGCTCTAATATTATATCTGTGTTTTAGTATTTATTCATGTTCTATTTTTATTGATTATTAACTCCAATACGCCTTCCCCCACGCCCCCCCCCCCCCAAATGGAAACCAACTTAAAGTTGATGGGGCTAGATTTGAAAGATTTGAAAGATGTAAATTGTCATCCAAATGAACGAGATCTAGAATGAACATTCCGAGAGCAAGTTTTACTGCTTTAAGTCCTCAGTTTAATACCCGTAAAGACCTCGCTCTGGGTTAATATGCGTTGCGTCGAAACATCGTTTCAAATGAAAAGTTCAATATCTCAAATTAGAGGTAAGGAAAACTGCAAAATCATTTTTACTTTGTTCTAAAAGATCTTGCTATAGCCAAGTGTCATATGCACTGTCTGATACTGTCAATGACTATGGCGTTGGAAACACACATCAAAAATTTTAGTCTTATAGTCACCAATGCATATCTGACTGAAAAGTCCGTCACCATGCGTGCTCGCTATGTAACTTTCGTAGCGAAAAATAACCCATTTCAGTAAGCATGATCAAGCTCTATTCATTCTGTTTTAAATGTCCTTTTTAATGTTACCGTTGTCAGTTATATTTGTCAACATTTTTTGTAAATTTTAATTTCTGAACGCAAATGTTATTTAAGGTTTAGGAGATACACATATTGATTCAGAGAGGATGTTTTTTTGGAAACTATGGAACATTCTCCCGCATGTATTTTGATACATTGCAATAACGACATTGAATAATATCATCATTGATCAAATTATACATTTTGGTGGATGAATGCTTCGTCCTACGTTCACATGAAACGTTCATATTGCAAGGTTTACACTTCGAAACAACTTTTGCACGATTACCGAAAGACGTTTGAAGTTGAGGCAATACCGTGCATCATGACTGTGGATATTAGGATGTCTCTTAAAAAAAGCGGATGCGTGGTTATGATTTATTTTGCCGTGTGCGCTTTTTTTTCTGATTAATTTTCCTCGCGAAAATGTGAGACTTTAATTCACAGTGTTGAATATATGAGAAAATTGGATAGCAGAATAATTGATCTATAGCGGCTATACGTAGATAAGGCTAGAATTGAAATGTTCAGCAAGCTAATCTCGCCCAATGAACTTGCATAATCAAGCCAGGTAAAAATTCACAAGAATAATTAGTTTATATTTAAGTACAAGCCAATAAGGTTTGTATATTTATGCATATAGCGAACAGCTTAGTGCTATTAGATGCAAAAAATCCTTACAATCATAGTCTGTTTGAGTGATCGATTCGTTATCGCGAAGGTTCAGGGCGAGTTAATTATATAATACATATTCTTGAAAAATAAAAACACATAAAATGAGAACCTTATCATGTATTTTTGTATATCTTTGCATTATATTGCATAGTACGTTTGAAAAATTATTCTGTGTTTACGCGTGCAGCAGTCCCTAAACTCCCGACAATCATTAAGATGAGGAAATACGCATTCTGATCATTATGGATGTATCCTCCAAGTCACAACTTCAATAATGACAGCTCGTTGTGTTGTAATCTATGAATTCTTATCTCATTTTTCTGTATTGTTTGGAGGGATATGCATTTCATGAAAAATGTTATGATCTAAAAAGCTGTATATATACGTTTTGCTTATGATCTTCCCGTGACTTAATGTCATATAGCTCCTGTTTGTTGCGGCAGAAGCCACGAGCTCATTATTAGAACGAATTTTTGCGATAATTATAATTTCACATGCAAGTGTCTTTGGTGTATAACGCAAATGTGAGGAACATTTCAATTGCCTTTTCAATTTCTCGAAGTTCTCTGACACTCGAGCCAATAAACCCCACAGGTACAAACCGACCTTGGCATGACCCCATGCAAGGTTGACTCCCTCAACCACTCCTATCGTGCTCGCGGGATATATAAACGTCGACAGTTGAGTGCGTTTCGCAGTTTACTGATACGTCGCAGAGACAACATCGATTACAGAGAGTCAGATTTTATGTGGTGAGTAACTGAAATGAATTCTTATTTTTTCTCTATGCGAATGCTATATACTTGTTAAGCTTTGTGGAAACACCACGTAAATTTATTATTGCAGAGCTTTCGATCCGTAAGCTCGGATCTTCATCAATGCTATAATAATATGACTATTTGAATTCACACGCCCCTTTTTATACATAAAGTGTCGTGATTGTATGCTCGTGTGATTTAAAAAAGTAAATTAAATGGTCAAATCAGCTACGTTATATCTAACGTAGCGAAATGTTTCCAATAACCCGCATGCGTGCTCCAAGAAGAAAGAAAAATTTATATTAATTTTGCACAGTAGAGAGAGCGCGCCACGTACTGTCTAGTGGCTTACCCTCTTGGTCGTTCGTACTATGTTTTTCAATGCTATAGTTTGGGTCTTGTTGACGAACATAAAATGCAGTCAAAGCACCACAAACGCAATAAAATTAGAGTATATTTTTGTAAAGCTCTCGATCCGTAAGCTCGGTCTTCATCAGTGCTAATAACTAATTATTGGATGACGCTGAGCAGGATCTAGGCCAAGGTCAGCGTTGTCTGCCGAAGCCGAAGGCTGAGACCGAGGTCAGAATAATTCCATATATTTCCAGGATATCCAGCGTAAGCGGAATTCAATAATGCTTCATATTTCATTTTGCAAGAAAAGTCGATTTGTTCGGCCAAGACCGAAGCAAACCGGACTGAAGCGATTGTCAACACTCTTGAACACTTTTGAAATCTATGCGACTGGGCACCAGTGAAAAAATACGCGGGCGCGGTTTCGGTATGCAAGTAAATCTCGTATTTGTCTCTGATGGTGTTAGCACATGACAAATACGAGACTTATTTTGCCTGTGTTTTGCTTGTATGTGAGTCGAAATAAGAAAAATATAATTCATGTGGGCTCTCGACCTATCAGAATACGAGAATATGTTACAATGAATAATATAGTATGCATTAATAGGCATTGCGCACAAAAAAGTATTCCAAGCTTAAATTTGAACCGTAATTGGTCTGGAGGTGGCGCGGTTCTGTATATCAGAGAGAGCCTGTCTTGTATAGATAGGGATGACTTAATGCCGGACCGTCTAGAAATGCTGTGTGCTGAGATCATTCGCCCCTTTAGTAAATCGATTTTGTCTGCACGTGGTATAGGCCTCTGAATTCAGATATGAACGTATTAATGAGTATGATGTAATTCTCCGAAAGAGTGAGACTAGTCTGAAAATAAAGAATTGACAGTAGTATGTGATATTAATGTGTCACCACTAGATGCCCATACACAACAATTTGAAACCAACTTGAAGTTGATGGGGCTAGACATTTTTGAAAGATGTAAATTGTCATCCAAATGAACGAGAATGAACATTCAGAGAGCGAGTTTTACTGCCTCGAGCGAGTTTTAAGTCCTCGGTTCAATAGCCGTAAAGACCTCGCTTTGGGTAAATATGTGTTATGACGAAACATCGTTTGAAATGAAAAGTTCACTATCTCAACTTAGAAGAAAAGAAAACTGTAAAATAATTTTTATTTTGTTCTACAAGATCTTCCCTAGCCAAGTACCACATGTACTGCATGATACTGTCAATGACTATGGTGTTGGAAGTGCACATAAAAATTTTTTGTCGTATAATCATCTTTGCATAACTGATTGAAAAGTTCATCACCATGCATGCTCTCTATGTAAATTTCGTAGCGAAAAATAACCTATTTCAGTAAGCATGATCAACATCTATTCATTCTGTTTTAAATGTCCTTTTTCATGTTTTCGTTGTCAGTTATATTTGTAAAAACGTTCTTGTAAATTTTAATTTCTGAACGCAAATGTTATTCAAGGTTTAGGAGACACACATACTGATTCAGATAGGATGTGTTTTGGAAACTTTGGAGCATTCTGCCGCATGTACTTTTATACATTGCATTAACGACAATGAATGATATCATCATTGATCAAATTATACATCTTGGTGGATGAACGCTTCGATCGTCCTACGTTTACACGAAATGTACATATTGTAAAGTTTACACTTCAAAACATGTTTTGCACGATTATAGGAAGACGTTTGAGGTTGACGCAATGCGCGTGCATCATGACTGTGCATATCAGGATGTCTCTTTAAAAAAGCGGATACATGGATTTGATTTAATTTCCCGGCGTGCTTTTTTTCAGATATTTTTCGTCGCGACAATAAGAGGCTTTAATTCACTGTGTTCGATATATGAGAAAATTGCTCAGCAGGAAGACTGATTTTAGCGGCTTTATGTAGCCAAGATCAGATATAACGTGTTCAGCCTGCTAATGTCGCCTAATGAACTTTCATAATCAAGCTAGGTAAAAATTCACAAGAATAATTAGTTCATATTTAAGTACAAGCCAATTAGGTTTGTACATGTATACTTGTAGAAAACCACTTAGTGGTATTAGATGCAAAATATCCTTACAAAATTGCCATCCAAATGAACGAGAATGAACATTCAGAGAGCGAATTTTACTGCAATAAGTCCTCGGCTTAATACCCGTAAAGACCTCGCTCTGGGTTAATAAGCGTTGTGTCGAAATATCGTTTGAAATGAAAAGTTCAATATCTCAACTTAGAAGAAAGGAAAACTGCAAAATAATTTTTATTTTGTTCTAAAAGATCTTGCCTAGCCAAGTATCATATGCACTGTATGATGCTGTCAATGACTGTGGTGTTGGAAACACACATCAAAAATTTTATTCTTATGATCACAATTGCATAACTGACTGAAAAGTTCGTCACCATGCGTGCTCGCTATGTACCTTTCGTAGCGAAAAATAACCCATTTCAGTAAGCACGATAAAGCTCTATTTATTGTTTCAAATGTCCTTTTTCATATTATGCAGTTATACTTGTGAAAACTTTTTTATAAATTTTAGTTTCTGAACGCAAATGTTATTTAAGGTTTAGGAGATACGCATATTGATTCAGAGAGGATGTGTTTTGGAAACTTTGGAACATTCTCCCGCATGTATTTTGATACATTGCAACAACGACATTGAATAATATCATCACTGATCAAATTATACATTTTGATGGATGAATGCTTCGTCCTACATTCACATGAAACGTTCATATTGCGAGGTTTACACTTCGAAACAACTTTTGCACGATTACCGAAAGACGTTTGAAGTTGAGGCAATACCGTGCATCATGACTGTGGATATTAGGATGTCTCTTAAAAAAAGCGGATGCGTGGTTATGATTTATTTTGCCGTGTGCGCTTTTTTTTCTGATTAATTTTCCTCGCGAAAATGTGAGACTTTAATTCACAGTGTTGAATATATGAGAAAATTGGATAGCAGAATAATTGATCTATAGCGGCTATACGTAGATAAGGCTAGAATTGAAATGTTCAGCAAGCTAATCTCGCCCAATGAACTTGCATAATCAAGCCAGGTAAAAATTCACAAGAATAATTAGTTTATATTTAAGTACAAGCCAATAAGGTTTGTATATTTATGCATATAGCGAACAGCTTAGTGCTATTAGATGCAAAAAATCCTTACAATCATAGTCTGTTTGAGTGATCGATTCGTTATCGCGAAGGTTCAGGGCGAGTTAATTATATAATACATATTCTTGAAAAATAAAAACACATAAAATGAGAACCTTATCATGTATTTTTGTATATCTTTGCATTATATTGCATAGTACGTTTGAAAAATTATTCTGTGTTTACGCGTGCAGCAGTCCCTAAACTCCCGACAATCATTAAGATGAGGAAATACGCATTCTGATCATTATGGATGTATCCTCCAAGTCACAACTTCAATAATGACAGCTCGTTGTGTTGTAATCTATGAATTCTTATCTCATTTTTCTGTATTGTTTGGAGGGATATGCATTTCATGAAAAATGTTATGATCTAAAAAGCTGTATATATACGTTTTGCTTATGATCTTCCCGTGACTTAATGTCATATAGCTCCTGTTTGTTGCGGCAGAAGCCACGAGCTCATTATTAGAACGAATTTTTGCGATAATTATAATTTCACATGCAAGTGTCTTTGGTGTATAACGCAAATGTGAGGAACATTTCAATTGCCTTTTCAATTTCTCGAAGTTCTCTGACACTCGAGCCAATAAACCCCACAGGTACAAACCGACCTTGGCATGACCCCATGCAAGGTTGACTCCCTCAACCACTCCTATCGTGCTCGCGGGATATATAAACGTCGACAGTTGAGTGCGTTTCGCAGTTTACTGATACGTCACAGAGACAACATCGATTACAGAGAGTCAGATTTTATGTGGTGAGTAACTGAAATGAATTCTTATTTTTTCTCTATGCGAATGCTATATACTTGTTAAGCTTTGTGGAAACACCACGTAAATTTATTATTGCAGAGCTTTCGATCCGTAAGCTCGGATCTTCATCAATGCTGTAATAATATGACTATTTGAATTCACACGCCCCTTTTTATACATAAAGTGTCGTGATTGTATGCTCGTGTGATTTAAAAAAGTAAATTAAATGGTCAAATCAGCTACGTTATATCTAACGTAGCGAAATGTTTCCAATAACCCGCATGCGTGCTCCAAGAAGAAAGAAAAATTTATATTAATTTTGCACAGTAGAGAGAGCGCGCCACGTACTGTCTAGTGGCTTACCCTCTTGGTCGTTCGTACTATGTTTTTCAATGCTATAGTTTGGGTCTTGTTTTCGAATGCTATAGTTTAGGTCCTCGAAACAAATTAGTACCAAATTATAGGTTTTTTATAGAATTATGAATCATTTAGCTAATTTTGTTAATTTTAACGGGTACAAACTGGGTAAGATATAATTTGTTATTAGCTACATTGAAGCCATGACCATAAAAAGTCATTAAAAATTGTAGCCATGACCATAATTATGTCGATTGAACTACTTAATTTGCTATGTTTAGAGGTTGTAAAATGGCATACACACCCTGTTCAGGACTTCCTTGGTGCTTTACCTGATATAAGCGGTGAAGTTGTAGAGTTCAGTTTGCCAATCAATATCCCTGAGACAGCGAAGGAAATTCTTGTATTTACCTGGGTCACAACAAGGGGCGACGAGGCTTTTCATCGTTATTATTATCAACTAGAGACATTTGATACATCTCTTCGCACCTACCCTCAGTACATGAATGTCGCAGCTACTGAAAACATTGTTCTCAACTCTGAGAATTTATGGATGCCTGTTTCTGCTAAAAGTAAGTGTTTGAGTTTCCCTGCAACGATAAATTTAATAGCTAAAAACAAATTATATCAAGCAAGAGTCTGGTATGGAATTTTGGGCATGTAAACACATGTAACACATGCCAAGAGTTTCTACAACGAAAATTAATTAGTCTAGACCTGGTTATTTAGCCGCATTGCTTTGCATTTGGGATCTATTAAATGCCACTGTTGGTCTTGCAAAAAATGCAAGTGAAATAGGATCACCACACATGTCCATCAATCTTGACTATATCCAGTGGATAAGTTGTCTTTCAGAAAGTTGTATACACTGTTTACAAACAGTAATCTAACTTATGCTTTTAATTTCAAGCATTTGATTTGGGTTCTATAGACGTATGTTGTTTAATTTTAGATGCGATTCCGATATAGGCGGTTGAACCACTATGATAAACCAATTTATGCATGTGTTAATTATTGCGTCATTTCTTTCTTAGGTAAGTTGAGGGTTACTTTAATTGATGCTGAACCAAATCCCAAAGCGAAAAAGAAAAGTATTGGTCATAAACGCCCAACGGTACGACATGGTACAAAAGAATCGGTTGATGCGCACAGTGAAATATTCATCCTTGGTTATCGCTGATTTGTTAATTAAGCACCTTAAATCCATTCAAATCAATAATTTTCAATGTGTAAGATGTGGTTGATTAATTAAAAACTGCGTTTATAATCTAATTTTAAATTGTTTTTCTATTCTAAATATGTCATCCTTAATAGTACGTTTGCATTGAATGTTACGGTATTGATGGGTGAGGCCGGTTAACTAGTGAGATTATTGCTTTCATTTTAGAAGCAATGTTTCTCTTGTACGAATTTATAAACTGAAAGCACACCTGAATAAATTTTAATTCTCCGCACGAATATCCTTGCACACTAATACAGAACGAACACGAATTGTCTAAATTACTTCAAAAACTTATTCGAATAGTCATTCAATAGAATTACATTTAAGAATTAAATGTTCGAGGCTTAGAAAATTGCGATTAAAGTTTGTGTAAAACAGGTCCATTCTTTCTGTAATTGATAAAGATCAGTGGCGTCGACAGAGTGATGAAACTTAGGGCGACAACTTCGTACCCAGGCTTGCTTCTCTACGCTCCTTGCTGGAGGAAGAGACCTTGGTGACCCCAGATTATTGGTGTCTGTAATATGACCCCTGTGGGAAATGGTGGGGTGGTATTTATTAATATACGTACTTTTTCAATCATTTACAGTCGATGAAATCTGTAACGCGAGTTAAAGTTTCCCCGAATAACGTTCGAATCCTCCTCTCACTATTAATGGATATTCGAGTGGCTCCTAAAATCAGGGAGCCTCGTGACCAGCATTTACCAGGGTCTCTTCCTCCAGCGAGGGTACGAGGTGGCTAAGGGGGACAGAGGCGAGTGATTCGTAGGGGGCATTTTTCTTTCTACGGTCACTATTTTCTATCAAAAGCTCTATTTGCAGCATTTTCAGGCAGGTTTGATAATTGATAATCTAAAAGCCACACATTGTTGATTTTTGTTAGAAATTTAAACAATAATCGTACCCTGTGCACCTTTTACTCCAGACAGAAAAATCTCGATATGGATTATCTAAGTAACTAAGGGGGAACACATGTACCCTAGTCCCTAACCTTGCAACGTTACTATAATAAAGATATTGATAAAGAGAAATAGCAACAAAATTTTTTATCGTATGATTTGAAAGAGACTCTAGAACAACATATAGTGTCTATTACAGAATATTCATATTTGCCCTTTTTGTGAAATATTTTGATTAGAAATATTTAGTTACAAGTTCCTTGTAAGTGCATTTTGCATAGTAAATATCAAATTAAAACACAATTTTGCGGAAAGACCGCGTAAATTTATTATCGCAAAGCTTTGGATGCGTAAGCTCGAATCTTCATCACTGCTAAAGACCCACACAGAGTGGACACCCATTTCCTAATGCGACACGATTTTTCAATTTTCAAAAGCAAACCAAGCCATAAACGGACAGGAACTTTGCTACATATGTATACCAAATAGCTTAAATTCTTCTAGTCTTTTCGAAGATTGGTGGAAAATACAAAAGGATTAAACTTACAAGACGTTGCAAATCGAAAACTCGCATCGCGTAGTCAAATCACGTCCGGTCGATCTGTTTGGGCCTCAATGCGATCAACCCAAATTCTCATGTCTCCCAAATAGATTTACGCGTCATGTCAAGAATTTGCTTTTCCGCGTTCTACTTTGCTTGGTTAGGTACGCTCAGAGTCTAAATGAGGAGTGAATAACTAAACCAATATGTACAATAGACTTAATATCACTTTATGACGTTATGACTCGCGTGATTGCCTAACCACATCTTGTAATGTCAAACTTGTATAGAAGACGATAATGTAGCTATGCATGTATTAGTTAGCCTCTATATGTACAGGACCAACGTGAACCCGTAAAGGGATAAGTGTCGTCTTATCTTACACAAAATTAATCATCAAATTGGGGAAATTAATAAAAGCAGTTAAGATGATTGAGCTGAATATTTAGTAGATTTTCGTCGTGAATGACATTTGTGCAAAAATATGTTTATCTCCAATTCGACGCAAAAAATTTGTCTTAAATTAATTCTTTAGGACGTCCTATCTGAATCAGTTTGCGTGATCGCCTGAAGCTTGAATAACATTTCAGATAATTTAAGTTATAATTAATAATAATAATAATAATAATTTATTTCTTAAATGCGCATTTATAAAAATTCTCAATGCTCATTACAATAATATAACTAAATTATTAATAATATGTACATAAAAATTATGTAATAAAAACCTGATATAGAAAACTTAAAAACTAACTATAAACTTGATTAAAAAGAAAAGTCTTAAGTTTACTTTTAAAAATATTAATTGATGTCTCAAGTCTCAATTCATCAGGTAGACTATTCCAAACCACCGGACCAGCCTTCCTAAATGTTCTGTCTCCGTACGTTTTCGTTATCGACCTAGGTTCTTCCAATAAATTTTTAGAAGCAGATCTTAGGCACCGCGAAGGCTTATGAATTTTCAGAAGGTCCCGAATATAAGATGGAGCAAGATTGTTTGCAGCTTTAAATGTTATTAGCCCGAGTTTAAATTTGATACGACTTTGTATAGGAAGCCAATGAAGTTCTTTCAAAATGGGGGTAATATGCTTTCTTTTGTTTGACCTGGTCACAATTCTAGCGGCTGTATTTTGTACATGTTGTAGTTTCTCAATTTCACGTTGTGGAAGCCCATAGAGGAGACTGTTGCAATGATCAAGACGCGTTGTGACAAAAGCATGAACCAAACGCTCCGCAGTCGATTGGTCAAGGTATTTCCGTATCATGCCAATGTTTCTCAAAGCAATATAAGCTGTTTTACAGATTGAATTAACATGACTCTTTAAAGAGAGATTTTCGTCCACAATAGCACCAAGGTCTCGGGCTTCGGTCTTAATACGAATTAAGCTATCACAAAAATAAACATTGGGAGGAGCTGGACATGATTTAGCATAAGCAGAATGTACATAGATAGCTTCAGATAGATAGCTTAAATACATGAATGTTCCACATTATTCCAGAATACATGCAAGAAACATTCTGTAATATGTTTTTGACAAAAAGAATTTGTTTAAATTGATGACTTTTTAAGACACATCCTGTCTGGATCACAATGCATGTCGCCTTTATGCATGGACATTGAGTAATCTTTAGAGTTGATTTTGCGTTTAAAAGTTGAAAATTATAAGAATATTTTGGCAAAATCAATTAATGTTGTGGGACGATAGCTACACACTAACTTTACCCACAAACGAGTTAGTACAGAAGGTCATGATCATCTTCAGCATTTTTCGCGTGTATAAGCGCTATTCGTCATGATTCGTCGCTAGCGTCCTACCCTAAACAGAAGCATTCACCCCCTGAAAATGTGATGTAAAAACGATACATGTGATGTAACATATGTTAAACTATTAGCTGTAATCGTTAAACGTCCTGTTATCTTACAGCTAATCAACGAGTGCGTAAATAAAATTTAGCCAATAGGAGGACTTCTATTTTACTTGGGTGATGTGATTGATGTCCAATACCGGCAATCGGAGTCCGCTGGAGAAATCTCTCTTACAGGTGGTTCCGATCGATCCGATGGTAAAAGATGTTTACCGTCCGAAAAATGTTTGTTAAGTGGGGAACTATAATATGCATACGCATTTATTGCTATGGTTATTTATACTTAACAGCTTAACAGCGCTTTTCTTACGTTTTTTCTAAGTTTCGATTTTTTTTCAATTGCTCGTGGCGAATGTCGAATGGAGCCATTAGACAAGCAATCTTACGGTCGGACAAATATTTTACGCATGGTGAAATGACGTAATTGCAAAGCGTTATAGGCAGTACAGTCTTGAAGCAAGAGGGTTTGCAAGAATGGCAAATGTCAGATGGTCCGATGGTCCGATCGGATCCATCGGACAAGCAATCTTACGGTCGGACAAATATTTTACCGATAGTGAAATGACGTTATTGCAAAACGCTAGGGAGCCCAGTCTCGAAGCAAGAGGGTTTGCAAGCATGCCAAATGTCAGATGGTCCGATGGATTGATCGGATCCATCGGACAAGCAACCTTACGGTCGGACAAATGTTTTAGTACTTTTACCGATGGTGAAATGCATAGCATGTCATGTAAGTTATCTTGAAAACGAAGCAAACATATTTTTGGTGTTACATGATTTTCATTATTTGCGTCGTAAAATATAACAGTCGGCATGTCATATAGATTTTCTTGATAACAAAGTAAGCATATTGTTATTGTAATATCGTTGTGACTATGTGCGTCGTAGAATATAAGAGTCAACATGTCATATGGTTTTATTACGACCAGCATTTGATTGTATTTCACTTATTTTGTCATATGTGCGTCGTAAAATATAATAGTTAGCATGTCATGTAAGTTGTCTTTAGAACAAAGCAAGCATATTTTTTGTGTTATATGTTTGTGACTATGAGCGTCTTAAATATAAGAGTCGGCGTGTCATATAGATTTTCTTGAGAACAAAGCAAGCATATTGTTATTTTAATATGATTATGACTATGTGCGTCGTAAAATATAAGAGTCAGCATGTCATATGGTTTTATTACGACTTGCATTTGATTGTATTCTACTTGTTCTGTCATATATGCGTCGTAAAATATAATAGTTACATGTGATGTAAGTTATCTTGAGAACGAAGCAAACATATTGTTAGTGTTATATGATTGTCATTATTTGCGTCGTAAAATATAATAGTCGGCATGTCATATTATAGATTTTCTTGAGAACAAAGCAAGCATATTGTTATTGTAATATGATTGTGACTATGTGCGTCGTAAGTTATAATAGTCAGCATGTCATATGGTTTTATTGCGACTTGCATTTGATTGTATTCTACTTATTCTGTCATATGCGCGTCGTAAAATATATAGTTTGCATGTCATGTAAGTTATCTTAATAACGAAGCAAACATATTGTAATTGTTATATGATTGTCATTATTTGCGTCCTAAAATATAGGCTAAGTAAGAGTCAGCATGTCATATAGATTTTCTTGACAACGAAGCAAGCATATTGTTATTATAATATGATTGTGACTATGTGCGTCGTAAAATATAAGAGTCAGCATGTCATATTGTTTTATTACGACTTTCATTTGATTGTATTTTACTTATTCTGTCATATGTGCGTCGTAAAATTTAATAGTTAGCATGTCTTGTAAGTTATCTTGAGAACGAAGCAAACATTGTTAGTGTTATATGATTAGCATTATTTGCGTCCAAAAATATAAGAGTCAGCATGTCATATAGATTTTCTTGACAACGAAGCAAGCATATTGTTACTTTAATTAATGTAATATGATTTTAACTATGTGCGTCGTAAAATATAATAGTCAGCATGTCATATGGTTTTATTACGAACTGCATTTGATTGTATTCTACTTGTTCTGTCATATGCGCGTCATAAAATATAATATATGTAATCTACTTATTCTGTCAATGTTTAGCATGAAAACTTCATGTTGTGAGCCTTGTTCACATTCCCGACTTCAGCAATTTTTAACGAACAAAGCGATATTTTTGTTCTCAGTGGGTTAGAATATATCCATCGGTAAAAAATTGTCCGACCGTAAACAGCTTTGTCCGATGGATCCGATCGATCGATCGGACCATCTGACTGACCATGCACATGCACAGCAGGTTCGAGCTAGGGCGGAAACCAGCAAGACAAAAGCGCAAGTGCTGTATGACGCACTTCCTGCTTGGCACGACGGACCGACGGTAAAGTTGATTTGTCGATCGGATACAGATTGTCAGTATTGGACATGTATCATAGTATGTTTGAAAAATTATACTGCGTTCATGCGTGCGGCATAAAGTCCCTAACCTTTCGACGATCATTAAGATGAGGAGATACGCATTCTGATCATAGTGGGATGTATCCTCCAAGTCACAACTTTAATAATCACAGCTCGTTGTGTTGTGATGTGCGAATTTTTTCCTATTTTTGCTGTATTGTTGGAGGGATGTGCACTTCATGAAAAATAGTATGATCTAAAAAGCTGTATATACGTCTTGCTTATGATATTCCCGTGACTTAATGCCATATAGCTCCTGTTTGTTGCGCCAGAACCCACGAGCTTATTATTAGAACGAATTTTCGCGATAATTATAATTTCACATCCAAGTGTCTTTGGTGTATAACGCAAATGTGAGGAACATTTCAATTACCTTTTCAATTTCTGGAAGTTCTCTGACACTCGAACCAATAAACCCCACTGATACAAAACTACTTGGTCATGACTCCATTGCGGACTTCCTTAACCACCTCTATGATAGTCACTCGATATAAAAGCGAAGGCTGTTCGGTCTCAGTGTATTTGTTTGTTTTATATAATTATAATATTTTTTGCTATAATATTTTATCGGTGCGTTTTAGTATTTATTCATGTTCTATTTTTGCTGATTTTGATACATTGCAATAACGACATTGAATAATATCATCACTGATCAAATTATACATTTTGGTGGATGAATGCTTCGTCCTACATTCGCATGAAACGTTCATATTGGGAGGTTTACACTTCGGAATAACTTTTGCACGATTACCGAAAGACGTTTGAAGTTGAGGCAATACCGTGCATCATGACTGTGGATATTAGGATGTCTCTTAAAAAAAGCGGATGCATGGTTATGATTTATTTTCGCTTGTGCTTCTTTCTTCAGATGATTTTTCCTCGCGAAAATGTGAGGCTTTAATTCACTGTGTTCGATATCTGAGAAAATTGAATAGCAGAATAATTGATCTATAGCGGCTATACGTAGATAAGGCTAGAATTGAAATGTTCAGCAAGCTAATCTCGCCCAATGAACTTGCATAATCAAGCCAGGTAAAAATTCACAAGAATAATTAGTTTATATTCAAGTACAAGCCAATTAGGTTTGTACATACATAATCATACTCTGTTTGAGTGATCGAGTCGTTTCGTGAAGGTGCAGGGCGAGTGAATTATATAACAAATACTCTTGAACAACTAAAACACATGCAATGAGAACCTTATCATGTATTCTTGCATATCTTTGCATTATATTGTATAGTACGTTTGAAAAATTATTCTGTGTTTATGCGTGCAGCAGTCTCTAAACTCCCAACGATCATTAACATGAGGAAATACGCCATTCTGATCATGATGGATGTATCCTCCAAGTCTAAACTTCAATAACAACAGCTCGTTGTGTTGTAATCTATGAATTCTTATCCCAGTTTTCTGTTTTGTGTGGAGGGATATGCATTTCATGAAAAATGGTATGATCTAAAAAGCTGTATAAACGTCTTGCTTATGATCTTCCTATGACTTAATGTCATATATAGCTCCTGTTTGTCGCGCCAGAACCCACGAGTTTATTATTAGAACGAATTTTTGCGATAATCATATAATTTCACATGCAAGTGTCTTTGGTGTATAACGCAAATGTGAGGAACATTTCAATTGCCTTTTCAATTTCTGGAAGTTCTCTGACACTCGAGCCAATAAACCCCACAGGTACAAAACTACTTGGTCATGACTCCATTGCGGACTCCCTCAACCACTTCTATTGTAGTCACGCAATGTGAAAGCGACGGCTGTTTAGTACCAGAGTTTATTTGTTTGTTTTATATAATTTTACAATTTGTTGCTCTAATATTATATCTGTGTTTTAGTATTTATTCATGTTCTATTTTTATTGATTTTTAACTCTAATACACCTTCCCCCACGCCCCCCCCCCCCCCCCCAAATGGAAACCAACTTAAAGTTGATGGGGCTAGATTTGAAAGATGTAAATTGTCATCCAAATGAACGAGATCTAGAATGAACATTCCGAGAGCAAGTTTTACTGCTTTAAGTCCTCAGTTTAATACCCGTAAAGACCTCGCTCTGGGTTAATATGCGTTGTGTTGAAACATCGTTTGGAATGAAAAGTTCAATATCTCAAATTAGAGGTAAGGAAAACTGCAAAATCATTTTTACTTTGTTCTAAAAGATCTTGCTATAGCCAAGTGTCATATGCACTGTCTGATACTGTCAATGACTATGGCGTTGGAAACACACATCAAAAATTTTAGTCTTATAGTCACCAATGCATATCTGACTAAAAAGTCCGTCACCATGCGTGCTCGCTATGTAACTTTCGTAGCGAAAAATAACCCATTTCAGTAAGCATGATCAAGCTCTATTCATTCTGTTTTAAATGTCCTTTTTAATGTTACCGTTGTCAGTTATATTTGTCAAAATTTTTTGTAAATTTTAATTTCTTAATGCAAATGTTATTTAAGGTTTAAGAGATACACATATTGATTCTCATAGGATGTGTTTTGGAAACTTTGGGATATTCTCCCGCATGTATTTTGATACATTGCAATAACTACATTGAATAATATCATCACTGATCAAATTATACATTATGGTGGATGAATGTTTCGTCCTACATTCACATGAAACGTTCATATTGCTAGGTTTGCATTTCGAAACAACTTTTGCACGATTACCGAAAGACGTTTGAAGTTGAGGCAATACCGTGCATCATGACTGTGGATATTGGGATGTCTCTTAAAAAAAACGGATGCATGGTTATGATTTATTTTCGCTTGTGCTTCTTTCTTCAGATGATTTTTCCTCGCGAAAATGTGAGGCTTTAATTCACTGTGTTCGATATCTGAGAAAATTGAATAGCAGAATAATTGATCTATAGCGGCTATACGTAGATAAGGCTAGAATTGAAATGTTCAGCAAGCTAATCTCGCCCAATGAACTTGCATAATCAAGCCAGGTAAAAATTCACAAGAATAATTAGTTTATATTTAAGTACAAGCCAATTAGGTTTGTACATACATAATCATACTCTGTTTGAGTGATCGAGTCGTTTCGTGAAGGTTCATGGCGAGTGAATTATATAATACATACTCTTGAACAATTAAAACACATAAAATGAGAACCTTATCATGTATTTTTATATATCTTTGCATTATATTGTATAGTACGTTTGAAAAATTATTCTGTGTTTATGCGTGCAGCAGTCTCTAAACTCCCAACGATCATTAACATGAGGAAATACGCCATTCTGATCATGATGGATGTATCCTCCAAGTCACAACTTCAATAATGACAGCTCGTTGTGTTGTAATCTATGAATTCTTATCCCATTTTTCTGTATTTTTTGGAGGGATATGCATTTTATGAAAAATGGTATGATCTAAAAAGCTGTATAAACGTCTTGCTTATGATCTTCCCGTGACTTAATGTCATATAGCTCCTGTTTGTCGCGCCAGAACCCACGAGTTTATTATTAGAACGAATTTTTGCGATAATCATAATTTCACATGCAAGTGTCTTTGGTGTATAACGCAAATGTGAGGAACATTTCAATTGCCTTTTCAATTTCTGGAAGTTCTCTGACACTCGAGCCAATAAACCCCACAGGTACACACACACACACGCCACAGACCGTTGTAGAACGTCATAGCGCTGGGCTGTCTTTAAGCGTAAACAAAGTACGAGATGTAACAACAGGAAATATGAGCTCCTGGGGTTAATTGTTCAAAGCAGGTCTAGCATTAAATCTGGGTTCAAATTTAACCCACTGTTCTAGTTTGTGTATTTTAATGTATACCTTTCTGTTAAAACTTGAGAAAAGAAAACTTCGATAGATCCAGGCAAGATTCACGAAAAAACTATTTCCAAGTTTACTAATAAGCTCTTGGAAAATTTTCTTTGAGGTGTCGTAACCCATTTTCTTCTTTTTTTTTAAACTGGTTTATTTTCACGAGCGAATTTCGTCTAGCAAAATTTTTTTTTCAAAAAGATATTTTAATTAATTGAAATACAATACGATATTTACATGTTTAATCATGCCCACAGATACAAATTATATACGTCCCATTTTATTGGAAAACTTACATAGTTTAATCAATTGTTTTCATCGATTTAATTAAAGTTTGATTTTTTAAACCTTTTTTGACCTTCCTTACTGATTCATTACATAAAGACGAGCAGCATGTAAATTAAAACCTATGGAACTCAAGTTTGTACAAGACAAAGCAACGTCGATGAAAAAACATTTTAGTCAGTGATGTTTAAAGGGTAAAATGTTTCCACATCTTTAAGGATAAAATATTTTATATGTTATTTACGTGAAAATTTTTTGAATTGATACTATCCATCAGTCTGTCTTTCGGTTTAAGCTTCGTCTTGTACAAATATGAAATACATTGACAGTGATTTTAAAGTAATGAAGCAAGCCTTAACTATCAGAGGAGTAGTAAACAGCAGAAATTTATACTAATTTTCAACCAGAGGATATAAGGCTCAAACAATCTTACTGTTCGTCTATCGAACCTTTCCAGGAGTATTTGCTGTTTTTCAAATAAATTTTGCTGTTAATATTAAAAGTGTCTTTAGTCAACGTGTTGTGTCACTTCATGATGTCACAATTACTTCCACAGCTTTATTTATACAGAGTCGTTCGATTGGTTTTCAATTCAGCCAAACGTTGTTTTTTTAAAATTGGCATTGACTATGGACTTACAAACCTACGGAAACAGCAGTCACAGACTGGTAACTTTTCTCGTAGCACAGTCCAGTAAAATAATTTGTTTTTTCCCACTGTGGTATATGTAGTTCTTTCATCATCAATGCAAAGAAAAACAATTGCAAGAGGTTTTCTTCCCAGAAATATGGGTAATGCATACATACTTATCACCTTCATGATGTCACAATTATCCCCCATAGCTTTATTTATAGAGAATCGTTCGATTAGTCTTCAGTTTAGCCAAACGTTGTTCCTTTAAAATTGGTCGCTGCCTACACAATAAATTATTGACTATAGACTTCCACACCTACTGAAACAGCAGTCACAGACACTGGTAAATTTTCTCGTAATACAGCCCAGTAAAGTAATTTGTTTCGCTGCACTGTGGTATGTAGTTCTTTGATCATCAATGCAAAGAAAAACAATTTCAAGAGGTTTTCTTCATGTCACACAGTTATATTGTTCATTTCTCGTCAAGGTCCAGAATGCTGGTTAGAGTTATTTTCCAGAAATATGCGTAATTACATACATAGCTATTTTGTAATCTAACACATTCATTAGTTTTTACAAAATCGTTTATTTTTTATTTTTCAACAAAGATTATACAAACTTGCTCGTAAATTTCTTATGGACAATTTTGTATAAGCTTTATTAAGATAGTTCGTTAACCATTGTTAATAATTCATGAGAAAACACAAAGGAAATCACAACTGTAGCAGACGTTTTAAATCAGCTAAAGTTGCGTTGAATTACATCACCTTGTACTTTTAACTAGTACTAGCAGTGCTGCTCAAAATATTCAGTATATTCAGTGTATAGAGCATTTCCACCCAACCCCTGGCAATGGAAAAAAGAACAAAACGGGCGACTATGTTGGTGCAACTAACAAAAGAATCAATTAAATGATAATTATTTTCCGCTGCACCAACATATTTGCAGCCCATGAAACATGGCAGCATGAAAACACTCGACATACGAAACCAAAGCCAATATTTTTAGTTCATCTCTTTCAGACAATGCTGACATAGTATTGACATATTGAAAGTTGAAACCAGTAAAAATCTCTGCATTTAGTTCAAAAAACTATTATTTCAAAATGAATCTTCGAAATTGGTAAAAAAGTTCAGACGCAAATACCGCCATTGGCATTTTACGCAAATGTAATCGCGTATGATTCAAAATACTGTAAACTGTTAGCTAGACAGTAATCCTCAAATGCCAATTTCGTTTTGTTGAAACACCAAGTAAAGGCCTAATTCCATGACAGCAAAATTCTTTTTTATTGTACTCGTAAATAATATCTTCGCGCCATACAACGTTTAATATCCTCTGTGTATTGCTAGCTATGTTATAGACCATATCCACAATATGCTCATTGAGTGATATACAGTATCGTGATTTTGTTTTGATAAAATTGGTTCTCTGCAAAAATTGTGATTGCATGTAAGGTTCCTTTCTACACTGTTTCATGTTTTAAACATACTTGTCAACTTCTAAATACATCCTGAAAATTATTAGCAGAACTCAGCTAGCGTAACTAGCTTAACATTTCCTTATTATGTAAAAGTAATACAATATATTTCTTACCACATTGCATGAGAGAGCCTGTGAGCATTTCGTGACTCGTGAGTATTCTATAGTGCGACTCGAAGTCTCGAACGGAACCTACAGCATCTGAAGCAAAAGCTACCGAACGCGAATAATTAAACCTTTGGGCGACGCGATTTGCCGCGTTTTCAGAATCCAATATTAATTGTTTGATCTTGAAACTCTCAAAGCAACAATTTTTATGCCAGGACTTGATGCGCCATCGCTCCTTGCAATACCACAGAGAAGGATTCAAACGACCGCGCGTGTTTTCATTTACGCCATGGGACTGGAAACTTGTTATGAGGAGGCTCCTCATAACAAACCTATCGCACATGCGCAAAAGCGACTGTAACCTACCTTTAAAGTCAATAATAATAATAGACCAATTTACGTTGAGACTAGCTAGTTTGTTAAAGGTGACAATATATTTTGTTTCTTATACGTCGGATTTATGTCGAGTCAAATTTAATCCCAAAAGATGCGTCTAAAATACATCATAAATTCGACATGTATTCATACGTCAAACGTGCAACGGATGCAAAACATAAAATTGACCATCTTCACGAGCTTATACAAAAAGTACTGCTAGATGATGTCCAATATGGTATTTTTCCAAAACAAAACTTGACAAAAGTTTGACGGAAGTCCATCGTATAAATACATCCCGGTGTTGTGACGCATAATCCATGATGCTATCATAAACTTGATTGTATTTCTACATGACAATGTGGAATTGATTAGGTATTGCTGCTAACTTCATTTTTGACCAAAAAATCCCAAAATACACGAAATAAAAACAACAATCATTTTCAATCAATGTTGGTTTCCCAACCTGAACACCCTAACGCATAATATGTTATGCCAGGTGGGTCACAACATTGAGAAGAGGGCGTGGGAGATCGAATGAATTATTTGTCAAAAAAGGCGGATCAAGTTACAAAAAATGCAACTTTGGAAGGCTCTATCTCCAGTTTGAAAAGATAAATTTTTAATCTGTTTGCGGAATACTTATCAGTAAAGTGACCTCTCTAAATTAAGGAAAAAAGGGGTCGTAAAATTTGTTTCATTGGCACTTTAAACTTTGTCTACGAATCATTAGCTCTGGATACAATAACTGTCATTGTATCATGCATGAAGGCTCATGAAATGAGCTATGCATTATACCTATTGGTATCTGCTACAATTATGATCATTAGGGAGTTTATGATTTACGATGCCCTGCACATGGACGACGCGCCTTCAAAACAAAGTATATTTTTACCCAAGACAACAACAATGAATAATGATGCGTAGTCATGCTAATACAACGTCAAACTAAGCCTATTATCGCGTCCCTTGAGCAACCGGAGACATGTTACGACATGAGAAGTTTTTGAAAGTCCATTTATTCTTATTGCGGACAGCACATCGTTTTTGCCACCAAAACTGTTTGCAGACTCCTAAAATATGCTTTAAAGGATAATTGCAGTAATTAACTTCCAAAAAGCTTTTTTTATTCAAATATATTAATCCCGCGTTGTCGATCTTAGGATCTCTATTATCTCCTTCAGTAACCACGATCAATATATATATATAATGGCGGAGCAGCCAGTCCAGCGTTTTTATTGGTCAGAAAAGCCAATTGACTGGCCAGAACCAGTATAATGATCATGCGTGCATTACGCATGCATGGTGACAGAGACTTCAAAGGCTCCGCGAATCAAGTGGTCTTATTAAGCTCTCCGTGAAAAAGGAGACTTTAATAAGGAATCATTTCTCTGATTTTGAAATTTTACAGGCGATTTGTAAGTGAATGCGCAGCGTACTTTTTGTAGAGTTTATACTTTTGGAGAGATTCTCTTTCAAATAAATTAGTAGTGGTAAAATGCAGCCTATAAATCCAACTTTGAAAGACGCTTTCTACGGACAATCACACATTTTGCTCGTGAGCAAAATTCGACATGTAAAGGAGGACTAATTTGCACGTGCGAACAAAAGTACGAGTCGACTTTTTATTGCTATGAAAATATTTGATAATCCCTGATTTTTAATTTGTTTCTGATGTCCTCTGCTGAAGAAAATTCTCAATTAGCCCCCTGTTATACATTATACCGAATAACTTTTCATATCGGATTAGTTTTTGCACCGGTGGAAAAAATAGCAGTGTTTATACCCGCTCTTTTTCTTATTTGCATAGTAAAATCTCTCAGAATTATTCAAAAGTGTTACACTGGAGCGTGCCGGGTTTTTTGTTTGCACTTGAATTTGTTTGCACATGGTTTGCACAGAGCCATGCATTAAAAGCTGTGCAAACACCATTGCAAGCGTCATTCTGGGCGAGTCTTCGAGGGACAAACCTAGTAGCAAGATCCAAGATCGAGAAAACTTCGAAACGAAAAGGAGCAAGTCAAAGTCAAAGTCAAAGTCAAAGCACATGCAGTTGCAGGTTTGTTGTATGTCCATTTAATATGATCTAAATATATGTTCTAACAGAAGTATCACATGGCTTAGCACTGAATATATTGCAATCGAATCTACTCGATCTTCCACAGTTCTATTCGATCAAATGTATTTAACTGTCTCAATTCTTTCTGTGTGAATATCTCGTACGCCTACACGGTTGTTTAATTCTTGTTGACTACCATAATTATCAGCATTGGTTGGGTTTTATATGCCGTGGCAATGATGCTGCGATAGCTCAAATATTAACAAACTTTATGGCAACGCCTTAATTTGCAAATAGGACATTTAAATATAGGCATACGCGTAGGTGCTAACGTTTGATGTAGTCTAAATATTGAATTTGCGTTTTGAACTTAACTCGGATGTTTCAGCCCGAATAAAAAATGTCCATGCAGTATGTACAGTATATGGGACTTGTAACGCGAAAGCAATAGCGGCATTTTATTGACCATTGGTATACTGCACTCAAGTGATCAATTGCAACGTATAGGTATATCAGTTCAGTCTTTCGCTTATTTTTTCTGTTTTACCAAGCAGCCAGTAAAGAATTATGCATGGCCTCTTACTGATCAGTGGATGCACATGCATTATTGCAATGGTGGATATTTGCATCAAGTTTCCTACATTAACGATTATAACTACGCTGTGCATGTTGACAGGAAACCCAAATTTTCCGTTACTTTTTAGTGCCTGTGATTTCGTATATCTAGGATAATTGATAGCATTGACATGTAAAAGAAAACGCTAAGATTGAAATTGCTTAAGTATACAAATTTTGCAAATTTCAAGATTTGCAAACTTAACAATTATACTAAATTTAGGATGCCCTTTCCCGCTGTGCTAATGATTCAAAAGTTTGTCTAAAAGAGGAATGCGCCATTATGCAATGCAAAGCACTTGAAAGAAGATCTGGATTTGCACGTGCGAACACAAAATATGCGAATCGATTTTTTATAGCCGTGACAATATTTGATAATTTTTAACTTGTTTCTGATTCCGATTTAGGTAAACCAAATGTTACTGCTAACATTCATCTTCGCATTATCAGTGGTTATAATGCCATTAGCCGCTGGTTTGTCGGAGCTAGATAAAACACAAAGTGAGTATTAGTGGTTTAGTCTTGCAATATTTTATTTAATTCCATGGTCGAAAATTTTCTTTCACAAACATTCTTTTAAATTCATTGTTCTTGCAAGCACAGCTGCATGAGTAATCATTCATTTGTCTTCAAATTGGTGTTTATAGGATTACTGTTATGCTATGGTCACGTGGTTTAGATTTTGTTTTTCTGTTAAGAAATAAAAAATTTATTTCAACAATATACCTTGCTTATACCAGTAAGAATCAGACAACATAATGAAATATTCGCGAAGGGCTGTAAAGATATTTTATTATTTCGCTATCATAAAGGTTGCCTGAAATTCTGATATTTCACGTGATCTTCGTTTTTAGCCCGTCAACTGATGATTTCAAAAAATATTCCTCCACCTGACATTTCATAAAAAATCGGCAACTGCAGTGTGCTTAATATTTTTTTAGTTTAATAATATCTTTTTCAACATTGTGCAGAACGTTCAAGTCCCTGCAATACTCATGAAGTGGCCTTTGGAGTAGGAACCGGAAAAATCAGGAATTTCCAGATATCATCATCAAGTGCTTATCCAGGTTTACCAGCAATTCTAGGAAGATTGAATAGTGCAAGATCATGGTCCGCACGTGTGAGAAATCAAAATCAGTGGATTCAAATTGATCTTGGTCGAGTTGAACTTGTCACAGCGATTGCCACTCAAGGGCGAGCCAACGCGAACGAATGGGTGAAGCGGTATAAGGTGACATACAGTGTTGATGGTAAAGGTTTCCTCTCGTATAAAAATAAAGCCATTGTTAAGGTAAGTATAGCAATTACAGAAGATACATCACATAATGTAGCATACAAAATTTAAATTGATACAAAACATAATCCGACGATTAGCATCAAAACATGATTAGATGATCTTGAAACCAAAAATATGAGTCAAACAAAAAATATATAGTGAGTGATCTTCGATTCTATTGCAAAATCAACATCAAACCTATTTGGAAATCCAGCGAATTGCCAAGAAAATTATTGAGTAATATTTCTTATTGAAAAATCATCATAGATTAGAAGACTATTAATAGTGACCGTGCATGTGTTATTACTCGTGAATGCATGTTAAGTGAAGCTTATGCACAGGTAGCACAGCACATGCGCCAAGTCCATAGCCTTTCCATCCACACTAAAAAAACTATGTGAAGATTTCGAGTTATCCTGTTTAGTCTCCTTTGAGCGTCTGGAGGAAGGGGTTCTCCCGATATACTGCCGTTTTCTTACCTCGTACATAAGACAGCGTTGTTGGTTCTGTTAGCAGATATAATGGTTCTGGATTGTTTTCGCAGGTATTTAAAGGAAACAGTGACAGAAATTCTGTTGTAAAGAACATCCTATCCCCTGCTATAACTGCTCGTTACGTTCGCATACACCCAATGTCTTGGTATCGCTGGATATCAATGAGAATCGAACTTTACGGCTGCTACAGAGGTATGTCAGTGCATTGCAAAACTAGAGAGGCAAACTAAATGAGTTTTTTCTTTTAATTTGTATTGTTCGTTAACATGAATGTCAACAGAGGACGAAGGCGAGAACACTATTGAGAACAGTTACCAACAATCTTGTACAAATAATAAACGACTACAATGGTATAATATAAAATGGTCCCTTAACCAGACGATAGCCGAGTTGAATTGAACTTCTTGTCTTTCACTGAACGAAAACATTCGTAACTATTGCACGAGTAAAATCATTCATTATTTCTGTATGTAATACAATTAGAATAAGCTATTGCTTTTCCAGACAGTTTAACAGTATGTTGGGCGTTTTGGCGCTTGCGATTGATCTATTAAAAACATAAGGGCTCCAAAACTACGTTTGAGAACCATCCTCTGAGGATGCTCGCTAAAGAGGATTATTAACCGGTTGAATCCGAGCCTCGTGCAGAACAAATTTAGACTATTTGATTGTGTGTTTTAGCTCCAAAACCATGCGACGTTCAACCCTGTAAAAACGAGGGAGTTTGTGAAAATAAAGGTAGTTCATTTTCTTGCTCTTGTGTTGGCAGTTACAAAGGAAGGACATGCGAAGGTATTTACGTTACTTCGGTCATAAAAACCTTGATCGGGAAGACGTTTTTGTAAAAAATCTTCATGTAAAATATATCAGTCCCTGTTGATTGCACAAAACTTCTTTTTTTAACATTGTGCAGAATATTCAAGTCCTTGCAATACGCACGAAGTGGCATTTGGAGTTGAAACGGAAAAAATTACCAATTCCCAGATATCATCATCAAGTGCTTATCCGGGTTTACCAGCAGTTCTAGGAAGATTGAATAGTGCGAGATCATGGTCTGCACGTGTGAGAAATCAAAATCAGTGGATTCAAATTGATCTTGGTCGATCTGAACTTGTCACAGTGATTGCCACTCAAGGAAGAGCTGACGCGAACGAATGGGTGACGTCGTATTATGTGTCGTACAGTCTTGATGGTGAAGCTTTTGTCTCATATAAAGCTAAAGACATTGTCAAGGCAAGTGTCGACTATCATCCGCCTAATTGTGTATATTAAATTTACATATAGTATTAATATATGTTTAAATGCACAAGTAGCACATGCGCCATAAGTCCATTATCTTTTCATCCCCACTGACAAAACTAAGTGGGAATTTCGAATTGTCCTGTTTACTCTTTGCGCTATGACACTGCAGTTCACTTATGTCCAAAATTAAAGACAGCGTTGTTGTGGTTGTTGTTGTTGTTGTTGTTGTGGTTGTGGTTGTTGTTATTGTTGTTTTTGTTGTTGAACATTGAAAAATAATTGTTCCAAATTGTGTTCCCAGGTATTTAAAGGAAACAGTGATAGGAATTCTGTTGTAAAGAACATCCTATCTCCTGCTATAACTGCTCGTTACGTTCGAGTACACCCAATGTCTTGGCATCGCTGGATATCGATGAGAATCGAACTTTATGGTTGTTATAGAGGTATGTTGTCAGGTTGTAAGCGTAAAGGGAGCAAACGAAATGAAGTTTCAATATTTTATATTTATTTAAATTATTTCTTTTACTTTTACTTCATATGTTTTATTAAATGTTAACTTTTCAAATTCTTTAGCGAAACGCAAATAAATCCTGAGGGTAAAGCCAAGAGCGTGGACCACTGACAACAGTTTTCAAGCAATATAACTATAGTCCTTGTGACATACCGAAACTAACTTCATGAAATACACAACATAATGTTTTAAAATGTATACCATTTCTAAGTATACAACAGGCTTCATTTTATATAGCTTCTCAACTTAAACTTTCGTAAAAATGTTTATTTTATACCCTTGAAATGTGTATCGAAACCTTTCTTATTAATATGCTGTCGGACAGTTGCTTGGCTAGGAAATAGAAAATTGAAGTTATGTAAAGTACAATCACGTGTATATTGTGGACTAAAAAGCTGAAGTGTAATCATCCTGCTAACTGAAGTGACTATAAATATACGAAAGCCTTGCATATGGCAAATTTAAACTTTCATTTCATATTTTTAGCTCCAAAACCATGTGACTCCCAACCCTGTAAAAACGAGGCAATCTGTGAAGATAACGGAAGTTCATTTTCTTGTTCTTGTGTCGGGTCTTACAAAGGAGAGACGTGCGAAGGTTGGCTATTTGTAGTGCACTAGTCGTAAAAAACCTCCTTAAGAGGAAGTATTGTAAAATTCTCCCTCCCAGCTACTTAATTAAAAGTTCTCTCGACATTGCATAATAACATGTAAAAATGTATCTGCAACTGTGTTTGTCGGAAGAAGCTTTGATTTGTTAATTCAATGTACAGTAAATCTTTTTCTTCAACATTATGCAGAATATTCAAGTCCTTGCAATACGCACGAAGTGGCATTTGGAGTTGAAACGGAAAAAATTACCAATTCCCAGATATCATCATCAAGTGCTTATCCGGGTTTACCAGCAGTTCTAGGAAGATTGAATAGTGCGAGATCATGGTCTGCACGTGTGAGAAATCAAAATCAGTGGATTCAAATTGATCTTGGTCGATCTGAACTTGTCACAGTGATTGCCACTCAAGGAAGAGCTGACGCGAACGAATGGGTGACGTCGTATTATGTGTCGTACAGTCTCGATGGTGAAGCTTTTGTCTCGTATAAAACAAAAAACAGGGCCAAGGCAAGTATCAACTATAGAAAATATATCGTTCACGTAATTATATTATTTTTGGATACAAATATCCACCACAGTTTTGACCATGTTGCAACAACTAAGTTAATATATGCACATGCCTTAAGTCCGTTATCTTTCCATCCCGTGGCTGTGCTGTTTACTCTCCGACGCTGTATATGTAGTTTTCTTATCTCAAAGATAAAAGACAGTGTTACTGTTGTTTTTGGATCTTGAAATATAATTTTTTCAAATTGTTTTCGCAGGTATTTAAAGGAAATAGTGATAGAAATTCTGTTGTAAAGAACATCCTATCTCCTGCTATAACTGCTCGTTACGTTCGAGTACACCCAATGTCTTGGTATCGCTGGATATCGATGAGAATCGAACTTTATGGTTGTTACAGAGGTAAGCTCGATTTATATCAAAAATTTTTCCATGTAATTTTTTTTCTTATCTGTTCTTCTCAAAGGTATATAATTTAAATTTTAAAATTTAAAAATCCCAGGACTCTTATACAGGGACGAGTATACCAAAGAAACAAACTAAGACAAGGATTGCGTATAATATAGATATAGTAGGGAAAATACTAACCTAAAATGATCAGAATCTTTGCCATTCGCTTTTTGAAAAAACAATTAATTGTTTGTGATTCGTTCTTTACACAAACCAATTTCTGTTCTTTGTCTTCAAAACAAACCACTCGGAAGGCGTGTTACTACAGGTTGGTGTATAGCGACCCATCTATTATAGTAATTTGCAAGCGTGCTGGAAATTTGTTTAAATCTGTGTAAATAAAGCTCAAATGCGTGTTTTAAATGTCGAATAAATTGGTTTTGAAAAACAATAGTCTGGTATTATATAAAACAAATATTGAATGTTTCTATTCGTGCAATAGTAAGAATATTTTCATTCGGTAAAAGTTGATTGTTCCATTCAGCTCAGCTATCGCTTTGTTGAATGGAACAATCAATCTTTCACCTCATGAAAATATTCTTAACATTGTATCATAAACATTCATTATTTGTATAATATTATCTATCACCGATTACTTATTGGCGGCCAAATTTGTTTTTGTCTTTTCAATTTTCAATTGTGTATTATTGCATAGAGCCAGAACCGTGCGACTCGTCGCCTTGCAAAAATAATGGGAACTGCGTCAACAAAGGAAAGTCATTTTCCTGCATCTGTCGCCCATACTTCATTGGCTCCAAGTGTGAAACAGGTAAGCATGTACATTTTGAACTACCCACTTAGTATCGAGTATTGTACATTTATAATCACTACCTAGTATATTTTATTAACATTGTATTAACCATAATATTCTCTGGTAATGATCATACACTACTGTTACTAATACTAATGTGGCAACTGGTCACGGTGTTTTTCCCACTAATTTCATAAAACGGATCCGCAAGCATTGTTAGTTTTTTCAAAAAAATTCTATTAAACTAATTTTGTGAATCCAATTAGTTCACCTTTTCCCATTTAAGACGATCTGCCGCTACCAGATGTAGACGTTTTAGTTGCTAAAAAGAGAGTGATTAGAAGGAAGATTATTGAGAAAACAAGCCCGAAAGAGGGCAGTGGGATTCTTCCCATTGCCATTCCAGTGTGGGCGCGTAACGAGCTGAGGCTGAATAGTTTGCTGATAGCTGATGAATATTCTAAAGGAGCTAGAAATATAGAACTAATAAAATTTTACAAACCATGCAAACTTGTAGCTCGTTGAAATTCTATCGTATCATGAACTTACTTTTACATAATATCCTAAATTTAAAAGGAATCGCAGCAGTTGACGTCGGACTGCACGGTCATTGTTTAGTTATATAGTTTTATATATTTTCGCAACAAATAAGTTTACATTGATTTGTAGAACTTCCAAACCCATGTAAAGAACGGCCGTGCAAAAACGGCGGCGAGTGTGTCGTCCTGGGTAATAGATATTCATGTCGCTGTAAACCAGAATTCGGTGGTGTGCACTGTGAATACGGCTTATGTAAGTATGGCATCGATATTTAGTTGCGTCATGGACGACATTGAAGTCGGTACAGTGTAGCTTCCCAGAAATGGAAGGCACGAACGAGGCTATATTTGCCATGCAAGGAACCTCCCTTCTCTAGCAAGTAGAACAGATACTTATGACCATATGTACATGTCTGAAAACAATAAAAATAAAAAAGATTCAGCGTGAAATGGAAGCAAGTATGATTAAAGAAAGTTATTTTGTTCGGAGTAAACAATTGGGCTGATGCATGAACCCCCATCTTTGTCACCCTATCACCGGCGTTTAACACGGAGTTTAAACATCTAATAAGAGTGTGAAGAATTTAATAAGAATGTGAAGAATTTGACTTGGAGAGTTGAACGATCTACTCGGAGTGAATACATAGTTGAAAACCACATAAATTAGAGATAAATCAGACCGTGCATGAACAACAAGGAGTGTAACTAAAATGTTTCGCTTTCTGTTTTTAGCTTTGTGTTCAGCAACCGGAGATCCACACTACAAATCATTTGATGGACTGAGATTTAACTTCATGGGAACATGTGAATATGATTTTGCTAAAGATTGCAGCGCTGACAAGCTATTTGCTGTACGTACGTTAAACAGAAGATGCGGGTTCGGAGTTTCGTGTGCAGCGGCTGTGAAGGTTTATATCGCTGGTTATCATATCCAATTTTCAAGAACGCTTCGAACGGCGATCGTTAACGGAGTAAGGCTAACTCAGTTTCCTATAATTCGACCAGGTAAGATCGTTTGCTTTCAAATTGTTTTTTATATGGCGTACATTGTCTTCTGAAAGACAAAAACCTCTGATGCTTTGAAGTAAACCAAACGTCACAGATGACTTGATGGCATGCGAGGAACACCAAAGATACATGATAAAAGTTCGAAAGAGGAAAAAAAACCTGCATCCGATTATTTAATGAACTTTCAAACGTAACGATTGACGTGTGAAATTATTTTGCTAATTATATCAGGTAATCACATGACGTCATCTTTTCAATTACTACAGTAATTGCAAAATACATTTTTAGCTTGACTTTGATTGCGAACGGTTAATCTTAGGTACTTCCTTTGTAATAAAACAGAGTGTTATCCATGAAACCGAAGCAATCAAAATGAGATTCTGCACTAAAACCTGCACTTCATAACCACTGAAACATTTTGTCACATTCTTCCGTATTTGAAGTTAATTTAAAGAGTCAATCGGCTGATTAACGTTTGTAGTAAACCGCTGAATGCATGTTCAGCCAACCATTTGCAAGCCTCCTATTTCGTACACCGCCAGTTAAGCATCAAGCCATTTTACCAGAAAAATTAACTTGTTATCACAACGATTCCAAGCAATGAAAATGTGAAAAGAATTCTCGTCATCGCATAAAAGACATAAAAAAATATTTACATGATTCTCTTTTTCTCAAGGTTTTAAGATAACTAATCCAAGCGTGAAATGGCTGATATTGACAACAGATATCGGTTTAACAGTATCTTGGGACACCACCATGGCAATTCAGGTAGCAGTGTCTGGCAAATTCAAAGGAAAGACGTGTCCTTCGTCATTGTGTGGCAATAATAATGGCAACCGACTTGACGACAGGCAGTTCAGTCGAAAGTGCGCTCCTCCACCAGCTGAACTGTTATGTACACCAAACTCGGTTACAGAACCAATCATCAACAAATGTCATTTAATGAATGCCTTGAGCTCACCATTTCGTCCCTGTAACAGATTAGTGGATCCGACGACGTTGATTAGCAATTGTAAATACGATGCATGCCGCTGCAAAGATCCTATGCAATGCGTCTGCGCTTCATTTGCTACCTACAGTAAGCAATGTGCAGGGTATGGATCTATTATCAACTGGAGATTTAAAGGAACCTACTTGTCTGAGCCTCTAAGAGAATGCGGTAAGTTAATGTTATATAACCAAAGACATATGATGACGAAAAGTTAGCTTCGTATTAGGAAACATTCGCGCTTTTATTAACTTTTTTGGTGCATTTTTCATCCAGTATTCATTGCCCTGTTAATTGGTAAGCTTGTCTGTGTTAATAGTACTTTTAAAACAAATCAACTCGACAGCTAAGTTATTTCGGTCAACAGTGCTGCTCCATATCTTAGTACCAATGCTTTCACGTTTTTATTCCAGAACAACAATGTAAAAATCCCGGCGAAATATTCACTGAGTGTGGTTCTTCCTGCGCGAAAACCTGTCGTGATTTATCAAGTGATACTCAATGCAATGAGGAATGCATCCCTGGATGCCAATGTCCCAAAAATCACGTTCTTGATGACAACAACCGATGTGTTCCTGTAACCGAGTGTACTTGCTTATTCCAAGAAACAGTGTATCAACCTGGTCAGAGTACAATAGTTGGAAATTGCAAAACATGGTATGAAATGTAGCATTTATAGAAATGCTTTAAGAAAACCACATGTTAAACAATATGGCAGGATGCTTCTGGTGCAATAAGTAGCAGAAAACCCATTACTATGACGAGGGAGTAATATTAACTACATATATTTTATAAAGTTGTTGTAAAGCTTCTCTCTCCACTCGAATTCCTCCCCTATGTGGACATCTTTGCGAATAAAATTACCTACCCTCGTTTTTCACGGTATCAGTGTCTGCTGTAGGGTTGTGACCCAGATATTCTAATGTTTTGTGAAGAAACCTACCTGTTTTATACAGTATCATCTGCTTTTTAGTGTGAAATAAGTAGCATGGGTTCTTTGGTTCCCCATGCAACTGTGTGTTATCGGCAGTGAGTTATCTATTGTTTAAAAATAAGTCGTAATCGTTATTAATTGAACTTCACTTTTTACAGTACGTGTAACGCTGGTTCTATGGCGTGTGTGGATGATAGGGAATGCGAAGCAAAAGGTTAGTACTCAATGTTAAATATATAATCAGAGTAAACGCGTTTACCCATGGTAATCTCATCATTATCGCATGACACATCCAACTTTCATTATTCCAGATGAAGTGTTTAATCTCAAATCTAACCGTTTTTATGTCATAGTGTAGTAACCTAGTGTGTTAGAAGTGGTTAGTCTTAAACACATTACATTAAACTCAACGTTAATCAGTTATTCTATTTATTTATGAAATTATAGACGATCTCGAATCTGGCATGCGATAAGAAAGTTATATAATGGTCAATTAATAGTGTGATATGGGATTTAACATCGCTCATGCTGCTTTGCAGCCGACTGTTCAGCAGCACTTGCGATATTAAATCCATTCCCACTATTGACCATTATATAACCCATACTTAATCCACAGTAGCTATTCGAATTTTAACAGCATTACGATAATCTTTGTAATTTGTGGAATTTTCTGAAAATTGGACATAACTTGATGCACGTTTAAAATCGCACAAATTGTTACAAGTCAGCAAACAAGTTGCAAGAGGCATTTGCCAACTTTGTCGCAACAAGATTTGAATAGTCAAGCTTTATTTTTAGTATTTTTGTATTGACCGAGGCATGAACGTAATCATGCATAATACTCTTACACAAGGGAAACATTGGGATATTTTGCATATATAGGTATTTTTGCAAATAGATAATTTGGACAAAGTGACGTCTACCTTGTAGTAATAACCAATTTACATTTCATCTTTAAGGACCTTGCGAGTCTTTCCCGTGTAAAAACGAGGGTATTTGTAAGGAAGAAGGGGATGCATTCTCGTGTCAATGTCCAAGAGACTATCAAGGAAAAACATGTGAAGGTAATAAAATTCCTGTATAAGTTTTCAGCAGTGAGATTTAGAAGAGGATGTCACTGATTTCCATCCAACCATGTCTTCCCTAACACAAAATGAATGAGAACTCGTTTCTGGCAATAGCATATGTTCGATTCGCTTCCAAGTTAAATGTATTTTATCTTAATACAGAGCTGAAACCTAGACCATGCGATTCTGTGCCTTGCAAGAATGGTGGAATTTGTTCAAATGTGGGTGGCTCGTTTTCGTGTGAATGTGTTGGTAGTTTCGTCGGCAAAACATGCGAAGGTGAATATATTTCATCCATTACCTGCGCCCCTCGACTTTAAAATGAAATCTAATTTTATAGCGAGAACAGCTATTCAAAACAACAAAAGTACGATTTTTTACCCCTTCCCTCAAAATATTGAACAGCTTGAAAACTTGCCTTGTTGAACCTAAATAATAATCCATTAGTTGAACTACAAGTGCAGCCAGTGTGTGGTTCTACTTCGTAGGGCATCTTCTTAGTGTTTTCAGCCAAATGAGTAAACCTTAGATGAAACTGCCATTGTTTCAGGAATAAATTTTTTTACTGCTAAAGAATTATAAGCAACTTCACTTTCCTATATTTTCTCGCTTTAGAACAACCAGCTTCCATTTGTAAACCCTCTCCATGCCGAAATGGTGCCACGTGTATTGACCACGGAAATAAATTTTCATGCAAATGCCCTCCAAACTTCATTGGAGTTAAATGCGAAACAGGTAAATCGACTTTGTTTTTTGTTACAGTTGGAATCGTTGACTAATTTTGTAAATAATGTCAAATTATGTTACAAGTAAGCGGACATCAATATAGCTATATATACGATGTAATGCGACGTATTTAATTTCTGACTATTAGAACTCCCAGATCCATGCAAAAACAACCCATGTAAAAACGGTGGCGTTTGTATCCGTCTTGGCAATGGATACTCGTGCAGATGTAGACCTGAATTTGGTGGCACGCACTGTGAATATAGCCAATGTAAGTGTTCAGAAGGCTAGTCTTTTCTATGTTTGGTGTGATATTTGTGTGCTTTATGTGTCTTAAAAAATGATCCCCTAAATTAGGAATCTTGGAGGAAATATGATCAAAAAGAGAAAATTTCTTGTACATTTTTTTACAAAAGTGAATAATGCGTAAAGATTACTAGACAGATGCATCAGATGAAGTTATAATTATTGTGTATACTGTAAGCGCCTGATAAGATGTAGAATACTGATTACTTCAAACTGACGCGTTCTTTTCTTAGCTACGTGTTACGCCCAAGGTGATCCACATTACACAAGTTTTGATGGGAGAAAGTTTAATTTTATGGGAAAATGCCAATACGTCTTTGCACAAGATTGCAGCGAGAACAAACTATTCACAGTTTACACGAAGAATCTAAGGTGTGGTTGGGGTGGTGCCTCGTGCACTGCAGCTGTGACAGTGATCCTTGCTGGTTACAAAATACAATTCAGCAGAGTAAAGCGTAGCGCAATAATAAATGGCGTACAGTACAGAAGCTTTCCAATAGTTCGACCAGGTGAGTTAGATGTATTTTGAGTCTGCCTTAATTCAGCCAGCAATCTTATCAAATGTTCGTTTTTTTTAATCAATAGGATTTACTATTGCCACCCCAAATGCACGTTCACTGACCCTCGTCGCAAATATTGGCTTAAGGCTTGTCTGGGACAGTAACATGAACATTAAAGTGACTGTATCCGGTCGATACAAAAACAAAATATGCCCATCATCGTTGTGTGGAAACAATAATGGGAACAGGAGAGATGACAACCAGTTTGATAGAAAATGTGCACCGCCTCCCGGAGAACTCGTCTGTTTCCCAACTGCGGCAAACAGGCCAAGTGTTGACAAGTGTCACTTGATGAACGCCAAAGATTCGCCATTCAAAGCATGTAATGGTGTTATTGATCCAACTGTGTTGATTGCAAATTGTAAATACGATGCATGCAGATGTCAGGACACGGTGCAGTGTGTGTGCTCCGCTTTTGCAACGTATTCAAAGCAATGTGCTGCGTATGGCAACGTAGTTAATTGGCGTTTCCAAGGGACATACTTGTATCCAGCGTTACAGGAGTGTGGTAGGTGCATAATGAATAATGTACTGGCCATATTAAACCCGTACTTCTTAAACTCCGAACTTGTGTGTGGATTAAGAATTGTTTAGTTGCGAATGAGCTAATTCTCCAATAAAGAGACAATTATGATTCCCAGGTTTTTACTGTACCCACAGTCCAGGAGTTGGGGAAATAAGGGTTTGCGTTGATTATATGTGCATTGTAGCTACG
Organism: Muricea muricata; assembly: GCA_963855995.1. NCBI lineage: Eukaryota > Metazoa > Cnidaria > Anthozoa > Malacalcyonacea > Plexauridae > Muricea > Muricea muricata. The sequence continues at coordinate 12,898,152 of OY979719.1, forward strand.
ATTTTAATTGAACTATGTGTAGAAAATTTTTAAAGTTGCATGTGTCTGTTATACAATTGAGTGCATGTTTTTAACAGTTCAGGTAACTCCGTTACTTTAATGATTCAGAAGAACTGCTTGAGCGTTTAGCAAATCATGGCAAATCATGGCAAATCATGGCAAGTATATAGGCATTCGTAGCTCTGAGCTAACGTGTATATGGTATCGTTATTTGATATTTCTTACCTGTAATGTCCACAGCAGCTAAAACGACGTTTGATAATGAACATGTCGTGTGATTGTTTGATTTATGGAAAGAGCAAAACTCGTATATAGAAAAATGATAGTGTTGTCACTTAAAGCCGACATCCTCCATTACTTGCAATTCATTATCTTCCCTTAATTCCATGTTAGATGTCTTGTAGTTAACTATAATTTTGACGCTGTTACAATTTAGCTCGTCAGTGCCAAAATGAGGGAGAAATATTCATGGAGTGCGGCTTGTCTTGCGCCCGATCGTGTCGAGATTTGTCACGTGACATCAAGTGTAGCGAAGAATGTGTGCCTGGATGTCAGTGTCCCAACGGTCAACTTCTCAACGATGAGAATCGCTGTGTCCCGGTATCTGAATGTCCTTGCCTCTACGATGATCAAGTCATTCAACCTGGAAATAGTATCAGCGTTGGAAACTGTAAAACTTGGTATGTGTTTCTGACAAGATGCAGATATAGCAAATGCTGCACACGGCGGTGTGAACATATGAATTTGATCTTCGAGTGGTGTGCAGTGAATGAGTAAAATATTGTTTTCACCAGGAGAAGATAAAATTCGTATCTTCAAATCGCTGTGTATTGTTATGCATGTTTAGTATATAGTTGCTCGTATTTTCTAAGACTGTAGTCAGTGTTATTAATTTTTCATTGAAGTGCTGTAAACGTAGCCTATGAAAAAAAAACTCGCTGCGTACTATTATAGTTAATAGTAATATTTATTTATAACGCAGTTCACAAGATCATGCTAATAAAAAAAGTTAGACGTTGTCCAAATGTCTAATTCTCCAAAAAAAATTTTCCATTCTTGTATTACATTGATTCAAAAAGTCGTAAAGCGTTGACACAATGAATTGCAAACCGTGTAGTTGAGCAGTAATAATTTCTTAATTTCAGCACCTGCAATCGTGGATCAATGGCTTGTGTCGACGACAGAGAGTGCGAAGTTAAGGGTACGTCGCACAGTATAACATATCCAAGTAAATAGTTGAGTAATGATAAGTAATTGATAGTTACATACTTACATTCAAAAAAATTAAGATTTCATGCAGACAAAACGCGTAATAACGACTGGAACTACGGGTATGCATTCCCTACCAACAACGTTTTGTAAACGACTGTACAACTAGTCTGATAGTCGACACTTCTATATATAATATATGGCTCTATAATAGATAGTTCTCTCTCTTCTCGGTTGTGTACTTTAAAGGCAATATCTACACGCTTGCTGCTCCAGCCCAGAGTATCTGCCACTTCAGAAACTACTCGTCTCTGGTGGATAACAAACCACCATCCAACCCCCTTCTGTCAATGAGTTTGTTATTTTTATGTAGGACCATGCGAATCATTCCCATGTGAAAATGGCGGAGTCTGTAGAGAGGAAGGTCCTTCCTTCTCTTGTGCATGTCCCGAAGATTACCAAGGAAAAACATGTGATCGTAAGTTATAAATTATTCTATTAACGATATGGTTCATAACTGGTACTATATTGTCACTTATTTTTTCGCACATATCATAACATTATTCCCTTTCCAAAATATACCTTTCAAGAATAAATTTTTGGACGAATATCACTGAACTTAAATGGATGTTACTTGAACCATTGTACTGGTTTTTCCGGAGTTTTAAAATATTCAACGCTTAAATTGTTATATTTCGCCCCCTGATTCTCTATTTATACTCTAGTGCGCCACTGGTAGTTGTACAACGTCAGTTGCATCTTACTTTAGATGGTTCCTCTACGATGTCTTTCTAGTAATATGGCAATTTTCATCTTATACGAGCAAACACGAATTCGCTTAATTTTTCTTCAAATTTTAGAAGCGTTTTTGGGATATTGCGCGTGCGCGCTATAGAGCACACGAAATTTTGATCACCTTTTTTCATCTACCCCGTACAAGGTTGTAATGTCTCCTAATTTGTTTTTTTTTCTAGAACTAAAACCTAAGCCCTGCGACTCTTCACCTTGCAAAAATGAAGGAATTTGTTCCAATGAAGGAGGCTCGTTTTCATGTAAATGCATTGGCTTTTATCAAGGAAAAACGTGCGAAAGTGAGTTTAGTTGAATTGGACAGATGTAAAATGTTAGTTAGGGTTCACATACAAATACACAGTATAAGACTGATCAGGAAGCTTGAGGTTCATGTTCGAGTGACCTTTTATCCTAATTAATATCTATTTAATTTGGTCGTTGTTTAACATAAAGGAGAATACACCGCTATACAGTCAACCGGCTAATCTTACTCATTGCATTGGTCCTATTTTATCTTCCAGAGAAAAGGCCAAAGCCTTGTGATTCCCAACCCTGTCACAACGAAGCTACGTGTACTAACACCGAAACATCGTTTTCATGCAACTGTCCACCGGGATTTATTGGCAAACTTTGCGACAAAGGTACGTTGCATAGATATGCATAATATTTTACTATTTATAATTTATAAAGCAGCTAAACACACGTGACGCAGCCAGCTACAGAGATATATGATCTAACCTGCAGTTCGCATAAGTGGTAATTCGTGAAATAGTTCAGTGTAGTAAGTGTACAGAATGAATCAAGTACAAAGTTGACAAAAAGTTGGAATACGATCATCTTTCGGGACACGAACTTATAGGATCTCGAAAAACCAGCACACTTCTTGTTTTTAGTCTACCGCTTCAAACAACGTATCCAAGACCTTACATAACAGTACAAATAATCTGTTAGATACATATTTCTATCGCAAACAAGGACGTATGAACTTGACTGGTTAAATATTCTTTTAGAACCTCCTAATCCTTGCGAACCGAATCCTTGTCGGAACGGCGGGAAATGTAGACAACTTGGAAATTCCTTTTCTTGTCAATGCAAAGACAATACATTTGGCGGCCCAAGATGTGAATACACGAAAGGTAAGTAGAAAACGGGTTAATTCAAAAGTGAGTACATCCATTTAAACCGATGGAAAGGTAGTTTGCAGGACGTGGGAAGGAGGCTTTGCCAATAGGAGACAATGGTTTATTATTTTAAATCATGTAGCAATGGAATAAATACAAGTTAATTGGGCAATGCTAGCGCAAATTCCGCCGTACACCAGAGCTTTTCGAACTACTCGACGAAAACATGCTCGACATAACACAGTCACATTAAGACCGGAAAACACGAGGCGACAAACCGTGCAACACGTTGCTGCAACAAATCGCTTTGTATCCCATCCACTCATTGTAGTGATAGGTTGCAGCGACAAATCGCCTGGGGCCGGTTGTATAAGACTATTAATCACTTTTTAATCACTGTAGTTGAATAGCTAAGTACCAAATATGTGGCCCTGGTTGGCCAACGTTTGAACTAATAATCAATAAACTTAGCCGCTTTTTTATGCAACCGGCCCCTGGTATGAATGCTTAACATATTGATGGTTAATTAATGTTTTGTCGCCGCGACAGAATTTTGTCCCTGGACATGTCGGAGAAATGAAACCAGTTTAATTTTTTCTGCGACATGAAATTCTGTCACTGCGAGAAAATTTCCGGTAAAATTATCCTGTTCACACCATGAAATTTGTTGCTGCGACGTGTGCGGCGAATTGTCGCCTTGCGTGTTTCGGCCTTTTTAGTGAACTGAACGTTTTGCAAAACTTTCGTCCTAAAAACATTTTGTCAGGGGAAAAAAGATAATTCATGAAAAAGTGAGCACTGTCGATGCGAGATTGTGTTAGGGTTTGTATCATCCTTTTGCCCTTCCTTCGCTTCGGTCAATTTCCTTCCATCCGTATCTGTATAATAGTTTCTTCCGCAATTTTCGTTTTTGACTTGTTTTATGCAGCAATGTGCGAGGCTCATGGTGACCCTCACTACACGACATTTGACAAGAAAAAGTATAACTTCCAAGGACCATGTAGCTATGTTTTCGCCGAAGATTGCAGTGGGGATAAAGCTTTCAAGGTAGTTACATCGAATGTGAAGTGCGGTGGCCGTGGAGCGACCTGTACAGCTGCCGTTACTCTCTTTTTAAATGGGGATGAGATTAGACTAACAAGAGAGACCCAAACGGTGATCATCAATCGCATTAAGATAAAGAAGTTTCCAATCAAACGCCCAGGTCAGTAAGACTATTATTTGATATTTTAATCTGAAGCACACGGATCGTAGCTGGTCAGAAGAGGTGTGGCTACTGGCACAAGATTGTATTTTGTTTCTTTCGCTCGGACAATTTCCGTGTTAAGCCAACGTTGTTAAAAATCGTCGAAATATAAAGTGATATAAGTTTTCTATAGATTCTATGCGGTGAAGTGTGGGATAAGGAAACCATTGATTAAGTTGTCGAAGTGAAAAAATTGTCATATGCTGCTACCTTAATTCCAAGTTATTTTCCACAACAAGTTGTAACATCCATCGATAGTATTTGAGATTGGCTAGACCTGTTCAATACGTTAGGTCCCTTTTACTGAAGACGTTGATAACCAAATGTTCGTTTTTGAAATCGGAAAATCAATCATAATGAAAAGCTTTTCTACATGGGATAAGGCTTTAATTTTCCATAATGCAACGAACCTGAAGCCGATATTACATAACGGTTTTTGGCGATAATTTCCTACTCGACGGGCTGCTGAATCAATCGGATCTCGTGTATAAATTTCACTATACACTCTGCGTATATTCTTCCCGTGTGGCATCGGCTTAATAAGAAAAATATTCCATTCCTAACGACTGTTTTATCTCAAACTCTAATTTACTACAAGTCGTAATGAAGGTAGATTGTCCAAGTTTTAACTGGCTTTTGAGTAGTTGACCTACCTCCATTTTGGGGGATTATCCCTGCTTATTGTCTAATTGTCTCGGCTAGAAAGTTTGCATAGTAGAAACTACTCCGTATTTACATATTGATCCGAAAAACCCGTTGACATGTTTTGTAGGATATGTGATACGAAATCCTTCAAGAACTTGGCTACGTTTGACAGCGTCGGTTGGGTTAACGGCTCAATGGAACAGCAGGACTATTGTGCGAGTGACGGTTTCAGGAAAATATCGTGCTAAAATGTGTGGATTATGTGGTAACTTTAATGGTGATCGGTCTGATGATGTACCAAAAACAAAACCAGAATGCTTGTCAGCTCCTCAGAGTTCGGTCTGCCAGCCTGACAGCGCGAAGAAGAACAAATGCTATATGGATTTGTGCAACTACATGAAGATGCCGATTACTCCGTTTAAGGCTTGTAACTCTGTTGTTAATCCGAGCCAGTTGATTAAAGATTGCCAGTACGACGCATGTGAATGTGACGATCCAATGCAATGCGTATGCAAGTCATTTGCAGCCTACAGTCAGCAATGCAGCGATAAAGGTGTGGTTCTTAAATGGAGATTCCAAGGAACGTATCTGTTTCCACCATTACAAAAATGCGGTAAGTATAAAAACGTGATAAACGCCTGCGCTCTTGCGCATAAAATTGTACTTTTCTAATTCTTTAACTCAACCTTAAACTTTTACCAAGTTATCAAAAAATGTTTTTGCAATGTTTATAAAATCAAAGGTAACGGCAGAAATAATCTATGTGCGAGCTAAAGCACTTGCATGAAAATGATGTAAACGACACCATATTGAAATGGCTATTAAAATTATACTAAAAATTTATCTTGTTTTCATGGAATTTCAGCACAACAATGCTCCAGTCCTGGGGAAATTTTCACCGAATGTGGTTCGTCATGTGCTCGGACCTGCCGTGACTTGTCAAGAAATTTGACATGCGAAGAGGAATGCGTTCCAGGATGCCGGTGTCCTAATGATAAACTACTGAACTACGCAGGAATTTGTGTATCTGCATCGCAATGTCCTTGCGAGTTTCAAGGAAAGATTGTTGAAGCAGGAGAAAGCGTGGACGTTGGCAAATGCACAGCTTGGTGAGTATTTTAAAATTGAAAGATGTTGGTATGATTTGCTTTGTTGATCTTCTAAAATGAATTCTTGTTAACAGTCCGATACGTTGTCTAAGATCAAGTAAATTATCCTCGCTTATTTAGCTCATTGGAGTGTTTGCTCACTAGGTTGTGCCCAACCCAATGAATGTTGTAGCGGCTACAGTTACTGATGGCATAATTTCTATAATAATACAACTAATTATCATTGTAAAAACAACGAAATATAAATGATTTTTGCATTGTCTAGTACATGCAACAAAGGAGCTATGACTTGCGTAGAGGATAAGCAATGTTTGGAAGGTAAGACAACGAAACATACCAATTTTTAGTTTCCGTTCATTTAAGTAGCTCTTCAGATAACTAGATCAACTGTTTATTGTGAGCGATGGCGACAGTACAAAAGGACCCCAGGTTAAGGTCTCGGCTACCTACTTTATAGGATTCCCACTAATTGGAGAATAGCTGTTAAGAAAACCCGCTCACCTAAGAGAGACTGAACTTAGTCATATCTCGATCGGATCAAACGTGGGATTATTTTTGCGCCACCCGGCTTATTATCACTGTTTTAAATACAATGGCTTTGTTGAGCATTTTGCTTCATCGATTGTTTGACCATATTACACGTGTATGCCTACTGTAGAGTGTAGATTTTGTTTTACGGTGATTTTCACCGTAGTACAAAGATGCATGTATTCTAATACAGCCGTCTTATGCTTTTTTCGTGGACGTAGTATATATATTTCATCACTTTATTCCATTCATTTCTTAGGTCCATGTGATTCTCTTCCTTGTAAAAATAAAGGAATATGTTCCTCTTCGGATGGCGGCTCATTTGTGTGTGAATGCACTGCTGAATACCAAGGGGAAACATGCGAAGGTACGATTGCAGCTATGATCTTGACACTTGTAGCCTGATGTTTTCACACTCAACTGTGAGTGTGGACCAGATTTTCAAGTTTGCATATTTTTCTTTTATTATGTTTACATTTCTTTGCCATACATGGGTGAATCTGTAGCGGTATTAGCCAAAAATTCATTTCGCTTATAGTTTCGAAACGCCGGGTTTGTTAAATTCGATTTAACTTTTTTACATTAAATAGCTTTTTTGCATTTTGTTTGAAAATATCATGCATGTTGCTTCTTGTCAAAATTGCAATTTTTTCCGTAACTGATATGTTGCGTGCAATTATGGCCGAAATGATGTGAGAAAATTTAGATGTGATCATTCTGCTCCTAACACGATTTGCATACTTGGAAAAATTCACTGTGTGTCACACCCAACAACCAACCACGCAAGACATATTTCGCAACAGATTATTCTATCTAATGTTTTAGCAGTAAAAAAAAACTTCAAATGAAAACTAGACAAGAAACAATGCTTCTGACCATAGTCTGTTGCGAGTGAAGTATATCGGAAACATGCTTTCGGCGTAAACATTATAAGTATATAAGCATTGACAATTGGTACAACTCTTATAATAGTTGGAACTAAATAATTATATATCGTAAGCGCAATCCTTTATGAACAAAATGCATTCGAAATTATTGACCAAGTTTATTTCCTCGATATATTGCGCACAATTCACATTAAGTGTGAACCATAAACATTTTTACGGACAGCTTGCCATGTTCGCCATCACTTAAATTTCTATTTCTTAAGCTTATAGTGATTTGTTACGGACTATATGTTTTTATTAGTTTACATAAATAAGCAATGTGCTATAAAAATACGTAAAAGGTAAGTAAGAAACAGTTAAATTGATGATTAGAAATTTGTAATGGTATCTAGACCTATACTAAACATACTTGTACTATCATGATGGTATTCACTTTAAATTTAGAACTAAAGCCACGGCCGTGTGATTCTTCTCCTTGCAAAAATGATGGAATATGTACAAACCAAGGAACGTCGTTTTCTTGCGAGTGCAAATGTGGCTACCGAGGCAAAACATGTGAAGGTATTGTGAGTATTTAGCAATTAGTTTTCGACCTCGTGATTTCTATGAAATGATAGTTGATGAGGACTAAGCCCGAATCAACTGTCATTTTATAGAAATTAGCGAGAACGAGTGATGTTACTGTTTTAGTAGAATCTGATATCCAACATGACATTGGACAAGAAAGTGATTTTAAGCATTTTTTTAAAATTCTCAACGAAAATAATTGTTTGCTGTACTCGCTTATCTATTCAGGAATCCCAAATTACAGCATTTGCAATAGTATACTAGTATGGCTTTATGGTATTCTACCAATGGAATTTAGCACAGAATACGATATGTCACAGAACTGAGCCAGTCGAATTGCAACTTAGAAGTTCATGTTCTCACGCATGTCACCTTAGGCCTGTTCAAAATCAATGCATCTTCTGCTCCGCCATTGTTCTGCTCGGAAAAAACTGTATTGTAATTATGGGGGGAGTGCATCGTAGCTATATCTATCTTCCATACAAAGTCAGTAATAAAAATAGTACCAACCAAGAAACCGAAGCAATTATGCATGCATAATAAATGTTTGGTTAGAATTTCAACCATGCATGGTTGACATACGTGCATGCTGTTTCGCACATGCATGCTGTAGCCTTTGAAATAGTTTCAATATTTTTACCTCCTTATAGAACTCAAAACGCAGCCCTGTGATTCTAATCCATGCAAGAACGACGGGATTTGTTTAAATAAAGAAGAAACATTTGAATGTAAATGTGTCGGTATCTATACGGGAAAATATTGTGAAGGTTGGTTTTTCAATATCTGATATTTGAACTCAGTATGTATTTTATGCATATTGTATGGTACGAGATGACACAAAGACCCGTAGGATTTACTTTACTGCCCCAACGAGACAAGCAAAACTTAGACGTTTAGTGATTTTTATTCATAGGTATTGTGTGGAGCCTATTTTAAATTACGCTTTTTACACATTCTTCTGAATATCGCTTGAATTTATAGTCGAAACGTTAGGAATTAAAATGTTTTATTTATGTTATAATTTTTGCGTGTGCCTATAGTTTTGTTTCATTAAAATACTCTATGGGCAAACGAAACTTGTGGCTTAAAAAATCCTGTTTTATGTCCTTTTATAAAGACACTGCCAACATTACTGGAATTGCATATTCTTGACTTTTAGAAGCGAAATGTGAAGAAAAAATAGATATCCTTATGGTAGTTGATGGATCTGGTAGTGTTCGAAAAGCGAATTTTGCTAAAGTGAAAAAATTTATCCAGAATCTGAATACCAAGTTCGATATCGGACCAGACAGGATTCAAGTGGCGCTTATGCAGTTCGGCGAGCCAGTCAAAACAAGAATTGAGTTCAATCTTGGCGATAAAAAAACGCTAGATCAAGTGAATCAAGGGGTTGAGGAAATGAACTACCTCAGATCGCAAACGGCGACTGGTGATGCTTTACGTAAAAGTAGAGAAGAGGTGAGGTTACATTTCACTTCAACCTGCGCGAATTAAAGAAAATATGAATGGCCACTCCCAGCGACTTTGTTTTTTATTTTCTAGGCAGAATATTTCGATAATTAGGACATCTATTCTGGACATCCATAGAGAAAATCAAATACTACTTTTGCAAAGCAAAATGATTGATTTAAGACCTGCATAATAATTCTTTATGAATTTTGTTTAGGATTTCTGCATATTTACAAATTATTACCTCCATCAACAAAATAGTTGAGGTATGAATTTGCACCCGCCCAATACAAAAAATTTCTAAAAATTTGCTTTGTAATGTTACAAAACCATAAACGTCGTCGAAAAATGCCAGTAAGTTAGCTACCGTTCTAAATTTTAGAGACCAAAATATGTCATACGTCTATACGAAAGACAAGCAAAAGTCACGTCTATTCAACGTCTTACAACAATTAACACATCTGATTGGATGAGCTCAATTTTTGACAGGTATTTAACGGAAAAGACGGCGATCGCCCTGATGCTCGCGACGTCCTGATACTGTTCACAGACGGACAAGCCACAGATAAAGAGGGTAAACAATACCAAATTGAACAAGCAAAGAAGCTCAAGGATGATGGGGTGAAAGTCGTAACAGTAGCAATGGGAGTAGAAGAAACAGTGGATAAATTCCGCGACAAACTGGCTGACATGGCGAGCAGAGCTAGTGATAGTGCGGCTCCATTGATGTTTGAATCAGATTTTCAATATCTCGATAGGATTGCTAACAATCTGGTCAAAGAAGCATGTGATACCTCGGAGGCTGCGTGAACCGCATGAAAGAACTTTAAAAATAAGTGTGGATTTATTGCGTATTACTATGTAAATATAGCCTCTATTTTTTGTATTTGCCTTTTTTGAGTTGAAATAAACTTCGAAAATAACAAGTCAGTGTGGTATTGGTAATGTTCTGCCGTAATTCGTGAGTGAACTTACTAGTAATTTCTGTCCACATACCGTCTTGTCTTAGTTATTAAGGCTGCTTCGTTGAAAACGGGTCAAGAGCATATATTATCACAATGAAACATAGTAAAAGGGAATGACAAGACGTTTTTAAGTCTCTCAATAGCTTGTCTTGTTTTCAGGTTTCACTAGCTCCTTCCGCCCACTTATTCCAGGTTAAAACACGTCTAAAATGGAAATAAAAATGCTAAAAATTAGGATATATTGTTTTGCTAATAAAATACTGAATTGCAACTGAGTTGCTACTTTAATTAATATTTGTTTATTTCATTTATTCATTTCACTTTGTCGGAAACGTTTAAAGTGTAAATATAACGAACAAGTCACATTCCAACAATACACACAGTGGCGCGATCACCAGAACAGCAAAAGCCAATTACTGTGGGCGCTGGACAAATGCACTACAAAGTTACAACAAACAAACAAACAAGCAAACGGACGGAAATGCTGATATACAGCTACAACAGACTTCGATATGTTAGTAGCAAAAATCAAGCTTGTTGCTTACGATTTGTGCCCTGTTACATTTTGGACACACAGTTTATCAAGTTTCTAGATCATCCGCATCATAGAAGTTACTCAAGGCATCGAAATAATTCTCTCGAAACAATCCTTTGAACTGTGTCGAAGGCTGTTGCTTGTCAACCGGGGACCCGAGTGCAAAATGTGGCTGGAATTGTGTAAAGTTATATTCGTGAGAGTGATCATAGCTTAAGCTGTAATGCTCCCCAAAAGTATTGGAAAATTTATTTTTAAAATCGAAACGAATTGAGCCTGTAGAGTAAAAAAAGTGTGATTTCGATACGCTCAATAGAACATTTTAAATCTCAAATTCAAAATGGCGTCAAATAAAGAACAAAATGTTTGGCTGGTTTGAAATATCAGCAACTCATTTTTTTATATTTTTTTTGGGGGGGGGGGATGTTACCCATTTGAATCAGTTCCAACATTCAAGCCCGCGAAGTTGTTGCTAGTCTCGCCGCGGAATAATTTGAGTCAGTATCGTACCCAGAGCAATGCCTGTTCGCAGGTTGAGATTTATATTGGCTCTGGGGGAAATAGAATTCTTCCTGTGCTGTGATTGGCTAAACATTATCGACAGTCTTCAGTAGTAGAGTTTCAGAAGTAAGTTCAAAATGCAAAATGGCTGATCCATTTGGGCATCTAAGCCTAAATGTCGCTAAAAATCATTCGAGTTGCGGCGGCTTGCGACTCTTGCATGCCTTGCTATATATAAACAAATCGTTATATGTGACTAAATACAACAAATTCCAGTAGGCTTAATTAACCATACATTTTCCAAGATAGTTCGTCTATTCAAGATAAATACATTTAAGCTTAAACGGCAAGCCTGCGTATTCAATGTTTAAAAATCTTCACTATTGTGCTATGCTTGTTTGCGGCCAAATCATCAGTTTCCACTTCCGTCTTTAAGACGATCGGGCTTTGGAGCTTGCGCACAGGAACCGGAACTCCAAAATTTAGGGGTTCCGGTTTTCTATTTCCCGAACCTGCGATCATGTTTCGTACTATATGTAGTGGAGCCTGATACAATCCCTAATCCGGTCGCCTTCCACCCACACAATAGTTTTACAACAAAAACAACAATCAAACTATAGTTACAGCGGCTAAAGATTAATATCTTATGTAATTAGCATAACCAATCAAAGATACTCGTGCTAGAAATAAACCAATCAGATTTAGAGCCGCAATCCAGTTCTTGTAATAGCACAGTTTTTTAATAGCATTTGTATCAGGCCTTTAACTGAATAAAGGCCTTTTTGCAGGTTGCCATTTCCCCAGAGCCAATGCCAATCTCAACCCGCGAACAGGCATTGCTCTGGGTACGAAATGAAATCTGATGTTAATAAGTCCGATTACTGCCGAGTACTGCTGAGGCATAATAAAGCATATCGAGTCTTTTTTTGGTGGCCATAGCGACAAAAGTTACCCGCCACACACAAATGCGAATAATCTCTCATGCTTGTAACAAATTTGTAATTGTTGCTGTGATTCTGATCCAAATATTACTGTTAGTTAGTTAACCTTGTGTGAACTGAGCCATGAATTTGACCTGTCATTTGTTTTGAAGCTTTATGCCACAATTATTAATTCACATTAAAATATGAATGAATCCGTCTTAATTAATTTGTGTGAATTAAAATATTAGTTAAATTATTTAAGTTGGAATAAAAAGCTGGAATAAAAAAAATCAATGCTGATTGCGTCTTTGTGTGAGATTTGTTCAACTGAACGTTTGTGTAAACAAAATGCCTACCAAGGTGTTTCCTCCGCCTGCCGAGAAGAAAATTGGCACTAGAGGCATTGCGATCTGTACTGATCGTACTACTCAGGAGACAAAAAAGCCGTTGACTAGCCCTTAAAGGGCGATCCCACTCAATAATGCATGTAAAGCCCCAGTGAGTTAACACTCTGCGGAGGGTCTTGTTCAATAGAATACGGCTTTGATCCATGTGTAGAAATTTGAGCGGAAACACAGCGGAAAATATATCAACATTATATCAACAAATATGTATTAACAATCGAAATATATGCTTGTTATTTAATTTTTGCGGCACATTGACACACAGCCCGTTGAGGTATTCTGGTGTAGATAATACTTTGGCTTAATTATGTGCATTTGCATTTTCATTAATGCATGCTTTACGTGCACAATTGTTCTGGAAAATTATAAGAATATGCAGAAAATGCTATTCACGGCTCAATCGATCCTAATTTGGCTAAAGATGTGCGCTGAAATTTACAAAGATGTACATTTGGTGAGTAATGAGCATTGTGTATGCTACTATATTAAACGCTATGTTACAGTAAATGTATCATTTCGCAATACGTGTTGTAGCTATGCTTTCGCTGCATGCTGGGTGATTACATGGCTGTACGAACATGAACATATGGACATGAACATAAACTGTGCACAAACATGCAGCTATGATTTTCAAAAAATGCATAATTATTTGTTAGTAAGGCAATAGTGAGGAGTTAAATTAACATGGGTAACAGACAGCTGTCAATCAGTCTTATATAAATACCAAGAAAATAAGCTGCATGTATATGGCTATATGACATACTTTGTAATGCTTTTGAACAGTGTTATATCTTGCATATATTAGCATAACGCATGCGCATAACCAGGAAAACGTGTTGTTAGATTTGCCGCCATTGTTGCTATATTAAAGGTTTTAGTTTATACGACTTGCGATTCATTTTATTCGGCTACACGAAAGGACACCTACACTACAAACTGGCGACGAGGATTTAAATCTATGGCACAGCAATTTACTACACACTTGGGCATTTTAGAGCCATTTGATGGCTCAGATTTTGCGGATTACAGCGAACGACTGAATTCATATTTCATTGCAAACAACATTGGTCAAGTGGCAGAAGACGCAGGGGAAGCCGATAGACGGGCTGCAGACAAAAAGAAAGTCGCGGTTACGATCTCAGTGATTGGGAAAAAGACATACAGTACCCTCAAGGACCTTTGTCTTCCAGATTTACCGGCTGACAAGACTTACGAAGAGCTCACAGAGATTCTAAAAGGCTTCTACAAACCGAAAGTACTTGAAGTTGCAGAGACCTATCGTTTTCATCATACGGGTGAGAATTTGCACAGAGTGTTGCAGAGATTACAGGAGTGCGGTCTTAAGCTGAAACGAGAAAAGTTTCACTTCATGCTTGGTCAAGTTGTGTACCTTGGAATGACCATTTCCGGAGTTGGAATTTCCCCTACACAGGAGAAAGTAAAAGCCATCCAGAATGCAGCACCACCGGTCAATGTTTCGGAACTTCAGTCATTTATTGGTACTGCTAACTTTTTACGTAAGTTCGTACCTGGTTTTGCCGAGATTTTGTTTCCCCTGTATAAGTTACTACGCAAGGGAACACCATGGAAATGGGGAAAGTCCGAGCAAAATGCTTTTGCGAACATTAAATCTGCGCTGTGTTCGGATTCAGTATTGCGACATTACAACCCTGAGGCAGAACTGGTCCTTCAGTGTGATGCATCATCTATCGGAGTGGGTGCAGTCTTACTTCAGCCCGGAGCAAATGGTTCATTAGAACCAGTTGCCCACGCATCTAGAACTTTGAATCAGGCTGAACAGAACTACTCTCAAATTGAACGGGAATCACTGGCAATTGTGTTTGGTGTTACTAAGTTCCGCCAATACTTACTCGGAAGACATTTCAGGCTCCTCACAGATCACAAGCCTTTGATCACACTGCTAGGAGAACATAAACCGGTTCCCCAATTAGCTTCAGCCCGAATTAAACGGTGGTCCCTGCTCTTGGCTGCTTATAATTACACCATACAATTTATTTCAGGTAAAGATAATGTATATGCAGATTTCCTATCCAGAAAACCTGTTAAAGGCAAACCCTCAACCTCTGAACAGGTAACTGTAAACGTGATGTTTATTGAGGGAGAACAAATTGTTAACTCTAGCATGGTTGCTATCGAAACCAAGAAGGATAAAGTTTTAAGTAAAGTGCTACATTACACCCAGAGTGGTTGGCCAGATAAACCCGAATCAGAACTCCAACCCTATTTTAGCAAGAGATTGGAACTAGCTACGGAGGAAGGTATTCTCTTATGGGATTCACGAGTGGTTATTCCCGACTCATTACGTGGAATTTTACTCAAGGATCTACACGCGGAGCACTTAGGGATGGTGAAAATGAAACAGTTAGCTCGTAAGTATATGTGGTGGCCTAAGCTCGACAAAGAAATTGAAGAAACAGTTAAAGCATGCACTTCTTGTCAAGAAGCAGCCAAGACCCCAGCTTCTTCACAACCAGCTTCATGGTCATGGCCAGGGGGCCCATGGAAACGCCTTCACCTAGACTTTGCAGGGCCCTATCTAGGGAGGATGTTCCTAGTCATTGTTGACGCTTATTCCAAGTACTTAGAAGTGGTACCTATGTCCCATGCTACCTCGGCTACTACTATTTCAGCATTACGACATGTTTTCAGTTCTTTGGGGCTACCCGAACATATTGTAACTGATAATGGCAGTCAGTTTACCAGTACGGAGTTCCAGAAATTTCTGGACGATAATGATATCCATCATACCACTACAGCACCCGGACATCCAGCAACAAATGGACTAGCAGAACGTTATGTTGGAGATTTTAAGGATAAACTATCTAAGATGGGAGAAACAGGTGAATCGTTGCAAACAAAGCTAGACAGACTGTTGTTAACTTACAGAGCAACTCCTACGTCAGTTGGGAAGTCACCCTCAGAATTATTGATGAACAGACAACCCCGTATACGGTTTAGTGCACTCAGAGCAAAGCAAAGCAAGCAAGAAGTCAAGATATTCCAGGACAATTTGGACAACAAACCGAAATATACACAGAAACAAGCTGTATTCGTACGTAACTTTGAAAGGGGGCAAAATGGATACCTGGAGTGGTAACGGGTACGGTCAGTCCGAGAAACTATGATGTTCAAGTTGGCGATGTAGTGTGGAAACGCCACGAAGAACAGTTACGCCCACGATATATACCCACAGCTCAGTACACAGAGTCAAAGCAGTCAGAACATCACAACCCGAACGAGACTTATTTTCCCCTGTACTTCCCGAAACTGCCCCTGATATCGACCCAACAAGAGCCGAAGCTACATTTACTCAGGAGCATAAAGCCCACGAGAGCGAGGAAACAGAAACAGAGGTCAGTATCCCTATAAAGGAACCTAAACTGAATGAACAGCCAAGCCTTAAAAACAACGACAACTGGGAAAACCCATCTGTAAAAACTCCTTCAGATGATACGGTCAGGAGGTATCCAGGACGAGAAAGAAAACCACCTCTAAGATATTATTGAACAGTACACTTGCATGAAACTTTTACTATCTTAATCAGGGTTATAGACGTTTGATATTTTGTCACGGTTTACCGAACTAGTTAAAATTATTGAACTTTTTATGAGGGGGCATTTGTTATATCTTGCATATATTAGCATAACGCATGCGCATAACCAGGAAAACGTGTTGTTAGATTTGCCGCCATTGTTGCTATATTAAAGGTTTTAGTTTATACGACTTGCGATTCAAAACGACCTCATAAAGGGCTACTATTTTCAAGATTTTGAATACAAAGATATTATATTTTACGGTTCTTGTATCAGTATCATGGCATATCTATAAGCAAAAGCACATTACAACGTCGTCTAAAATCGTACGATGTTAGCCGAAAGTATGCAGAATGCAATATTGATTAGTGTTTTGAATGAGAAAAGGGCATTGTCAGATGGGCTTAAATGCAGGGGACGATAACGAGAATGACTTTGCTAGAACAGTTACGAGCAAATGGAAACTAGCTTGGATTTATGATTGACATGATTCGCCAACAATCTTAGGAATTATTAATGAATATTTGTATTTTGATTATTTTTTATTGCTTTTGTGATTTTTTACAGTTTCAAAATGAATAATCGGTATACAAGGTCCTGCTTCGTCGCTCTATAATTAAGATCGATTGCAAAATAACAATGGATTACCAATCAGAAGAGTTTCAAAGAAATAAAATATCCCATAAAAAGAGGTTTTTTAATGTACTCAACGAGCTCATTCACTCTCGGAAGAACAAACATGTATATGAAACCATGCGCGTTAAGCATGAGTACGCGGAGTTCCTACAGCATCTTGATTTTAGAAGAGATCTGAAAGAAATGTATCCTGATTTGGTTGCATCCTTCGGTCAAAAATTATGGTCAGGTAGAGCTCAGAGGTCGATCTTCGCAAATCGTGGACGCGTCAGTTGTAATAAATGAGCAAATTCGCCGTATTAAAGAGAAAGTTTTAACACCATCTCAGTCAAACTTGGTTTGGAACATTGTTGCAGAGAATAGATGGAATGACTACTTCGCCAGACATCTCAGCGAACAGAACATAAAAGCTAAAGTAAGTAGATTTTAGAGATTTTAAGGTCAACTTCGGCTTAGAGCATTATATATATATATATAGATATACAACTAATTCAATAAAGGTTATCCTTTCAAACCTTAAACCTTAAACTCTAAGCGGCAAAGCTCAATGGGAGCCCTCGGTGTTTTCTTCGCATTTGATTAGCCACAAGGAGTGAGTTATCAAAATGCCGCGTGCGTACAGCCAAGATTCACGATGGAGAGCAATGATTGGAATCGCAGTTAAACGTGGTCCCCATGGCAAATATCGTCTCCTAATTCTTGCACGCTGTCCTCTCTAATTGTACCCGTACGATCTCAAGATTCTTCTATCCTGTAAACATATTACACAACGCCATTGAGTGCTAATTAAATACTTAATTGCTTCAACGAAGTTACCATGCTCTGCATGATAAATGCACAATAAAATTAAGTGTCATTAGTTAATATTGTATTTTGACAAAGAAGGTAAACGAAAGTGTTGGGATACGCTGATTTTTGTATAATTCATCATATTCATTTTCATCATGCAAGCACAAATGAAAATAGACAGGTCGAAGCAGAAACAGGCTACAACCAAGCGCCAACTTAAATATATCCACTTTCGTCGAGGAAAATGAACATATGTGCAGAAAAGAATCCCGTTGCAATTCTGAACTCTTCTCTCGCGTCTCTTTGTTGGGTAATTTTACCCAGCTAAAGAAATTTAGATTTGCTTTTAGTCCTGCATTTACACAAGAGTATAAATGTAAATAATTGTGCTCATCAAAGACATTATAATATAAATCCGTATACCAACCTTCTTTCGCGTAATATTGTTCGCGTACGTCTCAAATAATAATACACAGAATATTCTGACCCCGTTTCACGACGCTCTTCCTGCAAGATTTCAGTCAGTGTTTTCTTCGGGTGTTGCAGCATGCAGAATTTCCATGATCACAAACTCTTCGTGCGGATGCAAAGCAGTGCAAGCATATGGTCTGCCGATAAGGCCCGTGATCTACATAACCTCGAGAAATAATATCGAGAAATCGTCTTCCTCGACATCTGTAGCAAGATGCTCACCTCGTTGATATCAAACCCTATGATTTCGGTCGACCAAATTGCTCTCCACCGTGAATCTTGCTGTGCGCACGCGACATTTTGATAACTAGTGATAGTAGTAGTATAACTTTATTTATACACGCTGACCCCGTCAACCGCAGCTGATTTCCACGAGGGGCGTGTTCCAAAAAATAACTTTACATGATAAGTAGAATAGTAGAAGCTATTTACAAAAGGAAATTAATGTAAGTTTTAAGAGATATGGAGTATTTAGAAAGTAACGAAATAATGGACTATTTACAGGTAATTCATTTACAGATAATAGGTTTTATGCAACGATATGAGCAGCGATTTTTTTCCGAAAGGAAGAAAGTGATTTGCTTTCCCTAATTTCTTTTGGAATAGAGTTCCAAAGCTGTGCTCCGTCGTACATGAAACTATTCTTCATATTATTTGTGCGTGGTTTTGGTAAGCAAAGACCACTAGAAATGTTCCGAAGGTGATAATTTGTTTTCTCACTCTTATATGAAAATAAATTTGTGAGTGATTTAGGACCCATTTTGATAATTTGTACATAATTTTTGCTTTGGCTTTTTCCTTTCCGTTTGAAGTGGCTCCCAGCCCAATGTACGCAAAGCAATGGTATGGTCTACGTGATTGTTTACATTCAAAATAATTCTAGCTGCTCTATTTTGCAGTTTTTGCAGTCGTTTTGATTGAGCTTCACTAAATACATCCCATACTTCACAGCAGTAGTCGAAGTACGGACGAACAATAGCGTTATATATCAAAATAAGTGTTTCTTGATCAACAAACGGTTTGATTCGACGAATAGCAGAGATTCCTGCTGATGCTTTTTTACGGATCTGATCAGTATTACCTTTCCAAGACAAATGCTGGTCAATTTTTACCCCAAGAGTTTTACACTTATAAACTTGTTTAATTTGTTTATTTTCAATGAAAACATTCGGATGTGGATTAGAAATATTTTTTGTCATGGATTTCGAGCCAATTATTATAAACTCAGTCTTAGCCACATCGAGGCTAAGCTTATTAGCTATTAACCATTTTCTAAGGTTCTCCAAAATCAGAATTTACTGCAGCCTCGAGGTCAATCACTGAATTCGCTGAAGCCGTCAAATTTGTGTCATCAGCAAACAACCGAGGTTTTGTTTTGCTGAGACAGTGAGGTAAATCATTGATGTACAATAAGAAGAGTAATGGCCCTAAAATAGAGCCTTGTGGTACGTTCAGATGAAAAAACGTTTTTTATTTGGCACTTTTGTTTTCGGTTTGTGAGATAAGATTTGAGCAAATTTAGAGCTTGCCCTTTTATTCCATAAAGCTCTAGTTTGCTTAATAGAATTTGGTGATCAACAGTATCAAAAGCTTTTTTTAAATCAATTAAAACTACTAGGTTAAACATTTTTTGGTCTAGGTTTATATACCAATCGTTAGTGCAGTCTAGTAATGCACTAGCTGTGGAGTGGAATTTTCGAAATCCAAATTGAGTATCACAGAAAAGATCAAATTTTGTTAAATAGTTTTATAGTTGTTCATGCAATATTCGTTCCATAATTTTACTAATGGCCGGTAAAACGTATATAGGTCTGTAGTTTCCAGAAATGTTACGTTGACCATTTTTACGCTTTCCGGAAATCTCGCAACATCCCGCGTGCATGGATCACGCTATCCTGCACGGAAAACCATTCAGTAATCCTTTATTATATACAAGCATAAGGTAATTAGTGCAAGAAGTAATACGACACTGTATCTAAGGACACTACACTACTATTATCTGATAGCGGGGCATCCTGTAGTTAACCTACGAAGACAAATTTTAAGAATATGTTGTAATTGTGCTATGAGGATTTAAGCTTAATCTCTTCACACGTCGTGCTGCTCGTCATGAACACGACTGCATTTATACTCGCCACCGAACCCTTGATAATATCTATCGAGTCCGGGTTTTGTAAAAGCCAGTCCGGTTTTTTCTAAAGGTAAGTCCGAGTGTTGGGTCCGGGTTTTTATCGAGTCCGGGTTTTTTACGGGTCCCAGTCCGGGTCTTAGTCCGAGTCCGGTCCGGGTTTCGTAGTATTTAATTTGATTTATAAGCTTCGCCGGTAATTAGTTACATTAATAACAATACAACACAAAACAAAACAATACATGCACAATATTACAATATAAATTACACATGGCAGGGATTCCACAACAGCGTTAAGCCAATTACTGCGGACCCACAAATAAATAACCCTGCGCAGGAGTAAGTCTCTACTAGGATTGGAATCAGAAATTAAGAACCGCATGTAAATAGAATCAAATTTCCTAGGCATTACTACCAGGTGCGACTATCACCTGTTGAAGAGTGTGGCAGGCTTTGGCTGGCATACGAAACAAATTTGTAGAGAATAAATATATGAAGTAAACCAAGTTTGTCTTTATCTTTAGACCACCCTAACGTTATTCCTGTCTCTTAAAATATTTAATATAGCAGGACAATTTTGTACGTTATGTTATGTTTTGTAAAAGAGCAAATTATTTTTATACTGTTGAATGAAAGATTTTAAGAAGTAATGTCTAGCAATTTCACGTATTTTACATTTTATCATTGCTTACTAGAACATGCGTGGTCAAATGGCTTTAATTTTCTTATTTTCTGCCGACTGACGGGCAAAATTTTTAGTAACTCGTTTTTAATGAATCCAGTTTCGAATGCAGTCTTAATATCTATCGAGTCCGGATTTTGTAGAAGCCAGTCCGGTTTTTTCTAAAGGTAAGTCCGAGTGTTGGGTCCGGGTTTTTATCGAGTCCGGGTTTTTTACGGGTCCCAGTCCGGGTCTGAGTCCGAGTCCGGTCCGGGTTTCGTAGTATTTAATTTGATTTATAAGCTTCGCCGGTAATTAGTTACATTAATAACAATACAACACAAAACGAAACAATACATGCACAATATTACAATATAAATTACACATGGCAGGGATTCCACAACAGCGTTAAGCCAGTTACTGCGGACCCACAAATAAATAACCCTGCGCAGGAGTAAGTCTCTACTAGGATTGGAATCAGAAATTAAGTACAGCTAAGACTGTCAAAAACGTGTGCATGTTCCTAAAACTACGTCCATTTGCAGTATGTTATATGGGATGTGCCCCGACGTGCGCTGCGGCAAAACAGTAAATGATAGAGATGAATGCTCTTGATGCTTAATTATTTCCCTTTGGGATAGTTCGAATAATCGTGTTTTTTTGTTTTTGCGCTACGTACGGTGGTGTTCAAAAACATTGTATAGATACTGTCTATTTGACTGATTCAGTTTTACTTTTCTTTCGCAAAAACATAATACGTACAGTGCAGATGTCGGCATAAATCTGAACAATAATACGGGACGATGCGTTGTACAAAGCCCTCAAACTGTCATAAACGTGCGCTTAAACACGACTTCCGTTTGCAGTTTGAAATTTGAGATGTGTTGCGACGTGCGCTGCGGCGAAGTCGCTTAACCAAACGATCGTTACTGGCGTGGACAAACTTGAGCACCCCCTCTAGAATTGATTAACTATGCATCCTAATCAATTTGAGAGGTCAAACAGGAAATTACATGTGCCCATTTATCTGTTGTCAAGTCCATGTCTTTGAAAAATATCCCAACACCTTATTATTAAATACAATGATTGAGTAAAACATGAACAAATATTCGGAACCGTTACACAAAGGAGATATTTCAAAAAAAGTAACTTTTCACCCCCGGGATGATAAATTTTTCGAATATCTTCATTACATCCCCAAAAACATTTAATTTGTCATTAGGAGTCGCGGGGAAAGAAATACTGACTTTGTCCGCTTTGTCACGATCTTGCCAATTTTTGCCGCTAAGCGACCGGACTAGAAAAGGTTCAGTAAAAAGTATGCATGGGCTGGTATAATGTTGAAGTATGAATATTTCTACTAATGAGATCGCCGTCCTGGCCTATTGAAATGTGAGTGGCATGATAAATTTCAATGATCTGCAATGATTTCTTATTTATTATATGAGTATGGAGATTTACGGGTAGTATTCGGCTGAAATAAAACTCGTATTTCACTGCATACTATATTTTTCACATGTGAAAAAAGTCGTATGAGCGTTTTGATTGGTTGTACGACATTTTTTCACATATGAAAAAAGTCGTATGAGCGTTTTGATCATTGATCTGTATAATACTGGATCACGCATACAGTGGCATCAAGTGAAGCCAGCAGAAATGACGAATTTGGAGTACCAAGATGGCGGACAATCAACATTTTCAATAGATAAATAAACTTCCTTATCTTAAGGAAATTTACGAAAATTGAAAACGCTGCTTAAAAGCTTACTCTTACACCCGCAAAGAACACTGGACCTGGAGTACCAAGATGGCGGCGATGACTTCAAAATTTTATTATGTATGCGTGATCCGGTATTATACAGATCAATGGTTTTGATTAGCTGCATTCTCTTACCCAAAAATTCAACGCCTGTTCGCAGGCTAATGTAAACATGGAGTCCGATTTTGTCAACCTACTGAGGAGAGAGGTTCATAATATTTTGTCTGCAAAAAATCTCGAAAGATCACGAAAAAATACATTTGTGGTTTCATTAACATGAAATAAACCTCATGGCTGTATTTTCTGCACGAAAACAAATCGTTAAATGGTATGAAATTTTGTTTTTATATTTCGCTTGTATTTTGTTGTCCGTCAGTATATCAAATATTTGGTATCTCTATACTCATCTTTACACTCATATAATAAACAATTTACTTCATGTTTGGCTCGTTTGTACGATTTTTATTATTCACTCGTTATGAACGATCGCTAAACTCACTCGTTCGCTGCGCTCACTCGTTCGTTAAACAATCTTTCACAACTCGTGAATAAAAATCGTTCGCACTCACCAACCATGAAGTAATCTCTATTTATTTACTTAATGGATAGTTTTAGTCAGGGAGGCAGAGGTGAGATAGACTTACGCACCCCCGTATTCAGTTATAGTTCAATCCCCCCGGTAGGGGGTCACGTGATTTCGTGAGTTTATGTGGGAAACAATGTGATCAAATGTGTTCGTATATTTATATTAAAATCCTAAAAATTACAAGTGTTTACGTGAGGTTTGTGGCTCGATTTACGAAGTTTGGGTCATAGTGGTGCCGTGACCAGGATAAGAGCGATATTATAACGATTTAAATGGTGAAATTATTGTGATTTGCGATCGAAAACGTGAGTTTGGAAAACAAGTATGGCGGACGACATTCAGCCAAACGAAAAGGAGAAGAAATTGGATACGGAAATAAACAAAGAGGTTTATAAATTGAAGTATTATCTTGAGCAAGCAGATGATCTAATTGAGGAGAAGGACCACAAAGAAATAGAGACGGTGAGTAAAAGATCACAAGCCATTCTTGATAAAATATATGATTTGGTCTCGAGCATGCAAGAAATAAAAGTAGACCGGGGCGAGTATACATCTAGAGCGATTCGCCAGTGGAAGAAATCAGTGAAAGAAACGTATACACCATGGGTTTCAGAACTTAGTAAACTGCAGGATGTTTTAGCTAAGAGAAAGGATGAAATTACTTGGGAAGAAACAATCAAAAAGCGTGATGCAATGAGAGAAGAAGAGGAACAGTACAGAGAGGAAATTCGGCAGCAAGAACGGCTAATTTGGCAAGAGAAATTGCAAGCAGAGTTGACGGCGACTGAAAAGAAATTAGAGATGGAGAAAGCTGCTAGGGCCACTCATGCAAAATTGCCTAAATTAACAATCACATCATTTAAGGGGACAGCCAGTGACTGGGTCAGGTTTGAAAACATGTTTTTAACTCAAGTGGATTGCAAGCCAATTTCTGATGAGGAAAAGTTTGGTTACTTGCTTGAAATGGTCTCTAGCAAAGTTCGAGAGAAGATTTCCAACTTAAAGCCGGGCTGGGTTGGCTACAAGACGGCCTGGGACCGACTAAAGAAAGAATACGGTCAGACACAGCTGGTAGTGAACTCCCATGTGGATGAGATAGTGAATTTGGAAACAGTCAGAGGTTTGTCGTATGAAAAGGTACAAGCCTTCTATGAAAAGCTGAGTGCAAACTATGATGCTTTACAGACACTGGATGAACATACTAAACTGGATGGTTTTGTGATGGGTACCCTCAACAAATTACCTTAAGTTAAACCTGACTTGGTTAGGACTGATGAGGAGTGGGAAAAATGGAACATGGAGAAATTAATCGACAACATACAAAGTTGGCTGAAGCGAAATAAGCCGTCGCATGAAAATCACAAAAGGGAACGAAGCATGTATACCCGGCGAGGTGGAGAAAAAAATGGAAAGAAAGGTCAGTGTGTATTTTGTAAGTCAGATCATTGGAGTGATAAGTGCAAATCATATGTTACTGGTGACCAACGAAAGAAGTTCTTTGTTGAGAACAGACTCTGTTTCAATTGTGCCTCACCCGGACATAGAGGCAGCGACTGCCGCAGCCGTGGGTGCTTCTTCTGTGGAGCGAAACACCACACAAGTCTGTGCACCCAGGATAGAAATAAATCTGGAAATGAAAATGGTAGAAGTGATGGCCCAGAGTTAACAGGATATACGCCAGTGATGGAAGAACCGACGCTTCCAGCAATAATACCTGTCAGGCTCAATGGGGAGGTGTTCTGGGCGTTTTTGGATACCGGTTCTGGCAGGAACTTTATTTCAAGTGAAGCGGCTGAGAAACTCAACTTGCGACCCGTGCGACATGAGACCAAAGAAATTATCACGGTTAACAGTTCTACAAAGCAGTCCATGCCAATTTTTGAAGTAGTGATCGAATCAATGGACGGCAAAGCTCAGGAAGAGATAGAACTGACTGGATCAAAATTGAGCGACTTTACAACAATCACACGACCAGACATGAACAAACTGAAGCATGAATATCAGCACACTAAGGACAAGAGATTCTACATGAACCGTGAAGGAACATACCCCATTCATATCGTCCTTGGTGATAAGATCTATTGCAAGATACGTACAGAAGAAATCTTCAAGGGGAATCCCGGTGATCCTGTCGTTGAAGGGTCCACATTCGGCTGGATCATCCATGGTGGTAACTACTCTAGTGAACAGTGCATGTTTACCGGGGAAACAAGTGATTATGAAAGATTATACAGCCTCGACGTCCTCAGCGTGAAAGATAGAAGCGAGAACGATCAGCTTGATGTTCATCGAGATTTCCGAGAGAATATAATCAAGACGAGCGATGGGAGATATGAAGTAGCAGTGCCATGGGTACCTGGAGCCACATTGCCGAGCGACAATCTGGAACAAAGTCGGAAACGTTTGAACGGTGTTTAGAGAAAGATCAATCAAGATGATAATCTGAAGAGAGAATATGAAGAGATCATCGCTAATCAACTAGACGAAGGAGTCGTAGAAAGAGCTCCTGAGACACCCACAGGGCAACGTCTATTCTACATGCCACACAAGCCGGTTGTGAAGCAGGAGGCTACAACTACGAAGTGAGGATGGTCTTTGATGCCAGTATGAAGCCAAACCCAATGGCAAACAGTGTCAACGAATGCATGTTTACGGGGCCACCTCTGCAACCACGTCTTTGGGACATAATGATTAGAGCAAGAGTTGCTTCAAATGTACTGCTCGCTGATATCCAAAAAGCGTTTCTGCAAGTTGGTATTCGTGACGAAGACCGAGATGCGTTCCGGTTCCTGTTCAATCTTAACGGAAATGAGGAACATTTGCGGTTTAGGAGAGTTCCATTTGGTGTTGAGGCCAGCCCATTTATGTTAGGAGCGACAATCGAGCATCATCTGGATCAACAACCAGCCGAGTTCGAATCCACTGTCAACGAGTTGCAAGAGAACACTTATGTTGATAATGTGATGACCACCGGAAGTGATCGTGCAGAATTGGTCAAGTTTAAACAAGAAGCAACAAAGATCTTAGAGAGTGGAATGTTTCCATTACACAAATGGGAATCGAACATAGAAGAACTAGAGAGCGAGGGAATGCCTAACCCATCAAAGATACTTGGTTTGAAGTGGGATAAGAGAGAAGACGAACTTTCGATTGAAATGCCAGCATATTCAGAGGAAGCACCTGTGACGAAGAAGTCCATAGTCAGTTATCTTGGTAAGGTATATGATCCATTAGGAATTGCTTCACCAACCATGGCCGAAGGGAAAAGAATCTTTCGGGAAGCTTGTGATGAGCAGAAGAATTGGAATGCTGAGATCTCGGAATCCCTGAGTAGGGAGTGGCTCAGATGGACGAAACAGCTTCGGAATGTGAGAGTGCCATGAAGTATAGGAAAGAATTTACGAAAGATCAAGTCCGTTCATCTTCACCTATTTGCTGATGCCAGCAACTTAGCCTGCTCGTGTGTAACTATAGCAATACTCGATCAAGATACGGGGACTGTGAAAGGTCTTCTTACGTCGAAATCAAGAATCTCGAAAAGGAACACATCAATTCCAAGACTCGAGCTGGTCAGCGGCCATATGGCGGCCAACATGGCAAGAAACATATGTCTGGCACTTAAACGATTGCCTATTTCCTCGGTGACGATATGGATGGACAGTCTAGTTGCTCTGTTCTGGATATCTAACCCAGCCAGATCTTGGAAGGTATTCGTTGCAAATCGGGTGAGAAAGATCGTGTCAATCACAGCTGAATTCGGAATTCATTGGAAATATTGCCCGACAAAAGAGAACATCGCAGATTTGGGAAGTCGTGGTGCTTCAGTGAACCGCATGCAAACTGGTGGTTGGTTTCAGGGTCCAGAGTGGTTGTTGGACGAGGTTCAGTGGCCAGAACAGCCGAAACTGGCAAGCACAAACGAGACCAACCTTGAAAGCATTCCTCAAAAGCAACCAGTCTACCAAGTCAGAGAGAATGTGCTTGACGAATGGGATTCGTTACTCGACAGAAATTCCTACTGGAGAACCCTCCGTGTTACAGCGTGGATACGGAGATTCGTGAATAACTGTTTATCCAAGAAACGCGAGATGAGAAAAAAGAAGGGCCCTATCGATACCAGTGAGGTAGAAGCGGCAAAGAACTGTTGGATCCGGAGAGTCCAACGTAACGTAGACGACAACACACAATTTCCGGGATGGAGATTGGTCAAAGATGAAGAAACTGGTATCATTGTATGTAACGGAAGAATACCTGGATATCGACCAGTTTACGTGGACGAAGCTGCATTTGTCGGAAAGCTAATTCAACACATCCATGAGAAGATTATGCATTTGGGCGTGGCGAATACCATGGCAACGATACGTGACAATTGGTGGATTCCACATCTGCGGTCGAAAGTGAAGAAAGTTGTCAACAGATGCAATAACTGCAAAGTCTTCTCGACTAAGCCATTTGGAGCACCTACAACAGCGAAGTTGCCTGAGTTCCGAACAAACGAATCACGAAGGCCATTCGAAGTGACAGGAGTGGACTTTGCGGGTCCGTTGATTTGCAAATTGAAGAAGAACGAAGTAGACAAGTGTTACGTGGTTATATTCACTTGCGCGGCATCTAGAGCGGTTCATCTCGAACTGACGCATTCACAATCAGCCGAAGAGTTCCAAGAAGTACTTAACTCGTTTATCACAAGAAGAACCAGACCCCGGCGGTTAATCTCAGACAACGCGATGGTATTTAAGGCAACAGCGTCTTGGATAAGAAAATTGCGACGAAGTGAGATTTTGTTCAACTACCTGGCTGCCCAAGAAATCCATTGGACATTCAACTTGGCGAAATCCCCTTGGTGGGGAGGAATTTATGAGCGGTTGATACAAGAGCTGAGGAAAACCCTCTACAAAACCTTAGGCAAGACACATTTAACCTTCCGCCAGCTACGAACCGTGATCTTGGACATTGAACGGAATTTGAACAATCGACCATTAACATATATTGAAGGAGATCAAAGTGACCAACAAGTCCTGACACCCAACGTAATCCTGTGGGGCCAGAATGCCTATACAATAGAGTCAGAGGGTGATTTCGATGAAGAACAGACCAGCCGAATGCAGAAACGACTGGGATTGGCCAGACAGCATGCATGGTCGAGATGGCAAAGGGAATATGTGCATGGTCTGATGGAGTTTCACAGAATTAACAAGGGACAAAATGACGTTCCGCAGGTCGGCGAAGTGGTGCTCGTCGTTGGGGAGGAGAAAAATCGCGGGCTATGGATGAAAGCGAGAGTTCTACGACATGTCAAGGGGAAGGACGGAGTGATACGGGGAGCGATCTTGTTGCACAAAGGGAACCACATCGAACGACCTATACAGCTTCTTTGTCCCCTGGAGATCCGAAGCCCCCTCCGAGAAACAGAACACAACGCAAATACTCAAGAAGATAATGCGACGCAAGAGGAAAGGCCAAAACGAAGAGCGGCGAAGGAAGCTGGACGTAGAATACAAGAGCAGTTAAAGGATGACGAATGATTAACTTTTGCACGACGTTATAAACACTCGAACAGCTATATGAGTAAATTCAGTAAAAATATAAACATTCATATTTTTAGGGGAGAGTGAGATAGACTTACGCACCCCCGTATTCAGTTATAGTTCAATCCCCCCGGTAGGGGGTCACGTGATTTCGTGAGTTTATGTGGGAAACAATGTGATCAAATGTGTTCGTATATTTATATTAAAATCCTAAAAATTACAACTGTTTACGTGAGGTTTGTGGCTCGATTTACGAAGTTTGGGTCAGAGGGTCAAAAATGTATGCACACTTACTTTCTCGAGGGACTAATTCTATTGTTGATAATATTGTAGTTTAGATGTCCCTTAATATGAATTCGAATGTTGTTTCGGCAGATTTTTCTTGAGTAATGTGTTAAACATGGTTTTCTGCTTGACTTCAAAACATTTGAAAAGGCGCCATTTTGTTTCTAATTTTAGTACAAGAAACAAGCCCACGATATTTTCGATCAGCGGACCTCCTCATAACTTCATGTATGTACCACATTAATATGCAAAATATTCGTGCTTTCGGATGGGTAGTCATGGCGTTAATGCTCAAAACATTTGATATAATTTATAGCTATTCTGATTCGTGAAATATATATAATTCATTTCTCTTTTTGTTGTTTTAAAAAATTAAAAATTTTTTGAATGACTCAAACAACTGTGAAGCGCAAATAGCCAGACGAACCATTGTCACGCAACCATGCCTATGTTCATATGTGACCGGTCATAAGGCGGGGTGGGGGAGGGGGGAGGACCGGCTGGTGCAATTAAAATATGGTATCCTCAATTTTTTTATCCTCACCCACTGTGAAAGTCTATGAACAATCCCTCTCCCTTTCTGCCGTGGTGATGTATCAACTAGAAAATTATATGCTAACTTAACTGATCAGTTCCTCCCTTCTGCTACCGTAACCTAAATGAAAAGTTCCTTACATTTCCTAATGTGGCGATGTCTAAAGTTCACCTTTCAAGTTCCTGCCTGATGATGTATACAGAAGAAAATTATATCACCGTCTTCCTTTCATCTGTGGTGATATCTAAAGATGATTATTCTTCCTTTTTTCTGCCGTGGTGATGCTTAAAGAACTTTAATACTTGTAATAGTTCAAATACAAGTAGAAGGACTTCCCTGAGACAGGTTGAAGTACGAGGTGAAGCCGAGTATTTTCCAATTAAGTTGGCAGATGCAGATTTTCAGAATGCATTGCGGTCGGAAATCATTTCACATAGGCGTACGAGCCAGGGGGGCTGGGAGGGCTGCAGCCCCCCCCTCCAAAAAAAAATTGGAAACTGCCAGTTTTTTGGGGAATTTATTTCCAAATTTCGGGGAATTTGGACGCTGAGAAACTGGCCATGGAGGAATTCGGGAAATAAACGACAGCCCCCCCCCCCAGTTGACAGATCCCGTACGCCTATGTCATTTCACGAGGCACATTGAACGTCTGTTGAAGGACAAGCACAAGAAAGGAGGTTATTTTCTTTGTGTTGTTAAAGTTTTATATCCTGGATATTTTCCTTGGCATTTTTTTTCAGTCGTTTTTGCTTAATGTCTGCAATGAATGCTGGTAAAATGTACGTGCTGCTTGATTTATGGTGGTGTTATTTCCCTTTATGGACAGCCCGTAACTACATACAGTTCGATTGCTACGCACCAGACCACTTGGGCACAGATCAGGTATAGAACTTGTCTAGAGCTGTGACTTGGGGAACCTGTTCGTTTGGTAATTTTTCATTCGACAGCACCACGGTTAAAATAAGGGAAGTAATGTTACTTGAATAATGTTGTTTGGATATGACCACGGAGGACAAGGAAGGAACTCTTCATGTTATTATCTTCTTTAATTATAGGGGAAGGGCCGATTCAAAAACCGTTCACTAATTTTCATGCAAATGGAAAAAAAGGTGGTAATGGAAAATCATTTATACTTTGTACTGAAATTATTTCAAACATGAATACTTAAAGAAACTGGAGAACGTTCATTAAAATTAAACAAACAGCAGATGACCTCCACCGCTACTTGATTTCTTGCTTCCAAGGGGTGAGGGTTATCAAAAAGAATACATCATTTTAGGTGATGATAATATATTGAGCATACCATATTTTAATTGCAGCAGCTAGTGGGCACCCTTAGGCCGGTCACGTATGAGCATAGGCATGACTGTGTAACAATGATTCATTTGCCTGGATATTTGTGCCTTACAGTTGTTTGAGTCATTCAAAAAAATTTTAATTTTTTAAAGAGAAATGAATTATATATCTTTCACGAATTTCACGAATCAGAATAACTATGAATTATATCAAATGTTTTGAGCATTAACGCTATGACTACCCATGCGAAAGCATGAATATTTTGCGTATTAATGTGCATACATGAAGTTTTCGAAAGGTCCGCTGACCAAAAATATTGTGGGCTCGTTTCTTGTACTAAAATTAGAAACAAAATGGCGCCTTTTCAAATGTTTTGAAGTCAGGCAGAAAACCATGTTTAACACATTACTCAAGAAAAATCTGCCGAAACAACATTCGAATTCATAATAAGGGACATCTAAACTACAATATTATCAACAATAGAATTAGTCCCTCGAGAAAGTAAGTAAAATTCCCTCTGCCTCCCTGACTATTTTTGCGTCTACGTTGCATAGCAACGTAGAGCTATGTAGGCGAAAATTCTGGGTGACTGGGTGACTGGCTGTGTTTGGTCAACGAATATGACGTATTTTGACGTCACGAGCTTACAAAATAAATGCTAACACTTAAAAGTATTTTAATTTTACCGACCATGCCCCGAAGTTGTGACAATATAACTCATGACGTATGGAGTTTATGGTAGCGCTGCAAATTCAATGCAGTGTGCTTTGTTCGTTCGAAGGCAGTTCGTTTAAAGTGCTGATTTCTGCTGAATAATATTTGGCGGTTTGTAAAGTGTTTCTTTGCTTTCTTTCTGGGATTTTACAAAGGTATGCTCTCATAAGTTCTTAGTTGTTTTGTTTTGGATGATAAAATTTAGATATTTGCTTTCAAATCGAAAATTTTACAGAGCATTTTATACAAATTACAAACAAGGGTAAAAATATAAATTAATTTCAGCATTGCAGCACATTGTCGATCACAGCAGTCATAGCGTATTTAATGGAGATTTTAATGTAAATTGGTTGGTTGAAGCGGAAAGTGAATCACTTTATAATGTCATGGTCAGAGACAATGGCTATAGAAAATTTGTTGACAATCCTACAACTGATAACAAACACTTATTGCCCATATATATATATATACCAACATTGTATAAAATGTGGAAATTGTCTCAGATAATTTAGAGACATACTTTAGTGATCATCATATGTGATCTGCAGTGATCATAAAGCCATGTGGATGTCATGCCAAGAAAGATAGACCTACATCTAATGAGCTAAGTACAGTTGAAAAGCAATTGTTGCATTTCTACAGAATGAAACAGCAATGATAGTTCAGCTGTAGTGACCCCAATTATAACAAGGCTATGTAAATATAAAATGTTACAATCCAAGCAATTTAAACTAATCATGTAACTGCTATATTTCAGATGCTGCAGTACGGTAAACCACCTGTGTTGATAGTAATTGCTATGATATCTTTAGTGTATGGTTGGTCCATATTATTGGACATTCCAACCATATATGCAAAAGATTGAATACCGATACTCACTATATTAACAGGTATGTATTTTCATGTTTATTTTAGTTTTAAATTTTGTTCCTGACCACTTTAATTTTTAGCAGAGCTTCTTTCAATTCTAATTTTGTTTTCTTGCTTTTTTATTTTAGTTGATAGCCAGAAAAAGAAGGAGCAATGTAAAATACTAAAATTCAATGAACATGTATGGACACAACCAATGTTACAGTGTTACAGTTATGTTGCTATCTGTAATGTTGAATACTCAGTGACATATGTATGAAACATGGTGAGACTTTGAAAACAAAAAACAGTGGAACAAAAAAAGCAATGCACCAATATCGTTAAAAGTTATTTGGGACATTACCGATCTAGATTTGTGAACTAACGTTCAACGCACATGTATGGTTACACCCAATGTTACAGTTATGGAAACACACTAAGTATGATGTTGACAGTTATGTTGCTGTGTCATATGGAATACTCAATGGCATATGTTTGGAACTTGGTGAGGCATTATAAATGAAAGGTCGTGCAGTAGAATAAACAATGCACTAGCTGCTATATCTTGAATAATACAGCACAGACATTTGCCATATAATGTGAAAACAAACAATCAAACATTAACATATACATGGATGGACATATTCCATTTGAGATATTTACGGTATATGTTATGGAATAATTTGACAAGTAGCATTTGATAATCAATTCAAAATGACAGTCAAACAAACATCTTGGTCTTGGTACTGATTGTTAAGGTACAGTATAACAGAAAGCTAGGACATATATAGCATGCAACACATAATGTACCATAACGGATATTAATGGTGGTATATGGAGTAAAT
Source organism: Muricea muricata (assembly GCA_963855995.1). NCBI lineage: Eukaryota > Metazoa > Cnidaria > Anthozoa > Malacalcyonacea > Plexauridae > Muricea > Muricea muricata. Next base: position 12,931,669 of record OY979719.1, read on the forward strand.
ATAATCAACAATTGTTGATCCCACTGATAAATCAAGAAAGGATTTTGATGATGTGGGATCCTTAATTCAAAATAAATAACACTGTTTGAAAAAATTATAAATGAGCCTGCTGACTAGAAAGTGAAAATCATATATTGAATATACCAACACAGATACATAGCACATCTCAAAATATAGTCATAAAGAACAGTCACTTATTATTTTATTCATCTTCAATACTGTATATATAAATGTTATCTTTATTTGTAATTTTTGAACTTTTTTTTTTAAATTGACAAGTACTGTCGTAGTATCGTGGCCATTCACTGTTTTTGAATAATTGTATTTTTTATTGTTTTGTTTAAATTATATATATTTTGTTTGAATATTGTTTTTTGTCATTGTCACTGATTCTGCGCCTCCTTGCCAGTACACCATAACGTAACGTAGACGCATGTACGCATTGTGCGTACCTATTTTTTCGGCTTATTAAAAGATAGCGCGTGGGCCATTTGATTTCTAGAAGTGGTTTGTAAACGTATTGTGCTTCTACTAGTCTGAAGTCGTTCCTAAAATCCTGTTGTGCTGTGCTAACCCGAGTAAGTCTCCTGGAGTCTTCAAGAGGAGCCTGGTGGAAAAGTTGAAAAGATTTGGTGGTGTTCAAGAGCGGTATACGGGGTGTATAAAAAAAAACGGAGCCCATCTTTTGTGTCTAATCATTTCTAAATTACTGAAGCTTATAGTACAATTTTGGACTTGTTTTAAACCACGTTCTTTTCTCTTTCGAACGAGCCGTAATTCGTATTTTTACTCCCAGCAACGTATGTGCTATGACAAATTTAGTTAAAAGCTATCGATTTGAGATGCCCTCCAATTATGTAAATTCACTATGTCTTTCATGGTCGCCAGTTAAATTTTTAATTTTTTCGCTTTTTACATAAGTGGTATTTCTGTTAAACTTAATAAAACTTGTTACAAAGCTTTACAGAAGATAACGGGCCGTTTACTTTAACAAAAACCGTAGATTTATGCCAAAATAATGATCGAAATTAGCGTTTTGTTTATCCGCGCGTGCACAATGTTGTCGAAATTGCATATTATACTCATGTCGATACAAGCTTGAACTATCCGTTCGTAGTGCACGTTAACGGTCCGTTATCTTCTGTAAAGCTTTATAACAAGTTTTATTAAGTTTAACAGAAATACCGTTTATGTAATAAGCGAAAAAGTTAAAAATTTAACTGGCGACCACGAAAGACATAGTGAATTTGCATAAATGGAGGACATCTCAAGTCGATAGCTGTTAGTAAATTTGCCATAGCACATATGTTACTGGGAGTAAAACTACGAATTACGGCTTGTTCGAAAGAGAAAAGAACGTGGTTTAAAACAAGTTCAAAATTGTGCTATAAGCTTCAGTAATTTAGAAATAATTTGACACAAAAGATGGGCTCCGTTTTTTTTGATACACGTTGTATATAGATCCTGATCCTTATTGAAATTATAGTTAGTCGGTAACACATATTTTGTTAACTTTTAACTCTAAGTGCATGCTTTGAAATATGATTAACCCTTACATAGTCTTTTGGGAGATCTGGGAAATTCAACTATTGAGGACGTTATTATTAATTCTTATACAAGACAATGTCCTTTGAAAATGAATTTGGTGAATGACAAATTAGGTCAGCGCTCAAGTCTTGTTCTAGAACCATATCGAATTTATATGTCAGATATTGGTCATGGCTCTTGCCTTTTCAACAGGGGTCAGTTGTACTGTAAGGTGAATAGCGCTATCCATCGGATAGCAATTTTTTTATAACCTTCTAAACATGTTTAGTAACCGGTAAAACCCATATTATAACAACTATAGCTAAAATAAACAAATCAGCGGGCTAAAATACAAATTTAGCCCGCTGACGTGATAGCCAATGTATAAATAGTCGGAAGCCATTTACGTGTAGTTGTTTTTTTGAAAAACATAGTTCACGTTAAAGGTTAAAAGGCTTTTAAAGTTATTATAATAGTAACAGAGTTGATGTTCTTAGGCATAAATATGTTTTTGGCCCTCCTCAAAGCTCATTTTAACCCTCGCTACGCTCGGGCTAAAATGATTCTGAGTCGGGCCAAAAACATATTTATGCCCGCGAACGTCAACTCTTTTGTTATATTAAAGTTCAGCGTTTTCGAGTTCAAGTCACTTTTATCTTTACTGAGTTCAATATCCCTGGTTTCATTGCTTTCTATGCCTTTCTGCAGCAGTTGAAAAATCACTATCCAGTGGATACCGCTATCCACCTTACGTACAACCGGGCGCTGTTGTACTGTATAAAAATGATAACATCCAACTGCTAATTTCCGACGGCGAAATGTTGGCTCTAGAAATACACGCAACCAATCTCACCATACATATTTTACGTAAAAAAATAGCCACGCTTTCTTGGTAATTTGAGAAAATACATAGGACACAAACTTAAATTTTTTTCAGAAATTACAGCAAACAGATAGATTAGGCGCAGAATAGAAAATGAACAGAAGCGACACTCGAGTCGGAATCTTTGAAGTTTGTGTTCCCTGGCTTTTCCGCCATTATTCTGGCCAGTCACTTCACTGCATAAAAATAGCGGGACATTGACAGCACTGCTGAGTGGCCCTACTGTCTATTCGTTATACTGTGGATTCGGCACAGTTTGCTGACCGCTAGATGATAAAAGCAGTCATTTGTCAACGTTTTGGGTGCATATTTATTCGTATCGTGATCCTCGTGTGTACTTTCGACAAACTATATAACGAATTTTCCGATTGTGTGTTCGTATATTTTAAACATTTGTTACAAAATTAACCAAATCTACTTCATGCCAAATTTTTTAATGTGACTGAGATAAAATCTTCTTGAGCATCACTTACCTACCTTACCTTGGGGCCCGTGGCTGGGTTGTACCGGCCTTGCATGTGTATGGTATCTATTCTTTTAAAAGTTCTCAGTTAATTATGGTGGACCGGTAGCGAATTTAGGCACCGTAGGACTGTTTTCCGTATACGAACTCGTGTTTATTGCGTGTAATAAACTTTACTTGAACATATGCCTCGTACACTATACAATAATTTCCTTTAGGCATGTTATCTGCAAACGATATTCTAAAAAGGGCACAAAAAGGTTTGCTCTTTGCAACGCCAGACCATGGCTGTTTCGTCAACGTTCGTTATCGTCCTAAAAGCGACGTTGGTAAGCTGAAAGATGTTATCATTAGAAAGTATAAAGAGTTGTTGGCCTACGCAAATAAATTTGATGAATCCCATCCACAAGCTCGTACACGCATTATTGTTGGTTTCAATCCTGCACATTGGAAGACGTGGTTCCCGGAAATTAAAGACCTGGAGCAACGTCCCGACAAATACCTCGATACTTCAACTAAATTTGTGGAAACTGGTGGTGATGTTTTCTTCTTCATTAAATCCGAAGACAAAAGTAACGTTGAGGAGATTCGGGATCTACTGAAAACCAAGTTAGATGATGTTAAAGAAGTGAAAGCCATTTTTACCGATTCATCTCCTTCTGGAAAGCGTATCTTGCAAAGAAGTTTTCGGGATGGCCTTGTGAAAGCAGCCGATGCACAAACATTACGTTCTTATACCATCATTCCCGACAACATGACAACAGGAAAACCTGGATCCTGCTACATGATGACACAGAAGTTCAAGTTGGATTGGTCGGTTCTTGGAAATATGTGGACGTCCGAAAAAGAAGATATGATAGGTCGACACGTAATGACGGATTCATTTATCCCAAATATTAACGAGCGCGTGCACACTTTTCGAGCCCATTTTAACCCAAAGAAATGCCCTCAAAACATGCTGAACAAGCATCAAATAATGTTCCGACAATCACTACCCTATGGAACATCTGATACGGGAAAAGGAAAAGAAGAAGGAATATTTTATCTTTCTTTCGCCAATACAACAAATTCCTTCAGGGACATCTTAGAAAATCTTGTCGGTGATGCTACTGCTAGTGATGCTACTGATGCTCCTGCTGTTTGTGATCCTGTCGCTCATGCTGGCGAGGTTACTACTGACCTGTTGTTGAACACCGTCAAGCCACTAGAAGGAACTTGGTGGTATGTCCCATCAGCTGAAGAACTTGGAGTACGCATTGCTGCGGGTGGAAATTTCGAGGTGAATGAATTTTGGAACATCAAAAACCCAAACAACCAGTACTTCTTCTACAACGAAAAGGAATATCTGTACCGAATGACCTCCGGTGGATATGTTGACGCTTGCGAAACTCCGTCTCCCCGTGTGTTAAGTCTCCTTGGTTATGCTTTCCGTCAGTGGAATGACCAGTGGTTTCGAGAACGCGATGTTCCACCAATAAATCATTTACGAACATACTTAAATCCTGATAAAGTCGAAAGGGTAATGAGTCAATCCGTCCTCATCCGCAAGGCGAAATCAGTCAAGACCTGCTTGTCTAAAGTTTTCACCAGTTCTCGTAAACGTGATATGGATGACAGTGAATTTTATGGCAAGAAAGCTGATCTCTTCAGTATCCATCCGGATGAAGTCATCGTTGGTAGAATGCCAAACTATGGTCTTGGCCTCGGAAAGGTCGCCATGCCGTACTTGGAGGACGGTAATGAAACAATGGAGGCATTTAACAATGGTTTGGGCGAAACATCACCCGCGGGTCACGTTATTCCAAATATCGACATCATTTTAAAGAAAGGTGTAAGCGGGTATATTAATGAATTGACAAATAAAGCTGTATCCGGTAAGACATTGATCTCTGTTTAAACAAGCAAATGTAAAACTACACTTATTTTTAGTCACTTCATTTTTAGAAATAGTATTATTACAGTACTTCAGGGACAAACATTTATTAGCTACTGCTTAATCGAAACGGCATAGGAGAAACGAATAACGACAGCAACGTTTAAACCACCTTTAATTGTCCCTCCGAAAAATCACAAATGCTTTGGGGTTCTCATTTGGTGAATTGCTAATTGTACTGCATATTTCGTTTAAGGCAATTTGAGCTCATTTTTGCATCTAACAACAATCAATCACGTAAAATTATCATCTCCCAGTCACTCTTTAATGTCTTACATTTACATATTTTTCTAGGAAAGGATAAAAAAGAGTTCATAAAAGCATGTATCACGTCCCTTAAAGGTATCAGAAATTATCTATTGAATTACGCAGCCCTTGCGCGTCATCTTGTTGAGACTCAGCCGGAGAAACGAAATCCACGAGAATATCCTTTCACTGATGCGCAGAGGAAAATCTCAAAGAAATTGCCGATCGCATGACTTCATTTGCTAGCAACAAACCACAAAGCTTTTTCGAAGCAGCTCAACTTGTCTTCACCGTCCACTGTTGTCTCCGCTTGGTTGGTAATCTCACATCCGTTGGGCTACTTGATCGATTGTTGGAGCCCTTTCTTGGTTCCACACCCGAAGATAAAGCCCAGGAGATCATCGATTGCTTCTTTGTGAAAATGGGAGAGCGGGTCAAAGTGAACAAGAGGAAATTGGTGGATAGAAACGTGTGGGGAACATGCGCAGTCACATATCGGGCTGATGGTCCACATCCAAACGGCAATTCCATCAATCAGTGGGTGCAGCAGGTGACTGTCGGTGGTTATAAGAGTACTGACGCAGGAATGGTGAGCGCGTGTAATAAGGTGACCATGATGTGTCTGAAAGCTGCAAGACGCTTACCGCTCAATTCCCCTTGTGTTGGTCTCCGAGTGCATCATAAGATTGGTCAAGAATATCTTGAAGAAGCAGCCAAAGCAATTTTGAGTGGCGGTGCTCACCCTGTCATTCTTCAAGATGATCGTCTTATCGATGGTCTCGAAGGTCTTATGAGAGAATTCAAGACCGACTTCTCTGAAGAAGATAAAAAGGCTCTTACAACTCTTGCTTGTGATGGTTGTTACGAACCGCTGTTTGCTGGTAGTTCGGAATTTTCCATTTCCAGTATTCCTTTGCTTCAAGTTATTGAAATGGCGATCAACGAAGGAGCGACGTACTCCACTGCCGGACCTGATTATCTCAATGGCTCCCCTGCGTCGTTGCCTACGAGACCTGCTTCCGATATTAAGACATTTGAAGAAGTTAAAGAATTGTTCAAGTAAGATCTTCTGGCATCATGCTTTAAATAATAACCTACTGAGTTCTTTAATGTATCTGTGAAAATGTTTTATTTTACAATTAAACTAAAAGCAGCATAATGAAAATAAAATATTTCAATTCTATTTTGTAGACAGCACATTGAAATTACAACCCAGCATAAGCTCTTTGGGCTTCTGGGTAGCTATGGAAACATATCATCAGCATGCCCGAGCCCTTTACTCTCCAGTATCATCGACGGTTGTGTGGAGTCGGGTCATGACATCACCAATGGCGGCGCCAAATATAGAATGATAGGATTGATGCATAACGGTTTCTCGAGCACAGTTGATTCGCTGTATGCCATCAAGCGTCTGTGTTTCGATCAAGATTTCGCAATCTTATCCTTGGCAGACATGGTGGACTGCCTGAAAAACGACTGGGGCTTCGACATCGATGAACCAACGCACGACCGAGGCTCCGGAGAAATACGAAAGAATCGAAAAGGTGAATATTACAAGCAAGTCCGGGAACAAGCGTTGCAATTTCCAAAGTTTGGTACAGCGGAAGCAGTGGGCAATTCGACGATCTCCGAAATTGCTAAATTCGTTGCGGATTGCATCGCCAACACTATCAAGAAAGTCGCTAAAGTTGAAGGTTCGCCATTGTACAAACGTATCGATTCGTTAAAAAAGAAATATTCCGGACTTGGCTTTAATTTCGATCTGCTGCTTTGTCCGGGAAGTGGATCATTTGAGGGCTACGTTGGGTGGGGCCTGTCTTGTGGAGCTTCGGCCGATGGTCGGAGAAGAGGACAACCGCTTCCCAGTGACATCAGTGCAGCGCCTTTATAACAGGATCTTCCGCCAAACCTTACCAAGAGCACAAGTTTAATGAAGTAAGTACGTGGGATAACTTTACTGCCACTTCACTAAGTCTACTTGATTAATATTTTAAAAAAACATTTGTAACACGACAAAATAACTATGACAGTTACAGCAACTTACACAATACAGCATAACATACCTGATTCAAACTGATACAGCTAATACAGGAAAGCTTGCAGTCCTTCAAAAATCTGGAATCTTCAATTCAAAATACGAGCTACCAAAATATTATAGATTTTCAGTGAATTCTCAGCCGTGGAAATATGCGATTTCGATCGGAAATTTCATCAGTTTCGCATTTGTCTAATGGAAATTACATAACAGACTAGCCTTCAATCTAAGCACGAAGAACGAAATCTTTTACTACGGCTTGAAAGAGGATCTTAAGATTAATATAATTGCAAAGTATGGTAGCAAAATGTTGTAAAATATGAATATATAGTCTTGCAAAGTTTTCAAATTTTGTATATATTTGGATTATTTGGCTATTTTAGTTCAAAAATGTAAAACTTTTTCCGCGCGTAATACGAAATTTGCAAACTTCACAAGCTTACATTTTCTTTATTTTACACCATTTTGCCATCAAAATTTGCAATTCTACTTATTTTAACACCCTCTTTCTGGCTGTAATAAAAGATTTTGTTCCTCCTGCCTTGTCCGACCTTCAGTCAGTTATGCATTATTGTCCCTTATTCATTAAATTTTACAAGTATTGGTGGTTTTTGAAGCTAGAAGTATGGTTTTTCCAGCTGTGAAAGAAAAATTTGTGCACTTCGAATATTAAGCGCGCTAATTCACCCCGTTTCGATTACTATTTCCTTTTTTATTCACCTGTACGTATTCATTTTGTCCATTTGATATAATTATGTAAAAAGAACAAATTTCGAAGAATAGATTCGTAAAAACATGGCAAGCAGTTGAGACTGTAAATTTTCAACTTTATTTCAAAGTCATTTTCGAAAATTTACAGTCTTAAATGCTTGTCTTGTCTTCATTCATATTTTGACTTGAAAGGTGACTCTATTCTTCCGAATTCTGTTTATATATTTTTTTAAATTGTCTGCTGGCCATAGTTTTTGAACGATTCATTATGTTTCTGCTATTTTCTTAACCTTTTTCCCTGCGGTAATTTTCCTCGTATAGAGCAATGAAATGTTGGAATATCCGTGACTTGAATGTTGGTGTGCCTGATGGCACTGAAATTGACTTGGTTATTCCGGAAGATTTTAGCAAGAATGATCTTGTCACTTTCCTCAGGAAATTTGCCGACGAAGAAGAAGAAATCGGAGGAAATATTATAACAGGTGAGTTTTCTGCCAACGCGGGTATAGTCCTAGATGATTGACAAGGGTGGGGGATCCAACCGTCCGCCTGCGACTGACCTGTGGTGGAATTCCAAATTACAAATATTCTTCGAGATTTTTCCAGAAGTTTCACCTAATCATTTATTCGAGGTAAATAACCTGGATATATTTCGCGGTATGTCAAAGAAAACCGACTCGAAAATAAATTAATTTATGTTAGACAGTTTAAAGAAGTTGCAACTTATTTAATATGCCAAAACTATAATTCTTAAGGCTGAGGAGCGGCTTAGGCCGACAAACTTAACGTAGATTTGTATCCCCTCGAGCCCCTGTCCACTACACGATGTAGTGATATTACTTTATTATAAGGGAAATGCCTGTGGTTAGCGGCTTAAACATCAATCTAAACACCTCTTTGCATAAACGCGCCTTTTCAAATAAGTCACTTAAGTCTGTTTTTCACTGTTTCGTTTTTTCCCACGTACGTGTACCTATGGAAAAGTCTAGCTAAATATTTCTGAATTCTATTGAGTACTAATAAACTTAACGAATACATATTTAATCATACATAAAGTACTGGGCTACCCTTTTATTCAATCTATTATTTCATTCAAGAAAAAGTTACGAGGTTATAAACTTTTACGTGCGTGTGGAAAGACAGTGGAATACAGCCCTCAACAATGTATCCTTCAATAATACTTTAGAATACATAGTCTATTTTCATTAATATAGCGACATGTGCAGATGCAGAAACTTATACTGCCGCCGTAGCAAATCCTGAGAAGTACAATTTGTTACGTGTGCGCATGGGGGGCTGGAGTGAATACTTCATCACGTTCTTCAAATCACATCAGGAGCAACACCGAAGAAGAGTGCGCTATAGCCAACTTTGATTGTTAGAACATAGAAGCGTCGTTTATGACTTAGAACTTGACAATATTTCTTCAAACATTACCAGTATCAATATAATTAATTAGAAGTAGTTTATTATTGGGTTTTTTTGTAACTGACATGTCGATGGAAAAAGTTCGAAAGCTAAATGTGTGGCTACACTAACAATGAATAAGACCAAATTTAAGGCCTATTTTCTTCAGGTAATCAGGACTTTTTATTCGAACTAAAACAAGTGTGGAACTTACTATCGACGGATAATTCAATTATAAGTGATTAAATGTATTTTCATAGCTCATTAATGCCTCAGTTTGGTTTAGCGGTTCGAGTAATCTTGGAGAAGGATTGGGGTCAACTCAAGGCTGTCAGTGGCGTCGCTAGGAAGGGGACGGAGGGGGCAAGTCCCTCCAGTAATTTTACTGTAATAATCGATTTTGAAATTTTTCTAAATCTGAAGTAAAAAGTGTGCGTATACGATTACTGTTTCTAACGGTTGTGTGGCTTTTAGATTATCAATAAACCTGCATGAAAATGTTGAAATAGCGTTTTAGAGACCCTAGAAATAAAAAAATTCTTGGCGGAGCATGCCTTCCGCCCCCCTAAGAATCTTGCGCCTTCACCCGGCGACGCCTCTGATCACAAACCGACAAATCTAACAGTTGCGTTGTTAAAAGTCAAAGTCACTGAGTTACGTTCAAGTTATGTGACGTTACAGTAAAGGAATGTCGCATGGTGTCGTCGTGTTTCGCATCTGAATAAATTGCATTTCAAAAGGGCAAACGTCTCAACTGCAAACGTGCGGATACATATTTGCGGTTTCTGCTTTATCTAAGGCTTTTAGAAAACCGCAACTGTATATTCTGGGACAGAAGAAAAGAGCCGATACAAAATAATTTTAGACAAAGACCGAGACAAAGAACAGAGAAAGTTTTTATTTGTGCATGCCCAGTGAAATTCTTAAAAAAATCCAGTGTCGCGATCAGGCATTGCCGCTTTGCGATCAGCTTGTTTGTTACTTTGCTTCAATATTTTTTTAAGCATGGCTGACAAACAGCGTCAAAAAACTGTGACAAAAAATCTTGATTTTTTCACGCAACAGATGTTTTTATATTCGATACGACAATGAAAAAGGTAAAATTATCACAAGTGTTTATTTTACGGTTCGTTTAACAAAACGAAAATGGTTGAAATGTGCGTTTTTAACTACCGGGTGTCCCAAAAAAAACTATACATTGTTTGATTTCATGTAACGTAAAACCTATAAAAGCTATTTCACTAAAATAAAAAGGATTGTATTAAGAAAGGATTAACTTAGATTTTGATATACAACATGTGATTTTCCGCGCGATATTGACAGAGATGTTGACGTTTCAAAGTTGAACTACCATTTCTGAAAAGGTAAACAATTAGCATAAAACACGATATCAAATTCCAGTTTATTTTATTACTTGTTTATTATTTTTAGTATAGTTTACAAAATGCATTTATAAACAAACGTATTATACCTAATATAAGCTTACTCATCAAGAAAAGCGTGTCCTTGAGCCTGTATGCACCGTTGTGCTCTCGAAAACATGCCGTTAAAAGCGTTTTGGATCATTTGTTGATCATTTGTTCAAGTGCCTTCTCGCACGAACTTCTGATACGTTGCTTTAATCGCTAGCCTACTCAAGACTGGAATACCATGGTATTTTACCGGGCACCGTCTTATTACTTCACACACATTGCTGGTTCTAGTGTATTCGATACAAATCCAGACTCGTTGGTCTTTTGTAACTGAGGCATCATTGAGACCTCTACTTTTCTTGATATACATTAATGACTTGCCTGACTGCCTGAATAACTGTAAATCAATTTTGTATACTGATGATACGTTACTGTATTATTCTGCGAAATCAGCGCAGGATCTTCAAGCCATTATTAACGATGATTTACAGTCTTTATCTCCCTGGCTCAACAGCAACCTCCTCACTTTGAATTATGATAAAACAAAGTTTGTGATCTTCACCAACAGACAGCGTTCTACACCGTCCGATATAAACATAACCATTAACAATAAATCAGTACTACAAGCAACGTACATCATTTAAGTATCTTGGATTAACTCTTACCCCAGATCTATCTTGGGAAGAGCATATAGACAACATGATCACAAAGATCAATCGAAGACTTGGGGCGCGACGTAGGATAAAGCAATCCTTGGATTTAGAGACATACACGCTGTATTTTATACACGTCGCTAATACTGCCATTATTTGATTATGTGGATACAATTTGGGGCGATAAGAATAACGTGGTGTTAATGAACTCTCTTCAAACCCTTGAGAATAAGGCTGCAAAGATAATTTTAGACGAACTTCCGTGGTATTCGGCTACTGAAGGCTTACGACGACTTAAATGGACAAAACTGCAGACAAGAAGACATAATCATAGGTGTACTTTCATATATAAGTGTATGAACGGTTTCATTGACTTCAATTTTGACTTAGTGAAGAAAGAAAACATCCACGATCACGACACGAGAAGACCCAGCAATCTTCATCTACCAAAAGCAAGAACCAACAAGGGGAAACATTGACCAATATACCAAGCTTCACTGGACTTTAATAACCTTGAAACTGAACTTAAAAACGCTGAATCATTATCGAACTTCAAGACCCTATTAAAAAGACGATGTATACAACAAGTATATATAGGCATACTTATATCCTCAGTTATCTAACCTCTCGCTCTTTCTAAATCTTCCTATTCATTCTGTATATATGTAATGTGTGTGTGTGTGTGTGTATATATATTTATATATATATATATATATATATATATATATATATATATATATATATATATATATATATATATATATATATATATATATATATATATTTAAGAAATAGAAAACATTTTCTAGCGTTATAGAAACACAAGGGGAACGCGCGAGAAACGAGAAATTGCGTGGGAACACGAGCACGAAATGTGAGTGTTTCCACGCAATTTCGAGTGTCTCACGCGTTCTCCGAGTGTTTCTATAAACTCGATAGAAACACGGAAAAAATGTTTTCTATTTCCTTTATTAAATAGCCTTTTAAAAACTTTTATTACATTGATTCAAATATTCTTCCAATTTTTACTTTGTTCAAAATTCAACCTTTTTTGACAATCAATTTACAAAAATAAGTTCCTTGTATGTTTGCATGGTGAATATCAAATTAAAATATAATTTTGTGGAAACACCACGCAAGTTTATTATCGCATTTCAATTTACAAAAATTAAAACTTACTTTAATACTTGTCGATTTCGAGACAAAGTTCAGCAAAAATATGTTGTTCTTGAGAGTTTTATACGAAAGCAGCTGTCACAAAAATTAATTATTTACTTGTTATTTCGAGACGAAATTCAGTAAAAAATATCTTTTTCTTGGGTATTTATGCCAAGGATCTCCCTTTTGTTGTATATTGTACTAAACATTTTTCCTCATTTTCGACGACTATAAACTTGTTTTATATGTATATATATATATATATATATATATATATATATATATATATATATATATATATATATATATATATATATATATATATATATATATATATATACTGACAATGTCAAAAAGGTTGTGGTATTCAGCTATACCAAGATATCAATCACGTGTCAATTATTATGCATTACCTCGCGTGAAATATTAAATGCGGGGTTCTTGCGCGTGGCTGATAAGCCAGATGGAATATGTGAGAATGCCAAAACCCTATTCGGAGGATTTAAGATGGAGAATGAGATTTCAGCGACTATTTTATGAAAGAAGCTATGCAGCAATAGCTTCACAATTATTTGTTTTTCCAGAAACTGTTCAACGAACAACTTCTACCTTTTTAACCACTGGAGATGTGAAACTTTGCAATATTTGCCGGCCTACTGGGAGCGTTACTTTATTTCCTGATGAAGAATATATCATTATGGAATGTGTTCTTCGAACGCCACAAATAGATCTTTATGAAATATCTAATCATCTGCTGAATGCAACTTGTTCTACCTTTGGCCCGCTAATTATACTGCATGTTTATAGCTACATATGCTTGTAATTGTTTTCAGTCTCCTTTCCATGGAGACTCTATATTTTCAGACGTCGCCCTTGATTAGGCCTAACAATGCTTGCGACCGTAAATTTTAGCGTTTTATCTTGTAAGTTAAAGTCAGTTTATGTGCATAAAAAGAGCAAATTTCTTTCCAAATGCTAATCATTATACTATCTCAAAAGAAGGCAAACGATCAAAATAATCTATTTTTAAAATTTGAATGCCTCTGCTGTATTCCCAGTCCTATAAAAGATTAACATGTATTTAAATATTTATAATATATATTCAAACTAACTAATCCCAATCATGCATGCGTCGGTAAACTGACTGATTCAAACATTTGGCTGTGTGCTTTTTCTCACATTGTGAATTCAGTTATAATTTCATTCAATGCAAAATTATTAATTGCTCATTTAAACTCCGTTTTAAACGAGGCACACAAAAATATGCTAGTCAATCCAACCGGTAAGAGCCCGATAATATTTTACACGTGCACATCTTTGCATTCAACTTGGTGCTTAAAGTATTCAAATTTTTACAATAGATTATTTTAATCGTTTGTCTTCTTTTGAGACATGTACACCCTGTACAGTGTGTCCCAGAAAAAGTTCCCCTTCAGAAATGACACTATTGCTGTTAAATGTGCGTTATTATGCCTCTGGGGATTTAAATTAGCTCCTACATGTACAACGAACAGCAACACAATAATTACGTCAAATTATAACAATGAAAATACTTCTGCCATTCATGTAGACAATTTGTCTAAATTCCCAGAGGCAAAATAACACACATCTAATAACAATAGAGTGATTTCTAAAGGGACTTTTTTTGGGACACCCTGTATAATGATTAGCAGTTGGAAAGAAATTTGCTCTTTTTATGCACATAAACTGGCTTTAACCTGCAAGATAACGGATTGAGATCTATATTAAATGGGCTGGGGGGCGGTTAATAATGGTACCACTTTATTAATATGGAACTCTCATAATCGGTACAAGTGAAAACTCTCATCTGACAAACCCAAACAAGGCTTGCAAGTCTCATCAAATCTCAAATTTACGAGAAGAATATGTTGGACGTATCTGTACAACAATGCAACTTAGCGTTACCTCTTGATTTTTTATCAGGAACTGATCTTGTTGTTGTTACTGTTGTTGTTGTTACCATTTCCTTATATTATGTTTCTGTTATTGTGCTGTTTTGTCTTGTATTGCATGTAGTTTATTTATTTATGTTCAAATTCGTCGATGAGGTGCAAGTTGCACTGGAACTCGCAAGTTACAACTATATCACTTTCTAGCAAATTTGTTGATTTTCATATTTTCCTGGCAGATTTTCGCTGATAGAAATATTGCCAATTAAGTAAATATACTGTGAATCTATACTGGAAAACCGTTATTAATTTGGCGCGCAATTTATTACTGCAACTGGCGCATTGCTGTCAAGCTACTGATGCAATTATATAAGTAATAGCATGGCTTGAGGGAGATTAGTGATTAAATGGCCCCGTAACCCGAGGGAGGTTTGTGGAATTCCTAATAGCATAGTTGACAAGGGTTTCCAAGCATATAATTTGTTTTTACTAATTGTTCAAACTCCTGTGAGAATAATAACACTTTGAATAAATCAGCGTAAGTGGCGCGTATAAATATGAGGGAGTTCCATAGATTTGAATAGTGTTGTGTTGTGTCGAGTGTAATTACTTGCATGTTTGACCATCCATAACCGAACGGGCAATTAGAACTAATCGCCCGCTACAGCGGGCGATTAGTAAGTAATCGACCCGGTAAAAACAAAAGAAACCCGGTCAACTATGCTTTACATATTTTAGAAAGCGTGGTCGTGTCGCTACGGCAAAAGTGACGTTTTCAAACAAATCCGCTCCGGTGCTGTGTAAACGGAACGCCGTTTTGTTACTTTTTTGCGCCGTTTTCAGACCGATCCGGAGTAGTGTAAACGTAGTCTTAAACATTAAATTGATAAACCAAATAATATAAATATTTTTACTATTTTCCTACAATGTTTTTTGTGATATCTGTAATCTGTCTCAAATTTACAGTATATTTAGTTGGTTGGTAGCATTTCTATTAGCGAAAATATGCCATGAAAATACTGAAATCAACAAATTGGTTCGAAATTGACATAGGTGCAACCTGCAACTTCCGGTGCAACTTGCTCGGAACAATTAGCGCGTGAAAATTGCAACATTGACGGCAACATTGGCAACTGTAACATTGTTATTGTTCAAGATCATTTGCTATTAAAAGCTTTTAAAAATCTACCTCTAGTCTACTCTACTTTCTAGACCTTCTAGATCCGACTGTATGAGCACGTTATGCACTAAGTGCCGTGAAAGTTTGATATTGTGCTCATTTCGCAGCTTATAATTTAATGCTCGATATTCCAAACATCTTCCAGGACCATTTAATTCCTTTCTTGCGCCTAAACACGACTTCGAAATTTGGGATGTGCCCCGACGTGCGCTACGGCAAAACGCTAGAGTAAAAAGCATGCACTGCTAGCATTGGCTGATATAATGTTGCAGTATATGTTGCGGTATAAACCTCATCATATCTATTTTAGGTAAAAAATAGCGACACTTTCTTGGTAATTTGCATACCACTAAAACGCAATGACCTTTAATTTTTATCAGGACATAGACAGGACGCATTTTTTCAGAAATTAAAGCCAACAGATAGATCAGGCACTGTTTGCCCATCTCTAGATAAACAAAGCAGTCATTCGTCAAAGTTTCGGGTGATAGTTATTCGCCGTCATTCTTCGACACTCGTGATCACCCGTTTATATACCTTACAAAAAATTATTATAACGAATTTTTCGTATATTTTCAAACATTTGTTCCCAAATCTACTTAATGATAGTCTTTATAACATCACTTTATAACAGTTGTCTCTTTCGATCAGGGTACCCCCGAGCTCACGAATATGTTCAGCTTTGTATACAGAAAAATACAGAAATACAATACAGTTAAATACAGAAAGCCAGTGCTAAATAATTGGTTGAGAGCAGCGTCTAAAGAACTCGTGGTCTTTTCTTAAGCATCATTATATGTCAACAGTATAATATTTCTAGTACGTTATTTTATCCCGCTTCTTTGCATATAATATGATAGCAAGTTTGTAAATAACTTATTCTGCTTTAACAATGACTTTGAAATAGAGTTGAAATATCACCGTAAAATTGTTGTCTTGTTTTCAAAATCTTGAGTTTAGAAGATGTTATTCTTTGGAGAATTTTTTCTTATATTCAATCAATATTAGACAAGCTACTTGGGGTGATCTGTCTAACGTATCGAATTTGAGAAAAAGCATGACGACTAATTTAGCCTTTAGTATGTGCAGTAGCAAAATTTAATTTGTGAGCTAGAATTGTGCGTTGAAACTTTCTTTGATCCATTTGTAAGTCACTTCAACTTGTCTATCAACTGCCATAATCTTCTGCTGCATGTAAGCGGAGGTCATCCAAAGTCTTGTATATGTTGCGTTTTACCAATTAAAATGTCCGTGACACAGTATATTAGTATTGCATAAACAACGATCGAGTCAAGCATTCACTGATTCAGCTATGCATAATTTGCTTGCTCAAAAATACAATGGTACAGATTTTTGCATAAGCTAGGACAACAACATAAATGATGAGTTATATTGTTTTGTAAGAAAACATCAAACCATGCACACGTATAAGTCTCTACTACTGATTGAAATCAGAGTTTAATAAGATTAATGAGTCAGGACACATTGTATTGATTTGCAGCCCGAATGCCGCTCAAGTGATGACGCGCAAAAATTTCGAGAAATTCTGCAATTCAGAACTTTAATTATCATTAATTCAAACGTGTATAGAAATTCTTGTGTTGAAATGAAGTAGGGGAACGATGACTGGAAATGTTTTGCAAGGCAACGCGTGGGTCATTAGAGAGAGGCCCCCGGAGTGTTCAAGGGGGCCACGCGGAGAAAAGTTGAAAATATTTTGTAGATTTGGCCTACAGGGTGTTAGAACTGTGTGCAGCACATTGTACTAACTTCTGGCTCTGAATGCTTTGAAATAATGATTCGCCGAAAAAGTCTTTCTAATCTGAATATTTAGCCATCAAGGACGTTGTTAATAATTTCAAAGACCTTGACTTTGTGTTTTGAAATGAACTTGATCAACGATATAAATTTGCTGATCGTGCACGTTTGCAAGACATCTTGTGTGCCATTTTTCATAAGTGAGCGGAAACGGTGAAGTCGAATTGAAGAGTTGAATTTGCATATTTCTGTTGTCCTCTTCCTAAACTTCCCTTGCTCTACCAGTCTGTGAGAAGGCCTGTTCTGGAACCATGTGATGTATGTGACAGATCTTGGTCATGGCTCTTGCCTTTTATCTGTTGTATGCAAATGGTATCCAGTTGCTAATTTCCGAGAGCAAAATGTTGGCTTTAGAAACACGCGCGTCAACTCTTCCATTTAAAAAAGGCCTATAACTCCGTAAGGCGTAACAGCGAGTTTTGTATGACCCTTGAAACTGTTTATGCCAAACAGGACTAGTTGCTCATGAATAATTTCATTGAATTCTCTGTTTGCGAGTAAAAAATTCGCTTCGCCAGTGAGTATATCAAATTCAACCATCCGTATTTTGCACGGACAGTTCCTCTCTAAAAATCTCTTTGTCGACCTAGAATCAGACTTTAAAATTTTACTGAATAAGCCGAAATCAGTTGCTAAGACTTAAATGTCGGTATCACTGCAATGTGACATTCCATAATAAATTATATCTCGTGTTGCTATTGGGCATCTAAATGATGCGTTCAAACTATGTATTAGTCTATTTGCTAGCTATGATTGAATAAGAGTTTAAGAAAATTAAGGCTATCAAAAATGTTCGCCTAAGCACGAATTTCAAATTTAAGAGTTGGTGAATTTGGGATGTGCCCCGACGCGCGCCACTGCAAAAAGCATGTACTGCCACCATTGGCTGGTATAATGTTGCAGTATAAACATTTCTACTAAAGAGATCACAGTACGTTTATAGAGTGGAGGTCATGGCCTATTGAAGTGTGGGCACAGTATAGGGAGTGACAGTAGGGCCACTCTATTGAAGTTTGTGTGTCCACGCATATCGCATTACGCATCTCATTACCATTATGCCAGCCAGTCAATTGCATTTTCTGCATGGCCATTAACCCTGAACTGGCTGGTGGCAGCCAGTAAACTGCATAATGATAGGACGCCGTGCTGCACTGCTGAGTGGCCCTACTGTCCATTCGCTATACTGTGGTGTGGGTGGTAGGATTAACTTCAATGCCAATGGTCTGAGACTGGGTGAAAGATAAATAAGGTCAACGCTTAAGAAGGGGGGGGGGAGGTGAAGTCGAATTGGTGGGAGTTCAAAACCAATATATGTATATATATATACATATATATATATATATATATATATATATATATATATATATATATATATATATATATATATATATATATATATATATATATATATATATATATATATATATATATATATATATGTTTGTTCCTAATTAAAATTCAAATTAGTCACAGATATAGACCTTATGCATAAATCGTGATCCCGACTGTGTATCCTAGGAAACGGGAATTTACGCATTGTTATTGGTCACTCGTCACAAACAGTGTTTATGCATAAGGTCTATAGCATTAATATGCAGTCCTGCATGCTTTGAAATAATGATGTGCTAAGATTCTCTTGTTTTCCGGCAAAACAGATTAGTGCATTTTTCAAAATGAATGGCTTGGCGTTAAGATTTGGGTCACTCTGGCAGGCAAGTTAGACAACATAGCTCTAACAGTTGTCTTATATCTCATGTAAACGCTTCCTTTAACATATTTAACAATCCTGGAAAAATACCTTTTGTTCAAGGTTCTTGTTAGCTTGCTATTGTGAGGACCAAGCTTTCCTTTCAAAAGGTCCTGATACAGTTAAATTCCTGAAGCGGACGTCAAAACGTGTAAAGTTACACGCACGTGATAAACTTTCCCAAAGGCGAAGGAAGTCTCTTTACCGAGTACATAAAAACTAGCCGTGTAGAGTACATAACCCTATTCATGTCAACTTAATTTAAACTTCTGCAGGAGCTCTGCGTCTTTCCAGGAATCTCAAAATCTAATTTTGCTGGTACGTTTTATTAAAATATATAATATATAATGACCTGCATTATGCTTTCAATATAGACACGTATAAATAAAAGCTATACATTATGGTCGGTCAATATTCTCGGAAAACGTAGTTCTGTCCTGTATACTTTATTTACCAAACATTTTTGTCTGTTTTGTCTTTCGTTTTCACCTAATAGCGAGCTAGAATCAGTCGTTCAAAGGAAATTGAAGATTATACCTAGCCCTTGATGTTGCGAATCAAGTCTACAATACTCTCATACCGAACCAAGTTACAAACTCATTTAATTGCTTGTTTGCAATACTATATATATAATTATATACTCGTCACCTAGTCCTTGAAATCCATCTTAACTTCAGAACGGCAGCTCCAGCATAACTCAGCATTTGGACAAGTGTGTTTCGGTGCAATTTCTTGGTATTAGTCGGTTGCAACTAAGATCTAAGGTACGTAATTTACACGCTATATTAGTAACCATTCAAATTCATTCTGGACAAGTACACGCATGTATAGTATAGTATAAAAGTAACTAAGTAAATGTAATAGAATTGTACAAATATACGATTCATAAAGCGTGTAAACTGTGTGTATGAAATCATATGTGTATCCCTCTGCTTAGATTAAATATGGCCGTATTTGACCTTATATCGTGATGAAAATCGTAAAGTTAACATTTTATGTGAACAACGTAAAAGTATTGAGAATTAAGAAGCTGGAGTTATGTGCAAGTGCACAGAAGGAAACGCCCTCGTTTAAATTGAATCAAGAATTTTATCTTTATAGTTTATTTGTAAATAGCGCATGCATTCCTCTGTATTAGTAGCGACAAGAAACAGCAGTAATATGATATTTAGACAAATTAAGGTGGGATTATAGAATCAATCAATCAATGTTAGACAAGCTATTGGGGTGATGTGTCTGTTTCGAATTTGAGCAAGAGCTTCGCGACTAATTTAACCTTTAGTATGTGAGATAGATTCGATTTTTCTATCGCGGCCCGTGCTAAATAATGGGTTGAGAGCGTCTAAAGAACTCGTGTTCTTTTCCTAAGCATCATTATATGTCAACAGTGTAAAGTTTCTAATACGTCATCTCTTCCTGTTTTTTTTTTACATATAATATGATGATACCAAGTTTGTGAATGGCTTTTGAAATAGAGTTGAAATATCACCGCAAATTTGTTGACTTGTTTTAAAAATCTTGAGTTTACAAGATGTTATTCTTCGGAGTATTTTTTCTTATGTTCAATCAATATTAGACAAGCTACTTGCGGTGATGTGTCTAACGTGTCAAATTTGAGAAAAAGCTTGGTAACTAATTTAGCCTTTAGTATGTGCAGTTGAAAAATTTAATTTGTGAGATAGATTGAATTTGGCTATCGCGATAATTGTGCGTTGAAACTTTCTTTGATCCATTTATGTCGGAGACTGGGAGGTACCAATTTGTATTAACTCAATAATGTGGTGTGGAGTGATTAGGGAAATGAAAATAGTACGTAAACCAATCATGGGGGATAAACGTAATCCAATATAATCTAAAAGATATAACTTGGCAATATACTGTAAGGTGAGGCGAGGGTTGGGGCTGATTGTGATGCGAGGGATTTTGTGTGACGCGAATGATTTACTTTTGTATATTGTTTTATTCTAAAATAAATGAAAAAAAGGTGATTTTAGTGGACTACGATTCTTTGGAGGCAGAATATTCACTAAATTTATAAGTTACTTCAACTTGTCTAGCAGCTGCCATAATCTTCTGCTGTAAGTGGACGTCATCCAAAGTCTTGTATGTTGCGTTTTAACCATTAAAATGTCTGTGACACTGTATATTAGTATTGCACAAACAACGATCGAGTCAAGCATTCACTGATTCAGCTAATATAATTTGCTTGCTCAAAAATACAATGGTACAGATTTTTGCATAAGCTAGGACAACAACATAAATGATGAGTTATATTGTTTTGTAAGAAAACCTCAAACCATGCACGCGTATAAGTCTCTACTACTGATTGAAATCAGAGTTTAATAAGATTAATGAGTCAGGACACATTGTATTGATTTGCAGGCCAAATGCCGTTCAAATGATGACGCGCAAAAATTTCGAGAAATTCAGCAATTCAGAACTTTAATTATCATTAATTCAAACGTGTATAGAAATTCTTGTCTTGGAATGAATTAGGGGAACGATGACTGGAAATGTTTCGCAAGGCAACGTGTGGGTCATTTGAGAGAGGCTCCCGGAGATTTGGCCTACATTGTGTTAGAACTGTATGTAGCACATTGTACTAACTTCCGGCTCTGAAATAATGATTCGCCGAAAAAGTCTTTCTAATCTGAATATTTAGCCATCAAGGACGTTATTAATAATTTCAAAGACCTTGTCTTTGATTAGTCAGGAGTCCTTGACGTTGATTAAACCTCTCGAAGAAAAAAGAGGATCCCAAATAAATTCAAATTCAACCATCCGTAATTCGCACGGACAGTTCGGAATCCTCTCTAAGAAATTTCTTTGTCGTGGAATCAGACCTTAAAATTTTACTGAGTAAGCGGAAATCAGTGGCGAGGACTTAAATGTTGGTGTCACGGCAATATGACATGTTTGGATTCCATAATAAATTATATCTAGCTAGTGTTGCTATTGAACATCTGAATGACGCGTTTCAAAACACGTTCGCCTAAGCACGATTTTGAAATTTGACAGTTTGAAATTTGGGATCTGCCCCGACTTGCGCTACGGCAAAAAGCATGCACTGCCAGCATTGGCTGATATAATGTTGCAGTATAAACATTTCCACTGAAGAATCACAGCACTTTTATAGAGTGGAGGTCATGGCCTGTTGAAGTGTAGAAGTGTAGGTGGTAGGATTAATTTCAATGATATCGATCTGAGACTGGTTGAAAGATAATTAAGGTCAACGCTTACGGAGGGGGGGGGGGGTGAAGTCGAATTGGGGTGTTCAAAACTAATATATATATATATATATATATATATATATATATATATATATATATATATATATATATATATATATATATATATATATATATATATATATATATATATATATATATATATACATATGACGTGATCTTCTTGCGCTTAAAAGCAAAGCGCGAAGCAAACTAGACCGTTAAAACAGCAGTAGTTTAATCGCTTGAAAATCGCATTAGCGTGAAACTCTGAGTAGCGATTTGTAAATATTATTAAGAAATGATATGAATAAATAAATATTTTTGTTCTGTTAATTCATTATCATCGAGCACTCTTCATATTTACAACTAAATTGTATCTACATTGATTTATATATATATATATATATATATATATATATATATATATATATATATATATATATATATATATATATATATATATATATATATATATATATATATATATATATATATATATATATATATATATATATATACCATCTGCAGACATGCATGTTTCGGCGTTTACGCCTCATCAGTGCAGCTTTGTGATGACCCGTATATAACCACATGCGAGTGCACTCACCAGACGCATGTGGGACAACACGGGCATTAACGCATCCAATTAAAGCGAGAAAGGTCGTTTCTTGGCTTAAGTATTTTGAAAATGTTGATGTATGTTTTTGCTATGCATGCAGAATGTTCGCTAAAGACTCAGCTGAAAAGAAAACATTCACTAAAACTGGATTTTCAGACCGGAAGACAGGGTTGGAAAATGACAGAGGGTTTAATAAACATCAAAATTCAGAGGTTCATATTCGGGCGATGGCATTCAGGAAGAAGAGAGAATACTGGGAAAAGCGTGGTCAGACAGTACAAAATCAAATCCAGTTGAATGTAGTAGAGGAGATTTGCGAACTGAACGTTGAGTTTGACCGTCGTTTTACTTAATTCAGTTCTGTGATGTGGAAGTCTTATGAAATTTTAAAACCTTGCAATGACCTTTTTCTTCAAGCACAAGAGCTCGTGCCTCTGCTGGATTGTATCAAAACGATTCCAGCTGCATGTCATAAAGTTACAGATCTCTCTTTTGAACGTAGTGTGTTGAAGGAATTTAGCATCGAACAGGTAAATTAATGAAAGGGCACGCCAAAAGATGATGAAACAAAAAACAGTGGGTAAGAAGGTGACAAAAGTCAAGAAGAAGACAAAATGACACAGATGACAAAATTTGTTTTAACATTAACTGGTGCTGAGATCTTAAAGTAAATATATCTCGTTGCAGGCTTCGGTGTGCTTTTATGGCAGCGTACAGACAAGCAAGTTTTACTTTGCTACACTTTGCGAATAAACTCACTAGGAATATTTCGTTCGCACAATTTTTAGTGAAATGGAACAGCAATCCCAGACGATTGGTAGTAATCCAATGATCATTGTGTACACTTTATACAATTCATGTTTTGTTTTATTTTGCGATAAATGATAAATAAAACTTACTGTCCCCCTGTCTGTACATGTTTTGTTTCCCCATTCAGTTTTGATGTAGTTTGAGTTGCGGCAATGCGTCCGCCCAAAATATTTTCTTGCCCCCCCCCCTTGCTCGGGAAACCTGGCTACGTCACTGAAATCATGATGCACCAAGATTTGCCACTCGTAGGGAAGGTCTGTTCTGGAACCATCGAATTTATATGTCTGATCTTAGTCATGGCTTTTGCCCTATCATCTGTTGGGTGCAAATAATATCCAACTGCCAATTCCCGTGGGGGAATTTCAAAATGCGCGCAATCAACTTCGTCATATCTACTCTACGTAAAAAATGACCACGCTTGCTTGGTAATTTGCATACTACTTAAATGCAATGACCTTTTTTATCAGGACATAGATAGTACGCAAACTTAACATTTTCTCAGAAATTGCAGCGAGCAGATAGATCAGGAACAGTTTGCTGACCTCTAGATGAACAAACCGTCAACGTCTCGGGTGCATAGCTGTTCGCCTTCATTCTTGAACACTCGTGATCACCCGTTTGTACTCTAGAAAAACATAACGAGTTTCTTGTATATTTTTTAAACATTTGTCACATGCAAGATCTATTTAATGTCAAATAACTTACGGAGGGAATCCGAGCTCATATGTTTGGGGCCCGCGACAACACCGCGGTCAAACGTTACACGCATGCGCGAGACCTCAGAAAAGCGCGGGAAAAACAGGCAAATTGAATACAAAGGAGTGAAAAGCTAATAAAAGCGAAGAATACAAGAAAACGGCTGCTGAAAATATAAGGTAGCGAAGTTTTGAGTATGTTCCTTATGCTAAAAGAAAGTTTTTCTGAGTTTACCCCCTCGTAATTTTATTTAGCCTTTTTTCTAGAGCTTCATAAACGTGCCGACAGCCATACTCCTGCTAAATATCCTTACAGCTGTTGTTGTCACAATCGAGAACTACGGCCACAACAAACAGCAGTGCTCACAATGAAAATTATGTAATATGCAAACAAGTGAAGTATCACTGCAATCAACGACCATCGGTAGCGATGTACTATCATCATCATCAGTTGATGTTCTTCTACTTCTTCGCCAGACAACTCGCGCATGCGCAAACGTTTGACCGTGTTGTTGCCCGCGACTGCATGTGTTGTGACAGCCTTGCGCATGGTATTTATTCTTTTAAAAATTCTCAGTTAATTATGGTGGGTTGGTGGTGAATTGAGGCACTGAACTTCTTCTTCCCTCGTACAAATTCGTGTTTATTGCATGTTGATTCAACGTATCTTGTTCATGCTAATAAACTTTGCTTGTATACATATGTCTCACACCATAACAATACTTTATTTCAGGCTCAGCATGTTATCTGCAAACGATATTCTAAAAAGGGCACAAAAAGGTTTGCTCTTTGCAACGCCTGATCATGGCTGTTTCGTCAACGTTCGTTATGATGATCACAGCAAAGTTCCTGACTTGAAAGATGTTATCATTGGAAAGTGCAAAGAGTTGTTGGACTACGCAAATAAATTTGATAAATCCCATCCAAAAGCTCGTACACGTATTATTGTTGGTTTCAATCCTGCACATTGGAAAATGTGGTTCCCGGAAATTGAAAACCTGGAGCAACGTCCGAACAAATACCTCATTGATACTTCATCCAAATTTGTAGAAACTGGCGGTGATGTTTTCTTCTTCATTAAATCCGAGGACAAAAGTAACGTTGACGAAATTCGGGATCTGCTGAAAACCAAGTTAGATGATGTTAAAGAAGTGGAAGCCATTTTTACCGATTCATCTCCTTCTGGAAAGCGTATCTTGCAGAGAAGTTTTCGGGATGGCCTTGTGAATGCAGCCGACGCACAAACCTTGCGTTCCTATACCATCATTCCAGATAACATGACAACAGGAAAACCTGGATCCTGCTACATGATGACACAGAAGTTTGAGTTGAATTGGTCGGTTCTTGGAAATATGTGGACATCTGAAAAAGAAGATATGATCGGTCGACACGTAATGACAGATTCCTTTATCCCAAATGTCAACGAACGTGCGCATACGTTTCGAGCCCATTTTAACCCAAAGAAGTGCCCCCAAAACATGCTGAACAAGCATCGAATAATGTTCCGACAATCACTACCCTATGGAACATCTGACACGGGAAAAGGAAAAGAAAAAGGAATATTTTATCTTTCTTTCGCCAACACAACAAATTCCTTCAGGGACATCTTAGAAAATCTTGTCAGTGATGATGTTGCTAGTGCTGGCGAGGTTACTATTGACCAGTTGTTGAACACCGTCAAGCCACTAGAAGGAACTTGGTGGTATGTCCCATCAGCTGAAGAACTTGGAGTATGCATTGCTTCGAGTGGAAATTTCGAGGTGAATGAATTTTGGAACATCAAAAACCGAAACAACCCGTACCTGTTCTACAACGAAAAGGAATATCTGTACCGAATGACCTCCGGTGGTTATGTTGATCCTTGCGAAACTCCATCTCCCCGTGTGTTAAGTCTCCTTGGTTATGCTTTCCGTCAGTGGAATGATCAGTGGTTCCGAGAACGCGATGTCCCGCCAATAAAGCACTTAAGTGCATACTTAAAGCCAGATAAGGTGGAAAGGATAATGAGTCGATCCGTCCTCATTCGCAAGGCAAAATCAGTCAAGATATGCTTGTCCAAAGTTTTCACCAGTGCTAGCGAAAGTGATATGGACGACAGTGAATTCTATGGCAACAAAGCTGATCTCTTCAATATCCATCCGGATGAAATCATCGTTGGTAGAATGCCCAACTATGGTCTTGGCATTGGGAAGGTCGCCATGCCGTACTTGGTGGAGGGTAATGAAAGAATGGACGCATTTATAAAAGGTTTGAGCGAAACATCAGGCACGGGTCATGTTATTCCAAATATCGACATCATTTTGCAGAAAGGACTAAGCGGATATATTAGGGAATTGACAAATAAAGCAGTATCTGGTAAGTCATATGCATTGATTTCTGTTTAAACAGGAAAATGTAAAACCTCACTTGTTTATTCATTTCTTCGAATTAATTTTTAAAAATGTTATTATTACAGTTTAAACACTTATAAGCTATTGCTAATCGAAACGGCATCGAAGAAAGGAATAATGCTAGGAGCGTTTGAGGCATTTCCTTACAGATAATAAGGCATATTTAATATTATTTTCTCTAATTTTAACTTCCAAACTTCCCTGCCACCATAGATCCTTTAAGATTCTCATTTGGTTTATATTTCGTTTAAGGCAATTTTAGCTCATTTTTGGATCTAACAACAATCAATCACATAAAATTATCACCAGTTATCATGAAGTTTTCCTGACCCCCATTATCTTACATTTATATATATTGCATATCCTACAGTTCATATCTTACTTGGTTTCTAGGGAGTGCTGAAAAAGAGTTCATAAAAGCATGTATCACGTCCCTTAAAGGTGTGAGAAATTATCTATTGAATTACGCAGCCCTTGCGCGTCATCTTGTTGAGACCCAGCCAGAGAAACGAAATCCACGAGAATATCCGTTCACTAATGCACAGAGAGAAAATCTCATACGAATTGCCGATCGCATGACTTCACTTGCTACCAACAAACCACAAAGCTTTGTCGAAGCAGCTCAACTTGTCTTCACTGTCCACTGTTGTCTTCACTTGGTTGGAAATCCCACATCCGTTGGACGACTTGATCAATTGCTGGAGCCGTTCCTTGGTGCCACACCAGAAGATGAAGCTCAGGAGATCATCGATTGCTTCTTTGTGAAAATGGGAGAGCGAGTCAAAGTAAACAAGACGAAATTGGTGGATAGAAACACGTGGGGAACATGTGCAGTCCCATATCGGAGTGATGGTCTGTTTCCAAACGGCGATTCCATCAATCAGTGGGTGCAACAGCTGACTGTCGGTGGTTATAAGAATACGGAGGCAGGAATTGTGAGCGCGTGTAATAAGGTTACTATGATGTGCCTAAAAGCTGCAAGACGTCTACCTCTCAATGCCCCTTGTGTCAGTCTCCGAGTGCATAATAAGATTGGTCAAGAATATCTTGACGAAGCAGCCAAAGCAATGTTGAGTGGCGGTGCTCACCCTATTATCCTTCATGACGATCGTCTTATTGAAGGTCTCACAGGTGTCATGGCTGAATTCAAAAGCAACTTCTCCGAAGAAGATAAAAAGGCTCTTTCGAATCTTGCTTGTGATGGTTGTTACGAACCGTTGGTCGCTGGTAGTACGGAATTTTCCTTCACCTATATTCCTTTGCTTCAAATTCTTGAAATGGCGATCAACGAAGGAGCGACGTACTCCAGTGCCGGACCTGCTTATCTCATTGGCACCCCTCAGTCATTGCCCACGAGACCTGCTGCCGATATTAAGACATTTGAAGAAGTTAAAGAATTGTTCAAGTAAGATCATCTGGAATATAGTTTAAATAATAGTGAAAATGTTTTATTTTAGAATTTGCAACATGATGAAAATAATATATTTCAATTCTTTCAATTATATTTTGTAGACAGCACATTGAAATAAAAACCCAGCAAGGACTCGTGGGGCTTCTGACTAACTATGGCAACATATCATCAGCATGTCCGACCCCTTTGCTGTCTAGCATCATCGACGGTTGTGTGGAGTCGGGTCATGACATCACCGATGGCGGCGCCAAATATAAAATGATTGCGGTAATGTATATTTCTTTCTCGAGTGCAGTTGATTCGCTGTATGCCATCAAGCGTCTGTGTTTCGACCAAGACTTCGCAATCTTATCCTTGGCAGACATGGTGGACTGCCTGAAAAACGACTGGGGATTCGACATCCATGAGCCAACGTACGATCGAACCTCTGGAGAAGTACGAAAGAATCGAAAAGGTGAATTCTACAAGCAAGTCCGAGAACAAACGTTGCAATTTCCAAAGTTTGGTACAGAGGAAGCAGCGGGCAATTTGACAATCTCCGACATTGCTAACTTCGTCGCCGATTGCATCGCCAATACCATCCAGAAAGTCGCTAAACTTCAAGGCTCGCCATTGTACAACCTTCTTAGTTCATTGAAAGAGAAATACACCAGACCTGGCTTTGATTTCGATCTGGTGCTGGTTCCGGGAAGTGGAACATTCGAGGGCTACGTTGGGTGGGGTATGTCTTGTGGAGCTTCGGCAGATGGTCGGAGAAGAGGGCAGCCGCTAGGCAGTGACATGAGTGCAGCACCTTTACCACAGGATCTTCCTTTAAACCTTGCTAAGAGCACAAGTTTAATGAAGTAAGTAGGTGGGATAACTCTACTTCCACTTCACCGAGTCTACCTTAAATTGAAATTAATAAAACGTTCGTAACATGACATGATATGACAGTTACAGCTACTTACACAACCACCGGTTTTTTTGTATATTTTTGAGTCCGAATGACTTCAGTTGAAAACGACCATGATCACCTTACGAACGTATAAAATGTCTTAAAAATGTATGCGGTTTGCATGTGCTAAAAGCAAATAACTAAATTTAAGAGAAGCGTCTCAACAGTTCCTGAAACAAGAGCACTTCTATTCTATTGCGAAGGAAAGCTTTCGATTTATAAATTTACCTCGTGTTTCCACCGCGTAATACAGCTAGTTGAAACTAATTTTTTTTTAATTACAATTCTTCAAATTTTACAATTTTCAGTGGTTTCAAAAGCTAAATTAGCCAGCTGTGAAAGAAATATTTTTGCATTTCAAATATCAAGCGCGCTAATTAACCCCTAAGTTTCTATTACTATTTCCTATTTTATTCACCTGTACATGTGCGTGTTCATTTTATATATTCAATATCATTATGTTTCTATTGTTTTCTTAACTTTTTACCCTACGGTAATTGTTCTTGTATAGAGCAATGAAAAACTGGAATATCCGTGACTTGAATGTTGGTGTGGCTAATGGCGCTGAGATTGACTTGGTTATCCCGGAAGATTTTAGCAAGAATGATCTTGTCACTTTTCTCAGGAAATTTGCCGACGAGGAAGAAGAAATCGGAGGAAATATTATAACGGGTGAGTTTTTTTGCAAATGCAGGAAGTAGTTCTGGATGTTTGATAATTTATTTGTAATAAAACTATAGTACTTAAGGGAAGGCGACTTAGGGTCGGCAAAATTATCGTGGATTTCTATCCCCTTGTGCCGCCGTCCGCTGTACCAAGTACTGTTTTTACTTTATTAAAAAGGAAATGCCTGAGGTTAGCGGCTTGGCACAAACATCAATCTGAACACGTTTTTGCCGACAAGTGCATTTTCAAATAAGTCATTAAAGCCTGCTTTCCACTGCTACGTTTCGCCCACGTGCGTGAATGCACTGAAAGTATTATATATTTCTGAATTCTATTTAACTCAACTGATATATATTAAATCATACATAAAGTACTATGCTACCCTTTTATTCAATCTATTATTTCATTCAAGAAAAAGTTACGTGTACGTGCGTTTACGGGCGTGGAAAAACACAGTTGTTGCAATGGCGGCCATTTGGAATATTATATAATATATTTAAATAGCGTAATAGAGAAACGAACATTGAACGAATATCATTTGATGCAAATAATATGAATTTGTTCGTTTCACCATGACGCTATTCAAATATATTATATAATAATTCAAATATTCTAAATGGCCACCGTTGAAACAACTGTACTACAGGAAACAAAACCAGGAGATTGGGCTGCCTGTGGGAAAAATAGTGAAATACAGCCCTCATCAATGTATCCTTCAATCAAACTCTAGAGTACATAGTCTATTTTCATTTATATAGTGACATGCGCAGATCCAGGAACCTATACTGCCGCCGTAGCAAATCCTGAGAAGTACAATTTGTTACGCGTGCGAATGGGGGGCTGGAGTGAATACTTCATCACGTTCTTCGAAGCACATCAAGAACAACACAGAAGAAGAGTTCGTTATTACTAACTGTGATTGTTAGAAGCATCGTGTATATGACTAAGAATTTGTTAACAATAAGTTTCTTCAAATGATTACTAGTATTAATATAATCGATTTATCAAAGTAGTTTATTATTGGTTTTTTTTTGTGAGTCGGAAGTCAATGAAAAGAGTTGAGGCGGGAACTAAATGTCTGGCTAGCTTAACTAACACCGAATAAGGCCTATTTTTTAGAGATATTCAGGATATTTTATTGGAACAAAAACACGTGTGAGACATAGAATGTGGCCTTTTCTTCAAATCAGTCAAAACTTATTACGTTTCCCAAATCCTCCACTGATCAAACACTATCGTGTTAATAATTTTAAAGCTTGCCAGCTAGATTGCATATGCAATAATTACGGAAAAATTATGAGATCTCTAAGACTTTATTGCTTCATGTTTCGTTAAATTCCGACTTTGAACCCTTAAATAACAGTAACGGAAAATTTAGTAAACCTCTGACCAAAATTTAAAAAAAAAACAAGGCATGAATCCATATAGCCTGAGAAATAGAACCCATAACCCCTTTAGGGGAAATGAAGTAGTTACCCGTTTAGGGCTAGCTACGCCAATGACAACCTCGTTTCTTACTTGGACTTCATCCCCCCCCCTAATTTTATCATTGTTGATTATATTCAAATGTATTTTTCAGTGATACTTAAGTTAGACTTTTATAGATATTTAGTTAATATATATACGTTGTACATTTGTAATTGCTACTACGTACACTTTCATGTTAATAGAATAGATTTTTGTTGCAATATAAATCCTTTTTGGTTGTTTATTTATATATAAGTCAGTTTGATTCTTGGAGGCTTATGATAAATCCACCATTTTGTGGGGCAAATTTTTCACTAAGAAAAGATAGTGCAGCATTTCCATTTTTGTGCGGCAATTTGCGTCCAATCACTAAGCGCATAATCTAAGCCACCGCAATCACTAAGTCATTTATACCCGACGGTTCTGTAAATGCAACTGTGATGTTATGTTTAAGAAATATAAAACATTTTCCGTGTCGATATACAATTATATCAACACGAGTGGAAATTGAAAAAACGAGAAATTGTGCGAGAAATTTCGAGTTTTTCCAATTTTCACGAGTGTTGATATAACTGTATATCAATACGGAAAAAATGTTTTATATTTCTTTTATAATATAGCACAAATTAAAGAACTTCAACAGAAGAGTGGCGGGAAATTTTCCGTGTTGACATAGAGTTATATCAACACGACTCTTAGCCAATCAGCGTTCATAATTTACAAATGCTCTACTATAATATCTTTTAATGCACGTTTTAATAATTTTTATTAAAACATGCCAATTTCGTGGCGTAGAAGCTTGTTTAGGATTTCAAATCATACAAAAGCGATAAACTTGTAAATAAGCGTTTCTTACACGTGAAACGGTCTCAGTTTTGATCATTTTAAACAGTAACAATTATAACGGCAAACGTCACGTTGAAAACGTAAACAAACCCGTGGAAATGTTTGCGTTTAGTGATTGGACGCAAATGGCTGTAACTGTCCTTTTTACTTCCGGATAAGACATCATACAGGCAATTACTCTCGACCAATCAATCCACGCTCGTATTTGTACTCGTGTTTGTTTGTATGAACTTACATGAAGTTTCGCTTTTATTAGTTGTTACATTTTCCCACGTTTTCTGAAAGTGCATACTATTTCGATATGGCAAGATGCATCCATCACATTTGTTTCAAAGAACTCCGTATTTGCAGTATCAGAGGGTGATTGAAACCTATGGAGATATTCATGTGAATCTTTCAAAGAAATATTTATCTGACAAGCTATCTTCTGCGAAATGGCTTTATTCCAAGAATTTGGTGGGACATACAGGATGTGTGAATGCTCTTGCATTCTCTAGCAATGGTGGAGAATTTCTGGCTTCAGGTATGATTTTACCGGTACACAACCTGAGCGTATACCGTACTGTAATATTGCATACTCTACTTTAAACCACTGAGAGACGCACTGTATCTATTTGCCAGTATATGCATATTTCCATGCCCCAGTCTAGCTGCACTCGAATCTTACATCGAGAATGATTAACACTTTGTTTATGTGCGTCAAAAAAGGTGTAAAGGATTAATAGTTCACATTCTCTCTCCACATTTTTTGTATAAACATATTTAAGAAAGCATTTGTCCCTAAATAAATCTTTGACCGCCTCCTTGTTCAATGGAAGGTGTAATTTTGGAAGAATACATACAAAATATATTTATAGCACAGGTAATTTGGTTATTACTGATTGTTGAAAAGTTGTGCAACAATATCGACTAGCTTGAGTATGAAAGGCCATACGAAAAAGTAATATATGGTCTAATGCATATTGAGTTGTATTTTTGTTTACATTTTGCTTTGTTTAAATCTACACAAACTTGTCAACAAGTTGCAACAAGCTTGTAAATGTTATCATTTTAGTTTTGACAACTTTCAACCGACCTGTTTTGATCAAGTTGCCAGAAGCCATGCTAAAGCATTCTGGTATTGGTTGTTGATCAAGTTATTGAAAGATGTCAATAAACTTGTTGCAACTTGCACATTTTTGACTGTGTGCTTTGTCACATGTTGCTTCCATATTAAAATACACAACAACAGTAACTCTGATTAAAGACAACATTATGATTCAACGTTAATATTAAGTCAGCATCCTGCAATTTTCATATTAACTCTTATAAAACACACACAGTAAGTATTTCCTGATCTACTAACATTTGATGAAAGCTTAATTGCATGAAATATAGAATTCAGTTAATGTCTTTTGAGTATTTTTGTGTGCTATTTAAGAA
Source organism: Muricea muricata (assembly GCA_963855995.1). Classification (NCBI taxonomy): domain Eukaryota; kingdom Metazoa; phylum Cnidaria; class Anthozoa; order Malacalcyonacea; family Plexauridae; genus Muricea; species Muricea muricata. The sequence continues at coordinate 12,965,245 of OY979719.1, forward strand.
AAATATAAAACATTTTCTAATGTTGATATACTTGTACAGTTACCTTTCACTACAAGTGGAAGTTGAAAAAACGAGAACACATTGCCTATAGGGCAGATCAAGTGTTCGCACAGAATTTTGCATTTTTTTTATTTCTACAAGTTTGAGCTAGATTTAAGAATTATAAAACATTTTTCTTGTTGATATACAGTTATATGAACATGAGTGGTAATTGTAAAAATAAGAAATTGTGTGGAAACACGACAACCACAGGATGGAGTATTTTTACTAAATTTTGAGTTTTTCCAATTTCCATGAGTATTGATATAGCTGTATATCAATATGGAAAAAAAGTGTTTTTTATATATAATTTTAAATTATTCAAAGGATGAGTGACAGGAAATTTTCTGTGTTTAGATTGAGTTCTGTCAACATGGCTCCTAACCAATCAGCGTTCAGAATTCACAAATGCTATATTATAAAACTGTATATCAATATTGAAAAATTGTTTATATTCTTTTATAAGTATACAGCACAAAGAACATCAAAGGCAACATTGATGAGTTAAGAAAATAACTTGATTATTAGAAGAATGGGGAAATGTTTTCTGCCATTCTGAATTAACAAAATGCTATATTATAACCTTGAATGGCATAGAGTCTTATGAAGAAATTACTTGGCTAGTACTACATATCAATTGATTATTTTAGGTGGTGATGATAGAACAGTGTTGGTATGGAAGTTATGTGAAGCTGTGGCAGGGAATGCCAAACCAAGATGTCTAAGACAGAAGCACCATTCAAACATATTCTGTGTTACATTTGATCATGATAACAAACACGTTGTGACTGCTGGCAAGTATATATAGTAATTCATCCAGGCAGTAGCGTAGCTAGCCCATGATTTATTGTCCTGCTATGCAAATATTTTCATGTTCATTGACTGCCAAAACAATTAATTTCTAAAGAAATGTAAATAATAATAACTTAAGAATAACTTGAAATTTGCATAGCGAGACTAAATTTTTGAGCTGGCCATGCCACTGCATTCAGGCATTTTATTTGGATACTGTTGTGCAGGATCTGAAATTTGCAAAGGAATATAATGGCTGCATCGCATCTGGATGGTGTGGAGATACGGATTTTATCTACGAGTGGCAATGTTAGGTACATAGGAGCACCACAGTGACCTGCACATCTAACTCATAAATTCTTGAATGCATAAATTAAAATAATTTGATATTTATTGCCATTTGCAAAAATAACGCACTAATGTATCGTACATAATAAATATATAATAAGGACCTTTTTGGGTAAATGAGTTGATAAGTTACATGTAATTATCGCACTTATCAAGGATGTCAAAATTGGGGGGGGGGGGAGAGGCAATGAAGTAGCTGGCAGGCAGAGTACCCCATGTTTGTTGATCCAATTGTACATGTTTTCTTTTTACTTCAAATACGCTTCTGCCAAATCCCCATCAAGTCTGTGTAATCGTTAAAGCATATTAGGCAATGATTTTGTCACACTTTATATTTGCGATTTTTTTTTGAGAATTTTAATAACTGTCCATAAATATTGTACACGTCATTGACATCACTGACATAAGAACGCTAAAAATATCGCTTGATCGGCAATCCCCACAAATATTCATGGTCTATTAAAAACGCACATAGACAAAAGTGCCTGACTGTTCAAAATTATCTTCCCCCATGACCCTGAATTATTTATTTGGCAACTTCTTGTACGGGGCATTATATAGACATTGCTCTTGATGATCAAATATAATGAAGTTAGAGAATAATTATATGCATGTTGATGCTGGCCTATATAAAGGATATTACACGGCGGTGTGAAGTTATGAATCTTCGAGTGGTGAAATCGAATGTTTTACGGATTAGTGAGCGCAGCGAATGAGTAAAGTATTGTTTTCAATACGAGAAGATGAAATTCATGTCTTCAAACCGCCGTGTAATGTTCTGTTTATTATACGAGTGCGCGCAGCGAACGAGTGAGTTTAGCAATCTTTCACAACAAATGCACTGGAAAAATCGTACAAACGAGCCAACCATGCAGTAATTTGATTACGCCATACATATATATAGAGATTATTTTGACATTTGAAGCTTTCAAAAGCCAACAATATCGGGCAAAATGTTGAAGTCTCATAGCAAATTCATGCTGTTTATTTCTTCATTATTTGGCCTAAATAATGAGTCAAAGCTGTTCCTGTTTTCTTTTCGTGTTTTTCACTGGAAAAACTCGCGCCTCAGTCCCCAACACGGCGGCTATGTTGTGAGCGAAATAACAATGCAGTTTTCTTCACTAGTGAGAAAAACCGTATGGCCAATCAAAATGCTGATGCGATAATTTTTCACTACAGTAGTTAAAAAATCGTACGGCCAATGAAAACGCTTTTTCGCTTCTCCACAGTGAAAGTACGATTTTTATTTTACCCGTTTACCTCGCGTAAACCTCTATATTTATAACATAATTAGGCATATACACGGCCAAAATTATCAGTTGTTCAAGGCTGTTGAAAACTGGATGCAGCCGAGTGTTGTCGGGGCCAGGTTGTCAACAATTTCAGCAATATTGTTGAGCGGTGGTAGATAGCTTTTTGGATGTTTGGGACCACAAACGTTCCCGAAAAATTGCCTTAAACCATTTCGGCGGCCCGTACAGACAACCGATGCATGTGGATAAAATTTGTTTCGAACAAAATGTTCGAAAATGACAGCTTTATTGATCTACTGTAGAGGTCGGCAAACTATGACCAAGCTTCCTAAAAGTATTCGCCGTTAATACATCTTTTACAAATGTATTAACTTTGACGGACTTGAAAACTACCTTTCCAGGTTTTTCAAATTTCACCTCTGTTCTGTGGCCACTGTTAGGGTAAATTGGGAAAAGCATTGAAATGACTTGAATTTTTGCCCAAAACGACCAGTCGATCTCCAGGGAAATACTTGTGTCCTATGTATTTCCCTTTAAAAAATGAAAGGCTGTTTAAAATGATTCATATGTGAGTTAGTATACAAGCAGTGGTCATTATGTCACCAATTTTTAGTAATGAGAAACTAAATAGTGCATGGGTTAAGTTCTATCCCAGGGTTAGCGTTGGTCTAGCTTTGAACAACAGGCCCCGTGAGCAATGTTTTCTCCACCACAACATTGTTTTCATCCTGTCTTCAACAGCTTATGGTCTTTGCCCGTGCAGACATTCAAAGCAACGAAACTCGTCGGAATGACGAACCGAGCCGTTGATGCTTTCATAGCTCGATGCTCGTCTCCTGCATCATATTGCCGTCAAAAATCTACAAGGGTTAAAAATTAACTTTGCAAATCTTCCAGCGGACAAAATGTCTTGTAGATCGAAAGTTGTGCTAGACAAAACCGAATTTTGACTTTTTTGGCTCGACAAATTTTTTATGTTTTGCGCTATTTGAAGGCTTGGTGCTTATTGTGATAAAAAATAAACTGAACTAGTCTACAATGTGACTAAAAAAAGCGGAGTCAATTGATTGCTAAATGAAAAGTTTGATGGAAAAGTGATTATAATTCTTTTATGACTGTTCACTTACCTTTCAACAATAGAATCAAGTAAAGAACCACTGGGACGACTAGCTGAAGTGGTCTTTTTGAGTTGCTCCACAAAAACACACGATTTGGTACTTTGAGACTGACAAATGTTAATTAAATGTTCTACAGGAAAATAAATTTTTGTTGAATTTATTTTGTACCAATCGACCATGCGCACAGTGAAGTAACAGAATTACAAAAATATCAAAAAGAATATATTTAACAACTATTCGCCGAAGGCGAAGTGACTACTGGTGAATAATTGTTTTAGTATAATCGTACAGGTGAAAATAGACAAAAATATGTTTCATATTTCAGAACAGCATTTGTCACATTGACAATACGATTGGTGGCCATTTTGAAAAATTTTCAATTACAATCTGTTAAGGTACTATAACTCGTACTTCATTCGCTCAAATTTCATAGACCACCTATCTAAAGAAAGCTGAATAAATAGTCTTTTAAACGAGTAAACACTAGTTTCACTTCTTAATTATTTTTTTTAAATTTAACTATGAAAGCAGAACTCCACTTTTTCTGGGACACCCTTTAAAAGATTTAAACCCTACACTCCAAATTGGGCATATAGTAAGCAAGCCACTTTGTTTTTTTAGGGAACGATGTAGCAATTCTCTGCCATGACTTTGAAAGGTAATATATTCAGTGGTCGGAATTTATTCTATGATATAGAACATCTAATGTCGCATCTTCTTCCACTATCAGGAGCAATGTACGATTACAGAATGTGGATGGTAGATGTACGTATGTTTTTCAATATTGCATCGCGGTCGGTTTGTTTATTGTGCTGAAAATTCCCATCATTAGATGATCTTGCGTCATCTTCATTCAGTATTTCCTGCTAATTAAAGCTGGCGATGCATTCTAGGAAAATGCGCATGTTATCGTTTTTCTAATCCTGGATTGACTACGTGTAATAGAAATGGCGGCTTGTCGATTTTACCGTGATTCTTCGTAAGCCCAAATTAGATTTAATGGATATTTTTCAGGCTAAACTTTATTTTTGCATCATAGATTTTAGTCTATTTGATGTTAAATGATCTCCGCCTTTTTTTCTTAATTCTCGGCTTTGAGCTAAAAAATAGTTTCTTTAATAACGAAAAACGCCCAAGCCGCCATATCATTTGAACTGCGCTGAACGTTTTGGCAAGAAGATTGAGTTTTAAAACTCAATAATGAAGAATGAATTTAAAACTCAATAATAAAGAATTTTTTGGGTTGTTTCACGGTCTAAAAACCCCCCAAAATTCCTTGGATACACACATTTTCATCTGCTGGGTGATGTCATCATCATCATCATCATCAACACTTTATTTAAAACACGGAAAAATCATCAGTATTTACAAAGTTACAAAAATGTGATGTGGTGTATATATTCAGCTTGAAAGTTAATGGAACTTTACAAAAATGCGCATGAATTTTGTCGCTGTTGCATTAACTTGAAAAGATGTGTTGAACTTCAATGTACCTAAAAATTGTGCACGTTAATGGTTGAATTATCTTTATGCAGTGGTGAATTGCTGAATTGCTATGATGCCGAGGCAAACACAAATGAAATATGTTTTCATCCAGAAAGCAGTGACATTTTTATTGCTGCGGAGTCCTCGTTTGGTCAAGTTACTTTGTTTGATATGCGCACTCCCACAGGTATGACAACCATTATACATTATTGCAGCCAACAACCGGGCCCTTCGGATCAGCAATGCGTGAAAGGCGCTGCAATTCGTGAACAAAGCGCCTGCATGCAGAGGAGGTAGTTAAAACCCCGCGTATCCGTAATTTCATAGTGTTCACAAATTATTACAGGTTCAGTTGGCATTATTATGAGACAGTTTTTTCTTAAAAATCTTTACACGTTCGTTTGGCACATATTACATGGATTCCGTGCACATATTTAATATGCTTACTTAATGAATCAGCCTTTCTCAGTATAATTATATGTAAATAATAATAATAATAGTATTCGACTAGCATTATATCCGCGATTATTCGTGGTAGTAAATTTTTGTGCTGAGCCATCTGACGTAATTAAATGGTAGCTACAACCCATTCTGAAAGACACGGGTGGCCGATATATTAAAACCTACCGCGAACATCTTTAATTGATAGTTCCCTTTTTCTTTTTTTTTTCAGAACAAACAGTAATCGCAGTGCCTTGGCCAGTTAAAACAACGTTTTCCTACTGGCCAAACATACCGAATTTTTCGTCAGCAAAGTTCAACCCTACCGATACAGATTTAATTGCAACTGCAAATTTAAAAAATGGCGTACAATTATGGGATACACGATTTCCTAAAAGGTTTACTTTTTATTATATCAGAAATATCCTAAGTATAGTTACCCTAATTATTAAAAGGTACGCTATGTTTCTATGCATTTGAAGTTGTTTAGCTATTTTTAAATAATTTTTGTTTAATAAATCTGCTGATTTTTTTAACATTTCAGAATAAAAACACTCAAATGTTGACAAATGTTAACGAAAAACATTTTACTACACGACGTATTGGGAGAATCATAACTTGCGTGGGCTCGTTTCCCTGCCGATTTATTTTTAGTCGGCATACTGTGCCGATCCTGGGTGCCGATTAATCATTAATCAATCAGTTAATTAATCAGAATCGAGTAAATAAACAAAAATGATATTGAGGGCAAATATAGATTGAATATTTATATATACATTAGTCAATTGCTCTGTAAAACATGGCTTAATAATACTCAGTAGTTTTCCGTCTCTATAGCCGTATACAGTAGCTGTATATTAAAAAGATTTCAAAACAAAATATGATCTTTAAGTTGATTGATGGTGTCGAAATAGTCCATTTGATCAAGGTGTCTGTCACAGGGTCAGAATTTATGATAGAATTAATTTTAAGTACAGTAAATTACGCAGTGCCATTTACAGCAGTTAATATAGTTACTACAATATACTAAAGTCTACCAATATTCAGTATCTGCCTGGTTTAAAGTTCCTCTATAAACAGAAAAAATCTGTTTCATTGTAGTCGTAAATACGTAAGTTTAAATACGTAAAGTAATTATCTGTACTCCTGATTTACACTGCCGACCAAAACTTCTTGTCTATTATTTTAAAGGCAGACCGTATTATTTTTTAAGGTGCTTGAGACATTTTGACTCTTCAGTCAAGTCTGGTCGGGAGATTGCTATGTGTGTTGCGTTTGATCAAACAGGCCGCTACATTACTGCTGTAAGAAAATCTCATCCTCCAGTTTTGTACCACGTAGACAGAGATACAAGTCTAGCGGAGTTCTGCGAGAAAGGATATGGCAACACAGTAACTAGAAAGTCGGTTTGTTTTGCTGGACAAAAAGATGAGGTGAGGCAAATTGCCTATATAGCCAAGGTATTATATAGCTTTTACCTCATTTCATTTCAAGTACAGTTTCTAGTCACAGTTTACTAACTTTAATGTAAGTGACTCGTCAATCAAAACAAGTCGCCTAGAATCTCTCATTGGCCATTCATTCATTGCCATTGGCCTGAATGGTTAGTACAGGCTAGAGTTATAACGTGTAAATTAGCGACAACCAACGAAATTAGCCATCTATATTATACAATCTTAACACATTTACTTCTCTGTTGACGTATATTATCGACTCATATTATCGTACCTTGAAGGTAATCCATAGTAAATAGAATTATAGATGGTTTGGAGGCTTTCTTTGCAACAATAGAACTCCTTGTCAATGTTATTGTCCAGGTTTATGTACAGCCAATGGCTGAATGAAAAAATAAATAACTTCCTCCGTCCTAGTCCAATTGGCATTTGCTCTTTGGCTTCTGAACGGAAAATATTACTCAAATTAGTTTTTGGATGTTTTTGCATCTAACAGCTTAAAAGCTTATAGGGTCATCCTTATGTTTCATTCTCATCTACATTGGCTAAGTTGATTTTACGAGTTATGTGATTGGCTGCAAGCTGACAGTTGCGGTTAGATAGATAACAGGTGAACGTATTTCTTTAGATTAAAATCTGTCCATGAATTACTAATGCATTTAATGATGTTAAATACAACGTATTAATCAATAATAGCGTATAGTAATATAATTTGGAAGTTGAAGAAGCTTAATTTTTTATCTTCAGTTTGTCATGACAGGCTCGGAGGATTTTAATGTCTATTTGTGGAAATTGCCAAAACTTGATAATGATCATGTTGGCATCGTTAAAGTCAACCATAGTTCACTTGCTCTAGAGGGTCATCGATCCATTGTCAATCAAGTCATATTTAATCGAGCCACAGGCATGATTTGCTCTTCCGGAGTCGAAAAAATTATCAAAGTAAGTTATATTGTTCTATGTCGATATTATTGTTGTTGAAATAACATTTTATATTTGTTTTGAATTAGGTTTATAGTGATAAATTTTCGGGCCATCCAGCTTTTAAAATACAAATTTAATTGTAATTTTTATTGTCTGGGTGATATTGTACTCAGGAACTGGGTAAAAATGATGTATTTGTGCTACTGTGGACCGTCAATGTGAACAAAATGCATCACCACACTAGGAACCGGCCTACGACCTCGAACTGAAGTACTAGTCCAATGTTCACCAACAGAGCTATACGCAGTCAGAGCGGTTCGAGTATGTGACTGGTGTCGGTATACACTCAGAGCAAACTATAACCACAACAAAACATATTAGTTATGTAGAAAACTGACAATTATCTCTCCTACTATGATTATATTTCTAGTTTGTTTCATTTTGTTTATCCGTAGATGTGGAGTCCATTTCCAATGGCTGGTGGGATAGCGGGTGATAAAGTGGGTGAGAAGAGGAAATTGTACACACATGCCGAATATTACGAAATGCTTGATACAGATTCGCCATATGATGAAGATTCTACGAGTGAAGACCCCCAGATGATGGCCATGGTTGATCAATGGTTGAATAAACCTCAGGGGAACATTTTGAATGACAGTGAGTCAGATGATGAGCCACCCTTGGATCATGCAGGTGTTTTCGTGGATAGGCTAAGGCAAGATAATTTATACGTGAGTGAAGGTTTATATGATAGCGAAATAAGCCAATCGCCCGAGGGCTCTGATTCTACAACGTTTGAGGATAATCAAAGTTTTACAAGTACTGGAAGCACAGAAAAGCAAGACAAAGTCTCTGGGAATGCTGCAAGTTCAGAAATGAATCCGGAGAATGTTAATAACTCTCAGAGGTCCACACGAAACAGAAATTCTCAAAATTCCGCAAGCTCAGAGATTGAGGAAAATGAAGATATAAATTTTCATACATCCGAGGGTGTGGGGTTGGAACGTTTACGAGAAATTATCTCTTCGCAAGATCGCCCTAGAAATTCTTTAGGGCACATAGCGGCTCTTCGTCGAAATTTTCTGAGGAATGACGACGAATTTTCGTAAGTCGTAATCAGCTCTAATCAAAAGAACAACACTAAAAACGATGTACAATAAAAACCTTTTTAGTCGTTCTTTTGGCACAATAATTTAAATTGTTACTGATTTGAAAAGAAATTTCATATGGCCCATTGGAGACATTGCAAGAAATGACATCATCCCAATAGTGGCCTAGCACTAAAAAGGATGGCGGATATGTTTAAGAAATACGAAGCAATGATGGCACAGAAAGGACAAAGAAACGCTGAAAAACAAGTCAAACAAAGGCAAAGACGGACATTTGCCACAGAAATTAACAATGTATCCATTGAATCCTTAGATGAAATAAAAAACTTGAATAGTACACTATATGGGCGATTTATTTCCAAACTTTGTCGCGTCTGGTTCTGACAATGATGATCAAGTGCACGAATACCTTGCCCCACGTACTAAGAAACCAAGCAAACCAACACTCGCTCGAAGATGTCCATAAACGGTAAACAAAGCCATGTAAAGTCCAAATAAAGCCCAAATAAAGCCAAAGTTCATATTAGTCTAAATAAAGCCAAAAAATAAACATTCTTTGAATTTCTATCAAAACACACAAAATTAATTGGTACCGTTACCATTATGGTTTCTTTGGTCTAATAAGACGTCCCAATCCTAGCATTGCTGTAACTGATAAAGATTTGACTACAGGCTCGCTACACGCTTGGTTAATAAACTATTATTATTTATTCCCGTTGAATGAACTTGCAAAAGCTGTTGCATTTTGTGAACAACTTCGAGCGAGTTTTGGTTTTCTTGGTTTCTCAGTACGTGGGGCAGGTATTCGAGCATTTAATTAGCATTGTCAGAATCAGACAAAGTTTGAAAATAAATCTCACATATACAGTACCTCGGCCAGTTTCCAGACAGTTTGAGTTTGTTTTTATTTTCTCTCTGGAAAACTGAACCAGACCAGGACCGAGACTATCTGATGATAATGACGCTGAGCGATAAAGCTAGTGTTTGTTACAAAATAAAGCTCTTATTTTACCACCAAATTACCGAATTTCGTATTTCTAGCATCATTCTGCCCTGAGATATTGACGATATAATGTTTACTGTCCGGAAACTAGCCAAGGTATCATCCGAGGATTCGATGGATGGGCCTCTTTTTAACTCTAAGCTTTTGCAAGTCATACTGGATACATTGAAACCAGATACACAAGCCCTATGGATCACGTCAATGGAATCTTTCTTGTATAAATCGTTTTCTAAAACGTCCACTCGCTTTGGACTTCCCATTCAGAATTATTTTTAAAGCTGCTTTTGACTTGTGCAGATTATCTTTGAATGTTTAACTTCGGTGGCAAAAGTATTTCTTTGCCTTTGCTTCACATGTTTTTTCAGTGTTTCTTTGCCTTTTCTGTGCCATCATTGTTTTGTATTTCTTAAATATATCCGCTATTTTTTTAAAACCAGACCCCTACTGGAATGATGTCATTTTTTGCACTGTCTCCAATGGGACATGTGAAATTTCATTTCAATCTGTCATTTTTTGTCATTGTCTCCACTTCGTTTATGATGCACTGACATTTATTTGTAAAGCATATGTTTTATCAACAAATTAGTAAAGCATATGTTGCATGAAATATCTACATGTAAGTTTACTGTGTAGCTGGATGATAGTCGCACCAAATTTGCTGGATACTACAACTACTTGAATGTGTTGATGATTTTTTTATTTACACATTTAAATCATACTTCTGAAACTTTGTGGCAGTCACCATTTTAAATATATTTTCATACAGATTGTACTGATCTGGATTAGCTACTGATAATAGTGATACAGTTATACAGAATGTTAGCAACAATGTAGATGGATGTACACATGCATTTAATTACGCTTAAAATTTTGATATCGATCAATACCTATATCAGAGACCCAGGAACGATCACTACTGCGGAAAGATCCTAAGATTGCAGAAACGTATGGAGAGATCATCAAGGACTACGAACGAAAAGGCTATGTAACAAAAGTCCCCAAAAGTAGTGAAGTCGACCAGTGGTTCCTACCCCATTTCCCAGTTATAAGACAGGACCGAACAACAACGAAGATAAGAATGGTCTTTGATGCCGCGGCGAAGAGTGACGGGAAAAGTCTCAATGACGCTGTACGAGCTGGTCCCAAACTTCAAAGAGAGTTAACAGATGTGTTAACACGTTTTCGTAGAGCCCCGATAGCCTTGTCTGGAGACATCTCGGAGATGTTTCTACAAGTTGGTCTCAGTGAGGAAGATCGTCAGTACCACAGATTCTTATGGCGCGACCTCGATTCAAGGGATCCAGACCACTATGAATTTCAAAGGCTCCCGTTTGGCAATAGAGCATCTCCATTTTGTGCTCAACATGTTGTCCACGCCCATGCAAAAACCCATGCGAAGGATTACCCACAGGCCGCAGAAACCATTGACAATTCGATGTATGTAGACGACATTCTAGATTCGTGCGAGACGGTAAACGAGGCTGTGCACTTACGTGGTGAACTTTCAGAGTTACTTGAGTTAGGAAAGTTCAAGTTAAGGAAATGGTCTTCAAATGATCCAGCTTTTCTGAACGATGTTCCAGTAGAAGATCGATTACAAAGCCTTGAGATTCATGAAGCAGAAGATACTCCCAAGAACAAAAGTCTAGGTGTACTGTGGGAAGCAATGGCTGACGTTTTCACCTTCTCTGTTCAAGCACCAGATGTGAGCATGAAGCCTACGAAGAGAAATGTTCTGAGCACTATTGCAACTATATTTGACCCACTACAATTTCTGGCCCCCTTTACCATACGGGCGAAAGTCTTGATGCAGGAAGTCTGGTTGGCCAGAATCGGTTGGGATGATATTCTACCCGACGACTTGATCGCTAAGTGGCAACGATGGGTTTCAGAGCTTCACAAATTGTCACACATCACCATCCCTCGAAGTCTCCGTCTCCCAAATCCTTCCCACGCTCGACTACATGTTTTTTCAGATGCCTCAAAAGAAGCGTATGCCACCGTAGCCTACCTGGTCTGTCGATATCCTGACGGAAATACGTCCTCGAGAATTATTGCTTCGAAAAGTAGAGTGGCACCAACGAAAGCTGTGACGATACCACGACTGGAACTCATGGGAGCAGTCCTTTCGGTTCGATTGGCAAAGACCATCAACAAGACCCTCGAAGTTGAAGGAACCATCTTCTGGACTGACTCGACGAACGTGTTACACTGGATTCGAAACCAAAGCCGTGAGTTCAAGCCCTTTGTTGCCAATCGCGTAGGCGAAATTCACAGATATTCTAACCCACAACAATGGAGGCACATACCCGGTGACATGAATCCAGCAGACCTACCAACGAGAGGATTGTCGGCCACAGAGCTGGCGAACAGTAAAGTGTGGGCGGAAGGACCGAGTATTATACAGTGTGAAGAGTCAACATGGCCCCCACAACTTCCTAACGAGCAAGAAGAAGAAAGCGTCAGTAACGAGGAAAGACGAAAAGTGACACACGTTACAATCGAGACCCCGGCTAACAACTCCATCGACCCAAAACACTTCTCGAATTTTAGAAACTTGGTTCGTACGTTTGGATGGGTCCGACGTTTTCTGAACAATTGTAAACTGCCGAATGAAGATCGGGAGAAGAGACATACACTCAGTGTACGAGAATTGAAGGATTCAAAGACGTGGTGGATAAAGAAGGCACAGGCCGAAGGCTTTCCCGGAGGAAAAACTGACAGTTGTTTAACACGGTTCAATCCAAAGGAAGACGATGACGGTCTATTGCGAGCTGATGGGCGATTACGTAGCTCGAGCGATCTACCATATGATGTCAAACACCCGATCATATTGCCAAAAGACCACACGGTAACACATCTTATAGTTACAAGCACGCACGAACAACTGGGACACGGCTCCGGAACTGAACATTTGTTATCTGAACTTCGAACCCGGTTTTGGATAGTAAAGGGAAGACGTACAGTACGAAATCTAGTCGGAAAATGTACTGGCTGTCGAAGACGCTTTAACGGAAAACCAGCCACACAAATGATGGCTCCTTTACCGAAGTCCAGATTACAACAAACCATGCGAGCCTTTGAACGTGTCGGCGTTGACTACGGCGGTCCATATCTGACGAAGCAGGGACGAGGAAAGACAAGAGCTAAACGTTACCTATGCCTTTTTACCTGCCTCGCTACACGGGCCGTACATTTAGAAATGGCCTACGCCCTAGATACGGATTCCTTTGTAAATGCGTTTAGCCGAATGGTAGCAAGGAGGGGGACGCCGAAGTACGTACTTTCCGATAACGGTACTAACTTTGTCGGAGCGGAACGGGAACTACGAGAATTGGTCGAAGCGTTGGATCAAAAGAAGATAGCAAGTAAGACAACCCGTGAATACGACATCGAATGGAAGTTTAACCCACCGTCTGCCCCACACTTTGGTGGTGTATTTGAGGCAATGATCAAGAGTGCTAAGAAAAGCATGAGAGCCATCCTTGGAAATGCGGACGTTACCGATGAGGAGCTTCAGACCGCCATCTGTGGCGCAGAACGTCTGTTAAATTCACGTCCTATCACCTTCGTTAGCGCAGATCATGAAGACCTTTCACCGCTAACCCCAAGCCACTTCCTTACTGGAGAGTTGGGTGGAAAGTTCGCACCCGAGGCAGCAGATCAAGAGGAGATTTTCAACCCCAGAAAGCGTTGGCATCGTGTACAACAGCTACTGGGTCAGTTCTGGAAACGTTGGAGGAGAGAATTTCTTCCGAGTTTAAATACACGAAAGAAGTGGTTTCACCCAAACCACAACTTAAAGAAAGACGATGTCGTGATGGTAGTCGACAAGGAGGCGAAAAGAGCAGAGTGGCCGTTAGGTCGAGTGGTTGAAGCATTTCCCGGAGTTTGTTTATGTCCGCTAGAATATGCGGAGTAGCTAGAAATCGGACAGTAACAATTAGGTACGTTATATATAAACTGAAGTTCATGTTAAATAGTTGATTTTGATTGAGTTCGAATGTTTTTACATTCGGGAGGGGAATGTTCCAGGTTGTATATATAGATCAGTGTTAAAAAAACCGCTGGACAGAAAGAACGTGGTTGAGTAGGGTTTTTTTGTACGAACGATAGACTATTTTGTTATCGCCAAAATATATGCTTTTTGTATGCTTTTGTGTAGTTTTTTCGTTATTTTTCTGGTTAGTCTTGACATTTCCTACGTGGGGAAACAAGAGGAGTAGCCGGAGCAGAGGGGAGCAGCCTATAGTGACATCGCCATACTTCTCAAGGATCTCTTTCAACTTGGCACCGGACAACGCCGACTATCGCCGACTGACTCATCGACTGCGACAACCCACCGACTGCAAACGAAATTGTGACGGCTGCAATGGACAAGAGGGGCTGACGCAATTTGTGTTTCGTCGTCAGTGCCACCCCCCGGCAACCGCCACGAACCAGGTCGAACAAGAGGCAATATTAGTTAATGTACTGGCTGTAAAAAAGTAAATCGGCTGCTGAATAACAATTCATGTCTCGACATGCGATTTTCATTATTTATATTATTTTATTTATTTTTAATGTTATTTTCGTAGTATAGGCAACTTAACTGTGCGTAGGCTTGAATAAGGCAATCATGCCTATTACAGAATACGTTCACAGGTAAGGACATATAGTATAAAAAGCAACCATTAGCACACGAGTCTATAACTGTAATCCTTCTGTAAGTTTTGAGATTTTCAGCAATTGGCTGTAGCTGATGAATGACTTCGGCTTTTATAATAGACCTTACCCATAATGACGTCATTTAGTAGTTAAGCGAGTAAAACTATTTAAATATGGCAATATTGTTAATTTTTTTAGGTCCTTATTTGTCCAGGACATTAAATGAAACAAATAATTTAACATATTTATTTCACAAATAATCTTTTTGTTACTTAAACCATTCAATCATATTGGCATATTTAAATAGTTTTACATGCTTAACTACTAAATGATGTCATTATGGGTATGGTCTATTGGTTGCTATTCATGCTGCCCCCTGCAGAGTTCCAAGAAGACACCTTGCCTTTCGCCGAACCAGAGCTTCCACTTGCAAGGAAATTTCCTTGCAAAGGGAAATTTGGGTGTCTGCAAGGAAATCTGCAGGGAAATAAAACTGATCTACAAGGAATTGGCAAGGAAATTTTACTTCTACAAGGAAATTGAAAGGAAATCATAAAAATATTTTAATTGCTAATAAAATGAACTTTTACTTATCATTCAAACAGGCTTTTAAGCTATTTAAACTAAATAAGATGTAGCCCAAGTGGCAAGTGCGTTGTCCGGCTTTTCAGCGCTGAGTAATTTTCCACGGAAGTGGCGGAAGGAACTTTTATGTTTTGAATTTTGACTTTCCTGCAACTGCAAATTGTTTGACTTTGCAGGGACCACGGGCGCGTTTAAAAATGGGGGTATGCTTCGAGCTTTGCAGGCGCAAGCCATAATATAGCCTTATAGAGGGGCCTGGGGGTATGTTCCCTCATGCAGGCCTAGCTAGCCGAACAGATTTGGTAGCCTTGCAGTCCTGGAGTGCCCTTGCTCTGAAATAAGCAATTTCATCTGCAGCAAAAATTGCTAATCACGTTTTCAGTTCATAAAATATAATTTTAGCCTTTAAATCAAATTCAAAATATGAAATTTTGGTAAATTCCTTGCCAAAATGGCGAAAATCCCCCGCTGCGCTGTCCCTGCTTTACTGCAGTATAGTCAGGGAGGCAGAGGTCATTTTACCTACCTTCTCGAGGGACAAATCCATTTTGCTCTTAAATTGTCCGTTACATGCCTAATATAACAATTCTGAATGTTGTTTGGCCCAATTTATCTTGTGGGCTTCGATCAACACGTTTTTCTTCAGTTTTATTATAAAACTATTATGTGGTCAAAAATAGCAAACTTTCAAGTTCATTCATTTGAAAAATGACTTGTATCATCAGAAAGCTTATAAAAAACAACATATAAGACATCATTACGGACACCCTGGTTTTTCAAGCTGTTTTCGAGTTATTGCTGCTTCAAAACGGGAAAATGTCCTAAAATGAAGCTAATTTCCTGGGCACTAGTCTGAAAATAAGTTTTAGAACGCTCATAACTCAACAAAAATTTGGAAAATAAAAGTAACCATAATAATGTGTTATATGTAGTTTTTTATTACCTTTTTGATAACGTAAGTGGTTTTTCCTAGAAATAAGTTCGAAATTTCGCCTTTTTTGACAATAATATAGTTTTATAGAAAATTTAAGAAAAAACGTGTTGGCTGTAGCCCACAAGAAAAATTGGGCCAAACAACATTCAGAATTGTTATATTAGGCATGTAACGGACAATTTAAGAGCAAAATGAAATTGTCCCTCGATATGGTAAGTAGACATGTATTTTTGTACCTCTGCCTCCCTGACTAGTAGACCTTTCCGGTAATTACGTTACAACTATATGGACGCGAGACTGAGGGGCCAGCAATATAGGGCCAGTAATATACGTGCCTTCTTGCTGGGCCTCAGCCTGGCTTCCATGTAGTTGTGACGTAATTAACGGAAAGGCTAGTGCGAGAATCATTTATTGGCAAAATGTTAAAATAGGCACATTACGATTATTTATTATTATAAAATATTATATTACGAGTTCCTGTTCCATTGTATGTTTCGCTTTTATTGCCACAAGTTTTGGCGCGCAGCAATGATAGCCATTTCGATAATTTGAATACGTATTGCAAAGAATTTTTTTGCAAGGAAATATTTTACCAAAAATAAGGAAATTTGATGATCGGAAAGGAAATTTCAGATTTCAAAAGTGGAAGCACTGCGCCGAACCGGAACAGTCAAACGCTGTCAATAGCACAGCATGGGCTTCGACCAGACGTGCTCAAAATCGTTAAATTTGGCATTGTTCGCGATAATAATACCGTCAGAACAGAGGTCGACGTGTAATTAAAGGTATTTAGAAATAGTATTGTGAAGTTTTTTATCACCTGAAGTAGTGCTAAGTTTTAGTACTAGTGAATATTTGCACGTTGTTTCACTTGATAAACAAGGATACACAGGCTCGAGCACAACAAAAATGTATTCATATGTAAAACTGGAATGAGAAAACATCAGCACAAAGAAAAACTGATTGTTTTTCGAAAAGAAATGGTATTATTATGCCGAGGTTTTAAAAAGTTGGCGCATATTCTCAAAATTTCTTGGCGAAAGACAAATGAAAATTGTCTAGACTTAGACATACAAGGAAGTGAAACCTGTTAATTATTACGGGCTAATTTAGTGGCGATGGGCCGAAACACGGCAGAATAACCATGCGTTTCGTTGCGCGATGTTGCTTGTAATTATTTGTTGCTTGAAAGGTGTAAACGTTTTTGGCTTCATGCTTAATGTTTAATTGCAAAGTGTACCAGGTCTGTTAACATGACAACCGATCGCGAACATTGGTAATTCAATATGTTACATTGCTTTGTAAGAGGTATGGTCAGCTGACCTATGGACCGTCAAGCCTTCTCATGTAGTGAGCGGATCGGCTGGAACCGACGGAGAAGGTCTAGTGAAATTCATCGCCCTTGTTTTATTTTGTTGATACGCATAAAATTGTGAAACTGAGTCACCTACCTGAAACCCTTACCTAAAAATGCCAGTACATTTACGTACTTTGTAAGTCGTACAAAAACAACAGTGTAAATACGCAGAACACAATGTTACTGGAAGGGCAAAAACAGTGCCAAGAAAGGCAGATTTGAGAATTATGCCAAGCCTTCGCCTCCCGCGGGCTGCATAAAATTTGTCAACCTGTGAACTTTGAACAAATCTGTCAACCTGCAAACTTCGCCAAATTACCATCCTAACCGAAAATACAATTCGGAAGCGAAATGGCCGAGAAACCACAACCACAATGCAATAGGCGCGCGGAAGGCACGAAAATGGCTTCAACCAGCTGACGCTGCTTTCTAATCACTTATACTTTATATTATTATTTTGCCGTGAGGAAACTTGTTGAAACTTAGTAATCATATTTAGTAAAGAAAATTATAAGTTTAAAACTAAAAGTAAATTATATTTCACGAGGAATTGCGCAGTTTGGATCCAAAAATGGATTTCTATTTAACAAAGGCATGCAGTGGCATTACTTTGCGTGTTTACATATCACCTAGAATAAAGCCAGATCTGAATAAATAAGCCAAACCGTCATCTGTTCGATCAAGAAAACAAAAAAAGGTCTGTACAAAGAGCATTGTTGAATATTTTGATCACGTGGGCGTGGTTGTCGTATGTATGATATTGTTGACGGCAATTGTCTGAACACTCTTGAGCAAAATCTCTTTATTAAACTCGGTAATAGTTGATGAAGGAAATTGAAATCAGTGTCCCCATACACTGATACAGAATGATCAGAATGGCAGAGATTTTTAATCTTTTAACATTTATTTTTTTACGTAATTTGAAAACATGTCTGTTTGAGGTCGTTAATTGATAAGTAATTTACAAAATTTGTGTCCGTTCTATATCGGCGTACACTGATACTCATGCAAAGCACTCGTGTTTGCATACAGAACGGTCACTCATATTATATAGTTGTGAATTTTCTTCAGAAGTATATAGCTACATACTTTGTATCTCATATTTTAATCGAGACATTGATTTGACGTGCAGCTGTTTTATGAGGACTACAAGTCACATTTGTGACATTCATTTCACATATGAAAAAGTTACTGGTCAGAACATTAAAACCTGGCGCACTTTCTGTACGGAAGAACGTATCCTGTGATTTTAATTTGCCTAATGATGACTTGTTGTGATGATGAAAATTTTCCCAAGAAGTCATGCTGCGACCATGTACGAAGAAAAATGACACGACAAATAGAAATGGCGCATGTTTGTAAATTGTTGTTTAGAAAATCTTATCTATATAATTAGCCAAGCTGTGCTAACCTCATGCTGTGACATTAAAATTTGCAATTAATAAGCTATAGATAATATATACATCAGAGTTTGAAGAATTAAAATTAGACAAAATGACTATACGAGTATTTCCGCTTTGCAGTATTGGCCTGATGATCAGCTGGCAAAAATTCAAAATGTACGAATTATTGAAACCGTTTGCTCTAGGTACTGTGGTTTGGGTTTTAATTTTTTAATAAACTTTTTTAATTAGTTATTTGTATGTTGGCATGGTAAATGCAAATGTATGTATAATTTTATAGAAACTCCATGTAAGATTTTTATCATAAAGCTTTCGATCAATGAGCTCGGATCTTTCTCAGTTCAGCCAGTTTCCAGCATGTCCTGGCGTGAAAAATAACGTTATTTAAAATAGTTTATTTGTAATTTTAGATTGAATGGCCGAGTGCCAGGAAAATCCCCTATCCATTGAGGAAAAAGAAGGGGAAATAGGTAACAAGTTAGCAGTAGACGCATCTGAAAATGATAGAAAAACACATGAAAAAGATGGAAAAGAGCGCAAGTTAGAAGGTAGCGATCACGCTGTGCACGGATCCAAGCGCACAAATTCTACATGTGATGTAGACATTCGGGAAAATAGCAGTAGACAGGAGCCAGATGCTAGGAAATGCAAAGATCATTCTGGAAATAGCACCTTGGAAGCCAGTCAAGAGTCCGGTGAGATAAGAAGACAACACGACTTACTGCTCTATGCTAAACGTGAAGGTTTAATGTCTGGAAGTGGTGGTAAGGAACTTTCGGAAGGAGATCCCGATGAAACGAGAGTCGGACAAGGAAAAGTTGTAACTGTGCCAGGAGACTCGCCCACAAGTTATTTACAAGCAGCTAAGACAAATATACCTCAAGATTCGTATAGCATGGGAGCAACAGAATTCGCGAAGGTAACTAATGGCTAGGTTACAATATTTGACTGTTAGAATGTTTATTATATGTTGTTTGGGGAGGTGTACTCACACCAAACGTTTGATCACACCAAAAAAACTTTTCTCCTCTATGGTTGAAAAATCATGTGTAGCAAAGTAGAAATCAGATCAGTTGTATTTGTTATACTGTAAGTTCATTCGAATAAGTGTCTGAAGTTTTATTGATAGGCATGATGAAACACTCATCCAGTATATATAAACGAAGTGTTGGAAACAAAATCGACAACTCTTTTTGATAGTTTTTTCAAAGAAATATTTTTTCTATGTATTTTGGTCGTATTGACTGACGACACTGCCTAAAATTTGTTTCTCAGCTGTCAAAACCTGCTTGAGAGATCCGTACCGTGTAACATCTACGGTATATAGACATCATCAACCAACCGAAAAGCTCCATTTAGCTTATCACACTGAGCTGGAGGTACAGACGAAGAAAATCTTTTTTGGCTGCTTCTGCGGAGCCAAAAGATCGACAATTGTGTTTCTCGTTCATTATCGTTATTAAAATTATCCCCAGCAGTTCTTATAATGATACAGCATTGCAAAGCGTTATATCTAGCAGAAAACGACTGATCCTAGATCCGTGTGTCTATGTCGCTTTGTTCTTCTTTAGCTGCAACATTCCGTTGAAGCTTTTTGTCAGAAACTTAATAACTGTTTGTCTACAGCTAGTTTATACTGTTTATACTACAATGTAGTTGCCATACAGTGTGGTTACTATTTTTATATTTTCATACATAGGACAGATCTGCTTTCGAGTTTACGCAAGAAAAAATTAGTCAGAGGGTTTCTGGAGCAGGTGATACTGGACACAGAAATGATCCTAACATTGTAGCTGAGCAGAGGAATGCACACAAGAGTTACTCAGAAGTTGCAGCAGCAAATATACCTCAACAACAATGCAACACACAAGTAAGTAAAATAAATCATCAACATAAGATCAAAGGTCAGAGTAGAGACTACAAAAGGTGCAGGTTCAGTTAAAAAAGCGTAAGGTGCTGTCGTGATGACTCGTCATGGGCGCCATGTTCCTAACAAGTGCCCTAAACAGAAGCATCCCCCGGTATTAGTAGCCGTTTTTAATATTTCCGGGGGGACAAGCATTCAATATTCGTCATAGGCGCCATGTTCCTAGCCAGTGCCCTAAAGAGAAGCATTTCCCCTTCGTATTAAAAATGGTCAGTAACACAGGGGGGGGGAATGCTTCTGTTGAGGGCACTGGCTAGGAACACGGCGCTCGTGACGAATCATCACGACAGCACCTTACGCTTTTTTGACTAAACCTGCACCTCTTTGTAGTCTCTACCCTTTCATAAGATCGAGAAACAAGAGGAAGAAAAAATGATTTAAACGTGCCATGTGTAAGTTAGCTGTAGAGGCCAACACAATTGATAAAACAAGAAGTTGGCAGTGGGCCTAGTCCCCCTGTAAATATCGGCTGCTTTCGTTTATAAATATGAGCTGCTTTCGTTCAGATACGACAGAGAAATGAAGGTTTTTATTTCTGCTTAATTTATTTTTGAGATGGTTTTCGTCTTCGATGTCCCGAGGTATTTATCTCGGATATCTTTGATGATTTCTTTGATTTACTGAGGATTATTCAACATAGCGGTGAACACCCGCTATTAAAATTGCTTGACCGCCGACTGGTCAATTGTCAAGTGAAATGTCAGCTTTAATATTACAATACCGCGAAAATCGCAAAAAGTATCAGCTGTGTTACCGATTAAATTATTGACAGTTAAGATGCATTGTTTGTCTTTGTATATAAATATTCAATATCTTCATTATCTTGCATGTAAATACTGCTGCGTGCTGTTACAGTTTCTTCTCAGAACTACTATCACTATCCTTGGATTCCTAGTTTAACGATATCTGTTTGCTAAATACATTACTATCGAAAAGTTCCGACTACTTTACACATATTTATCACGACGTTATGGGCGAGAACTTAAAGCTTTTAATGGAAAAAGTGAAAAAGAATTGTATAAAGAATACTAATGAACTTGACTAATTAATATATGAAGTGTCATCCTAATTAGCACTTTATCAGGTATAAAGCAATGTCATATGACCTATTATGGTTGACACGATTCGCCAATAATCATTTGAATTATTAATGAGTACAATAAAATCCCGCTATACGACCACCTCGCTAATACGACGAACACCTCGTTATTACAGCCATCTTTTTTTGTTCCGGCAAAATGTTAATACATTTCCTAATAAAGTTACCCCGTTAATATGACCACCTCGCTAATACGACCCTAGGTAGCCCACTAATTGATGGTATATTTTTCCGTTTAACTGACGACGACAAAATTTCATTGGCTTTCGAAATTTTTCCAGCTTTAAATACCAATGAAATTTTGTCGTCGTCAGTTAAACGGGAAAACCGTTTGAAATTATGTCAGACGACCTGGACCACGCATTGTCACAGCGAAAAATTCAACAAAATGTTGAAAAACTTTGCGAATTTTACCTGATTTTCATTGTTGTTTTTGCCCAAAAAAGTGGCTGGCAGTTTAGTAAAATTATCCGAGTCTATTTTTGAAGTGTTTATTTTGTGTTTTCAATCGTATTTGCGTAGTTTTTGTACCATTTCGTCGGGGCTACGTGTGCAATTTAGGCATTTACTTGCCAACCTTAGGAAAATATATATACATGATGTAAACATTGATGCATCACAAGCTGACCGCGCATTGAACTGGACCGCACGCATCAATAAAGTTGTAGACAGAGTAATAACACAAGAATAAATACACATTTTTTGAACCAAAAATATACCATCAATGCGACCACTTCGTTAATGCGACCACCTCGTTAATATGACCACCTCATTAATACGACCACCTCGTTAATGCGACCATCTCGTTAATGCGACCACCTCGTTAATGCGACCACCTCGTTAATATGACCACCTCGTTAATGCGACCACCTCGTTAATACGACCACCTCGTTAATACGACCACCTCGTTAATGCGACCACCTCGTTAATACGACTACCTCGTTAATACGACCACCTTGTTAATGCGACCACCTCGGAATTATGTGACCAACGACCACCTTTGATGTCCCCAACTCGTTAATGCGACCACTAAATATGCGTAATAATACTCTTAATGTATAAGATTAAACAGTGATGATTTAATTGACCACAAATATGTCCAAAGAAACAAAATAAACAACTATTAGGCGATAAATTGGATTAGGTGCGGCTGGCTGAATACGACCAAAATATTTTGGCCAAACGGTGTCATATTAACGGGGTTCAACTGTATTTGAAATTTGATTTAATTTTTCCCAAATCACATTATCCAAACTTCCCCGCGTGTTCTCTATGCAAACTCAATATTTGTTAAACAAAAAATGAAACGACAATATTTCAATCTTATCAAAAGTCCGCGGGAAATTTGTTGTACCCTCTTCATTGGGTACATTTACCAAAATCAAAGCGCGTGAACTCTATAGTTATATGTATATGTGCTCAGGTAACTCTTCGACCGAATAGTTTCTGTATGATCGATTATACCTAGTTTCTAGTTAATAAGCTTTCGGAGAACGCGTCCATCTTCAAGTTTAAATTAGCTCTTTAGTGCATGGGTTAAATACAGCCTATTGCCTGCATATATATAGTTGAAATAATCTTTTTCCCATTAATAAGCCTAGTTAAAACGTTTAAAATATAAGTGTATACCGTCACCCATTAAACCTAATTCTTCCTAACCCGTATCTGTTCCTAGTTTATGCAATTCTGGAAGAGACATACCATTATCTCTATTTGCAACACCATTCTACATCTTGCATGCGCCCACAATCTTGTCTCATCTTATTAACAATCTTATAGTTTTGGGCATACATGAATAATTAAAAAAACAATGTCTAAAATGAACCGTGCCCTTTTACTAGTCTGAACAGAAATTAAACGCAAAGCATAACACCTAAAATGTTTGGAATTTTTTGTTATTGTAGGTATCTTTCTATCTGTTAATCCTTGGAGACCATTCCGTTGATCAAGCTAACATTCACCTTGGACCTGACAATGTTAAACCGATGCAACGTGTCCCCCGGACTTACAATGTTTGGGAATATGCAGGGACGTTGCCCGGAAACCCTATCAAGGACCGTTATGAGTATAAATACGGCTTTTGCGAGAAAGGACATGATTTCACAGTCCCTCTTTTTGGCCGGGTTGCATTGCTGAGCAAGGACCCCTCATACTGTCAAGAGTCTAGTAAAAGGCAAATGCGATCTGGAGCCCACTTTGATGTATTTCATTTCTCAGACGATGAATCGTATGTATCTGATACCATTCCCAAGGGTGTAATAATTTACCTCCAATGGTTGTGCTCGTTTGTTTCTGCTCCTACTATTTCTCACACTCTCATCCAACTCGAATATTTTCCCTTCACTCTTTTAAGTGGAAAATACGTTGATGAGTGTCTCAATTTTATTGTGAACTGTGCTTTGGAGTGCACTGTCACAGACATACAACGCTTCTATTTGTGCATTGTACTGAGTCACTTGGTAAGTTCTGATTCGATTCCATTAGCGTTTCAAAATCATGATGAAAATAGCACGGCTGAAGCGTGTGATCGCTTGCTTCAATGTTTGAGCACGTGCGCTAATTCAACCATACTTTCAATAGCAATTCTCAGTCGTTTGAAAACGATTGCCCTTATTTTGGTCAAAAACAGTAACAGTCCAGGATGGCTTAACTTTGCAGTACATTTTTATCCATATTTTGGACCAGAATTTGTTTCGAATGAAGAATACACTGCAGCCTTCAAATACTCATATGATGGCAACGAATACAAGAAAATGGTCGCTGCACTCTTTTTGCATATGAAGAGAAAATATAGCAATGATAAGGCCAAGAACAAACATTTACTGCAGTTAGTGTTAGAGCATGCTCATAATTTAGATGCTGCCTGGTACATATTTGAGATTGCCAACTTGTCCTGGTTCTTTTACAGTGAAGAGGAAAAAGTGCGTTTCTTAGTAAATTTCTACCAGCAAAACACTGAAGATAGTAGCGCAAAGAAGAAAAGTGTTGGTTCGAAACTGACTGAATTCTACAACATCCCGAAGGTAATCCGTGAGAACATGCACAAAATTCTGATCCCCATACTATTGCAATTCGCCAAGTCAGATGAAGCGTTGAATGACGAACACACAAAGATATTTCTAGAACTGATTATTTCTGAAGATTTGAGTGTGGATCAACTTTTTCAAGTATTCATGGAGCTTTCTAAGTCAAAGTCAGTCCATCGTCAAGATCTACTGCTGACAATCCTAGATAATGAGGTTTTTGATGTCAAATGGCGTGATACAGACCTCGCAGAAAAGCTGATTATTTGTAAAACTTGGGTTAAAGAACGAACAGTGAACATGATACGTGAAACTGGTCTCGACGGTGTGAGAAAGATTGTTACAGCATATGAAGCGATTAATGTGATAATACAATGTTCGTTGAACATTTCAAACAAATTACTTGCCAATCATCTGTCTGCTTTTGCTGTAGAAGGAATCTTAAAAGCGGTAGACGTCATTTCCTTCATACGAGCTTTTGGCGACCTAGAAAAGTGTGCAGCCGTTGTCCAGGAGTGTTACAAGTCTGATCTAAAGAAGATCTTAGTAAAGGCCCCAAAAGAAGTAAAGAAGTCAAGGGAATTTCTCAGAGAATGTTCCAAAAGCAGGTACAGTTATGCATTTCTCTAATAACCTCTTATAATAAACTCTTTACACGTTCACAAAATTTATGTTGTCTAGGTAATGAAACTTACTTTCCAAGTGCTTTTCTCCGACTGGTTTTATTATACGTGAATTGTATTTGCTCTTATATTTGCCTCTTAACGTTTAATTTTGCTGTTTTGTTTTTAAACGTGTTCTTTTTTTCCAAATTTTTCTTTAGTTTTAAATCGTGATCAAAAGTTTTCAGTTAATTAGTTGCAAGCAATTTCTTACTTTAAAATAACACCCTTTCCAAAATTGATTGGGGGTCTATTACGGAATTGTAATGGAGCCTGTAAAAGTGCTTCTCAGCCAATCACAGTCCGCCATTTCACCGGAAGTGAAAAGATTTACAGTGAAAATGCAAATTTATTGGGTGGACGAAGTTTTCGTCAGTGTATGGCTCACTTAAAACGTTCCCTCAGCTCATATTACCCTTGTTTACAGTTGTTTTCAGGAAATCTTGCCCTGTATTTTGGATTCCCTTCATGTGCCAAAAATCAAGGAAGTGGAAGATGCAATTATTGAAGCTCATTTCACGAGGCTGTTATATCGGTGTGATACCTGGATTGCCTTGCTTGCAATACCGGGTAAGTCATTATCGCGCTAATATACGTGTCACTTCTGTTTACAAAACAGGTATTTTCCTTAATGTACACCATACATATAGAGATTTACGCAAGGTAAACGAATGAAATAGAAATCGTATTTTCACTGTGGAGAAAGGAATAAGCGTTTTAATTTTTTTCGCTAGTGAAAAATTATCGTATCAACATTTTGATTGGCTATACGGTTTTGCTCATTGGTGAAGAAAATCGTATTGTCATTTTGCCCACAACATAGCGGCCTTGTTAAGCTTGTTTGGGAAGGCGCGAAAGGGCTGTTTGGCTTTTATATAAAAAGGAAGAAGGGTTTTCCAATCAGAAAAACATGAAATAGAAAGAAGAACAGCTTTGACTCCCTATTTAAGTCAAATGATAAAGAAAGTGTGATAAAGTTTCGAGTGGCAAGAGCGATATCTCACGAGTGAACGAAGCGAACGAGTATGCTCGATATATCTCAAGCAATCTTCTAATCGTTTACCAGACAATCAAATATTTATAGTAATTGTAGCCATTTGTACTTGCGTACAAAGTTTATGCACTTGATATTA
Organism: Muricea muricata; assembly: GCA_963855995.1. Taxonomy (NCBI): domain Eukaryota; kingdom Metazoa; phylum Cnidaria; class Anthozoa; order Malacalcyonacea; family Plexauridae; genus Muricea; species Muricea muricata. Next base: position 12,991,984 of record OY979719.1, read on the forward strand.
ATTTATTATTATTCAATTTTGTGCAAAGTTTGCAGTTACGTAAATGTAGAAATTTTTCAAATTGGCTTGAAACTACCCCTTAAAAGCATGTACGAACGTTAATTAACATCATCCAGAACATCAGTAAGACACCAAATATACTTTATGCAGCAATGCTTTTGGCAATAATAATGCCAGTACTACTGATTACGAGCTGCACAAACTGTATTCTATAGTTGACTCGCATGGTTGATTGAAACTAAATTTGGAATTAAATATCTCTGCCTAATAAATTTCATAGTAAGTGCTAGTTAGTCTGCTAGGCCATTTTGAATAGGCTATTTTGTCTCTAATTTTGTAGTAATGTACTACTTCGTTCAGTATATCCAATTTCATTTAGAGGATTAGAGGTCGAAAAAATAAAAATAAATTTAAGTTGAAATTGGTTTTCCTATTTTTAGAAATTGTTGAGCAATCGGAAGACTGTCGAACTGGCAAGAAAATTTGTGAAGAGCTGGCAAGATGCATTAAGAAGCATGATGTATCTGTAAGTATTTTAAAGAAAATATACAAGGAGCAAGAGAAAGTGTCAACCTTGTGTGCTTGTGTGCTCAATACGTCTGAACCAAATTCCGATCTCGCAGATCTTCAAAAGGACATTTTAGATTGTATATCTGAATTATGGCGCATTGAACAGGATTGTTCCCGAAACGTTCAGTTACTAGAGTCTGCTATCGAATTAGGAAAGAAATTATCAAGTGATATTTCTTATCCTGTTCGTGGAATCAAGGCCATCATCGGAATGTTTAGCGATCTAAAGAAAACCATGGATACCAGAAAAGTGTATGAATTGCAAGATGACACGTTTTGGGGGGAGTTACTTCCTTTTCTAGAGCCAGCTAAAGCACTTGAGCCATTGGTAAAGTCAGTATCGTTTATAAGCTTGGCTAAGAATTTAAGCAATTTCACTTCAAATGTAGAAGGGCATAGAGGAACAGCAGTCAGTGATTTTTATTCGTTGATGAAGTTTCTTACAACCACTTCAATAGAAGAACTTCAATTGCAATGGAATCCTGTTTTTGATGATGCAGGAAAACTTACAGTGGAAACAATGAAGACCCTACTTGGTCCTTTAAAGGATGAGAGGCGACTTGATGAAGAGCTCGAAATACTGGCAGAATACTTCAACCGACCATTTTCTCCTAGTGCCAAGACTTACATCCACGACTTTGTGCAATATTCTGATATCCTGGAACAAGTACAACACGTCATTGGCATTCTTAAAACATTTAAATTGGCAGATTCTCCAAATCCATCCATAATAGTACTTTTACAATTTCAAGCTTTGGAAGATAGTGCTACGTTAACTCTCGTAGACTTGCACCAATCAGTTGAAGCCGTGCAGCAAATATTGTCATCGTTTTCTAGAGAAGGCCTCGGGTGCATAATGGAAGAATTGTCAAGATCTGGCGAGTTGCTTGATTTCATAGAAGAAATTGTTGGTGAAGATATTCGTTTTCTTATTGATGGCGTTGAAGAATATTCTGACCAGTTTGTGAACGAGTCATCAGTTTCTGGTCTTATTGACGTTCATGGCTTTCTGGCTCCTTTGATTGAAAAGAAGAATGAAAATAGATGTGATCCCAAAGATTTTCTGAAGATGTTGGAGGAATCTTGTCTCAGTCACAAAGATATAGCAGTAAAGATTCAACAGTGCAATACGAATGTTAACAGTCTACGGGAATTGTATTTGAATATTGCAAACCGTGGCGAGGTAACTAAAGAAATCATTGGGAATTGTCTGAGCAAAGGCGAATATTGGGTGTCACAAAAAGACGGAAAATGTAAAACAGAGATGATTTATGTACGGCAGGAAGGCGGTGAACATATTTACACGTTGTCAGATTTACATGATTTACGAAGTCGTGCACATCTTATTGTTAGCTCTCGTAAAAATGCTATCAAGATGCAGTGCAGCCATTCTTACGAAGTCAGTGAGGATATTGATTATGATACCTTTATAAACCAAGTTAATCTTTTGACGGAAATTTCCACTGTTTTATCGAAATTGTGTTCATCCGGATATGTCAAATATCGGGAGTTTTGGCAGCGAATGAAAACCACCGATGATCTTCAATCTATCAAGGACCGTCTGCACAATGACTTGGAAAGTTGGGAAAATATTTTAAGAGACGCACGTGGAATTTTCTACTTTCTCAACTTTTACTATTCCGATCAACTATGTATGCTATACGAATTTTTGATTAACGAATCTAAGATTGTTTGTGATGATTTGTTATCTTTGATCCATTTTATTGATCGAACCATCACTAAACAACAGTTACAGCAGCACCAACACTCACTGAACAAGTTAAAGACACTCGATTCACAGAACAGTCCCGAATTAATGGTATCAGTTGTTGGGGAAGCACTGCAAAACATCTTCAGCAACTTTCAACGAGTTGTGAGACCAATATCAGATAGTAATGATCAAAGTCTATCACTTTCTAAGATGGAAGCCACGGTATCCCCCGGAAAGATTTTCATTGCCAGTTTGGAGCCAGAAAGTCTATTAACGTCCAACGTGATCCTTACATTGTACGAGAATACGTCCAATGCCTATCCAGACCCTCATCAAATTGTGTTCTGCAGTTCCCAAACAACATGGGAAGAATTGCATCTTTTACTTCAAAGGTGCTTTGCACATTCAAGACACTTTCATAATGAAAGCTTATTTTGCATTGCGAATGTTGAGTTATTGCCAAATGAATTGCAGTTTACTTTGGTTGATGCAATCAAAGAAAGACAGAAATCCCATCAAAGTTCAGAAGCCGTCGAAGAAAACGCTAATTACTTACTTGCTTTGGTTTGTCGTGGTGGCGACCATCATCACGTTGTGGCACAGTTCGCTCAATATTCACACCACATTGCCGGCATGAGTGATCATGCCCTCGGCGATCGTCTCAAAGCCGGTTGGCCTAATGTGAAAATGATCACATCATCTCTTCCTGGTCTTGGGAAAACCGAACAGATCAAATGTGAGGCACTGGAGAAAAGTATGAATGTTGTTACATTTTCGATAAGCGGGCCATTTAAGCCATGCAAGGTTATCCAGCGTTTAAAAGATCTCAAGCTGAAGACGTATAATTGCTTGCATCTGGATATTGGTGAAGTCAGTGATCCGTTGTTGTTGGACACGTTCTTATTTCAACTAATAATCACTGGAATGGTTTCAGCCGTAAATCAATTCTATCACCTACCAACTAAGCACATCTACATTGAAATAGCAAATACATTGAAAGATTGGCTCCGGGATTCACTGGTTGTTTCAAAGTATTTTACGCGTGTTCACTTAAACTGGCAGAATTACAGGGATCTTCTAGTCAGTTCAAAAATAACAAGTAGTGTGCAAGTTGTTTGCCAGTATTTGGATATTTTCGATCGAGGTTGTATTGAAACGAAGGAAATTATCTTTAGCGGATCAAAGAGTCCAAAGCCGGTGTCTACGCTTCGCTGCCAAGAACTTTTGGCTAAGTATTTTTCATCAGATGCTGATACAACGTTTTCAACGCTTCACGCATTTCTAAATCTCCTTGCCGATCAACTTTTGAAATTTTCCAAGAGCACGTTTTTCATGATAGAGAGTCTTGCCTCTATGGTGGGTGAAGAAGCTCAAGATGTCCGTAAAAATCTTTTCCATGCCTTATTGGAGGTGTCTAAAGAATTCGCATCTCGTTCTCTGACAACTTGTCACGCAAGTGATACACAGAATCTTTCTTGGAACAAATCTGCAAATGCCACTGGCAGGGAAAAATCGTCGGCCGCTAGGTCTGCACAAAACATGGTTGAAAGAGTAAAAGGAATGATCCAATGGGAAGACAACAACCACTTGCTGGTCGTTTTTCAAGCGCTCGACGCACAAGCAATCACTGCTATGTATCGGAATAAATCCCTAGTTCCTTCAAATGTCAAAAAAGTATTACAGAGTCAATGCGTTACAGAAAATAGGGAACTTGATGACTTCAATAATTTTACTCAAGAACAACTACAGGATAAGTTAGAAAAAACAGCATGCATCAAAGTGGTTGAAAAGAGCAGTCTATTTCCAAGTTACGCATTGACTCCCGATAGCGTCCTAAAGATGATATTAATAATACTACGCGTCCGTGTTAATGCTCCAGTTATAATCATGGGAGAGACAGGCTGTGGAAAAACTAGTCTTGTTCGTTATTTAGCAAACACCTGTGGAGTGCAGTTCCATAAATTTGACCTCCATGCGGGAATATCAGAAGATAAAATAATTGCATTTATCAAGGAGAAGGAGAGTCATGTGAAGGATGTTAACACTCAAATATGGATTTTCCTTGATGAAATTAACACATGTGATCATTTGGGTTTGATCAGTGATATTGTGTGCCATCATTCCTTATTGGGGCAACCATTGTCCAAGAATCTTGTTTTTCTTGCAGCTTGTAATCCGTACCAAATACGTTCAGAAGAACACATCAAAACAGCTGGCCTCGACGGTAAGGATATTACTGATGAGTGCTCCCGACTTGTGTATCGTGTCCATCCTCTACCAGAAGCTATGATCGACTATGTATGGGACTATGGTTCTCTGTCTCCAAAAGATGAACGAAATTATATTCAGAGAATGGTAGAAAGCCTTCCAGAAATGTATGAGGTTATGGTTGACTTGCTTGCTGCATCTCAAACGTTCATTCGGAATGCTGAGAATAATCATTTCTGCGTTAGTCTTCGCGATGTACATCGCTGCATTCGCTTGGTTTGCTGGTTTCTGGAAATGATGAAAAACCGTAAAAAGTCAAGCTGTATTAAGGGTAAATGCCCCATTCACCTTATGGAATACCGACGTGTAGCAGAGAAGTACAATGACAAACCCATGGTTAAGAGCATCGTGCTTGCTCTTGCACTTTGTTATTTGACGAGATTACAGACCGAGGAGTTGAGAAAGAAATATCGAGAGTGCATGGTAGACCTGTTGTTCTCTTCCAAGGGGATGACAAATGATGAAAACGTGGATAGTTTTGCAGCTATATTGCGTATGGAAGAAGAAGATTATTTAGATCGGATGGAACTTCCGCGTGGCACAGCAAGAAACGCTGCTCTACGAGAGAATGTCTTTGTTATGCTAGTTTGCATCTTGAATCGCATCCCTATTTTCGTCGTTGGAAAGCCTGGTTGCAGTAAATCGTTATCTATTCAACTGATTCGAAGCAATCTACGTGGACGAGATTCGCGAGATCCTTTGTTTAGAGAATTGCCACAACTTTATTTTGTCTCCTATCAAGGTTCAGAATCGTCAACTTCAGAAGGAATAGTCAAAGTGTTTGAAAAAGCAGGCAAATACAAATCTCACAGCTGTGATGGAAATATTTTGCCTGTTGTTTTGCTTGATGAAGTTGGATTGGCTGAGAATTCCAAGTACAACCCACTCAAAGTCCTACACAGCTTACTGGAACCCGGAGAGGGAAAGAATCCAGATGTTGCTGTTGTTGGGATTTCAAATTGGTCGTTAGATGCTGCCAAGATGAACAGAGCAATCCATTTGTCTAGGCCAGAACCAACTATAGAAGATTTATGCGAGACTGGGTGCTCCCTCCATTATGCTGATACTGATGAGCTCAGCCAATATCTCAGAAAGGAAGAGCTCGAATGTTTAACTGAAGGATACTTCGAATATCAAAGTCAGCAAAGCCATCCTAATTTCCACGGTCTGCGGGATTACTACTCCATGATTAAAAGTTTGACGGGTCGCTGCAGTTTCAAGCATGTCAACATATCATTACAACGTAATTTTGGTGGCCTTCCAGGAGAAGTAACGAAAATACAGGGGATTTTCCTTAGTAAATTGAAGAAACTCATGATAACGAGTGATGAAGATGTTATTCCGGTCACTGAGTTGATCCAAGCAAATTTTTTGGATCCCTATGCCCGTCACCTGATGCTAATAACAAGTGGTGACTCTGCTATTGGCATTTTGAAGCAAAGTCTTGCCAAACTAGAGAAAGAAACTATCACGATTTATGGCAGTCGTTTCGAAGAAGATCTGTCGGAAGATTATAACTATAGAATCTTAAGTCGTATTATTCTTTGCATGGAGAGAGATTGTATCTTGATTTTGAAAGATCTGGAAAGCGTGTATGGAAGTCTGTATGATATGCTAAACCAGAATTACGCCGTTGTCGGTAACAGAAAAAACTGTCGTGTGGCTCTCGGAGCGTATAGCAACCCTATGTGTCAAGTTCACGACGGATTTCGTTGCATTGTCCTCACTGATCAAGACAAAGTGAATAATTCTGAACCACCCTTTCTGAACAGGTTTGAGAAACAAGTGTTACGCTTCACCGATGTGCTCACCGAAATTCAACTGGATGTCATCACCAAGCTCGATAAATGGGTTCAAGAAATGTCTACGGGAGAAGATTTAGAACAACATTTCCGTGAAATAGACATGTTTATTGGTTTCCACCAAGACACCCTCCCATCCCTGGTTTTTTCGCATGGCCATGACACAGATGTTCCTGCAGAAGAAGTATTGAGAAAATGCAAAGATGATTTGATGTGGATTGCCTCCCCTGATGGTGTGCTACGTACCCAGAATTGCAAACTCCTGGAGCAAAATTCTCAAGAGGTAAAGGAATTAAGTGATGAGTATTTTAAGAAACCACTCCACCAAGGTATTGCTGCCTTCATGGAACACGTTGTTAGGGAGCAGCAGAGTTTTTTGTTTGGTAGTGATAATATTGGTTCTAAAACTGTGGTAATGACATTTTCCAACATTCACACAGATATATACCGGTGTTTGGGCCACAGATTCAATTGTCAAGTTGAACGACTGAGTGCGTATAAGTCTGAGAAACAGCTAGCTGACAAAATTGGTGAATTCTGGAATGTACCTGACAAGGAATTATTAGTTTTGCAGTGTAAACCAGACTTGGATGGTATTCATGTACTACTTGCCCGTTCCATAATTGAAGAAAAGCGGAATTCTTACAAGCAATGTTTATCTGAGATGAATACGCAAAGAATATGCAAGCATGTTTGTATTGTTGTGCACGTGCAAAGAGGTCAAGACAAAGATGGCGTTTCTTGGCAGCTAAGTTTTCTCTGTGGTTGGAGGCAAGTGTTCCTCGACATCCTTGAAGCGCCTTTTGTTCCATTAAATCAAATAGTTGGCAAAAGTGTCCACAAGCTGCTAACATCTTCCGTCTGGCCGATTAGCAGCGTTGCAAGGAACGATCTGTTGTGGTGCTTCACGTGCATTAAAGATATACAAAACCAACGACCTTTAGATTCTGTATTGCACATCGCCAAGAATCTCTTTAGTTCACAACGAGTTTTGCAAGCCATCGAGACCCTTATCTTGCATTCAACAGCCCAGGATGCCGTCGCTCAAGACCGCGAAGCTTACCGTAAGGAAAATTGGCAAGTAAAGGTTGCCTGTGATCGCCAGTTGTTGGTTAATTCTTCCACCCTCAATTGCGCGATGGAGCAGTTTGTCACCAGGTTAGTTCGACGTCCATTAGCCAAAATTGTTTACTTTGTAGAAAAAGAGAATTCTTGGCCACCCCATCTACTCGACGTCCCTGATGTAACCCTGAGTGAAAAGCTTGAACACATATGGTGTACTTTTATTGTACATGATACTGTTTTTAAAATATCAGATATGCCAGAGCCACGGGGCGCAGGATCGTACGTTTGTGACAGAACTAGTCTTGATCTTTGTTTTCCATTCAGCCAAGTTATTTACAGAAACGTCAACAGGGTTAAAGAACTGTTCTTGGACGACTATGCAAGACTTGTGGAAATCGAGGATAATTTAGACGAAAATGGTCAACTTCAGCAAATTATTCGTCAAGACCAACATGAAAAATTTTGCAAAATGATTAGAAACCTAGTCCCCGCAACCAACTGCCATACCTCGGACATTTGCGAAGCATACATGAAAGATGTTTTTGATATTTTTACTGCCGACTTCAGTCGGATGTTATGTCGTTCTCAGCGAGTCTTGATATCACAAGCGTTGTTTGTCACGGAAGTAAAGCAAAGTTTACCAGTAAGAGATTTTCCCGAGTTTTGTGAAGTGCTTCACGCCTTTGTCTGGGTCCATCGAGAAGAGGTTCTTGATGTGCTACGAATGGTCGATCGCTGTCAGCCGTTTATACAATTGGACGTTCTATTTGACGTAGTAAATACTAGTTTCGACAAGCCACAGGAAGTCATGTTAATTTTCAACGAAGAAGATGTAGATATTGTCAAAGAATCTCAAAAGACAGAGGAGGCCACTGATAACCATGCAAATAGTCTGCCTGTAAAGGCGTTAAATCCTCAGATAGAATCCGAAGAAAAGCAAATCGGAATAACCGCCAAACACAGTAATTTTGATTTTGAATTTCGATTTCAAAAACCAGTACCAAACTTTGAAAGCGACGAGGAAGAGGCTGAAAAGCAGATAGAAGATCATGAAAATTTGGAAAGGCTCGGAGAAATGTTGGTAATGTCGTATTGTGAAGAAATGTTGCCTTCGCAGGAAGTTGTTGAAAGGAATGGTGGTCTTGAATCGTGGATACGTAATACCAGTATGCTGCTGTCATTGGCGTTTAAAGTTAGCATAACTTCGCCAGCATTTCATTACCTACGTTTATGTCTGGATTTCTCAAGGATAGTGTTCACTTCAGCCGCATTATCCACACGTTTATCCTCATTGTATATTTTGGATGAAATCGGTAAAAGTCTTGCACCGCACTACTTGGATCACGAGAGGTCGTTTGAAATGGTTACTAACCAGGTGATAAAACCGCTGGAAGAAGACATGGAAGATCAGGAAGACAAACAAAAATCTTTACAAAAGTTCTCAGCTCTGTTTTATGGTCGTTGTATTGACACGAATGTTGATATCAATGCCCGCCCGATAATTGAACGATTCTTTTCATTGGAGAGACCTGAGCTGGTGATGATGATGAGCCCTGTAATCTTACGACTACTCATGGTAGAGCAAGCCGACTCCAACTCGCCTGAGATTTTCAAGGAAATAATTGTCAATCCAGTCGTTATCGAGAACTGCTCTTGTCTCCAGATTATCGACGAAGTCTTTAAGGAAAATTTTACGAAAGCCTTCATACACCATGATTCATATCACGCAGTAGTGATTTGCGACCTAATTCAAAGCCTGCCAGAATTCACCAGTCATATCAAGATCGATGACGTTAATAGCCCTGATTGCGAACTTCTTTTTATTGCTAAATCTGCCTCAAAAGTGATGTCACAAAATAGTAAAGATTATTTGGGCCTACATTTACTTTCAGCCGTGGCATTCCTTCGTGCATTTTTTGCAATGTTTGCCGAATTTGTGAGTAGAAATCCCAGCATTCTAAGTGAAGACAGTCCATACATTCATCTGATGGCAGAAGTAACGTCACTAATAAAAGAATCTCGATCACCATTACAGATATTTTTTATGAAACAACTTTACAAGAATGCTGGTCTGTTTGATTTACAAAAGTGGTTTGCGAAAAAGAACATTCTTCCAACAGTGGGGAAGCTGTTGTGTGATGGTCAGAATCAATACAAAGCAGTTTTTACATGCGTATTGAACTATCCGGAATACGAGCAAGCAAGGTCGGCTTTTTGGAGACTGGAGGAAAATGATGAGTCGTTTATGGTAGAATTTCTAAGGAAGTGCAACATTTCTTCTAATCACGGTTTTGCTCTTCTTGGAATGCTGATAAACATGGTGTACTTGAAGCGAGCTGTGAGGAAACTTAACGATACAGAAGAACGCGTCCTAAATTGGTTTGTGGACAAAATTGCCTCGCTGCCATCGCTGTTTCAACAACTGCTGTTGAGAGTTATAGGCCGTCGTGATTTTCAATGTCCACAACTACAACTTTCACCAGAATCGTCAGTCAAAGAGGTGGAAATGGCGTTGTTAGTTCTTCACATTTCCTGCGTCGTTGCCACTGGTACGCAAAGTGAAAACCTGCCGATATATTGCTACTTTACCAATCCTGCCAAATTTACAAACCCCAGCGTCCTCGCTCATTGTCAAGACGACGTGCGGTCGGTATTTGAATACCAGTTAAATGTCAAAGAATCCGCTTGCGTTACTTGTGCATGTGGTTTGAGGTTGGCGTTAAAAAGCGATGCCAATGAAAAAGTATGTCCGTATTGCCATGAAGTCTTAAAAAACAACGAAGCCACGAGTCGCACATCATCCGAAACGATTGGCACACTACTAACGATGTTTAGTGACGAAAGAAATTCTGAATGGAATCTTTGTACAAAACACATGAGTCCAGCAGTTTACCGTGCCTTGCGTCTTGTCGTCTATTCATCCTACTATGCTGGACTTGCTATTGAAACTTCATCGGAGGAAGACCTGTCGACTGCAATGGGTGGATTTGATCTTGACGATGGTTCCACAACTCTGGAAAGATTATGTTTTGCAAAGATGGAAAACGATCTGGCCTGTCTCATGAAAATTCTTAGTTGCAAAAGAAACGTCGCAATCAAAACTATGCATCTTTTGATTGAGAAAAGCTCTGAACTTATCGGCAGTAGCAATCTGCTAGAAGGAAACGATTGCTCAACACAAGAAATGCGTCGAGAATGGGAAGCCATTTTTAACGAACTCGTAAAAACTGTGTGTTTAAAAGAACGTGAAACATCCATTGAGATTAAAGAAAACATGAAGCTACAGCAGGAAGAAAATATCCACGAAAGTACACTTGAATGCTCCATTTTAGAACTTGACCCTTATCCACATGAACAGGAAAAACAAAACCACCAACTTAAGAGATTATTTCGTCTAACAAAGCAACCAAATTTTGAAGATTTCCGTTCAGCTTTCTTGCACGCTTCAAAAGATGTCCAAGTAAAACACAGTTTCTTAATGTTGTTCTTCGCAACATATGACAAACTGTCACTTATTGGCAATCTTCACCACCTCTTGAAATGGTCTCGTGTACTATCATCAGCATTGACCCACCGGATTAGCAGAAAGGATGCGCAGTCGAAGCCAATCAACGATTTTATCTACGGCCATCTTTTTGAAAAAAAGCGAAGTCCTCAAGAGATTCAATATTTGAAAGAATTATTCGACAACTTTAAAGAAGCATGGAATGAAATGCGTCCTCTAGTTAACCAAACGCTTGTGGATGAAGAACAAAAGATGCCGAGATTAAGCGAAACTGCTTGTGTCGCATACTGTCTAACGGAGAGCGATTGCGGCATCCACCTTCAAACTGCTATCGAAATTCTCATCTCTATGCAAAACGCAGTACTGGATGCAGCCGTTTCCCTTTCTTCACATCGACATCCTGCCCTGGCTTTCCTTGAAAAAGAAAATTGCAGTGGAGTCGTATCCAGCATCATTCAGGATGTCAAAGAAACAGAAATAATCCGTTTCCAATGGTCGTATTACTCGAATGATTTGTTCCAACGTCATTCACAAAATAGTCCAGAATATGGTAGAGGCGAAGAAATCACATATGATTTTGAGCGGATAGAAATCGAACTCGCGAGAGAAATCGCGTTTGGGAAGTGTCACCTGACAGGGACCCTCAATCAGTTCGTATTTGCGAAGGAACTGTTCCATTCTTGTGGCTCATTGTTGACTGAGATTCGATCACTGGTGAAGCAAAGTGCAACTTTACCCGAGGAGGTATGCAAAGGTTTGTCGAACCTTAAAGAACGTGGAAAGATCAAAGAAGCTCAAGACCTCCTCCAACAAATTGAAGTGCTAATCTACTTGCTGAAGCGTAAGCTGAAGCATTTCGACGTGAATATAACACTAGAAGAGCTCGCTGAAGAATGGTCACCGATGTTACCCAGTCCTTTTCCAGTAAAGCTGTTACCCGAACCTAGAGATGCCATCAAAATAAAACATATTGTTGCACTATACGAAGCTCTTGAAGATGTACTTGTTGACGGCGCTATCGACGGACTTGCGGACCAATTTCGAAGACAATTGCCAGTTGACTTGAAAAAGATCATAAGTGATATGGGCGAAAAAAGAGTTGATCAGTTGACACCACAAAGTTTCCTGAAAGCTCTCCGCCGTTTCGTGTTCCGCTACCTATCATCTGAAACTGAAAGAAACTGGCCTGAAGAACATACAGCATTGCAAACGTGTTTAAAAGAAGCATCACTTTGGTCCCCGTTGCAACCACCATGCCTTGATGAAATTCCGCAAGACATTACCCTCGAATACATCCATTCAATAATACGGTATCATGAAGAAACAGAGAAGGTAAGTTGTAATGGATTAAAATATATATCTCATGAAATAGTTGAAACTCAAATTGTTGATTTTTTTAAATCCTGCGTGGACTACAACATAGATGTAGGATGCAAGATATAAGCCATGCTTGGTTTTTAAAACAATATTTTAGCCATGATTTCATGTTCTCATTTAGGTAAAATATGATAAACGTCACTGTTTTGATGGTTTGCGCGTATGTGACTATGTCAGTGTTTACATGTGACACCAATCATAACCGCCACGTTGAAGGTATATTATATAAGTATATAAGTAACAGAGTAATAGATATTTCATCGTTCCAATTGGTAGGTTCAGACAGCGTTGACGGTTTCGCTGTATCCCGAGAGATTGATTACAAACGAAGAATTAAATCATGTTGCTTGAAATTTTCTTGCGATTGCGAAGGTCGATGTTTCCAATTCCATATAATTTATCTATTTTGCCAAAAAGAGTGGGAACACGTGTGGATAATTTAGATAAATGTTGGCCTAAAGTGTGGATAGTAATGAACATTTATGGTAAAATTTGATAGTTATTGTTTTGAAAACAACCATTTGACAAATTCAAGACCTATATACTCACCTAATAAAAGCAATTTCTAGCAAGCCTAATTATACAGTATATCATGCCAATATTACATCTTTCGGTGACTGAATGAGGGGCAGGCATTCTCCTAATAATCGACAGCTCGGCTGTGGCTAAAACATTCGACTGTGGCTAAAATAAACAAAATGTTTAACACTTCTCGCATAACTTTAATTTTGTTTTGTATAAAAATTGTTCTAAAACTTGGCGAACATATTGTAATTTAAGAAACATTGACTGATATCAAACAGCAGAGCAGATGTTGATAAAGACGTTGTAAACTGCTTGAAATAGTGATATATATTAGTTTCTCGACTGTGATTTTTCCATTTCAGTGCAATTAATCCCAAACAGAAGTGCAAAAATCTGTAACAAACATAGCGGGTAAAATTTGAGAAACGGATAAATTTTAACAAAATATGTCAAGAGTGAGAAGTTCTGCCTATATCTGAAGGTTTTGTTTAAAAGATTACAATAGCCCTGGCAACTTTTTTTAGTAGAACCATATAAACACTATAGATGAATTGTAAACAAAACTTTATTGCACGTTTCGTTGCTACTCACAACATCTTCAGAGCATAATGAAATCATCTAATGAGTACAAAAGCTTATATTTCAGTAAGGATATTAGTCTGTATCATGTGTTCACAGGGGTGTTTGGGGGGGGGGGGGCACGTATTTAAAACATGCAGAGAGTTGGAGCAGCAAGCTAGACGGAACCAAGGCTTGGATTACAGCCGTTAGGCTCAAGGGTAGCTAACTTTAATTAGCAACGTAATAAGTGAATTTTTGTATGGACTGATTAATATTTAAATCTTACGTCAGTTGATATTCGTAGCTATAGCATACATCCCAAGTGGGTACGCCTATCTTCCCTACTGAACTTCGAAAATGATTTGGAACTTTCATCAATGAAATATATCAAGTACGTTTCTAACCAAGAGTGTAGAAAGTAGTAAGGTTTGGTGTAGTTTATCTGTAAGATATTGACTAGAAAAATTAGCTTTCTGAAAGTCTATGTGAATAAATGTTTACTAATTCTTCCAAAACAGTTGCCAATATTTCATAAATATACTATATATTATAAATTAATTCTTTTTGAATAATAAATGTCAATATTTTACACTCCATTTTCTGATAAAGTACATACTATTTACATACTGAAGTACATACTCTTTACATACTGCAGTATGCCAGCATGGAAGAAAAGGTATATCTTTACAATAAGATTAAGAAATTTTCATGTACTTTTATTTCCAGGGGAAAAAAGGATATAATATGAGAACGAGACGAGGTTTGGGACGTACATCGCGTCTGTTACAGACACCGAAACTATCATCTGGTAGACGTCAACTATCCGCAAACTTTTCTCTTTCGTAACGAGAAATTTGATAATTGGCTTTTGTTGTTACTTTACCCTTAATTTGTGATTAAGTAAGTTAATTGTAGAATAAATAATGTGAAAGAAAGTATATGGTTAGAGAACAGATATATTTTTATCACCAATGGTATAGTTATTGGTATAGGCCACTTTCATAACGGTCTTAAATATTCATATCTATGCATCTTAATATATAAATATTCTTATGTTTATCTAACTTCGTTTAGGTCATGAATTTCTAATCAATATTGACACGGTAACATATATACATATATACATATATATATATATATACATATATATATATATATATATATATATATATATATATATATATATATATATATATATATATATATATATATATATATATATATATATATATATATATATATATATATATATATATATATATATACATATATATATATATATATATATATATATATATATATATATATATATATATATATATATATATATATATATATATATATATATATATATATATATTATACCTCAAACTTAGCTCGTCCAATCAAAATGTTCTATTAGTAGCACATGTCCATAGTATTTTCAGCGAATACCATCCCCTATAGGAAATTCTGACCCTAGGTTTTTCCCCGAGGCATGGTATTCGCCCGAATCTCCCGGGAAATTCGGCCGAATCTCCTGGTAGATTCGACTTTTGAATAATCTCACGCGACATCCTGCGAGAGCTACACGCGCCGATTAAAAACAATGAAAAATGGCGGGAGCACACAAGAATGTATGGATATTCTACGGTGGTTGATGTTCAAAAGACGGAAAAATTATTCAGCACTATTTACTTGATGCCATTTGGCAAAGAACTTTGGGAAAATTGTTTATTTGATTAAAAAACGAAATCTCGTATTCTCGTCCTCGAAGGTATGTTGACAAGTTTTCCTGGACTTGAACAGTTATATATTTTCGGTATAACATATCATTTATAGACCCTCCGCTTGGGGGATTCGGCAAATATTAACCCTCAGTGATGATATTTCATTACTTCGGGTTAATATTTTGCCGAATCACCCTCGCTTCGGGTCTATAACTGATAAATATATTAAATTATGGAAGTCTGTCTCTACAATGAAAATGCATGATTTTCATATTAACGCATTTGTTTAACATAATACGCCTGATCAAGTAAAAATTACTGTTAATATTAAATTCGACCAACCCAAAAAGTTCACTGTGAGCTCAGCTAGAAAGAGCATCTTGGTAAAACGGCAAAGTTTGACTACAAAATGATGTCAAATACCTACAAAAACAGTCTTCCGAAGATAATTTCTTCAAGAATGTATACCGGTAGTTTTCTTTTCTTAAAGTATACCGGTAGTCTTCTTTTCTTTTTTCTTAAATAAGATGACAATACTTGTCACAACAAAATTTGTCCTAATTTTTAGCAGACAACAGAAAATAATATTGTCAATTTTTGCACTACAAAAAGTAACATAATAAGTTAATACATGGTGTAATATTATATTCTAAGTTAAAATTGTCCAATCAGAGAGCATGAACCGGTGTATTCGAGTTCGTGTACCCACGCGCGCATCTCTCGCGCAAAACTAATGCGGGGAAATGGCGGGAAAATTTCATATTTAAAAGTCAAAATGGCGGTGTCAAATTTAATTGAATCAGAAGACAAAGAAATTGCATGTACACTAGATGGAAGACACGCTAAAATGAAATAAAGTCATCAAAGAAGTTCTAAAAACAATTTGGGTGTCTGGAAGAGAATACAGATGAAGAAATACTCGATAAAGTCAGGTGACGTTTTTATATTGTATATGTACTCCGTGTAGTTCTATTTTGGCTTGGTTTATCTTTATGTATGAAATATACTTTGCAGACCTTCCGATCGGGAATTCGAGCGAAAATAGATTTTATTTTACAGATATACAGGGTGTATCAAAAAAAAGGTAATCGAACTTTGCAGTGCTCTAGCGCGTTCATTATACAATCTACAGAAATCATTCTTTCGCAGGCGGAAAGACCAGGCTTTTAGCTTTCGATTGTCATCATTTTTGTGAAATTTGAAGAAAGATTGGGCAAATACGAATCAAATGAAAATAGCCGGTCGAAATCGCATATTTTCACCGTTGGGAGTTTATTGAAAATCTGTTGAAATTTAAACCCATTAGGGAATTAAATTACAAAATTAATTGACCAATTTTAGCTTAGGTAGTAAACTTCTGGCATTTTATTAGTGATGTTAATTGTTTCTCGTGACAGATAAATGATTAATGAAATTTTCTTTTCTTATTCGCTGCCCAAGTAATGCTCAGAGGTGAAAATATGCAATTTCGACCGGCTATTTTCATTTGATTCGTATTTGCCCAATCTTTTTTCAAATTTCACAAAAGTGATGACAATCGAAAGCTAAAAGCCTGGTCTTTCCGCCTGCGGAAGAATGATTTCTGTAGATTGTAAAATGAACGCGCTAGAGCACTGCAAAGTTCGATTACCTGTTTTTTGATACACCCTGTATGTGCGTCAAAACACACAAAATTTACATTTTGGAAAAAATTTGAGGAACGAATATGTTTGTAATTTCCCTTTGTCCTTGCATACTCCCAACTAGTGGAGTTTCTTCCCGGCCTGTCCATTGTCATTTGTACCATGGGCTTGTGAACGCAGAGGCACAAATACTATTTAATATTTAGGCCCTGCCAATAATTTGCACTCTTTACATTCAGCTAAGTGCTAGCCCATTGAAATTCTAACAATAGACCATTCGTAATCATTTTCAATAGTTTGTGCTTTTTTGATACAACCTGTCTGGGAGTCTAAAAACAGCAAACTTTGAAATAGAATTAGAATAGAATTTGCATGAATCGAGTTCAGCATATTAACAGTCAGCAATAAAATTTCACACTGGCGTGTGTACATGTAGTAAAGACATTCAATTAGAGTGCATTTTCAAATCTCTGAAGCATAATTCCCTACACACTTATAGAAGTGCTAATTTAACAGAGTCTCTAGATATGCAAATTATAGGTACGCAATTTTTTGCGGCACCCTGGTTGTACAGGGTGAGTAAAAAAAACTGATGCCCTTTCAAATTCAAGTTAGCCGCGAACTTCATTACCGTTTATTCCCATGGGTCTGTATTGTCTTGTTTCTGAATTATGAATTCTAATTTTGTTTTACATCGACGTCTGTCAATGATGCTAGTTTGAATCTAAATTAGTATCAGGCATTTTTACTCACCCTGTACTGTGTACTAAGTCACGATCTGTTTTCTGTAGACCCGTGGGAATAAACCATAATGAAATTCGCGGCTAATTTGAATTTGAAAGGGCATCAGTTTTCTTTACTCACCCTGTATTTGCATGCAGTCATGTGAGACCAATATGAATCCGATCCCATGCGCTGAACTTTATTGTATCAGCGAAGGACGATAGTATAAGGCCTGTTTTAGACGTCGAACTTTTTATGTGCCGAATCTAATGCAAATGAACTAAAAAACATGAATTATGCTTAGGTGGATCACACCCAGTGGCCGTTATCAAGCGAAAACACCAGCGAGGAGCATTAAGGTAAGAGTAAACTTGACAACTATATGATACCAATTGCATGGTTGCACTGCTCAGGTAGGGTCTTTGGTCTAATCACTGTATGTTTTATGTTTAATGAAACTTTCTTGCAGTATTTACACTAAATTAACGAGTCTAAGACATCAATAAAAAACATTTTAACAAAAATATATGACTCATCTGTCAAACCGATAACTTTTACCATACGATTGGCAACTTTGGTGTATATTAACACTTCTCACATTTTAGAGCCTCCTCACACATATACACGCGTTACGTTAATGCCGCAGTGAATACTATTTTTAAATTTTTTCATGGAGAAGGGAGGGTGTATCACTGTATGCATAGCAGAGTACATATAATCACTTTCAACATAACCACAATTTAGATATTTAGTCATAAGATAAAATTGACATGCGACTCGTGTCATAATTACTGTACTGTGCAATTTGCATTTCACCTTTTAAAAGATACGCAGTTAAAATCTCGCAGTCTTTACAGGCTAAATTTCAAAGCCCAAATACAATGGGATCCTTATGCTCAAATGGAACTGATTTTGGGACCAGAACAATTCGTACAGACAAAAATATCATTACGGTTCTCACCTGTTTTGTACATATGCATGCCCTGTGCACAACGTTCTTACCCAAGGCCGGAATATATTGTCACTGTTAGTTCAAAGCAAGTAACACGTAAGGCCTAGTTTATGCGTCGAAATTCCGTCGTATTTAATTCGTCGCATGTAATTCAACGAATTTTGAGCGACGGAAGCTCGTCGTCTAAATTGATTTTTTTCGACGCGACACATTAATGCGACGACGTCGTAAATTACAACGAACTCTGTCGCGTAATTCGACGGAAATGCGACAGCTGTTTATATGTTGAAATTCCGTCGCGTCGAACAAAATGCATAAATTATGATAATGTCATTTTCATTCCCATAATACAATGCTGTCTTATTCGTGGATCCCACGAAATTAGTCGTTTTCAACATGGCAGGCCAACAACAATGTGTTGAATGCAAGACTTCGACGAAATATAAATGTATTAATTGCAAAGTATGTGTTTGCAATCGTCCATCATGCTCTGTGGCCGAAGTAGACGAAGAAACTGACGGCTGGGTAGAAAATATCTCGTGTACCTATGTTTCCACAAAAGCACATTTAGACTATGTGCGCACGAGGTCGTTTTCGAGCGTTTTCAAGAGTCAAAATGAAAACGATATGAACCATAAAAATTATATTCTGATCGCATGAACTTTTTAGTTTTGGTCCTTAGACGAGGTTTATGCTGGTTTTCATTAAATTATTTACACAAGTCGGAAGCTTTTTGAAATAATTCGAAATGAAAACGCTCGGAAACGACACCGTGTGCACGTAGCCTTATACTGCAAAAATAATTAAGTAGGACTAAATACTAGCAATAATACGAATAAATTGAATAGGTTTTTTGTATGTGCTTCCACTCTAAGAAAAAAAGGAGGGTCAACTTTGCACAATGCCAAGTAGAATGGGTATAAATATCTACCAGTATTGCTAATTTTTAATACAGAAGCAAGAGCTGCTGTAGTATCTCAATGACTTGTCAATAATTCGAGTCAAGCCCAATAGAATTCTGTTTGCATATTAATAAAATTTTGGGGAACTGAGTGTCTAAATTTTGCATTCACACAGTTTTTAATAACACAGTTTATTATTAATATTTTACATCGTACACTAAGGTACATTGACACAATCTTTAACTAATTCTAGTATAATATTATTCCACAACTCCTATTTAATACAAAAATTAGGATACTCCATGTCCTTGTTTTTCCTTCCACAGCTTATCTTTTAATGCTGCTCGTATTTTTCCTGCTTGGACAGATGGTGTCTTTGCACACCTTCGCATATTTAGAAGATCCCTCACAGTTTCCCTATCTCGTCTTTCCAATGTCATAGGATTAGCAGCAATGTCAGGTTGCACAGGGAATGGCTCATTGTATTCGATGCAAAGATTGTGAAGCACAATACAAGCCAGTGTGATTGGTTTCATTGTCTGTTCATTGCACTCACATGCATTTCCTATACAAGACACGAAATCTCCTCTCTAGCTGGCCATAGGCACACCCAGTCACCATCCTTGCTCGAGACAATCGATAATTGAAATTTCTTTCTTCTGGTGTGAGTGTGGCACACGTGTAGGGCTTCATGATCCAAGTTGTGCGTGGAAATGCCGAATCAGCAGCTATCAGCGGACCAACTTGCACATCACTAATTGTCTTTGAGATTGAAGGAATTATGTCATTTTCTGTAATATCTTTCCATAATTGTGTTGTCTGCAGGATCATGGCATCATGAGTATTACCGGGAATTCCAATACTGGCCCAAACAAAGTGATACTTGGCATGATACTTGGCAAGATGGAAACTAATGCAGAAAAACAGCTTTATTGTTTTTCTCAGTAAGCGCTGTCAGTGCCGTTCGTGACGTCATTAGCAGGTGACGTAAAGGCAGGCAGTAATAAGTGTAATTTCCTTTCGCTAGGATTCTCAGAAAATTTTAAGCAAACTGACTTGATTATTTTTCTTATTTAATCTTTAGTATTGTCGGGGGGGGGGGGGTTACTGCCATTAGCAAATGACGTCACGAATAGCACCAACAGCGCTTACACAAAAAAGAATGAAATTATTCTTCTGTATTAGTCTCTATCTTGTGCATTAGGCACAGTTATAATGCAATTAAGACGCTCCTTTTGGCAATTTGATTAATCAACTAATTGAGTGACGCTAAAATACATCAGAACTGAATTCGTCCCCCCAGAACAAAAAAAACTACAGTTGAATATCACACAATTAAGAAATTTAAGCTATTTCAGGTTTTGTGTTTGGCTGTTAGTTATCGATTCATATTGATTCATATTGATATGGTTTCGATCGAATACTTTTTATCGTTACAAAAATTTTATCACTGAATTCATGTTGAGCACATTAGAATTGGTGTGTGAACTTTCAAGACTTGCGCTGTTGATTTTTTTATTGTCTTTGCTGCCATGTTGGAAAGCATATTTCTGTTATTTCGTTTCAGTGGGTGTCGCGTTTTTGAGAAAAACTAGTAGAAGTCTTATCGTGCAGATTTAGATTAGTCAAAATGTTTTGGCAAAAGATTTTAGACGACACATTATAAACGCGTGTAGTTTTAAAAACATGTCATTCAAGGTTCAGGCGATGCGCATTCTGACTCAGATAGGGTAAATGTATCTTATAGTTTCGAGTGGAAATCAAACACATGTATGGGTTTTAACGTAAATCTCATTTATCCTTTATATAGAAATTATCCAAAGTCGAGTTAAACTTATGCACGCCACAATATTAATAAACTTGTTGCTCTGCTTATCATATCGAGAGGCAACTTTGTTTTGGGTTCAGCTGGTGCTCAGTATATAAGTACACGGCCACTTGGAAATTTCTTGTAGCTCTTCGACACTCCTGTAAAACTCTTATATAATATAAAAATATCTAACCTATTTTAAAGCCTTTGAGATTACTAGACAACACTCAGCTATTGCTTTAGTTTGGCAGAAATACATGGTTTTAGAATGAACAAGTGGTCTGTGGGTCTTAATTTTGACACTACATAGCCACTGATCTCAATACAGTCACGCAGTGTGGGCAAACAAACGAATATATAAATATGGACCCCCCTCAATTATCGAGCGAACCACGCCGTTGGGTAAAACATTTGTGCCAGGCATCTCCGTGCATTTTAGTGACCGCGCACTAAAATATACTAAGAGGCCTAAGAATTAGGCTGGTGTTGGATGTAAAAGGTGACGATAGATAACGAGTTCTATTGTTTTGTAAGACAGCTTCCAAAACAGTAAATCTATATTTTACTGTACTGTAACTTACAAATTATTAAGTACTACTTTCGACAAACATTGTGCTGGTGAGAAATTAATGTCCGTGCCTTAGTAGCAAGCTTCTAAAAGTTTTAAAATAAGATCACTATTTATGTTATATATAACCTTTTTGCACTAGGTTTACAATACTGGCCTTCAATGGATCATAGTTCATAGCATTCCCAGCGGAGAGAGACTTTAAACTGAACACTTGCCATTCACTTCCTCTTTTTTTCAGGCAACACATGATAATTGCTTGGGAATAGGCAGCATGGCTCATTTCATCGTCACATAACTGTTTATCTGGGAACTTTGCATCGAAGAATCGCAGGCTTGGATTAGGATATTTTGATATGTTCGGACAACGCCAAGCACTCAAAGTAAACACAATCTTATTAACATGAGCTGGTATTGATTTAATCCATACATCTATGGTGTGATGACCTAACCGTTTAGCATCATCCATTACGTCGCCAGAATGTTTGACTGCCGAACACGATTTACTTGCTGTATGACGGAAGTCAACCACTTCTATAAACGTTGATTCACTGTAAAGAAACACAGAAGCATCGAGGTAGTCTCGGCCTCGATGCGGATATCCCCAAAAAAGATCGAAAATGACATGATCAAATCCATCTGGTATTGCATACAACAGGACGAGCAGGTATATTGTGCTGTTAGGCTGAACATGATAATCTTTTAATTTTACAACTTCGTTGTCCTGCCCACGTGTCTACAAAGCACATTAAAATTAGTAAGCTATTTGCAGCTATTTCAATTAAGGTTGCCCCAGAGAAAATCGGAAAAGTCGAACACAAACGATTCCCAGAAAGCCTTTTGCGTTTGTATTCGACTTTTCCGCTTTGCTCTAGGACAACCTTAATTGAAACAGCTGTATAACCTTTAGATTGTTGGCATTTCCATTTTCTATACACATTTGTTACAGTAGGCCCTTCCATAAACCCGTTTGCTCCATAAACATTTTTTGTAGTAATGTTTCATGGGGATATTTTAATGTTATACATTGCTAGTACCTGCTAGCATTTGGGGTAGCTAGCATCAATAGTGATATATAATAGGGCGCGTTCCCTTAACTTGACATTTTTAAAAGTTAAGAACAACATATATCTATGCATTTTAATGTTTATCAATCCAAGTGTTTACTTTGCAAGGAGCTGTTACCACTCAGTGAAGGTGTTGTGCACCTGGTTACTTATAAATTGCCTTGCAGCCATCTCGTTTAACTGTTGATTTGTCATGTTATCAAAATTGTGGCAATTATTTTGATACAAAATTTAGCTACATACAGTAAGAAGTACAAAAAAGTAAAAGCCGTCCAACTCGCAACTTGCTTTATTGTTGTTTTCGTTTACTTCAAATAGTTTACTGTTTACAATCCAATACATGCAAATCCTTAGAAAAACGGAAGAAATCGTGTTTATGATGTCATGTTTAAAAATGCCATTGAATGGCTTGACATGAAGGCCCGAAAAAGTAGTTGCCCGAAAAATGAGACATGTGTAGAATTATTTGTGCGGTGATTATTGCTATGTTATTTATTTTGAAAAACGTGATGCCAAGAGAACTATTTGAACGTTTAAAAACGTAACTCCCTTATGTGCATGGGAACGACCAAAATGACGACATAATGACACCCCTGGATTTACCCCCTCGTGAATTCAGTCAATGAACAGCAAATACATCTTATCAGTGACGTCATTTTGGACCTTGGAACCATACATTCACAATATACACGTTTCAGCTAAATTGAAATTCATTATTTGGTACCTTTAGCTCAATGTCATTATACAACAGGAATTGTTTATTAGACGGTGTTTTCAGTTCTTGCTCCACAGTATTTTTTAACTCCAAAATGGTTTGATCAGGATTATAAATAATAGTTGCACAGTCACCAGACAGAGTGGCTATAACTATATGGGATGTCGAATCCTTAGCAGTTGGACTAGCCGATTGACCAACTATATTGATTTTGTCGCAAACAGAAAGCGTGGGGAAAAGAAATTCCAAAGTTTGAACGTATTGTTTGTACTGTTCGTTGTCTTCTTTGACCTGGGCGTCGCATTGGGAGCATTTCTGATGATGTTTCACTGATGCTGTTACACACTGTAGAAAAAGACAAATGTCATATTTGAAAAGAGGATGATAATGATACTGACAATGCATATGAAACATGACAAGACACAATGCATGGTAATCATTGTAGGATCTTTCACTACTTAAACGATACAAGCAGGAAACGTTATTTTTTTATATCGTTTAAGTAATAAGTGTGATTTTGAGTGCAATTTGGAAATCAAATACACGAGTGAGTTTTCCAATGTCGACGCAGGACGATTTCAATTTGGCCTCGTTGAAAAATTCATGAGTGTATTGTAGGATTCAATTTGTTTACAATTATAATTCATGAATAATTTATTACGTATGTCTTATGATCGGATGATGAGTGAACTTTGGTAAAAGACTAGTAGACTCTTTCGCGAACGGACTATCGATTCCTACCTTGTCTTCGAAGTGGAAATATCTGTAAGTTGTTAAGTTGTAATATGTTTGTGCTTGCAGTGTTTAATATTGTTGCAATATTGTTATGGTGTCTCATATTTTTGTAATTTTTCAGTCGAACCGTATTTATCAAAGAATGAAAAATCCCATACGCGTCTGGAAGATCGAAAGCAAAGTAGCCCTGTAGAGCCGTTAAGTTCTACATGCATGTTATTTTCAAACTGAACGAGAAACCATGCTATTACCTGTCTTTTACATCTTCACTTTCCCCTCAAATTCACGCCCATTATTGATAAGTATGCGTAAGCTGGGCGGAACCTCTGAATCGCGCATGCGATATGTTGTTAAATTGATGCATTTCGTATGGTTTAAAGCGTGTTTGTAAACATCGTAAATGCAGTAGCTCTTTTGCATTTTTGCTGAATAGGTCATCTCTATGAAAATATTACCAACTCTAAACTCTGCCTATATACTTGAGCTAAATATAAACTTCGGCATATAGAGAGTGCCTGAGGGGGGCACGTTCCCACTTCCAATTGTCCAAAGGTCTAGTGACTGTGTTGCTCAAATCATAATCCTATTACCATGTTCTAGTGTTTTTTGGTCAATGAGCTATTCGCGGTGCATAGAATTCATTTCGCCATTCAGCTGCAATTTCGCACCATCAAGATCCCTCCATTAAATTTTTGTTTCAAACTCTTCCTCCAACAAGGTCTTAATATGTAGAGTCCATGCATCAATAAAACATATACTGGTGAATAAATCGTTTCGTGTCTCTCGTGTGCCCGTGTTCCCCCGTCCCAGTATTGGCTCGGTACAAGACATGCAATATATCATTTATGATATAATAACTATCCTTTTTCTCTTAAAGGGAAATGGCAACGAAAATTTTTATCGTCTTATTTGAAAGAGACTCCAAAACAATGTATAGAAGTCAATTACAGAATTTTTATATCTGCCTTATTTGGTGAGATATTTTGACTTGAAATCTTTAGTTGTCCGCCATCTTGGATATTTGTAGATATGCATGATACGTCACAACTTGGGTCACGCAATTTTTTTTCCTACGACACAATGATTAATCTTCTCCAATAACCACACACACAGTAAGTGTTTTGGATTTCAGCGTGGACTGAAAAGGTTTCACAAATATTCTATTGGTGGTAGATATTTAGAAGCTTTGAATCGCTTATCCCAGTTGTGACGTCACTAAAACATTGTTAATGAGGTTAAAAATTAATCCAAGATGGCGGACAGTTCGATTATTCAGGTCAAAATATCTCCCGAAGTAAAACAGATATAAAAATTTTGTAGTGGACTTCTATAGATTATTTTAGAGTCTCTTTCAAATGGGAAAATAAAATTTTTTGTTGCCATTTCCCTTTAAATTTTTTGTGGCGCAATTACATTATTTTTAGAACGTACTTATATTTACACCACATAATGTTCATGTTACAATATGTGCTTGGCATATCCCTGTACTCCGGGATGACATGACTTATAAAGCCGTTGTTATCGAAAATGGCGTCGTTATATAATACATAGTGGCAGGGGTGGGATTAAAAACCCACAAAAGTACAGCGAAAACCAGATGATTAAGACTGAAACGAGCGAAGGGGGGAATCTATCGACTTCCTGCCCAACATAACTCTCATTTTCGTTAAATATATTACCTAAAATTAGGCCCTCTAGAAAACTTGATAGCCCAAAAAAATGGAAAACCTACAAGCAGGCTTGGAAAAATTACGCCTTAATTACAAATCTTAATTACACCTTAATTACAACGCACACTCGATTCGGAAGCGTACAGATTCGCTCTGTTCTTACACTGTATTGGACCTGAAGCCCTTAAAGTCTAAAATCGTCTGCCTTTGCCAATGAATGAGAAAGAAAGCAAATTTCTGACAAACATCTTCGAGATGTTTGATTTACACACAATTGGTGATGAGATTAATCAACTGACACACTAGCGCTATTATTGCAGGAACCAGCAGCTCTATGAACCATTGATGGATATGTTGCAGTGCTGAGAACACTTGCTAAAATATGTGATTTTTGCAATTGCTTGAAACACAGCTTGATGAGAGATGGTATAGTTCCAGACATTCAAAGCCAACTATTGTGCAAGCAACTATTACACGACCGAAAACTTACACTGAGTAAGTGTATTGATATGTGTTGCAGCCTTGAGGCAATATCATCCCAACTGAAGAGTATCGCAAACATTAATGTTCCTCCACAGAGAACGTCAAAGTAATTGGTCAACGATACATCAAATCCCCAAAGGTTCGCTGGACAAGTGCAGAAACGAAGGTATCGCGTTAAACCCCGCAAAGCTAAAACCCCGATTGGAAGTAGTTGAATTTAAGGGGCCACTTCCCAACTGGAGATCGTGTCAGGATTGACCCTGAGAAAGTTAACGCCGTTCTGAACATGCTACCTTCCACATCTGTGGAAGAAGTGCAGTGATTAAACGGCTTCGTGAATTATCGTGAAAAGTAATTACAATCGAACAGCCGAAGACCTATCCAAATTCAACAAAAGGCGATGTGGTGTGGATGAATACTACTCGTATGGGCCAACCGGCCAAAGCGAATGGAATAAAGGAATAGTAATGTCGTGTCATCTCTGTCATGGTGACAGATCATACCTTGTTAAAACCGAAGATAGGAAAAAACACAGGCGGATGAACATAGATGATGAACTGCCATATGATACAGCATCGCTGTAAGAAAACAACGGCGAAACTGATCACCAAGAACCCGCGCCAACACGCACACATGTTGGCGATGCTGTTATAAACCGTTGCTTCCACACAGGTGAATGCAAAGACATCAGTGACATCTCATACATAACTAAAACGCTTTTAAGCGAACACTAGCTTACATAATATTAGATCGAACTGATTGCTTTTATTGGTGACAATCTTTACTTGTTATGTCTAATAAATTAAAAAGTCTATATACATAGACTATGTATACACACTGCTAGGCTGTTGGCCGCAAGTTGAAAAGCAGTTAGAAATACATTTTCGTGGCACTCAATCTGGGGAACACCGAACACCTAGTTTGTGTTCCATACAAAAAAGTTTCCAAGCAAAAAAACTTGCCAGATCTAGGAAAACGGGTGATGTGTGATTATGTACTATTAAATTTTATTTCAGCAAAAATGTGAAATTTCATATTCGCCAATGACAAAAACGACTGCCGTCATCGGAAAAAGCACAAAAAACTGCATACAAGACTCTTCAACAGTTTTTTATTCTTCAAAATAGTTCTTGCATTATATGTTGTCAAACAACTATTTTTGTTGCTGGATTTTGGTCCAATTTTTTTTAAACAAAAATAAATTATTGAAACAATAAGATTTTTAATAAGTAAGTGTTTAAGAGTCTTATATGAAGTTTTTGTGATCTTTCTGATGACAAGATTTGTTTTTTTTATTGTTGAATACGAAGTTTTGCATTTTTTGCTGTAAAGTAATCAAATAGTAAATAATAAAAAATAACCCGTTTTCATGGAAACTGGCAAGTTTTTTTTGCTTGGGAACTTTTTTGGTAGCAGTGTATCTATATACCTTTCAAATAAACCACAAACCAGGTATTTCCCAGATGGGTGTCATGAAATGAAATAACTTTCGATCACGGCCTGAGGCCTGTGTTAAAAGGGAAGATGTTACAATATGTACTTGGGATCAAATGACTAATAAAGTTGTTGTTATCGAAAATGGCGTCGTTTTAATACAGCTCACTATTTTACAAAACTTGCATCTGGATTTTTAGCCACCAATAGTTTCCCCGAAATATTAAAATTATTTTAAAAAGTCGCGTTTCTGAGAGAGCAGCGTGTCTGGCAATTCCGGTTAAATATTATTTAATTTAAATTTAACGTTAAACTATTAAATTTAACGTTATCTACTATATTAGAGTCATAATACTACTTACCGTTTAGTATAGGTTTTTACATAAACTATATGCGCTCTATTTAAATGAATAAATTATTATTATTATTATTATTATATTTCCGGTGGTCTATATTTCCGGTGGTAAATGTTTTATTTCCGGTCGTTATATTTCCGCTGAATTCCGCCTGATTACTTCGATTCGAATTTCGCTTCCTTTCATATTTTGTGATCGTGTACAGTAGATAATTTTGACATTTTTTAAAAAGTTTTTGATTTTATATTTCTGTTGCCACTAAATTTTATAGTTACAGATATATTTTGTCAACGTTTGATACATTTTTTAAAGTCTTTATGTCGCCCGCCATTATGATAAAGCCTTTAATATTATGTATATACTATTTACGCAATAGACAGTTTTACAAAATGCATTGTTTGTATTTGTATATCAGTTTCCTTTACGCAGTTAACTAACTTTGCGCTATCCTTGAATCTCTTGTCTATGTACAGTACATATATAATTTATAAAGCTATATTGATAATTCAACATACTTACCCTTAGACAATGCAGCAATGCATGCTCAAAACATATGTCCGTGAGATGTTCATGTGGAAACTCTTCAGACAGTTTATCTTTACCACAGAGATGACAAATCATGACTCAATCCGCCGTTAACTTTTAACTACAAGATTGCTTTTTCTTACAATAGTAGAGGACACGTGATTTCCTGGTATTGTAGGTAAATTAATTCTAAGTAAAGCATTATTTTACAAGGGCGCGTCATACCAGAGACCCCCACTTTCATTTTGTGTTAATGTAAACATTATGACGAAAATATGATGGGTTGCAGAGGTTCTTCTCGTGGATTAAAGCTCAAGATGTGTACTCTTGTTCAATTACAATATCGCTAGTCCATCGAATAAGAGTTTCGTTTAAATATAAGGTATTTAATTGTATTTTACATGCATTGTTTCACCGTTGTTTCATAAATAAGACTATCTTTGCATGATTTTATCACAATCACTATTACAGTCGTTCTCGATCATTGCGTTGTATTTGCTATCCTGTAATTACTATAGTGTATCCGCTGCATGTTCGTATTTAGTGGCTGGCATACTTCGCGGAAGCACTTGTTTACAACTATAGCAACAGCTTAAGGGGCGTCAAAAGTAGCGACTTAGATCGATCAAACATCGATTCAGAGCTCAAAGAAGTTTGTCCACAACTAAATTAGGGGCAAGACCTATTCAAAGTCGATCTAAACTGGGTATTATTATTATTATTATTATTATTATTCATGTTTAAAAATATCCACCATCGCAAATAATTGAATTACGGTGAATTTACAAATATAAACTACAATAATTACTAAAAACACCCATAAAATGTCACTATCAATAAGTTAAAACTATTACAAAAGTGAAAAAGTTAGCACAAAATTAAAATTCAAATATTGATGTTACTATTATTAAATAAAGTCACAGCACTCGGGAAGAAACTGCGACGATACCTTTCCGTTCTGCATTTGATCGTGGTTAATGCATTAGGTTTTCTTAAATTGTAATCATAGCAAGTAGCTCTCGGGGCTGGGATGTGGTTAAATAGGGGACTCTTTTCCGGTATGTTTTCTAACGTTTTAAGGCAAAGTTTTTCTCGTCTCTCAACCAATCGGGGACATTTCAAGAAGATTAAAGCATCACTATAGGTGTATTCCGGCAAAATAATTCTAAATGCACGTTTCTGGACTCGTTCTAATCGTTCAGCCAAATATAATGGTAGCGCATTATGCCAAACAGGACAACAATACTCTAGCACCGAGCGTATAAGTGTGTAATATATCTCGATTAAATCCTCAACAGGAACACCATTTCGGCGTAAAATACGGATGATGTACAAGCGTTTAGATGCTTTTGTTACAATTGAATTGATATGATCGTTCCATTTCAAATTGCTCTGAATAGTGAGTCCAAGAACTTTGTGAGACTGGACAGTTTCTATTATTTGCTCTCCTATCAATAATGGTGACAAATCGAGGTTATCATGTTGAAAACTGATACACATTTCTTTAGTTTTTTTCGGGTTAAGTTTCATATGATTCTGTAGAGACCAAGAAGTAAATGAGTCCAAATTAGACTGCATAATAGAATTACTATCTTTAATTAACCCCTCCGAGGTGGATACATCATCGACGAATTTCCAGATATCGATTCCATTAGATATAGGCTTAAGGTCGTTTATCATCACCAGAAATAATAATGGTCCTAGCTTAGTCCCTTGTGGAACACCAGCTGAACTTGGTAACCAGTCTGAAATAAATTCTGGCAATTTAACCCTATGTCGGCGATCTGTAAGAAAAGTAATAATCCAAGGGATTAACGATCGTCGTACCCCTAACTCTAGAAGTTTAGTTACAGCAACATTGTGTCCAATTCGGTCAAATGCCTTTGCAAAATCCAAAAAGCATATCCGTAGGTGTCTACTATGACCATCCAAAAAGGACAACCAAGTTTCAATCATATCTAGAAGGCAATACGTCGTCGATGTTCCCTTTAAACATCCAAATTGTCTTGCGTCTATCTTATCTCCTATATCGCTTATCATCCATGAGACTACAAAGTCTTCTAGGACCTTACATAGGCAGGATGTGAGTGAGATAGGTCTTGTCTCTTCCTCACAAGTAGGTTGCTGTTTCTTCGGAATGGGAATAATATCAGAATCCTTCCAAATTTTAGGGACTACTCCAGATGTTATCGATTTGTTAAAAATTCTTGTAATAGGTTCTGCAAGTTCATAAGCAAATTCCTTTAGGATTCGAGAGGGGATGTTATCAGGACCACTTGATTTAAAGGCTTTGATTGACAGTAGTTTTTTACATACTTCATGTGGTTCCACCTTCGGGGGAGGCTCAGCAGCGGGGAGAAAGGTTGGAAGCTTTGTTGTATCAAACGTAGGTACGTCATTATTCACTGATGCGTAGAACATATTTAAGTTATTGGCCACTTCAGTCTGGTCCAAAATTATTCCGTCGCGTTTAAAATTAAAAGAACTGTTTTTATCTGGTTTTCCCGCCATATTATTTACAATTTTCCACCATCTCCGAGCGTTACTCTTCCTCAGATGTTTCACTTCAGATTTATAATATATTGATTTCCTATGTTTGATTTCACGTTGAACTTTATATTTTAATGATTGCCACGCTGGTATGTTTTGGGAGTGGAAAGCCTTTTGTCGATCAGCTATAAGCTGTTTAATAGCCGGAGTAATCCAAGGTTTATCATTCCAGTGTAGAGATACTTTCTTTAGTGGAAAAATTCTGTCAATAGCTTCATTCAAATCTTTCGTGAAGGAGAATGCCAGACTGTCAGCATTAGGATTGATTTCTAGGTCTCTAAACCAATCATGAGTGGAAGCCCATCTACCAAAAGCATCCATGCCTGATCTTGGATATCGACGTACTAATTGTTTAGTAGATTTGACTTGAGATTTTTCTTTATTTGTTCCATCGTTAGATGTATCCCAGTAGACAATATTATGATCACTTGAACCCAACGGAGCAAGAATTTGGGGACTTTGGTATAAATGGTGCAAGTTGGTAATAATAAGATCTAATATTGCTGCACCTCTTGTAGGTTTATCAACCACTTGCTTTATATTTAAAGTGGACATCAGTGTTCCTGTTTCGAAATCATTGAAATCGCCTACAAAGACTAAGCCATGGTCTGGATATTTGTTTCGAACTAAATCAGCAGTATTAATTAGATATTCATTCAAATCGTCGTGCTCTTTTACGGGGAGACATGGTGGATGGTATATAGCAGCGATTATAATTCCAGAAAGAGGTCTAGGAAGACGTTTGGGTCGTAAATATAGCCACAAACATTCAAAACTGTCATTTTCAAGATTTGACCAGCGCATGCAAGGAATATCCTTTTTGACGTAGACACAAACCCCACCTCCACGACCAGTTATTCGATCCTTACGAAATAAATTATAGTCGTTTAATTGTAATAGTCTGTTCTCAATTGTATTGTGTAACCAGGATTCAGTGACCGCTACAATATCAACGGGTTTGGTGTAAATGAGACCTGTTAACTCATCAACCTTTGGTAAAAGTGAACGCGCGTTTAACAAATAAAAACTGGGAAGTGATCCTTGTATCTGTTTTGTAACATTGGCATCACTAATTTTAATTTGTACTAAATTATTCATATTACGACATCTCTCCTCAGCATTATTATCTAATAAAAATATTGGTAATACTTCATTCTGTCCCTCCATCGCGTTTGGGTACGAAAACCCTCTCCTAGTTGACGTTTAGTATGCGACATTGCCACATTATTTCTTTGATTATTATTCCGTTTTTTATTTTTCCCGAACGGTTCTCTAACATTTTTCTTTGACTGTAGTCTTTGAGTAATGCGAATTGGTATAGGTTGTTTATTATTAGGAGGGGGTCGCTGCAACACGTTATTTCTACGAATAGAATAACGCCTATCATACATACGACCATCAGTTGATAAAGCGACAGCTTGTAAATCTTTGCATGGATTATGAACCACCTTTATATTGCTACCATTTATTTCCACAATACTCTCATCCTTTGTTTCGGAGACAATACTCTCATCCTTTGTTTCGGGTACCTCAAGGATAGTCTGGGATCCGTCCAAGTTTTTGATCGATGACGATGTGGGTTTTTTGTGTAGCACGGCCATTGAGATTTAAATCGGTAGCTTTGTGCAATGTGTACGTTAGACACCATGATCAATGTACACGCGCAATGTCAAAGTAAACGGCCTAGGTTGGAGATCAACGTAAGATAGGTTGCACTAAAAGTGACAATGTTTGAACGGCCTCTTAAATCCAAAATTGGTGATTGACTCTATATATAGGCGACGCTGACTAAAAATATTTCCTTAATTAGCAACGACAATTCCAAATGCATTGCGAGTTTATTGCTGCGTAGCGAGCGGCAAGTGAGCATGACGTGCGAAAGTAGCAATAGTAGCCTAATTTGTGCATTAGGCAGTCAAAAAGTAAATTTTTAGCGTACCTTTCGATTCTGTTCACAAATAATCCACTCCACTACAACTGTTCTTTCGGTTACCACGTCTAAAATGTTAGAGGTTTTAACATTGTATGCTCTATTTCATCTACTTTGAGGCTGGCTATTGCCAGATGTTTCTGACTGATCTTATCAATTGTTTCTTTATGTAACATAGAACTATAAATAATTATTTGATTGCGAATTTCAACCAACATGTCATTGTCCGTTTGTGATTTGACCTTCGCCTGCTATGTTATTTGAAGTAAATCGACTATAGAAGGCATGTGATTCATTTTAAACTACATTGGTTTTTTCCAGTCTTTGTAATAAAACTTCAGCGATTACAAAACAGAGCTGTGTGTATCATTGCAAAGAATGGATACGAAGTTCGATGTTAGGGGGAAAGAAGAAGTCAACTTAATATATTCATGTACAAAAGTTTTATCCCTATATGTTTGAAAAACCAACGAGGTCAACGAATATTATATTATATTATTTTTAGAACGTACTGGGGCATTTTGGCGCTAAGCTAGTCGGTAGTCGCTTTAAACATAGTTTGTTGGTGTACATATATTTACACCACATAATGTTCATGTTACAGTATGTGCTTGGCATATCCCTGTACTCCGGGATCACATGACTTATAAAGCTGTAGTTATCGTGAATATATTGCCTAGAATTAAGCCACCTAGATATTGGAAAAAATGGAAAACCTACAAGCAAACTTGGAAAAATCACGCCTTAATTACAAATCTTAACGTACATACGGAAGCGTACAAATTCGCTCTGTTCTAACACTGTATTGGACCTGAAACCCTTAAAGTCTAAAATCGTCTAGCCTTTGCCAATGAATGAGGAAGAAAGCAAATTACTGACAAAAATCTTCGAGATGTTTGATTCACACACAATTGGTAGTGAGATCAATGAAACATACGAGCACTATTATTCCAGGAACCAGCAGCCCAATGAACTATTGATGCAATTGTTGCAGTGCTGAGAACACTTCCTAAAATATGTGATTTTTGGGACTGCTTGAAAGACAGCTTGTTGAGAGATGGTATCGTTCTAGACATTCAAAGCCAACTATTGCGAAAGCGACTGTTACAAGACCGAAAACTTACACTGGATAAGTGTATTGAAATGTGTCGCAGTCTTGAGGCAATACCATCCCAACTGAAGAGTATCGCAAACGATGCTACCTCCACAGAGAACGTCAAAGTAATTGGTCAACGATACAACAAACCCCAAAGGTTCGCTGGACAAGTGCAGAAGCCAAGGTATTACGTTAGACCCCGCAAAGCTGAAACCCAGATTGGAAATAGTTGAATTTAAGGGGACACTTCCCAACTGGAGATTGTGTCAGGATTGACCCTGAGAAAGTTAACGCCGTGCTGGACGTGCTGGCCCCTACATCTGTGGAAAAGTGCAGTGATTGAACGGCTTCGTAAATTATTGTGAAAAGTAGTTACAATCGAACAGCAAAAGACCTATTTAAACTCAACAAAAAGACGATTTGGCCCGCATGAATCCTCCTCGTATGGGCCAAGGCGAATGGAATAAAAGAATAGTAATGTCGTGTCTTCTCTGTCATGGTGACAGATCATACCTTGTTAAGACCGGAGATAGGGAAAAATACAGGCAGATAAACACAGATGATGAACTACCATATGATACAGCATCGCTCCAAGAAAACGACGGTGAAACTGATCACCAAGAACCCGCGCTAACACGTACACATGTTAGCGATGCTGTTAAACCATTGCTTCCACACAGGTTAATGCAAAGACATCTGTAACATCTCATACATAACTAAAACGTTTTAAGGCGAACAATCATAACATTAGATCGAAGTGTCAATATTAAAGTAATAACAATACCAGAACACGTATATTACTTAATTTAATATTATTTTACAAGACAAGATAACGTACTGTTTCATTCTCTCTTGTTTCCCCTGAAATTGATTCAGTTGAACTTGATGCATTTGCTCCATAAAGTAAATCATTGTTATAACTGCTCTGATCTCGCGTTGAAGGTAAAAAACATTAATTTTTCTGCTTTTGATCGCAATCGGCATCAAGCAATGCCTGTTTTCGCTGCATGTTCCTTCTTTCTCTCTCTGCGCACCGCTTTTCTTGAGAGCCCTTTCATGTTTGTCCATTTAAAAACCACTGCAAGCTACGTGGTAAGTAATCTCCATCCCAACATATGCGGCTAGTTCTCCTTGTTTTAGAAAAAATATTGCTTCCACTTTGTCAGTTAAAATTTCTTCTCTGATTATTATGAAATATATCACGAAAAAAATATTAAGATATTATTTCTTCATTGTAGCCTGTTAAGCAAGCGACACTCTGTTATGATCGGCGAGAATTGCATGTAACAATCGCGGTTGTTTCGCTCAATTTATTATAATTTACTTCAATAGTTTTCTCATTTCATTCATAATAATACATAAATTATCTTCAAAATTGCAAACTAGGGCCGCCAAAGACCAATTTAATCAGGGACGCACCAGGAAATTTCCCGGTACCCCTGTGGTCAGTCCGCCTCTGTTTATGAGTTAACTAACTTTGCACTATCCTTGGATCTCTTGGGTATATACTGCATATACAGTATATATATTACTAGGCTATATTGATCGATAATTCAACATACTTGCTCTTAGACAATGCAGCAATGCATGCTCAAAACATACGTCCGTGAGGTGTTCATGTGGAAACTCTTCAGACAGTTTATCTTTACCACAGAGATGACAAATCATGACTCAATCCGCCGTTAGCTTTTAACTACAAGATTGCTTTTTCTTACAATAGTAGAGGACACGTGATTTCCTGGTATTGTAGGTAAATTAATTCTAAGTAAAGCATTATTTTACAAGGGCGCGTCATACCAAAGACCCCCACTTTCATTTTGTGTTAATGTAAACATTATGACGAAAATATGATGGGTTGCAGAGGTTCTTCTCGTGGATTAAAGCTCAAGATGTGTACTCTTGTTCAATTACAATATCGCTAGTCCATCGAATAAGAGTTTCGTTTAAATATAAGGTATTTAATTGTATTTTACATGCATTGTTTCACCGTTGTTTCATAAATAAGACTATCTTTGCATGATTTTATCACAATCACTATTACAGTCGTTCTCGATCATTGCGTTGTATTTGCTATCCTGTAATTACTATAGTGTATCCGCTGCATGTTCGTATTTAGTGGCTGGCATACTTCGCGGAAGCACTTGTTTACAACTATAGCAACAGCTTAAGGGGCGTCAAAAGTAGCGACTTAGATCGATCAAACATCGATTCAGAGCTCAAAGAAGTTTGTCCACAACTAAATTAGGGGCAAGACCTATTCAAAGTCGATCTAAACTGGGTACCTCAAGGATAGTCTGGGATCCGTCCAAGTTTTTGATCGATGACGATGTGGGTTTTTTTGTGTAGCACGGCCATTGAGATTTAAATCGGTAGCTTTGTGCAATGTGTACGTTAGACACCATGATCAATGTACACGCGCAATGTCAAAGTAAACGGCCTAGGTTGGAGATCAATGTAAGATAGGTTGCACTAAAAGTGACAATGTTTGAACGGCCTCTTAAATCCAAAATTGGTGATTGACTCTATATATAGGCGACGCTGACTAAAAATATTCCCTTAATTAGCAACGACAATTCCAAATGCATTGCGAGTTTATTGCTGCG
Source organism: Muricea muricata (assembly GCA_963855995.1). Taxonomy (NCBI): domain Eukaryota; kingdom Metazoa; phylum Cnidaria; class Anthozoa; order Malacalcyonacea; family Plexauridae; genus Muricea; species Muricea muricata. The sequence continues at coordinate 13,028,818 of OY979719.1, forward strand.
TAGCGAGCGGAAAGTGGGCATGACGTGCGAAAGTAGCAGTAGTAGCCTAATTTGTGCATTAGGCAGTCAAAAAGTAAATTTTTAGCGTACCTTTCGATTCTGTTCACAAATAATCCACTCCACTACAACTGTTCTTTCGGTTACCACGTCTAAAATGTTAGAGATTTTAACATTGTATGCTCTATTTCATCTACTTTGAGGCTGGCTATTGCCAGATGTTTCTGACTGATCTTATCAATTGTTTCTTTATGTAACATAGAACTATAAATAATTATTTGATTGCGAATTTCAACCAACATGTCATTGTCCGTTTGTGATTTGACCTTCGCCTGCTATGTTATTTGAAGTAAATCGACTATAGAAGGCATGTGATTCATTTTAAACTACATTGGTTTTTTCCAGTCTTTGTAATAAAACTTCAGCGATTACAAAACAGAGCTGTGTGTATCATTGCAAAGAATGGATACGAAGTTCGATGTTAGGGGGAAAGAAGAAGTCAACTTAATATATTCATGTACAAAAGTTTTATCCCTACACTGTAAATTTAAAAGGGCTGAAACGACCCCAAAATTGGGGCCAAAACGTTGACCGCAAAATAGGTCTTTTTTTGGGGTCAAAACAGCACCTATGAGGCGGCGGCCCCTGAGGGGCGATTCGGCTCTTCTAGTATAGGGCCATTTTAACTCTCGTGAAGGGCCAAAATAGAAAACGACACTGCCGTTTTGGTCTTTAGGTGGGGCTGTTTTGGAAAATATCGGGGCTATTTTGGAAAAGAAAAAAGTCAAATTGGCTCTCATTCAGAGGCATATCAGCCCCAAAAAGTACTGATATTGGGAGCCATTTCAGCTCCTGAGATAGAGGGCCATTTTAGCTCTTCTGTGGCGACGTTTAGACATTGATAGGGCTGAATTTAAAAAGTCGATTCCGCCCCTAAAAGTACTGTTGTAAAGACCGTTTCGGCTCCTAAAATAAAGGGCCATTTTAGCTCCACTATAGAGACGTTTTGAAATTAATAGGGCTAAATTTAAAGAGTCGTTTCTGCCCCTAAAAGTGCTGTTGTCACAGCCGTTTTGGCTCCTAAAATGGAGGGCTATTTTGGCTCCACTATAGCGACGTTTTGAAATTAATAGGGCTGAATTTAAAGAGTCGATTTTGCCCCTAAAAGTACTGTTGTTATAGCCGTTTCGGCACATGATAATGAGGGCCGTTTTAGCTCCACTTTAGCGACATTTTGAAATATGTGGGGTCGCGATTAGAAAGAGTCGATTCTACGCCGCTTTAGATGTCATGGGGCTAAAAAGTCTGCTTTTCTTAAACAGCTAAAGTGTCGAACGTTAGGCTGTATCAATCGCAAACTAAATAGTAAATTGCAATATGCTAGCGCTGTTTCTACAATATAACAGTAATATAATAAAATCTAGACCATTTAATTAAGAAGGATCATACGAACACAGTTAAAATATTCTTTTTAAGACATATATTAAAAGCAGACAAAATGTCAATTGCAAAATGTTCTGATTGAGTTATACTGTATTATGTATAATAAAGTACAAAGCATGGTTAAGTGTGCTAATAACTTGCCTCTAAATTTACATTGAGATCAACAATATAAGGTTTTTTCGTGGATGCAACAACAAAACGTTGGACAACATTTCGTTGCACACAGCACTGACAACTGAATTTAAGAAAAAAAGTACATCATATAGAATCATGTACATGATCATACTGTCTCTGTGATACTGTACAAAATACAGGTATTCAAACTTGCCAGCAGGACAATGGGAGCATCAACACGCACTGCATTACTGGTGATGGTATGAAATGGTTGTCCTCCAATACATGGCTGTGAATATACATTCCAATATGCCAACATACTGCCATAAATAATTATACAGGATGAGGCTGTGCCAGAAACTCGTCAAGATTTTCAGACTCCTAAAGATGTTAATATTAAATGTTGTTAACATACAGTATTAACACAGTCACAGTGGATGGCATAGCCATAGGGATTACATGTATTACAGGAGGTATCGTATAGGGGTTTAGGTATAGGGGTTTGTGATTATTACCTACACAGGAATTGCATCACATTGATGCTTAACTGCCCAACAAAGAAAATAGAACTTGAGCCCAACACCCTGATATACATGTTTGTTTTGTGTAATGAACTATGCTTGGCAAAAATTAAATTTGTTTCTCACACACCACTGGGAGCTGCTGCAGCCATCCGCCGCAAGCTTGACTTTTATTTAGAAAATGTATAAGTACTGTAACATAAGTATGGTTAAAAATTTACAACATCCTCTAATATAAATTATATACCCACCAGCGTCGTTTTCAAGCAAAACAAGGGGGGGGGGGCTGGGCGGGTGTTTTGTCAAGCAATGGCGAACGCAACAACAAAATGTGCTTGAAAACCCGCAACACCCGCTCCTTAAACAGGCCCCAGGGGGGTGTGAGAAAACATTTTCTGCTTCTTTCGTGCCTCAGCCAGCAGAAAATAACACTTAGACGTAAAAGTTTAGATCAGACATTATTGTACATACCATCTGTTATACTGTATACCATATAGAGCAGTTTAATATGTTTTGTCCAGGTTGGGATTTGAGCTAAAATTTTGCAAAGGAAAAGAACAACTAAAATACTCACAAATACCAGCTACATGACTCGATAGCTTAAACTCTTCAACATCCATGGCACAATTGAATTATACTTATAGATATTCCTTTTTAGGATGTCCAGTTTATTTGTGCAATCAGTTAAGTATTGGTATCATACAAGTTGAAAATATAGAAATAGGCAATTCTGTATGCACATGCACCTCACATGTTTTTGTGAAAACCTATAGTAATTACTACAGTTTTAAGTTTCTCCTGAGGCTTTTCTGCATGTGGTGGCCATGGGCTTTAGGGATACCATTATCTTACAACAAAGACCTTCAAACAGCTTATTGCCTATGTATTTTACAATACTGTAATAATACAATGTATGGAGAACCCATTAAGGGCCACAGGTTTGTCATTGTTATGCTGTTTGTTACCATCATTAAGATTCATTGAAAGTTGATTCATACAATATACTGCATGTATTCTATATTATTTGTATAAATGCTTCTCAAGTAAGTGGTCAGGATAAATCAAGTCATATATAAAATAGACAATTTCTTAATGATCCCAGCTCTAGCTGCAAATTTGGAAATCTGGCAAAGAAATATGTAAAGCTATATATAGATCTGTAGCAGAAGATGGAGGATAGGGTGGTTGTTCATGAATTTCTCTCATCTCATTTAAGTTGGTACTTTTTTTCAATCATGCATGTTGTGTGCTGCATGTATGGAAAGCATCATGCATGTTGTGTTCTGCTCCATATATGGAAGAATATCAAGAATCAGATTTCTAATCTGTACAGTTCTGTTCCTACACAAAATCTTCGCACCTGCACATCGTGTTTAGGACTGTGTTCCAAAACATGAAATTGTTCTGCCCAACAGCCCTGCAAGTTCCCAAAGACTTGTGTAGCCCATGTATATCATAGTACAGACCATAGAAATACAAATTCAAAATATATTTCCATAACAAATATACACGTTCAAGCAATTGTAATATTTTAAGATTATAATGCATGTAATGTAGTTTTATAATACAAACTATATATTATGTGATTTTACTGATTTACTGTACATGTCTTAAAAATACAGCATTCTGAAATGTGGAACACTGCCATACCGATATATGAAGTATAAAAATAAGCAAACTAAATGAAGGTCATTGAAGCGAGTGATTTGAAGCTATGCCACAGAGCGTGCTTTGTATTATTAATATATGTTTAATAAATAAGCATCTGGGAATCTAATACAGTTGGCTTGTCGCGCCAAATGCAAATTTTAAATCGGCGCACTGTTGGCTTAATCTCAATATAAAATCTAATTTCAAGTCCGAGTCACTATGTAAGACCTTCTATACAAATAATGTAATAACATCATCGTTTACTTCAAATATTGTCGCGCCAAATTCAAATTTTATCCTGGCGCACATTCTCAAAATATTCATGAACGTAGGATGAGAAATATTTCATTTTAAATTGGCCTTATCTATACATAAAACATAACTATATTCTCACCTTAGTGTTACGCATCCATCTCCGATGTGATCTTCTTGAAAATTACTCTTTAGCTTGGTTAAAAAGCATTTTGTTTGACCGGTAAACGATTCAAAATATGAATTTGAAAAATATGGCCGCGAGGAATGCCGAGGTGTGGTGACACTATCCCGAGAAGCTTTGCGCGTTGCAATACAGTAATTGGACACCGGCCAGTCGATCAGCACACGCGTCTCGCAATGTGACAATATAATTATTACAAATTTCAGCCTATATTTTGGATGTTGTGTGTGTTTAAATCTCATAGAACATATCAGACCTTCTATAAATGCGCATTACATGTCAATGCTATATCACGCGATGTCAGTATCGTGCTTTGCGTCAAAATATCTGTAAATTAATAAACGTTTAATATACATGTTTATAAGTCAATTTATTATATAAAGTATTAGGTCACTAAGTTCACGCTCGATTTAACACGGAGATCGAGTCGGTCAATTTGCAAACGAATGCTAGGATGACAATTTATAGGGCTAATACACTTGAAAGATACGCTGAGGGTCGCTTATATTCGCTTTAATCTGAGGGCTATTTTGCTCTATAGGGCCGATTTAAAATGCGATGGGCTGTATTGGAAAATGACAGCGTCATTATGGCAACTGGCACGTCTAATCACTCGAATGGGCCAAAATGACAATTATATAGGGCTGATACGTACACCATCAGGGTCGTTTTAAAGGAGCTGAGATAGGTCTAGCTCTGAGGGCTATTTCGCTCCATGGGGCCAATTTAAAATGCGAGGGGCTAAATTGGAAAATGACAGTGTCGTTATGGCAAGTGGCACGTCGAATCACTCGAATGGGCCAAAATGACAATGATATAGGGCTGATACGTACACCATCAGGGTCGTTTTAAAGGAGCCGAAATAGGTCTAGGTCTGAGGGCTATTTCGCTCCATGGGGCCGATTTAAAATGCGAGGGGCTAAATTGGAAAATGACAGAGTCGTCATGCCAAGTGGCAGGGCCAAATTGGCTAATCTGTAGAGCTAAATGGGCTTGTGGATGTCGTTTCAGACTTTGAAAGCCAGAACGGCTTTTGGGTAAGGCCAAAACAGCTTTAGCCCTCAGGGGGCCAAAACGAAATTTGGGGTCGTTTCAGCTCTATTAAATTTACAGTGTATATGTTTGAAAAACCAACGAGGTCAACGAATATTATATTATATTATTTTTAGAACGTACTGGGGCATTTTGGCGCTAAGCTAGTCGGTAGTCGCTTTAAACATAGTTTGTTGGTGTACATATATTTACACCACATAATGTTCATGTTACAGTATGTGCTTGGCATATCCCTGTACTCCGGGATCACATGACTTATAAAGCTGTAGTTATCGTGAATATATTGCCTAGAATTAAGCCACCTAGATATTGGAAAAAATGGAAAACCTACAAGCAAACTTGGAAAAATCACGCCTTAATTACAAATCTTAACGTACATACGGAAGCGTACAAATTCGCTCTGTTCTAACACTGTATTGGACCTGAAACCCTTAAAGTCTAAAATCGTCTAGCCTTTGCCAATGAATGAGGAAGAAAGCAAATTACTGACAAAAATCTTCGAGATGTTTGATTCACACACAATTGGTAGTGAGATCAATGAAACATACGAGCACTATTATTCCAGGAACCAGCAGCCCAATGAACTATTGATGCAATTGTTGCAGTGCTGAGAACACTTCCTAAAATATGTGATTTTTGGGACTGCTTGAAAGACAGCTTGTTGAGAGATGGTATCGTTCTAGACATTCAAAGCCAACTATTGCGAAAGCGACTGTTACAAGACCGAAAACTTACACTGGATAAGTGTATTGAAATGTGTCGCAGTCTTGAGGCAATACCATCCCAACTGAAGAGTATCGCAAACGATGCTACCTCCACAGAGAACGTCAAAGTAATTGGTCAACGATACAACAAACCCCAAAGGTTCGCTGGACAAGTGCAGAAGCCAAGGTATTACGTTAGACCCCGCAAAGCTGAAACCCAGATTGGAAATAGTTGAATTTAAGGGGACACTTCCCAACTGGAGATTGTGTCAGGATTGACCCTGAGAAAGTTAACGCCGTGCTGGACGTGCTGGCCCCTACATCTGTGGAAAAGTGCAGTGATTGAACGGCTTCGTAAATTATTGTGAAAAGTAGTTACAATCGAACAGCAAAAGACCTATTTAAACTCAACAAAAAGACGATTTGGCCCGCATGAATCCTCCTCGTATGGGCCAAGGCGAATGGAATAAAAGAATAGTAATGTCGTGTCTTCTCTGTCATGGTGACAGATCATACCTTGTTAAGACCGGAGATAGGGAAAAATACAGGCAGATAAACACAGATGATGAACTACCATATGATACAGCATCGCTCCAAGAAAACGACGGTGAAACTGATCACCAAGAACCCGCGCTAACACGTACACATGTTAGCGATGCTGTTAAACCATTGCTTCCACACAGGTTAATGCAAAGACATCTGTAACATCTCATACATAACTAAAACGTTTTAAGGCGAACAATCATAACATTAGATCGAAGTGTCAATATTAAAGTAATAACAATACCAGAACACGTATATTACTTAATTTAATATTATTTTACAAGACAAGATAACGTACTGTTTCATTCTCTCTTGTTTCCCCTGAAATTGACTCAGTTGAACTTGATGCATTTGCTCCATAAAGTAAATCATTGTTATAACTGCTCTGATCTCGCGTTGAAGGTAAAAAACATTAATTTTTCTGCTTTTGATCGCAATCGGCATCAAGCAATGCCTGTTTTCGCTGCATGTTCCTTCTTTCTCTCTCTGCGCACCGCTTTTCTTGAGAGCCCTTTCATGTTTGTCCATTTAAAAACCACTGCAAGCTACGTGGTAAGTAATCTCCATCCCAACATATGCGGCTAGTTCTCCTTGTTTTAGAAAAAAATATTGCTTCCACTTTGTCAATTAAAATTTCTCCTCTGTTTATTATGAAATATATCACGAAAAAAATATTAAGATATTATTTCTTCATTGTAGCCTGTTAAGCAAGCCACACTCTGTTATGATCGGCGAGAATTGCATGTAAGAATCGCGGTTGTTTCGCTCAATTTGTTATAATTCACTTCAATAGTTTTCTCATTTCATTCATAATAATACATAAATTATCTTCAAAATTGCAAACTAGGGCCGCCAAAGACCAATTTAATCAGGGACGCACCAGGAAATTTCCCGGTACCCCTGTGGTCAGTCCGCCTCTGTTTATGAGTTAACTAACTTTGCACTATCCTTGGATCTCTTGGGTATATACTGCATATACAGTATATATATTACTAGGCTATATTGATCGATAATTCAACACACTTGCTCTTAGACAATGCAGCAATGCATGCTCAAAACATACGTCCGTGAGATGTTCATGTGGAAACTCTTCAGACAGTTTATCTTTACCACAGAGATGACAAATCATGACTCAATCCGCCGTAAAATTATAACTACAAGATTGCTTTTTCTTACAATAGTAGAGGACACGTGATTTCCTGGTATTGTAGGTAAATTAATTCGTGGGTGATAGAGTGGGGAATAAAATAAGGGCGTGTCATACCAAAGACCCCCACTTTCATTTTTTGTTAGTGTAAACATTATGACGAAAATATGATGGGTTGCAGAGGTTCTTCTCGTGGATTAAAGCTCAAGATGTGTTCTCTCGTTCAATTACAATATCGCTAGTCCATCGAGTAAGAGTTTCGTTTAAATATAAGGTATTCAATTGTATTTTACATGCATTGTTTCACCGTAGTTTTATAAATAAGACTATCCTTGCATGATTTTGTCACAATCACTATTATATACAGTATCCGCTGCATGTTCGTATTTGGTGGCTGGCATACTTCGCGGAAGTACTTCTTAGTGTTTACAACCAGAGCATCAGTTTAAGGGGCGTCTAAAGTAGCGACTTAGATCGATCAAACATCGATTCAGAGCTCAAAGAAGTTTGTCCACAACTAAATTTGGGGCGAATCCTGTTCAAACTCGATCTAAACTGGGTACCTCGAGGATAGTCTGGGATCCGTCCAAGTTCCTGATCGATGACGATGTGGTTTTTTGTGAAGGACGGCCATTCAGATTTAAATCGGTAGCTTTGTGCAATGTGTTAGACACCATGATCATCAATGTACACGCACAATGTCCATGTAAATGGCCTAGGATGGTTTCGAGATCAATGTAAGATAGGTTGCACTAAAAGTGACAAAGTTTGAACGGCCTCTTAAATCTAAAATTATATATAGGCGACGCTGACTGAAAATATTCCCTTAATTAGCAACGACAATTCCCGGCATTGCGAGTTTATTGCTGCGTAGCGAGCGGCAAGCGAGCATGACGTGGCGAAAGTAGCAGTAGCCTAATTCGTGCATTAGGCAGTCAAAAAGTAAATTTGTAGCGTACCATTCGACTCTGTCTCTGTTCACAAATTATCCACTCCATTTGCTCTTCCGGTTAGCACGTCTAAAATGTTAGAGGTTTTAACATTTTATGCTCTATTTCATTAGCTTTGAGGCTTGCTATTGGCAGATGTTTCTGACTGATCTTATAAATTGTTTCTTTATTTAATATAGAACTATAAATAATTATTTGAATGCGAATTTCAACCAACATCAACATGTCATTGTCCATTTGCAATTTGACTTTCGCCTGCTTTGTTATTTGAAGTAAATCGACTATCGAAGGCATGTATGATTCATTTCAATTTACATTCTATTTTCCATTTATCTGTTCTTTGAATAACAGTGTGCACTGTATGGTCTTGTTTAAATCTTAATATCTAAGAGAGTGGTTGAGAGAGTGGACATGCTATGTAACTACTAAAGTGCACCTTTTTTATATCATAGCAAACACATTGTTAGCGAGATTGTCAGTCTAATATGAGAGGCAATTGTATGAGTTTGATTGATATCGTGCCTCGTATTATACTGTGTAAGTCTGTAGGAGAGTGGACATGATATTTAAGTTTTCTTGAGGACGATGCAACGGTTAGTGTAATATGACCAACGTCAACATGTTTACTCTATACGTTGTACACTTGTATTAAAGTTCGGGCAGCACTAGAATTCGCGCAGCGCTTGGTGCGACAATTTTAGTATTGAGGGAAATATAATCCATATGTGGTGTAATATGACACACTAATTGTGAGTATTGCAAATTAGTCGATTTATTAAATCCGTATGTACTTTTACGTGTGTTTTAATGTGAGCTAGTAACATTAAAAATATACGTGTAGAAAATACTGTCTTCATCATGAATAATTTCGGCCCGGATATTCTCGGGTTCACATAGCATGAATTTTGCTCACATTAAATAAGGGCCGCCTAATTACTATTTAATCAATTTTAAACAAATGTTTACGTATTTTTTTAAAAGGCACCGATATTATAAATTTCTTAATTATTAATAGTTTTTATTAAACTGACCGAAAGGAAGGAGCAGCGAAATCACTTGCGTGAATTTAATTTTCCAAAGTCCAATAGCTCTACAGCTCTAAAAGCTCGAGCTAAAAATGTTTTCTTCTTTAACGTAGGTGTCTGATAACATATTATCGCTGCGACACCTCGTAGATTATTATCTGATTATTATCTGATATTACCTGATTATCTGTTGTTTCAATTGCATGCGATGCGACTGAAATGCGATCGACGTATAAAACTGGCCTTTCCCAGATTTTGTTTTGCAAACCAAGCAACTCGCCAAGTCAGGCCAGTTGATAGCAACTTAATTATTGTATACGTATATCTGCTGCGAACATCGCATCTGCAACACATAATAATTTAGAAAGTAATTTTTGTGCAGGCGGAAACTAGGACGCTAGTATTGCGTGTTCAAACATATTATTACGAAATTTTAGGTTGTGGCTTTGCGTCAAGACCATCACTCTTAGCAAAAAAGACCACCTAAAAAAGGTATGGATCCTGACAAAGATACATCAGAGAGCATATCTCTGGAGGAGTTTGGCCCAAGTGGTTCAGGACGGAGAAAAAACGAGTGGATAGGAAAACGACTAATCCAAAGCAGCGACGAAAATTATTGCGCAGAGGTGGAGCAAGAAGCAACTTCTAACTTCCCATCAACAACGAAGGTAAGATAAAATGTTTATTGACAAAAGAATAAACAAAAAAGTTGAAAAATTTTAATGTCAGAAAATTTGCTTGAGTCTAGGTGCAACTTTGTGCATGCTTAATTCTTGCGTTTACCTAATTTGCATACAATTTCCATGAGACCTTTTATTAAAATTAAAACGTTTATTAAGAAAAATCAATTCTTATTTAGAAAAATACAAGTTCGCGCGGCGTTTTAAAGGACCTAAGCCCAAGCAAATCTCTTGAAATTTTGGACAGCAATCAAACATCTGAAATTTTCTACCCACTAACTCAAAATTACTTTTAAGCAATCAAATTTGGAACGCAAGCGATTTTTAATCTGTTCGAATATATTAGGCACCCACCCTGGGTTGTAAACATGTATTTACATTTCGAATTTTTCCCTCGTTTACTCTACAACATAAGTACCCAAGCAATCTACCGGGTGACACGTGCCTTAAACATTTCTGCAAAATATTATACCTTGTACTATATATATGCATTTTTGGTAAAAGCCAAAATGTTTTTATTAATAATATTTGATTTAATGGGAAATGTATTTTCAATGTATTTTCGAAGCCCCTACTGCAATTTGCACTAGATAAAATAAGTTTTTTGCGACTTTTCGCTTCTTACAAAAATTATACGTCGAGTTTAAACGTCGATATATCAGCTAATATTACCTAGCAATTTTCAAGTTATACATCAAAATTTAGGTTAGACATTAGTGCGTCAATAAATTTAATCTAGACAAGATAGGTACTTCAGCAGATATAAGACAAGAGTTATCCCGAATAACGTGAGCATAGTAATAAGTACACAATTTAATTTAAATTGTATATTTCGAATCGATTTGATTCATCTTCAGCAGAAAAGCTTACAAGAATACACATCGATTTGAAATATACAGTTTTAAAAATTAAATTGTGTACTTATTACTATGCTCACGTTATTCGGGATAACTCTTGTCTTATATCTGCTGAAACTATCAGTCGGCCAAGGTTTATAGGTACTTCACTTCTTTAACTTTTTTATGAAATATAAAATTAGGAATCTCGAAATATAAACAAGAATTTTATTAAAATTAATAATTATTTCTTTAGTAATGTCCATTTTACATATCTCTTTATGTAATATAACAGAGGATTGCCAGAAAAGAGAGCCCCCTTCAAAAAATGGCTTACCTGGTTTATAATGACTGTAAATAAGGAGAATGTTAACAAAAGCTGTGTTTTTGTACTTGCATGTAGGTACCTGTGTGTAAGTACAAACAATAATTGCAATTCTTACTCAAATTTTTGAAAACAAGTGCATTTGGTATGTTTTAAAAGTAAATTCAAAATGGTGGTTTTAAATCGGAAACTTGCTAATGTATTTGAATTATTTCTTCGGCACGTGTCTTCTCTACATTAATTGTTCGTAAACGACAAGGTGGGATGTGTCGATAAATGTATGTAAATTATTACTTTCAGACGGAAATTTTTTTGTAGCTTTTTCCCGACTATTAGGTAGATTTTTACTTTAAAGTCCCTAATCCAGAAATCAGAAACCAAATGCTTTGCTTCAAGATCCAGATTTTTCGTTAACACAGCATTTGGATTACTCTATGTCTACATCAGGTACTGATACATCATACGGTAGGTTAACTAACTGACTAAAACATAAAGTAAGTGTTTCCTCGGTGTTAACTTTGCCGATAAGGGAAGCACCTGCCAAGATGAATCGTATTCTCGACTTCTTGTGGCGCATTCTTTTAAAGACACCATTGTGTGCATGAAATAATTGCACTACCTATTACGCTACAATGCTTTCACATTTCGACCCACATTACTGAGTAATTTTAAATATTTAAACATATTGGCAGACTTTAATCGTATTGCTGAATTTTATGTTGAAAATCGCCATCGTATATTTGGTTTAAAACTCTGCAATTGCAATTAATGCTGTTCTTTCACACTAGTACGAATGCAAGTACAAAAACACAACTTTTGTTAACATTCTCCTTATTTATAGTCATTTTAAACCAAGTAAGCCATTTTTTGAAGGAGGCTCTTTTTCGGCAAGCCCCTGTACATTTAAAGGTTCTACATGCCCACGTTTAAATGCCCGCAAAATTGTTAATGCATGTAAGCGGCCTCTCGCATAGCTGATCTCCATCAGTGGCGTCGCCAGTGCGATAAGTGAGGGGGACATATTCATATATTCGTGTTCTGCACAATTAAATTCTTTTGAAATCAAATCGATCTCCATGTTTTCTGGATCAACTTCTCCGTATCGTTTGTTCGCAATCGGTCTCTAGCCATTTTTGCTCCGAGGTCGTCAACGATTCTCTGGCACCAACCGGAAGTGTTGACGCAGAGTCCTGCGTCCAGTTTGAGCGAAATGTAGCCTTTGGAATTGCGTCAGTGCGACAGTCTTGTATGTATTTCACAATTCACCTGTGATTATATATCCTATCATGACTTGAGTCATTTCAAAGGTCGTGTGTTCGATTCCCACCGCGGTCAGGAATGTTTTTAGCTTGCCCGATGTTGATATAAACTCAGATTATCATCATATAAAACATCGTTATCACCTGACTGCATAACACCAGTACATAAAAAAATCATATACAGGTAATGCTTCCCAGTTTTCTTCCTTGAATTTGACAAATTGACGTGGGCTAAAGAGATCTAAAAACGTCGATATAATTTATAACAATGATTATGAGAACAAATGTTGAAAATGTATTGTGAAAACATGATTCGAAGGGTCAGTATACTAACCACGTTGTGATTTCCTTCGTTTTCTTCATGAACTAATAAGGAGTTTTACAAGTGTATATATGACACGAATTTTTTTATTCCCTAGTTGGAAAAATCGTTTGAATATGTATAACAACGTTTTTGCACTTTTCATTACAAACAATGTGGCATTTCAATGCATAGTGATTTTTCAATCGACCTGAAGTGAACGTGATTTTAAGCTTTATTAACCAAGTTCAATAAGGTTAAACGAGAGCTCGTTATATGAGGCGCTGACTGTTCCACACTTTTCCTTACAACATATCCCAAAAGAAATTATATGCATTGCGAAATGAATACAATGTATTTAAAGCTATTATGCAAAGACATATGATCCATTATAGTGCATCATTGAAAGAAGTTAGGTATGCCAAAACGTTTTTACTATTGGGAGCACAAAATAAGTAAAATGAACTGCACGACTTAGTAACTTCAGTCATGACCATGTTTTTATACTTTGATTTTGCAAACAAGCATGAATAAGGTGTTTAAAGTTTTACGCAACTGACATTTCATCTATGAAAATGATAAAAAATCCCCGACGTATTCCAGAGAAAAAGAGGTTTCCTACAACAGAATTTTTTATAGAGGTGACAACAGTGATAATAATCATGCATGAATCGTGTGACAGCCAGTCAACAGGGACATAATTAGCACGCTCAGCCACAATTCAGGAAGCTAAGGAGGCTCCCTACATATTTACCAATATCTGAGGGTTTATAGTAAGGGCATGTTGTATGGCTATAAGTTTACAGAGTCTAACTTTTTATGAATGCCTTAGTATTATGTTGCATCAATAAGCAGTTGTAACACACTTTTTTTTTGTAATTTGTTGTTGGAATTAATAATAATTTAATATAAACTTTTGACGTTACCATAGCAACATCACGCTACTCGGAATTTAATATAATTTCGTTACAATAGCGATCACAGGGGGAAAATAAACCACTGTGAAGGTAGCCGCGGATTGGGCCTCGGATTCAACTCATTTCAATCGTTTAAAAGTAGATTTTAGAAAAGACTATTTCCAGTTGTTTTTAAGGTATTTTTCGTTACAAATCAGTGTTATCATGAGTAATACAATGTACCTATTCACTGCTGATGGAAAACTAAGGAAACATGCTCGTTTGTGAGAGAAATAACGCCTCAAAGACACTACATATTATGTCTCAACTTCACTCAGATTAATACACAAATTTGGAGATAAACCAATCTTTGAAGTGCATGCACAAGGTACAAAAACAATACTGTACCGTATTTTTAGTGCTCTTTCCATTGATGTGAGTTATTATTGTTATGTGGGTTAAAAGTGCAGCATTAAACAGCAATTAAAAGTTAATTTGCTGTAAAGCATGCAGCATTACAACGCGCAGCTAACCTAAATTTTTGCGCAAGAAAATATTTCGTTTGCTATCAAAGACAACACTATTGTGTAATATTTTTCATGCTCGTTTCATTGATGTACGCGATATTTATGGCACAAGCTACTATCATGTATATTTTAATGAGCATTCAAGTCAAAGTTCAAATGCAGATATCCTATATTCACGCAGCGTATGTTTCAAAAAAAATACGAGCTGGCATTCAAGACAACAATATTGTGTAGTATCTTATATGCTCTTTTCATTTCTGACCGTTATATTGCGGCACAAGCTCCACAAGTAAAGAATTTTTTGAGCAATTAATACGAATGCATTATGCACAGCTCAATTCTCATGCAACGTTTGAGGAAGAAAAAAAATCCCAATTGCTATTAAAAACAACAATATTGTGCAGTATTTCTAGTATTTAAAGTTAAATATATCGATAATAAGCACATAGTTAATGCTCTAAAAATATGAAGTTTTTACCCTGACATAAATTCGTGTTTACATTCCATGAGACGTGAAATATATTTACAAAATCCACGAATATTTGTGGCCCAATCTACTTGAATAAGGTATCAATAGAAAGTCCATACACATTCCGCAGATTAGGAATATACCAAATATAAAGCGGCACAAGTTCATCGCTGCGTTATTTTGATCATAAAATAATATTGTGAAACTATAGCTGCTAGCACCGGATTCGAGGCCGCCTGCTGCGCTAACATGTGACGAGTGATGATCACTTGACATAAACATCATTCCTTTGGCTTTGTTACTGTCGCAAGGGAGTGCTGCCTTTCAAAAGAGCTTTGGATTGAATACCGCAAACTTTGAATTCTCTCTTAAACGATGCGCGCGATATTGTGGCACAAAAAGACCATGAATGATCTATGTTCACCACTATGTCTATGGTCCTAGTTTAAGCAAATTTTACGAATATTAAAAATCTATTTGTTTCTCAATACAGCATTACTGTGTAGCATTTTTTATGCTCTTTTCAGTGATGTATGCCATATAGTGGCACAAGCTCGTTAAATACAGATTTCGATGAGTAATTAAGAATTTAAGACCAAACATGACGCAAGAGCTCTCTGATTACAAAGTCTGTAGGACCACACTTTAGTTTATTTTGCGCAAGAACAAAATCTAGCTTGCTTCCCAAAACAACACTGTTCTGTAGTATTTTTTATGCTTTTTTACTAATGTATGGCATAAGGTGGCACAAGCTCATTAGGTACTGATATAAGCAATTAAGTCAAATCAT
Source organism: Muricea muricata (assembly GCA_963855995.1). Lineage (NCBI taxonomy): Eukaryota > Metazoa > Cnidaria > Anthozoa > Malacalcyonacea > Plexauridae > Muricea > Muricea muricata. The sequence goes on from OY979719.1 coordinate 13,044,484, forward strand.
GACGTAGTGGATATATGATAACAAAATCTACAAAGCACAAGGACCTCATTTTAGACCCACTTTGTGCGCGCAAAAACAAAATCTTGTTTGCTTCCGAAAACAACACTGTTCTCTAGTATTTTTTATGCTCTTTTTAATGATGTATGGCATAAGGTGGCACAAGCTCATTAGGTACTGATTTCGATGAGCAATTAAGACGAAACATGACGGAAGGGCTATTATTATTAGTTACATATGCCATACATCATCACAAAATTCCAGCCAACGAACTGCGGATATTTCTGACGGTATTATGAACACCTCTAGTTCTAAATCAACGGGACAAGGCAAGGAGACGGTTGTTATTGCAGGGGACTCGATTGTTAAAAACATTATCGGTCCAAAAATGAGTGCTGATGACCCTGACCACTATTATATTGTAAAGCCATTCCCTGGAGCAACAGTATCTGATATGGAGGATTTTGTCAAGCCGTTGACAAGAAGGTCTCCGGACAAGATGATCTTGCATGTCGGAACAAACGACCTGAGGAATAATTCTTCGCCGAAAATAATAGCAGACTCCATTGTGAATATTGTAACACAAATAAAAGAAGACTCACCAGGTACAGCCGTTGGCATCTCAGCTATTCTGGTAAGAAATGACAATAATGAGCTGGCTGCTAAAGCCACTCAAACTAATAACATTCTTAAAGGCTATTGTAGTCGTAATAGAATCCCCTTTCTAAGTAATTCAAACATGAATGCAAGTCACTTAAACATGAGGGGTCTTCATTTAAATAGACATGGTAGTCTAACCTTACAGCAAAACTTGCTAGGTTTTGCAAAAATGATTTCAAACTGACTTTATTCTATTCAGTCCGCCATTCCTATTTCGCGCGGACTCAAGCTCGCTGCACTTAATGTGAGAAATCTAGTAAATCATATTGATGAGCTGCGAGTATTGCTTGCTACTAACCCAATCGATGTTCTAGCAATAAACGAGACATGGCTTAATTCTACAATAAGCAATAACGAATTATATATCCCTGGATATGACATCATACGTAGTGACAGGGTATTTTCAAGTGCAGATGGGAAAACGTATGGAGGTGTTTGTTTCTATGTACGCTCCAGCGTAAATTTCATACAGCGCAATGATATGTCTATTGCTGATTTAGAAAACCTTTGTATTCAAATTCAAAAAACCTAATTCAAAGCCATTTCTCGTTGCGACATGGTACAGACCACCAAATTCAAGTGTTGATAAATTTGATTACTTCGAGACTTTTATTGACATGCTTGATGCCGAAAATGCCGAGTACTATTTATTGGGTGACCTAAATTGTGATCTTGGGTCGACTGCTTTAGAGAGTAGTTCGAGATCATTAATAGGCATCACTGAGCTCTATGGTTTACATCAATTGATAAGTGAACCGACTCGAATTACTGAAACTTCTTCAACTATGATTGATCTTATATTCACCAATACACCAGATAAAATTGTTTGCTCCGGTGTTTCTCATGTTGGTATTAGTGATCATAGCTTAATATATGCGTTCCGTAAGCTTTCTACTGGCCTACACAATAAAGGCCATTCTACAGTAAATTACCGTAAATTTAAAAATTTTAACACTGAAAGTTTTCGAAATGATATATGTTCACAGAATTGGGACGTCTTAAGGGCGTATAACAATCCGAATGACATGTGGCGTGTGTGGAAAACAACCTTTAATAATGTTGTAGAAATGCACGCTCCTTGTCGAACAAGGCGGGTAAGACTTTCTAAGTCACCTTGGATTACACCTGAGTTAAAAAGACATATGCATGAAAGGGATATTTTAAAAATTAAGGCTATTCGATCTAAAGATATTTATGACTGGGCTGCTTTTAAGAAAGCTCGCAATTCTGTGAACAATGAAGTCAAGCTTGCGAAGAAAGCTTATTATATGAAGGCTTTTCACGAAAATGAGAGTAATGTGAAAAAAACTTGGGGTATTATAAACGAACTAACCTCAAGAAAACAAAATGATTCACATATAAAAGAGATTAAACTAAATGGTTCTTTCGTTAGTGATCCCCCGGGACTATCGGAGACGTTTAACAGTTATTTTGCTGGCGTTGGACCTAAACTTATACAGAAAATACCTTGTGATGAAAATAACTGCTCATATTTAGAATATCTCAATCGCCATAATAATAGTAATAGTTTCGAATTAAAGCCAACAACTTCATCAATTGTTTGTTCACTCTTGGAGAAACTCTGTAAAACTAAAGCAACTGGGCTAGATAAAATATCTGCTAGGCTTCTCCGCTATTGTCCTGACCTACTGTCGGAATCCCTTACCGTAATTTTCAACTGCTCTATTAATACCGGTATTTTTCCTGATGAATGGAAATGCTCGAAAGTCATTCCAGTATTTAAACAAGGCGAGCGCAGGGATTTGAATAATTATCGCCCAATTTCGATTATTCCTGTTGTAGCTAAGCCTAAGGTTTTTGAGCGAATTATTTAGATCAAATCTATTCCTTTATTACTGATAACAATTTACTATGTAATAACCAGTCAGGGTTCGAAGTTTACATTCAACTGTCACCGCGCTTCTTGAGTCCACCAATAACTGGGCATACAATATCGACCATGGTCGAGTTAATGCTGTAGTTTTCTTGGATCTTAGGAAGGCGTTTGACACAGTTGACCATGGAATTTTACTATCAAAACTTAACGCGTATGGTCTTGGGGGTTCTGTGGGTACTTGGTTCAAGTCTTATCTAAGTGACCGCAGTCAAAAATGTTGCGTTAATGGTCACCTTTCTAATAATCGTACGTTACTCTGTGGTATTCCACAGGGAACTATACTAGGACCATTGCTATTTTTACTGTATATTAATGACTTACCAAATTGCCTCGAGCACTCCCAGGCACGAATGTACGCGGATAATACTAATTTAACATTTGCAAGTAACAATATTGACGACATAAATTACTACCTCAATCAAGATCTTGCAAATGTAAACAAATGGCTTATCGCCAATAGGCTTACTTTAAATCAATCTAAAACTGAATTTATGCTAATTGGTTCACGGCAAAGATTAGCCACATTTCAAACAGTTCCATGCCTCGAAATAGATGGGGTTCTAATTGACAAGGTTTCACAAGCAAAGTCTCTCGGAGTGTACCTTGATGAAAATCTATCTTGTAATATTCAGATTAATGAATTAATAACGAAGATTGCTTCTGGAATTGGCGCTTTAAAACGCGTTCGTTATTTTGTCCCAGCCGCAACATTAAAGTTAATTTTTAATTCCTTAGTACAGCCATATTTTAATTATTGTTGCACAGTTTGGGACAATTGCAACAAAACTCTAGCTGTTAAACTACAAAAATTACAAAATCGAGCAGCGAGAGTAATAACTTTCTCCAGTTATGATGCAAATGCTGATGCGTTAATTGATGAACTTGGCTGGAAGAAGTTATCATTTCAGCGTCAGTTCCAGAAGGCTGTCATGGTTTATAAGTCATTGAATGGCCTCGCTCCTGAATATATGCATTCCATGTTTGTAGACCGTGACAGTGTTAATCCTTATTCGCTGAGAAACACTGAGAGCAAACTAGCTGTTCCTAAGCCTCGCACAAACTATCTTAAGAATAGCTTCAGCTATAGTGGTGCGGTGCTATGGAACAGTCTTCCGATTGGGCTACGGCAAGCAAATAACTTGACAAATTTTCGAACGGGCTGTGCCAAGTTATTTTAACATCTTTGTAAATATTGTGAAAAGTAGTTTAGTACACGGCCCTCATGAAAAGCAGGTATTATTATATATATATATTATTTCTTCATATTGTAACTATTATATTCATCTATATTGTAGTATTTAGTCCTTCTGCGTGTTAAATCCTGATGAGAATACCGTGTGTAAATAACATTTTAATAAAATAAAAAATAATAATAATAATAATAGTCGACAGAGCGCAAGGACCTCAATTTAGGAACATTTTGCGCAAGAACAAAAGATAGTTTGCTTTTTAAGAAAACACTGTTCTGTAGCATTTTTTATGCCCTTTTCAGTGATGTATGTCATAAGGTGGCACAAGCTCATTAGGTACTGATTTCGATGGGCAATTAATACGAAACATGACGGAAGGGCTATATTATTACATAATCGACAAAGCGCAAGGACCTCAATTTAGGGACATTTTGCGCAAGAACCAAACATAGCTTGCTTTCCAACAAAACACTGTTCTGTAGTATTTTTTATGTTCTTTTCAGTGATGTATGTCATAAGGTGGCACAAGCTCATTAGGTACTGATTTCGATGGGCAATTAAGACGAAACATGACGGAAGGGCTATATTATTACATAGTCTAAAAAGCGCAAGGACCTCAATTTAGGGACATTTTGCGCAAGAAGCAAACATAGCTTGCTTTCCAAGAGAACACTGTTCTGTAGTATTTTTTATGCTCTTTTCACAGATTGGTAGCATAAGGTGGCAAAAGCTTATTAGGTACTGATTTCGATGGGCAATTAAGACGAAACATGACGGAAGGGTTATATTATTACATAGTCTAGAAAGCGCAAGAACCTCAATTTAGAGACATTTTAATTGCGCAAGAACCAAACATAGCTTGCTTTGCAAGAGAACACTGTTCTGTAGTATTTTTTATGTCGTTTTCAGTGATGTATGTCATAAGGTGGCACAAGCTCATTAGGTACTGATTTCGTAGGCAATTAAGACGAAACATGACGGAAGGGTTATATTTATTTATTACATAGCCTAGAAAGCACAAGGACCTCAATTTAGGTACATTTTGCGCAAGAACCAAACATAGCTTGCAGCCTTGCTTTTTAAGAGAACGCTGTTCTGTAGTATATTTTATGCTCTTTTTCCTGATGTATGTCATAAGGTGGCACAAGCTCATTAGGTACTGATTTCGATGAGCAATTAAGACGAAACATATTATTGCATAGTCTACAAAGCGCAAGGACCTCAATTTAGGGACATTTTGCGCAAGAGCCAAACATAGCTTGCTTTCCATCATCAGTGCAGCTTTGTACATACCCAGATACATGATGACTCGTATATAACCACGTGCGAGTGCTCATATATATATATATACAAATATCCAGTTTTGAATCATATAAATAGAGAGCTCAATACCGTAGTAGAGCGTGTAGAGAAGAAGAAAAGACAAACTTGAATTACTTCATAAATTTTATTCACTACAATATTGTTTCGTATGGCAAGCGAGGCTTGCCACACTCGTCAGGTGAATATCGCGTTTGTTATTGCTTCTAGAGACACTTGAGACGTTATATATTTACATGGTTATTATCATAGTCTTTATTAGGGCCATTGACATGCAAATATATGACAAAACAAAAAAGCTATTTACAACTAACAGAATTATGGACCCTAAATGGGCAAGGTACGAACGGGAATCGAAGAACCATGCAAGGCACCTTCCCATATTTAACATTAAGAACTTATGTGAACAAACATTTAAAAAATACATTACATTACATTACACTAATAAGGTCGATTTACACAGCACAACAAGCCGCTTGAGATTCTCACTCCGGCGCATGTAACCTGGGCCAGGTGCACACACAAGGCTCCCGAGTTGTTAAATAATTTAAAGAAACCAGCATAGACCTTACCCAAAGACAGAAAATAAAAACTTTATGTGATGAAATTTTAATAGTTTGATATTTTCGTTTTAAAACGCTCTGAAAAAAGCCCGTGTGCACATAGTCCAAGTAAACGCTTTTAAAAGTAACACTTTAAATGTGTGAAACTTGAAACTTTGCCTGCAACCAATAAAAAAGAATAGTAGATTTTCCACCATGGTGAAAATCGCATACGGTCACCGCAACACGAAAATCAGCCATAACAATCCTAATAAATTCACGTTTTATGACACGAACAAACCGAAATAACGACCACGTGCATGCCATTTCAACATCATAAACAGAATTAACAATACTAGAATATTTATGCTTTAGTAAACGTTTGAAAGAACTAGCACTAGAGACAGTGTCAAAACATATATCTTTGCATACAATGTTCCAGATCTTAACAATTCGATTATAGTAAGAAGATTGGAAAGTGGTAGTTTTACAAATTTGACCTTGAAGAATATACTTTGATGTATTACTTAGCCGAGTACGACCGTGACTAACAAACGTAACGTATTTACTAATGTTGACATTCAGATAACCAAATAATCCTTTATATAGAAACACCAGATCTTTAATTTCCCTATCAAATGTTAATCGCAGAAGATTTAAGGTTTAGAATTACAGTAAAGACGGATATCTATTGGCTAGAGAGGAGGAATTTCTTCCGATGTTTGCAGGCAGACAATAGTTCATTTCTGGAGTTGAGCGAGCAGAGTTCTAGATGGTATATGATTATGAATTTCTCGTGCAAGCATAGATTGCATCGTTTAGTAATGTTTGAGTAACTCTTACATTTTTTAATAATGTTCCATTTGAGCGAATAGTCAACGTTCAATTCCTTTAGCTGTGTTTGGCATTTCTGATGTGTGGCTGTTATATCTGGTTTTGAATCTCCCCTCCGTGTGTCCGACATAGCTTTTCTCATCACCGGTGTCTTCTCTTTTCACGATCGCTTGCTTGATAAACAACGCTCTCAGTTAGACATTTACCAGATAGCGGGCAGGAATCTTTCTGTCGGCAGTTGCATTCCTTGGCATTGTTGGTTTCTGGTTGAGTGTGCTTTGCGATAACTGATTTGTTGTGGGTAGAAATGAGGTTGTGCATGTTTGGCATGCAGCTGTATCTCAACTTAAGGGTATTCCTGATGAGTATTTTGTGTAGAGGGTGACTTAGTGGGAAGCACTCGTCGATTGCCTTCAGGAACTTGTGGCCGATATTGGTGGCTACATTTGCGCGATATGGGGGATTAAACCATATTACTTTTCTGAACCGGATACGTTTTTGCTTTGGTGTTTCTGGGTCGTAATGAAGCTTAAATTCGTATCCGCTCTTTGACAAGGCATCTTGGTATGGTGGACATGCTGCTTCAAAGGACTGCTTATCCGAAGATATATGTGACAATCTGCGATTGTTTGCTTCGGGAATTCTACGTAATACGGATGGTGGATGGCTGCTTTAGCGATTCACGTACTGTGGGGCATTTCCGGGTTTCATGTAGGGTTTGTAGGATGTGGAACGTAGGTCAAAGGTAACATCCAGGAAGTTGACGCATTTCTTATTCGCTTCGATGGTAAGCTTGAGGTTATGGTCGCCATGCAAATGCTTTGCAAATGTGCTTCTTGATTGCTTCGATTTCTCTTGGGCCGACTTGGCGGTTTATTGAATGCTGCTAAACCGTCATCTCTGTAGAGGCCGATGTCATTGCCACACACAGGTGTTATTTTGGATAGCAGGAAAGAACCTACTAGTTCGCATGTCTCGGCGCCGTCAAAAATGCCCATGGTTACGTCAAAGAGCGAGCTAGATTGCCTCTTAGACCATGCTGAATTTCTGTTGAAAAGCAGTTACTGTTTTGCTTGCAGTATGATGGATTTCTCTTTTTCTGTTATCGCGTCGTACAAGGAGGCGAACTCTAGGGCTTCTTTAAGTAAGTCTTCCGAAATTGATGGGCAAAAGTCCACTACATCGAAACTGATGAAAGAGCGAGCAGGTTTACCTGGCAGGTTATTAAACCACTCAAGGACGGGATTTGTGTTTTTCCATTTGTTTAATTTTGTAGATTTCACGATTTCGGAATTGATACTTTGAAGGATGTGTCTGCTGATGATGCCGATTTCCGATTTTGATGGGTTTATCAGCCTACAGGTTGGATTGTTGTCAAAGTTCGGTTTGTGGTCTTTCAACGTTATAAACGAGTCCTTATTTGCCAGTTAATCAATACGGTTGTCTAGGCCGAGCTTTTGTGCTATTTTTTTCTCTTCGGAAATTATTTTGCATGCGGTATTCGGTGGGGGCTTTCTTATAAACTTTTGTGATGGCATTGTCGAGCAACTTGTTGTAGGCAGGGGTATCCAATCGATAAAAATTTGTCGTGTTGTCGGCGACTATGAGAAGCTTGTTATCGTTCTTGTCTTGGTCATGTCCTGTGCTTGGTCTTTCTGGAATGCGTTATCGACTTTTTTGAATTCAATGTTCAGAATAACTGTGAGCATTTTATCTTCAAATTGGTCTAGTTCTTTGATTGGCGGTGGGGATGTCGTTGTATGGAATCCGCTAGTTCGGTTAGTACGCTAGTATTAGTAGTAATACGCTAGTACGCTAATTTTAGGAATACGCTCAATATTGATCACTCTATTTATATTTATATGTATTGAGCACTCTATTTATATGATTCAAAACTTGATATTTGTATGATATCATATGTTGTTTCATATATTGTATCAAAACTGGATATATATATATATATATATATATATATATATATATATATATATATATATATATATATATATATATATATATATATATATATATATATATATATATATATATTTACTTACTATCTGCAGACATGTATGTTTCGGCGTTTACGCCTAATTTATGATGACATGATACATGATGACTCGTATATAACCACGTGCGAGTGCTCTCACCAGACGCACGTGGGATAACACGGGGACATCAAGGAGCGTAGTACTATCTGCAGACATGCATGTTTCGGCCTATATATATATATATATATTTATTGTATATACTGTATATTTGTCTATAAATATATATATATATATTTCTTTCGTAGACTTGCTGTGCTACTCCGAGTTTCACGCTAGCGATCGTCAGGCAACTGACAGATCTGGTTAAGCTACTCTCTATTTACAGTTTGATAATAGGTATCGCGTTACATGTCTACACTTTGTAAATAGTTCGGTTCGTTTGTTCAATAAGGCATTATCTGTGTTTTTCATGATAGCAAGTTTTTCCTCAAGGCATAGGTTACATCTTTTAGAACCAGCTTTGTAGGCAGGGACCTTCTTGAGTAACGACCATTTGATAGTGAATGGCTTTTTTGCTGCCTTCAGTTCCCATACATGCTTTGATAGTACATGATACATACATGATTTTAAGTTCATCCAAGAAGGCTGAAGGTGCTGAGCGAAGAAGTATAGGCGTGTGAAACGTGGACACGTTGTGTCCAATCAACACAGTACATGCGGAAGGTTTGTTTGTTTTTTCTTTAAAAAATTTTTCTTGGGTTGTTTTAATGAAGTCAGCAAAACTCTTGAAACATTCTTCTTAAGTTACAGTGGCAATTCGCATGCCATTTTTATGCATTAGGGTCTCCCCCTTTACAACGATACTTTATACTCTATGGCTATTTTAAGCTGCCTCTGTCGTTGTGGCAGCAAGCTGTATAATTTCAGCTGAATTTCAACCAGTTGTTTCTGTGTCAAAAACCAAAAAGTTATAACAGCTGCCTTCATTAAATATAGATAGTGAGAGCTTTGGTCGGCTTGACACGTTGCCAATTAGTTCTTCGCAACTATGAACAGTGGACGTAGCTTCATCTATGTCAACATCCTGAAGTATTGAACAGTTTTTATTTTCTTTCCCCTTTGACTTTGGTGGAATATTTCGGTCTAAATTTAAGCTAATGTTGGAGCCATATGTTGGATTCCCTTTTGACTCATTCTCTGCTTGCTTTGTGCATTTGTTCTGAAATGGTTTTCGTCTTTTAAATTCAAACTCCTGTTTTGCTTTGCGTTTATTGTCTTTTTCCTGTTTCTTATCTAGCTTGATGTGATATAGGGAACCGAATTCACCGAGTGTGATACGAAGAGACTCTAAAGTTTTACTTAAGTAGCTACTGCATGGTGGCCTTCATTTTTTTTAGTGACACCACATGCGATCCGGAAATCATTGCTCTCGCTGCCGCCGTAGTGTCTTATTTTCAAATTCTTGGACTCAGTTGTGCCATTTAGTGATTCATTATTATCTTCATGTTTACCCAGGATACCCACATCACCGAAGTGTTTTTCAGTGGGGTTAGGGTTAGGGTTTGCAACAGCATTTGCGCCCTCCTTATTGCTAAGCTCTCGCTTAAGGCAAAGTTCATCGTCGATACTTGGTAGCCAAATATCCATATACGCATGATAACCTCTGACAAACGAAACTACTTGATGTTTATGCGCCATTACTGAATTTTTCTTCGAATTGCTTGACCACTAATACAAATCTTGTTTGTGACAAAATGTGACCTGTTCCCAAAGCGACAAATGCAGATTAATGACTATTTTAAGCCAAAGTAGACGTCAGTATACAACAGACTACACGTGTGTTTTGGCACGTGTTGCAATGTGGGTTTTTTTAAATTTGAAAGATTTTTGTTTTGTTGGGTATAGTTTTCGATTTAAGATCGTTTTTATCGAAGTCGAGATTTTACTTTTGTGATGAACAATGACGTAAAAGTACATAAAAGGAATACTTGACTATATTTTTGTCTATATTTGGCATACCTCTATTATGCGGCCACCTCTATTAAGCGACCGCCTGGCCATTCCCCGAGGGTTGCCGCTTAATAGAGGTTCGACTGTAACTTTAGAAGCAAATGTACAAACTAAGCATTGAAAATTCTCTCTGTACTTTATGCGCATTTTCTCCAGTTGTATAAAGCATTCTTGGTATATAATTATATCTTATGAAAAATTTACAATATAGTATATGAGCATGTTTTCAGCATGCTTTAAGGTCGTTTTCTACTTCCGTGCCTATACATAATTAACAAAACGAAAAGTTGATAAGCATTAACAGAGAATAAATGGCAATATTGTCATTTAAGTACCTCAGTGGGTTGTGTAATCAGGTGTAACACTACCGCTACTTTGATGAGTTTAGTATTAAACATTAAACTTATGTTATGCTATTTAAATAAGAACTGACTTTTCTGATTTCAATTTATTTGTAAATTCACATTTTGTTTTTTTTAGTTCAATTTCTATCTGTTGATTCTTGGAGAAAAAGTCGTCGAGCAAGCTTACATACATTTTGGCCCCAGAGAGTGTGATAAACAAAAACTGGAGCGCGTCGAAGGACAATCGAAACTGTGGAAATGTAGTTTATCTCTAGCTGGTGACCCAATTAAAGAAGGTTTAGTGTATAAATATGGCCTTAACTGTAAAAAACATTCTGTAACACTTCCTGGGGTTACCGGCCGTGTCGGCTTTGGTAAGGATCTCTCGTACTGCGAAGAAAATGGTGAAAGACGTGTACTCTCACAAGACTGCCTTGATGTATTTACGTTTCCTAGTAAAGATGAGAAAGATATCAAGGAATCTATTTCCATGTCCGTGGTGTTTTACTTGAAATGGTTTTCTCAGGGGGTTTTGTCTTCAAGCATGCGTGAAATCCTTGCTCGAATCAAGGAATTGAGATTTAGTGAACTACAGAAAAAACATTTAAAAGGTTGTGTCGATTGGATTGTGGAACAGGCTTTGAATAAGTCCGTGAATAACAAACAACTATTGTATTTATGTATTGTTCTTGGTCATCTGGAAAGATTTTGGTCTCCAATAACACTTTCAAGTCCAAACAACATAGCTAAGGCATGTGACCGTTTACTTGACTGTTTAAATGCCTGCATGTATTCAAAGTTTCTTTCAGCACCAGATCTTCAGCTTTTAGAAAAGATTGCGGTTCTTTTAGTTAAGAACAGTAGCCGTCCAGGGTGGCTGACTTTTGCAGCATACTTTCATTCTTATCTTGGAATTGAGTTTATCCTTGAAAATGAATCTGCTAATGATCTAAAGTACATATATGACGACAAGGAATTTAGGTCAATGGTTGAACTGCTCTTTTCAAGTATCGAGATCGAAAGTAACACCATCAAAAATTTACTGCATATTGTGCTGAAACGCGCTCCTACTTCGGACTGCGCAATTGAGTTTTTTACACATCCAAAATGCAGAAAGTTCTTTGAAAATGATGATAAATTCGATGACACTTTTATCGAACTTTACAAGAGCAAGAATGCTAAAAGCCAAAATAAAAGTGTGGGTGCAAAATTATGTGAGATTTTTAAATTACCCAAAGGTATCCGAATAAAGATGCAAGTCTTTCAGTTCCAAATTTTGCTCGAATTCTCCAAGTCAGATGAAAAGTTGAAAGATGAACAAGTTGACATCTTTTTAACGTCAGTCACTTCAGAAGATCTTAGTGTGGATCAAGTTCGGGAGATTCTTTTGGGGCTTTCTAAGTCAAACTCATCTCGTCGTCGCGATTTGCTACTGAACATTCTAGAAAGTAAGTCTTTCTGGGAAGCTTGGCAAAAAGTGCCTCATGCAGATAAGGTGACAATTTGTAAATCATGGGTTACTACCAGAGTGACGAATGAGGGATGGGGAAGCCGTCTTGGTAGCGTTGACAAGGTTGCTGCAGTTTTTGGAGCATTAGACGCCATAATGAAGCTTAACCTCAACGTCACAGATAATGATCTCATTCAAGAAGTCTCTTCCTTCGTTGTGGACGAAACAATATTAAGAAATGAAAGCGCCAGCAATGTTCTCAAAGCTTATCCTAACATCGAGAAATGTGCCACCCCTGTTCAGGATTTCTACAAGTGCTTTGCAAGAAAAAAAATACGGCAAATGCCAAATGTGGTGAAGAAGTCGTCGAGTAACATTTTTAAGGAAACTCCGAAAACCCAGTACGTGAGCTATTATATTTTATTCTAAAATTTGAAAACGGTTCACCATATCTCGAGTTCTCGTACTGTTTCTATAACTAAATACAAAGGCAGGAATACTGCTTTCTTTTGTGTTATAATACAACTTATATTTTATATGGATATATTTTATTGACGATTAGCTATTTTAAGATAGCTTATTGTATCGATAATGACCCTTTGAAAGTAAAAAAATAATGCTAGGAGTAAGACGAAAGATATGGTGCCATAAAGATGATAAACTACAAAAAAAGAGGGGGTTCACAAGAAAAATAAGAGAGGGTTAAAAAATATAATCATAAAGTATATCCCAAATTCACCACAATATGAACTTCAGTATCATGAACAATGGACTGCTTTTGGATTGCAAGTATGCAATCTGATATACAAATGATTCGCTTAATAAATTTGAAACACTATACAATTTTAAACATAAATTCATAACTTCAAAACTTTTCATGTTTAAAATCAATATTGTGTGATTCGCGCGTAATCTTCCTCCTTCTTTACTTGTTATCCTTCCAAAATAATTTTGTCAAAATCGTTTAACACAAGCTGAATAAATTTTAGCGAGTAATGTACGAAAAAACTTTTGACGAGCAATATCATTGTAATTTTTGTGCTACGGACCCCAGACTATCTATGTTCAAGTCTTGTTCATTTAAGGTGGCTCCCTACAGTTGCATAAATTGTTAGGCTTTTCACGACACATCAGCTTGCAACCAAATTTGTACCGACTACACTTGAAACAGGGCAATGTGAGTGCTTTTAAGAAAGATATGAAAGTGTTTGATGTGCATATATAGAAAAATAGAAACAAAATAAGCGTTGTTATGGTAACTATATCGTTCTATTTTTTGCAGTTTTAATGCGTAATTTCACAATTAATGAACAATAACTTTCTTTCTCTTCGGTCAAATTTTCTGAAAATTTTTTAGTTGTTTATTGATGTATAAAGGAAAAAGATATCAAACTTTGAAGGCAGGTTTATAATTCAGATTTTAATATATTCGTGGATTTCGATTGCGGAGAAACGTATTTGTAGATTTTTTTAAAATTCGAATATGTCTTACCTTAGATATGGTATAACAACTGGACGTAGTTTTAAAAAAATTCACCGAAGAAAACAGCGGATAATCGAGGCTAAAATCCATAAAATCATTGCTGACGTGATAAAATTTCGACTCGACGAACGAAAAACATTTCGGAATGAGCTAAACGTAAAAGCTTACGAAAACGCGGTCGGAAAACAGAAAAAAACAGTGGAAAACATACATACTGTTTAGGTTTCACAAATTTTTTATCATTTACAGAACACTTGGTGATTTCGCCGTAGAAAAACCTCAAAACACAACTTTTCATGTGTCGTTCATTTCAAAACATTTGCCGGTCGGCGAAGCTCCACACTGATCTATATAGATCTGCCTTGCAACTGTAGGGAGCCACCTTAAAATACGCATCATTTAGAATACGAACATCAACTTTAAAACAATAATAAACATGATGTTTTAAAGATGGCGGATGTAGCGAGATGTATTACGTACCCTGCGTACAACCTGAGCTTTCTTATGACATAAATTTTGAGAAATTTCTGTTTTGGAAAACTTCAAAATTTGTTTTATTTAATAGCCTTAAGAAACTATATTCGAAATCAAGACTTCCAGCAAGTTCTGGTTGTAGTTTAGCGGTCCACTACCAAAATATCTTCCTTTTATGTTTGCATGGCGAATATCATATTAAAATGTAATTTTGTGGAAAAATGACGTAAATTTATCATCGCAATTTATTATTGCGAAACTAATTTTACGTGGTGTTTCCACAAAATTAAATTTTAATTTCATTTTAAAAATATATTCTTTTAGTTTCTAATGCAATCAGAGTATAGTTTAAATATGCTATCACGACTGCTACCCTGACTTGAAAAATTTGTTGTTAATTGTTATTTTTGCTGCGGTTACAAGAATAGCATTTCCCCTCCACTTACATTTAAGAAATTTTCTATGCGTGATTTTGAGAGAAATATAAATAGTAGAAACTTGGAAAAACTTTTTGTTTCTTACCCAAGACAATGCCTAGGAAGTGAACTAATATTTCAGTTGAACTTATTATTCTTTGCCAAATTCTAAGAAAGTTCGCTTTTTTGTTTATAACTGAACTTTTTACTTATTCTGAAATGAATAATTTCAGTTATTTTTTAATTGCAACGCTTTATCCTAATGAATACTTTGTATTCACATAGAATGTGTTTATAGCAAATTTATTCAAAGCCTTAATTAGCTTTTTTTGTTTTCCTCTGTTTTCAGGCTCGGTCAAGAACTTCTGACTTATATACTGGAAATTGTGGATGTGCCAGAGGTTGGCGAGAAAAGTGTGATTAATGAAGATGATTTTCAAAAAATTTTAGATTGGAGCGAAATTTGGATCATCTTATTTAAAATAACAGGTAAATGACTATGTATCACCTCAACACTGGCTTACATAATACTCTTGTTTCAGAATATCAGCATGCCATTTAATAATACCCGGTCAATTTCTGTCCCATTGGCATTTCATTTTATGAGGAAATATACCTCGGACGAAAATTTTTTGAGAGTAATAGCAAATGTTGGAAGCTCAGGCACAGTTTGTGCATCTCTAGACCAATAAAGCACACATTTTCAAAAATTTTGTTGCCATGTTAAACTAGCTCGGCTTTTTTACGGGTCGCCAAAATGAAAATCTTTCGCTCAATTCTTTGTTCATGGCATCAAATAACAACAACACCTATGAGTGACTGTCTTTAGCCATCAAGCAAAATTTAAAATCCGCGTCAAACCTTTAAAACTCAATTTCCCTTGTACTTTCACGTTAGCTACAGTAATGTATCCCAGGAATTGCCTTAGGGTTGATTTGATCAAATAACGCTTTATAACGAAAAAAATTTACTGCCAATTAAAAATGCCGTTTGCGACAGTTCATCGTCACCCCACATTCGCTGCAGATTCTCTAAATATAAAAAAAACACTAGAGGTAAAAACGCTCCAAATAGTTTGAAAACATTACATTGCATACAACATGCGTAATATAACGAAGAAAATTTAAATTATCAGAAAACTGTCAAAAATGCCGTTTGCGACAGTTCATCGTCAAAGATTTGGACACAGAATGCTTGAAAAAAATGCTGTAGTAAGACATCCTATTAGTTATCGTGCAGTATTAGTCATGCGAGCATGGAAAACAGCTTTGGCAGCCACAAGTTCCTATTATAGAACTGCAAGAAATCTTCTAACGCATTCGCTGTCTTCGCACGTGTTGCGGTGGCAACACCAACACCAAGAACAAAATTCATAGCAAAAATAATGTAACCCCGAACAAGAAAATAGTTTTTGGTGATTTATGGGAAAAAAACCAACTCAAGTGGAAAAGGATGATTTTTTGTAACTCTTGGATATAGGATAACATTATACAGAGAGTTCATGCACAATTTAAATTGCTATATTTGAAGACGGGAAAGCGTGAGTAGAGATCCCGCCCCACTGGAGTTCAAAAGACGCCGACAAAAGACATCACAATAGGCACAAGGGGACGTAGGACGGTGGAAATGATTAGTATTCAACATTATGTATGCAAGTGAAGGCGCGCACGCATTGCGTCATAGTATATGCATGACGTCATTCCAGGCGAACCTGGGCAAGTTTCGACGAGAAAGTCATTAAATTGTGATGTCACAATACCCTATCATCGCGTCTCTTTGAGCATCATTTCGCATCAAGGCCTCGCGACCAACTAGCTCCGAAAGACTGTGGTTCCGAAGACATGATTCAACTTTTTGAAGTATTTTTGTTATTTTAAAAATGTCTCAATCTCAATCGGTAAGTAAATCTCTGAATAGTTTTTATTCCTTGACTAGTATATGTAAATGACGACAATTTTTATGTCGTTAGATCAATGTGCTGGTTCTGATCAAAGCTTACGAAACAGAAACCAAGCTAGACTTTCTCCAGGAGTCATTTGTACTCACAGACGAGCAAAAGGAAGCGATTCTTCAGCAGGGAATCGTATTCTGGACAAACGCCATGGCTGAGGATAGATAGATAGATTTATTAAGAAAAACATGTTGAAGCCAGAAGCGGCTGAATTGCGAGTTTTTTTACATCAATGAATAATATAGTTAGAAAGAGAATATAGTTAAATACATAATGTAGTATAAAACTGTTAAAAAGAGAAAGATTATGACTATATTACAAAGAATAATATTAATAGCATATGAAGTTGTTAATAAATATATTTACAAGTTAAAAACTGCAAAGCCAACTTATTGTTACGAAAATTCTTTAATACATGAAGGACTAAATGTTTTTAAGAATTGGTATATATTTATCAGTTTTAATGGATATGTGCCTGAAAGTCGCGTATATTACGTAAGTCAAGGGTAATGGAAGACCGAGCTAGGAACAAGCTTGACAACTTGTGCGCAGGGTCCTTTGTTATCTGATTAAAAAGCTTTAATCAGGCATGCCTTTGACGATCACTTAAAAGTGTTAATTTGGCTTTGTCCAGACGCTCGCTGTAAGGCAGACGGGAAAGATTATGGATGTAATTCTTCTTTGGATTCGTTCGATGTTATCACTTAGAAACTTTGGCGGAGCGAAATGAAATACCTCGCAGGCGTATTCCAGAACGGGTCTAACGCAGCAACAATAAAAGTTTACAATTTCTTTAGCTGGTATTTTTGCATGTTTCAATGTATTGAACTATGAAAAAGACTCTCTTGTTGGCTTTCTTAATTAAGACATGCGTGGACCATCTCAAGTCATCAGGAACCGTAACGCGAAGGATCTTGGCTTGGCGAACTCCTGTGGATAGATTGATCTTATCGAAGGGTATTGCACTATTGAACATTTAACTGGAATTTATTTTGTGTGTTCCATCTTTCAAATTCGTTAACTCCAGACTGGATTGGGCTAATTCCGTTTCTTGGTATAATTTCTGAGGCAGTTGTGTCATCAATATACTTCCAGTGCGTGATATTCGCAAGCTTCAAGTCATTCATCATCAAAATAAATAACCACGGGCCCAACTTTTTACCCTGAGGGACGCCACTAGGAGAAGCGCTCATTTAGAGACACAGTCCCTTGCAAGCTTTACGACCACACAAAAAACTGATGAGCCAGTTTATATAGGTATAGAGCAAGGAAATGACTTTGACGACCTAATGGCCAACTGGACAGAAGAGCAACGGTCTAGATTCACTGCTGACTGGAACAGTGACGAAGGTTTGCTTGACATTGTCAGTCAACCACAGGAAGGTCATGGAATGAAACGACGACATGAAAATAAGCCGGAGAGATGATGACCATATTTCACCATCAAATCAGCGAAACAAGTCAAGGTTCGCAAGTCCAACACAACAGGTACAAATTTATACGTATTAACATTTAGGATAATGAGCTTTACTTTTATATGTTAGCGGCGGACTTGTTGTTAAGCATAAGCTCGTTCAGGCAAAGTCGTAAAACTACAATGTGTTCAATCGTGTATAGCATTTAATGAGTTTTGCCATTTAAAACGAGATTAGTGATGTTTAAATTTCACTTAGTAACGCTACAACTAGGGATAGCAACGACAAATTTTCTAAATCAAAGCGTTTTTAATTAACACTTGCATGTTTCAGCATGAAAATTTTTACTCAATTTGTAGCTCACCAAGCCAAAATTCGGCCAAAAAGTTGCGGTATATTGAAACTAAATTTTCGAGCGCATAATGACGCTATTCGAAATTCGTCGGATTACCATGTACCATCAACTTAATACCCTTTTTCAATGACTATGCCATGCTACTGTGCACAATGTACATTTTAATAGTTTCAAATTTCCTTATTTAAGAAACGTTTGTGGCATACGGTTGTAAGGATTATATGATTATGTCATGTAATGTAATGTAACAGGTTATTTGACTTTTACAGCTAATTGATGACACTATTTATCTAACAAAATGAAAATTTTCAATGAATATATGTTTATAGAATATGTTATAGACTGTATAGTTGAAACACATATGTACTCTATGTAATCACTGCCTGCACATCTCGCAGCAGTTGGAGTTGTTTTCCAGCAAACTCTCTATATCAATTTTACGTATACGGACCGCTTTTTTGAAGCTGATTAGACTAGGCAAGTCTAAATAGTATCACTCACTTTTGTCCATAGCATAGGTCCAAAGTACCGCAGAGAATGCTTGCCATATCTAATAGTGTTAAATCAAGGTAAATTAAAATCACTATTGCGTAGAGTATATATTGATTGTTTTAGGTTAAAAATATGCATAAGATCCTTATGTGCAAGTCGATTTTTCACTTTATACAAAGTCATATAGATTGCAATGTCTTGTAATTTACTCTCCTTCTTACATACCTCACTAATATAATTGCTAAAATTAAAACTGTCATCAACATTTACTCACAACAGTTCTAGTTGGTCCTTATTCTTGACAACCTGTCCATTCAGAGATATATCCTAGTTCTGTTGACTTACGTTCACATTTGTCGGATCTTTGTTGAGCGTATGAAATTTGTCTGGATTTGCTTGCAGATAGTTTTCTTCATACCAAGACCTTGCTTGCTTTCCTTGTTCCGCTAAACTGTCTTTTACCATTGCCAAATTTGGCCCAGTTTTGTACATTCGTTGATCATCCGCGTACATCGCTAGCTTAGCGTTTGTTACCTGTTGAGCCAAATCATTTTGAAAAAGGTTCCAGATCACCGGACCAAAAGAAGACCCCTGCGGACATCCTCTTTTCATATGTTTGCATTCACTTTTCGCACACCTGATTTTAACTCTTTTCTTTCGGTTTTCAAAGAATGATCGCATGAGGTTCAGAGAAGATGATCCGACCGTATGCTACAAAATTTTTAAAGTTAATGTTGCAAGAGCGAATTGAAGGCTTTGTGCATGCCTGTAAAAAGCACGCATACAAATTCTGTTTGGTCTATAGCTTATGAATTTCACTTGGAGTTGTTTCTAGCGTGTGTTTGTACAATGGTGAATATATTTCAGGTATAAACTACACTGTTCAATTTCATCCCTTGGATGTGTATGGTGTTTCCAATGTCATGTCCACGTTAAACAGTGCATTTCGAAGTTTGTTTTATCGTTTAACGAGTGATATGGTATCCCATGAACAGGTTCGGCTTATCCTTATTTTGCATCAGCTGGACAAACCCATATCTTTGCCTTTCCCCCAACGAGACCGTCCGAACCCCGAACGAACAATTTACGTTAACGTCAACGTGGTCCATGCTCAAATGCCTCATGGTGGTACTGGTCACAAGCGTAACATTGTGAACCTGCGTCATTATAATTAAACACAAAGATGCACTTTGTGCTCGGGTGATTATTGTTGCGAGGGCAAAGTACCGACCGGAACGTCACAGGGTCGTTTGGTTTAAGAACTCCATCTATCGTCTTGGTGCATGTGGTATTCCTGAAGTCAAGAAATTCTCCAACTCAACATCATCTCCAAGGAACATTTGAATACCCTTATTTACTCGGGTCCTGATGCAGAAAAACACCTTCACCTGCATCACGACAGTCATTGCGATGACATCCCAAGCACGCCAGCCTTTCTTGCTCGTAAACAGTACTGCCATACATGCATGAAAGGATTCGACAAAATCATTGATCATCCGTGCGGGGATTTGTGTAAATTGTGTCATACGCAGAACTGTTCCCTCGTCGACTGGAAGTTATGTTAAAGCTACAACCGATTCTTCAAGGGTGGTGAATGCTTCAACCGGCATAAAGATGATACCGGTCTTGCCAAATCGTTGTGCCGTGCCTTAATTAAATATGGGAAATGTCAACGCGCGTATCGTCACTTCGGCCTGCATTAACGGTCATTACTGTGTTCCCTCCAGCCAGCTGAGACGAGGAAGAGAGCGTCTGAAAAAGAAGAGAGTCATACGACGACGATGTTGCTGTTGAGAATGATGTTCAAGACCGTCAAGAGCGACACCTTATCTTCTTCGTCTTTCAATATACCCATGATAATGAATAACTCAAAAATTGTGTTTACAAGATGATGATATTGGGAGTCTGTTTCGTCTTATAGATGAAGAACACATTCCAAACTTTTGTGTGGGACAGGACGAAAGCGGTTATGAAGTTGTGTTTTCTAGCAGAAACACAAAAGAAGAATTCTGCAAGTCAGTCTTTGAAGATAAAAACGAAAACACCACGTTTATCGCTCACAAATTCCATGCTTATGACGGATATTTCATCTTGCAGTTGCTGTACTATTATGACGTCACACCAGAGATTATTAGCCGTGGTGCAAAAATTCATTCCCTTGACCCGTTTGCTCAGTGTCTAACAATCGGTTCCGCCTGTAATAGAACACGATTGCCATTATTTCTCCGTGTGGATATAAACCCGAGAACAAGTTATGTATGATTGTCCTATAAAGAATTTATCCTTAACAAAAGTCCCTCGCTAAATATAAAAATAAATTTCATTATCCTAATAATAATACATATAAATTTGTACCTGCGTTGTGTTGAACTTGCGAACTTGCGAAGCTTGTTTCGCTGATGTGATGGTGAAATAGTGATCATCTTTCTGGCTTTAATTCGAAGTCTCCTGCTCATTTTTATGTGGCCGTTTTGCTCCATGACTTTCTTGTGGTTGACTTTCTTGTGGTTGACTGTCAAACCAAACCTTCGCTATTGTTCCAGTCAGCGATGAATCTAAACCGTTGCATTTCTGTCCAGATATAAGCAATTAGTTCGTCGAAGTCATTTCCTTGCTCTATATCATCAGCCATGGCGTTTGTCCAGAAAACGATTCTCTGCCGAAGAATCGCTTCCTTCTCGTCTGTGAGTACAAATGACACCTGGACAAAGCCCAGCTCGCTTTCTGTTTCGTAAGCTTTGATCAGGTCCAGTATGTTGATCTAACAACGACATAAAAATTGTCGTCATTTACATATACTAGTCACTCAAGGAATAAAAACAATTTATACATTTACGTATCTGTTGAGCCCTTTTTAAAATCAGTTTAATAAAAACACTTGTAAAAATTGAATCCTATCTTCTGAAAACATTCTTTCGGAGCTAGCTGGTCGCGAGGTCTTAAACGCGAAATGATGCTCGAAGAGACGCGATGAACATTTTATAGGGACGCTTGGGTCTATTGTGACATCACAATTTAATGATCTTTTTGCCAGAACCTGCCCAAGTTGGCCATGACGTCAGTCATGGATATATTATGACGAAATGCATGCGCGCCTTTACTTGCATACGTAAGGACTGAATACTAATTATTTCCGCCGTCCTACGCCCTCTTGTGCCTATTGTGACGTCAATTGTCGGCATCTTTTGAACTCCAGATGGGGGTATTACTACTGTCCCCATCTATATTTTAATTTGCTCTGATTTTTTAAATTTGCTGTGGATTAACATTTTAAACATCAATTATTTAGCACTATTGAGTATTTGATACGTCTCTCGCTACTTCGAACTCCTGCTAACTCGAGGAATTTATCGTTGCTCTTACTGCCATTTACGTTCAAGCATGAGCTATTTCAGGCGTTTGTTCACTTTTGAAAGTTAGCGTTCCATCATTAAATCAAGCACTTTCTTGATAAAATCGTCATGTTATAAGTGTAATATGTAACAAATTATGACGTCGGAGAAAACTTTTCGCAGCATGTTTTTCACTTATACAGCATGTTTTTCTTATTACTCAGAAACACTTAACGACAGAGAATCCTGCAAGTGCAAATTTGAATTGACAAAACTCGTAGAACATTTTTAACGCATCAGTGTTGTAAAATACTAACCACTAGCAGAAGTTACCAAGCGAAAACAAACGTGATAATAAAAGGATTTAATGATGAAACTATACATTTCAAACATGAACAAACGCGTGAAATAGTTCATGCATTCTGCTTGAATTTAAATGGCAGTAAGAGTTTGTTACAGCGAGATAGTTTTAATATGTTGTTATGGCAGCTTCCATGATTTAAAAAACACATTGTTGATTGTTTTTGTTGCTGTGGTTACCAAAGTGGAGTAAAGTTCGTTCATTTTAGTTCGTCCCCTAGCCAAGGAACATAACCAGAAAGTTTCACCTTCAACTATTGAATAATAGCCAAGTTATCGTGTTTGGATTATGAAAAATTGGCGTTCCAAACAAATCGAGAATTAGCTCAATGTTTGTCTTGCATATAATTACTTAAACAAAACAATGCAACAAAAAAATAAAGCTCCGAGAAAAGCCAATTAAAGGCCGCCTTTTGTTCAGAGTAAAATCACGGTTTTACCCTGTAGTAAAGAACCTGTATATGAGTTTGTATGCATTTCATTTAGGACAGATAATCTCAACTGTTTTAGGGTAAGTTGGCTATGACGGTCAACATAGTAACGCTGCTCGGACACCAATCCGGGACGAAACATCCCAAACTGACCACACCCAAAAACAGCGCTTTCGCCACAGTGCTATCTACTAAACCAGAAAAGCTAAGGTTATTCTGAGGTGCTTATGTGGTTCAGAGATGGTGCTTTTAGGGGTGGTCATTGGTAAGTGTGAGATGTCTAGCACTCGTATTTCACAAGAAATGAGCATGCAATACTTGTGGTCAAATGGCAATTTATGTCATACAACTTCAGATAAACAGCAGTGGAATAAAATTAATTTTTTTTCTAAATCTTTTCAATAAGAACATAATTAAGTCTTATTTAAATATATGTTTATTGTTTTGTGTACAATAGCTAATACTGTGTGACTGAAATAAACATTTGAAATGTACATACCTCATGAAAATTGACGTATTTGGCCAAACTCGCCATTTTACTGCGCTGTTTACACTGATGCCCGTTGAAATCCTCCCAAATACTTAAGTTAGCTCAGATATGATGGTATTAGGCACATTCCCAACGGGTTTTAACTACGTTTCAAGTAGATCATAGCTGTTTAACCATCGACGGGGTAAAACCTCAACTTTGTCCAAATTCGGCGCCATTACTGTAGTCCCGTTCGGTTGTCAACAATTTGACCTTGTTATAATTCCATCCAAGCCATTTCAATTGCACTTGACAAATTTAACTCTTTGTTAAGGATACCAAACTAAAATTATGAATAAAAGATACAAAATGCGGTATTAAACCATCCTGTACAATGTTGCTTACGAGTCTTTAATAACATTCCGTACTGATCTCGCGCGGACAAAGTGGCCGGACTGTGACGGGGGGTTGAATGTCTTCACGAAGTTAGAAGAAGATTGCGTGTGACAGCAGACACCCAAGACGTCTCATATTAACCTTAGTCTAATTTAAACTACAATTATGAATGTTATTTAACGAAGACTAAATATAATATTCTAAATTTTTCCCTCAGTTGCGCAAAGATATACATGAAAAAATTCAGCACTAGTAGTGAATAATCATTCAATAATTGTAATTTATCCACACCAAGAAAAACCGTTTAACGTTAAGACATTAACAAAGACCTGGACATTTCTGGGTAAAGCCGGATATTTTATACAATGGTATTAAAACGCAGAAGCTTTTAAGGATTTTCGTAGGACCCCAGGTATTACAATGACGTCATCGCCGGAAAATTTTCAATGTCATTCTAGCTGGCAAAAAAATTGAGAAATGTCTCTAGGTTTTTAGCCAATAACAATGAAGATTTCATCACGATTATACAATAATATAATTTTTTGTTAATACAGGTATACACCTGCTATTACTTCAATTTTATTAATTCTCGTTGTGCCCTGCTGTCACACGCAGTCTTCTTCTAACTTCGTGAAGACATTCAACCGCCCCCCCCTCCCCCGTCACAGTCCTGCCACTTTGTCCGCGCGAGATCAGTACGGAATGTTTTTAGAGACTCGTGAGCAACATTGTACAGGATGGTTTAATACCGCATTTTGTATCTTTTATTCATAATTTTAGTTTGATGTCCTTAACGAAGGGTTAAATTTGTAAATAGTGCAAAAGAAATGGCTTGGATGGAGTTATAACAAGGTCGAATTGTTGACAACCGAACGGGACTACAGTAATGGCGCCGAATTTGGACAAAGTTGGGGTTTTACCCCGTCGATGGATAAACTGCTTTGATCTACTTGAAACGTAGTTAAAACCCGTTGGGAATGTGCCTAATACTATCATATCTGAGCTGAATTAAGTATTCGGAAGGATTTCAACGAGCATCGGTGTAAACAGCGCAGTAAAGTGGCGAATTTGGCCAAATACGTCAATTTGCATGAGGTATGTAGATTTCAAATGATTATTTCAGTCACACAATGTTAACTATTGTACACAAAACAATAAATATATATTTAAATAAGACTTAATTATGTTTCTATCGAAAAGATTTAGAAAAAAATGTAATTTTTTTCCACTGCTGTTTATCTGAAGTTGTATGACATAAATTGCCATTTGACCACAAGTATTGCATGCTCATTTTCTTGTGAAATATGAGTGCTAGACGTCTCACACTTGCCAATGACCACCCCTAAAAGCACCATCTTTGAACCACATAAGCACCTCAGAATAACCTTAGCTTTTCTGGTTTAGTAGATAGCACTATGACGAAAGCACCGTTTTCGGGTGTGGTAAGTTTGGGATGTTTCACCCCGGATTGGTGTCCGAGCAGCGTTAACATGTTGACCGTCATAGTCAACTTACCCTAAAACAGTTGAGATTATCTGTCCTAAATGAAATGCATACAAACTCATATGCAGGTCCTAGACTACTGACAAGGTTTACAGTTTGCTGAATTTCTCCGTTTATAAATACTTTTTTGTTTGAAATTTTTGAATTGTTTAGAGAACCCTGCAAACAATATCTTTTTTACTTGTCGACCACCTTAAACTAAACTCTAGGTAGACTTAATCCCCCCACCCCCAATAACAAGTTTTTTGGTAGAACGACATTATAGGCCTATCAGAAATTAATTTTTGCTCTTGTTTTCAGGAACGGTTGAAAAAGACAAGAAGTATCGAGCAGGTAGGGAAGTCTGTCGACATCTAGCAAAGTGCATTGAAGAAGGTGATATATCTTTAACATTCTTAGAGGTACTCGAGCAAGAAAAGGAAAAAGTTTCAAACTTATGTGCTCTTGTTCGTAAAAAGTCCAGCCCGAAGAGTGAGTTTGAATTGCTCAAATGTGAGATTGATGAGAAAATATCTAAATTAAGGAAGCGTGTACAAGCTTGCTTTAAAAAATTCGATTCGTTAGAATCCGCGATTAACTATGGAAAGAAAATATCAAACGATGTTTACCAAGTTAATGAAATCCCTACGATCATAGAGACATTTAACGATCTTAAAGATAGTGTGCGTTCAAAGAAAGTAAAAGAATTACAAGCAAATACGTTTTTGGGAAAATTATCCGATTTTTTACGCCCTGCCGAAGTTTTACAACCATTGATAAATTCATTGTCCTTCATGTCCTTGACTAAAAAGTGCTTGGAAAAATTAACGGATTCAAGTGCAGATGAAGCAACAACATGCATAAATGATTTCCACAAGTTTCTCACAACCACCATTAAAGAATTTCAAGCCCAGTGGGATTCTGTGCTGGATGATCCAGGATCACTTAGTGTGGAGACTATAAAGTCATTACTTGAAGCGGTGAGGCAACAAAACCGTCTGGATGAAGAGCTCAAATTGCTGGAAACATATTTTCACCGAGAATTTTCTCCTGTGGTTAAAATTTATCTCGAAGATTATGTCAATTACCCTAATGTTTTAGAACAAGTTCGGCACGTCCTCGGCATACTCAGAATTTTTAAATTGGACGATCGCTCTAATGAATTTGTGAATGTTCTTTTACAATTTCAAGCAAATTTGGAAAACAGCAATAAACTTACTCTGGAATTACTGCACAGATCAATGGAGGACGTAAAGCAAACAAATTTATCATTCTTTTCTACTGAAGACATGGGTGATTTGATGGCGGAGCTCTCACGATCCAGTGTGCTGCTTCGTTTCATTGAAGACGTTGTTGACGAAGATATTCGATTTCTCACTGATGCGGTTGAAGAACATTCGGATAAATTTCTCTCTGAGTCATCAGTTTCTGATCTTATTGTTGTGCATGGATTTCTGGCACCTTTGATAAAAACGAAAAATCAAAAGAAATGTGATCCTCAAGATTTTCTTAAGAAGTTAAAAGAATCTAGCCTTGGTCATAAAGGTATAAAATCAAAAATTCAACACTGTTGCACAAATGTTAACAGCCTACGTGGATTGTACACCAGCATTGCCAACCGCAGCGAAATAACTAAAGAAATCATTGGTAATTGCCTGAATAAAGGTAAATATTGGATGTCCCAAAAACATGGAGAATGCGAAGCTATGATGAGTTATGTTCTAGAGGAAAACAGCGAAAATAAAATTCGCAGTTACTCTATGGAAGAACTACATGATTTACGAAGTCGAGCGCATCTTATTGTTACGTCGCATAAAAATGCTGTCAAGATTACGTCTAGCCAACCAGAGGAAAGCAGTGAGAACATTGGTTTCGATGAGTTTATACATCAAGTAAATCTACTAACGGAAAGTTCTACTCTTCTATCGACATTGCATTCATCCGGGTATGTCAAATATCGAGAGTTCCGGAGGCGAATGGAAACTACCGATGAACTTCAAACTATTAAGGACACTCTGGAGAATGATCTAAAAAACTGGGAAAACATCTTAAGAAATGCTCGAAAAGAATTCTACTTCCTTAATTATTTTCGCTCCGATCAACTGTGCACGCTGTACGATTTTTTCATGTGGCAACACGATGCTAGTTGGGACGAAGTACTTTCTTTAATACATTTTGTTGATCGAACTATCACAATTGAAAATTTGGGTCACTATCAAAGGTCAAGGATTGAGTTGAGGAAATCAGAATCAGATGATAGTCCCGAATTATTGTTATCGACTGTCGGTCAAGCTTTAAGAAATATTTTCTGCAACTCAAAACCTGTCATCAGACATATGCAAGCTGGCGGTGATAGTCAACCACAGCCTAAACTGGAAACTACGGTTAGCCCTGGAGAGATTTTCATTGCTAAATTGGAGCCAAAAAGTCCATTAACCGCTAACGTGATCCTCGCACTGTACAAGAATACGTCAAATGCCTACCCACAGCCTCATGAAATTGTGTTTTGCAGTTCCCAAACAGCGTGGGAAGAATTGCATCTTTTACTCCAAAGGTGCTTCGCACATTCAAAACACTTTCGCCATAAAAGCTTGTTTTGCATTGCAAATGTCGAGTTATTGCCAAATGAGTTGCAGTTTACACTTGTTGACACAATTAAAGAGAAACAAGAATCCTACGAAAGCTCCCAAGCCATCAAAGAAAACGGCGAATACCAACTTGCTTTGATTTGCCGTGGTGGCGACCATCATCACGTTGTGGAACAGTTTGCACAGTATTCACACCACGTCGCTGGTATGGATGATAATGCTCTTGCAAATTGTCTCAAATCTGGTTGGCCTCACGTCAAAACGATCACATCTACACTCCCTGGCCTTGGCAAGACTGAAAAAATCCAAAGTGAAGCATTAAAGGAAAGAATGAACGTTGCTACATTTTCAATCAGTGGCCCATTTGAGCCAAGTAAACTTGTCCGACGTTTGAAAGAGTTAAAACTTAAAAAGTATCACTGCTTGCATCTGGATGTTGGCGAAGTAAGCGATCCATTGTTATTAGATATATTTTTATTTCAACTCATTGTCACAGGAATGGTATCAGCCGGAAAACAATTTTATCACCTACCATCATTTACCACGCATATTTACATTGAAATTGCAAATACGCTAAAAGACTGGCTTCGAGAAACGCTAGTGATATCAAAGTATTTTACCCGTATTCATTTGCAATGGCAAAATTACACAAATCTACTGGTTAGCACTGAAATTACCAGTAGTGTGCAAGTTGTGTGTCAATATTTAAATATATTCGATAGATCTTGTGTTGACTCAAAGGAAATTGACTTTTGTGGACCACAAAAGCCAGATCCGTTACCAACCCAACGCTGTCAAGAGCTTCTAGCAAGTTACTTCTCATCAGATGCTGAAATTACCTTCACAACACTCAACGTATTCGTAAGAGTTCTTGCAGGGCAACTTTTAAAATTTTCCACTAGTCCCTTTTTTGAGATCAAAAACCTTAAATTTATGGCAGGCCATGAAGCTCGGAATGTTCGCTATAATCTTGTTGGCGCCCTGTTAAATGTATCGAAAGAGTTCGCATCCCGGGCAATAACAACTTGTCGCTCAAATTATTCAAGAAATCTTTCCCAAAAAGAATCTTCAAGAGCGTTAGATAGAGCAATGGAATCAACGGGCAGGTCTGCTAAAGACATGGTTGAACGAGCGAAAGACATGATAAAGTGGGAAGACAGCAATCACTTGTTAGTGGTGTTTCATGGTATTAACTCACAATGCATCACAGCTATCTATCGGAACAAATCAGTCGTGCCACGTAGTGTGGAAAGATTATTGAAAAGCCAGGTAGTGACAGGGAAGAAAGAGCTCGAAGACTTCAAGGTTTTTACTCAGGAACAACTGCAGGAAAAGTTGGAAAAGATAGCGTGTATGAAAGTGATTGAAAAAAGCGATCTATTTCCAAGCTACGCATTGACCCCTGATAACATCCTGAAGATGATATTGATAATATTACGGATTCGTGTAAATGTTCCGGTTATTATCATGGGTGAGACAGGCTGTGGGAAAACAAGTCTCGTTCGTTACTTGGCTAACACTTGTGGAGTGCGGTTCCATAAATTTGATTTTCATGCTGGGATATCAGAAGATAAAATTATTCAATTCATCAAGGAAAAAGAAAGAAATGCCATGAAAACCAAAGAGCAAACATGGATTTTCCTTGATGAAATAAACACATGTGATCATCTAGGCTTAATAAGTGATATTATGTGTCATCATTCCCTGTTAGGACGACCATTGTCCAAAAATCTTGTTTTCATTGCAGCTTGTAACCCATACAGATTACGTCTTGAAAAGAACATAAAAACTGCTGGCATCAAAGTCACGAAAATTAGTGATGAGTATTCAGGGCTTGTGTATCGTGTCCACCCATTACCAGAAGCTATGATTGACTACGTTTGGGATTATGGTTCACTGGCTCCAAAAGACGAACGAGACTATATACAGAGGATGGTTAGGGATTTGCCTAAGGAACATGCAGGTAGACTTGTTGACGTGCTTGTTGAATCTCAGCAGTTCACTCGAGATGCTGAAAAGAATCCTTTTTGTGTCAGCCTGCGTGATGTGCACCGTTGCATTCGTCTGGTAGGCTGGTTTCGGGATATGACAAAAAAGCGTCAAGTACTTAATTGCAGCAAATACCAATGCCCCACGCACCTTCGACCGTACAATGACATGTCAAAACGATACAACGAGAAGCCGATGATTAAAAGTATTGTCCTTGCTCTTGCACATTGTTACTTGTCCAGATTGCCGACCGCCGAGTTACGAAAGAATTACCGACAACGCATGATTGACGTGTTCAAAAAAAACGGAACCATCATGGAGTTTAATGAAAATTTGGATAGTTTTTTGGCTATTGTAAGAATGGAGGAGGAGGATTATTTAGACCGAATGGAACTTCCTTCTGGCACAGCAAGAAACGCTGCTCTACGTGAGAATGTCTTTGTCATGTTGGTTTGTATCCTAAACAGAATTCCAATTTTTGTAGTTGGGAAACCTGGTTGCAGTAAATCCTTATCTGTACAACTTATCCGAAGCAACCTACGTGGACGTGATTCACGAGATCCCTTGTTTAGAGAATTTCCACAACTTTATGTTGTCTCCTATCAAGGTTCAGAATCTTCAACCTCGAAAGGAATCGAGAAAGTGTTTGAAAAGGCACACAACTACAAGTCCCATAACGAAAACGTCTTGCCAGTAGTTTTACTAGATGAAGTTGGTTTGGCTGAAAATTCCAAATACAACCCTCTCAAAGTTTTACACAGCCTTCTGGAACCTGGAGAAGGGAAACTGCCTGACGTGGCAGTTGTTGGTATTTCAAATTGGTC
Organism: Muricea muricata; assembly: GCA_963855995.1. Lineage (NCBI taxonomy): Eukaryota > Metazoa > Cnidaria > Anthozoa > Malacalcyonacea > Plexauridae > Muricea > Muricea muricata. The sequence goes on from OY979719.1 coordinate 13,075,176, forward strand.
ACTAGATGCTGCAAAAATGAACAGAGCAATTCATCTGTCCAGAACGGAACCTACTAAAGAAGATCTTTGCGAGACAGGATATTCACTACACTATGCTGAACATGAAGCTCAAGATCTAGTTAACAGTCAGCACTTGTCCAAGGAAGAACTACAGTGTTTAGCTGATGCCTATTTTGAATATCAAAACCTTCAAACACATGCGAATTTCCATGGTCTGCGCGATTACTATGCCCTAATTAAAAGCTTGACTGGGTGTGGTAACTTTCAAGAAGTTAGTATTTCATTACAACGCAATTTCGGCGGCCTTCCTGGAGAAGTAACTAACATACAGACGATTTTCCTTGACAAATTAAAGAAGCTTATGATATCGAGTGCTCAAGATGTTATCCCGGTGACCAAGTTGATACAAGCAAATCTTCAAGACCTTCATGCTCGTCACCTGATGCTCATTACAAGCGGAGATTCTGCCATTGGTATTCTGAAGCAAAGTCTTCAAAAGCTAGAAAAGGAAACCATCACACTTTACGGCAGTCGCTTTGAAGAAGATTTGTCTGAAGAGTATAACTACAGAATTCTAAGTCGCATTATTCTTTGTATGGAACGGGAATGTATCCTAATATTAAAAGATCTGGAAAGCATCTATGGAAGTTTGTATGATATGCTAAACCAGAATTACGCTATAGTTGGTAGCAGAAAAACCTGCCGTGTAGCCCTTGGAGCTTATAGCATCCCTATGTGTCAAGTTCACGATGGATTTCGATGTATTGTTCTAATTGATCAGCATAAAGTGGATTATTCCGATCCGCCATTTCTAAATAGGTTTGAGAAACAAATTTTGGGATTTTCCGATGTGCTAACCAAAGGCCAACAGAAAGTCGTCTTTGACCTTCGTTACTGGGTTAAAGCGATGTCGACGCTAGAAGGGTTTGAATCACATTTCAGCGAGAAAGATTTGTTCATTGGTTTCCACGAAGACACCCTGCCTTCGCTTGTCTTGTCACATTTCCGTTACACTGATAATCCATCAGAAGACGTTTTTAACAAATGTAAAGATGAATTGATGTGGATTGCATCCCCCGATGGTGTTCTCAGGACACAGAATTGCAAACGTTTGAGAGACGATTCCCTAGACGTACAGAAATTAAGCACTGAATATTTCAAGAAACCACTTCACAAAGGTCTTGCTGCCTTCATGAAATATGTCAGGATGAACTACCAGGAATTACTATCCTTTTTTGCTGGTGATGAGATTGGTACTAAAATTGTCGTAATGACATTTTCCAACATCCACACAGACATTCGACAGTGTTTACAATTAGAAAACGATTTAAAATGCGAAGTTATACGTTTGAGTGCTTATAAGTCAGAGAAGCAATTGGCAGAAAGAATCAATGAATTTTGGAGTTCGCTAGAAAATGAGCTGTTAGTTTTGCAGTGTAAGCCGGATTTGGATGGTTCACATTTATTGCTTGCCCGTAGCATAATCGAGGAAAAGAGAAATTCCTACAAGAAATGTTTACCTGATATAAAGCGTAAAACAGTAAAGCATGTCTGTATTGTCGTGCACGTGCAACGTGGAGAAGCAGCAGGTGGCGTGCCGTGGCAGTTCAGTTTCTTGTGTGGTTGGAGACAAGTTTTTCTGGATGTTCTTGAAGCTCCTCCCGTTCCACTGAGCAAAATACTAGGGGAAAGTGTTGAGAAACTTCTTAGATCTTCTATCTGGCCTATACGAAAGATTGCAAGGAATGATCTCTTATGGTGTTTTACCTGCATCAAATATGCACGTGGCCAACGACCCGTCGACGCTGTTCTTCGCATCGCAAAGAATCTTTTTAGTTCACAAAAAGTTTCGGAAGTCATCGAGAAGCTTATACTACAGTCAATCGAGCAGAATGTTTCTGAACAAGACCAAGAAGCCAGTTTCAAACAAAATTGGCAGGTTAAAGTTGCTTGTGATCGCCAATCGTTAATTAACTCTGCTACGCTTTACAGTGCATTGGAACAATATGTGTCAAGGGTAGTACGAAATCCATTGGCCAAAATAGTTTTCGTCCTAGAAAAAGAGAATGCATGGCCGCCTCATCTCGTCAACGATTGTAATGAAACCCGGATGCCAATGTTAGAAGAACTCTGGTGCAAGTTAATCATGAATAGCGCCATTTTAAATATAGCCGATATTTCGGAGCCGCTTGGAGCTGAATCGTATACTTTAAACAGTACCAGCCTTGATCTTTGCTTGCCTTTCAGCCAGCTAGTTTACAGAAAATTTGACCGAGTAGTCAAGGAACTTTTCTTGGAAGACTATGCATCACTCTTACAAGATGAAGATAATTTAGATGATGATGGTAAGCTGAGTCGTATTGCTCGGCAACAGCAGCTAGCAAAATTTTCCAAGATGATCATAAACCTGGTCCCTGAATTTCACTGTTACCCTTCAGATTGTTACGATTTATACATGAAAGATTTATTTGATATAGCGACTGCCGACTTCGGCGTGTTGTTGGATTGTCAAAAACGAGTTTGTATAGCAAAAGCAACGTTTGTTTCTGAAACCAAACGGATGTTGCCGGTGAAAGATATGTTAGAGTTTTGTACACTGCTTCACACCTTTTTATGGATTTATCAGGAACAAATTTTACATTTAGTAAGATTGGTTGATTGTTGTCAGCGGTTTATACCCGTTCTGTTAAACGTAACTGATGAGGTGTTCCGTAGCTTTGAGGAAGTTGTGTTCTTACAAGGTCATGAAATTGCCGACGTTGCGAGTGACAATCAAGATGGCGAGGAAGAAGTAATTATTGAGGAAATACAGCAGTACGAAGATCCAAAACGTTTTGGAGACTACTTGGTTACAACATACTGTCAGGAAATGTTTCCTTCGCAAGAAATTGTGGTCAAAAATGGCGGTCTGAAATCTTGGATGCGAAATGCCAGTTTGCTTCTTTCCTTGGGAATTAAGATTATCGAAAACTCACCAGCTTTCCATTACCTTCGTTTGTGTGTTGATTTCTCGCGCATCATCTGCACTGCATACAGCTTGACGACAAGCTTACGTTTCCTGTATACATTAAACGAAATTGGTATGCATCGTAGACCAGATTATCTGGACCACCAAGAAGTGTTTGAAACGATAACAACCCAGGTAATTAAACCTCTTGAAGAAGAAGAAAAAAAGGATCCAAAAACAGATAAACAAAAAGCTCTGCAAACGTTTTTAGCCTTGTTTTATGGACGTTGTGTAGAAACGAATGTTGACACCAGTCTTGCTCGTCCAATAATGGAACAAGTTCTTTCGTTGGATAGACCAGAGTTAGTAATGTTGATGAGTCGAGTTGTCTTGACACTACTAACGGTGGAAGAAGAAGAAGATAGGCGGAGTATATTCATGGAGCTGATTACTAATCCACATGTTATCAAACATTATCCTTGTCTTAAAAACATTGACGAAGTATTCAAGGATTGTTTCGCAAAGAAATTGATTTATCATTATTCGTATCCCGCAGTAATGATTTGTGATCTAATACAACGTCAGTTACATTTCAAAATTGATGACATTAATAGCTCCGACTTTCAAGTCATCAAGCTTATTAGATCTGCAAAGACATTAGTATCACAAAATAGTGATGGTGATTGTGGTCTGAGGGTACTTTCAGCCGTGGCAGTTCTTAGAGAATTCTTCTCGATGTTGGCGAAATTTGTTGCCAAAAATCATGATACTTTTCTGAGCGAAAACAGTCCAATCAGTCATGTTATAAAAGAAATCGATTCGCTACTACAAGGTCCGAAACCCGCGTTGCACCTCTTTTTCATGAAACAACTCCATCAAGTTGCAAGCCTGTATGATCTGCAAAAGTGGTTTGGGGAAAATGAAGCTCTTTTGTCGATAAAGGAACTATGGCGTGAAGAGAAAAAGCTAAAGAAGGCGAAGTTTACTGCTGTTTTAAAGTGTTCCGAGTATGAAGAAGCTAAGGCAGCCTATTTTAGATTTAAAGGAAATGATGACTCGTCTATGCAGAAATTCTTAACCAATTGTGCCGATTCTCCAAAATACGCTTTCGCTCTTCTTGGCTTCCTCATAAATATGGTATATTTAGAGCGTGCTGTGAGAATACTTAGCGATCCCGAAGAACGCATCGTAGATTGGTTTGTCGACAAAATTGCCTTGCTTCCATCGCTGTTTCAAAAACTGCTGTTGAGAGTTATAGGCCGTTGTGAATTCGATTGCTCGCAATTAAGAATATCACCAGAATCGTCAGTAGAAGATGTTGAAATGGCACTGCTAGTTCTTCACATTGTCTGTGTCATCGCCACTAGTGCACTATCTGAAGACTTACCAGTTTATCTGTACCTTACTAATCCTGCCAAATATGAACAGCCTTGCGTCCTCGCCCATTGTAAAGAAGATATACATTCCGTATTTGAATACCAGCTGTTAGTTAAGGATCCCGTTTGCGTTACCTGTGCATGTGGTTCAAAGCTGGCTTTTAAAGGCAAGGTAAACGAAATTGCATGTCCACATTGCCAAGTAGTCTTCAATGACAACACAAGCAGAAGCATATCACCCGAAACGCCCGCCACTGTGTCAATGTCAATTAATGATAAAAAATGTCCTGAATGGTATCGTTGTACAAGACAAATGAATCCGGCAGTGTATCGGGGCTTGCGTCTTATCGTGTATTCATCCTATTATGCTGGAGTTGCTCTCGGACTTTCATCAGAGGAAAGCCTTTTAATTGCCCTAAAGAGGTTACACATAAATGAACTGAACAATGATTCCATATGTCCATCAAATTTCTGTTTTGAAAATGTAAAAAGTGACCTGTTATGCCTGATGGATATCCTTAGTTGCAAGCAAAACGTTGCAATTAAAACAATGCATCTTGTGGTCGACAAAAGCTCAGATCTTATCAGAAGTAACAACTTACTACCTACGAATTCGAATGACTGTTCAACACCGATCATGCGTCGAGAGTGGGAAGTAATGTTTTCGCAACTTACAGAGAAATTGTTTTTACACGCGAAAGAAGCAAGTACTGAAATAAAAAGGATGATGATGCTAGAGCATAACGAAAATGGTCAAGAATTTGGGCTTGATTGCCGCATGTTGGAACTGGACAATTATACAGAAGAGGCTGACGATCAAAACAGATTGCTTGATAGATTATTCCGTGTCACAAAGCAACCGAGTTTTGATGATTTTGTCTCAGCATTCTTACACTCTCCCAAAGATGTTCAGCTAAAACACAGTTTCCTTGCTTTGTTTTTTTCAAAGTATGACCAAATCCAAATTATCTGCAATCTTCACCACCTCTTGAAATGGTCTCGTTTGGTATCTTTGGCACTAACCCATCGCATTAGCAGAAAAGATGCGCAGTCAAAGTCATTCAATGATTTCATCAGCGGTCATCTTCTTGAATTAAAACGCGAAAAACACCATCAAGAAAGATTGAGAAAAATATTCAACAACTTCAAAACAGCATGGAATAAATTGCGCCCTACTGTTAACGAACAGCTTGCAAAAAAACAAACCGAGATGCCTCGAATAAGGGAAACGGACTCCCTAGCCTACTGTTTAACGGAAAGCGATTATGGTATCTACCTTCAAACAGCTATTGATATTCTAGTTTCGTACCAGAATTCACTATTGGATGCAATCATTTCCCTTTCCTCATGCCATCTTCCTGCTTTAAGTTTCCTTGAGTATGAAAACTGCAGTGCTATCCCATCCACATCCATTCAGAACGTTAAAGAAACTGAGATTATCAGTTTCCAGTGGTCCAATGATTTGTTTCAACATGCATCAAATAATCCAGAGTATGGCAGAGGCCAGAAAATCACATATGATTTTCAGCGAATAGAAATGGAACTCGCAGCAGAAATTGCATTTGGAAAGTCTTACCTAAAGGGGACGCTTAACGACGCTGGACGCTTTATATTCGCGAAAGAACTCTTCCATTCCTGCGGCCCACTACTGACAGAGATTCGATCACTAGTACGACAAACGCCAAGCTTGCCAGAGGAAGTACAAAGAGGTTTATTAGATCTAAAAGAACGGAGAATAAAAGATGTGCAACATCTGCTTCAACACGTCGAAATCCTCATCTATTTGCTTAATCGAAAATTAAAGTACTTCGATACAGACATGACTTTGGAAGAACTTGCTGAAACGTGGTCACCGTTGTTACCAAGCCCATTCCCGGTAGACCTATTACCTGAACCAAAAAGCTCGATCAAGATTGAACATGTCGCTGCTCTTTATGAAGCTTTAGAAGACATTCTAGCAGACGGCGCTATCGAAGGTCTTGCTGATAAATTTAGAGCTGAACTACCAGTCGCCATGGAAGGAACCGTTAGCAATATATTGGAAAAAGACATTGATCAGTTGAAGCCGCACATCTTACTGAAAGCACTCCGTCGTTTTGTGTTCCGCTACCTTTCACTTGAAAGCAAAAGATACTGGCCTGACGAGAATACAGCATTGCAGTCTTGTTTGGAAGAAGCTTCACTGTGGTTCCCACTTGAAGCACCAAACCTGGAAGAGATTTCACGAGACATTACTCTTGAATATATGCACTCAATGGTAAAGTATCTTGAAGAAGTAGAGAAGGTAAAGTTTTAGTTTTTGTGATTTAACACATTCTTTTGTCATACATTTCTCCTGGCAATCGTTTATTAAGGTTAACTATCTCACTACATGTCTTATTTAAGAGTTACAGTACAAACCGGAAGCCGTAATAGAAATCACATGTTGATAAGGCCATATTGTTAACTTGACTCTTTAAACAACACGTAAAATTTCAACAACATAAAAAATACATGAGTAGTAAAAACAATAAAAAATGATAATATTATTACAGAGACATGTATCATCATATGTAATTATGCCTATTTAAATCTGTATGCATAACGTTTGGTTGTATTTACTAATAGCATAACTAATGGGAGTGTTTCTGAAACGCTCGCTTTTCCATAACAAATTCCAAAGAACATGCTTTTAACGCCCTTGTTTCAGACTTTTTGCTCGGCTAAAAAGTGTTCCCACCTAAAAAACTTAACTTTTCCAAAATAAATTCTCTTAACGTCCCTACTTCCGACCCTGGAAAACGAGGTTCAACAATTATTTCCAAATGTTCAAATTGCTTTCAGCGGAATGAGTTTATGAATTGCATCAGAGTCTTTTCAGTGAGTTGTACTGAGCCACTCGATTATGCCCATATTTACCAGCGTGTACCTCAATAAGCCGACCCAGAGGCTGATGACCGCAAGGAAGGTCTGCCTGGGACGCCAACACAGTATCTCAAATCCGCAGATCTCATACACTATCTACCACTTAGATCGAGAAATTAACGATAATTACCCGTAACTTTTTTGGGGCAAGTCTGTATATTCACCGTCTTTGAAAATAGCCCGTCTACACTTTCAACCTTAAAATCTCAACAGAACTGTTCAGACATTTACCTGGACATTTTTCCAAGCCTTGATGGTCCTTCGAGAGACAACAGAAACATAGTGCCTTTTCTTTGGCAATTTCCACGGTTGGTCCACCAATAATGCCTCGTATTTCTTGCAATATTGTATCGGATGACTGTTCTGTCCTAAGAATTTGCATTGCCCGTTACTAACGTACAAATAACAAATTCGGTTACCTTTTATATATATATTACGCTAGCCTGTGAGCAGCCTAATCGAATGCCACTTCCAAATCCATTGAGCAACTTACTCTCCTTGGCAAATAAAATATTATTGGTACCATTATAACAAAGTTGATGTTTGCGGGAAGAGATGTGTTTTTGGCCTGACTCATTTTCGCCCGGCATAGCGAGGGTTAATATGAATGATCAAAAACATATTTATGGCTAAGGGACGGACCATGTAATTTTTGAGGGGAGGGCTGGGCAAATACCAAAAAAAAATTCGCGCACGAAAAAAATACGGAAAAAAATATCGTGCACAAATAAAAAAATTTTAAAAACAATCGAGCAAGCTGTTTAAGGTCGCTGTTGTTAAATCCCAGATAATATATATTGGCGAAAATATCTTTGCATTATTAAATAGCTCACATTGTATGTTTCGCATGTATTTCTGTCCAAAATGGTCACCTGGTCATCAATGATCGGGTAGCCATTTTAGGGAAGTTAATATTAAATTAAGATGAGTTTTTCAAAAGTGTTCCTTCACCATTAATCACACCAGTGTAGCAAGTTATCAGTTATCAATGTTCATTACTGAACTACTGGAATAAAACATCATGAATCGCATATTAAAAACAAATAAATGGAAAGATATAAAAGTCATACTAATTTTAGCTTATTAATTCAAGGTCAGTACATTCCACAACTTCTACGCCTTCTGCAGCAGTGTATATCACATTAATATCAATGTTCATTACCGAACTGGTATATAATTGCAACATGCGAATTTTCTTGTGGTATACCACCTTAAAAGAGAATTAAATGACATTGTGTGTGTGTGAAAAAAATCTTGCAATGAAATGTAATAGAAAAAAATATCCAACGTGTTTAACTAGCACGAAAAAAAAACATGCACAAAAAAATTGCCTTGTCCGTCCCTAAGAACATCAACTCTATTACTAATTACAATAATTTTAGAGCGAGGGCGATTACAAGATATAAATAAGACGACAAATAACATGAAATAGCTTGGGAACAAATTGTCAATTGCATTGACGTAAGTTCACGCTATCCACAGCTATTTCGTTTACTACAAACTCAGTTTATATACGGAAAAAAGTCTAAATATTCTTCAAAAAAGCCGTGTATAGTTTCTGCCAAAAGAAGTTCTTGTTGTTTATTCATAGCCATATTAACTTTAGAATGGATTTATTCAATAAAATTATAAAAAATAGATGCATTTTCTCTTTTTGACGTCATTTTGTGTGTACAGCTACTAAAAATACTTGCTCAGTCGTGCAAAAACAATTTGCAGGTGGATCTACACAAATTAAATTCAGCGGGCTAAAATAAATCGCAAACCTTGTTAAAATTCCTATAATAATGGGTATAGCAAACGTTTCCTCACTATATGTTATCACCCAAAAATTTCACTTGTCAAAGGGAAGACTAGTACTTGTGTATTATTAATAACAGTTTAAACTAAGGAGAGGCCCTAGCAAGCTACTCTACAGGATGACCACCAAGGATACTATATTCAGAAATTTAATGTAAATTACAGCCATAAACTATAATAAAGCCATAAGACTATAAGTGTAAGGGTAAGTGTAAGGCTATGTTATGCAGTTATATAATGATTACAACAGAGCTGACAGCCAACAGAGAATTTTTTTGGGGCTCGGAGCAAAATGCACCTCCCCCCCCCAACGTAAAGGAACCATCGTGCTTTTGGTGGTCTCTTAAGTCTGGGGCTCAGGGCAAATCCTCCCCCCTCCCCCTTCCCCTCTTAACGCCCCTGACAAGTTTTATTAAGTAACATACAAATATTTGGAATATCAAGTGATAAGTCGCAAAATAGTTCGATACATTGGGAAATAAACTTTGTAGTGAGAAATAAATTTTCTTTTGAATGTCTATTTTTGTTTCTAGAAGAGAAAAGACAATACCGGGAGAACAGGTCTTCGAAGTTCTTCGCGTCGACAACAGGGACGAAAGCCTGGTAGACGCCGACCTAAGATGTCTCGTTCTTGACGAGTTCGTGAAATTCATTATATCATAGATGACAGTTTAAGAATGATCCAAAAATTATCGGATCAAAAGTTGTTTTGCGCTCTCTTACTTTAGCCCTCTGCAGTTTTTCAGTATGGCATCAAAGAATGTCGTGCAAAGTCGAGTAGCTGAAGCTCAAGAATGAGTTCGGATCTACATTAGATATTATGCGTGTACCAAAAAGTCCTAGTAATCTAAGCTTACGTGGAAAGCCATTTAAAAAATAACACAAAAAAGTATCAATTTTCTAAAGTATTAGTCTAAATTTTCGCAGATGTATATACATTACACTTTTGTAAAATTCCAGACAAAGACACCAGACAAAATGTTGAAAAAAGATATCATTATACCGAGTGTAGTATGTTTTAAAATAAACTTTCTAAACCAAACTTTCGTTGTGGGAAGAAAGAGGACTTTGTATCACGTACAGCAATAGCATGATTTATTTACTTTTCACAACGGTGCAAAAACTTATCTCCGGGCTAATGCAGTGTCACTAATAGCAAAGTTTAACATGTTATTATGTTAAGCACTGCATATTTGATTTATATTGAACAACAGTCGAGCTACTGGAATCAGCTGCAAACTCGCAACTTCCGCCTGTTCAAAATACCAAGTATACAGCTCTCTTCCGAAGATATCTGACGGAATCTGTAGCATACAAATTCACCGAACAAAATTGAAAACGTCCAAGATTAAAACTGGAAATGAGTTCTCGTCTATTATTCTGATGGATTATTTAACGTAAAATTATTTCTCTAATATTTTGGATTCATAGAGCTGCCTTAATCGGATATGATTTTTACAAATCCCTATGTTTTTTACTCCGCCTGCCGTAGGCGAGGCGGAGTTTTAAATTCGCCAAGTTTCTGTTTTTTTTTTTTTCGGTGTCAGAAGTCGGTGCCGCCGCTCATGGGTGATACCGCTGGGCACAAGCCGCGTGAGCCGACCTAAACACGGCGTTTAAACTCAATTTCCAGCGGAATATGTCAACAAAACACGCATTTTAACATGTATGCTAGAACATCTAAACCGCAAGAAGGTTTTACGTGCAAAAATTCCCATGCAAAATGTTTTAAAACGACTAATTCCACCGCGAAACTTTACCGAGGAGCGATGAGAGCGTGCTTCCGTCATTTTCTGTTGTATTCCTACTTTTAAGGAAATTTAGAAATTTCTACACAAGAATCAAACGCAAATTCTACTGAAATATCTATATACAAAACACAATTTTTAACATGTAATAGTGAACAAAAAGGGACAGGAAGGTTCTTTATCAAAAAATTGCTCCAGAAATGTTTTAAAACGGCAAATTTTGATAAACTCCATCATTCCATGATTAAGGAGTGAGTCTAGGAAATATGTTCCTAATTCTAAACACGTTGTGATTTCTTTCCTTGGTTTTCTATTTCTACCTATGTTGAGATGCTAATATTTCGTGCAAAATGATTTATTTGCTTGTGGGATCTCATATAATTATAAAAGGTAAGAGACATTTTACATTCCAATTCCAGAAATACATATGTTAGTCTAAAGTTCCCAACATAGCTGAGTGCGGCATTTTAGTCTTTATCTATAGTATTTATATATAATAACTTTCTTTATAAAAAAATTGACATGTTTATTGTTGAATAGTTGACTCAGAGAAAGGATTTCAAATTGGATATCACCGAAAATACAGATCACAGAAATACTTTTAAGTCGATTACTGTAAAGATTGTTGCTATAATTATTAAAATAGCAAGAAAAAAACTCAAAAATGCAAAATAAAAAAAAAACAAAATTTAACTTAAATTTAGTAAAATTTCAACTGGCACTTTCTCAATTTGCCAAAACTTTATCAGACACCCTGCCTATATACCAAATTTTAACTGACACCTGAAGCTTTCTGGAAGTAAATACTTTGTCAGCATGTCGAAAGTCTAACTGACAACTTGTGGGCATGTACAGGTCAAAGTCTAACCGACATCTTGTCAACAAGCCAAAAGCCTTACCGACATCTTGTTAACAAGCCAAAAGCCTAACCGACATCTTGTCACCAAGCCAAAAGCCTAACCGACATCTTTTCAACAAGCGAAAAGCCTTACCAACATCTTGTCAACAAGCCAAAAGCCTAACTGACATCTTGTCAACAAGCCAAAAGTCTAACTAGGAGCATATCAACATGTCAAGAGTCCATTTCAAAACTTGTCCACATATCAAAAGACTAGCTCAGATCTTGTCAACATGTCAAAAGTCTGCTCGAAAACTTGTCAACTAGTAAAAATCCTTACCAACATTTTATAAACATGCCAAATATTTACCTGACACCTTATCAACACATCAAATATCTAATTTAAAGCTTGTCAATATATCAAAAGGCTAGCCAACCTTTTCCCAACAAATTACTGTCGTGGAGACTTCAGGCAGTGTGCTACAGAATAGATTTAATAATTTGATGGATTTAATAGATTGATGTATTGTATACACTTTTAGTAAAATTTTCTTTACTTGCAAAATAAAACAGCTATATGTTGGTGGTATTATGGCAAAAGAATCTTGTTTATCATATGTACTATGAAAGTCTTTAATCTAAATTAAATTCTAAAAAATGCAATCCTACTAGGACTCTGGACAGAGTGCCTGGCAAGTCACTCAGACATTGATTTTTGGTTATCTTAGTGATTACATAAGATGTGCTAGCAATGTCTTAAAATGCCTTGGAAGGTACCCTAATAATAATTGATTTAAAAAGGAATTAGTTGGGCAGAACAGAAATAAGTGAATGTACCCCACCCCCAATGAACTCTCTAGTTACAGCCCTGCCTGGCCTTGTGCCCATTTTCGTTTGGCAGGCGGAGTGAACGCCTTAGCAGGCGTCTTGTTCAATTTAATATGCTGGAAATCACCTTAAGCAGTGATGGACGTGCACCACTCATAAGAATTGCTAATTAGATCCGAACTCAACCTTAGATTTTTAAGCCTGTTTTCCATTTTAACCGTACCATAACGAAACGTAGCGTATTTCATTGTTTCGGGTGAACGAATCAGTATTCATAATATAGTGTACGCACTTTTGATTGATAGAAATATATGATACACAAGTAAAAATCTCACATGTCGTAAGGCTGTTGTAGACAACCACAAATATATAATATTATATTTTATAGTAGAACCATACAGGTGTACTATTGTAAATATATATATATTCCTCGATTAATAGCGACTAGCGAGAAGCAAAACATTAATTTCCTTGGTTTGTTCTTTCATTTCCAAGATAATTTGTAGACTTAAGCTGTTTGTATAACAAATAATAGCTGTTTAGTAATTGTTGTTTATTCATTAGTTTCATCTGAAGTTAGTACTTCTTTTACGATAAATTAAAGTACATGCAAATAAATGTCTCTCGTCTGTGATTGATCGTTTTGATATGGTTAACTAGCTTAACACCACCCCCCTCCCCCCCCCCCCACTACCACACACACACACAGCCATCAATACGTACGCCGTGTCCCTACTAGACCACTCTCATATCTAAAGTATTCTTTTGCGTATTCTAAGCTTTGACAAATTTTCAAAAGAAAATTTATCATATTTTTTTTACACAATAGAAAATAGACTGCAATTTTTTTAAATAAGAAATTTCATGGTGTTTCCACAAGTTGTTTATAAATTAATAAGAAATTTCTTTTTATACTTTCCTAAAACTGGACGCTCAGGCAATAGCTCACCATGCGCGGGTGGATTTTACCGAGTTTTGTGCCTCATGCAACCTTTCTCGTATATCAAACCTGTTTGATGTGGGGGAAATGTTTCATGAAGCACAAAACTGAGGAAAATCAACCAAAATACGGTGAGCTGTAGGCCGGGGTAAGGCACGAGTAACTTTTGCTCAGCCGATAGCTCTCGTGTGCGTAAGCTACTGTAACTTTAATAGTCTGGTGGCTTATGGTAAAAATCGTTACTGGCGGTGACAAACTTGGGCACCCCTTCTACAATTGATTAACTATGCATCCTAATGAATTTAAGAAGGGTCCTAAAATTTTCAAGTCATGCAGGGGGGTGTTACTGCAATGAGATGGCACGTTAACGGTTGGCAATTTTTCGGTTACAATTCCATGACACGCAATAATACAGACTGATTGGTCGTTCTTATAAGAACGACAAATTTGATTGGTCGTGCTCATTCCGTGACTGTCTTATTGCGTGTCATGGAATTGTAACCAATTTTTCTCTGCCAGTCAATAATATTTAATTTGAAAACATCAAACAGAAAATTTTATATGCCCTATAGCTCCATGTCTTTGAGAAAAAAACCAAACACATTATTATTAAATACGATAATTAAGTATGACATGAACAAACGTTCGCAACCTTTTTCAAAAGAGTACTTTTTTCACCCCCCCCCCCAGGAGTGATAAATTTTTGAGCTTCTTCATTACAGCCCCAAAAACATTTCAATTGTCATGAGGAGTCGCGGGGAAAGAGATTGCTGACTTTGTCAGCTTTGTCACGATCTTGCCAATTTTTGCCGCTAAGCGACCGGACTATAAGTTTATCATCGTTCAAGTAACAAAAGAAAAACATTTTGTGTTCATTTGTTGCGTTCGCATAAGGCGCGTGCAGTGTATGGTCATTTCAATAGTTGTGCTATTTCATACTCCCAAAATCTTTTGTGTTTTAAGAACATATTAGATTTCTTTACAAATTCAGATCAGGCTTTGTTAGTTTGTTTACAGGGTGTATCAAAACAGGAGCCTATGAAAAACAATTATTGTTATAATTTAAATGCACGGAGCACTAGATTATTGTGCAGGCATTATTGTGTAGGCATGTGAAACAAACATGAATCTCCTGCAGCTGGAGGAATTTTATGGCATCAGTGTACAGGGAGTCCCACAAAAGCGGACGCTATTGAATTCAACTATTGTTAGAATTTGAATGGCCTATCAGTACAGTGTGTATCCTTTTAGAAATTACACTATTGTTGTTAAATTGCGTTATTATGCTTCTGGAAATTTAAATTAGCTTCTACATGTAAAGCGAACAGCAACACAATAATTACGTCAAATTATAACAATGAAAATACTTCCGCTATTCATGTAGACAATTCTTTTAAATTCCCAGAGGTATAATAACACACATTAGACACAATTTAATAACAATAGAGTGATTTCCAAAGGGGCTTTTTTGGGACACCCTGTATAATAGCTCCAGCCTGACGATTTAGTCCCGCTAAGCAAATATTCTCGTTTTAATCGACTGTGAAAACAAAAATTTCTAAAGAAATGAATAATGATAATGATTTGAAATTTGCATAGCGGGACTAAATTGTCAGGCTGGCTACGCCACTGGCTCCAGAGTGTCTCTGAAAAATGATGCTGTTGAAATCACTTATTGTTAGTGAATGGCCCAGTAGCACTAACTTCTAACAATAAGTAATTTCAGCAGCGTCATTTGTCAGGGGCACTCTGGAGCAATTATACAGTACTGCTAGGCCATTCAAATTCTAAAAATAGTTGAATTCAATAGCGTCCGCTTTTTGTGGGAAACCGTGTAAGCAGGAAAATTTTGAATAAAATTGTGCTACACTAAGAATAGTGTACAGTATGTGGATCACAGCCAGTGGCCGTTGGAAAAGTTATCAAGTGAAAGCCCAAGCAAGCAGCATCCAGGTAAAGGTAAACGTAGCTACTAAGATACCAGTCGCACTGCTGCTGTAATAGTTGCTGTTATCCTTTTGACAACAATAATCAAAATAAGCTTTCAGGTCTTCTGCTTTAGTCTTGTCACTGCATGTTTTCTCAGCATCTGGACAGTGCATATACTTCACAGTCTCTGATAAAGACATTCGTACCAGCATTTTGAAGACTTTTTGATTATAACTTACCGATAGTATGCTTGCACTGTTTATTACGATCACCCCTTTGCTCTGCCGTTGACATCTTTGATGCATACTCACACTTGTGACATGTTAGAGCGTTTTCTAAGAAATAAACACGCGTACAGTTGAAGCGGTATCAGCAGTGAACATGCTTGCATGCATGCATTATGGGGGAAGAGGGGCGTATGTTCACTAGCGATTCGTACATATAAGCTTTTAAAATAACCTAGCTTACATCTGCATCTTAATTAAATTTTACTATCATAAGGATCTCGTGGAGATTACGAGACCTTTGCACAGTAGGATCGATGCATAACTGCATGTAGACCTCGTAACAACAAAGAATGAGGTACGTAATTAATTACGATTGCATCAGCTACAGTAAGTAGTAAATTGTTCAGAGGCTAAAATAGAAATTGAAGTAGCAAAACACACAAAGAATTATGTTCTTAGCTCAAACTTGATGCATTATATATATGGGTCTCATTTGTTTCTCAGCTTATTTAATTACACAGATGCATTTAGTTTGATTATCTTTAATGAAATAATGGCCATAACATTTCATACAATGTCATATTCCCCTTGATTTATACACGAATCCTTACTTGACGAACATAAAATGCAGTCAAAGCACCACAAACGCAATAAAATTGGGGTATATTTTTGTAAAGCTCTCGATCTGTAAGCTCGGTCTTCATCAGTGCTAATAACTAATTATTGGATGACGCTGAGCAGGATCTAGGCCAAGGTCAGCGTTGTCTGCCGAAGCCGAAGGCTGAGACCGAGGTCAGAATAATTCCATATATTTCCAGGATATCCAGCGTAAGCGGAATTCAGTAATGCTTCATATTTCATTTTGCAAGAAAAGTCGATTTGTTCGGCCAAGACCGAAGCAAACCGAACTGAAGCGATTGTCAACACTCTTGAACACTTTTGAAATCCATGCGACTGGGCACCAGTGAAAAAATACGCGGGCGCGGTTTCGGCATGCAAGTAAATCTCGTATTTGTCTCTGATGGTGTTAGCACATGACAAATACGAGACTTATTTTGCCTGTGTTTTGCTTGTATGTGAGTCGAAATAAGAAAAATATAATTCATGTGGGCTCTCGACCTATCAGAATACGAGAATATGTTACAATGAATAATAGTATGCATTAATAGGCATTGCGCACAAAAAAGTATTCCAAGCTTAAATTTGAACCGTAATTGGTGTGGAGGTGGCGCGGTTCTGTATATCAGAGAGAGCCTGTCTTGTATAGATAGGGATGACTTAATGCCGGACCGTCTAGAAATGCTGTGTGCTGAGATCATTCGCCCCTTTAGTAAATCGATTTTGTCTGCACGTGGTATAGGCCTCTGAATTCAGATATGAACTTATTAATGAGTATGATGTAATTCTCCGAAAGAGTGAGACTAGTCTGAAAATAAAGAATTGACAGTAGTATGTGATATTAATGTGTCACCACTAGATGCCCATACACAACAATTTGAAACCAACTTGAAGTTGATGGGGCTAGACGTTTTTCATGGCCAGAAATTTAAGACATTGCGCCCGCGCTATTGTGAGGGCAGCATTATTTCGCAAAAATGCTAACGCTTTGCTAATGCTGTGCTTTGCACGGTTTTAAAGCCTGGTTTCTAAGCTTTATTTTGATACCAAGCATGTGGATTTCATTCGGTGGAAATTTGGTTGAACATAAACATTTGTGCTGTAATTGTTACAGCAACGAGTTAAGAATTTCGTGTTATTTATCACGAAAATGTAACCTGTTGGACTAAACAAACAACTTTGAAAATTTTTGTGGAAGTGGTCGAACATATATTAATTGCCAAACGAACCTGGCAAACCACCCAAGAACAGATGGGATCCAACTGGTGACACTAAAGTATAGCTATTGCGCGAAAATGGCAGATAATGAAGAGAACTATTAAGAAGGAATGAACGGAAAATAGTTGTTTAAAATGTAACCAGTTCCACGTACGAATTAGTGGAAAAAAGTACGGCAATGCAATAATGAAGCCCTTGCAAAGATTATTTGAATTCGGCAAATGCTTTTAGTACGGTATTGCGGTTGTATTTTGCAAATTTTTCATTAACTCCCATGTTTTAATACTAATTGTGGCAGCCATATTTGTTCAAACAATTACGTCATGTCCAGTGCCAATGTCTTAAATTTCTGGCCATGGAAAGATGTAAATTGTCATCCAAATGAACGAGAATGAACATTCAGAGAGCGAGTTTTACTGCCTCGAGCGAGTTTTAAGTCCTCGGTTCAATAGCCGTAAAGACCTCGCTTTGGGTAAATATGTGTTATGACGAAACATCGTTTGAAATGAAAAGTTCACTATCTCAACTTAGAAGAAAAGAAAACTGTAAAATAATTTTTATTTTGTTCTACAAGATCTTCCCTAGCCAAGTACCACATGTACTGCATGATACTGTCAATGACTATGGTGTTGGAAGTGCACATAAAAATTTTTTGTCGTATAATCATCTTTGCATAACTGATTGAAAAGTTCATCACCATGCATGCTCTCTATGTAAATTTCGTAGCGAAAAATAACCTATTTCAGTAAGCATGATCAACATCTATTCATTCTGTTTTAAATGTCCTTTTTCATGTTTTCGTTGTCAGTTATATTTGTAAAAACGTTCTTGTAAATTTTAATTTCTGAACGCAAATGTTATTCAAGGTTTAGGAGACACACATACTGATTCAGATAGGATGTGTTTTGGAAACTTTGGAGCATTCTGCCGCATGTACTTTTATACATTGCAATAACGACAATGAATGATATCATCATTGATCAAATTATACATCTTGGTGGATGAACGCTTCGTCCTACGTTTACACGAAATGTACATATTGTAAGGTTTACACTTCAAAACATGTTTTGCACGATTATAGGAAGACGTTTGAGGTTGACGCAATGCGCGTGCATCATGACTGTGCATATCAGGATGGCTCTTTAAAAAAGCGGATACGTGGATTTGATTTAATTTCCCGTGCGTGCTTTTTTTCAGATATTTTTCCTCAGGAAAATAAGAGGCTTTAATTCACTGTGTTCGATATATGAGAAAATTGCTCAGCAGGAAGACTGATTTTAGCGGCTTTATGTAGCCAAGATCAGATATAACGTGTTCAGCCTGCTAATGTCGCCTAATGAACTTTCATAATCAAGCTAGGTAAAAATTCACAAGAATAATTAGTTCATATTTAAGTACAAGCCAATTAGGTTTGTACATGTATACGTGTAGAAAACCACTTAGTGGTATTAGATGCAAAATATCCTTAAAAAATTGCCATCCAAATGAACGAGAATGAACATTCAGAGAGCGAGTTTTACTGCAATAAGTTCTCGGTTTAATACCCGTAAAGACCTCGCTCTGGGTTAATATGCGTTGTGTCGAAATATCGTTTGAAATGAAAAGTTCAATATCTCAACTTAGAAGAAAGGAAAACTGCAAAATAATTTTTATTTTGTTCTAAAAGATCTTGCCTAGCCAAGTATCATATGCACTGTATGATGCTGTCAATGACTGTGGTGTTGGAAACACACATAAAAAATTTTATTCTTATGATCACAATTGCATAACTGACTGAAAAGTTCGTCACCATGCGTGCTCGCTATGTACCTTTCGTAGCGAAAAATAACCCATTTCAGTAAGTACGATCAAGCTCTATTCATTGTTTCAAATGTCCTTTTTCATGTTATGCAGTTATATTTGTGAAAACTTTTTTATAAATTTTAGTTTCTGAACGCAAATGTTATTTAAGGTTTAGGAGATACGAATATTGATTCAGAGAGGATGTGTTTTGGAAACTTTGGAACATTCTCCCGCATGTATTTTGATACATTGCAATAACGACATTGAATAATATCATCACTGATCAAATTATACATTTTGGTGGATGAATGCTTCGTCCTACATTCACATGAAACATTCATATTGCGAGGTCTACACTTCGAAACAACTTTTGCACGATTACCGAAAGACGTTTGAAGTTGAGGCAATACCGTGCATCATGACTGTGGATATTAGGATGTCTCTTAAAAAAGCGGATGCGTGGTTATGATTTATTTTCGCTTGTGCTTCTTTCTTCAGATGATTTTTCCTCGCGAAAATGTGAGGCTTTAATTCACTGTGTTCGATATCTGAGAAAATTGAATAGCAGAATAATTGATCTATAGCGGCTATACTCTAGCGGCTATACGTAGATAAGGCTATCCTAGCGGATATACGTAGATAAGATATACGTAGATAAGGCTATAGCGGCTATACTCTAGCGGCTATACGTAGATAAGGCTAGAATTGAAATGTTTAGCAAGCTAATCTCGCCCAATGAACTTGCATAATCAAGCCAGGTAAAAATTCACAAGAATAATTAGTTTATATTTAAGTACAAGCCAATTAGGTTTGTATATATATAATAATAGTCTGTTTGAGTGATCGAGTCGTTATCGTGAAGGTGCAGGGCGACAACTGAAACACATAAAATGAGAACCTTATCATGTATTCTTGTATATCTTTGCATTATATTGTATAGTATACGTTTGAAAAATTAATCTGTGTTTATGCGTGCCGCAGTCCCTAAACTCCCGACGATCATTAAGATGAGGAAATACGCATTCTGATCATGATGGATGTATCCTCCAACTCACAACTTCAATAATGACAGCTCGTTGTGTTGTAATCTATGAATTCTTATCCAATTTTTCTGTATTTTTTGGAGGAAAAAGCATTTCATGAAAAATGGTATGGTCTAAAAAGCTGTAAATACGTCTTGCTTATGATCTTTCCGTGACTTAATGTCATATAGCTCCTGTTTGTTGCGCCAGAACCCACGAGTTTATTATTAGAACGAATTTTTGCGATAATCATAATTTCACATGCAAGTGTCTTTGGTGTATAACGCAAATGTGAGGAACATTTCAATTGCCTTTTCAATTTCTGGAAGTTCTCTGACACTCGAGCCAATAAACCCCACAGGTACAAAACTACTTGGTCATGACTCCAATGCGGACTCCCTCAATCACTTCTATGGTAGTCACTCAATATAAAAGCGACGGCTGTTTAGTACCATAGTTTATTTGTTTGTTTTATATAATTTTACGATTTCTTGCTCTAATATTATATCTGTGTTTTAGTATTTATTCATGTTCTATTTTTATTGGTTATTAACTCCAGTACGCCTTCTCCCACGCCCCACCCCCCAAATGGAAACCAACTTAAAGTTGATGGGGCTAGATTTGAAAGATTTGAAAGATGTAAATTGTCATCCAAATGAACGAGAATGAACATTCCGAGAGCAAGTTTTACTGCTTTAATTCCTCAGTTTAATACCCGTAAAGACCTCGCTCTGGGTTAATATGCGTTGTGTCGAAACATCGTTTCAAATGAAAAGTTCAATATCTCAAATTAGAGGAAAGGAAAGCTGCAAAATAATTTTTACTTTGTTCTAAAAGATCTTGCTATAGCCAAGTGTCATATGCACTGTCTGATACTGTCAATGACTATGGCGTTGGAAACACACATCAAAAATTTTAGTCTTACAGTCACCTATGCATATCTGACTGAAAAGTTCGTCACTATGCGTGCTCGCTATGTAACTTTCGTAGCGAAAAATATCCCATTTCAGTAAGCATGATCAAACTCTATTCATTCAGTTTTAAATGTCCTTTTTGATGTTACCGTTGTCAGTTATATTTGTCAACATTTTTTGTAAATTTTAATTTCTGAACGCAAATGATATTTAAGGTTTAGGAGATACACATATTGATTCAGAGAGGATGTTTTTTGGAAACTATGGAACATTCTCCCGCATGTATTTTGATACATTGCAATAACGACATTGAATAATATCATCACTGATCAAATTATACATTTTGGTGGATGAATGCTCCGTCCTACATTCACATGAAACGTTCATATTGCTAGGTTTACACTTCGAAACAACTTTTGCACGATCACAGAAAGACGTTTGAAGTTGAGGCAATACCGTGCATCATGACTGTGGATATTAGGATGTCTCTTAAAAAAAGCGGATGCGTGGTTATGATTTATTTTCCCGTGTGCGCTTTTTTTTCTGATGATTTTTCCTCGCGAAAATGTGAGACTTTAATTCACTGTGTTGAATATATGAGAAAATTGGATAGCAGAATAATTGATCTATAGCGGCTATACGTAGATAAGGCTAGAATTGAAATGTTCAGCAAGCTAATCTCGCCCAATGAACTTGCATAATCAAGCCAGGTAAAAATTCACAAGAATAATTAGTTTATATTTAAGTACAAGCCAATAAGGTTTGTATATTTATGCATATAGCGAACAGCTTAGTGCTATTAGATGCAAAATATCCTTACAATCATAGTCTGTTTGAGTGATCGATTCGTTATCGCGAAGGTTCAGGGCGAGTTAATTATATAATACATATTCTTGAAAAATAAAAACACATAAAATGAGAACCTTATCATGTATTTTTGTATATCTTCGCATTATATTGTATAGTACGTTTGAAAAATTATTCTGTGTTTGCGCGTGCAGCAGTCCCTAAACTCCCGACGATTATTAAGATGAGGAAATACGCATTCTGATCATGATGGATGTATCCTCCAAGTCACAACTTCAATAATGACAGCTCGTTGTGTTGTAATCTATGAATTCTTATCCAATTTTTCTGTATTGTTTGGAGGAAAAAGCATTTCATGAAAAATGGTATGATCTAAAAAGCTGTATATACGTCTTGCTTACGATCTTCCCGTGACTTAATGTCATATAGCTCCTGTTTGTTGCACCAGAACCCACGAGTTTGTTATTAGAACGAATTTTTGCGATAATCATAATTTCACATGCAAGTGTCCTTGGTGTATAACGCAAATGTGAGGAACATTTCAATTGCCTTTTCAATTTCTGGAAGTTCTCTGACACTCGAGCCAATAAACTCCATTGCGGACTCCCTCAATCACTTCTATGGTAGTCACTCAATATAAAAGTGACGGCTGTTTAGTTCCATAGTTTATTTGTATGTTTTATATAATTTTACGATTTGTTGCTCTAATATTATATCTGTGTTTTAGTATTTATTCATGTTCTATTTTTATTGATTTTTAACTCCAATACGCCTTCCCCCACGCCCCCCCCCCCCCCCCCCCAAATGGTAACCAACCTAAAGTTGATGGGGCTAGATTTGAAAGATTTGAAAGATTTGAAAGATGTAAATTGTCATCAAATGAACGAGAATGAACATTCCGAGAGCAAGTTTTACTGCTTTAAGTCCTCAGTTTAATACCCGTAAAGACCTCCCTCTGGGTTAATATGCGTTGTGTCGAAACATCGTTTCAAATGAAAAGTTCAATATCTCAAATTAGAGGAAAGGAAAACTGCAAAATAATTTTTACTTTGTTCTAAAAGATCTTGCTATAGCCAAGTATCATATGCACTGTATGATGCTGTCATAGACTGTGGTGTTGGAAACACACATAAAAAATTTTATTCTTATGATCACAATTGCATAACTGACTGAAAAGCTCGTCACCATGCGAGCTCGCTATGTACCTTTCGTAGCGAAAAATAACCCATTTCAGTAAGCACGATCAAGCTCTATTCATTGTTTTAAATGTCCTTTTTCATGTTATGCAGTTATATTTGTGAAAACTTTTTTATAAATTTTAGTTTCTGAACGCAAATGTTATTTAAGGTTTGGGAGATACGCATATATTGATTCAGAGAGGATGTGTTTTGGAAACTTTGGAACATTCTCCCGCAAGTATTTTGATACATTGCAATAACGACATTGAATAATATCATCACTGATCAAATTATACATTTTGGTGGATGAATGCTTCGTCCTACATTCACATGAAACGTTCATATTGCGAGGTTTACACTTCGAAACAACTTTTGCACGATTACCGAAAGACGTTTGAAGTTGAGGCAATACCGTGCATCATGACTGTGGATATTAGGATGTCTCTTAAAAAAAGCGAATGCATGGTTATGATTTATTTTCGCTTGTGCTTCTTTCTTCAGATGATTTTTCCTCGCGACAGTGTGAGGCTTTAATTCACTGTGTTTGATATCTGAGAAAATTGGATAGCAGAATAATTGATCTATAGCGGCTATACGTAGATAAGGCTAGAATTGAAATGTTTAGCAAGCTAATCTCGCCCAATGAACTTGCATAATCAAGCCAGGTGAAAATTCACAAGAATAATTGGTTTATATTTAAGTACAAGCCAATTAGGTTTGTATATGTATAATCATAGTCTGTTTGAGTGATCGAGTCGTTATCGTGAAGGTGCAGGGCGACAACTGAAACACATAAAATGAGAACCTTATCATGTATTCTTGTATATCTTTGCATTATATTGTATAGTATACGTTTGAAAAATTAATCTGTGTTTGTTCGTGCAGCAGTCCCTAAACTCCCGACGATCATTAAGATGAGGAAATACGCCATTCTGATCATGATGGATGTATCCTCCAAGTCACAACTTCAATAATGACAGCTCGTTGTGTTGTAATCTATGAATTCTTATCCCATTCTTCTGTATTTTTTGGAGGGATATGTACTTCATGTCTATAACGCAAATGTGAGGAACATTTCAATTGCCTTTTCAATTTCTGGAAGTTCTCTGACACTCGAGCCAATAAACCCCACAGGTACAAAACTACTTGGTCATGACTCCATTGCGGACTCCCTCAACCACTTCTATTGTAGTCACGCAATATGAAAGCGACGGCTGTTTAGTACCAGAGTTTATTTGTTTGTTTTATATAATTTTACAATTTGTTGCTCTAATATTATATCTGTGTTTTAGCATTTATTCATGTTCTATTTTTATTGATTTTTAACTCTAATACGCCTTCCCCCACGCCCCCCCCCCCAAATGGAAACCAACTTAAAGTTGATGGGGCTAGATTTGAAAGATGTAAATTGTCATCCAAATGAACGAGATCTAGAATGAACATTCCGAGAGCAAGTTTTACTGCTTTAAGTCCTCAGTTTAATACCCGTAAAGACCTCGCTCTGGGTTAATATGCGTTGTGTTGAAACATCGTTTAGAATGAAAAGTTCAATATCTCAAATTAGAGGAAAGGAAAACTGCAAAATAATTTTTACTTTGTTCTAAAAGATCTTGCTATAGCCAAGTGTCATATGCACTGTCTGATACTGTCAATGACTATGGCGTTGGAAACACACATCAAAAATTTTAGTCTTATAGTCACCTATGCATATCTGACTAAAAAGTCCGTCACCATGCGTGCTCGCTATGTAACTTTCGCAGCGAATAATAACCCATTTCAGTAAGCATGATCAAGCCCTATTAATTCTGTTTTAAATGTCCTTTTTAATGATACCCTTGTCAGTTATATTTGTAAAATTTTTTTGTAAATTTTAATTTGTTAATGCAAATGTTATTTAAGGTTTAAGAGATACACATATTGATTCTCATAGGATGTGCTTTGGAAACTTTGGGATATTCTCCCGCATGTATTTTGATACATTGCAATAACTACATTTAATAATATCATCACTGATCAAATTATACATTTTGGTGGATGAATGCTTCGTCCTACATTCACATGAAACGTTCATATTGAAAGGTTTGCATTTCGAAACAACTTTTGCACGATTACCGAAAGACGTTTGAAGTTGAGGCAATACCGTGCATCGTGACTGTGGATATTAGGATGTCTCTTAAAAAAAGCGGATGCGTGGTTATGATTTATTTTCAGTGTGTGCTTTTTTTCTGATGATTTTTCCTCGCGAAAATGTGAGGCTTTAATTCACTGTGTTGAATATATGAGAAAATTGGATAGCAGAATAATTAATCTATAGTGGCTATACGTAGATAAGGCTAGAATTGAAATGTTCAGCAAGCTAATCTCGCCCAATGAACTTGCATAATCAAGCCAGGTAAAAATTCACAAGAATAATTAGTTTATATTTAAGTACAAGCCAATAAGGTTTGTATATTTATGCATATAGCGAACAGCTTAGTGCTATTAAATGCAAAATATCCTCACAATCATAGTTTGTTTGAGCGATCGATTCGTTATCGCGAAGGTTCATGGCGAGTGAATTATATAATATATACATAGTCTTGAACAATTAAAACACATAAAATGAGAACCTTATCATGTATTTTTATATATCTTTGCATTATATTGTATAGTACGTTTGAAAAATTATTCTGTGTTTACGCGTTCAGCAGTCCTTAAACTCCCGACGATCATTAACATGAGGAAATACGCATTCTGATCATGATGGATGTATCCTCCAAGTCTAAACTTCAATAACAACAGCTCGCTGTGTTGTAATCTATGAATTCTTATCCCAGTTTTCTGTTTTGTGTGGAGGGATATGCATTTCATGAAAAATGGTATGATCTAGAAAGCTGTATATATACGTCCTGCTTATGATCTTCCCGTGTCTTATTGTCATGTAGCTCCTGTTTGTTGCGCCAGAACCCGCGAGCTTATTATTAGAACGAATTATTGCGATAATTATAATTTCACATGCAAGTGTCTTTGGTCTATAACGCAAATATGAGGAACATTTCAACTGTCTTTTCAATTTCTCGAAGTTCTCTGACACGCGAATAGATAAACCCCACAGGTACAAACCGACTTGGGCATGAGCCCATGGTTGACCCCCTCAACCACACCTATCGTGCTCGCTGGATATAAAAACGTCGACAGTTGAGTGCGTTTCGCAATTTACTGATACGTCTCAGAGACAACATCGATTACAGAGAGTCAGATTTTATATGGTGAGTAACTGAAATGAATTCTTAATTTTTCTCTATGCGAATGCTATAGTTTAGTTCTTCGAAACAAATTAGTACCAAATTATAGGTTTTTTATTGAATTATTAATCATTTAGCTAATTTTGTTAATTTTAACGAGTACAAACTGGGTAAAATATAATTTGTTATTGGCTACATTGAAGTCAGGTACGATTCATCGAAATGCATGTAATAAAAATATTGTAGCCATGACCATAATTATGTCGATTGAACCACTTAATTTGCTATGTTTAGAGGTAGCGAAATGGCATACACACCTGTTCAGGAGCTCCTTAGTGCTTTACCTGATACAAGCGGTGAAGTTGTAGAGCACAGTATGCCAATCAGTATCCCTACGACGGCGAAGGAAATTCTTGTATATACCTGGGTCACAACAAGGGGCGACGAGGCTTTTCATCGTTATTATTATCAAATAGAGACGGTTGATACATCTAGCGCCTACCCTCAGTACATGAATGTTGCAGCTACTCAAAACATTGTCCTCAACTCTCAGAATTTATGGATGCCTGTTTCTAATCCAAGTAAGTGTTTGAGTTACCCTGCAACGATAAATTTAATGGCTAAAAACAAATTGTATCAAGCGAGAGTCTGGTATGGAATTTTGGGCATGTAGACACATGTAACACAAGTCAAGAGTTTCTGCGACGAAAATTAGTGTAGACCTGTTTATTTAGCTGCAATGCTTTGAGTTTGGGATCTGTTAAATGTCACTGTTGGTCTTACAAAAAATGCAAGTGAAATAGGATCACCACACATATCCATCAATCTTGACTATATCCAGTGGATAAGTTGTCTTTCAGAAAGTTGTATGCACTTTTTACAAACGGTAATCTAACTTATGCTTTTAATTTCAAGCATTTGATTTGGGTTCTATAGACGTATTTTGTTTAATTTTAGATGCGATTCCGATATAGGTGGTTGCAGAAACAGTATGATAAACCAATCTATGCGTGTGTTTATTAAGTGGAATATTTATTTCGGGAGCAATAAAAGTTTCGTTTCTATTTTATGCTTAAATTTTGCGTCTTTTCTTTCTTAGGTAAGTTGAGGGTTACTTTAATTGATGCTGAACCAAATCCCAAAGCGAAAAATAAAAGTATTGGTCATAAACGCCCAACGGTACGACATGGTACAAAAGAATCTGTTGATGCGCACAGTGAAATATTCATCATTGGTTATCGCTGATTTGTCAAACACCTCCATTAATTCCATTACTCTTTCAAATCCATAATTTTCAATGTGTATGATGTGGTTAATTAATTAAAAACTGCGTTTATAATTTAATCTTAAATTTTTTTTCTATTCTAAGTGTGTCATCCTTTTTACTACGTTTGCATTGAATGTTACGGTATTGATGGGTGAGGCCGGTTAACTAGTGAGATTATTGCTTTCATTTTAGAAGCAATGTTTTTCTTGTACGAATTTATAAACTGAAAGCATACCTGAATAAATTTTAATTCTCTGCACGAATATCCTTGCACACTAATACAGAACGAACACGAATTGTCTAAATTACTTCAAAAACCTATTCGAATAGTCATTCAATAGAATTACATTTAAGACTTAAATGTTCTAGGCTTAGAAAATTGCGATTAAAGTTTGTGTAAAACAGGTCCATTCTTCCTGTAATTGATAAAGATCAGGGGCGTCGACAGGGTGATGAAACTTAGGACGACAACTTCGTACCTAGGCTGTCTTCTCTACGCTTCTTGCTGGAGGAAGAGACCTTGGTGAATGCTGGTCACGTGGCCTCCAGATTATTGGTGCCTGTAATATGACCCCTGTGGGAAATGGTGGGTGGTACTTATTAATATACGTACTTTTTCACTCATTTACACAGGGAGCTGAGGAACGCGGTTTGTTTTCTGTTAGTCGTCTTACCTTAATTGTTATTTAAAAATCATTACTTCTAATGCATATTTAATATCAGCCATCATTCTGCATTGCAGTGATATGGAGTCGGGATTTCATTTAATAGTCGGACTACATCGATTATTAAATGAAGTACTGCACGTATACACCAGGCGCTTATAATTACTGACGGCTCCCAAACGTGCGACTAATTATATGCACAGTTAAAAATAAGACAAGGGAGGAAACTGGCAAGCATCAATATCTGATGTCATTGCTCAAAGCACTACTATTCACTGAAAATTATACGTTAACACACAATATTACGCTAGCAACAAAAGAAAGGTATGGTTTCAATATTCAGTTAAGGAAATATACTTGAATCAATTTAGAAAGTCGAAAATTTTACGATTGAAATGCGGGCGTATATTTTGTTATTTTCGTGTAATCTGCCCCGCAGCAACTAGTGTCGAAAGTGACGTATCCATTGATTTACGTACAATTTGCGCATGACAAGTATACGCGGTTTTGCCCCAGTTTGCCACGAGTTTTTCCCGTTTTTTTGCTCCAAAAGACCCATAGACATAGTAGGTCTAGATTGCTGACTCATAGAATCGGAGGCGTGACCTGTATGATAAATCCAAGATGGCGCGGGAACCGGGCAAAAAACTATAAGACTCTACAGGGAAAATCCATGTTTTTGGCGATTTAAAACATCTCGTTGCTTGGAATCGCTTCGAGTCAACATTTTTTGGAAACAAGTAATTATTGCGGAAGTTTTTAGCACTATTTGTGTAATTTCTGTTGAATTCCTCGTGACTATCTCGCTCATGAAATGTGTTGTGAATTGGTCACTTGGTCAGTTCGAGACATTTGTTGTCCAAAATATGTATTTTTGATCGGTTTTGGCCTCTTGGGTGTTATTGTGACCTACAGCTATCCTAAATTAAACATTTACAAAACGATGGAGCAACATCTTCGC
The DNA here is from genome assembly GCA_963855995.1 of Muricea muricata. NCBI lineage: Eukaryota > Metazoa > Cnidaria > Anthozoa > Malacalcyonacea > Plexauridae > Muricea > Muricea muricata. Next base: position 13,104,369 of record OY979719.1, read on the forward strand.
GTACAAATCGATTGTTCGCTTGATTTGTGTGGTGTGTGATACCTGATACGTTAGTAATATTTACTACATAGATACGACTTCAAGCCAACGTACTGTTTTCGAACTTCAAAGACGGATAGGTTATCAAGTAAATATTGTTTGAATTATGTAAAATGAATTACCAAAATATAATCGAAAACTGGTGCTACAGCTGCTAGTTTCGTTCGCGTGAATCGTGTGTGAAATGTGGGTAGAATTAACTGAACAATCCACAGTTTAATGACCAAAATTTTTTTATTTGAATTTAAACTATATGTTTACTTTAAAATTAACATAATGGTAAACTTTGGCATTCTTTTGCATACACTGTATATACAATGCAACATGAGCCTGCTATCTAGCTTGTGCAACATTGGAGCAAAGTCTGCAAACATGCGAGTATGGTAAAGCAATATTCTAATGCCCATTTGCTATATTCCAATGAACAATTAGTCGTGATTATAAAATCATTAATAATCCATGAAGAAAGCTGCACAAATCATCAGAAAATCTAGGCTAACCTGCCAACTGTGCTCAATATTGATAATGATAAATTGATGATAATAAATTTATTTACTGAGTCGGAGGGCTATCAACTAAACTGAACCCAGACCACCTGATTAGACTCTAGAAGTTTTCTACATTTCTGCGCAAAATTCTCTGGTGAAAAGGAAAATAAAGCTTTTCAGTCTGGGTAGTTTGCACACACTCAACACAAATTTAACCTAATTAAGCCTAATTAAGCGTGAAAGACATTGTATGAAGTGAACACAAATACCGTTAGAATAATTTTCAAATTGGCAACGTCAAAAAATGTATCATCTTGCTCCATAGATTCATCGACACACTGTGACACTGCATTACAGTATACATGATTGTAAATGAAAATCACACAGCACACAACTCAAGCGAATAATCGATTTTCACGCGAACATCTTGCTCCATCGTTTTGTAAATGTTTGATTTAGGATAGCTGTAGGTCACAATAACACCCAAGAAGCCAAAGCCGGTCAAAAATACATATTTTGGACAACAAATGTCTCGAACGGACCAAGTGACCAATTCACAACACATTTTTAATAAGCGAGATTTTCACGAGGAATTCAACAGAAATTATACAAATTGTGCTCAAAACTTCCGCAATAACTAGTTCTTGGGAAAAAATGTTGATTCGAAGCGATTCCAAGCAACGAGACGTTTTAAATCGCGTAAAACATGGACTTTCCTGTAGAGTCTTATAGTTTTTTGCCCGGTTCTCGCGCCATCTTGAATTTATGATATAGGTCACGCCTACGCAATGGTAATTATACTATGAGTCAGCAATCTAGACCTACTATATCTATGGTTTTGACAGGTGAAACGTGACGAATCCGCGACAAATTGTAAAGAATTCGCTTTAAAATCGCTGTAGCTTCTTCAATATTTAATATTTTGCTCAAAAGCGGCAGATATGTTTAGGAAACGATAGCGATTCATTCGGTGGTATTTTGAGGAAACACAATGCAGGATAGCAAAGACTTTCGAGGTGAAATGTCAAAATAATTTGTATATTAAAATTAATATTTCGAATGTCAACATAGTAAACGCACTGTATTTTAGATTTCGCTGTATTTTTTTTGCTTTTTAATTTTTTCCAACGAAACTTGGCTTAAATGTAGAGAAAACGGCAACGGTGTTTTTGGTGGCATTTTCAGAAATATTTGTATTTTCCTGGCTAAGATATCGCGGTATATTGGGCCCGCTACTAGACCCGATAGGCAGAAATGCGATGTCTTAAACAGGCCTAAATTCATCGAACTCACATTTATTGTATTTCTTCGATCAGCTAGCAACTTACGTCTTGCGAAGTGGGAAGCGATGGAAGATGACGCTAAAGTTTATTTCGTAGTTCACGGCAAGCTGACAACCACTGCTGACAACAATCTGGGAGAAGTTCGGATGGCAAAATTACCCGACAGGATTTTAATCACTGTAGCAAAGTGCCGTGTACGTGCGCACCATAATGCATTGCGCTTCAGCACGGTAAGCCACCAAACAGTGGGGCTCGCTCAGGCTCGCCCCAATGATTAGTTAAAAATTAATAGATCTTTCGAAGCTTTAGTTCTATGGTTAAGTCACGGTTTCAACCTAGGCATAGGAATAGACTCTTGAAAAAGTATTCGGGAACAATATTTCATTTGTCAACTATTTTAGGGTTAGTAAATATTAACTCTATCTATGGTCGTATAAGGATTTAGTTCCAGCATATTCTTTTATAAAATTGAATTCGTTGCAATTGCAAATATGATAATATATCTCGGAAGAGTCAAGACGGGGAACGTTCTTTTACTCGGGTTCACAAGCAACGACATTTTGCCTATTTAAGGGACGTGTGAATTTAAATTAGTCTCATTATTATTAACACTGATGAAGATCCGAGCTTACGGATCGAAAGCTCTGCGATAATAAACGTATTTATGTGGTGTTTCCTCAAAATTATATTTTTACAGAAATACTTAAGGCATGTATCAAAATTTAAGTGATTACTGCGCGATATAAATGTTATCACAGTAAGATGACATCTTTTGTTTCTTAATCAAAACAATACAAAGCCACCCGGTACTCTAAAAAGTTCCCCACTTCCTACATATTATCTAATATGTATACGTCCTGCATGCGCTGGGTCCATGTCACTGCAGAAGCAAGATTGATGATTCCGTATATATTTTTACGCACACGCACGATATTTTCACCGTAGCTAATATAATGAATTTTTATTAATTTTATGTTAAAATCATTTTTAGCTGTAAGTTTAGGCAATTAAGAGGGCGACTCTGTAAAAGTGGACCAGTCAATCATGGCTTCAAAAAATTACTTTTCCCCAAACTTCTGTCACATGGTGCCTGTGTAATACTAATACTTGCTACAAAAATAGTCAGGGAGGCAGAGGGAATTTTACTTACTTTCTCGAGGGACTAATTCTATTGTTGATAATATTGTAGTTTAGATGTCCCTTAATATGAATTAGAATGTTGTTTCGGCAGATTTTTCTTGAGTAATGTGTTAAACATGGTTTTCTGCTTGACTTCAAAACATTCGAAAAGGCGCCATTTTGTTTCTAATTTTAGTACAAGAAACGAGCCCACGATATTTTCGATCAGCGGGCCACTTGGTAACTTCATGTATGACATTAATACGCAAAATATTCATGATTTCGCATGGGTAGTCATAGCGTTAATGCTCAAAACATTTGATATAATTTATAGTTATTCTGATTGTTATTTTAAAAATTAAAAATTTTTTGAATGACTCAAGCAACTGTGAGGCGCAAATATCCAGGCAAATGAATCATTGTCACACTTTCATGCCTATGCTCACACGTGACCGGTCTAAGGGTGCCCACCAGCTGCTGCAATTAAAATATGGTATGCTCAATATATTATCATCACCTAAAATGAGGAATTCTTTTTTATAACCCCCCTTGTTACAGATTTATTTTGGTTTTACTGGAAGCAAGAAATCAAGTAGCGGTGGAGGTCATCTGCTGTTTGTTTAATTTTAATGAACGTTCTCCAGTTTCTTTAAGTATTCTTGTTTTAAATTATTTCAGTACAAAGTATAAATGATTTTCCATTACCACCTTTTTTCCCTTTGCATGAAAATTAGTGAGCCGTTTTTGAATCGGCCCTCCCCCTATAATTAAAGAAGATAGCTAATAACATGAAGAGTTCCTTCCTTGTCCGCCATGGTCATATCCAAACAACATTATTCAATTAACATTACTTCCCTTATTTTAACCGTGGTGCTGCCGAAAGAAAAATTACCAAACGAACAGGTTCCCCGAGGGGTCTGGTGCGTAGCAATCGAACTGTAGGTAGTTATGGGCTGTCCGGTCCATTAAGGGAAAAAACACCACCGTAAATCAAGCAGCATGTACATTTTACCAGCATTAATTGCGGACATTGAGCAAAAACGACTGAAAAAATGCCAAGGAAAATATCCCGGGATATAAAACTTTAACAAGTAATAACAACACAAAGAAAATAACCTCCTCTCTTGTGCTTGCCTTCAACAGACGTTCAATGTGCTTTGTGAAATGACATAGGCGTACGGGATCTCTGTCAACTGGCGGGGGGGGCTGTCATTTGTTTCCCGAATTCCTCCATGGCCAGTGTCTCAGCGTCCAAATTCCCCGAAATTTGGAAATAAATTCCCCGAAAAACTGGCAGTTTCCAATTTTTTTTTTGGGGGGGGCTGCAGCCCTACCAGCCCCCCTGGCTCGTACGCCTATGTGAAATGATTTCCGACCGCAATGCATTCTGAAAATGTACATCCGCCAACTTAAGTGAAAAATACTCGGCTTCACCTCGTATTTGAACCTGTCTCGGAGGAAGTCCTTCCACTTGTGTTTGAACTATTACAAGTATTAAAGTTCTTTATGCATCACCACGGCAGAAAAAAGGAAGAATAATCATCTTTAGACATCACCACAGATGAAAGGAAGACGGTGATATAATTTTTTTCTCTATACATCATCAGGCAGGAACTTGAAAGTTGAACTTTAGGCATCGCCACATTAGAAAATGTAAGGAGCTTTTCATTTAGGTTACAGTAGCAGAAGGGAGGAACTGATCAGTTAAGTTAGCATATAATTTTCTAGTTGATAAATCACCACGGCAGAAAGGGGGAGGAACTGTTCATAGACTTTCACAGTGGGTGAGGATAAAAAAATTGAGGATAAAAAAATTGAGGATACCATATTTTAATTGCACCAGCCGGTGCCCCCCCCACCCCGCCTTATGACCGGTCACGTATGAGCATAGGCATGGCTGCGTGACAATGGTTCGTCTGGCTATTTGCGCTTCACAGTTGTTTGAGTCATTCAAAAAAGTTTTAATTTCTTAAAACAACAAAAAGAGAAATGAATTATATATATTTCACGAATCAGAATAACTATAAATTGTATCAAATGTTTTGAGCATTAACGCTATGACTACCCATGCGAAAGCATGAATGTTTTGCGTATTAATGTCATACATGAAGTTATCTCGTGGCCCGCTGATCGAAAATATCGTGGGCTCGTTTCCTGTACTAAAATTAGAAACAAAATGGCGCCTTTTCGAATGTTTTGAAGTCAAGCAGAAAACCATGTTTAACACATTACTCAAGAAAAATCTGCCGAAACAACATTCGAATTCGTATTTAGGGACATCTAAACTACTATATTATCAACAATAGAATTAGTCCCTCGAGAAAGTAAGTGTGCATACATTTCTGACCCTCTACCTCCCTGACTAATAGCTTTCGCTTATGTTAAAATTTGCGAGTTACGCAACATTTTCAAATTGCCGATGCAGCGGTGAAATATGACCCCCATTAATATAAACATGAAAATCACTTAAACCGAGGCAGTCACAGTATCCTCATTTTTTGATGAAATTTAAAAATGATTTCAGTGAATTAACATTGCACCATTCTACTTTCCGTATCCGATTTAAATTCTCAGACTATTTGTTGTAGAATGAAATATTTTGGTGTTTCACAAACCGTTGTTTGCCAGTGTCAGCACCGCAAACCCATTTACAGGGAATATTTATTTTAATATTTCTCAAAAGCGGCACCTATCCACGATTTACGGTTTATATTAAGTAAAACTAGAAAGCACAAGTTAATAATAACCGAGAATTTTTTGAGCACGCGAATTTTTATACAGCTGCAGTATAACGCATGCTTTTCAGACGATTTATTTAAGGGTTAGAGACTGTTGTGGGGGCCGAGTGCAGTATACAAAATTTTGAGTTCATTGTACATTCAGCAAGTGCGTGTATTTGTAAACAAAACACGAACTTAACAGTCTCTAACACATTTAATATATGATCGGAGTTCACTAGTCGTGCTCGCAAGCAAAAAGCCGTACGCTTTCGCTACCAAAACAAAATAAAACAAATCCGATTTTAAAAACATTATACCTGAAAAAAGTACAACAAATTTGACGAATTATAGCGAACAACCTTTACAAGCTGAGTCAAGCAAACAAACAAACGATACGTCAAAAAATAGCCTGTTAAATGAGCTTTCATGCGAGAGTTCACAGACGAAAAAATGAGAATAATCGGTGTTTTACTAAGTTTAATTACCTCTGACGATAGAAATTCTCAAGATTGTTTTCCTTTTTGGTCTTTATAGTAGAATTCATCGATATTTTCATCAACTTGTTAGCTTTATCCACTTGTAAGTACAGTTTTCTTGACGTTTTACTACTGGCCATTTTCAATACTGCACATTTTCAATACTGCACACTTTTCGTGCGTTATTGTGATAACGCACTCAAACGACTCGTTGTTGCCAGTTAACCAAAACACACGTGATCGGTTTTGACCGATCGCGTGCGCGGATTTTGAACAGTGAACGAAGATCATATATTAAATAAGATTATCATATGTTTGCTAACCTTTCACACAGGAACACTTCCATGCATTTGACAACCAATTATTATGATCAACAAAATTACAGAAACTTTGACTCCAGCAAACTATCCATCTCATGACTTTTCTCCAGCTAAATAAAGCGCTAAATATTGACATATCTTCATAAGTCTAGCAAGATTATCCTCTGCATGTGTAGTTTTATTAAAATTCCGGTTAATCGGCCATTGTGCGTTCACTGTCCCTGTCTCGACAAACTTTCTAACGCTGTTATAATTATAAATATCTGTGGAATGTAGTGTTCATTGCTTTTAATAACATGTGTCTTGGATGCGCAAAACTGCTGCAAAAGCGAGAATTGAAGTCTCAATTAAAGCACGAGTGTTCAAAATGGTTCAAAGTGACTTCTGCCAGACGAGGGGAGTCAATCTTGCTACTGAAGCCATAGTTAGAATGTCAAAATATGTGCAAATTTCTTTATTTACGCACGGTGACTTTTAACGATGACAACTGATTCTTGTGGTACATTTCGCATAAGTCAAAAGTTTCATAAAAGATGGCGTGTGTTACTTGAATTTGATCCTCGATTTCAGTTATCAGAATTTCTTTCTGTTCTTTTTTCTTCCTCGTCATCTTCATCTTCCAGAATATTCAGTTCAATTGTGCTTACTTCTAAATCTAACGTAGCAAGCTTTCCTTGAAAAAGTTTGGAGAGACGCGAGTAAAGGCCCTTCACTTGGATAGCTGTCAGTCACTCTTCTTCAGTAAATAGTTTGTCTCCTGCTTTTTGTTTTTCTCATGTCTGTTGCCACTTGTGCTGGACCACAATTTTTCCCTGTTTTTGGCCATCGTTAAACATGGCTACCAAATATTGTCGGACATTTGTTGAGAAACGAACACCACCAGTTCTTGCCTTGCTCAACGCCCATCCCATCTGCAAGTTGATTTCGCCACTGTGCAATTGCATTGTAGATTTCTGAGTGGTGGCTGCTTTCTGGACATTTTTCGTCACGGTGAAATACTTATTTGCCCACTCCTTTCTCAATGTATCGTACGCAGATACGCTACTCAAGGCATTGTCCTCAACTCCTCAAATTTATGGATGCCTGTTTCTGCTCAAAGTAAGTTTACCTGTAACGATGACTTTTAGGGCAAAAAACAAATTACATCAAGCGAAAGTCAGGAATTTTGGGCATGTAAATATTTATTAGAAATATTTGCAACTTCATGTTGTCTCCTATCGAGGCTCAGAATCTTCAACCTCGAATTAAAGGAATCGTGAAAGTGTTTGAAAAGGCACATAGTCCCATAACGAAAACGTCTTGCCAGTCGTTTTACTAGATGAAGTTAGTTTGGCTGAAAATTCCAAATACAACCCTCTCAAAGTTTTGCACAGTCTTCCGGAACCTGGAGAAGGAAACTGATTGACGTGGCAGTTGCTGATTCTTCAAATTGGTCACTGCTGCAAAAATGAACAGAGCAATTCATCTGTCCAGACCGGAACCTACTAAAGAAGATCTTTGCGAAACAGGATATTCATTACACTATGCTGATCATGAAGCTCAAGATCTAGTTAATAGTCAGCACTTGTCCAAGAAAGAACTACAGTGTTTAGCTGAAACCTATTTTGAATATCAAAACCTACAAACACATGCGAATTTCCATGGTCTGCGCGATTACTATGCCCTAATTAAAAGCTTGAGTAGGTGTGGTAACTTTCAAGAAGTTAATATTTCATTACAACGCAATTTCGGCGGCCTTCCCGGAGAAGTAACTGACATACAGAAGCTTTTCCTTGACAAATTAAAGAAGCTTATGATTTTCAGCACTCAAGATGTTGTCCCGGTGACCAAGTTGATACAAGCAAATCTTCAAGACCTTCATGCTCGTCACCTGATGCTGATTACAAGCGGAGATTCTGCCATTGGTATTGTGAAGCAAAGTTTTGAAAAGCTAGAGAAGGAAACCATCACGCTTTACGGCAGTCGCTTTGAAGAAGATTTGTGTGAAGAGTATAACTACAGAATTCTAAGTCGTATTATTCTTTGTATGGAACGGGAATGTATCCTAATACCAAAAGATCTAGAAAGCATCTATGAAAGTTTGTATGATATATCATAGCATATATGGTAAACCAGAATTACGCTATAGTTGGTGACAGAAAATCTGTCGTGTGGCCCTTGGAGCTTATTGCAACCCTCTGTGTCAAGTTCAGGATGGATTTTGATGTACTGTTCTAATTGATCAGCATAAAGTGGATTATTCTGATCCGCCATTTCTAAATAGGTTTGAGAAACAAGTCTTGGGATTTTTCGATGTGCTAACCAAAGGCCAACAGAAAGTCGTCTTTGAGCTTAATTTCTGGATTAAAGCGTTGTTGACGGTAAAAGGGTTTGAATCATATTTCAGCGAGAAAGATTTGTTCATTGGTTTCCACGAAGACACCCTGCCGTCGCTTGTGTTGCCACATTTCCGTGACACTGATAATCAATCAGAAGACGTCTTTAACAAATGTAAAGATAAATTGATGTGGATTGCATCTCCCGATGGTGTTCTCAGGACAAAGAATTTCAAACGTTTGAGAGACGATTCCCTAGACGTACAGAAATTAAGCACTGAATATTTCAAGAAACCACTTCATAACGGTTTTGCTGCCTTCATGAAATATGCCAGGATGAACTACCAGAAATTACTATCTTTTTTGCTGGTGATGAGATTGGTACTAAAACTGTCTTAATGACATTTTCCAACATTCACACAGACATTCGACAGTGTTTATATTCAGAAAACGATTTAAAACGCGAAGTTATACATTTGAGTGCTTATAAGTCAGAGAAGCAATTAGCAGAAAGAATCAATGAATTTTGGAGTTCGCTAGAAAAGGAGTTGTTAGTTTTGCAGTGTAAGCCGGATTTGGATGGTTCACATTTATTGCTTGCCCGTAGCATAATCGAGGAAAAGAGAAATTCCTACAAGAAATGTTTACCTGATATAAAGCGTAAAACAGTAAAGCATGTCTGTATTGTAGTGCATGTGCAACGTGGAGAAGCAACAGATAGCGTGCCGTGGCAGTTCAGTTTCTTGTGTGGCTGGAGACAAGTTTTTCTAGATGTTCTTGAAGCTCCTCCCGTTCCACTGTGGGAAATACTTGGGGAAAGTGTTGAGCAACTTCTTAGATCTTCTATCTGGCCTATACGAGAGATTGCAAGGAATGATCTCTTATGGTGTTTTACTTGCATAAAATATGCACGTGGCCAACGACCCGTGGATGCTGTTCTTCGCATCGCAAAGAATCTTTGCAGTTCATAAAAAGTTGCTGAAGTCATCAAGAAGCTTGTAATACAGTCAATCGAGCAGAATGTTAATTTTTGAACAAGACCAAGAAGCATAGAAACGATATTTGCGTAGAAGCGAATGTTGACACCAGTGTTGCTCATTAGCTGTCTTTCGTTGGATAGACCAGAGTTAGTAATGTTGATGAGTCGAGTTGCCTTGACACTACTAACGGTGGAAGAAGAAGGGGAAGATAGGCGGAGTATATTCATGGAGTTGATTAGCCCTACTAATCCACGTGGTATCGAACATTATCCTTGTCTTAAGACTTGTCTACTTGACGAAGTATTCAAGGATTGTTTCACAAAGAAATTGATTCATCATGATTCGCATCCTGCAGTAATGATTTGTGATCTGATACAACGTCAGTTACATTTCAAAATTGATGACTTTAATAGCTTCGACTTTCAAATCATCAAGCTTATATATTCGATCTGCAAAGACATTAGTATCACAAAATAGTGATGGTGATTGTGGTCTCAGGGTGCTTTCTGTCATGACAGTTCTTAGAGAATTCTTCTCGATGTTGGCGAATTTTGTTGCAGGAGATCATGATACTTTTTTGAGCGAAAACAGTCCAAACGGTCATGTTATAAAAGAAATCGATTTGCTACTACAAGGTCCAAAACCCTCATTGCACCTCTTTTTCATGAAACAACTCCATGAAGTTGCAAGCCAATTGGATCTCCAAAAGTGGTTTGGAGAAAATGAAACACTTTCGTCAATAGAGTAACTACGGCGTGAAGAGAAAAAGCAAAAGAAGGCGAAGTTTACTTCTGTTTTAAAGTGTTCCGAGTATAAAGAAGCAATGGCAGCCTATTTTAGACTTAAAATACATGATTGCTCGTCTATGCAAGAATTCTTAAGCAAATGTGTTACTTCTCCAAAATACGCGTTTGATCTTCTTGGCATCCTCATAAATGTGGTATATTTAAAGCGTGCTGTGAGAAAACTTAGCTATCCCGAAGAACGTATCGTAGACTGGTTTGTCGACAAAATTGCCCTTTTGCCATCGCTGGTCCAAAAACTGCTGTTGACAGTTATTAGCCGTTGTGAATTTGATTGCTCGCAATTAAAAATATCACCAGAATCGTCAGTAGAAAATGTTGCATAAAATGGCGCTGCTAGTTCTTCACATTGTCTGTGTCATCGCCACTAGTGCACTATGTGAAGACTTACCAATTTATCGGTACCTTACTAATCCTGCCAAATATGAACAGCCCTGCGTCCTCGCCCATTGTAAAGAAGATATACATTCCGTATTTGAATACCACCTGTTAGTCAAGGAATCCGTTTGCGTTACCTGTGCATGTGGTTCAAAGCTGGCTTTTAAAGGCAAGGCAAACGAAATTGCATGTCCACATTGCCAAGTAGTCTTCAATGACAACACAAGCAGAAGCATGTCATTCGAATCGCCCGCCACTGTGTCAATGTCAATTAATGATAAAAAATGTCCTGACTGGTATCGTTGTACAAGACAAATGAATCCGGCAGTGTATCGGGGCTTGCGTCTTATCGTGTATTCATCCTATTATGCTGGAGTTGCTCTCGGACTTTCATCAGAGGAAAGCCTTTTAACTGCCCTAAAGAGGTTGCACATAAATGAACTGAACAATGATTCCATATGTGCATCAAATTTCTGTTTTGAAAATGTAAAAAGTGACCTGTCATGCCTGATGAAAATCCTTAATTGCAAGCAAAACGTTCCAATTAAAACAATGCATCTTGTGGTCGACGAAAGCTCAGATCTTATCAGAAGTAACAATTTACTACCTACGAATTCGAATGACTGTTCAACACCGATCATGCGTCGAGAGTGGGAAGTCATGTTTTCGCGCCTTACAGAGAAATTGTTTTTACACGCGAAAGAAGCATGTACTGAAATAAAAAGGATGATGATGCTAGAGCAGAACGAAAATGATCAAGAATTTGGGCTTGCCTGCCGCATGTTGGAACTTGACAATTATACAGAACAGGCTGACGATCAAAACAGATTTCTTGACAGATTATTCCGTGTCACAAAGCAACCGAGTTTTGATGATTTTGTCTCGGCATTCTTACACTCCCCCAATGATGTTAAGCTAAAACACAATTTCCTTGCTTTGTTTTTTTTCAAAGTATGAACAAATCCAAATTGTTTGCAATCTTCACCACCTCTTGAGATGGTCTCGTTTGGTATCTTTGGCACTAACCCATCGCATTAGCAGAAAAGATGCGCAGTTAAAGTCATTCAATGATTTCATCAGCGGTCATCTTCTTGAATTAAAACGCGAAAAACGCCATCAAGAAAGATTGAGAAAAATATTCAACAACTTCAAAACAGCATGGAATAAATTGCGCTTTACTGTTAACGAACAGCTTGCAAAAAAACAAACCGAGATGCCTCGAATAAGGGAAACGGACTCCATAGCCTACTGTTTAACGGAAAGCGATTATGGTATCTACCTTCAAACAGCTATTGATATTCTAGTTTCGTACCAGAATTCACTATTGGGTGCAATCATTTCCCTTTCCTCATGCCATCTTCCTGCTTTAAGTTTCCTTGAGTATGAAAACTGCAGTGCTATCCCATCCACATCCATTCAGAACGTTAAAGAAACTGAGATTATCAGTTTCCAGTGGTCCAATGATTTGTTTCAACATGCATCAAATAATCCAGAGTATGAAAGAGGCCAGCAAATCACATATGATTTTCAGCGAATAGAAATGGAACTTGCAGCAGAAATTGTATTTGGAAAGTCTTACCTAAAGGGGACGCTTAACGACGCTGGACGCTTTATATTCGCGAAAGAACTCTTCCATTCCAGCGGCCCACTACTTACAGAGATTCGATCACTAGTACGACAAACGCCAAGCTTGCCAGAGGAAATACAAAGAGGTCTATCAGATCTAAAAGAACGGAGAATAAAAGATGCGCAAAATCTGCTTCAACATGTCGAAATCCTCATCTATTTGCTTAATCGAAAATTAAAGTATTTCGATACAGACATGACTTTGGAAGAACTTGCTGAAACGTGGTCACCGTTGTTACCAAGTCCATTCCCGGTAGACCTATTACCTGAACCAAAAAGCTCGATCAAGATTGAACATGTCGCTACTCTTTATGAAGCTTTAGAAGACATCCTAGCAGACGGCGCTATCGAAGGTCTTGCTGATAAATTTAGAGCTGAACTGCCAGTCGCCATGGAAGGAACCATTAGCAATATATTGGAAAAAGAAATTGATCAGTTGAAGCCGCAAATCTTACTGAAAGCACTCCGTCGTTTTGTGTTCCGTTACCTTTCACATGAAAGCAAAAGATACTGGCCTGGCGAGAATACAGCATTGCAGTCGTGTTTGCAAGAAGCTTCACTGTGGTTCCCACTTGAAGCACCGAACCTGGAAGAGATTTCACGAGACATTACTCTTGAATATATGCACTCGATGGTAAAGTATCTTGAAGAAGTAGAGAAGGCAAAGTTTTAACACATTCTTTTGTCATAAATTTCTCCTGGCAATGAGTTATTAAGGTTAACTATCTCACTACATGTCTTATTTAAGAATTACAGTACAAACCGTAAGCCGTAATAGAAATCACATGTTGATAAGGCCATATTGTTAACTTGACTCTTTAAACAACACGTAAAATTTCAACAACATAAAAAATACATGAGTAATAAAAACAATAAAAAATGATAATATTATTACAGAGACATGTATCATCATATGTAATTATGCCTATTTAAATCTGTATGCATAACGTTTGGTTGTATTTACTAATAGCATAACTAATGGGAGTGTTTCTGAAACGCTCGCTTTTCCATAACAAATTCCAAAGAACATGCTTTTAACGCCCTTGTTTCAGACTTTTTGCTCGGCTAAAAAGTGTTCCCACCTAAAAAACTTAACTTTTCCAAAATAAATTCTCTTAACATCCCTACTTCCGACCCTGGAAAACGAGGTTCAACAATTATTTCCAAATGTTCAAATTGCTTTCAGCGGAATGAGTTTATGAATTGCATCAGAGTCTTTTCAGTGAGTTGTACTGAGCCACTCGATTATGCCCATATTTACCAGCGTGTACCTCAATAAGCCGACCCATGGAGGCTGATGACCGCAAGGAAGGTCTGCCTGGGACGCCAACACAGTATCTCAAATCCGCAGATCTCATACACTATCTGCCACTTAGATCGAGAAATTAACGATAATTACTCGTAACTTTTTTGGGGCAAGTCTGTATATTCACCGTCTTTGAAAATAGCCCGTCTACACTTTCAACCTTAAAATCTCAACAGAACTGTTCAGACATTTACCTGGACATTTTTCCAAGCCTTGATGGTCCTTCGAGAGACAACAGAAACATAGTGCCTTTTCTTTGGCAATTTCCACGGTTGGTCCACCAATAATGCCTCGTATTTCTTGCAATATTGTATCGGATGACTGTTCTGTCCTAAGAATTTGCCTTGCCCGTTACTAACGTACAAATAACAAATTCGGTTACCTTTTATATATATATTACGCTAGCCTGTGAGCAGCCTAATCGAATGCCACTTCCAAATCCATTGAGCAACTTACTCTCCTTGGCAAATAAAATATTATTGGTACCATTATAACAAAGTTGATGTTCGCGGGAAGAGATGTGTTTTTGGCCTGACTCATTTTCGCCCGGCATAGCGAGGGTTAATATGAATGATCAAAAACATATTTATGGCTAAGGGACGGACCATGTAATTTTTGAGGGGAGGGCTGGGCAAGTACCAAAAAAAAATTCGCGCACGAAAAAAATACGGAAAAAAATATCGTGCACAAATAAAAAAATTTTAAAAACAATCGAGCAAGCTGTTTAAGGTCGCTGTTGTTAAATCCCAGATAATATATATTGGCGAAAATATCTTTGCATTATTAAATAGCTCACATTGTATGTTTCGCATGTATTTCTGTCCAAAATGGTCACCTGGTCATCAATGATCGGGTAGCCATTTTAGGGAAGTTAATATTAAATTAAGATGAGTTTTTCAAAAGTGTTCCTTCACCATTAATCACACCAGTGTAGCAAGTTATCAGTTATCAATGTTCATTACTGAACTACTGGAATAAAACATCATGAATCGCATATTAAAAACAAATAAATGGAAAGATATAAAAGTCATACTAATTTTAGCTTATTAATTCAAGGTCAGTACATTCCACAACTTCTACGCCTTCTGCAGCAGTGTATATCACATTAATATCAATGTTCATTACCGAACTGGTATATAATTGCAACATGCGAATTTTCTTGTGGTATACCACCTTAAAAGAGAATTAAATGACATTGTGTGTGTGTGTGAAAAAAATCTTGCAATGAAATGTAATAGAAAAAAATATCCAACGTGTTTAACTAGCACGAAAAAAAAACATGCACAAAAAAATTGCCTTGTCCGTCCCTAAGAACATCAACTCTATTACTAATTACAATAATTTTAGAGCGAGGGCGATTACAAGATATAAATAAGACGACAAATAACATGAAATAGCTTGGGAACAAATTGTCAATTGCATTGACGTAAGTTCACGCTATCCACAGCTATTTCGTTTACTACAAACTCAGTTTATATACGGAAAAAAGTCTAAATATTCTTCAAAAAAGCCGTGTATAGTTTCTGCCAAAAGAAGTTCTTGTTGTTTATTCATAGCCATATTAACTTTAGAATGGATTTATTCAATAAAATTATAAAAAATAGATGCATTTTCTCTTTTTGACGTCATTTTGTGTGTACAGCTACTAAAAATACTTGCTCAGTCGTGCAAAAACAATTTGCAGGTGGATCTATACAAATTAAATTCAGCGGGCTAAAATAAATCGCAAACCTTGTTAAAATTCCTATAATAATGGGTATAGCAAACGTTTCCTCACTATATGTTATCACCCAAAAATTTCACTTGTCAAAGGGAAGACTAGTACTTGTGTATTATTAATAGCAGTTTAAACTAAGGAGAGGCCCAAGCAAGCTACTCTACAGGATGACCACCAAGGATACTATATTCAGAAATTTAATGTAAATTACAGCCATAAACTATAATAAAGCCATAAGACTATAAGTGTAAGGGTAAGTGTAAGGCTATGTTATGCAGTTATATAATGATTACAACAGAGCTGACCAGAGAATTTTTTTGGGGCTCGGAGCAAAATGCGCCCCCCCCCAACGTAAAGGAACCATCGTGCTTTTGGTGGTCTCTTAAGTCTGGGGCTCAGGGCAAATCCTCCCCCCCCCCCCCCCTTCCCCTCTTAACGCCCCTGACAAGTTTTATTAAGTAACATACAAATATTTGGAACATCAAGTGATAAGTCGCAAAATAGTTCGATACATTGGGAAATAAACTATGTAGTGAGAAATAAATTTTCTTTTGAATGTTTATTTTTGTTTCTAGAAGAGAAAAGAAAATACCGGGAGAACAGGTCTTCGAAGTTCTTCGCGTCGACAACAGGGACGAAAGCCTGGTAGACGCCGACCTAAGATGTCTCGTTCTTAACGAGTTCGTGAAATTCATTATATCATAGATGACAGTGTAAGAATGATCCAAAAATTATCGTGACATGATTCGAAGTCTTTGCGCTCTCTTACTTTAGCCCTCTGCAGTTTTTCAGTATGGCATCAAAGAATGTCGTGCAAATTCGAGTAGCTGAAGCTCAAGAATGAGTTCGGATCTACATTAGATATTATGCGTGTACCAAAAAGTCCTAGTAATCTAAGCTTACGTGGAAAACCATTAAAAAATGACACAAAAAGTATGATTTCCTTCTGAAACATGAATTTTCGGAGATGTATATACATTACACTTTTGTAAAATTCCAGACAAAGACACCAGACAAAATGTTGAAAAAAGATATATCATTATACCGAGTGTAGTATGTTTTAAAATAAACTTCCTAAACCAAACTTTCGTTGTGGGAAGAAAGAGGACTTTGTATCACGTACAGCAATAGCATAATTTATTTACTTCTCACAACGGTGCAAGAACTTATCTCCGGGCTAACGCAGTGTCACTAGCAGCAAAGTTTAACATGTTATTATGTTAAGCACTGCATATTTGATTTATATTGAACAACAGTCGAGCTGCTGGAATCAGCTGCAAACTCGCCACTTCCGCCTGTTCAAAATACCAAGTATAGCTACAGCTCTTTTCCGAAGATATCTGACGGAATCTGTAGTATACAAATTCACCGAACAAAATTGAAAACGTCCAAGATTAAAACTGGAAATGAGTTCTCGTCTATTATTCTGATGGATTATTCAACGTAAAATTATTTCTCTAATATTTTGGATTCATAGAGCTGCCTTAATCGGATATGATTTTTACAAATCCCTATGTTTTTTCAATTTAATATGCTGGAAATCACCTTAAGCATTGATGGACATGCACCACTCATAAGAATTGCTAATTAGATCCGAACTCAACCTTAGATTTTTAAGCCTGTTTTCCACTTTAACCGTACCATAGCGAAACGTAGCGTATTTCAGTGTTTCGGGTGAACGAATCAGTATTTATAATATAGTGTGTGCACTTTTGATTGACAGAACTATATGATACACATGTAAAAATCTCACATGTCGTAAGGCTGTTGTAGACAACCCACGCGAATATAATATTATTATATATAATAGTGGAACCATACTAGTGTACCATTGTAAATATACATTCCTCGATTAATGGGGACTAGCGAGGAGCAAAACATTAATTTCCTTGGTTTGTTCTTTCATTTCAAAGACAATTTGTAGACGTTAGCTGTTTATATAACAAATAATAGCTGTTTAGTGATTGTTGTTTATTCATTAGTTTCATCTGAAGTTAGTACTTTTTTTACGATAAATTAAAGTTCATGCAAGTAATTGTCTCTCGACTGATTGATCGTTTTAATATGGTTAACTAGCCTTACACTCCCCCCCCCAACCCCGCTCCCCAACACCACCACACACACACACACACACACACACACACACACACACACACACACACACAGCCATCAATACGTACGCCGTGTCCCCACTAGACCACTCTCATAATTAAGACAATCTAAAGTATTGCTTTGCGTATTCTAAGCTTTGACAAATTTTCAAAAGTAAATTTCTCATAATTTTTTTTTGACAGAATAGAAAATAAACTGCAATTTTTTTAAATAAGAAATTTCATGGTGTTTCCACAAGTTGTTTATAAATTAATAAGAAATTTCTTTTTATACTTTCCTAAAACTGAACGCTCAGGCAATAGCTCACCATACGCGGGTGGATTTTGCCGAGTTTTGTGCCTCATGCAACCTTTCTCGTGTATCAAACCTGTTTGATGTGGGGGAAATGTTTCATGAAGCACAAAACTCAGGAAAATCAACCAAAATACGGTGAGCTGTAGGCCGAGGTAAGGCACGAGTAACGTTTGCTCAGCCGATAGCTCTCGTGTGCGTAAGCTACTGTAGCTTTAATAGTCTGGTGGCTTATGGTAAAAATCGTTACTGGCGGTGACAAACTTGGGCACCCCTTCTACAATTGATTAACTATGCATCCTAATGAATTTAAGAAGGGGTGCCTAAAATTTTCAAGTCATGCAGGGGGGTGTTCCTTCAATGAGATGGCACGTTAAGGGTTGGCAATTTTTCTCTGCCAGTCAATAATATTTAATTTGAAAACATCAAACAGAAAATTTTATATGCCCTATAGCTCCATGTCTTTGAGAAAAAAACCAAACACATTATTATTAAATTCGATAATTAAGTATGACATGAACAAACGTTCGCAACCTATTTCAAAAGAGTACTTTTTTCACCCCCCCAGGAGTGATAAATTTTTGAGCTTCTTCATTACAGCCCCAAAAACATTTCAATTGTCATGAGGAGTCGCGGGGAAAGAGATTGCTGACTTTGTCAGCTTTGTCACGATCTTGCCAATTTTTGCCGCTAAGCGACCGGACTATAAGTTTATCATCGTTCAAGTAACAAAAGAAAAAATTTTGTGTTCATTTGTTGCGTTCGCATAAGGCGCGTGCAGTGTATGGTCATTTCAATAGTTGTGCTATTTCATACTCCCAAAATCTTTTGTGTTTTAAGAACATATTAGATTTCTTTACAAATTCAGATCAGGCTTTGTTAGTTTGTTTACAGGGTGTATCAAAACAGGAGCCTATGAAAAACAATTATTGTTATAATTTAAATGCACGGAGCACTAGATTATTGTGCAGGCGTTATTGTGTAGGCGTGTGAAACAAACATGAATCTCCTGCAGCTGGAGGAATTTTATGGCATCAGTGTACAGGGAGTCCCACAAAAGCGGACGCTATTGAATTCAACTATTGTTAGAATTTGAATGGCCTATCAATACAGTGTGTCTCCTCTTAGGAATTACACTATTGTTGTTAAATTGCGTTATTATGCTTCTGGAAATTTAAATTAGCTTCTACATGTAAAACGAACAGCAACACAATAATTACGTCAAATTATAACAATGAAAATACTTCCGCTATTTATGTAGACAATTCTTTTAAATTCCCAATAACAATAGAGTGATTTCCAAAGGGGCTTTTTTTGGGACACCCTGTATGATAGCTCCAGTCTCCAGAGTGTCTCTGAAAAATGATGCTGTTGAAATCACTTATTGTTAGTGAATGGCCCAGTAGCGCTAACTTCTAGCAATAAGTAATTTCAGCAGCGTCATTTGTCAGGGGCACTCTGGAGCAATTATACAGTACTGCCAGGCATTCAAATTCTAAAAATAGTTGAATTCAATAGCGTCCGCTTTTTGTGGGAAACCGTGTAAGCAGGAACATTTTGAATAAAATTGTGCTACACTAAGAATAGTGTATGTGGATCACAGCCAGTGGCCGTTGGAAAAGTTATCAAGTGAAAGCCCAAGCAAGCAGCATGGAGGTAAAGGTAAACGTAGCTACTAAGATACCAGTCGCACTGCTGCTGTAATAGTTGCTGTTATCCTTTAGACAAAAAGGAACAAAATAAGCTTTCAGGTCCTCTGCTTTAGTCTTGTCACTGCATGTTTTCTCAGCATTTGGACAGTACATATACTTCACAGTCTCTGATAAAGACATTCGTACCAGCATTTTGAAGACCCTGTGATTATAACTTACCGATAGTATGCTTGCACTGTTTTTTAGGATCCCCCCTTAACTCTGCCGTTGACATCTTTGATGCATACTCACACTTGTGACATGTTAGAGCGTTTTCTAAGAAATAAACACGCGTACAGTTGAAGCGGTATCAGCAGTGAACATGCTTGCATGCATGCATTATGGGGGAAGAGGGGCGTATGTTCACTAACGATTCGTACATATAAGCTTTCAAAATAGCCTAGCTTACATCTGCATCTTAATTAAATTTTACTATCATAAGGATCTCGCAGAGATTACGAGACCTTTGCGCAGTAGATCGATGCATAACTGCATGTAGACCTCGTAACAACAAAGAATGAGGTACGTAATTAATAACGATTGCATCAGCTACAGTAAGTAGTAAATTGTTCAATAGCTGTAATAGCAAAACACACAAAGAATTATGTTCTTAGCTCAAACTTGATGCATTATCAATATGGGTTTCATTTATTTCTCAGCTTATTTAATTACACAGATGCATTTAAGTGAGTCGAAATAAGAAAAATATAATTCATGTGGGCTCTCGACCAATCAGAATACGAGAATATGTTACAATGAATAATAATGTGCATTAATAGGCATTGCGCACAAAAAAAGTATTCCAAGCTTAAATTTGAACCGTAATTGGTCTGGAGGTGGCGCGGTTCTGTATATCAGAGAGAGCCTGTCTTGTATAGATAGGGATGACTTAATGCCGGACCATCTAGAAATGCTGTGTGCTGAGATCATTCGCCCCTTTAGTAAATCGATTTTGTCTGCACGTGGTATACGCCTCTGAATTCAGATATGAATTCAGATATGTAATTCTCCGAAAGAGTGAGACTAGTCTGAAAATAAAGAATTGACAGTAGTATGTGATATTAATGTGTCACCACTAGATGCCCAGACACAACAATTTGAAACCAACTTGAAGTTGATGGGGCTAGACGTTTTTGAAAGATGTAAATTGTCATCCAAAAATGAACGAGAATGAACATTCAGAGAGCGAGTTTTACTGCCTCGAGCGAGTTTTAAAGGGACAGTCCACCCCCAAAACAAGTACCGCTTATGTAAAAGTCCTTCATGAGCGTACCTTAGAATGGCCATTCATTCGCCTCAACTTTGTTTCGTTACCGAGATATTATAATAACTTTAGCGAGCATTGTGACGTATTTTGCGGGCTAAAATAAACAAATCAGCGGGCTAAAATACATTTTAGCCCGCTGACGTAATAGCCAATGTATAAATAGTCGGAAGCCATTTAAGTGTAGTTGTTTTTTTGAAAAACAAAGTTAAAGTTAAACGTTAAAAGGGCTTTAAAGTTATTATAATAGTAATAGAGTTGATGTTCTTGGGCATAAATATGTTTTTGGCCCTCCTCAGAGCTCATTTTAACCCTCGCTACGCTCGGGCTAAAATGATTCTGAGTCGGGCCAAAAGCATATTTATGCCCGCGAACGTCAACTCTATTGTTATATTAGACTTTGTTTCACTGATTTCATGGCCATTTCGCCGCGGCCATGTTTGTTGAGCTGGGGGGCGCCAATATTGCTAATCGTTTGAGTGCTGTGACGTAATTGTGTGATAGAAAACACAGGAATATAAAGTGAGCACTGTCGTTTACCAAACTTGTACGAATTTTCGTGGGTTTATTTCATTTCAAAGCGCTTTTAAGGATGTCACGATCGAATTCTAGTAGTTCTTACGAGGCAGATGAAGATTTTACGCTGTCTGAGGAACCTGATATAAAGGTTGAAGAGGACGAAGCAGAATTCTCGCTACAGCCATATCTGTTCGAGCCAACTAGAAAACTGTCTTCTAGTATGGACAGCGACGAAGAATGCGATTATGATGATTCCGATTCTTCCTCCGATGACGAGGGCCGCTTGAATAACCTAGAGTGGTAAGTTTTAATTTATTTGAAAAATATAGCGATATTTTCTATTCGTATGTAATAAACTAACTGGTATCAGGTATAGATTGGGTGTGTTTATTCTCCTAATTTATATCAAAACATCCTCAGGTGTAGATGTGGCCATTGCCAAATAATGGATAGAGTAGATGAATCTGTTTGCTGTCAAGAAATCACTGAATTGCTATCTCTTAATGAAGAAGCTGTGACAATTGACAAATTAAAAGAGCCCCTTACTTGTGTAACTGATAATACAGCATTTGCTGCAGTATGTCTAAATCACTGGGCACTCAGAACAGCCTGGTATCAATACAGGCAGGAGTATGAAAACCCATTCGAAGGACCTGAGCACCAAAGAAGCAGACATGTCGCATATAGGCAACTTGCACGATTGGGTTGGGGTGTTCTTGGGAGACATGTAAGGGTAGTCCTACCATCCTGTGCAGTAAGTTGTATCAGAGCACATTTTCCACCACCTGGACGCGAGGATGAACACACTTTTGTTGGTTTTAGGCCACCATCCGAGGAAGATGACTAAACACTTCTCGAGTCTGAGAGCAATCAGTTAGGACCACTGATTTGAATAATACTGGATTATGCATCCTATATTAAATTTTGAATATGTAAATGTAACATTTGACTAAGTGAAGTCATCACAGCATTAGAGTAAAGCATTTGCCACAAAAAATGAATGGTCTGGCTTCAGTATGATAATAGTAATGATAGTCACTTTGAGTGGAATCGACTGATGTGTGCTTTAATTGCAGCTTGTTTTTCCGGCTTTTCTTTGCATGCAATGTTTTTTGCTGTGGATTTTTTCTTTTCACCCTCTTTGATTTTTTTTGTTTCAGGATGCTTTCCATTAGGGCATCAAGGTGACCATAGCTTTTTTCTTCCTTTATTGGTTTAACCACCCATGTTTTCCGCACTTTAGGAAAGACCAAGTTGTAACGGAGGGAACCCAATGATGAACCGTGCTTGACCACAGCTTGCTTCCTAGAACAATTGTGATTATGATCAAGGGCAGCAAGTTGTGTCCTGGCAACCATCCCCTCATGGCTAAAGTGCTGTCTTTTAGGACAATATTTAAGCATCATGGAATGGTAAACTTCAAGATTTCCAGTGTGATGGAACTCTGTGACCAACTTGAGATCCTTCAGAAGCTTTTTGTTGAAGACAACCTCCTCAAGGGCCACATGAGCAGCAGTGCCAAATTTTAGCCAAACTTTCTCTTTTCTTTCCCGTCTTGACAGTTCACGATGGGCACATTTCTTGAAATGCTTTGCACCTCTCCATGAATGCTTATTGGCAACATGGTTCACAATAGACGTTCATTTCTCTAATAAAACATCATAGCTGCCGTTACATGTAGCTACACTCCACCAGAAATGAGAAGAAACAGACCGGATCCATGCAGTTAGATCCTGAAACTCTTTCTTCTTGCTCTTCTGTGACAACTTCTTAACCACCCATTTGGAGAGATGCCAGACATCATACTGGTGCATTATTTTAGAATGTTTTTTTCTCATTTCTGATGTAATGGTTGTGTGCCTATCGGTTGTTAAACACCTTACTTTGACTCCTTTACTTTTTAAATTCTTTAGTACTCGATTGCACCCTTCTGCTTCCATTGCGTTGGATGATGAAACTTCGGTAACCTGGACAACTGAGAAATCTAGAATTTTATTGGTACTCTCAGCCATCACAGTGTATGTGCCATATTTTGCGTTATGCCCCGGGCTGTCACACCGTCCATCACCACATATATCTAATTTTTTTGATTTTTTTACTTCTTCAAATAGGTTTTCTTGGTGGTCTTTCCAAGCCTTGTTAACTACCGGAAAAAGAAATTCCTTCTGGATATCGTAGAAGAAACTCTTACCAATGAAAGCCAAGTTTAATCGGTGTGCAAAAGAGTTTATATTTTGAAAAGAATTCCCACTAAAGAGTATTGAGCCAGCAAATAACACATTCCCACTTCCCAGCTATGTTTGCATCTATTTTTGGTTGTGATTGCCATTTGTTCTTGTGTCCATCCACACATAATGCATGGATCTCCACCATGCTACCAACCAGTGTTTTAGAGACCTCAGCATTGGGATTGAAACAGGTAGAACAGGGGACAAACAGCTTATCAAGATTTTCCTCAAAAACTATAAACTTTTTTTGCTCAGCGGGACTTCTCTTTGTTTCGTCATCACTTTCAGAATCTATGTCATCTTGACTCTCTGCAGAACTTCCAGGCATGTAGATATCATCCGAATCTGTGTCACTACCTGTACATGTAAGTTCTGAACAGATGCTTTTTTGAGGAGACACTAATGTATTTCCAGGAAATGTACTAGTAGAAGGTTGTGTATCAATAAAACTAATATCAGAATTGGGCTTCAAACAGTCAACAATAGCAATAGGAGTGCCTTGTGTGGCAATATCACTGACATCAACACTAGGTGGACAAACATCTGCAGTTTGGATGGCAACACTTGTCATTGCTACCTGATTTTCACACACTAAAAGTTCACATTGAATGCCAACTTCCTTAGTTAATCTCAAATTTTCTGTTGGATTTACAGTTACAGAACTTGAACTTGGAGCCTCTGGGCATGCATCTGTCTGAGAATATTCAAATACACCACAGCTAGATGGGCTGTCAATTTGGCATTGATCGCCCCTGACAGATGATGGAAATTGTTGTCCAACAAGACAGTCTTCTATCATCTTTAACAAAGAGAAGAATTATGTGCAGACCCGAACCATTTTTTGTGCATTTATTACTATAATATGTTAGGTTTATTGTGTACATTTATGTAATTCATGATCATAGTGTGTGCGTTGTGTGTGTGATTTTATGATTTTTAACCTCAATAAGTATTGACTTATTTTGAAAATGTTGTTCTCCCAAGTGTGTATTATTTTATGTCTAATTGAGGAGAGCATGCAATTCATACACAGAATTTTGTACATGTATCGAACTAAGTGTAAATTTATCTATATTTGTGTGTTTATATACGTTTTAACTGTTCATGAAATTACACGTTCAATTGTACATTTGATACTGAAGTATTTTAAAGACCAGCGCTTTACCTCTCGCTTAGCTTGTTCAGAGCGCATTTGTGTTCTCATGCGACCTGTCGTTCGTGGCGTTGTGGGCTTACTACAGGGAAATATCGAAGGAACTGAGTTCGGTCTTAGCCTTGCTCTACTTCGGTAGCCGTGTTCCTCAAAGCAATCAGGCGTGAAATGCTCCGAACAAACACACGAATTATCAAGGTTGCGTGGATTTGCTCGTCGAATTCTTGCCATCCATGCTTGACGAAAACGTTCATCTTTCGGGACTCGGTGGTAGGTAATGCCTGTAGTTTTCCGTGAGTTGTTGGTACATCCCGGAACCATGCAATGGGGCATTTTAAAAAGTATTTTACTGCGTTTATAGAAATTGCCTAGCTAAAGATGTAAAGCGCTGACTTGAAAATAAAGCTTTCCGCTTTGCATCACACAATGACGTCAAAGCGCTCAAAAGTACACGCAATCCCCCCCAGTTCAACAAATATGGCGGCGATAATATGCGCAAAATTCAGTGAAACAAAGTCTAATATCTCGGTAACAAAAGAGAGTTGAGGCGAATGAATGGCCATTCTAAGGTATGCTAGTGAAGGACTTTTACATAAGGGGCACTTGTGTTGGGGGTGGACTGTCCCTTTAAGTCCTCGGTTCAATAGCCGTATAGACCTCGCTTTGGGTAAATATGTGTTATGACGAAACATCGTTTGAAACGAAAAGTTCACCATCTCAACTTAGAAGAAAGGAAAACTGTAAAATAATTCTTATTTTGTTCTACAAGATCTTGCCTAGCCAAGTACCACATGTACTGCATGATACTGTCAATGACTATGGTGTTGGAAGTGCACATAAAAAATTTTAGTCGTATAATCATCTTTGCATAACTGACTGAAAAGTTCGTCACCATGCATGCTCTCTATGTAAATTTCGTAGCGAAAAATAACCTATTTCAGTAAGCATGATCAACATCTATTCATTCTGTTTTAAATGTCCTTTTTCATGTTTTCGTTGTCAGTTATATTTGTAAAAACGTTCTTGTAAATTTTAATTTCTGAACGCAAATGTTATTCAAGGTTTAGGAGACACACATACTGATTCAGATAGGATGTGTTTTGAAAACTTTGGAGCATTCTGCCGCATGTACTTTTATACATTGCATTAACGACAATAAATGATATCATCATTGATCAAATTATACATCTTGGTGGATGAACGCTTCGTCCTACGTTTACACGAAATGTACATATTGTAAAGTTTACACTTCAAAACATGTTTTGCACGATTATAGGAAGACGTTTGAGGTTGACGCAATGCGCGCGCATCATGACTGTGCATGTCAGGATGTCTCTTAAAAAAAGCGGATACATGGATTTGATTTAATTTCCCGTGCGTGCTTCTTTCTTCAGATGATTTTTCCTCGCGACAATATGAGGCTTTAATTCACTGTGTTTGATATCTGAGAAAATTGGATAGCAGAATAATTGATCTATAGCGGCTATACGTAGATAAGGCTAGAATTGAAATGTTTAGCAAGCTAATCTCGCCCAATGAACTTGCATAATCAAGCCAGGTAAAAATTCACAAGAATAATTAGTTTATATTTAAGTACAAGCCAATTAGGTTTGTATATATATAATCATAGTCTGTTTGAGTGATCGAGTCGTTACCGTGAAGGTGCCGGGCGACAACTGAAACACATAAAATGAGAACCTTATCATGTATTCTTGTATATCTTTGCATTATATTGTATAGTATACGTTTGAAAAATTAATCTGTGTTTATGCGTGCAGCAGTCCCTAAACTCCCGACGATCATTAAGATGAGGAAATACGCATTCTGATCATGATGGATGTATCCTCCAAGTCACAACTTCAATAATGACAGCTCGTTGTGTTGTAATCTATGAATTCTTATCCAATTTTTCTGTATTGTTTGGAGGAAAAAGCATTTCATGAAAAATGGTATGATCTAAAAAGCTGTATATACGTCTTGCTTATGATCTTCCCGTGACTTAATGTCATATAGCTCCTGTTTGTTACGCCAGAACCCACGAGTTTATTATTAGAACGAATTTTTGCGATAATCATAATTTCACATGCAAGTGTCTTTGGTGTATAACGCAAATGTGAGGAACATTTCAATTGCCTTTTCAATTTCTGGAAGCTCTCTGACACTCGAGCCAATAAACCCCACAGGTACAAAACTACTTGGTCATGACTCCAATGCGGACTCCCTCAATCGCTTCTATGGTGGTCACTCAATATAAAAGCGACGGCTGTTTAGTACCATAGTTTATTTGTTTGTTTTATATAACTTTACGATTTGTTGCTCTAATATTATATCTGTGTTTTAATATTTATTCATGTTCTATTTTTATTGATTATTAACTCCAATACGCCTTCGCCCACGCCCCCGCCCCAAATGGAAACCAACTTAAAGTTGATGGGGCTAGATTTGAAAGATTTGAAAGATGTAAATTGTCATCCAAATGAACGAGAATGAGCATTCCGAGAGCAAGTTTTACTGCTTTAATTCCTCAGTTTAATACCCGTAAAGACCTCGCTTTGGGTTAATATGCGTTGTGTCGAAACATCATTTCAAATGAAAAGTTCAATATCCCAAATTAGAGGAAAGGAAAGCTGCAAAATAATTTTTACTTTGTTCTAAAAGATCTTGCTATTAGTGTCATATGCACTGTCTGATACTGTCAATGACTATGGCGTTGGAAACACACATCAAAATTTTTAGTCTTATATTATAGTCACCAAGGCATATCTGACTGAAAAGTTCGTCACTATGCGTGCTCGCTATGTAACTTTCGTAGCGAAAAATATCGCATTTCAGTAAGCATGATCAAACTCTATTCATTCAGTTTTAAATGTCCTTTTTGATGTTACCGTTGTCAGTTATATTTGTCAACATTTTTTGTAAATTTTAATTTCTGAGCGCAAATGATATTTAAGGTATAGGAGATACACATATTGATTCAGAGAGGATGTTTTTTGGAAACTATGGAACATTCTCGCGCATGTATTTTGATACATTGCAATAACGACATTGAATAATATCATCACTGATCAAATTATACATTTCGGTGGATGAATGCTTCGTCCTACATTCACATGAAACGTTCATATTGCTAGGTTTACACTTCGAAACAACTTTTGCACGATTACAGAAAGACGTTTGAAGTTGAGGCAATACCGTGCATCATGACTGTGGATATTAGGATGTCTCTTAAAAAAAGCGGCTGCGTGGTTATGATTTATTTTCGCTTGTGCTTCTTTCTTCAGATGATTTTTCATCGCGACAATGCGAGGCTTTAATTCACTGTGTTTGATATCTGAGAAAATTGGATAGCAGAATAATTGATCTATAGCGGCTGTACTCTAGCGGCTATACTCTAGTGGCTATACGTAGATAAGGCTATCCTAGCGGATATACGTAGATAAGATATACGTAGATAAGGCTATAGCGGCTATACTCTAGCGGCTATACGTAGATAAGGATAGAATTGAAATGTTTAGCAAGCTAATCTCGCCCAATGAACTTGCATAATCAAGCCAGGTAAAAATTCACAAGAATAATTAGTTTATATTTAAGTACAAGCCAATAAGGTTTGTATATTTATGCATATAGCGAACAGCTTAGTGCTATTAGATGCAAAATATCCTTACAATCATAGTCTGTTTGAGTGATCGATTCGTTATCGCGAAGGTTCAGGGCGAGTTAATTATATAATACATATTCTTGAAAAATAAAAACACATAAAATGAGAACCTTATCATGTATTTTTGTATATCTTCGCATTATATTGTATAGTACGTTTGAAAAATTATTCTGTGTTTACACGTGCAGCAGTCCCTAAACTCCCGACGATCATTAAGATGAGGAAATACGCATTCTGATCATGATGGATGTATCCTCCAAGTCACAACTTCAATAATGACAGCTCGTTGTGTTGTAATCTATGAATTCTTATCCAATTTTTCTGTATTGTTTGGAGGAAAAAGCATTTCATGAAAAATGGTATGATCGAAAAAGCTGTATATACGTCTTGCTTATGATCTTCCCGTGACTTAATGTCATATAGCTCCTGTTTGTTGCGCCAGAACCCACGAGTTTATTATTAGAACGAATTTTTGCGATAATCATAATTTCACATGCAAGTGTCTTTGGTGTATAACGCAAATGTGAGGAACATTTCAATTGCCTTTTCAATTTCTGGAAGTTCTCTGACACTCGAGCCAATAAACCCCACAGGTACAAAACTACTTGGTCATGACTCCAATGCGGACTCCCTCAATCACTTCTATGGTAGTCACTCAATATAAAAGTGACGGCTGTTTAGTACCATAGTTTATTTGTTTGTTTTATATAATTTTACGATTTGTTGCTCTAATATTATATCTGTGTTTTAGTATTTATTCATGTTCTATTTTTATTGATTTTTAACTCCAATACGCCTTCCCCCACGCCCCCACCCCCCCCCCCCCCAAATGGAAACCAACTTAAAGTTGATGGGGCTAGATTTGAAAGATTTGAAAGATGTAAATTGTCATCAAATGAACGAGAATGAACATTCCGAGAGCAAGTTTTACTGCTTTAAGTCCTCAGTTTAATACCCGTAAAGACCTCGCTCTGGGTTAATATGCGTTGTGTCGAAACATCGTTTCAAATGAAAAGTTCAATATCTCAAATTAGAGGAAAGGAAAACTGCAAAATAATTTTTACTTTGTTCTAAAAGATCTTGCTATAGCCAAGTATCATATGCACTGTATGATGCTGTCATAGACTGTGGTGTTGGAAACACACATAAAAAATTTTATTCTTATGATCACAATTGCATAACTGACTGAAAAGTTCGTCACCATGCGAGCTCGCTATGTACCTTTCGTGGCGAAAAATAACCCATTTCAGTAAGCATGATCAAGCTCTATTCATTCTGTTTTAAATGTCCTTTTTCATGTTATGCAGTTATATTTGTGAAAACTTTTTTATAAATTTTAGTTTCTGAACGCAAATGTTATTTAAGGTTTAGGAGATACGCATATATTGATTCAGAGAGGATGTGTTTTGGAAACTTTAGAACATTCTCCCGCAAGTATTTTGATACATTGCAATAACGAGATTGAATAATATCATCACTGATCAAATTATACATTTTGGTGGATGAATGCTTCGTCCTACATTCACATGAAACGTTCATATTGCGAGGTTTACACTTCGAAAAAACTTTTGCACGATTACCGAAAGACGTTTGAAGTTGAGGCAATACCGTGCATCATGACTGTGGATATTAGGATGTCTCTTAAAAAAAGCGGATGCATGGTTATGATTTATTTTCGCTTGTGCTTCTTTCTTCAGATGATTTTTCCTCGCGAAAATGTGAGGCTTTAATTCACTGTGTTTGATATCTGAGAAAATTGGATAGCAGAATAATTGATCTATAGCGGCTATACGTAGATAAGGCTAGAATTGAAATGTTCAGCAAGCTAATCTCGCCCAATGAACTTGCATAATCAAGCCAGGTAAAAATTCACAAGAATAATTAGTTTATATTTAAGTACAAGCCAATTAGGTTTGTACATACATAATCATACTCTGTTTGAGTGATCGAGTCGTTGTGTGAAGGTGCAGGGCGAGTGAATTATATAACAAATACTCTTGAACAACTAAAACACATACAATGAGAACCTTATCATGTATTCTTGCATATCTTTGCATTATATTGTATAGTACGTTTGAAAAATTATTCTGTGTTTATGCGTGCAGCAGTCTCTAAACTCCCAACGATCATTAACATGAGGAAATACGCCATTCTGATCATGATGGATGTATCCTCCAAGTCACAACTTCAATAATGACAGCTCGTTGTGTTGTAATCTATGAATTCTTATCCCATTTTTCTGTATTTTTTGGAGGGATATGCATTTTATGAAAAATGGTATGATCTAAAAAGCTGTATAAACGTCTTGCTTATGATCTTCCCGTGACTTAATGTCATATAGCTCCTGTTTGTCGCGCCAGAACCCACGAGTTTATTATTAGAACGAATTTTTGCGATAATCATAATTTCACATGCAAGTGTCTGGTGTATAACGCAAATGTGAGGAACATTTCAATTGCCTTTTCAATTTCTGGAAGTTCTCTGACACTCGAGCCAATAAACCCCACAGGTACAAAACTACTTGGTCATGACTCCATTGCGGACTCCCTCAACCACTTCTATTGTAGTCACGCAATGTGAAAGCGACGGCTGTTTAGTACCAGAGTTTATTTGTTTGTTTTATATAATTTTACAATTTGTTGCTCTAATATTATATCTGTGTTTTAGTATTTATTCATGTTCTATTTTTATTGATTTTTAACTCTAATACACCTTCCCCCACGCCCCCCCCCCCAAATGGAAACCAACTTAAAGTTGATGGGGCTAGATTTGAAAGATGTAAATTGTCATCCAAGTGAACGAGATTTAGAATGAACATTCCGAGAGCAAGTTTTACTGCTTTAAGTCCTCAGTTTAATACCCGTAAAGACCTCGCTCTGGGTTAATATGCGTTGTGTTGAAACATCGTTTGGAATGAAAAGTTCAATATCTCAAATTAGAGGAAAGGAAAACTGCAAAATCATTTTTACTTTGTTCTAAAAGATCTTGCTATAGCCAAGTGTCATATGCACTGTCTGATACTGTCATTGACTATGGCGTTGGAAACACAAATCAAAAATTTTAGTCTTATAGTCACCAATGCATATCTGACTAAAAAGTCCGTCACCATGCGTGCTCGCTATGTAACTTTCGTAGCGAAAAATAACCCATTTCAGTAAGCATGATCAAGCTCTATTCATTCTGTTTTAAATGTCCATTTTAATGTTACCGTTGTCAGTTATATTTGTCAAAATTTTTTGTAAATTTTAATTTCTTAATGCAAATGTTATTTAAGGTTTAAGAGATACACATATTGATTCTCATAGGATGTGTTTTGGAAACTTTGGAATATTCTCCCGCGTGTATTTTGATACATTGCAATAACTACATTGAATAATATCATCACTGATCAAATTGTACATTATGGTGGATGAATGTTTCGTCCTACATTCACATGAAACGTTCATATTGCTAGGTTTGCATTTCGAAACAACTTTTGCACGATTACCGAAAGACGTTTGAAGTTGAGGCAATACCGTGCATCATGACTGTGGATATTAGGATGTCTCTTAAAAAAAGCGGATGCATGGTTATGATTTATTTTCGCTTGTGCTTCTTTCTTCAGATGATTTTTCCTCGCGAAAATGTGAGGCTTTAATTCACTGTGTTCGATATCTGAGAAAATTGAATAGCAGAATAATTGATCTATAGCGGCTATACGTAGATAAGGCTAGAATTGAAATGTTCAGCAAGCTAATCTCGCCCAATGAACTTGCATAATCAAGCCAGGTAAAAATTCACAAGAATAATTAGTTTATATTTAAGTACAAGCCAATTAGGTTTGTATATTTATGCATATAGCGAACAGCTTAGTGCTATTAAATGCAAAATATCCTCACAATCATAGTTTGTTTGAGTGATCGATTCGTTATCGCGAAGGTTCATGGCGAGTGAATTATATAATACATACTCTTGAACAATTAAAACACATAAAATGAGAACCTTATGTATTTTTATATATCTTTGCATTATATTGTATAGTACGTTTGAAAAATTATTCTGTGTTTACGCGTTCAGCAGTCCTTAAACTCCCGACGATCATTAACATGAGGAAATACGCATTCTGATCATGATGGATGTATCCTCCAAGTCTAAACTTCAATAACAACAGCTCGTTGTGTTGTAATCTATGAATTCTTATCCCAGTTTTCTGTTTTGTGTGGAGGGATATGCATTTCATGAAAAATGGTATGATCTAGAAAGCTGTATATATACGTCCTGCTTATGATCTTCCCGTGTCTTATTGTCATGTAGCTCCTGTTTGTTGCGCCAGAACCCGCGAGCTTATTATTAGAACGAATTTTTGCGATAATTATAATTTCACATGCAAGTGTCTTTGGTATATAACGCAAATATGAGGAACATTTCAACTGTCTTTTCAATTTCTCGAAGTTCTCTGACACGCGAATAGATAAACCCCACAGGTACAAACCGACTTGGGCATGAGCCCATGGTTGACCCCCTCAACCACACCTATCGTGCTCGCTGGATATAAAAACGTCGACAGTTGAGTGCGTTTCGCAATTTACTGATACGTCTCAGAGACAACATCGATTACAGAGAGTCAGATTTTATATAGTGAGTAACTGAAATGAATTCTTAATTTTTCTCTATGCGAATGCTATAGTTTAGGTCTTCGAAACAAATTAGTACCAAATTATAGGTTTTTTATTGAATTATTAATCATTTAGCTAATTTTGTTAATTTTAACGAGTACAAACTGGGTAAAATATAATTTGTTATTGGCTACATTGAAGTCAGGTACGATTCATCGAAATGCATGTAATAAAAATATTGTAGCCATGACCATAATTATGTCGATTGAAGCACTTAATTTGCTATGTTTAGAGGTAGCGAAATGGCATACACACCTGTTCAGGAGTACCTTGGTGCTTTACCTGATACAAGCGGTGAAGTTGTAGAGCACAGTATGCCAATCAGTATCCCTAAGACGGCGAAGGAAATTCTTGTATATACCTGGGTCACAACAAGGGGCGACGAGGCTTTTCATCGTTATTATTATCAAATAGAGACGGTTGATACATCTCGCGCCTACCCTCAGTACATGAATGTTGCAGCTACTCAAAACATTGTCCTCAACTCTCAGAATTTATGGATGCCTGTTTCTAATCCAAGTAAGTGTTTGAGTTACCCTGCAACGATAAATTTAATGGCTAAAAACAAATTGTATCAAGCGAGAGTCTGGTATGGAATTTTGGGCATGTAGACACATGTAACACATGCCAAGAGTTTCTGCGACGAAAATTAGTGTAGACCTGTTTATTTAGCTGCAATGCTTTGAGTTTGGGATCTGTTAAATGTCACTGTTGGTCTTAAAAAAAATGCAAGTGAAATAGGATCACCACACATATCCATCAATCTTGACTATATCCAGTGGATAAGCTGTCTTTCAGAAAGTTGTATGCACTTTTTACAAACGGTAATCTAACTTATGCTTTTAATTTCAAGCATTTGATTTGGGTTCTATAGACGTATTTTGTTTAATTTTAGATGCGATTCCGATATAGGTGGTTGCAGAAACAGTATGATAAACCAATCTATGCGTGTGTTTATTAAGTGGAATATTTATTTCGGGAGCAATAAAAGTTTCGTTTCTATTTTATGCTTAAATTTTGCGTCTTTTCTTTCTTAGGTAAGTTGAGGGTTACTTTAACTGATGCTGAACCAAATCCCAAAGCGAAAAAGAAAAGTATTGGTCATAAACGCCCAACGGTACGACATGGTACAAAAGAATCTGTTGATGCGCACAGTGAAATATTCATCATTGGTTATCGCTGATTTGTCAAACACCTCCATTAATTCCATTACTCTTTCAAATCCATAATTTTCAATGTGTATGATGTGGTTAATTAATTAAAAACTGCGTTTATAATTTAATCTTAAATTTTTTTTCTATTCTAAGTGTGTCATCCTTTTTACTACGTTTGCATTGAATGTTACGGTATTGATGGGTGAGGCCGGTTAACTAGTGAGATTATTGCTTTCATTTTAGAAGCAATGTTTTTCTTGTACGAATTTATAAACTGAAAGCATACCTGAATAAATTTTAATTCTCTGCACGAATATCCTTGCACACTAATACAGAACGAACACGAATTGTCTAAATTACTTCAAAAACTTATTCGAATAGTCATTCAATAGAATTACACTTAAGAATTAAACGTTCTAGGCTTAGAAAATTGCGATTAAAGTTTGTGTAAAACAGGTCCATTCTTTCTGTAATTGATAAAGATCAGGGGCGTCGACAGGGTGATGAAACTTAGGGCGACAGCTTCGTACCCAGACTGTCTTCTCTACGCTTCTTGCTGGAGGAAGAGACTTTGGTGAATGCTGGTCACGTGGCCCCCAGATTATTGGTGCCTGTAATATGACCCCTGTGGGAAATGGTGGGGTGGTACTTATTAATATACGTACTTTTTCACTCATTTACACAGGGAGCTGAGGAACGCGGTTTGTTTTCATTTAGTCATCTTACCTTAATTGTTATTTAAAAATCATTACTTCTAATGCATATTTAATATCAGCCATCATTCTGCATTGCAGCGATATGGAGTCGGGATTTTATTTAATAGTCGGACTACATCGATTGTTAAATGAAGTACTGCACGTATACACCAGGCGCTTATAATTACTCACGGCTCCCAAACGTGCGACTAATTATATGCACAGTTAAAAATAAGACAAGGGAGGAAACTGGCAAGCATCAATATCTGATGTCATTGCTCAAAGCACTATTATTTGCTGAAAATTATACGTTAACACACAATATTACGCTCGCAACAAAAGAAAGGTATGGTTTCAATATTCAGTTAAAGAAATATACTTGAATCAATTTAGAAAGTCGAAAATTTTACGATTGAAATGCGGGCGTATATTTTGTTATTTTCGTGTAATCTGCCCCGCAGCAACTCGTGTCGAAAGTGACGTATCCATTGATTTACGTACAATTTGCGCATGACAAGTATACGCGGTTTTGCCCCAGTTTGCCACGAGTTTTTCCCGTTTTTTTGCTCCAAAAGACCCATAGACATAGTAGGTCTAGATTGCTGACACATAGAATCGGAGGCGTGACCTGTATGATAAATCCAAGATGGCGCGGGAACCGGGCAAAAAACTATAAGACTCTACAGGAAAATCCATGTTTTTGGCGATTTAAAACGTCTCGTTGCTTGGAATCGCTTCGAGTCAACATTTTTTGGAAACAACTAATTATTGCGGAAGTTTTGAGCACTATTTGTGTAATTTCTGTTGAATTCCTCGTGACTATCTCGCTCGTGAAATGTGTTGTGAATTGGTCACTTGGTCAGTTCGAGACATTTGTTGTCCAAAATATGTATTTTTGACCAGCTTTGGCCTCTTGGGTGTTATTGTGACCTACAGCTATCCTAAATTAAACATTTACAAAACAATGGAGCAAGATCTTCACGTACAAATCGATTGTTCGCTTGATTTGTGTGGTGTGTGATACCTGATACGTTAGTAATATTTACTACATAGATACGACTTCAAGCCAACGTAATGTTTTCGAACTTCAAAGACGGATAGGTTATCAAGTAAATATTGTTTGAATTATGTAAAATGAATTACCAAAATATAATCGAAAACTGGTGCTACAGCTGCTAGTTTCGTTCGTGTGAATCGTGTGTGAAATGTGGGTAGAATTAACTGAACAATCCACAGTTTAATGACCAAAAAATTTTTTTATTTGAATTTAAACTATATGTTTACTTTAAAATTAACATAATGGTAAACTTTGGCATTCTTTTGCATACACTGTATATACAATGCAACATGAACCTGCTTGCTAGCTTGTGAAACATTGGAGCAAAGTCTGCAAACATGCGAGTATGGTAAAGCAATATTCTAATGCCCATTTGCTATATTCCAATGAACAATTAGTCGTGATTATAAAATCATTAATAATCCATGAAGAAATCTGCACAAATCATCAGAAAATCTATGCTAACCTGCCAACTGTGCTCAATATTGATAATGATAAATTGATGATAATAAATTTATTTACTGAGTCTGAGGGTCATCAACTAAACTGAACCCTGACCACCTGATTAGACTCTAGAAGTTTTCTACATTTCTGCGCGAAATTCTCTGGTGAAAAGGATCTTTTATGCGCAAAATAAAACTTTTCAGTCTGGGTAGTTTGCACACACTCAACACAAATTTAACCTAATTAAGCCTAATTAAGCGTGAGAGACATTGTATGAAGTGAACACAAATAAAGTTAGAATATTTTTCAAATTGGCAACGTCAAAAAATGTATCATCTTGCTCCATAGATTCATCGACACACTGTGACACTGCATTACAGTATACATGATTGTAAATGAAAATCACACAGCACACAAATCAAGCGAATAATCGATTTTCACGCGAACATCTTGCTCCATCGTTTTGTAAATGTTTGATTTAGGATAGCTGTAGGTCACAATAACACCCAAGAAGCCAATAAGCCGGTCAAAAATACATATTTTGGACAACAAAATGTCTCGAACTGACCAAGTGACCAATTCACAACACATTTCATGAGCGAGATTTTCACGAGGAATTCAACAGAAATTATACAAATTGTGCTCAAAACTTCCGCAATAACTAGTTCTTGGGGAAAAATGTTGATTCGAAGCGATTCCAAGCAACGAGACGTTTTAAATCGCGAAAAACATGGACTTCCCTGTAGAGTCTTATAGTTTTTTGCCCGGTTCCCGCGCCATCTTGAATTTATGATATAGGTCACGCCTACGCAATAGTAATTATACTATGAGTCAGCAATCTAGACCTACTATATCTATGGTTTTGACAGGTGAAACGTGACGAACCGCGACAAATTGTAAAGAATTCGCTTTAAAATCGCTGTAGCTTCTTCAATATTTAATATTTTCGCTCAAAAGCGGCAGATATGTTTAGGAAACGATAGCGATTCATTCGGTGGTATTTTGAGGAAACACAATGCAGGATAGCAAAGACTTTCGAGGTGAAATGTCAAAATAATTTGTATATTAAAATTAATATTTCGAATGTCAACATAGTAAACGCACTGTATTTTAGATTTCGCTGTATTTTTTTGCTTTTTAATTTTTTCCAACGAAACTTGGCTTAAATGTAGAGAAAACGGCAACGGTGTTTTTGGTGGCATTTTCAGAAATATTTGTATTTTCCTGGCTAAGATATCGCGGTATATTGGGCCCGCTACTAGACCCGATAGGCAGAAATGCGATGTCTTAAACAGGCCTAAATTTATCGAACTCACATTTATTGTATTTCTTCGATCAGCTTGCAACTTACGTCTTGCGAAGTGGGAAGCGATGCAAGATGACGTTAAAGTTTATTCCGTAGTTAACGGCAAGCTGACAACCACTGCTGACAACAATCTGGGAGAAGTTCGGATGGCAGAATTACCCGATAGGATTTTAATCACTGTAGCAAAGTGCCGTGTACGTACGCACCATAATGCATTGCGCTTCAGCACGGTAAGCCACCAAACAGTGGGGCTCGCTCAGGCTCGCCCCAATGATTAGTTAAAAATTAATAGATCTTTCGAAGCTTTAGTTCTATGGTTAAGTCACGGTTTCAACCTAGGCATAGGAATAGACTCTTGAAAAAGTATTCGGGAACAATATTTCATTTGTCAACTATTTTAGGGTTAGTAAATATTAACTCTATCTATGGTCGTATAAGGATTTAGTTCGAGCATATTCTTTTATAAAATTGAATTCGTTGCAATTGCAAATATGATAATATATCTCGGAAGAGTCAAGACGGGGAACGTTTTTTTACTCGGGTTCACAAGCAACGACATTTTGCCTATTTAAGGGACGTGTGAATTTAAATTAGTCTCATTATTATTAAATTAACACTGATGAAGATCCGAGCTTACGGATCGAAAGCTCTGCGATAATAATCGTACTTACGTGGTGTTTCCTCAAAATTATATTTTTACAGAAATACTTAAGGCATGTATCAAAATTTAAGTGATTACTGCGCGATATAAATGTTATCACAGTAAGATGACATCTTTTGTTTCTTAATCAAAACAATACAAAGCCACCCGGTACTCTAAAAAGTTTCCCACTTCCTACATATTATCTAATATGTACACGTCCCGCATGCACTGGGTCCATGTCACTGCAGAAGCAAGATTGATGATTCCGTATATATTTTTACGCACACGCACGATATTTTCACCGTAGCTAATATAATGAATTTTTATTAATTTTATGTTAAAATCATTTTTAGCTGTAAGTTTAGGCAATTAAGAGGGCGACTCATGTAAAAGTGGACCAGTCAATCATGGCTTCAAAAAATTACTTTTCCCCAAACTTCTGTCACATGGTGCCTGTGTAATACTAATATTTGCTACAAAAAAGATTTCATAGCTTTCGCTTATGTTAAAATTTGCGAGTTACGCAACATTTTCAAATTACCGATGCAGCGGTGAAATATGACCCATTAATATAAATATGAAAATCACTTAAACGGAGGCAGTCACAGTATCCTCATTTTTTGATGAAATTTAAAAATGATTTCACTGAATTAACATTGCACCATTCTACTTTCCATATCCGATTCAAATTCTCAGACTATCTGTTGTAGAATGAAATATTTTGGTGTTTCACAAACCGTTGTTTGCCAGTGTCAGCACTGCAAACCCATTTACAGGGAATATTTATTTTAAAATTTCTCAAAAGCGGCACCTATCCACGATTTTCGGTTTATATTAAGTAAAACTAGAAAGCACAAGTTAATAATAACCGAGAATTTTTTGGGCACGCGAATTTTTAAACAGCTGCAGTATAACGCATGCTTTTCAGACGATTTATTTAAGGGTTAGAGACTGTTGGGGGGGCCGAGTGCAGTATACAAAATTTTGAGTTCATTGTACATTCAGCAAGTGCGTGTATTTGTAAACAAAACACGAACTTAACAGTCTCTAACACATTTAATATATGATCGGAGTTCACTAGTCGTACTCGCAAGCAAAAAGCCGTACGCTTTCGCTACCAAAACAAAATAAGACAAATCCGATTTTAAAAACATTATACGTGAAAAAAGTACAACAAATTTGAAGAATTGTAGCGAAAAACCTTTACAAGCTGAGTCAAGCAAACAAACAAACGATACGTCAAAAAATAGCCTGTTAAATGAGCTTTCATGCGAGAGTTCACAGACGAAAAAATGAGAATAATCGGTGTTTACTAAGTTTAATTACCTCTGACGATAGAAATTCTCAAGATTGTTTTCCTTTTTGGTCTTTATAGTAGAATTCATCGATATTTTCATCAACTTGTTAGCTTTATCCACTTGTAAATACAGTTTTCTTGACATTTTACTACTGGCCATTTTCAATACTGCACACTTTTCGTGCATTATTGTGATAACGCACTCAAACGACTCGTTGTTGCCAGGTAACCAAAACACACGTGATCGATTTTGACCAATCGCGTGCGCGGATTTTGAACAGTGAACGAAGATCATATATTAAATAAGATTATCATATGTTTGCTAACCTTTCACACAGGAACACTTCCATGCATTTGACAACCAATTATTATGATCAACAAAATTACAGAAACTTTGACTCCAGCAAACTATCCATCTCATGACTTTTCTCCAGCTAAATAAAGCGCTAAATATTGACATATCTTCATAAGTCTAGCAAGATTATCCTCTGCATGTGTAGTTTTATTAAAATTCCGGTTAATCGGCCATTGTGTGCTGCAAAAACGAGAATTGAAGTCTCAATTAAAGCACGAGTGTTCAAAATGGTTCAAAGTGACTTCTGCCAGACGAGGGGAGTCAATCTTGCTACTGAAGCCATAGTTAGAATGTCAAAATATGTGCAAATTTCTTTATTTACGCACGGTGACTTTTAACGATGACAACTGATTCTTGTGGTACATTTCGCATAAGTCAAAAGTTTCATAAAAGATGGCGTGTGTTACTTGAATTTGATCCTCGATTTCAGTTATCAGAATTTCTTTCTGTACGTTTTTCTTCCTCGTCATCTTCATCTTCCAGAATATTCAGTTCAATTGTGCTTACTTCTAAATCTAACGTAGCAAGCTTTCCTTGAAAAAGTTTGGAGAGACGCGAGTAAAGGCCCTTCACTTGGATAGCTGTCAGTCACTCTTCTCTAGTAAATAGCTTGTCTCCTGCTTTTTGTTTTTCTCATGTCTGTTGCCACTTGTGCTGGACCACAATTTTTCCCTGTTTTTGGCCATCGTTAAACTTGGCTACCAAATATTGTCGGACATTTGTTGAGAAACGAACACCACCAGTTCTTGCCTCGCTCAACGCCCATCCCATCTGCAAGTTGATTTCGCCACTGTGCAATTGCATTGTAGATTTCTGAGTGGTGGCTGCTTTCTGGACATTTTTCGTCACGGTGGAACACTTCTTTGTCCACACCTTTCTCAATGTATCGTACGCAGATACGCTACTCAAGGCATTGTCTTCAACTCCTCAAACTTATGGATGCCTGTTTCTGCTCAAAGTAAGTTTACCTGTAACGATGACTTTTAGGGCAAAAAAACAAATTACATCAAGCGAAAGTCAGGAATTTTGGGCATGTAAATATTTATTAGAAATATTTGCAACTTCATGTTGTCTCCTATCGAGGTTCAGAATCTTCAACCTCGAATTGAAGGAATCGAGAAAGTGTTTGAAAAGGCACATAGTCCCATAACGAAAACGTCTTGCCAGTCGTTTTACTAGATGAAGTTAGTTTGGCTGAAAATTCCAAATACAACCCTCTCAAAGTTTTGCACAGTCTTCCGGAACCTGGAGAAGGAAACTGATTGACGTGGCAGTTGCTGGTTCTTCAAATTGGTCACTAAATGCTGCAAAAATGAACAGAGCAATTCATCTGTCCAGACCGGAACCTACTAAAGAAGATCTTTGCGAAACAGGATATTCACTACACTATGCCGATCATGAAGCTCAAGATCTAATTAACAGTGAGCACTTGTCCAAGAAAGAACTACAGTGTTTAGCTGAAACCTATTTTGAATATCAAAACCTACAAACACATGCGAATTTCCATGGTCTGCGCGATTACTATGCCCTAATTAAAAGCTTGAGTAGGTGTGGTAACTTTCAAGAAGTTAATATTTCATTACAACGCAATTTCGGCAGCCTTCCCGGAGAAGTAACTAACATACAGAAGCTTTTCCTTGACAAATTAAAGAAGCTTATGATTTTCAGCACTCAAGATGTTGTCCCGGTCACCAAGTTGATACAAGCAAATCTTCAAGACCTTCATGCTCGACACCTGATGCTGATTACAAGCGGAGATTCTGCCATTGGTATTGTGAAGCAAAGTTTTGAAAAGCTAGAGAAGGAAACCATCACACTTTACGGCAGTCGCTTTGAAGAAGATTTGTGTGAAGAGTATAACTACAGAATTCTAAGTCGTATTATTCTTTGTATGGAACGGGGATGTATCCTAATATCAAAAGATCTAGAAAGCATCTATGGAAGTTTGTATGATACATCATAGCATATATGCTAAACCAGAATTACATTATAGTTGGTAACAGAAAATATGTCGTGTGGCCCTTGGAGCTTATTGCAACCCTCTGTGTCAAGTTCACGATGGATTTTGATGTACTGTTCTAATTGATCAGCATAAAGTGGATTATTCAGATCCGCCATTTCTAAATAGGTTTGAGAAACAAGTCTTGAGATTTTCCGATGTGCTATAACCAAAGGCCAACAGAAAGTCGTCTTTGAGCTTAGTTGCTGGGTTAAAGCGATGTCGACGGTAAAAGTGTTTGAATCACATTTCAGCGAGAAAGATTTGTTCATTTGTTTCCACGAAGACACCCTGCCGTCGCTTGTGTTGTCACATTTCCGTGACACTGATAATCAATCAGAAGACGTTTTTAACAAATGTAAAGATAAATTGATGGGGATTGCATCTCCCGATGGTGTTCTCAGGACACAGAATTGCAAACGTTTGAGAGACAATTCCCTAGACGTACAGAAATTAAGCACTGAATATTTCAAGAAACCACTTCATAACGGTTTTGCTGCCTTCATGAAATATGTCAGGATCAACTACCAGAAATTACTATCTTTTTTTGCTGGTGATGAGATTGGTACTAAAACTGTCGTAATGACATTTTCCAACATTCACACAGACATTCGACAGTGTTTACAATTAGAAAACGATTAAAAATGCGAACTTATACGTTTGAG
Source organism: Muricea muricata (assembly GCA_963855995.1). Taxonomy (NCBI): domain Eukaryota; kingdom Metazoa; phylum Cnidaria; class Anthozoa; order Malacalcyonacea; family Plexauridae; genus Muricea; species Muricea muricata. The sequence continues at coordinate 13,147,125 of OY979719.1, forward strand.
TGCTTATACGTCAGAGAAGCAATTAGCAGAAAGAATCAATGAATTTAGGAGTTCGCTAGAAAAGGAGTTGTTACTTTTGCAGTGTAAGCCGGATTTGGATGGTTCACATTTATTGCTTGCCCGTAGCATAATCGAGGAAAAGAGAAATTCCTACAAGACATATTTACCTGATATAAAGCGTAAAACAGTAAAGCATGTCTGTATTGTAGTAGTGCATGTGCAACGTTGAGAAGCAACAGATAGCGTGTCGTGGCAGTTCAGTTTCTTGTGTGGCTGGAGACAAGTTTTTCTAGATGTTCTTGAAGCTCCTCCCGTTCCACTGAGGGAAATACTACGGGAAAGTGTTGAGCAACTTCTTAGATCTTCAATCTGGCCTATACGAAAGATTGCAAGGAATGATCTCTTATGGTGTTTTACTTGCATAAAATATGCACGTGGCCAACGACCCGTGGATGATGTTCTTCGCATCGCAAAGAATCTTTGCAGTTCATAAAAAGTTGCTGAAGTCATCAAGAAGCTTGTAATACAGTCAATCGAGCAGAATGTTAATTTTGAACAAGACCAAGAAGCTCGTATCAAACAAAATTGGAAGGTTAAAATTGCTTGTGATCGCCAATCGTTAATTAATTCTGCTACACTTTACAGTGCATTAGAACAATATTTGTCAAGATTAGTACGAAATCCATTGGCCAAAATAGTTTTCTTTTTGGAAAAAGAGAATGCATGGCCGCCTTATCTCGTCAACGATGTTAATGAATCCCGTGTGCCAATGTTAGAAGAACTTTCGTGCAAGTTAATCATGAGTAGCGCCATTTCAAATATAGCCGATATTTCGGAACTGCTTGAAGATGAATCATATACTTTAAACAGTACCAGCCTTGATCTTTGCTTACCTTTCAGCCAGCTAGTTTACAGAAAAATTGACCGAGTAGTCAAGGAAATTTTCTTGGAAGACTATGCATCACTCTTAAAAGATGAAGATAATTTAGATGATGATGGTAAGCTGAGTCGTACTGTTTTTTGGCAACAACAACTAGCAAAATTTTCCAAGATGATCATAAACCTGCTCCCTGAATTTCACTGTTGCCCTTCAGATTGTTACGATTTAAGCCCCATACGTACAGACGAGCAAGTTTTCCTTGACAAGTTTTATTTGCTCGTGTGTACGCGAAAAAATTGACAATTTTTCCTTGACAAGGAGTCTGGTTTAAAAGCTAGTCCTACCAGCTTTTCGACAAGGAATTAAACTTGCTCGTGTGTACGTGCAACAAGGAGCTCTTGACAAGGGAATTTTGTTTACGCACTTAATTCGTGCGGCCTCGTAAAAGCTGTCAGGAAAAAAATATTATCAAATTTCTTGTACACAGGACAAATACATCCTGTCAAGGACAACTTGTCACGGAAAACTTGTTCGTCGTACAGACGCGTAAGTGAACTCGTTAAGAGACTTGTCAAGGAAAACTTGCTTGTCTGTACGGGGCTTTATGTATGAAAGATGTATTTGATATAGCGACTGCTGACTTCGGCGTATTGTTGGATTGTCAAAAACGAGTTTGTATAGCAAAAGCAACGTTTGTTTCTGAAACCAAACAGATGTTGCCGGTGAAAGATATGTTAGAGCTTTGTACACTGCTTCACACCTTTTTATGGATTCATCGGGAACAAATCTTACATTTAGAAAAATTGGTTGATTGTTGTCGGCGGTTTACACCCGTTTTGTTAAACGTAACTGATGACGTATTCTGCGGCTTTGAGTAAGTTTTGTTTTTACAAGGTTATGGAATTGCCGACGTTGCGGTTGACAATCAGGATGACAAGGAAGAAGTTCTTAATGAGGAAGTACAGCAGTACCAAGATCCAAAACGTTTTGGAGATTACTTGGTTACAATATTTTGTGAGGAAATGTTTCCTTCGCAAGAAATTGTTGGCAAAAATAGCGGTCTGAAATCTTGGATGCGAAATGCCAGCTTGCGTCTTTCCTTGGGGTTTAAGATTATCAAAAATTCGCCAGCTTTTCATTACCTTCGTCTGTGTCTTGATTTCTCGCGCATCAGCTGCACTGAAGACAGCTTGACGACAAGTTTACCTTTCCTGTATACATTAAAGGAAATTGGTATGCATCATAGACCTGATTATCTGGACCACCAAGAGGTGTTTGAAACAACAACCCAGGTAATTAAACCTCTGGAGGAAGAAAAGAGGATGCCAAAATAGCTAAACCAAAAGCTCTGCAAAAGTTTTTAGCTTTGTTTTAGGAACGTTGCGTAGAAACGAATGTTGACACCAGTGTTGCTCATTACCTGTCTTTTGTTGGATAGACCAGAGTTAGTAATGTTGATGAGTCGAGTTGCCTTGACACTACTAACGTTGGAAGAAGAAGGGGAAGATAGGCGGAGTATATTCATGGAGTTGATTACTAATCCACGTGGTATCGAACATTATCCTTGTCTTAAGACATGTCTACTTGACGAAGTATTCAAGGATTGTTTCACAAAGAAATTGATTCATCATGATTCGTATCCTGCAGTAATGATTTGTGATTTGATACAACGTCAGTTACATTTCAAAATTGATGACTTTAATAGCTTCGACTTTCAAATCATCAAGCTTATATATTCGATTTGCAAAGACATTAGTATCACAAAATAGTGATGGTGATTGTGGTCTGACGGTGCTTTCAGTCATGGCAGTTCTTAGAGAATTCTTCTCGATGTTGGCGAAATTTTTTGCAGAAGGTCATGATACTTTTTTGAGCGAAAACAGTCCAAACGGTCATGTTATAAAAGAAATCGATTCGCTACTACAAGGTCCAAAACCCTCATTGCACCTCTTTTTCATGAAACAACTCCATGAAGTTGCAAGCCAATTTGATCTCCAAAAGTGGTTTGGAGAAAATGAAGCACTTTCGTCAATAAAGTAACTACGGCGTGAAGAGAAAAAGTAAAAGAAGGCGAAGTTTACTTCTGTTTTAAAGTGTTCCGAGTATAAAAAAGCAATGGCAGCCTATTTTAGACTTAAAATACATGATTGCTCGTCTATGCAAGAATTCTTAAGCAAATGTGTTACTTCTCCAAAATACTAGTTTGATCTTCTTGGCATCCTCATAAATGTGGTATATTTAAAGCGTGCTGTGAGAAAACTTAGCTATCCCGAAGAAGGTATCGTAGACTGGTTTGTCGACAAAATTGCCCTATTGCCATCGCTGGTCTAAAAACTGCTGTTGACAGTTATTGGCCGTTGTGAATTCGATTGCTCGCAATTAAAAATATCACCAGAATCGTCAGTAGAAAATGTTGCATGAAATGGCGCTGCTAGTTCTTCACATTGTCTGTGTCATCGCCACTAGTGCACTATGTGAAGAGTTACCAATTTATCGGTACCTTACTAATCCTGCCAAATATGAACAGCCCTGCGTCCTCGCCCATTGTAAAGAAGATATACATTCCGTATTTGAATACCAGCTGTTAGTTAAGGATCCCGTTTGCGTTACCTGTGCATGTGGTTCAAAGCTGGCTTTTAAAGGCAAGGTAAACGAAATTGCATGTCCACATTGCCAAGTAGTCTTCAATGACAACACAAGCAGAAGCATATCACCCGAAACGCCCACCACTGTGTCAATGTCAATTAATGATAAAAAATGTCCTGAATGGTATCGTTGTACAAGACAAATGAATCCGGCAGTGTATCGGGGCTTGCGTCTTATCGTGTATTCATCCTATTATGCTGGAGTTGCTCTCGGACTTTCATCAGAGAAAAGCCTTTTAACTGCCCTAAAGAGGTTGCACATAAATGAATTGAACAATGATTCCATATGTGCATCAAATTTCTGTTTTGAAAATGTAAAAAGTGACCTGTCATGCCTGATGAAAGTCCTTAGTTGCAAGCAAAACGTTGCAATTAAAACAATGCATCTTGTGGTCGACAAAAGCTCAGATCTTATCAAAAGTAACAACTTACTACCTAGGAATTCGAATGACTGTTCAACACCGATCATGCGTCGAGAGTGTGAAGTCATGTTTTCGCACCTTACAGAGAAATTGTTTTTACACGCGAAAGAAGCATGTACTGAAAAAAAAAAGATGATGATGCTAGAGCAGAACGAAAATGATCAAGAATTTGGGCTTGCCTGCCGCATGTTGGAACTTGACAATTATACAGAACAGGCTGACGATCAAAACAGATTTCTTGACAGATTATTCCGTGTCACAAAGCAACCGAGTTTTGATGATTTTGTCTCGGCATTCGTACACTCTCCCAATGATATTCAGCTAAAACACAGTTTCCTTGCTTTGTTTTTTTCAAAGTATGACCAAATCCAAGTTATTTGCAATCTTCACCACCTCTTGAGATGGTCTTGTTTGGTATCTTCGGCACTAACCCATCGCATTAGCAGAAAAGATGCGCAGTCAAAGTCATTCAATGATTTCATCAGCGGTCATCTTCTTGAATTAAAACGCGAAAAACACCATCAAGAAAGATTAAGAAAAATATTCAACAACTTCAAAACAGCATGGAATAAATTGCGTCCTACTGTTAACGAACAGCTTGCAAAAAAACAAACCGAGATGCCTCGAATAAGGGAAACGGACTCCCTAGCCTACTGTTTAACGGAAAGCGATGATGGTATCTACCTTCAAACAGCTATTGATATTCTAGTTTCGTACCAGAATTCACTATTGGATGCAATCATTTCCCTTTCCTCATGCCATCTTCCTGCTTTAAGATTCCTTGAATATGAAAACTGCAGTGCTATCCCATCCACATCCATTCAGAACGTTAAAGAAACTGAGATTATCAGTTTCCAGTGGTCCAATGATTTGTTTCAACATGCATCAAATAATCCAAAGTATGGCAGAGGCCAGCAAATCACATATGATTTTCAGCGAATAGAAATGGAACTCGAAGCAGAAATTGCATTTGGAAAGTCTTACCTAAAGGGGACGCTTAACGACGCTGGACGCTTTATATTCGCGAAAGAACTCTTCCATTCCTGCGGCTCACTACTTACAAAGATTCGATCACTAGTACGACAAACGCCAAGCTTGCCAGAGGAAGTACAAAGAGGCCTATCAGATCTAAAAGAACGGAGAATAAAAGATGCACAACATCTGCTTCAACACGTCGAAATCCTCATCTATTTGCTTAATCGAAAATTAAAGTACTTCGATACAGACATGACTTTGGAAGAACTTGCTGAAACGTGGTCACCGTTGTTACCAAGCCCATTCCCGGTAGACCTATTACCTGAACCAAAAAGCTCGATCAAGATTGAACATGTCGCTACTCTTTATGAAGCTTTAGAAGACATTCTAGCAGACGGCGCTATCGAAGGTCTTGCTGATAAATTTAGAGCTGAACTACCAGTCGCCATGGAAGAAACCGTTAGCAATATATTGGAAAAAGACATTGATCAGTTGAAGCCGCACATCTTACTGAAAGCACTCCGTCGTTTTGTGTTCCGCTACCTTTCACTTGAAAGCAAAAGATACTGGCCTGACGAGAATACAGCATTGCAGTTGTGTTTGGAAGAAGCTTCACTGTGGTTCCCACTTGAAGCACCAAACCTGGAAGAGATTTCACGAGACATTACTCTTGAATATATGCACTCGATGGTAAAGTATCTTGAAGAAGTAGAGAAGGTAAAGTTTTAACACATTCTTTTGTCATAAATTTCTCCTGGCAATCGTTTATTAAGGTTAACTATCTCACTACATGTCTTATTTAAGAGTTACAGTACAAACCGGAAGCCGTAATAGAAATCACATGTTGATAAGGCCATATTGTTAACTTGACTCTTTAAACAACACGTAAAATTTCAACCACATAAAAAATACACGAGTAATAAAAACAATATGAGACATGTATCATCATATGTAATTATATGCCTATTTAAATCTGTATGCATAACGTTTGGTTGTATTTACTAATAGCATAACTAATTGGAGTGTTTCTGAAACGCTCGCTTTTCCATAACAAAATCCAAAGAATATGCTTTCAACGCCCTTGTTTCAGACTTTTTGCTCGGCTAAAAAGTGTTCCCACCTAAAAAACTTAACTTTTCCTAAATAAATTCTCTTAACGTCCCTACTTCCGACCCTGGAAAACGAGGTTCAACAATTATTTCAGCGAGTTGTACTGAGCCACTCGATTATGCCCATATTTAACAGCGTGTACCTCAATAAGCCGACCCATGGAGGCTGATGACCGCAAGAAAGGTCTGCCTGAGACGCCAACACAGTATCTCAAATCCGCAGATTCTCATACACTATCTGCCACTTAGATCGAGAAATTAATGATAATTACCTGTAACTTTTTTTGGACAAGTCTGTATATTCACCGTCTTTGAAAATAGCCCGTCTACACTTTCAACCTTAAAATCTCAACAGAACTGTTCAGACATTTACCAGGACATTTTTCCGAGCCTTGATGGTCCTTCGAGAGACAACAGGAACATAGTGCCTTTTCTTTGGCAATTTTCCACGGTTGGTTCACCAATAATGCCTCGTATTTCTTGCAATACTGTATCGGATGACTGTTCTGTCCTAAGAATTCGCATTGTTGTTTTTGCCCGTTACTAACGTACAAATAACAAATTCGGTTACCTTTTCCGCTGGCAAAATCATCTCTGCCAATTTTTTCTCTCCTTTTTTGAGCACCTTCTTCCGGAATGCCAAGTGAAATTCCGCCTGCCTAGTTTCGTTATTATACATAGTAATACATTTATGGACTTGAGACAGTCGACAAGTATTTTATTGTATACCAATCGTCAATGAAACGAAAAAATATAGCGAACTTCATACGAAAATTCATGAAATATTTCAAAAATTTTCCAAAAAAAAAACACGTTAAATTTGATTCTGCACACAATCTCAATGGGGTACAAATGTCGCGTGTTCACGTGATGGCGCACATGATTTATTTGTTATTCACCAGTTAACAATGCACTGTCTCTCTCGCGCGCTGGTGCGAAGGAGACAGTCTAGTTTCGTCAATCTCGCGTGATACCCTCTCCACCAATGAAACACATGAACTTTGACGACTGGTGTATAACAAAATTAATTATTTCTTCTGAATAAGCAAACCTAATTTTTTAAGAAGATCGGCTGACATGAATTCATACCCACGCTTTGTCTTTCCACCTAATGGAAACATAAAAATGTAACTATCCCAGTATAAATCAGTCGTCAGAGGTTTACTTAGCGGAGTTTTATTTCTAGACCTTAAAAAAGCTTTTGATACTGTTGACCATCACATTCTATTATCAAAGCTTGAATTATGCGGTATTAAAGGTACTAGCCTAAAATGGTTTGAATCATATCTTTCTGGTCGAAACCAAATATGTTCTGTGAATAGCAGGATCTCATCTGTTAGACAACTAAAATGTGGGGTACCTCAGGGCTCTAACCTTGGGCCTATTTTATTTCTATTGTACATTAATGATCTTCCCAATTGTTTGGAGACAACTAAAGCAAATCTTTTTGCTGATGATACAAACCTTTCTTGTAATGGGTTTAGTCCATATGAAATAGAGATTAAACTTAATAATGACATTGAAAATGTTCATAGGTGGTTAACAGCTAATAAGCTGTCATTAAATATGAAAAAGACTGAATTTATGATAATAGGATCAAGACATCGCTTAACTACAATTGAAAATAGCCCAGTATTAACATTAGGGGGAAGCAACATTAAACGGGTTTGCCAAAAAAAGTCACTAGGCATGATCCTAGATGAGCAGCTAAAATGGGATAAACATAATGACAAGCAATGTAAAATTATTTCAAATAACATCGCCCTGTTAAAAAGAGCAAGATCGTTTGTCAGTAGAGATAGTCTGATTAAAATGTATAATGCCTTAGTGTGGCCTCATTTCAATTATTGTTCAACAATTTGGAATGATGGATGTTCGATAATTGATAAATTGTTCAAATTGCAAAAGAGAGCTGCGCGTGTGATAACTGGGGACACGTACGATGTTCGTTCCACTCAAACACTAGATAGTCTTAATTGGCTTCCATTAGAAGAACTTCTAAAACAACGAGAAATAATAATGGCATTTAAAATACTATCTGGTCGATCACCTCGATATCTTGAAAAATTGTTTTCAGTAAGTCAAAATGACAATTACAATTTAAGAAGTAACCAAACTAAATTGAAACTTCCTAAACCAAAAACAAATTTTCTCAAAAGAAGTTTTTCATACAGGGCTGCGGAGTCCTGGAACGAACTTCCAAGTGAAACCACCGCAAGTTACAACAATCTTTCAATTTTGTCGTTCAAACGGCAACTACTCAATTCACATGTTCCAACCTATTGTAAATAGTTATATTTTGTTTACTAATATATATTATTGTTGTAAATACACGGCCCTTTGAAAATCAGCATTGTAAATATTATTAGCTGAAAGGTTACCGTGTTTAAATATTTTTATTAAAGATTAAAGATTAAATTTATTTTCTTAACACATGTTGTATATTTTTAAGCAATTCTATTAACATCAGTATCGGTATAAAATAGTGTAGGGATATTCACCTTGACGTTTTGTATCTTTACGAAACTTGTACTCTCCAAAGCCGATGTACAGTTCTGTATCGCTTGCGCATCGCAACTTTAAAAGAACGGATTTATTGATAACGAAGTTGCCATAAAGTAGTATTTTGTTTCCAGGTTGCTGCATTTTTAGTCATTTGTACAACACCAGTTGTACAAGAAAACGAAATTTGTATTGTATATGATCTCTTTTGCCATTAGTCTGGGACCTGTATATGAGTTTGTATGTATTTCATTTTAGATGCGTTTACACACACATATTTATCGGCCCGATTTTGCTCAGTAATAATCGCGAACGATTAATCGCCGGATGTAAATGGCAATCCGATTTTGTCGGGCGTCCTCACGTCAACATTTTACGATTTACAAAATCGGTTGAAAATATGTAGCAAAACACACTTTTCTCACGATTTCTCCTGTTGCTATGACAACTGCACCATTGTGTGCAATAAATAAGCTAGCTGAAAAATTTGAAATCCAATAACTTACAATGGGTGGACAAAAAAAAGTGGCCCCCTCCAATTATAATACTGGTATTGGTATATATGATGTATAACAAACAATAAAGGTAACAAACAATTCATAAGTATGGTATTGGTATATATGATGTATAAGAAACAATGAAAGATAACAAACAATTCATAAATAGTCATGGTACTAAACAGATATGGGGCAAATCACATCATTTAAGCGTTAATTTTATGTGAGAATAACACAACAAAGCAATCATTGGAAGTATAAAGAAACTGAACACATTTTTTAAAATGTAGTCAATGATATTTGCAATTATGGACAGTGTGTTAAAGTCTTACATAACACGAACACTTCACCAACTACAAGATGTCTATGCATTTCTCACATTGTCAAAAACGTTTGTTAATATTTGGTTGGCCATCCCTTAGATTTAATAACTGCTTTGCACCTACTCGGCATGCTTTCAACAAGGTTATGCAGGTATTCATCACGCATGGAGTACTAAGCATGTTTCAGAATGTCAAAAAGCTCATCTTTGTGGATTGCGATCTTGAGTTAAGCGATTGAGTTGACCCCATAAATTTTCAATCGGATTTAAATCCGGTGATTGGGGTTGCCAATTCATCACTTCTATCTTCTTATTTTGAAGGTATTTTTTAGCAACGTTACTAATGTGTTTAGGGTCGTTATCTTGTTGGAAGATAAAGCCTTCAGAGTTTAATGGATTGATGAATAACGAATTGATGAATAAAAATTTTCCAATATTCTGGCCCAGTCAAAATACCCTTTACCCGATGCAGATCGCCAACACCATTCAACGACAAACACCCCCATACATTGAAACACAACTTTGAAACAAGTTCAGTATTTAACCGATTAATACATTTTGGAATGCTAAGTGGTAAAATTGACACTTACATAATGCTATTATATGGACGGCACCGTGTATATTTCTGAATTGTTTTGGAACTTTTTGTCTTTTATACACAACAACCGTATTATAATGGGGGGCCACTTTTTTTTGTCCACCCATTGTTAGTTGAAAGTTCAAAAATATCCACTGTTGAAAAACTATGCTATAACCAAACTGGATATTCTTTTGCGAGCAATATTGTGATTTACGGTGCAGGTCTTTAGTTGTCCTCCAATAGCCACTTTTCTATTTTGGGTTTATTAAACGAAACGGTCACGTGTTAGTGGTCACGTGAAGATTAGGGAATTGTAACATCAGTATGGTAATGTACAATGGTCACAATATATTACGCTAGCCTGTAAGCAGCCTAATCGGATGCCACTTCCCAATCCCGGAGCAACTTACTCTCCTTGGCAAATAAAATATTATTTGTACCATTATAACAAAGTTGATGTTTTACTATTTATTTGTTCTTCCAGATTAACAAAAAGTTTAAATACTTTAGTCTAACGTTTCGGTCTCCTCTACGGAAACCATTATCAAAGACTATGAAACTAAAAGTTTACCGTTACTGACTTGCGTCAGGCGCGTAACTATAATACGCGCCTGACATATCTCGGCAAATGTTAATACTGTTATTGCCACTCTTAGTATACCAGCTCTCAAGAAACATTTTTTCGTGATAGTTGGGTGCAAAATCCAAACAAGCGGCTTCCTCCCAATTCATTTGGTGTTTGGTTGACATGTGATGTACTGCTATGTTATTCCTTGTGTCTTCATTCGCTATGCTGCGCTTGTGTTCTTTAATTCTGCACTCCAACGTTCTTCCAATTTCTCCAACATAGCTGGCAGAGGATTCTGCGCATGGTATTTTATAAACTGCTCCTGCTCGTGAATTGATAGGTGATGGATCTTTCACTTTAGTGAGTACATCTCGTAGAGTAGTTGAAGGTTTATGGGCGACAGTAATGCCGTGGGGTCTCAAAATCCGTGCAATTCTTTCTGACGTGCCTTTTACGTATGGAATAGTAGCAATCACTTTATTGTCATCACCCGTGTCTGATCTCTCTGTTGTTATTTCACTGGCCATGGCTTGCTCGATAACGCTCTTCACAAAAGGTTTTGGGTAGTTGTTCACGTCAAACACATCATTTAAGTGTTTTAATTTGGCCGGAGCATAGCGAGGGTTTATATGAAGGGTCAAAAACACATTTATGCCTAAGAAACCGACCATTAAATTTTTGAGAAAAATATCGTGCACAAGTAAACAAATTTAAAAAAAAATCGAGCAAGTCGTTTAAGGTCGCTGTTGTTAAATCCCAGATAATATATTGGCGAAAATATCTTTGTATTATTAAATAGCTCACATTGCATGTTTAGCACGTATTTCTGTCCAAAATGGTCACCTGGTCATCAATGATCGGCTAGCCATTTTAGGGAAGTTAATATTAAATTAAAATGAGTTTTTTAAAAGTGTTCTTTCAACATTAATCACACCAGTGTAGCAAGTTATCAGTTATCAATGTTCATTACTGAACTACTGGTATAACACAACATGAATAGCATATTAAAAACAAATAAATGGAAAGATATAAAAGTCATACTAATTTTGGCTTATTAATTCAAGCTCAGTACACTCCACAACTTCTACGCCTTCTTCTGCACCAGTGTATATCACATTAATATCAATGTTCATTACCGAACTGGCCGTATAGTTTAATAGTGCAACATGCAAATTTTTTTGTGGCATACCACCTTAAAAGAGAATTAAAACGACATATGTGTGTGTGTAAAAAAAAATCTTGCAATGAAATGTAATAGAAAAAAAAATCCAACGTGTTTAGCTGGCACGAAAAAAAAAACATGCACAAAAAACTTGTCCGTCCCTAATGGTCTGTCCCTAAGAACATTAACTCTATTACTAATTACAATAATTTTAGAGGGCGATTACAAGATATAAATAAGACGACTAATAAACATGAAATAGCTTGAGAACAAACTGTCAATTGCATTGTCGTAAGTTCACGCTACGTGAAGGAACCATCGTGCTTTAGGGGGCCTCTTAATCTGGGGCTTGGGGCAACCTTACCCCTCCCACCCCTTCCCCTCCACGCCCCTGACAAGTTTTATTTAACAAATAGATTTCGTTATTGTTCTTCACACGCTATGGCGTCATCTGTGATCTATTACAGTACAGAAGCACAAAAAATGAAATCTATTTGTTTTATATTATAATAAACCATGCGAAGACCAAAAACCATGCGAAGACCCGCGAAATAAATTAGATCACGCCTTCAGTGACAAATGACGTCATCCGTGCGTGTGTACTTTAATAACACACAGCTCGCGACCAATGAAAATGCAGAATGAGCACGTATTATTATGTAATAAGTAACAAATATTTGTAACATTAAGTGACAAGTGGCAAAATAAAAAGTTTGATACTTACTGAAATAAACTGTGTAGTAAGAAATAAATTTTCTTTTGAATGTCTATTTTTGTTTCTAGAAGAGAAAAGACAATACCGGGAGAACAGGTCTTCGAAGTTCTTCGCGTCGACAACAGGGAAGAAAGCCTGGTAGACGCCGACCTAAGATGTCTCGTTCTTAACAAGTTCGTGAAATTCATTATATCATAGATGACAGTTTAAGAATGATCCAAAAATTATCGTGACATGATTCGAAGTCGCTTTGCGCTCTCTTACTTTAGCCCTCTGCCGTTTTTCAGTATGGCATCAAAGAACGTGGTGCAGAGTCGAATAGCTCGTGCTCAAGACTGAGTTCGGATCTACATTAGACACTAAACGTGCACCAAAAAGTGCTAGTAATCTCAGCTTACGTGGAAAGCCATTTAAAAAATAACACAAAAAAGTATCAATTTTCTAAAGTATTAGTCTAAATTTTCGCAGATGTATATACATTACACTTTTGTAAAATTCCAGACAAAGACACCAGACCAAATGTTGAAAAAAGATATATCATTATACCGAGTGTAGTATGTTTTAAAATAAACTTCCTAAAACAAACTTTCGTTGTGGGAAGAAAGAGGGAGGACTTTGTATTACGTACAGCAGTAGCATAATTTATTTACTTTTCACAACGGTGCAAAAACTTATCTCCGGGGTAATGCAGTGTCACTAATAGCAAAGTTTAACATGTTATCATGTTAAGCACTGCATATTTAGTTTCTATTGAACAACAGTCGAACTGCTGCAATCAGCTGCAAACTCGCAACTTCCGCCTGTTCAAAATACCAAGTATACAGCTCTTTTCCGAAGATATCTGACTGAATCTGTAGTATACTAACTCACCGAACAAAATTGAAAACGTCCAAGATTAAAACTGGAAATGAGCTCTCGTCTATTATTCTGGTGGATTTTGGTGGATTATTTAACATAACATTATTTCTCTAATATTTTGGATTAATAGAGCTGCCTTAATCGGATATGATTTTTACAAATCCCTATGTTTTCAATTTAATATGGAAATCATCTTATAAGCAGTGATGGATATGCACCACTCATAAGAATTGCTAATTAGATCCGAACTCAACCTTAGATTTTTAAGCCTGTTTTCCACTTTAACCGTATCATAGCGAATCGTAGCATATTTCGTTGTTTCGGGTGAACGAATCAGTATTTATAATGTAGTGTGTGCACTTTTAATTGACAGAACTATATGATACACATGTAAAAGTCTCACATGTCGTAAGGCTGTTGTAGACAACCCACACGAATATAATATTACTATATATAATAGTAGAACCATACTAGTGTACCATTGTAAATATATATTCCTCAATCAATAGCGACTAGCGAGAAGCAAAGCATTAATTTCCTTAGTTTGTTCTTTCATTTCAAAGACAATTTGTAGACGTTAGCTGTTTATATAACAAATAATAGCTGTTTAGTGATTGTTGTTTATTCATTAGTTTCACTTCTTTTACGATAAATTAAAGTACATGCAAGTAAATGTCTCTCGACTGTGATTGGTCGTTTTATTATGGTTATTTAGCCTTACCACCAACCCCCTTCCACCCACCACAACACACACACAGCCATCAATACGTACGTCGTGTCTCCACTTGACCCCTCTCATAATAAAGACGATCTAAAATATTCTTTTGCGTATTCTAAGCTTTGACAAATTTTCAAAACAAAATTTCAGACAATTTTTTTTTTGAAAGAATAGAAAATAAACTGCAATATTTTTAAATAAAAAATTTCATGGTGTTTCTACAAATTGTTCATAAATTAATAAGAAATTTCTTATTATACTTTCCTAAAACTGAAACCCCAGGCAATCTAGCTTACCATACGCGGGTGGATTTTACCGAGTTTTATGCCTCATGCAACCTTTCTCGTGTATCAAACCTGTTTGATGTGGGGGAAATGCTTCATGAAGCACAAAACTCGGGAAAATCAACCAAAACACGGTGAGATGTAGGCCGAGGTAAGGCTAAGTAACTTTTGCTAAGCCGATAGCTCTCGTGTGCGTAAGGCTTTAAGTTTATCATGGCTCAAGTAACAAAAGAAAAACATTTTGTGTTCATTTTTTGCGTTCGCATAAGGCGCGTGCAGTGTATGGTCATTTCAATAGTTGTGCTATTTCATACTCCTAAAATCTTTTGTGTTTTAAGAACATATTAGATTTCTTTTCCAAATTTAGGTCAGGCTTTTGTTTACAGGGTGTATCAAAACAAGAGCCTATGGAAAACAATTATTGTTATAATTTAAATGCACGGAGCACTAGATTATTGTGCAGGCATTATTGTGTAGGCATGTGAAACAAACATGAATTTCCTGCAGCTGGAGGAATTTTATGGCATCAGTGTAAAGGGTGTCCCACAAAAGCGGACGCTATTAAATTCAACTATTGTTAGAATTTGAATGGCCTATCAGTACAGTGTGTCTCCCTTTAAAAATGACACTATTGTTGTTAAATGTGCGTTATTATGCTTCTGGGAATTTAAATTAGCTTCTACATGTAAAACGAACAGCAACACAATAATTACGTCAAATTATAACAATGAAAATACTTCCGCTATTCATGTAGACAATACTTTTAAATTCCCAGAGGTATAATAACACACATTTAATAACAGTGTACATTTAATAGAGTGATTGCCAAAGGGGCTTTTTTTTGGGACACCCTGTATAATCGCTCCAGAGTGTCTCTGAAAAATGATGCTGTTGAAATCACTTATTGTTAGTGAACGGCCCAGTAGCACTAACTTCTAACAATAAGTGATTTCAGCAGCGTCGTTTGTCAGGGGCACTCTGGAGCAATTATACTGCTAGGCCATTCAAATTCTAAAAATAGTTGAATTCAAAAGCGTCCGCTTTTTGAGGGACACCCTGTAAGCAAGAACATTTTGAATAAAATTGTGCTACACTAAGAATAGTGTATGTGGATCACAGCCAGTGGCCTTTGGAAAAATTATCAAGTGAAAGCCCAAGCAAGCAGCATCGAGGTAAAGGTAAACGTAGCTACTAAGATACCAGTCGCACTGCTGCTGTAATAGTTGCTGTTATCCTTTTGACAACAATAATCAAAATAAGCTTTCAGGTCTTCTGCTTTAGTCTTGTCACTGCATGTTTTCTCAGCATCTGGACAGTACATATACTTCACAGTCTCTGATAAAGACATTCGCACCAGCATTTTGAAGACCCTCTGATTATAACTTACCGATAGTATGCTTGCACTGTTTATTATCGCCCTTTTGCTCTGCCGTTGACATCTTTGATGTACACAGACAGCATACTCACACTTGTGACATGTTAGAGCGTTTCCTAAGAAATAAACACGCGTACAGTTGAAGCGGTATTTGCAGTGAACATGCTTGCATGCATGCATGGGGGAAGAGGGGTGTATGTTCACTAGCGATTCGTACATATAACCTTTTAAAATAACCTTACATTTGCATCTTAATTAAATTTTACTATCATAAGGATCTCGTGGAGATTACGAGACCTTTACACAGTAGGATCGATGCATAACTGCACACCTCGTAACAACAAAGAATGTGGTACGTTATTAATAACGATTGTATCAGCTAAGTAGTAAATTGTTCAGAGGCTAAAATAAAAATTGAAATAGCAAAACACACAAAGAATTATGTTCTTAGCTCAAACTTGATGCATTATCAATATGTGTTTCATTTGTTTCTCAGCTTATTTAATTACACAGATGCATTTAGTTTGGTTATCTTTAATGAAATAATGGCCATACCATTTCATACAATGTTGCTTAAACGATGTCATATTCTCCTTGATTTATACACGAATCCTTACTTGACGAACATAAAATGCAGTCAAAGCACCACAAACGCAATAAAATTGGAGTATATTTTTGTAAAGCTCTCGATCCGTAAGCTCCGTCTTCATCAGTGCTATTAACTAAGAATTATTGGATGACGCTAAGCAGGATCTAAGCCGAGGTCAGCGTTGTCTGCCGAAGCCGAAGGCTGAGACCGAGGTAAGAATAATTCCATATATTTCCAGGATATCCAGCGTAAGCGGAATTCAATAATTCTTTATATTTCATTTTGCAAGAAAGGTCGATTTGTTCGTTCAAGACCGAAGCAAACCGAACTGAAGCGATTGTCAACACTCTTGAACACTTTTGAAATTCATGTCACTGGGCACAACTGAAAAAATACGCGGGCGCGGTTTCGACATGCAAGAAAATCTCGTATTTGTCTCTGATGGTGTTAGCAAATGACAAATACGATATTTATTTTGCCTGTGTTTTGTTTGTGTGTGAGTCGAAATAAGAAAAATTCATGAGGTCCCTCCACCAATAAAATCAGAATACGAGAATATGTTACAATGAATAAATGAATAATAGTGTGCATTAGTAGCATTGTGCTCAAAAAAGTATTCCTAGCTTAAATTTGAATCGTAATTGGTCTGGAGGTGGCGCGGTTCTGTATATCAGAGAGAGCCTGTCTTGTATAGATAGGGATGACTTGGTGCCGGACCGTCTAGAAATGCTGTGTGCTGAGATTATTCGCCCCTTTAGTAAATCGCTTTTGTCTGCACATAGTATAGGCCTCTGAATTCAGATATGAGCTTATTTAATGAGTATGATGTAATTCTCCGAAAGTGTGAGACGAGTCTGAAAATAAAGAATTGACCGTAGTATGTGATAGCTAATAATGTGTCACCACTAGATGCCCATACACAACAATTTGAAACCAACTTGAAGTTGATGGGGCTAGACGTTTTTGAAAGATGTAAATTGTCATCCAAATGAACGAGAATGAACATTCAGAGAGCGAGTTTTACTGCCTCGAGCGAATTTTAAGTCCTCGGTTCAATAGCCGTAAAGACCTCGCTTTGGGTAAATATGTGTTATGACGAAACATCGTTTGAAATGAAAAGTTCGCCATCTCAACTTAGAAGAAAGGAAAACTGCAAAATAATTTTTATTTTGTTCTACAAGATCTTGCCTAGCCAAGTATCACATGTACTGCATGATACTGTCAATGACTATGGTGTTGGAAGTGCATATAAAAATTATATGTCGTATAATCATCTTTGCATAACTGATTGAAAAGTTCATCACCATGCATGCTCTCTATGTAAATTTCGTAGCGAAAAATAACCTATTTCAGTAAGCATGATCAACATCTATTCATTCTGTTTTAAATGTCCTTTTTCATGTTTTCGTTGTCAGTTATATTTGTAAAAACGTTCTTGTAAATTTTAATTTCTGAACGCAAATGTTATTCAAGGTTTAGGAGACACACATACTGATTCAGATAGGATGTGTTTTGGAAACTTTGGAGCATTCTGCGGCATGTACTTTTATACATTGCATTAACGACAATGAATGATATCATCATTGATCAAATTATACATCTTGGTGGACGAACGCTTCGTCCTACGTTTACACAAAATGTACATATTGTCAGGCTTACATTTCAAAACATGTTTTGCACAATTATAGGAAGACGTTTGAGGTTGACGCAATGCGCGTGCATCATGACTGTGCATATCAGGATGTCTCTTTAAAACAGCGGATACATGGATTTGATTAATTTCCCGTGCGTGCTTTTTTCAGATATTTTTCCTCGCGAAAATAAGAGGCTTTAATTCACTGTGTTCGATATATGAGAAAATTGCTCAGCAGGAAGACTGATTTTAGCGGCTTTATGTAGCCAAGACCAGATATAACGTGTTCAGCCTGCTAATGTCGCCTAATGAACTTTCATAATCAAGCTAGGTAAAAATTCACAAGAATAATTAGTTCATATTTAAGTACAAGCCAATTAGGCTTGTACTTAATGACCCAAGCTGTTGAATAAAAAATAACACTTGAAAAATGCAAAGTTTATATGGGAGAAGGGGTTCTGGGGTAAGAAGACTCCAATTGTATAGTGCGTGGCTTCATCCCTACTCATGTCACATCCTATGCTGCACTGATTCTAAACTGAAAATGCTCTGTAACAGAGCCTTGCCAGGGGTGGCCAATCCCTGACGAAACCTGACCAAGATAACAACACTTGGACAGTCCTTAGGCCCCAACCTGTCTAGGGAGCATAAAAACTCCAATGAACAGTCCTTAACCTGGCCAAGGGGCGCTAGGCCCCTATGGACAGTCCTCAGGTAGATATTGTATATATGTGACGTATTGAGTCTATGGAGCTGAAGTTGGCATTTTAGAGACTTCATCCCGAACCACGTAATTTATTAACGAAACCAACAAAATAACTTTCTTTTGTTTTTACACGATTCTATATAGTATGTATTATCTAATTATGATAATGTTAGTCAGTAAATACTAAAAAATTAATCAATGAGTTAACGACATTCGACCGTTCCCTTGCACGTGCCTTCGTGCATTTATCTACTCTTAAAACAGTGTTTTCGTTGAAGGTATCGATATTACATTTCCGTATATTTTTCTTTTCTTTTCTTTTCTTTTTTTTTTTGGCTTAAGTAATTTTTTGTAATAACGTTATATGAAGTATATCTACAGTAATGATACTATCAAAAGTTTTCTAATTTAAGTGATATGAGGCATTTGAACGCATTGAAGGTAAACGTAAAAATCGCAAGGCATTGGAAAAACAGTGGTGGGTGGGTGAGAAAAATTTTCTTAAACAAGAGTGCTAACTGTGAATGGTGGTCCTATGATGTGATCCGCATAATATGCGCAAGTACCCTGTGCTGGAACAAGCCTTATCATTGGTTAATTCCCGTCCACACCACAGGAGGTTTTACATGCCTATGCAATAACACGAGCATTTCACGTGAAAGGCATGCAGCTAGACCGAAGTTTTGGCTTTCAGCCATTATTATAACTCGATAAGATAAGACGGGATTATCTCATTGACGTAGTCGGAAGGAACTATCTTTTCGCACCTTTTACATAAAAGCTCACCTTCAACGCGTTGCCTCATTAACTTAAATTTATATAAGCTATAAATTTGCTATGTATACGTGTAGAAAACCACTTAGTGGTATTAGATGCAAAATATCCTTACAATCATAGTCTGTATGAGTGATCGAGTCGCTATCGCGAAGGTTCACACAAAACCTGGTGTTATGGTCATGTTAAATGTAACATTTTAACAGATCTTTGCTTCAAGTATATTAAATGTTAATTTGATTCGTACATGTTATCAAGCACCATACAAGTTCACTTACACTTTAATATTATTATGAGTCTCTAAAAGTATGCTTAGCTTCTCAGATTTACACAAATTATATGTATTGACATCAATAATCATAAATCAATAGAAACCAATTGGAAAAAATGGTTTCTTTCATACTTATTTAAACCATTTGATGTTACATTTGTGCTACTTTGTCAGCAGATTCTACACAAACAATCATTTCCCATAAATTCATAAAAACCATAATGAACAAACAAACAAACAAAATTCTACCTTCCAGCTAGGGTATAGGTGGATGTGCAGTCAAAATAGCCGGCGTATAGCTGCTGATACTGAGGAAATTAACCCACGATATTTTTCATAAAATTCGGCAAACGCTTTCCTTTGACAACTAAAACATCCATAGTAAACATCGTTTCCTAAATGTACGCGATCGATCGTGATTCGAGGTGTTAAAAGTCCAATAGTCCACGCAAACTAACGGAACCGGTCAAAACGTCCACTCCTTGGAATCTTCAGCGAACGATAATTTTGTAAGAATCTAGCTCACTCATCTCATTTCAGGTTTAAAACCTCCGCAATAGTGATTTATTTTCAAAAAAGTCCAGTTGAACGTGATTCGCAGCAGTTAAACGATCAAAAAAGCCCAAAAACCTGTTTTTCGTAATGCTATTCCTAATTTTTGTGCCCGGTTGAGATGCCTTCTTGGATTCTTCTATTGGGGGTCACGCGCGCTAAGTATACGTCAGCAATCTAGGTCTCCTATATCTATCGGGATGTATCCTTCATGTCACAACTTCAATAATGACAACTCGTTGTATTGTAATTTGTGAATTTTTTCCCTATTTTTGCCGTATTGTTGGAGGGATATGCACTTCATGAAAAATAGTGTGATCTAAAAAGCTGTATATACGTCCTGCTTATGATCTTCCCGTGACCTAGTGTCCTATAGCTCCTGTTTGTTGCGCCAGAACAGACGACCTTATTATTAAAACGAATTTTCGCGATAATTATAACTTCACATGCAAGTGTCTTTGATGTATAACGCAAATGTGAGGAAGATTTCAATTACCTTTTCAATTTCTGGAAGTTCTCTGACACTCGAACCAGTAAACCCCGCAGATACAAAACTACTTGGTCATGACTCAATTGTGGACTCCCTCAACAATTTCTATGGTAGTCGTCACTCAATACAAAAGCGACGGCTGTTTAGTACCAACGTATTTGTTTGTTTTATATAATTATATAATTTGTTGCTCTAATATTTTATCTGTGTGTTTTAGTATTTATTCATGTTCTATTTTTATTGATTTTTAACTCCAATACGCCTCCCCCACCAAGTGGAAACCAACTTAAAGTTGATAGGGCTAGATTTGAAAGATGTAAATTGTCATCCAAATGAACAAGAATGAACATTCAGAGAGCGAGTTTTACTGCCCTAAGTCCTTGGTTTAATACCCGTAAAGACCTCGCTCTGGGTTAATATGCGTTGTGACGAAACATCGTTTGAAATGAAAAGTTCACTATAGCAAGTTTATATGTGTAACAACACTATAAACTTAAGTTAATGAAACAAGCGTTGGGCCAGCAGTAAAATTGTGCAAAGTCTTGCAGTGTACAAAGGTCAATTTGGGAAACGCATGTTCATACACGTGCTAGGCTCAATGCCAACTTTAACAACAAACCATTGTCTACATCTCTCCCTATGTGTCTGGGCAGGTGGACCAATCAGGTTTAACCATGTCGTCTAAATAGTTTCCTGCCTGGATCAAAAAGTATCATTCTGTTACATGCAAGCAAAAGCGTCTGACCTCCACGACAATATTTCGACAAAAAGCGTCTGACCTGTGCAGCAAGAGATTTTAAAATTTTGAGTAATCGACGCTGACACGCTGATTGTACGGCCGAGTATGTCTGAAGACGAAATATAGTGCTTTCCGTCCAATTCAGTTTTCTTCCGATTATATACAGAACACTATGAATAACATTCGCGTATAAGACAAGGGTCAAGACAAAGGTCACAGTTTCACAATCTTTCAAGTCCTAACCAAGAAAAGGCATGGACCGAGCTAAAAGAAAATTGGGAACACAACGAAAGATCAAGATTTGTGGGTTCTCAAAGAAAAGGTACAACCTAGCGTTGTAGGGAAGGACTTGACGTTGGAATCGATATGTGCAACTGGGATCTGTCTTCGGCGAATCTCCTGTATATATTCGTCTCATTTGTATTATATGCCGGTAAAGTATTGTCTTGCCAATTCACCGAGTACCGCGATAAGTCAAAGTTTATGGGTAACAACTGGAACAACATTGAAACACCGCCGGGAAGAGTTGCTGAGCACTTGGCTGAGATCCACATTAGCTATCAACATATTAATTATTATCATATTGCGCGCAAGTTATATTATGGTATCGTAAGTATTCCGTTCTATTCAAACTTCTAGTGCACATTTCGATGAAAAATCCAACCAAAATGCATAAAGTTTCTCATTTGTGATAAAACTCAGGTATAAAGCTTATTTAAATAATCTGATACATCGACTTATACTTTACTGTGAATTTGACATTTGATTCGGCAAAGATGATGACGTTCAAAGTTCAAGTGTTCATATCAACGTCACATTATTAGAATACATTGGAAAGCATTTTCCATGCATATTTGTCGTCATATGTATGGTTCAATATTGATTTGAATTTTAATGCTTAATACAAGTCTTGATTTTTCTGCGCCAAGATTAATCATAAACCAAATATAAATGTAATTTTCATCAGAAGATTCAACACTGTATATTATGCGAATCTACATGCGCAAATAGTTTTGAATTTGGCTTAGGGTAATTCTAAGCTGGGATTTTACTGCCAGTTAGAAAAATGCTTCATTTTCTCGGAAACCTGGGGAATTGCCTGGTCTATATGACCATGTACTTTATACTTTGTTTGCCAAAGTTAATGTTAATCCTGTCTTTCTGCATTTTGAGCTCAATTTTAACTAATAATTCATTGAAATGAAATTTGTTCATATTTGCTTCACACAAAACACTACACACTAAATTTGTTGACGGCCCCTATAGTTGGGGAGAAAGAGCTATCTGGTATATCTGATACAGCTTGTTACCAATTTATGCCACCATGCATTATATGTGGTCACAATCAATGTAATTAAAACTGGCAACCTGTCAATTGCAACACAGCTCCTATAAGATAAATAGCATGTTTGCCTAATAGTACTGCTATGTTTTCAAAGTTGTACTAATTGATGACTAAGGCCGATTGATCTTTGCAATATAGCAATTATCTTGTTGCAACGGCAATATTCAATCAAATCAGTATTATCAATATTATCAGTGCAATTTAAAACTACATTACAACTATGTGAATTATTGCACTGAAACTTTTCTTTCTAAAATTCTTAACAACATGATATGAAAGATAACTGGAAAATAGTCTGCGTTTGGTTTTTGCCTAACCAATGACTAGATTTTAAACTATTAAAAAATGCAATCATGAAGAAATAAGAAATGCAGGGATGGTCAGCTCTGTTTGCTGTATTATCAATGGCTTAATCATCAAGTTGTAATATAGAAGATTTGTGGGGAAGCTGCTGGTAGTTGTCTCGGCCCCATTCAGGTTTCCTGTATTGCAGGTTTTTCCTGACCTCCCTGACAATCCAGCTGTAATAAAAGCAATGGTAACGCTCAGACAGCTAGTTTTTCCATCACCTGGCAAAGCAGTTTCTATTTCATTACAGCTATTGCAATTTTAACAAAACACCAAAAAATCTGGTCCAACATTCCGGGGGAAGGTTTTTTGTCTATGGGGAATGCGCATGCTGCGCATTTGTGGGGATGGAGTGCTCCCAAAGGTCACCCTCAACCCCATAGACTCACATAAAACAATGTAATATATATATTTTATTGTAATTAATTATGGGGATTCACTTCCTCTTGCATGTTTAAAGTAAACAATGCCCATCACGGGGATCTACTACCCCTTGGACATTAAAGTAAACAATGCCCATCACGGGGATCTACTACCCCTTGGACATTTAAGTTAACAATGACCATCACGGGGATCTACTACCCCTTGGACATTGAGAGTGCCCATCTTGGGGAGCTACTACCCCTTGGGCAAAGTCCAACACGGGGGAGCCATTACCCCCTGAGGACACAGCTATATCATAATCATAATCATAATGCATAATCATAATTGTGAGTCTGTGGGGGGGGGGGGCAATTTGACCACAGTTTATAATTATATAAGAATTGGAGCATTTCTCCCCATCAACCCTTCTCCCACAACATTGTGTGTGTGTCATAGTGGTTTCTTAATTGTCTCTATATTTTTCTGACAATTGGTGCATTAACTCGACTTAAAAGAAAGGAAAACTGCAAAATAACTTTTATTTTGTTCTAAAAGATCTTGCCTAGCCAAGTGTCATACGCACTGAATGATACTGTCAGTGACTATAATGCTGGAAATACACATAAAAAAATTCAGTCTTATAATCACCATTGTATAACTGACTGAAAAGTTTGTCACCATACATGCTCACTGTGTAATTTTCGTAGCGAAAAATAACCCATTTTACTAAGCAAGATCAACCTCTACTCATTCTGTTTTAAATGACCTTTTTCATGTTATCGTTGTCAGATAAATTTGGCAAGATTTTTTGTAAATTTTAATTTCTAAACGCAAATGTTATTTGAGGTTTAGGAGATACACATATTGATTCTGATAGGATGTGCTTTGGAAACTTTTGAACATTCTCTCGAATGTATTTTGATACATTATGATGAGGAGATACGCATTCTGATCATAGTGGGATGTATCCTTCATGTCACAACTTCAATAATGACAGCTCATTGTGTTGTAATGTGCAATTTTTTTTCCTATTTTTTTTTGCATTGTTGGAGGGACATGCACTTCATAAAAAATAGTGTGATCTAAAACGCTGTATATACGTTTTGCTTACGATGTTCTCCGCGACTTAATGTCATAGAGTTCCTGTTTGTTCGTCAGAACTCACGTGGGCTTATAATTAGAACGAATTTTCGCGATAGTTATAATTTCACATGCAAGTGTCTCTGGTGCATAACGCAAATGTGACGAACATTTCAAGTGCCTTTTCAATTTCTGGAAGTTCTGTTACACTCGAACCAATAAACCCAAAGACACAAAACTATTTGGTCATGACTCAATTGTGGACTCCCTCAACCATTTCTATGGTAGTCGTCACTCAATATAAAAGCGACGGCTGTTTAGTACCAGCGTATTTGTTTGTTTTATACAATTATAAAATTTGTTGCTCTAATATTTTATCTGTGTGTTTTAGTATTTATTCATGTTCTATTTTTATTGATTTTTAACTCCAATACGCCTCCCCCACCAAGTGGAAACCAACTTAAAGTTGATAGAGCTAGATTTGAAAGATGTAAATTGTCATCCAAATGAACAAGAATGAACATTCAGAGAGCGAGTTTTACTGCCCTAAGTCCTTGGTTTAATACCCGTAAAGACCTCGCTCTGGGTTAATATGCGTTGTGACGAAACATCGTTTGAAATGAAAAGTTCACTATCTCGACTTAAAAGAAAGGAAAACTGCAAAATAACTTTTATTTTATTCTAAAAGATCTTGCCTAGCCAAGTGTCATACGCACTGAATGATACTGTCAGTGACTATAATGCTGGAAATACACATAAAAAAATTCAGTCTTATAATCACCATTGTATAACTGACTGAAAAGTTTGTCACCATATATGCCCACTGTGTAATTTTCGTAGCGAAAAATAACCCATTTAGTAAGCATGATCAACCTCTATTCATTCTGTTTTAAATGACCTTTTTCATGTTATCGTTGTCAGATAAATTTGGCAAGATTTTTTGTAAATTTTAATTTCTAAACGCAAATGTTATTTAAGGTTTAGGAGATACACATATTGATTCTGATAGGATGTGCTTTGGAAACTTTGGAACATTCTCTCGAATGTATTTTGATACATTATGATGAGGAGATACGCATTCTGATCATAGTGAGATGTATCCTTCATGTCACAACTTCAATAATGACAGCTCATTGTGTTGTAATGTGCGTTTTTTTCCTATTTTTTGCTGCATTGTTGGAGGGACATGTACTTCATGAAAAATAGTGTGATCTAAAACGCTGTATATACGTTTTGCTTACGATGTTCCCCATGACTTAATGTCATAGAGCTCCTGTTTGTTCGCAAGAACTCACGGGCTTATTATTAGAACGAATTTTCGCGAAAGTTATAATTTCACATGCAAGTGTCTCTGGTGGATAACGCAAATGTGAGGAACATTTCAAGTGCCTTTTCAATTTCTGGAAGTTCTCTTACACTCAAACCAATAAATCCCAAAGACACAAAACTACTTGGTCATGACTCCATTGTGGACTCCCTCAACCACTTCTATGATAGTCACTCAAATAAAGGTGACAGCTGTTTAGTACCAGAGTGTATTTGTTTGTTTTATATAATTTTACGATTTGTTGCTTTAATATTTGTCTGTGGGTTTTAGTATATTTATTCATGTTCTATCTTTATTTGTTTTTAATGCCAATACGCCTTCCTCCGCGCCCCCCCCCCAAAATGGAAACCAACATAAAGTTGATGGGGCTAGAAGTTTTTGAAAGGTGTGAATTGTCATCCAAATGAGCGAGAATGAACATTCAGAGAGCGAGTTTTACTGCCCTAAGTCCTCGGTTTAATACCCGTAAAGACCTGTGTTAATATGCGTTGTGACGAGACATCGTTTGCAGAAATGAAAAGTTCACTGTCTCAACTAGAAGAAAGGAAAACTGCAAAATCATTTTTATTTTGTTCTAAAAGATCTTGCCTAGCCAAGTGTCATATGCACTGCATGATACTGTCAATGACTATTGTGTTGGAAATACACATAAAAATTTTTAGTCTTATAATCACCATTGCACAACTGACTAAAAAGTTCGTGTGCCCGCTATGTAACTTTCGTAGAGAAAAATATTCCATTTCAGTAAGCATGATCAACCTTTATTCATTCTGTTTTAAATGACCTTTTTCATGTTATCGTTGTTAGTCAAATTTGGCAAAACTTTTTTGTAAATTTTAATTTCTGAATGCAAATGCTATTTAAAGTTTATAGCAGATACACATATTGATTCTGATAGGATGTGTTTTGGAAACTTTGGAACATTCTCTCGGATGTATTTTGATACATTATGATGAGGAGATACGCATTCTGATCAAAGTGGGATGTATCCTTCATGTCACAACTTCAATAATTATAGCTCGTTGCGTTGTAATGTGCGATTCTTTTCCTATTTTGTGTTGTATTGTTTGAGGGATATGCACTTCATGAAAAATAGTGTGATCTAAAAAGATCTATTATGATCTTCCCGTGATTTAATGTCATAGAGCTAGTGTTTGTTCACCAGAACTCACGAGCTTATTATTAGAACGAGTTTTCGCGATAATTATAATTTCACATGCAAGTGTCTTTGGTTTATAACGCAAATGTGAGGAACATTTCAATTGGGCCTTTGCCATTTTTGGAAGTTCTCTGACACTCGATCCAATAGACCCCACTGACACAAAGCTACTTGGTCATGACTCCGTTGTGGACTCCCTCAACCACTTCTATGCTAGACACTCAATATAGAAGTGAGGGCTGTTTAGTACCGGTGTATTTGTTTGTTTTATATAGTTCTATGATTTGTTGCTCTAATATTTTATCTTTGTGTTTTAGTATTTATTCATGTTCTATTTTTATTGTTTTTTTACCCCAATACGCCTTCCTTTCCGCCCCCCCAAATGGAAACCAACTTAAAGCTGATGGGGCTAGATTTGAAAGATGTAAATTGTCATTCAAATGAACGAGAATGAACATTCAGAGAGCGAGTTTTACTGCCCTAAGTCCTCGGTTTAATACCCGTAAAGACCTCGCTCTGGGTTAATATGCGTTCTGACGAAACATCGTTTTAAATGAAAAGTTCAATATCTCAACTTAGGAGAAAGGAAAACCGCAAAATAATTTTTATTTTGTTTTAAAAGATCTTGTCTAGCCAAGTTTCATATGCACTGTCTGATACTGTCAATGACTATGGTGATGGAAATACGCATCGAAAATTTTAGTCTTATAGTCACCAATGCATATCTGACTGAAAAGTTCGTCACCATGCGTTCTCGCTATGTAACTTTCGTAGCGAAAAATAACCCATTTCACTAAGCACGATCAAGCTCTATTCATTCTGTTTTGAATGTCCTTTTTCATGTTATCGTTGTCAGTTATATTTGTCAAAACTTTTTTTGTGAATTTTAATTTCTCAATGCAAATGTTAGTTAAGGTTTAGGAGATACGCATATTGATTTAGAGATGATGTGTTTTGGAAACTTTGGAACATTCTCTCGCATGTATTTTGATACATTGCAATAACGACATTGAATAATATCGTCACTGATCGAATTATACATTTTGGTGGATGAACGCTTTGTCCAACACTCACATGAAACGTTCATATTGCGAGGTTTACACTTCGAAACAACTTTTGCACGATTACAGAAAGACGTTTGAAGTTGAGGCAAAGCGCGTGCATCACGAGTGTGCATAGTAGGGTATCTCTTAAAAAAAGCGGATGCGTGGTTATGATTTATTTTCCCGTGTGCGCTTTTTTTCCTGATGGTTTTCCTTGCGAAAATGTGAGGCTTTAATTCACTGTGTTGGATATCTGAGAAAATTGAAAGCAGAATAATTTATCTATAGCGGCTATACGCAGAGAATGCCAGATTTGAAATGTTCAGCAAGCTTATCTCGCACAATGAACTTGCATAATCAAGCCAGATAAAAATTCACAAAAATAATTAGTTTATATTTAAGTACAAGCCAATTGGGTTTGTATGTTTATGCGTTAGCATAACTTAATGCTATTAGATGCAAAATATCCTTGCAATCATAGTCTGTGTGAGTGATAGGGTCGTTATTGCGAAGGTGCTGGGCGAGTGAATTATATAATACATACTCTTGAACAATTAAAACACATAAAATGAGAACCTCATCATGTATTCTTGTATATCTGTGCATTATATTGTATGGTACGTTTAAAAAATTATTCTGTGTTTATGCATGCAGCAGTCCCTCAACTCTTGACGATCATTATGATGAGGAAATGCGCATTCTGATCATGATGGATGTGTCCTCCAAGTCACAACTTCAATAATGACAGCTCGTTGTGTTGTAATGTATGAATTCCATTCCCATTTTTCTGCATTGCTTGGAGGGATATGCATTTCATGAAAAATGGTATGATCCAAAAAGCTGTATGTACGTCTTGCTTATGATCTTCCCGTGACTTGATGTCATATAGCTCCTGTTTGTTTCGCCAGAACCCACGAGCTTATTATTGAAACGAGTGTTCGCGATAATTATAAGTGTCTTTGGTGTATAACGCAAATATGAGGAACATTTCAAGTGCCTTTTCAATTTCTCGAAGTTCTCTGACACGCGAATAAATATACCCCACAGGTACAAACCGACTTGGGCATGCCCCCATGGTTGACTCCCTACCCCACTCCTATCGTGCTCGCTGGATATAAAAACGTCGACAGTTGAGTGCGTTTCGCAGTTTACTGATACGTCTCAGAGACAACATCGATTACAGAGAGTCAGATTTTATTTGGTGAGTAATTGAAATAATTCTGATCTTCCCTATAGTTTAGGTCCTTTAAACGAATTAGTACCAAAATATAGGGTTTTTTGTAGAATTATGAATCGTTTAGCTGATTTCGTTCATTTTAACGGCTACGAATTGGGCAAAATGATCATATATAATGATCAATATGACCATATATGGATTGAATTACTTAATTTGCTATGTTTAGAGATTTCTAAATGGCATACACTCCTGTTCAGGTCTACCTTGGTGATTTACCTGGTATAAGCGGTGAAGTTATAGAATACAATTTGCCAATCAATATCTCTGAGACGGTGAAGGAAATTCTTGTATATACCTGGGTCACAACAAAGGGCGACGAGGCTTTTCATCGTTATTACTATCAAATAGAGACAGTTGATGGATCTCTTCGCGCCTATCCTCAGTACATGAATGTTGCAGCTACTCAAGACATTGTCCTCAACTCCTCAAATTTATGGATGCCTTTTTCTGCCCAAAGTAAGTGTTTGAGTTTCCCTGCAACGATAAATTTAATGGCTAAAAACAAATTATATCAAGCGAGAGTCAGGTATGGAATTTTGAGCATGTAAACACATCTGATACATGCCAAGAGTTTGTGCAACAAAAATTAGTGTAGATCTGTTTATTTAGCCGCAATGCTTTGAATTTGGGATCTATTAAATGTCGCTGTTGGTCTTGCAAAAAATGCAAGTGAAATAGGATCACCACACAATGCCATATCCATCAATCTTGACTATATCCAGTGGATAAGTTGTCGTTCACAAAGTTGTATACACTTTTTACAAACAGTTATCTAACTTATGCTTTTAATTTCAAGCATTTGATTTGGGTTTTATAGACGTATGTTGTTTAATTTTACATGCGTTTCCGATATAGGCAGTTGCAGAAACACTATGATAAATCAATTTATACGTTTGTTAATTAAGTGGAATATTTATTTTGGTTGCAATAAAAATTTCGTTTCTATTTTATGGTTATATTTTGCAACTTTTCTTTCTTAGGTAAGCTCAAGATTACTTTAGTTGATGCTGAACCAAAATCCAAAGCGCAAAACAAAAGTATTGGTCATAAACGCCCAACAGTACGACCTCGAGCTGATGGTACAAAAGAATCTGTTGATGCGCATAGTCAAATATTTATCATTGGTTATCGCTGATCTGTCAAACACCTTTCCATTAATTCCATTACTCTTTTCTTTCTCAAATCAATAATTTTCAATACGTATGATGTGGTTAATTAATTAAAAACTGGGTTTATAATCTAATTTTAAATTGTTTTTCTATTCTAAGTATGTCATCCTTAATAGTACGTTGGCATTCAACGTTACGGTATTGATGGGTGCGGCCGGTTAACTAGTGAGATTATTGCTTTTCTCTTAAAAGCAATGTTTTTCTTGTACAAATTTTTAAACTAAAAGCATATCTGAATAAATTTTAAGTGCTCCGCACGATTATCCTTGCACACTAATACAAAACCAACACGAATTTTCTAAATTACTTCAAAAACCTATTCGAGTAGTGATTCAATAGAATTATATTTAAGAATTAAATGTTCGAGGCTTAGAAAATTGCGATTAAAGTTTGTGTAAAACAGGTCTATTCTTTCTGTAATTGATAAAGATCAGTGACGTCGACAGGGTGCTGAAACTTAAGCCGACAACTTCGTACCCAGGCTGTCTTCTCTACGCTTCTTGCTGGAGGAAGAGACCTTGGTGAATGCTGGTCACGTGGCCCCAGATTATTGGTGCATGTAACATGTCCCCTGTGAGAAATGGTGGGCGGTACTTATTAATATACGTACTTTTTCAATCATTTACAGTTGATGAAATCTGTAACGCGAGTTAAATTTACCCGAATAACGTACGAATCCTCCTCTCACTATTAATGGATGTTCGAGTGGCTCCAAAGATCAATTAAGAAGACACGTGACCAGCATTTACCAGGGTTTTTTCTCCAGCAAGGGTACGAGCTCGTTAAGAGGGGCAGAGCGTGGGATTCCTAGGAAGGGGCATCATTATTTCTATGGTTTCTAAAACTATTTGCGGCAGGCTGGTTTATTGATAATCTAAAAGCCACACATCGTTGATTTTTGTGCCAGTTAAAAATTTGAACAATAATTGTACCATGAACACCTTTTACTCCAGGCTTAGAAAAATCTCAATATGGATTATCTAAGTAACCAAGGGAAACACATGTACCCCAGTCTTCAACCTCGCTAAGTTACTAATGGTTACTAATGAAGATATTGATTAAAGAGAAATAGGAACGAAATTTTTTATCGAATGATTTGAAAGATACTCTATAGAACAACATGCAGTATCTATTACAGAATATTCATATCTGCCCTCTTTGTGAAATATTTTGATTAGAAATATTAAGTCACAAATTCCTTGTATATTTGCATGGTGAGTATCAAATTAGAACATAATTTTGCGGGAAACATCACGTAAATTTATTATCGCAAAATTTTGATGTGTAAGCTCGAATCTTCATCACTGCTAAAGACCCACACAGAGCGGACGCGATTTCCGAATGCGACACGATTTTTCAATTTTCAAAAGCAAATCAAACCATCGACGGAAAAAAACTTTGCTACATATGTATACTAAATAGCTTAAATGCTTCAAGGCTTTTCGAAGATTGGTGGCAAATAGAAAACGATTAAAGTTACAAGACGTTGAGAATCGAAAATTTGCGTCTGGTTGTCAAGTCGCGTTCAATCACAATGCATGTCGCCTTTATGCACGGACATTGACTAACCTTTAGAGTTGATTTTGCGTTTAAAAGTTGAAAATTACAAGAACACTGTGGCAAAATCAATTAATGTTGTGGGAAGATAGCTACACACTAACTGTACCCACAAAAGAGTTAATATGGAAGGTCATGTCATGTTCTGCAATTTTCGCGTATATAAGCGCTATTCGTCATGATTCGTCGCCAGCCCCCTACCCTAAACAGAAGCATTCACCCCCTGAAAATCTGATTTAAAAACGATACATTTTTATGCTCTAACTGTGTAACATATGTTAAACTATTAGCTGTAATCGTTAAACGTCCTGTTATCTTACAGCTAATCAACGAATGCATAATTTAAATTTAGCCAATAGGAGGACTTCTATTTCACTTGGGTGATGTTTCTATTTTCCAATATATATAGCAATCGTTTTGAAGAGTGAATGCATGCACGACATGTTGAACCTTGATTAAATAAAAACTGGAAGTCATCTACCAGCGACGTTTTGTGACATGAGTGATTGCTTTATTATCAGTAATGGAAGTATTTTCTTTGATATACGGATTCATTTTTTAGCCGTTATAACTATCGAAATATCTCGTGATTTGGTTATTTAATCATAACAGTGAAAACTGTCATGTAACGACACAGTGATATAATTTGAGTTTTATGAAATGGGCGTCAAATCATTGCGCGCCATTGTTTCTGTTTCTTTCTGCAGCCGCAGACAAAATCTGTAAATCTTTACACGTATTTACTCAATTTGATAACCAGAATGTAACCTGTTTTATCTTGAAAATCGGCCTTTTAGGCTGGAGTAATGTTTTCACTGATTGAATGTGCTATTTCGTACAGGGTCCAGGGGCGGATCTAGGGTAGTTTCCGTAGTTTCCGAAAACTACTGAGAATTTTTCAACAAGAAATTTTAATCACCACTGTCAGTTTAAGAATCTTCACCGAAATAAATATAATACAGAATATTCTCCTCAAATATCGTATTTTGGCCATTTTTTGGACGATTTTTTTAAAATTTCGCTCAAATGTTGCTGCTTTTCATCGCATTTTCCCGCTGGGAAACTGGGAACCAGTGGGAAACACTCGCATTTATAAGGAAACTATTAGGAAACTACTGAGGTTTCCATATATGGTGATTGGAAACTATTGCGTCAGCAAGATTTGCCTTTGGAAACTACTGCGTCAGCAAGATTCATTTGGAAACTACTGAGCCTCGAGCTCTGATTGGTCGGAAAGTACTGAGGAAACTACCGAGAAAAGTATGAATACCCAAGCCTACCACCCTGCGTCCTCTGTTTTGTTAGATGTGTTCTACTACACTCCCTTGAAACAGAACGCTAGCACATGGTAGTTATAATAAGTGTGATTTTAATTATTTTGGTCGATCTACGTTCGAAATATTACTGAGAAGAATACTAGTGCTTTTTCTGATACATTGGAGTTACGATCATTTTGCGAGCATCATTTACTATACACAGAAGCAGTTGAATTATAGCGGGGAGTATTCAAATTGTCCAACCATGCCAATGATACTTAACAGACAAATTCGTCGAGCCAATGCTCCAGCTGCAGCACCAGAGCAGTATTACAAGACAAATTTGACAAGAGTGCTCTTGGACCATGCAATTCAATAACTTGACATCAGATTTCAAGCTCAAGTACTTATTTGCTATAAAGGATTGTCAATAATTTCATCAATTTTGCTTGGCCCCAGGATTGGAAAAATAATGTAAGAGAATTTTGTGAGAGCTACAATCAAGACATACCAAACATAGCTTGCTTAGAAGCAGAATTAATCTTGTGGGGACAGTTTGTGGAACGAAAAGAAAGCAAAAGAAGAAGTATCCTGACAGACTAAGTAGTGCCTTGATAAAATTCATTGACAAAGAATGTTTTATAATATTTTGCTGTCCTACAATTACTGGCAACTATTCCAATTTCATCCTTAAGTTGTGATTGTGAAAGATCTATTTCAACTCTTCAAAACCTAAAAAACTACGTGAGGGACACAATGAGCCATGATAGACTCAATGGATTAGCACTCATGGACACACATGCAGAGATTGAGCTGGATCTCAATGAACTCATTGATTTATTCCAACCTACACCCCAGAAGAATGAGGATGGCAAATATCTTGGAAGATTAGATACATTGCTTTAGTAACAAATTCACTAGCTGTTTCAAGAGTACTTGTGAGTTATGAACTGTATGGATTTTTGAATCCTTAAACTGGCAGTGAACAGTACAGAGGCAAAAAAGCTGGTACCAATTTGCTACACATGCATGTATTTGCTTCCCTTTATTTGCTGACATTTGCTCTCATGGACTTTGTGTTGTTATGTGAATTCCTTCCTGTTCTTTACTTTTATTGATTGTTGATCCTTGCTGTCTACCAGGAAATTATCAGGTATATATTTTACACCATACAGCTAC
The DNA here is from genome assembly GCA_963855995.1 of Muricea muricata. Classification (NCBI taxonomy): domain Eukaryota; kingdom Metazoa; phylum Cnidaria; class Anthozoa; order Malacalcyonacea; family Plexauridae; genus Muricea; species Muricea muricata. The sequence goes on from OY979719.1 coordinate 13,181,554, forward strand.
ATACATAATCTTTATTTTACTCACAATAAAGTTTAATTATCTTTAATTATAATGGTGTTTATTTTTCATGTATTTATTATTCATTTTATCATCTTTTAGATTACTTGTTGTTGCTGTTATTAATGATTTTTAAAAGAAACAGACTGAGATGTCAGGTATAACTTTATGTAGTTCACCCTGTTAATCAGTATTTTTGTAAGTGCAATGAAGTTTACTCATCTTTTGGCAGGCTGTGGTATTGAGGTGGTGGATGTTGCAAAAACCAAGAGATAAGTCTATACAGTTCTTATGCTAGTAACATTTGTCAACAATTTCCATTGAATAAGGAGCAAGTTTGGAATTTTTCTGATGTAAATCAGTTGTACTTATTCAGTGATCTAACACACAAATCTATCACAAACTTACTCCAACACTACAGTAATTTAACAGGAATAAATTTGTACTGAATAATCTTTTTGGTATATAGAGACACATATTAAATATATCATATTTGCATGGTCTTGTGTGGCAAATGTTGCTAATGAAGGTATATATGTTTCAATGAATACTTTTTTGTTTTAAGTGAGGATCGGGAAAATGTCCTCCAGGGGGGGGGGGGAGACTCTAATGTTACAATAAAAAAATTGGAAACTACTGAGGAAAAAGTCTAGATCCGCCCCTGAGGGTCATGTGCACAATGTGGCTTTACCGTTTGGGATATTGAGGCGAAACTGAGGACGAGTTATTCTGACAAAGTAGGTAAATGAGTAAAATACGCGGCAAAAAGTCAATAAAACGGAAATATCAATAAATAAATAACCAATATATTACTTTTCTCGGCATTATCTTAGACAACAGGTATTTAATTACACATTGACACTTCCAATACCTTCCCTCGCCCATGCAGCAGCATTCTAGGATACGCGGTCTGGATCATGACGCAACAGGTCTATAAAGGCCGTTTTCCACTTCAACCTTATCGTAGCGAAAAGTAACGTATTTCATTGTTTCGTGAACACTCAGGCACAACTAATGATATGGCGACACAATAGAATACGCTACGTTTCGCTAAGGTACGGTTGAAGTAGAAAAAGAGCGTTAAGCTCTTAAATATGCTCTGAAGTATATGCGGACAATTATCAATGCTTTCTGCTTTCGTTATCAAGTCTTCACCGCAAAATGTGTATGTATAGATAAGACATAATTGGAATAGGTATTTCGCAGCTATGTGTGGAAATCTGTTTTTGACAGTGTGTGACTCTATAGATTTCGAAAATTTTCTCGCTTACTTGTTAGGCATACTAAAGAGGTTTGATGATATGTGGAAAGAGCATGACCTAATTTATTTTCACTCATACACTCAAAGAAATATAATTTTCTTACTATTTGAAGTTCTTCGGAAAACACATCCTATCTGAATTAGAATGCGTATCGCCTATAGAATAAAAAAACTTTCCAGTTTGTCTCTCTGCGAGCACAGACATATCCGACACTCGCACTGAATCAACATTAATTTATTGATAAAAACTTCTATATAACATATACAAAATAGAAAGCAATAGATAGTCCGAAGATCGATAACATATTTAACATTTATTTCGACGTCTTGACTAAACTGTATAGGCCCAGTATCTCTTACTGACTTTTCAATAGTACGCAACGATCGTGCAACTGGCAAACGCGGGGGAGGCGTCTGCGCATTCCCTAAGTCAGATATACCCTTCTCCACCCTCACTGACCTTTGTGTACCCGAAATCGAATGCGTGTGGCTGACATTGAGACCTCGCCGACTACCACGTGAGCTGGCTTGTATTTTGGTGGGAGTTATTCACCATCCTCCATCGGCTGATAATACTTTTCTACAAGACTGCTTGATTGCGAGCATTGATAAATTAATATCAAAGTTCCCTAATGCTGGAATTATGTTAATGGGTGACTTTAATCATTTCAACTATAGAGTATTATGCAGACATTGTTCCCTAAAACAAACTGTTAAACAACATACTCGAGGCTCTGCTATCTTAGACTTGATCCTCTCGAAAATGCATAAGTGGTATAAAGAACCCGAAATTCTTCCATCCATTGGCCTTTCAGGCCATCAGTCAATCCTCCTTACTCCTGCAATCTTACTTTGGTAAAATGATTAATCCAAGTCATAAATTGCATTACCTTCTCCCAGAGAAACGTAATAACAATCTCAGAAATAATGTTAATTTTACACAGTTTAAATGTTTTTCTAACCGTTTTAAAAATGGTTTTACACCAAGTAGAGTGCAAACTTTTAACAGTTCTTAATCTTCAGCAAGAATTTCTATTAGTAATGTATGTATTTGTATTTTTTGCTAACGATAACTCATGAGCAATTCAGCTGCTGTGTAGCTGCAATTCAGTTTCTATTCCCAAATCATTAAATCATTAAATTATAAGTCATTAAATCAAGTGACGGTTTCAATCTGGGCATAGGAATAGACTCTTGAAAAAGTATTCGGGAACAATATTTCATTTGTCAACTATTTCAGAGTTAGAAAATATTTATCTATGGTCGTATAAGGATTTAGTTCGAGTATATTCTTTTTAAAATTGAATTCGTTGCAATTGCAAATATGATAATATATCTCGGAAGAGTCATGACGGGGAACGTTCTTTTACTCGGGTTCACAAGCAACGACATTTTACCTATTCAAGGGACGTGTGAATTTAAATTAGTCTCATTATTATTAGCACTGATGAAGATCCGAGCTTACGGGTCGAAAGCTCTGCGATAATAAACTTACTTACGTGGTGTTTCCTCAAAATTATATTTTTACAGAAATACTTAAGGCAGGTATCAAAATTTAAGTGATTACTGCGCGATATAAATGTTATCACAATAAGATGACACCTTTTATTTTTTAATCAAAACAATACAAAGCCACCCGGTAGTTAACTCTAAAAAGTTCTCCACTTTCTACATATTATGTAATATGTATACGTCCCCCATGCGCTGGATCCATGTTACTGCAGAAGCAAGATTGATGATATACAGGGTGTATCAAAAAAAACGGAGTCCATGTTTTGTGTCTAATTATTTCTATATTACTGAAGCTTATAGAACAATTTTGGACTTTTTTAAGCCACGTTCTTTTCTCTTTCAAACAAGCCGTAATTCGTATTTTTACTCCGCGTAACGTACGTGCTATGACAAATTTCTTAAAAGCTATCGATTTGAGATGCCCTCCAATTATGCAAATTCACTATGTCTTTCATGGTCGCCAGTTAAATTTTTAATTTTTTCGCTTATTACATGAATGGTATTTCTGTTAAACTTAATAAAACTTGTTATAAAGCTTTACAGAAGATAACGGACCGTTAACGTGGACTACGAACGGATAGTTCAAGCTTGTATCGACTTCATGAATATTAACATTATGCAATTTCGACAACATTGTGCACGCGCAGATAAACAAAATGCTAATTTCGAGAATTATTTTGGCATAAATCTAAGGTTTTTGTTGATGTAAACGGTCCATTATCTTCTGTAAAGCTTTATAACAAGTTTTATTAAGTTTAACAGAAATACCATTTATGTAATAAGCGAAAAAATTAAAAATTTAACTGGCGACCATGAAAGACATAGAGAATTTGCATAATTGGAGGGCATCTCAAATCGATAGCTTTTACTAAATTTGTCATAGCACGTACGTTACGAGGAGTAAAAATACGAGTTACGGCTTGTTCGAAAGAGAAAAAAACGTGGTTTAAAACAAGTCCAAAATTGTTCTATAAGCTTCAGTAATTAAAAAATAATTAGACACAAAACATGGGCTCCGTTTTTTTTTATACACCCTGTATATTTACGCACACGCACGATATTTTCACGGTAGCTAATATAATGAGTTTTTATTAATTTTATGTTACTAGAAATACATGCAGCAACCCCTCGCCACTAACTAAGAGCATGCAACTAAATTTTCGGAATTACATAAAGTACTGGTGTAGGTTGTTGTCATAGCAACACGGCAATTGTTACTCTTTCTGTATATTTTTTAAAATGGCACAACATTTGTCATGGGTATGTTATTACGCCTAATGTAAGCTTAAATTTGGTATAAAATACGACCTATTAATTACGTTAATAATAAGAAGACAGTCTTGCATTCACAAAACATAAACTTACTCTGGAATTTAAACAGTGAATAGACTGGATGAGTGCGGCTACGCCGGCCTTTATAAAGCATTAAAACACAAGTATAAATACGCATTGTCAACAAACTTGCCTTGTGTTTCACGCCATAGTCAATTGTTCGCGCTTCTCTGTATTTTCCCCGAATTAATCTCTCTTCAATCTTCTTCGGCAGTCTCCTCGAGCCTTTGTCGTCGTCTACGCTCGTTTCGCCTTGCTAAACGTTCTACTTCCTCGTTTTACTTTCCCTGCTTGCTTGACTCCATATTTGTTGACCTGATAAATGCTTTTTATTTAATTTTTACAACAATAAATTGTTGTTAAAGTTCCCAAAACATTTTGCAAAAATCCAAAATATTATAGTGCAAAAAGCTAAATAAAGTTAGATATTTGCTGACAGTTGAATAACTTGAATTCGTGATTAATCAACCAACAATAAATTTTAAATCTGGCCAATCAGTGTTAGCCATTCATGATAGTCCGCCATATTGTTTAGATCAGTGAGGATGACGTCATGACATACCATTTTTACAACCTAACTACCACGAGCAACGACTTTGAACTCCCCTAATACGGGATTAGTAGACCTCGCCCCGGGCTTACGCCCGTAACGGCGCTTCGCGCCGTTGGCTCGGACAAAATCATTTTTAGCTGTACGTTTAGGCAATTAAGAGGGCGTGTCTGTAAACGTGAACCAGTCAATCTGGCTTCAAAAAATCAATTTTCCCTAAACTTCTGTCACATGTTGCTTGTTTAATACTAATACTTGTTACAAAAAAAGATTTCATAGCTTTCGGTTATGTTAAAATTTGCGAGTTACGCAACATTCTCAAATTACCGATGCAGTGGTGAAATATGACCCAATATAAACATGACAATCACTTAAACCGAAGTAGTCACAGTATCCTCATTTTTTGATGAAATTTAAAATGATTTCACTGCATTAACATTGCACCGTTCTACTTCCCGTATCCGATTCAAATTCTCAGAATATCTGTTGTAGAATAAAATATTTTGGTGTTTCAAAAACCGTTGTTTGCCAGTGTCAGCGCAAACCCATTTACAGGGAATATTCATTTTAAAATTTCTCAAAGCGGCACCTATCTACGATTTACGGTTTATATTAAGTAAAACCAGAAAGCACAAGTTAATAATGACCGAGAATTCTGTGGGCACACGAATTTTTAAACAGCTATAACGTATGCTTTTCAGACGATTTATATAAGATTATCATATGTTTGCTAACCTTTCTCACAGAAGCACTTGCATGCATTTGACAACCAATTATTATGATCAACAAAATTACAGAAACCTCGACTCCAGCAAACTATCCATCTCATGACTTTTCTCCAGCTAAATAAAGCGCCAAATATTGACATATCTTTATAAGTCCAGCAAGATTATTCTCTGCATGTGTAGTTTTATTAAAATTCCGGTTAATCGGCCATTGCGCGTTCACTGTCCCTGTCTCGCTAAACTTTCTCACGCTGCTATAATTATAAATGTCTGTGTAATGTAGTGTTCCTGCTTTTAATAACATGTGTCTTGGATGCGCAAAACTGCTGCAAAAGCGAGAATTGAAGTCTCAATTAAAGCACGCGTGTTCAAAATGGTTCAAAGTGACTTCTGCCAGACGAGGGGGGTCAATCTTGCTACTGAAGCCATAGTTAGAATGTCAAAATATGTGCAAATTTCTTTATTTACGCACGGTGACTTTTAACGATGACAACTGATTCTTGTGGTACATTTCGCATAAGTCAAAAGTTTCATAAAAGATGGCGTGTGTTACTTGAATTTGATCCTCGATTTCAGTTGTCAGAATTTCTCTCAGTACTTTTTTTTCCTCGTCATCTTCATCTTTCAGAATATTCAGTTCAATTGTGCTTGCTTCTGAATCTAACGTAGCAAGCTTTTCTTGAAAAAGTTTATAGAGACGCGAGAAAAGGCCCTTCACTTGGATAGCTGTCAGTCACTCTTCTCTAGTAAATAGCTTGTCCCCTGCTTTTTATTTTTCTCATGTCTGTTGCCACTTGTGCTGGACCACAATTTTTCCCTGTTTTTTGGCCATCGTTAAACTTGGCTACCAAATATTGTCGGACATTTGTTGAGAAACGAACACCACCAGTTTTTGCCTTGCTCAACGCCCATCCCATCTGCAAGTTGATTTCGCCACTGTGCAATTGCATTGTAGATTTCTGAGTGGTGGCTGCTTTCTGGACATTTTTCGTCACGGTGGAATACTTATTTGCCCACTCCTTTCTCAATGTGTCGTACGCAGATACGCTACTCAAGGCATTGTCCTCAACTCCTCAAATTTATGGATGCCTGTTTCTGCTCAAAGTAAGCTTACCTGTAACGATGACTTTTAGGGCAAAAAACAAATTATATCAAGCGAAAGTCAGGAATTTTGGGCATGTAAATATTTATTAGAAATATTTGCAACTTCATGTTGTCTCCTATCGAGGTTCAGAATCTTCAACCTCGAATTAAAGGAATCGAGAAAGTGTTTGAAAGGGCACATAGTCCCATAACGAAAACGTCTTGCCAGTCGTTTTACTAGATGAAGTTAGTTTGGCTGAAAATTCCAAATACAACCCTGTCAAAGTTTTGCACAGTCTTCCGGAACCTGGAGAAGGAAACTGATTGACGTGGCAGTTGTTGGTACTTCAAACTGGTCACTAAATGCTGCAAAAATGAACAGAGCAATTCATCTGTCCAGACCGGAACCTACTAAAGAAGATCTTTGCGAAACAGGATATTCACTACACTATGCTGATCATGAAGCTCAAGATCTAGTTAACAGTCAGCACTTGTCCAAGACAGAACTACAGTGTTTAGCTGAAGCCTATTTTGAATATCAAAACCTACAAACACATGCGAATTTCCGTGGTCTGCGCGATTACTATGCCCTAATTAAAAGGTGTGGTGACTTTCAAGAAGTTAATATTTCATTACAACGCAATTTCGGCGGCCTTCCTGGAGAAGTAACTAACATACAGAAGTTTTTCCTTGACACATTAAAGAAGCTTATGATTTTCAGCACTCAATTAAGATGTTGTCCCGGTCACCAAGTTGATACAAGCAAATCTTCAAGACCTTCATGCTCGACACCTGATGCTGATTACAAGCGGAGATTCTGCCATTGGTATTGTGAAGCAAAGTTTTGAAAAGCTAGAGAAGGAAACCATCACACTTTACGGCAGTCGCTTTGAAGAAGATTTGTGTGAAGAGTATAACACAGAATTCTAAGTCGTATTATTCTTTGTATGGAACGGGAATGTATCCTAATATCAAAAGATCTAGAAAGCATCTATATAAGTTTGTATGATATATCATAGCATATATGCTAAACCAGAATTACGCTATAGTTGGTAACAGAAAATCTGTCGCGTGGCCCTTGGAGCTTATTGCAACCCTCTGTGTCAAGTTCACGATGGATTTCGATGTACTGTTCTAATTGATCAGCATGCATAAAGTGGATTATTCTGATCCGCCATTTCTAAATAGGTTTGAGAAACAAGTCTTGGGATTTACCGATATGCTAACCAAAGGCCAACAGAAAGTCGTCTTTGAGCTTAGTTGCTGGGTTAAAGCGATGTTGATGGTAGAAGGGTTTGAATCACATTTCAGCGAGAAAAATTTGTTCATTGGTTTCCACGAAGACACCCTACCTTCGATGATGGGGATTGCATCTCCCGATGGTGTTCTCAGGACACAGAATTGCAAACGTTTGAGAGATGATTCCCTAGACGTACAGAAATTAAGCACTGAATATTTCAAGAAACCACTTCATAACGGTGTTGCTGCCTTCATGAAATATGTCAGGATGAACTGCCAGAAATTACTATCTTTTTTTGCTGGTGAAGAGATTGGTACTAAAACTGTCGTAATGACATTTTCCAACATTCACACAGACATTCGACAGTGTTTACAATTAGAAAACGATTAAAAATGCGAAGTTATACGTTTGAGTGCTTATAAGTCAGAGAAGCAATTAGCAGAAAGAATCAATGAATTTAGGAGTTCGCTAGAAAAGGAATTGTTAGTTTTGCAGTGTACGCCGGATTTTGATGGTTCACGTTTATTGCTTGCTCGTTGCGTGATCGAGGAAAAGGGAAATTCCTACAAGACATATTTACCTGATATAAAGCTTAAAACAGTAAAGCATGTCTGTATTGTAGTGCATGTGCAACGTGGAGAAGCAACAGATAGCGTGCCGTGGCAGTTCAGTTTCTTGTGTGGCTGGAGACAAGTTTTTCTGGATGTTCTTCAAGCTCCTCCGGTTCCACTGAGTGTAATACTAGGGGAAAGTGTTGAGCAATTTCTTAGATCTTCAATCTGGCCTATACGAAAGATTGCAAGGAATGATCTCTTATGGTGTTTTACTTGCATAAAATATGCACGTGGCCAACGACCCGTCGATGCTGTTCTTCGCATCGCAAAAAATCTTTGCAGTTCATAAAAAGTTGCAGAAGTCATCAAGAAGCTTGTAATACAGTCAATCGAGCAGAATGTTAATTTTGAACAAGACCAAGAAGCCCGTATCAAACAAAATTGGAAGGTTAAAGTTGCTTGTGATCGCCAATCGTTAATTAATTCTGCTACACTTTACAGTGCATTAAAACAATATTTGTCAAGATTAGTACGAAATCCATTGGTCAAAATAGTTTTCTTTTTGGAAAAAGAGAATGCATGGCCGCCTTATCTCGTCAACGATGTTAATGAATCCCGTGCGCCAATGTTAGAAGAACTTTCGTGCAAGTTAATCATGAGTAGCGCCATTTCAAATATAGCCGATATTTCGGAACTGCTTGAAGATGAATCATATACTTTAAACAGTACCAGCCTTGATCTTTGCTTACCTTTCAGCCAGCTAGTTTACAGAAAAATTGACCGAGTAGTCAAGGAAATTTTCTTGGAAGACTATGCATCACTCTTAAAAGATGAAGATAATTTAGGTGATGATGGTAAGCTGAGTCGTACTGTTCTTTGGCAACAACAACTAGCAAAATTTTCCAAGATGATCATAAACCTGCTCCCTGAATTTCACTGTTGCCCTTCAGATTGTTACGATTTAAGCCCCATACAGACGAGCAAGTTTTCCTTGACAAGTTTTCCTTGACAAGTTTTCCTTGACAAGTTTTATTTGCTCGTGTGTACGCGAAAAAATTGACAATTTTTCCTTGACAAGGAGTCTGGTTTAAAAGCTAGTCGTAGCAGCTTTTCGACAAGGAACTAATCTTGCTCGTGTGTACGTGCAACAAGGAACACTTGACAAGGGAATTTTTGTTTACGCATTTAATTTGTGCGGCCTCGTAAAAGCTGTCAGGAAAAAAATATTATCAAATTTCTTGTACACAGGAACAAATAAATCCTGTCAAGGACAACTTGTCAAGGAAAACTTGTTCGTCGTACAGACGCGTAAGTGAACTCGTTAAGAAACTTGTCAAGAAAAACTTGCTTGTCTGACGGGGCTTTATGCATGAAAGATGTACTTGATATAGCGACTGCCGACTTCGGCGTATTAGGATTGTCAAAAACGAGTTTGTATAGCAAAAGCAACGTTTGTTTCTGAAACCAAACAGATGTTGCCGGTGAAAGATATGTTAGAGCTTTGTACACTGCTTCACACCATTTTATGGATTCATCGGGAACAAATCTTACATTTAGAAAAATTGGTTGATTGTTGTCGGCGGTTTACACCAGTTCTGTTAAACGTAACTGATGACGTATTCTGCAGCTTTGAGTAAGTTTTGTTCTTACAAGGTCATGAAATTGCCGACGTTGCGGTTGACAATCAGGATGACAAGGAAGAAGTTCTTAATGAGGAGGTACAGCAGTACCAAGATCCAAAACGTTTTGGAGATTACTTGGTTACAATATTTTGTGAGGAAATGTTTCCTTCGCAAGAAATTGTTGGCAAAAATAGCGGTCTGAAATCTTGGATGCGAAATGCCAGCTTGCGTCTTTCCTTGGGGTTTAAGATTATCAAAAATTCGCCAGCTTTTCATTACCTTCGTTTGTGTCTTGATTTCTCGCGCATCATCTGCACTGAAGACAGCTTGACGAGAAGTTTACCTTTCCAGTATACATTAAAGGAAATTGGTATGCATCATAGACCAGATTATCTGGACCACCAAGAGGTGTTTGAAACGATAACAACCCAGGTAATTAAACCTCTGGAAGAAGAAAAGAGGATGCCAAAATAGATAAACAAAAAGCTCTGCAAAAGTTTTTATTTTTGTTTTAGGAACGTTGCGTAGAAACGAATGTTGACACCAGTGTTGCTCATTACCTGTCTTTTGTTGGATAGACCAGAGTTAGTAATGTTGATGAGTCGAGTTGCCTTGACACTACTAACGGTGGAAAAAGAAGGGGAAGATAGGCGGAGTATATTCATAGAGTTGATTACTAATCCACGTGGTATCGAACATTATCCTTGTCTTAAGACTTGTCTACTTGACGAAGTATTCAAGGATTGTTTCGAAAAGAAATTGATTCATCATGATTTGTATCCTGCAGTAATGATTTGTAATCTGATACAACGTCAGTTACATTTCAAAATTGATGACCTTAATAGCTTCGACTTTCAAATCATCAAGCTTATATATTCGATCTGCAAAGACATCAGTATCACAAAATAGTGATGATGATTGTGGTCTGAGGGTACTTTCAGTCATGACAGTTCTTAGAGAATTCTTCTCGATGTTGGCGAAATTTGTTGCAGAAGATCATGATACTTTTTTGAGCGAAAACAGTCCAATCAGTCATGTTATAAAAGAAATCAATTCGCTACTACAAGGTCCAAAACCCTCATTGCACCTCTTTTTCATGAAACAACTCCATGAAGTTGCAAGCCAATTTGATCTCCAAAAGTGGTTTGGAGAAAATGAAGCACTTTCGTCAATAGAGTAACTATGGCGTGAAGAGAAAAAGCAAAAGAAGGCGAAGTTTACTTCTGTTTTAAAGTGTTCCGAGTATAAAGAAGCAATGGCAGCCTATTTTAGACTTAAAATACATGATTGCTCGTCTATGCAAGAATTCTTAAGCAAATGTGTTACTTCTCCAAAATACGCGTTTGATCTTCTTGGCATCCTCATAAATGTGGTATATTTAAAGCGTGCTGTGAGAATACTTAGCGATACCGAAGAACGCATCGTAGACTGGTTTGTCGACAAAATTGCCTTGCTTCCAGCGCTATTTCAAAAACTGCTGTTGAGAGTTATAGGCCGTTGTGAATTCGATTGCTTGCAATTAAGAATATCACCAGAATCGTCAGTAGAAGTTGTCGAAATAACGCTGCTAGTTCTTCACATTGTCGGTGTCATCGCTACTAGTCCACTACGTGAAGACTTACCAATTTATCGGTACCTTACTAATCCTGCCAAATATGAACAGCCCTGCGTCCTCACACATTGTAAAGAAGATATACATTCCGTATTTGAATACCACCTGTTAGTCAAGGATTCCGTTTGCGTTACCTGTGTATGTGGTTCAAAGCTGGCTTTTAAAGGCAAGGTAAACGAAATTGTATGTCCACAATGCCAAGTAATCTTCAATGACAACACAAGCAGAAGCATTTCACCCGAAACTCCCGCCACTGTGTCAATGTCATTTAATGATCAAAAATGTCCTGAATGGTATCTATGTACAAGACAAATGAATCCGGCAGTGTATCGGGGCTTGCGTCTTATCGTGTATTCATCCTATTATGCTGGAGTTGCTCTCGGACTTTCATCAGAGGAAAGTCTGTTAACTGCCCTGAAGAGATTGCACATAAATGAACTGAACAATGATTCCATATGTCCATCAAATTTCTGTTTTGAAAGTGTAAAAAGTGACCTGTTATGCCTGATGAATATCCTTAGTTGCAAGCAAAACGTTGCAATTAAAACAATGCATCTTGTGGTCGACAAAAGCTCAGATCTTATCAGAAGTAACAACGTACTACCTAGGTATTCGAATGACTGTTCAACACCGATCATGCGTCGAGAGTGGGAAGTCATGTTTTCGCACCTTACAGAGAAATTGTTTTCACACGCGAAAGAAGCAAGTACTGAAATAAAAAGGATGATGATGCTAGAGCAGAACGAAAATGGTCAAGAATTTGGGCTTGATTGTCGCATGTTGGAACTTGACAATTATACAGAACAGGCTGACGATCAAAACAGGCTGCTTGACAGATTATTCCGTGTCACAAAGCAACCGAGATTTGATGATTTTGTCTCAGCATTCTTACACTCTCCCAATGATGTTCAGCTAAAACACAGTTTCCTTGCTTTGTTTTTTTCAAAGTATGACCAAATCCAAATTATTTGCAATCTTCACCACCTCTTGAGATGGTCTCGTTTGGTATCTTTGGCACAAACCCATCGCATTAGCAGAAAAGATGCGCAGTCAAAATCATTCAATGATTTCATCAGCGGTCGTCTTCTTGAAGTAAAACGCGAAAACACCATCAAGAAAGACTGAGAAAAATATTCAGCAACTTCAAAACTGCATGGAATAAATTGCGCCCTACTGTTAACGAACAACTTACAAAAAAACAAACCGAGATGCCTCGAGTAAGGGAAACGGACTCCCTAGCCTACGGTTTAATGGAAAGCGATTATGATATCTACCTTCAAACAGCTATTGATATTCTAGTTTCGTACCAGAATTCACTATTGGATGCAATCATTTCCCTTTCCTCATGCCATCTTCCTGCTTTAAGTTTCCTTGAATATGAAAACTGCAGTGCTATCCCATCGACATCCATTCAGAACGTTAAAGTAACGGAGATTATCAGTTTCCAGTGGTCCAATGATTTGTTTCAACATGCATCAAATAATTCAGAGTATGGAAGAGGCCAGCAAATCACATATGATTTTCAGCGAATAGAAATGGAGCTTGCGACAGAAATTGCATTTGGAAAGTCTTACCTAAAGGGTACGCTTAACGACGCTGGACGCTTCATACTCGCGAAAGAACTCTTCCATTCCTGCGGCCCACTACTTACAGAGATTCGATCACTAGTACGACAAACGCCGAGCTTGCCAGAGGAAGTACAATGAGGTCTATCAGATTTAAAAGAACGGAGAATAAAAGATGCACAACATCTGCTTCAACACGTCGAAGTCCTCGTCTATTTGCTTAATCGAAAATTAAAGTATTTTGATACAGACATGACTTTGGAAGAACTTGGTGAAAAGTGGTCACCGTTGTTACCAAGCCCATTCCCGGTAGATCTATTACCTGAACCAAAAAGCTCGATCAAGATTGAACATGTCGCTGCTCTTTATGAAGCTTTAGAAGACATCCTAGCAGACGGCGCTATCGAAGGTCTTGCTGATAAATTTGGAGCTGAACTCCTAGTTGCCATGGAAGGAACCGCTAGGAATATATTAGAAAAAGAAATTGATCAGTTGAAGCCGCACATCTTACTGAAAGCACTCCGTCGTTTTGTGTTCCGCTACCTTTCACTTGAAAGCAAAAGATACTGGCCTGACGAGAATACAGCATTGCAGTCGCGTTTGCAAGAAGCTTCACTGTGGTTCCCACTTGAAGCACCAAACCTGGAAGAGATTTCACGAGACATTACTCTTGAATATATGCACTCAATGGTAAAGTATCTTGAAGAAGTAGAGGAGGTAAAGTTTTAGTTTTTGTGACTCAACACATTATTTTGCCATACATTTCTCCTGACAATCAGTTATTGAGGTTAAGTGTCTTACTATATGTCTTATCTAAATTTAAGCTACAGTACAAACTGGATCGGAAGCCGTAATAGAGATCGTTCCGCAATGTTTTTATTGCTTTCTGTGACATGTTGGTATAGGCATTATTGTTGACTGGACTCTTTAAACAACACGTAAAATGAGTAATTTGTGGCATGAGTAATAAAAACAATAAGAAATTGTAATATTATTACAAAGGCATATTACATATATTATGATATATAATTATACCTCATTAAGTCTGTATGCATAATTCTTACGTGCAATTCCGTGCAATTCTTTCTGACGTGCCTTTTACGTATGGAACTGTATAGCAATCACTTTATTGTCATCATCCGTGTCTGATCTCTCTGTTGTTATTTCACTGGCCATGGCTTGCTCGATAACGCTCTTCACAAAAGGTTTTAGGTAGTTGTTCACGTCAAACACATCCCTTTAAGTGTCTTAATTTGGCCGGAGCATAGCGAGGGTTGGGCAAATACCAAAAAAAAATTCGCGTACGAAAAAAATACGGAGAAAAATATCGCGCACAAATAAGGAAATTTTTAAAAAATCGAGCAAGTTTTTTGAGGTCGCTGTTGTTAAATCCCAGATAATATGTTGGCGAAAATATCTTTGTATTATTAAATAGCTCACATTGTATGTTTCGCATGTATTTCTGTCCAAAATGGTCACCTTGTCATCAATAATTGGGTAGCCATTTTAGGGAAATTAACATTAAATTAAAATGAGTTTTTTAAAAGTGTTCCTTCAACATTAATCACACCAGTGTAGCAAGTTATCAGTTATCAATATTCATTACTGAACTACTGGTATAACACAACATGAGTAGCATATTAAAAACAAATAATTGGAAAGATATGAACGGTCATACTGATTTTAGCTTATTAATTCAAGCTCAGTACATTCCACTTCTACGCCTTCTTCTGCACCAGTATATATCAAATTAATATCGATGTTCATTACTGAACTGGTATATAATTTAATAGTGCAACGTGTGAATTTTTTGTGGTATACCACCTTAAAAGAGAATTAAAACGACGGCATAATTTTAGAATACCCCGCAGGTGAGAAGACGCTGTGTAGCAAATGGCTACTGGCTACTTGGCTACAGTATAAGTACCATGCATAGTGTAGCTACATAAACTAATATTAATTTAAGGGTTAGGGTCGGGTTAGGGTTAGAGGATTAGGTTTAGAATTGGGGTTAAAGTATCTATGATGTAGCCAGTGTCCGTAGCGAATTGAAATATATTTTGGACTGGTGGGGTATTCTAAAAGTACTCCAAAACGACATATGTGTGTGTGTGAAAAAAAATCTTGCAATGAAATGTAATAGAAAAAGATTCAACGTGTTTAACCGGCACGAAAAAAAAAATGCACAAAAAAATTGCCCAACCCTCCCCTCAAAAATTTAATGGTCCGTTTCTGAGAACATCAACTCTATTACTAATTTCAATAATTGTAGAGGGCGATTACAAGATATAAATAAGACAACAAATAAAAATAAGTTTCTTGTACGTTTCCATGGTGAATACAATTATACTTGTTAAGCTTTGTGGAAACACCACGTAAATTTATTATTGCAGAGCTTTCGATCCGTAAGCTCGGATCTTCATCAGTGCTATAATAATATTATAGCACTGATGAAGGTCCGAGCTTACGGATCGAAAGCTCTGCAATAATAAATTTACGTGGTGTTTCCACAAAGCTTAACCAGTATACAACAAATAAACATGAAATAGCTTAGGAACAAATTCTCAACTGCATTGTCGTAAGTTCACGCTACCCACAGCTATATTTCGTTCTTTTTACTTACAAACTCAGTTCATATACGGAAAAAGTCTAAATATTCTTCAAAAAAGCCGTGTATAGTTTTTGCCAAATGAAGTTCTTATTGTTTATTCATAGCCATATTAACTTTAGAATTGATTTATTCAATAAAACTAGAAATACATGCATGCAGCAACCCCTCGCCACTAACTAAGAGCATGCAACTATATTTTCGGAATTACATGAAGTATTTCTATAGGTTGTTGTCATAGCAACACGGCAATTGTTATTTATATTAATTTTTCAAAATGACAAAATATTGGGTTTTTAATCCTTGTTTTATTGACAATTTTTTAAAATGGCACAACAATTGTCATCGGTATGTTATTACGCCTAATGTAAGCTTAAATTTGGTATAAAATACGACCTACTGATTACATATATTAGACGTTTTGAAATATTTATGAAACTAAATTTTTATCTACATAAACTTTGAGTTTGAAACAAAACCGTTTCAAGCCAATTTTGTATCTTCGCTCATATTCTTTTACATGTAAAGTTCGTAAATATTTTGAAATACAGTAATAAGAAGACTGTCTTGCATTTACAAAACATAAACTTACTCTGGAATTTAAACACTAAACAGTGAATAGACTGGAGGAGTACGGCTACGCCGGCCTTTATAAAGCATTAAAACACAAGTATAAATACGCATTATCAACAAACTTGCCTAGTGTTTCACGCCGTAGTCAATTCTTGGCGCTTCTCTGTATTTTCCCAGAATTAATCTCTCTTCAAGAGGCAATGACCACCCTTCGTTGGTTGTGAAAGTTGCCAAATCTTTTTGAAAAAATACAAAATATTGTAGTGCAAAAAGCAAATTTAGATATTTGCTATCAGTTGAATTCGTGATTAATCAATCGACAATAAATTTTAAATCTGGCCAATCAGTGTTAGCCATTCATGATAGTCCGCCATATTGTTGAGATCAGTGAGGACATACCACTTTTACTACCTATCACGAGCAACGACTTTCAACTCCGCTAGTACGAAATTAGTAACCCTCGCCCTGGGCTTACGTTGGCTCGGGGATTATAGAAAATAGATGCATTTTTCTCTTTTTGACGTCATTTTGTGTGTAAAGATACAAAAAATACTTGCTCAGTCGTGCAAAAACAATTTGCAGGTGGATCTACACAAATTAAATTCAGCGGGCTAAAATAAATCGCAAAGCTTGCTAAAATTCCAATGATAATGGGTATAGCAAACCTTTCCTCACTATATGTTATCACCCGGCCAAAAATTTCACTTGTCAAAGGGAAGAGTAGTACTTGTGCATTATTAATTACAGTTTAAACTAAGGAGAGGCCCAAGCAAGCTGCTCTACAGGATGACCACCAAAGATACTATATTCAGAAATTTAATGTAAATTACAGCCATAAACTATAATAAAGCCATGAAAGTATAAGTGTAAGTGTAAAGTCCCCCCCCCCCAACGTAAAGGAACCATCGTGCTTTTGGGGGCCTCTTTAGTCTGGGGCTCGGGGCAAATCCCCTCCCCCCCTTCCCTTCTTAACGCCCCTGACAAGTTGTATTAAGTAACATACAAATATTTGTAACATCAAGTGACAAGTCGCAAAATAGTTCGATACATTAGGAAATAAACTATGTAGTGAGAGTAATGAGTAATCTCAGCTTACGTGGAAAACCATTAAGAAAATAACACAAAAAGTATGATTTCCTCCTGAAACATAAATTTTCGTAGATGTATATACATTACACTTTCGTAAAATTCCAGACAAAGACACTAGACAAAATGTTGAAAAAAGATATATCATTATGCCGAATGTAGTATGTTTTAAAATAAACTTCCTAAACAAACTTTCGTTGTGGAAAGAAAGAGGACTTTGTATCACGTACAGCAATAGCATAGTTTATTTGCTTTTCACAACGGTGCAAAAACTTATCTCCGGGGTAATGCAGTGTCACTAATAGCAAAGTTTAACATGTTATCATGCTAATTTATATTGAACAACAGTCGAGCTGCTGGAATCAGCTGCAAACTCGCAACTTCCGCCTGTTCAAAATACCAAGTATGCAGCTCTTTTCCGAAGATATCTGACGGAATCTGTAGTATACAAATTCACCGAACAAAATTGAAAACGTCCAAGATTAAAACTGGAAATGAGCTCTCATCTATTATTCTGATGGATTATTTAACGTAAAATTATTTCTTTAATATTTTGGATTCATAGAGCTGCCTTAATCGGATATGATTTTTACAAATCCCTATGTTTTTTCAATTTAATATGCTGGAAATCACCTTAAGCAGTGATGGACGTGCACCACTCATAAGAATTTCTAATTAGATCCGAACTCAACCTTAGATTTTTAAGCCTGTTTTCCACTTTAACCGTACCATAGCGAAACGTAGCGTATTTCATTGTTTCGGGTGAACGAATCAGTGTTTATAATATAGTGTATGCACTTTTAATTGATAGAACTATATGATACACAAGTAAAAATCTCACATGCATGTCGTAAGGCTGTTGTAGACAACCCACGAATATAATATTATTATATTAATATGATAGTAGAACCATACTAGTGTACTATTGTAAATATATATTCCTCGATTTTAATAGCGACTAGCGAGAAGCAAAACATTAATTTCCTTGGTTTGTTCTTTCATTTCAAAGACAATTTGTAGACGTTAGCTGTTTATATAACAAATGATAGCTGTTTAGTGATTGTTGTTTATTCATTAGTTTCATATGAAGTTAGTACTTCTTTTACGATAAATTAAAGTACATGCAAGTAATGTCTCTCGACTAATTGATCGTTTTAGTATGGTTAACTAGCCTTACACCCCCCCCACCACCACACACCCACAGCCATCAATGCGTACGCCGTGTTCCCACCAGACCACTCTCATAATTAAAACAATCTAAAGTATTGTTTTGCGTATTCTAAGCTTAGACAAATTTTCAAAAGAAAATTTCTAATCATTTTTTTACAGAATGGAAAATAGACTGCCATTTTTTTAAATAAGAAATTTCATGGTGTTTCCACAAGTTGTTTATAAATTAATGAGAAATTTATTTTTATACTTTCTTAAAACTGAACGCTCAGGCAAAAGCTCACCATACGCGGGTGGATTTTACCGAGTTTTGTGCCTCATGCAACCTTTCTCGTGTATCAAACCTGTTTGATGTGGGGGAAATGTTTCATGCAGCACAAAACTCAGGAAAATCAACCAAAACACGGTTAGCAGCTGTCGGCCGAGGTAAGGCAGGAGTAACTTTTGCTCAGCCGACAGCTCTCGAGTGCGTAAGGCTTTATCATGGTTCAAGTGACAAAAGAAAAACATTTTGTCTTCATTTTTTGCGTTCGCATAAGGCGCGTGCAGTGTATGGTCATTTCAATAGTTGTGCTATTTCATACTCTTAAAATCTTTTGTGTTTCAGGAACATAGTAGATTTCTTTACAAATTCAGGTCAGGCTGTGTTTACAGGGTGTATCTAAACAAAAGCCTATGAAAAACAATTATTGTTATAATTTAAATCAGGGAGCACTAGATTATTGTGCAAGCATTATTGTGTAGGCATGTGAAACAAACATGAATCTCCTCAGTGGCGGATCTAGGGTAAGTCAAAATAAATTACAGCAGCTCAATTTTAAATTCAAATTAACTTTTTAACAATGTCATAGGTTATGAATTTCAAAGGAATATAATCTAACCAATGGAGTTGCTTTAAAGGTATTTCAAAATGTAAATATATCCTAGAATGAGCTGTGGTAATCTATTTTGACTTATGCTAGATCCGCCACTGAATAATCTCCTGCAACTGGAGGAATTTTATGGATCAGTATACAGGGTGTCCCACAAAAGCGGACGCTATTAAGTTCAACTATTGTTAGAATTTGAATGGCCTATCAGTACAGTGTGTCCCAGAAAAAAATCTCCCTTTAGAAATGACACTATTGTTGTTAAATGTGCGTTATTATGCTTCTGGGAATTTAAATTAGCTTCTACCTGTACAGGGTGAGTAAAAAAAACTGATGCCCTTTCAAATTCAAATTACCCGCGAATTTTATTACGGAACTTTAAGTATTCCCATAGGTATACAGAGATCATGACTAAGTACACTGCAGTACAGGATGAGTAAAAAAACTGATACTATTGAAATTCAAACAAGCAGCATTGCATTCTTGCAATTTGACAGACGTATTGATCTGAAACAAAATCTAATTCCCAGTGGAAGTTAAAATGCATAATTTTAGCCGTGCAAGAATTGTCAGAATTGGTTTATGTACTGAGTACTAAATCACGATCTGTTCTCTGTATACCCATGGGAATACACCGAAATGAAATTCGCAGTTAATTTGAATTTGAAAGAGCATCAGTTTTTTTTACTCACCCTGTAAAACGAACAGCAACACAATAATTACGTCAAAATATAACAATGAAAATATTTCCGCTATTCATGTAGATAGTTCTTTTAAGTTCCCAGTGGGACACCCTGTATAATAGCTTCCACAGTGTCCCTGAAGAATGGATGCTGTTGAAATCACTTATTGTTAGAACTTTGAATGGCCTAGTAACACTAACGTCTAACAATAAGTGATTTCAGTAGCGTCATTTGTCAGGGGCACTTTGGAGCAATTATACTGCTAGGCCATTCAAATTCTAGAAATAGTTGAATTCAATGGCGTCCACTTTTTGTGGGAAACCCTGTAAGCAAGAACATTTTGAATAAAATTGTGCTACACTAAGAATAGAGTATGTAGATCACAGCCAGTGGCCGTTGGAAAAATTATCAAGTGAAAGCACAAGCAAGCAGCATCGAGGTAAAGGTAAACGTAGCTACTAAGATACCAGTTGCACTGCTGCTGTAATAGTTGCAGTTATCCTTTTGACAACAATAATCAAAATAAGCTTTCAGGTCTTCGGCTTTATAGTCTTGTCACTGCATGTTTTCTCAGCATCTGGACAGTTATACTTCACAGTCTCTGATAAAGACATTCGTACCAGCATTTTGAAAACCCCCTGATTATAACTTACCGATAGTATGCTTGCACTGTTTATTAGGATCACCCCTTTGCTCTGCCGTTGACATCTTTGATGCATACTCACACTAGTGACATGTTAGAGCGTTTCCTAAGAAATAAACACGCGTATAGTTGAAGCGGTGTCTGATCATGCTTGACTGACTGAACATGCTTGCATGCATGCATTATGGGGGAAGAGGGGCGTATGTTCACTAGCGATTCGTACATATAACCTTTTAAAATAACCTAGCTTACATCTGCATCTTAATTAAATTTTACTATCATAAGGATCTCGTGGAGATCACGAGACCTTT
Source organism: Muricea muricata (assembly GCA_963855995.1). NCBI lineage: Eukaryota > Metazoa > Cnidaria > Anthozoa > Malacalcyonacea > Plexauridae > Muricea > Muricea muricata. The sequence continues at coordinate 13,202,550 of OY979719.1, forward strand.
GAACAGTAGATCGATGCATAACTGCATGTAGACCTCGTAACAACAAAGAATGAAGTACGTAATTAATAACGATTGCATCAGCTACAGTAAGTAGTAAATTGTTCAGAGGCTAAAATAGAAACTGAAATAGCAAAACACACAAAGAATTATGTTCTTAGCTCAAACTTGATGCATTATCAATATGGGTTTCATTTGTTTCTCAGCTTATTTAATTACACAGATGCATTTAGTTTGGTTATCTTAAATGAAATAATGGCCATGACATTTCATACAATGTTGCTTAAACGATGTCATATTCTCCTTGATTTATACACGAATCCTTACTTGACGAACATAAAATGCAGTCAAAGCACCACAAACGCAATAAAATTGGAGTATATTTTTGTAAAGCTCTCGATCCGTATGCTCGGTCTTCATTGGTGCTAATAACTAAGAATTATTGGATGACGCTGAGCAGGATCTTGGCCGAGGTCAGCGTTGTCTGCCGAAGCCGAAGGCTGAGACCGAGATCTGAATAATTCCATATATTTCCAGGATATCTGGCGTAAGCGGAATTCAATAATGCTTTATATTTCATTTTGCAAGAAAAGTCGATTTGTTCGGCCAAGACCGAAGCAAACCGAACTGAAGTGATTGTCAACACTCTTGAACACTTTTGAAATTCATGCGACTGGGCACCAGTGAAAAAATACGCGGGCCCGGTTTCGGCATGCAAGTAAATCTCGTATTTGTCTCTGATGGTGTTAGTACATGACAAATACGAGACTTATTTTGCCTGTGTTTTGCTTGTATGTGAAATAAGAAAAATTCATGTGGGCTCTCGACCAATCACAATACGAGAATATGTTACAATGAATAATAGTGTGCATTAATAGGCGTTGTGCAGAAAAAAGTACTCCTAGCTTAATTTTGAACTGTAATTGGTCTGGCGCGGTTCTGTATATCAGAGAGAGCCTGTCTTGTATAGATAGGGATGACTTGGTGCCGGACTGTCTAGAAATGATGTGTGCTGAGATCATTCGCCCCTTTAGTAAATCACTTTTGTTTGCACATGGTATAAGCCTCCGAATTCAGTTATGAGCTTATTTAACGAGTATGATGTAATTCTCCGAAAGTGTGAGACGAGTCTGAAAATAAAGAATGGATAATAATGTGTCACCACTAGATGCCCATACACAACAATTAATTTTTTGAAACCAACTTGAAGTTGATGTAGGGGCTAGACGTTTTTGAAAGATGTAAATTGTCATCCAAATAAACGAGAATTCAGAGAGCGAGTTTTACGGCCTCGAGCGAGGTTTAAGTTCTCGGTTCAATAACCGTACAAAGACCTCGCTCTGGGAAATATGCGTTGTGACGAAACATCGTTTGGAATGAAAAGTTGGCATAGAAGAAAGGAAAACTACAAAATAGTTTTTATTTTGTCCTACAAGATCTTCCCTAGCCAAGTATCACATGCACTGTATGATACTGTCAATGACTATGGTGTTGGAAGTACACATAAAAAATTTCAGTCTTATAATCACCATTGCATAACTGACTGAAAAGTTCGTCACCATGCATGCTCGCTATGTAACTTTCGTAGCGAAAAATATCCCATTTCAGTAAGCATGATCAAGCTCTATTCATTCTGTTTTAAATGTCCTTTTTCATGTTATCGTTGTCAGTTAATTTCTCTAAACTTTTTTCTAAATTTTACTTTCTGAACGCAAATGTTATTTAAGGTTTAGGAGATACACATATTGATTCTGATAGGATGTGTTTTGGAAACTTTGGAACATTCTTCCGCATGTATTTTGATACATTGCATTAACGACAATGAATAATAGCATCACTGATCAAATTATACATCTTGGTGGATGAATGCTTCGTCCTACGTTTACACGAAATGTTCATATTGCAAGGTTTACACTTCAAAACATGTTTTGCACGATTACAGAAAGCCGTTTGAGGTTGAGGCAATACGCGTGCATCATGACTGTGCAGAATTATCAGGATGTCTCTTAAAGAAGAGCGGATGCATGGATTTGGTTTAATTTCCCGTGCGTGCTTTTTCCAGATGATTTTTCCTCGCAAAAATAGGAGGCTTTAATTCACTGTGTTCAACATCTGAAAAAATTGCTCAGCAGGAAGACTGATTTATAGCGTCTTTATGTAGCTAAGACCAGAATTAACATGTTCAGCATGCTAATGTCGCCCAATCAACTTGCATAATCAAGCTAGGTAAAAACTCACAAGAATAATTAGTTCATATTTAAGTACAAGCCAATTAGGCTTGTACATGTATACGTGTAGAAAACCACTTAGTGGTATTAGATGCAAAATATCCTTACAATCATAGTCTGTATGAGTGATCGAGTCGCTATCGCGAAGGTTCAGGGCGAGTGAATTATATAATACATACTCTTGAACAATTAAAACACATATAAAATGATAACTTTATCATCTATTCTTGTATACCTGTGTATTGCATGTATATTGTATAGTATGTCTGAAAAATTATACTGCGTTGATGCGTGCGGCATAAAGTCCCTAACCTCTCGACGATCATTATGATGAAGAGATACGCATTCTGATCATGGTGAGATGTATCCTTCAAGTAAAAACCTCAATAACAACAGCTCGTTGTGTTGTAATGTATGAATTCTTATCCCATTTTTCTGTATTGTTTTAAGGGATATGCATTTCATGAAAAATAGTGTGATCTAAAATGCTGTATATACGTCTTGCTTATGATTTTCCCTTAATGTCATATGGCTCCTGTTTGTTGCACCAGAACCCACGAGCTTATTATTAGAACAGATTTTCGCGATAATAATAATTTCACATGCAAGTGTCTCTAGTGTATAACGCAAATGTGAGAAACATTTCAAATGCCGTTTCAATTTCTGGAAGTTCTCTGACACTCGAACCAATAAACCCCACAGATACAAAACTGCTTGGTCATGACTCGATTGTTGACTCTCTCAATCACTCCTACGGTAGTCACTCGATATAAAAGCGACGGCTGTTCAGTCCAAGTGTATTTGTTTGTTTTATATTATTATATTATTTGTTGCCCTAGTATTTTATCGGTGTGTTTTAGTATTCATTCATGTTCTATTTCTAATGATTTTTAACTCCAATACGCCTCCCCCCCCTCCCCCCCTCCCCGCAAATGGAAACCAACTTAATGTTGATTGGGCTAAACGTTTTTGAAAGATGTAAATTGGCATCAAAATAAACGGGCATGAACAATCACAGATAGGGTTTTAGTGTCCTAAGCCCTCGGGTTAATACCCGTAAAGACCTCGCTCTGGGTTAATATGCGTTGTGACGAAACATCGTTTGAAATGAAAAGTTCGCTATCTCAACTTAAAAGAAAGGAAAACTGCAAAATAATTTTTATTTTGTTCTACAAGATCTTGCCTAGCCAAGTATCACATGCACTGTATGATACTGTCAATGACTATGGTGAAGTACACATAAAAAATTTCAGTCTTATAATCACCATTGCATAACTGACTAAAAAGTTCGTCTCCATGCATGCTCGCTATGAAACTTTCGTAACGAAAAATATCCCATTTCAGTAATTATGATCAAGCTCTATTCATTCTGTTTTAAATGTCCTTTTTCATGTTATCGTTTTGAGTTATATTTGTCAAAACATTTTTGTAAATTTTAATTTCCGAACGCAAATGTTATTTAAGATTTGGGAGATACACACGTTGATTCAGATAGGATGTGTTTTGGAAACCTTGGAACATTTTCCCGCATGTATGTTGATACATTGCAATAACGACATTGAATAATATCATCACTGATCAAGTTATACATCTTGGTGGATGAACGCTTTGTCCTACAATCACATGAAACGTTTATATTGCAAGGTTTACACTTCGAAACAACTTTTGCACGATTACCGAAAGACGTTTGAAGTTGAGGCAATACCGTGCATCACAGTGTGCATATTAGGAAATCTCTTAAAAAAAGCGGATGCATGGTTATGATTTTTTTTCCCGTGTGCGCTTTTTTTTTATGATTTTCCTCGCGAAAATGTGAGGCTTCAATTCACTGTGTTGGATATCTGAGAAAATTGCTCAGCAGGAAGATTGATCTATATAGCGGCTATGAGTAGGTGTTGCCAGAATTGAAATCTTCAGCAAGCTACAGTACAATGTCGCCCAATGAAATTGCATAAACAAGCCAGGTAAAAATTCACAAGAACATTTCGTTTATACTAAAGTATACAAGCCAATTAGGTTTGTATATGTATGCATATAGGGAACAACTTAGTGGTATTAGATGCAAAATATCCTTACAATCATAGTCTGTATGAGTGATCGAGTCGCTATCACGAAGGTTCAGGGCGAGTGAATTATATAATACATACTCTTGAACAATTAAAACACATATAAAATGGGAACCTTATCGTGTATTCTTGTACATCTATGCATTGTATATTGTATAGCACGTTTAAAAATTATACTGTGTTCATGCGTGCGGCGTCCCTAACCTCTCAACGATCATTAAGATGAGGAGATATATACGCATTCTGATCATGGTGAGATGTATCCATAGATATAGGGAGACCTAGATTGCTGACGTATACCTAGCGCGCGTGACCCCCAATATATAGAAGAATCCAAGATAGCGTCACAACCGGGCAAAAAAAATTAGGAATTGTATTACGAAAAACAGGTTTTTGAGCTTTCTTATGGTTTGACTGCTGCGAATCACTTTCAACTGGGCTTTTTTGAAAATAGATCACTATTGTGGAGGTTTTGAGCGCAAAATGAGAAGATTGGATTCTTACAAAATTATCGTTCGATAAAGATTTCAAGGAGTGGTCGTTTTGACCGGTTTCGTTAGTTTGCGTGGATTATTGGACTTTTAGCACTTCGAATCACGATCGATCGCATATATTTAGAAAACGATGTTTATCATATATCAACTATCGTTTGTTAAAGACTTCTGCAGTAGACAACGGTTGTTTAGTATGTTCTTGTAGTAAATCTAACTTTTTTCCTAATCATTACTTCTAGTGATTTTGAGTGTTATTTTGATTTTTGCTTAGTACCGAGTACGCATTCTATATCTATTATTTCTATGGCATAAAGTCCTTCAGTACAGGTACACTACAAGTTTTGCAGGAGGCAGTATGATTGACTTTAACTTGGGATAAGCTAATATATATAATGAACATGCAGAGTTCTGCTTTCGGCGCAGAGATGTCATATTTATTACAAATGAAAATGGATGCAGAAGTCAATATTACTTAATTATCTCTGTAGCAAGCTATATTGCTTAATTATCTCTGTAGCAATCCTAAAGAATATCTAATTTGATAATAAATTGTCTTGCAAAAACTGTGTTTCCATTCCCACACATTTACAAGCATTTATAAATGTCTTGTTTACAAGCTTGCAGGAGCTTTATAAAATTACAGGATTTCATAACTTGTTTTCATCTTTGTAACACATTTGTCACAGGCACAGCTTGTTGAAAAATGGTGAGATTTTCATGTGCAGATTTCAATATTGTAATTGATTTTGTGCAAAATCAGAATCACATTGGCAACCAGCAATATGTATTTTGAACTTTATTAAGCTGTACATCTATAATTTATAATACCAGACACTTTCTGAATTTTGATGACACAAAACCTGGTCATTTAACATTTTAACAGATCTTTGCTTCAAGTATATTAAATGTTAATTTGATTCATACATGTTATCAAGCACCATGCAAGTTCACTTACACTTTAATATTATTATGAGTCTCTAAACTATGCTTAGCTTCTCAGATTTACACAAATTATATGTATTGATATCAATAATCATAAATCAATAGAAACCAATTGGAAAAAATGGTTTCTCTCATACTTATTTAAACTATTTGATGTTACATTTGTGCTACTTTGTCAGCAGATTCTACACAAACAATCATTTCCCATAAATTCATAAAAACCATAATGAACAAACAAACAAACAAAATTCTACCTTCCAGCTAGGGTATAGGTGGATGTGCAGTCAAAATAGCCGGCGTATAGCTGCTGATACTGAGGAAATTAACCCACGATATTTTTCATAAAATTCGGCAAACGCTTTCCTTTGACAACTAAAACATCCATAGTAAACATCGTTTCCTAAATGTACGCGATCGATCGTGATTCGAGGTGTTAAAAGTCCAATAGTCCCCGCAAACTAACGGAACCGGTCAAGACGTCCACTCCTTCGAATCTTCAGCGAACGATAATTTTGTAAGAATCTAGCTCACTCATCTCATTTCAGGTTAAAAACCTCCGCAATAGTGATTTATTTTCAAAAAAGTCCAGTTGAACGTGATTCGCAGCAGTTAAACGATCAAAAAAGCCCAAAAACCTGTTTTTCGTAATACTATTCCTAATTTTTGTGCCCGGTTGAGATGCCTTCTTGGATTCTTCTATTGGGGGTCACGCGCGCTAAGTATACGTCAGCAATCTAAGTCTCCTATATCTATCGGGATGTATCCTTCATGTCACAACTTCAATAATGACAACTCGTTGTATTGTAATTTGTGAATTTTTTCCTATTTTTGCCGTATTGTTGGAGGGATATGCACTTCATGAAAAATAGTGTGATCTAAAAAGCTGTATATACGTCCTGCTTATGATCTTCCCGTGACCTAGTGTCCTATAGCTCCTGTTTGTTGCGCCAGAACAGACGACCTTATTATTAAAACGAATTTTCGCGATAATTATAACTTCACATGCAAGTGTCTTTGATGTATAACGCAAATGCGAGGAACATTTCAATTACCTTTTCAATTTCTGGAAGTTCTCTGACACTCGAACCAGTAAACCCCACAGATGCAAAACTACTTGGTCATGACTCAATTGTGGACTCCCTCAACCATTTCTATGGTAGTCGTCACTCAATACAAAAGCGACGGCTGTTTAGTACCAACGTATTTGTTTGTTTTATATAATTATATAATTTGTTGCTCTAATATTTTATCTGTGTGTTTTAGTATTTATTCATGTTCTATTTTTATTGATTTTTAACTCCAATACGCCTCCCCCACCAAGTGGAAACCAACTTAAAGTTGATAGGGCTAGATTTGAAAGATGTAAATTGTCATCCAAATGAACAAGAATGAACATTCAGAGAGCGAGTTTTACTGCCCTAAGTCCTTGGTTTAATACCCGTAAAGACCTCGCTCTGGGTTAATATGCGTTGTGACGAAACATCGTTTGAAATGAAAAGTTCACTATCTCGACTTAAAAGAAAGGAAAACTGCAAAATAACTTTTATTTTGTTCTAAAAAATCTTGCCTAGCCAAGTGTCATACGCACTGAATGATACTGTCAGTGACTATAATGCTGGAAATACACATAAAAAAATTCAGTCTTATAATCACCATTGTATAACTGACTGAAAAGTTTGTCACCATATATGCTCACTGTGTAATTTTCGTAGCGAAAAATAACCCATTTAGTAAGCATGATCAACCTCTATTCATTCTGTTTTAAATGACCTTTTTTATGTTATCGTTGTCAGATAAATTTGGCAAGATTTTTTGTAAATTTTAATTTCTAAACGCAAATGTTATTTAAGGTTTAGGAGATACACATATTGATTCTGATAGGATGTGCTTTGGAAACTTTGGAACATTCTCTCGAATGTATTTTGATACATTATGATGAGGAGATACGCATTCTGATCATAGTGAGATGTATCCTTCATGTCACAACTTCAATAATGACAGCTCATTGTGTTGTAATGTGCGTTTTTTTCCTATTTTTTGCTGCATTGTTGGAGGGACATGTACTTCATGAAAAATAGTGTGATCTAAAACGCTGTATATACGTTTTGCTTACGATGTTCCCCATGACTTAATGTCATAAAGCTCCTGTTTGTTCGCAAGAACTCACGGGCTTATTATTAGAACGAATTTTCGCGAAAGTTATAATTTCACATGCAAGTGTCTCTGGTGTATAACGCAAATGTGAGGAACATTTCAAGTGCCTTTTCAATTTCTGGAAGTTCTCTTACACTCAAACCAATAAATCCCAAAGACACAAAACTACTTGGTCATGACTCCATTGTGGACTCCCTCAACCACTTCTATGATAGTCACTCAAATAAAGGTGACAGCTGTTTAGTACCAGAGTGTATTTGTTTGTTTTATATAATTTTACGATTTGTTGCTTTAATATTTGTCTGTGGGTTTTAGTATATTTATTCATGTTCTATCTTTATTTGTTTTTAATTCGAATACGCCTTCCTCCGCGCCCCCCCCCCAAAATGGAAACCAACATAAAGTTGATGGGGCTAGAAGTTTTTGAAAGGTGTGAATTGTCATCCAAATGAGCGAGAATGAACATTCAGAGAGCGAGTTTTACTGCCCTAAGTCCTCGGTTTAGTACCCGTAAAGACCTGTGTTAATATGCGTTGTGACGAGACATCGTTTGAAATGAAAAGTTCAATATCTCAACTAGAAGAAAGGAAAACTGCAAAATCATTTTTATTTTGTTCCAAAAGATCTTGCCTAGCCAAGTGTCATATGCCACTTATGATACTGTCAATGACTATTGTGTTGGAAATACACATAAAAAATTTTAGTCTTATAATCACCATTGCACAACTGACTGAAAAGTTCGTGTGCTCGCTATGTAACTTTCGTAGTGAAAAATATCCCATTTCAGTAAGCATGATCAACCTTTATTCATTCTGTTTTAAATGACCTTTTTCATGTTATCGTTGTTAGTCAAATTTGGCAAAACTTTTTTGTAAATTTTAATTTCTGAATGCAAATGCTATTTAAAGTTTATAGGAGATACACATATTGATTCTGATAGGATGTGTTTTGGAAACTTTGGAACATTCTCTCGGATGTATTTTGATACATTATGATGAGGAGATACGCATTCTGATCAAAGTGGGATGTATCCTTTATGTCACAACTTCAATAATGACCGCTTGTTGTGTTGTAATATGCGATTTTTTTCCTATTTTTTGCTGTATTGTTTGAGGGATATGCACTTCATGAAAAATAGTGTGATCTAAAAAGCTGTATATTCGTTTTGCTTATGATCTTCCCGTGACTTAATGTCATAGAGCTAGTGTTTGTTCACCAGAACCCACGAGCTTATTATTAGAACGAGTTTTCGCGATAATTATAATTTCACATGCAAGTGTCTTTGGTTTATAATATAATATTATTATATATATGTGAGGAACATTTCAATTGGGCCTTTGCCATTTTTGGAAGTTCTCTGACACTCGAACCAATAAACCCCACTGATACAAAGCTACTTGGTCATGACTCCATTGTGGACTCCCTCAACCACTTCTATGCTAGACACTCAATATAAAAGTGAGGGCTGTTTAGTACCGGTGTATTTGTTTGTTTTATATAGTTCTATGATTTGTTGCTCTAATATTTTATCTTTGTGTTTTAGTATTTATTCATGTTCTATTTTTATTGTTTTTTAACCCCAATACGCCTTTCCTTCCGCGCCCCCCCCCCCCCCAAATGAAAACCAACTTAAAGCTGATGGGCTAGATTTGAAAGATGTAAATTGTCATTCAAATGAACGAGAATGAACATTCAGAGAGCGAGTTTTACTGCCCTAAGTCCTCGGTTTAATACCCGTAAAGACCTCGCTCTGGGTTAATATGCGTTCTGACGAAACATCATTTTAAATGAAAAGTTCAATATCTCAACTTAGGAGAAAGGAAAACTGCAAAATAATTTTTATTTTGTTTTAAAAGATCTTGCCTAGCCAAGTTTCATATGCACTGTCTGATGCTGTCAATGACTATGGTGTTGGAAATACGCATCGAAAATTTTAGTCTTATAGTCACCAATGCATATCTGACTGAAAAGTTGGTCACCATGCGTTCTCGCTATGTAACTTTCGTAGCGAAAAATAACCCATTTCACTAAGCACGATCAAGCTCTATTCATTCTGTTTTGAATGTCCTTTTTCATGTTATCGTTGTCAGTTATATTTGTCAAAACTTTTTTTGTGAATTTTAATTTCTCAATGCAAATGTTAGTTAAGGTTTAGGAGATACGCATATTGATTTAGAGATGATGTGTTTTGGAAACTTTGGAACATTCTCTCGCATGTATTTTGATACATTGCAATAACGACATTGAATAATATCGTCACTGATCGAATTATACATTTTGGTGGATGAACGCTTTGTCCAACACTCACATGAAACGTTCATATTGCGAGGTTTACAGAAAGACGTTTGAAGTTGAGGCAATGCGCGTGCATCACGAGTGTGGATATTAGGATGTCTCTTAAAAAAAGCGGATGCGTGGTTATGATTTATTTTCCCGTGTGCGCTTTTTTTTCTGATGATTTCCCTCGCGAAAATGTGAGGCTTTATTTAATTCACTGTGTTGGATATCTGAGAAAATTTGATAGCAGAATAATTGATCTATAGCGGCTATACGCAGAGAATGCCAGATTTGAAATGTTCAGCAAGCTTATCTCGCCCAATGAACTTGCATAAACAAGCCAGGTAAAAATTCACAAAAATAATTAGTTTATATTTAAGTACAAGCCAATTAGGTTTGTATATTTATGCGTATAGCAAACAACTTAATGCTATTAGATGCAAAATATCCTTGCAATCATAGTCTGTGTGAGTGATAGAGTCGTTATTGCTAAGGTGCAGGGCGAGTGAATTATGTAATACATACTCTTGAACAATTAAAACACATAAAATGAGAACCTCGTCATGTATTCTTGTGTATCTGTGCATTATATTGTATGGTACGTTTGAAAATTATACTGTGTTTATGCATGCAGCTGTCCCTAAACTATCGACGATCATTATGATGAGGAAATGCGCATTCTGATCATGATGGATGTGTCCTCCAAGTCACAACTTCAATAATGACAGCTCGTTGTGTTGTAATGTATGAATTCCTTTCCCATTTTTCTGCATTATTTTGAGGGATATGCATTTCATGAAAAATGGTATGATCTAAAAAGCTGTATATTATACGTCTTGCTTATGATCTTCCCGTGACTTGATGTCATATAGCTCCTGTTTGTTTCGCCAGAACCCACGAGCTTATTATTAAAACGAGTCTTCGCGATAATTACAATTTCACATGCAAGTGTCTTTGGTATATAACGCAAATATGAGGAACATTTCAAGTGCCTTTTCAATTTCTCGAAGTTCTCTGACACGCGAATCAATAAACCCCACAGGTACAAACTGACTTGGGTATGATCCCATGGCTGACTCCCTCAACCACTCCTATCGTGCTCGCTGGATATAAAAACGTCGACAGTTGAGTGCGTTTCGCAGTTTACTGATACGTCTCAGAGACAACATCGATTGCAGGGAGTCAGATTTTATTTGGTGAGTAATTAAAATAATTCCGATCCCCCCAAAAGTTTAGGTCTTTTAAACGAATTAGTACCAAAATATAGGTTTTTTATAGAATTATGAATCGTTTAGCTGATTTCGTTCATTCTAACGGCTATGAATAGGGCAAAATATAATTTATTATTAAGTACATTGAAGCCAATTCAACGAGATGCATGTAATAAAATTGTAGCCATGACCATGTATGGATTGAATTACTTAATTTGCTATGTTTAGAGATTTCTAAATGGCATACACTCCTGTTCAGGTCTACCTTGGTGATTTACCTGGTATAAGCGGTGAAGTTATAGAGTACAATTTGCCAATCAGTATCTCTGAGACAGTGAAAGAGATTCTTGTATATACCTGGGTCACAACAAAGGGCGACGAGGCTTTTCATCGTTATTACTATCAAATAGAGACAGTTGATGGATCTCTTCGCGCCTACCCTCAGTACATGAATGTTGCAGCTACTCAAGACATTGTCCTCAACTCCTCAAATTTATGGATGCCTTTTTCTGCTCAAAGTAAGTGTTTGAGTATCCCTGCAACGATAGATTTAATGGCTAAAAACAAATTATATCAAGCGAGAGTCAGGTATAGAATTTTGGGCATGTAAACACATCTAACACATGCCAAGAGTTTGTGCAACAAAAATTAGTGTAGACCTGTTTATTTAGCCGCAATGCTTTGAATTTGGGATCTATTAAATGTCGCTGTTGGTCTTGCAAAAAATGCAAGTGAAATAGGATCACCACACAATGCCATATCCATCAATCTTGACTATATCTAGTGGATAAGTTGTCGTTCAGAAAATTGTATACACTTTTTACAAACAGTTATCTAACTTATGCTTTTAATTTCATGATCAAGCATTTGATTTGGGTTTTATAGACGTATGTTGTTTAATTTTACATGCGATTCCGATGTAGGCAATTGCAGAAACACTATGATAAATCAATTTATGCGTGTGTTAATTAAGTGGAATATTTAATTTGGGTGCAATAAAGATTTCGTTTCTATTTTATGGTTAAATTTTGCAACTTTTCTTTCTTAGGTAAGCTCAAGATTACTTTAGTTGATGCTGAACCAAAATCCAAAGCGAAAAACAAAAGTATTGGTCATAAACGCCCAACGGTACGACCTCGAGCTGATGGTACAGAAGAATTTGTTGATGCGCACAGTCAAGTATTTATCATTGGCTATCGCTGATCTGTCAAACACCTTTCCATTAATTTCATTACTCTTTTCATTCTCAAATCAATAATTTTGAATGTGTATGATGTGGTTAATTAATTAAAAGCTGGGTTTATAATCTAATTTTAAATTATTTTTCTATTCTAAGTATGTCATCCTTAATAGTACGTTTGCATTCAACGTTACGGTATTGATGGGTGAGGTCGGTTAACTAGTGAGATTATTGCTTTCCTCTTAGAAGCAATGTTTTTCTTGTTCGAATTTATAAACTGAAAGCATACCTGGAAAAATTTTAAGTGCTCCGCACGATTATCATTGCACACTAATACAGAACCAACACGAATTGTCTAAATTACTTCAAAAACCTCTTCGAGTAGTGATTCAATAGAATTATATTTAAGAATTAAATGTTCGAGGCTAAGAAAATTGCGATTAAAGTTTGTGTAAAACAGGTCTATTCTTCCTGTAATTGATAAAGATCAGTGCCTTCGACAGGGTGCTGAAACTTAAGCCGACAACTTCGTACCCAGGCTGTCTTCTCTACGCTTCTTGCTGGAGGAAGAGACCTTGGTGATTGTTGGTCACGTGGCCCCAGATTATTGGTGTTACATGTTACATGTCCCCTGTGAGAAATGGTGGGCGGTACTTATTAATGTACGTACTTTTTCAATCATTTACAGTTGATGAAATCTGTAACGCGAGTTAAATTTACCCGAATAACGTAGAATCCTCCTCTCACTATTAATGGATGTTCGAGTGGCTCCAAAGATCAATTAAGGAGACACGTGACCAGCATTTACCAGGGTTTTTTCTCCAGCGAGGGTACGAGCTCGTTAAGAGGGGCAGAGCGAGTGATTCCTAGCGGGGGGCATTATTATTTCTACGGTTTCTAAAACTATTTGCAGCAAGCAGGTTTATTGATAATCTAAAAGCCACACATCGTTGATTTTTGTGCCAGTTAGAAATTTGAACAATAATTGTACCATGAACACCTTTTACTCCAGACTTAGAAAAATCTCAATATGGATTATCTAAGTAACCAAGGGGGAACAACTGTACCCCAGTCCTCAACCTCGCTAAGTTACTAATGAAGATATTGATTAAAGAGAAATAGCAACGAAATTTTTTATCGAATGATTTGAAAGATACTCTAGAACAACATGCAGTATCTATTACAGAATATTCATATCTGCCCTTTTTGTGAAATATTTTGATTAGAAATATTAAGTCACAAATTCCTTGTATATTTGCATGGTGAGTATCAAATTAAAACATAATTTTGCGGGAAACATCACGTAAATTTATTATCCGGCGCAAACCTTTGGATGCGTAAGCTCGAATCTTTATCACTGCTAAAGACCCACACAGAGCGGACGCGATTTCCGAATGCGACGCGATTTTTCAATTTTCAAAAGCAAATCAAACCATCGACGGAAAAAAACTTTGCTACATATGTATACCAAATAGCTTAAATGCTTCAAGTCTTTTCGAAGATTGGTGGAAAATAGAAAACGATTAAAGTTACAAGACGTTGAGAATTGAAAATTCGCGTCGCGTTGTCAAGTCGCGTTCGGTCTGTTTGGGGCGATCAACCCAAATCTCCCCAATAGATTTATGCGTCATGTCAAGAATTTGCTTTTCCACGTTCCACCTTGCTTTGTTAGGTACGCTCAGAATTTAAATGAGGAGTGAATAACTAAACCAATATGCACAATAGAGTTAATATCAAGTGATTGCCTAACCACATCTTGTAATTTCAAAACATGTATAGAAAACGATAATATAGCTATATGCATGCATTATTTAGCCTCTATATATACTGGTAAAGGTATCACTAATTCGACGCAAAGAATTTGTCTTAATTCTACAGGACTTCCTATCTGGATCAGTTTGCTTGATCGCCTGAACCTTGAATAACATTTATAATTTACGTGAATGCTCCATATTGATCCAGAATACATACAAAAAAGCATTCTGTGATCTATTTTTGACGAAAATGCTTTGTTTAAATTGATCATGATCCTGTCTGAGTCATGTGAGAATGCATGTCGCCTTTATGCACGGACATTGAGTACCTTTAGAGTTGATTTTGCGTTTAAACGTTGAAAATTACAAGAACATTTTGGCAAAATCAATTAATGTTGTGGGAAGATAGCTACACACTAACTGTACCCAGAAAAGAGTTAATATGGAAGGTCATGTCATCTTCTGCAATTTTCGCGTATATAAGCGCTATTCGTCATGATTCGTCGCCAGCCTCCTACCCTAAACAGAAGCATTCACCCCCTGAAAATCTGATTTAAAAACGATACATTTTTATGCTCTAACTGTGTAACATATGTTAAACTATTAGCTGTAATCGTTAAACGTCCTGTTATCTTACAGCTAATCAACGAATGCATAAATTAAATTTAGCCAATAGGAGGACTTCTATTTAGCTTGGGTGATGTTTCTATTTTCCAATATATATAGCAATCGTTTTGAAGAGTGAATGCATGCACGACATGTTGAACCTTGATTAAATAAAAACTGGAAGTCATTTACCAGCGACGTTTTGTGACATGAGTGATTGCTTTATTATCAGTAATGGAAGTATTTTCTTTGATATACGGATTCATTTTTTAGCCGTTATAACTGGCGAAATATCTCGTGATTTGGTTATTTAATCATAACAGTGAAAACTGTTATGTAACGACACAGTGATATAATTTGAATTTTATGAAATGGGCGTCAAATCATTGCGCGTCATTGTTTCTGTTTCTTTCTGCAGCCGCAGACAAAATCTGTAAGTCTTTACACGTATTTACTCAATTTGATACACCAGAATGTAACCTGTTTTATCTTGAAAATCGGCCTTTTAGGCTGGAGTAATGTTTTCACTGATTGAATGTGCTATTGCGTACAGGGTCATGTGCACAATGTGGCTTTACCGTTTGGGGTTTGAGGTGAAACTGGGGACGAGTTATTCTGGCATAGTAGGTAAATGAGTAAAATATGCGGCAAAAAGTCAATAAAACGGAAATATCAATGAATAAATAACTAGAAGGAAAATATTACTTTTCTCGCCATTATCTTAGACAACAGAAGTTTAATTACGCATTATAACACTTCCGCTACCTTCCCTCGCCCCATGCAGTAGCATTCTAGGATACGCGGTCTGGATCACGACGCAACAGGTCTATAAAGGCCGTTTTCCACTTCAACTGTATCGTAGCGAAAAGTAACGTATTTCATTGTTTCGTAAACACTCAGGCACAACTAATGATATGGACACAATAGAATACGCTACGTTTTGCTACGGTACGGTTGAAGTGGAAAACGGGCTTTAACGCTCTTAAATATACTCTGAAGTATATGCGAACAATTATCAATGCTTCCTGCTTTCGTTATCAAGTCTTCACCGCAAAATGTGTATGTATAAATAAGACATAATTGAAATAGGTATTTCGCAGCTATGTGTGGAAATCTGTTTTTGACAGTGTGTGGCTCTATAGATTTCGAAAATTTTTCTCGCTTACTTGTTAGGCATACTAGAGAGGTTTGATGATATGTGGAAAGAGCAAGACCTAATTTATTTTCACTCATACACTCAAAGAAATCTTATTTTCTTACTATTTGAAGTTCTTACGAAAACACATCCTATCTGAATTAGAATGCGTATCGCCTATAGAACAAAAAAACTTCCCAGTTTGTCTCTCTGCGAGCACAGACATATCCGGCACTCGCACTGAATTCATTGACAAAAACTTCTATATAACATATACAAAATAGAAAGCAATAGATAGTCCGAAGATCGATAACATATTTAACATTTATTTCGACGTCTTGACTAAACTGTATAGTCATCTTTATGAAATGAATGATGGTGATATTACATATATACGTACAATTATATAATGGAGTAAAACAAGAGATATGATTAGTTCAAAATTAATAGATCTTTCGAATCTTTAGTTCTATGGTTAAGTGACGGTTTGAATCTAGGCATAGGAATAGACTCTTGAAAAAGTATTCGGGAACAATATTACATTTGTCAACTATGGTCGTATGAGGATTTAGTTCGAGCATATTCTTTATAAAATTGAATTCGTTGCAATTGCAAATATGATAATATATCGGAAGAGTCATGAGATCGATAAAATCGACTAAACTACAGTATATAGTCATCTTTATGAAATGAATGATGATGATATTGCACATATACGTACAATTATATGGAGTAAGACAAGATATGATTAGTTAAAAATTAATAGACCCTTCGAAGCTTTAGTTACTGACGTAATCGCAATAACAGAAAGCAGGCTAAACCCGGAAATCCCTGATGGCCCAGTATCTCTTACTGACTTTTCAATAGTACGCAACGATCGTGCAAGTAGCAAACGTGGGGGAGGCGTCTGCGCATTCATTAAGTCAGATATACCCTTCTCCACCCTCACTGACCTTTGTACCCGAAATAGAATGCGTGTAGCTGAAATTGAGACCTCGCCGACTACCACGTGAGCTGGCTCGTATTTTGGTGGGAGTTATTCACCATCCTCCATCGGCTGATAATACTTTTCTACAAGACTACTTGATTGCGAGCATTGATAAATTATTATCAAAGTTCCCTAATGCTGGAATTATGTTAATGGGTGACTTTAATCATTTCAACTATAGAGTATTATGCAGACATTGTTCCCTAAAACAAACTGTTAACCAACCTACTCGAGGCTCTGCTATCTTAGACTTGATCCTCTCGAACATGCATAAGTGGTATAAAGAGCCCGAAATTCTTCCATCCATTGGCCTTTCAGACCATCAGTCAATCCTCCTTACTCCTGCAATCTTACTTTGGTAAAATGATTAATCCAAGTCATAAATTGCATTACCTTCTCCCAGAGAAACGTAATAACAATCTCAGAAATAATGTTAATTTTACACAGTTTAAATGTTTTTCTAACCGTTTTAAAAATGGTTTTATACCAAGTAGTGTGTAAACTTTTTCTTAATCTTCAGCAAGAATTTCTATTAGTAATGTATGTATTTGTATTTTTTGCTAACGATAACTCATGAGCAATTCAGCTGCTCTGTAGCTGCAATTCAGTTTCTATTCCTAAATCATTAAATCATTAAATTATAAGTCATTAAATCAAGTGACGGTTTCAATCTGGGCATAGGAATAGACTCTTGAAAAAGTATTCGGAAACAATATTTCATTTGTCAACTATTTTTAGGGTTAGAAAATATTAACTCTATCTATGGTCGTATAAGGATTTAGTTCGAGCATATTCTTTTTAAAATTGAATTCGTTGCAATTGCAAATATGATAATATATCTCGGAAGAGTCATGACGGGGAACGTTCTTTTACTCGGGTTCACAAGCAACGACATTTTACCTATTCAAGGGACGTGTGAATTTAAATTAGTCTCATTATTATTAGCACTGATGAAGATCCGAGCTTACGGATCGAAAGCTCTGCGATAATAAACTTACTTACGTGGTGTTTCCTCAAAATTATATTTTTACAGAAATACTTAAGGCAGGCATCAAAATTTAAATGATTACTGCGCGATATAAATGTTATTACAATAAGATGACATCTTTTATTTTTCAATCAAAACAATACAAAGCCACCCGGTAGTTCACTCTAAAAAATTCTTCACTTCCTACATATTATGTAATATGTATACGTCCCCCATGCGCAGGGTCCATGTTACTGCAGAAGCAAGATTGATGATATATATTTACGCACACGCACGATATTTTCACGGTAACTAATATAATGAATTTTTATTAATTTTATGTTAAAATCATTTTTAGCTGTACGTTTAGGCAATTAAGAGGGCGTCTCTGTAAACGTGAACCAGTCAATCTGGCTTCAAAAAATCAATTTTCCCTAAACTTCTGTCACATGTTGCTTGTGTAATACTAATACTTGTTACAAAAAAAGATTTCATAGCTTTCGGTTATGTTAAAATTTGCGAGCTACGCAACATTCTCAAATTACCGATGCAGCGGTGAAATATGACCCAATATAAACATGAAAATCACTTAAACTGAGGCAGTCACAGTATCCTCATTTTTTGATGAAATTTGAAAATGATTTCACTGCATTAACATTGCACCATTCTACTTTCCGTATCCGATTCAAATTCTCAGAATATCTTTTGTAGAATAAAATATTTTGGTGTTTCAAAAACCGTTGTTTCCCAGTGTCAGCGCAAACCCATTTACAGGGAGTATTCATTTTAAAATTTCTCAAAAGCGGCTCCTATCCACGATTTACAGTTTGTATTAAGTAAAACTAGAAAGCACAAGTTGATAATGACCGAGAATTTTGTGGGCACACGAATTTTTAAACAGCTACAACGTATGCTTTTCAGACGATTTATATACCATTATCATATGTTTGCTAACCTTTCTCACAGGAGCACTTGCATGCATTTGACAACCAATTATTATGATCAACAAAATTACAGAAACCTCGACTCCAGCAAACTATCCATCTCATGACTTTTCTCCAGCTAAATAAAGCGCCAAATATTGACATATCTTTATAAGTCTAGCAAGATTATCCTCTGCATGTGTAGTTTTATTAAAATTCCGGTTAATCGGCCATTGCGCGTTCACTGTCCCTGTCTCGCTAAACTTTCTCACGCTGCTATAATTATAAATGTCTGTGTAATGTAGTGTTCTTTGCTTTTAATAACATGTGTCTTGGATGCACAAAACTGCTGCAAAAGCGAGAATTGAAGTCTCAATTAAAGCACGCGTGTTCAAAATGGTTCAAAGTGACTTCTGCCAGAGGAGGGGAGCCAGTCTTGCTACTGAAGCCATAGTTAGAATGTCAATCACATCAGTTGCAACTCTTTATCATTGGAGATAGACGTTTATCATGTCGCTCTTTTTCTCTTTTGGCGTGATGCTAATATGAAAATATGTGCAAATTTCTATAAGCATGGTGACTTTGAACGATGACAACTGGATCTTGTGGTACATTTCCCATAAATCAAAAGTTTCATAAAAGATGGCGTGTGTTACTTGAATTTGATCCTCGATTTCAGTTGTCAGAATTTCTCTCTGTACTTTTTCTTCCTCGTCATCTTCATCTTCCAGAATATTCAGTTCAATTGTGCTTACTTCTAAATCTAACGTAGCAAGCTTTCATTTAAAAAGTTTGGAGGGACGCGAGAAAAGGCCCTTCACTTGGATAGCTGTCAGCCACTCTTCTCTAGTAAATAGCTTGTCTCCTGCTTTTTGCTTTTCTCATGTCTGTTGCCACTTGTGCTGGACCACAATTTTTCCCTGTTTTTGGCCATCGTTAAACTTGGCTACCAAATATTGTCGGACATTTGTTGAAAAACGAACACCACCAGTTCTTGCATTGCTCAACGCCCATCCCATCTGCAAGTCGCCTTCGCCACTTTGCAATTGCATTGTAAATTTCTGAATGGTGGCTGCTTTCTGGACACTTGTCGTCACGGTGGAATACTTATTTGCCAACTTCTTTCTCAATGTATCGTACACAGAATCGCTACTCAAGACATTGTCCTCAACTCCTCAAATTTATGGATGCCTGTTTCTGCTCAAAGTAAGTTTACCTGTAACGATGACTTTTAGGTAACGATGACTTGGAAGACTATGCGTTACTCTTGAAAGATGAAGATAATTTAGATGATGATGGTAAACTAAGTCGTATTGTTCGCCGGAAACAGCAGCAAGCAAAATTTTCCAAGATCATCATAAACCTAGTCCCTGAATTTCACTGTTAACTAACAGGGCTGGCCAGAGAATTTTGGGGCGCGGAGCAAAATGCCCCCCCCCTAACGTGAAGGAACCATCGTTGTCCTCCAATTTGGGAGCCCTAGAGTCTGGGGCTCGGAACAACCACCCCCCCCTCCCCTCTGAACGCCCCTGACAAGTTTTATTAAGTAAGAAATATTTGTAACATTAAGTGACAAGTGGCAAAATAAAAGGTTCGATACATTAGGAAATACACTAGGTAGAGAGAAATAAATTTTCTTTGAATGTCTATTTATGTTTCTAGAAGAGAAAAAAACAATACCGGGAGAACAGGTCTTCGAAGTTCTTCGCGTCGACAACAGGGACGAAAGCCTGGTAGACGCCGACCAAAGATGTCTCGTTCTTAACGAGTTCGTGAAATTCATTATATCATAGAAGGATCCAAAAATTATCGTGACACGATTCGAAGTCTTTTTGTGCTCTCTTATTTTAGCCCTCTGCAGTTTTTTTTTGTTTCGTGTGAACGAATCAGTATTTATAATATAGCTTGTGTCTGTACTTTTAATCGATAGAAGTATATAATACACAATGATGTAAAAATCTCACATGTCGTATAAGCCTGTTGTAGGCAACCCACGAATATAATATTATTATATAATAGAAACATACTATTGTACTGTTGCAAATATCTTTTCTTCGATAAATAGCGAGTGACAAAACATTAATTTTCTTGGTTTATTTTTTCATTTCAAAGAATTTGTAGACGTTAGCTGTTTATATAACAAATAGTAGCTGTTTAGTGATTGCTGTTTATTCATTACTTTCATTTGAAGTTAATACTTCTTTTGTAATAAATTAAAGTACATGCAATGAAATTTCTCTCGACTGGGATTGATCTTTTAACTGGCCTTACCACTCCCCTCCCCCCTCCACCCACACACAGCTGCCAATGCGTACGCTCTTTTCCTCCTGTGTATTTTAAGCTTTGACAAATTTTCAAAAGAAATTTCTGATAATTTTTGAAAGAATAGAAAATAAATTGCAATTTTTCTTAAATAAGAAATCTATTTTTATATTCTCTGAAAGTCTTTCAACGTTTTTTAAAATGAACATGACACAGCCCTCTTCTACCAGTAACCATACGTCAAATTCTGACTATAGTTTAAGCTGTCCGCACATTAGAGCTGGTGGCCGAGCATAAGTTAGCAATACTCTTACATGTTAGCTCAGCGAATATAACTCACCATACGTGGGTGGATTTGACCAAGTTTTGTGCCTCATGCAACCTTTTCTCGTGTATCAAACATGTTTGATGTGGGAGAAAATGTTGCGTGAAGCACAAAACTCAGGAAAGTTAACCAAAACATGGTGAGCTGTAGGCTGAGGTAAGGCACGAGTAACTTTTGCTCAGCCGATTCTCTCGTGTGCGCAACAGGGTTGGTAGATTTTTTGAATAAATAAGCCAAACCGTCATTAGTACCATCAAAATAACAAATGGAACAAAAGGCAAATACAAAGGAAATACAAATTTATGCAGGTAATCTACCAACCCTGGCGCAGAAGGTCTTAACTTAATCATTGTTCAAGTCACAAAAGAAGAACTGGTAATAATGGTCAGTGTATGGTAATTTCAATAGTTGTGCTATTTTATATTCCAAGGGGCTAAAATCTTTTGTGTTTAAACAACAAATGAGATTTCTTTAGTCATTCAGCTAAGGCTTTGTTTACAGGGTGTATCTAAAAAGGAGCCTGTAAAAATAAATTATTGTTATAATATCATAGTCACCTCGAAATCCTTTGTTTTACTGGTGACGATTAACAACTAAATAACCCGATGCATATACATTAGGTAGGATTAGTAACTAATCGTAACTAATACTTATGCATTAGGTACGATTACCAGCTAATCGTACCTATCTTCGTATACTTCGTCTTATTACTCAAATTTCACTGCCAAACACGTAACTATAGACCAGCATTATGCACAACATTTACATAATTATTTCCTCTCAACTACTCTAAAAGATTTCAATAGAATAGCACTTAAAATAAGAAATAAAACCAACTATTATTCCATTTTAACTACAGGGTGTCCCAAAAAAACCCAAAAACTATTGAAAATGATCTATTGTTCGAATTTCAATGCCTAGCACTAAATTGAACCCACGAGTGGATAAACTATTGACATAACCGTCATAATTAATAGTAATACTCAGTGTTAACCATTTTTATGCCAGACAAAAGAATTAAGCCTACGAGTGCATATTAAAAATGCAATCAAATTTTATGCATGGGCTATTTTAGCCTATTCAATTTGGTTTTTATCAATATTATCTACAGGTATAAGTTGTTTCAGCCAGAAAAATGACGACATCAAACAAACTAACAAGATGGTTTTCATTTACAGGTACAATATTTATAAGTGTAATTGCTGACACAAAAATCAAGCGCCATGACCTTCCACGTGCCCCCCTTCTCTTGCAACACAAAGCATTGTTTGCCTATGCATATCACGCACAGCCCGTGAAACGAAGGCTGGCTGATCTCGTAAAGCGTTGAATTCGCGGATGATTTTCTGGCGTAAGTCGTCAATATCGCGCGGAGGAGTTGAAAATACCTTATCTTTAATGTACCCCCACAAAAAAAAGTCGCATGGTGTTATGTCCGGTGATCGAGGTGGCCATTCAACATCATGACCTAACCCAATGACGCGATTATTCCCAAACACATCATTCAGACGATCTCTAAAGGCGGATTTTCATTCAGTGCAAAATGTCGCGCGATCGATTTTTAGCGAGCGCTTTCTTTTGAAATGTGTGAAGTCAACCACAGCTAATGAGATTTGTTCCGCTTGACTGTTTGTAATTCAAAAGAAAGCGCTCGCTAAAAGTCGATCGCGCGACATTTTGCACTGAATGGAAATCCGCCTTAACTGCGATAAGGCGATGTGCAGGCGCGCCATCTTGAGCCCACCAAAGACCCCGAAACCTTCCCTCCCAATGTTGATTATTAAAATGTTCCACAAGCTGCGGGAAGACAAATTCATTGAACATTCGGAGATAGCTAATTCCGTTTACATTCCGTTCGAAAAAGTAAGGCCCAAAAATCATCCCGTTTCCACAAAGTGCTGCCCATACCGTAAGGTGCTCTCGAGAATTGCTCCTTTCAAAATTGAATGTAGACGGGTGTCCTTTTGGCGCATACTGTCGTACATTCTGTGTGTTGACTTCGCCATTCATCACAAACGATGCTTCGTCTCCAATAAGTAAATTAACCAAAAAATTTTCTCACCGACAGCGTTCGTTAAACCACACGGCGAAACGTAATCGACGGGCAAAGTCGCCTGGCAACAACTCGTGTCGTACATGTATTCGGTATGGGTGCCATTTTATGTCATGCTTTGTAATCCGGTTGAAGCTTGAACGGGAAATTTGAATGGGGTTGCGACGAGCACTCGCGTGAGGGTCTTGCTGGAGCAAATCTCTAACAGCATCGATATTTTCTGCAGTTCGAATGGTTCTTCTTCTACCAGAATTGCCTTTATTGAGGTTTAGACTCGTTCCGGCATTTTGGTACTTTCTTACATTTTCCAAAATTGTGCTTGGCGTAGGTGGATTGCGATCTGGAAATCTTGCTTGAAAAGCATTTCGCACTTCAGTTGTACTGAGTGTTCTCGTATAACTTAACACAATGAAAACTCTTTGTTCGCGAGTTAGTTGAACCATTTCTCTCGAAGTATAACGGGACTAATCAGTATTGTTTTCATTTTTCTAAGCCTGATTTGCTTTAAGAGTTTAGGGAAAACAATTTACAAATGTAAATTCCCATGAGCAAAACAAACGTATTTTACAAACATATTTTAACTGATTATGACGGTTATTCAATACTTTATCCACTCGTGGGTTCAATTTAGTGCTAGGCATTGAAATTCTAACAATAGATCATTTTCAATAGTTTTTGGGGTTTTTTGGGACACCCTGTATAGTTAAATCCCCTAAAAGCGTTCCTATTGTCTCGGTGACAATAATATTACAAAGTAATAATATGGCTTTGCGGTTGATTAGTGATTAAATGTCCCTCAAGCCTCGGGAGGTTTAGTAAACCTCCCTCGGCTTTCGGGTACATTTAATCAATAATCAACCTCAAAGCCATGTTATTACTTATAATAATTTGAATGCATGGAGCAATAATACTGCAAGGCCATTCAAATTCTAACAATAGTTGATTTCAGTAGCGTCCGCTTTTTATGGGACACCCTGTAAGCAAGAACATTTGAATAAAACTGTGCTACACTAAGAATAGTGCATGTGGATCAAAATCTGTGACCGTTGAGCGAAAGCACAAGCAAGCAGCGTCGAGGTAAGAGCAAACGCAGCTACTACGATACCAGCATTTTGAAGAGGGTGGTAAAGGATATTTTCGTGAGGTGTGTTTCGCTCAAATCTTTTCGTGTGAAATGCTTGATTTTGTTGTCGTGAAATGTGATTTGTTCTGCGCCCCTTAGGCGTGATTCTAGAATAAATTGCTCTGTGAAATGAGAATGATAGGATTGAGGCTCCTGAACTATGTACGAGTCGAATATTCAAATAAAATTATTCGTAGGCCTTTCAGAAGTCGATACACATTGAGGAATTATACATATTCAAGGAGTAAAATCTAGTCTATCTAAAGGAACGTGATAGATCTGTCAACGAACTGTACTATAGATGAAACTTGAAGCTGCTTAGCGGATCCTAAGAAATAAACACGCGTAAAGTTGAAACGGTATCAACAGTTAAGACGCATGAACGAGGGAAGAGGGGAAGAGGGGCCTATATTCACTAGCGATTTGTACATATAATCACCTTTTAAACTAACCGTACATTTGCATCTTAATTAGGTTTTACTATTCGCAATACTCGTAATCATATGTAAGAGGAAATGAGATATAATTATGTAATATATATGTAGATTAGGTATCAGGTGACATAATACATGTACAAAATTACCACACCTAGCAGAGATTGCTCCCTTTAGCGTGAATTCCGGCGGACAAAGAAGGCAAACGACCCACCCACCCAGGAAATTCGTATAGTTCGGGCGTTGCTGCCGCGCCTTTCCATGGAACCTTTTCACGTCTGTTCAGACCAATACCTTCATTGAACTGAACAGATGCAGTGAGTGTTGCTGAATAGATTACTATCATGAGGATCTCGTGGAGATTATGAAAGCTTTGTACAGCAAGATCGATGCATAACTGCAGACCTGGTAACGGCAACGAATTACGTAATTAATACCTAAGTATTAAATTGTTTAGAGGCTTGAATAAAAATTGAAATAGCAAAACATACAAAGAATTATATACTTAGCTCAAACTCGATGCATTATCAATATACAATGTTGCTTAAACGATGTCATATTCCACTTGATTTATACACGAATCCTTGCTTGAGAAACATAAAATGCAGTCAAAGCACTACAAAACGTAATAAGATTGGAGTATTTCATTGTAAAGCTTTTGATTCGTAAGCTCGGATCTTCATCAGTGCTAATAAGTAAGAATTATTGGATTAGACTGAGCAGGAGGACAGAATTATTGAGACCGAGGTCAGCATTATCAGCTAAAGCCGAAGGCTGAGACAGAGGTCTGAATATTTCTGATATCCTACGAATTCAATAATTCTTTATTTTTCATTTTGCAAGAAAAGTCGATTTGTTCGGTGAGACCGAAGCAAAATGAGCTGAGGCCATTTTCAACACTAAAAACAAATCCCGCTCTTTCAAAATTCATGCGACTGGATACCACTGAGCTCTGGGTACCAAACCAGCTTTAAGTTGATGGGGCTAGACTTTTTTGAAAGATGTAAATTACCATCCAAATGAACGAGAAAGAACATTCAGAGAGCGAGTTCTCCTGCTCTAAGTCCTTGATTTAATACCCGTAAAGACCTCTTTCTCGTTCGTTTAAAAAGTAGTTGCAATAAGGTTAAAGCAGAGCTGTTGATGGGTTATGACGTCATATCGTTTGGAATGAAAAGTTCACTATCTCAACTTAGAAGAAAGGAAAACTGCAAAAGAAATTTTTATATTGTTCTAAAGGATCTTGTCTAGCAAGACCTCATAAGCCCAATATGATACTGTCAATGACTATGGTGTTGGAAGTGCACATCAAAAAATTTTAGTCTTATAGTCGTCACTGCATAACTGACTGAAAAGTTCGTCACCATGCGTACTCGCTAGGCAATTTTCATAGCGAAAAATAACCCATTTCGTTGCACACGATCAGGCTATATTAATTCTGTTTGAAATGTCCTTGTTCATGTTAACGTTGTCTGCTATAGCTATTTGTGAAAAACATCCTTGTAAATTTTAATTTCTTAGCGAAATTATCTACAAATATTATTCAAGATTTAGGAGATACACGTACTGATTCAGATAGGATGTGTTTTGGAGACTTTGGAACATTCTCCCGCATTTATTTTGATACATTGCAATAACGACATTGAATAATATCATCACTAATCAAATTATACATCTGGGTGGACGAATTCTTCATCCTACCTTCACATGAAACGTTCGTATTTTAAGGTTTACAGTTCGAAACAACTTTTGCACGATTACAGACGTTTGAAGTTGAGCCAATACGCATGCATCATGACTGTGGATATTAGGATGTCTCTTAAAAATAGCGGATGCGTGGTTATGATTTATTTTCCCGTGTGCGAATTTTTGTTCAGATAATTTTACCTCACGAAAATGTGAGGCAATGATTCACTGTGTTCGATATCTGAGAAAATTGCTCAGCAAGAAGACTGTTCTATAGTGCCTATAGGTATCTAAGGCCAGAATTGAAATGTTCAGCAAGCTAATGACGCCCAATGAACGTGCATAATCAAGCCAAGTGCAAAATTCACATCGCTTTTCTATGTATGCATATAGGGAACAACTTAGTGAAATGCAAAATATCCTTTCAATCATATAGTCTGTGTGAGTGATTGAGCCGTTATCGCAAAGGTGCAGGGCGAGTGAGTTATATAATACATACTCTTGAACAATTATCTGTGAATTACATTGTAATGGTACTTTTGAAACATTATTTTATATTCATACGTGCAGTATATAGATATAGATATAAATATAGATAGACATATAATTGATGGGATGGATAATATGATCCCTAACCTTTTGAGGATCATTAATATCAGGAAATACGCATTCTGATAAAGGTGGGATGTATCCTCGAAGTCGCAACTTTAATAATGACAGCTCGTTGTAGTGCATTGTATGAATTTTTATCCCATTTTTGCTCTATTGTTTGGAGGGATATTCATGTCATCAAAACTAGTGTGATCTAACAAGCTGTATACAGCTAATTCAAAAAAGGTTGTCCTTTTAAAACTTTAAACTCTAAGCGCGCAAAGCCTCATGGGAGCAAAGTTCAAGCTTCGTAGTCGAATATTTCAGAATTTTTTTCATGAATTGCGTTCACAGAAAGATATTTACAACGTCTCCAAAAAATGGGCCTCACAGACTATTCCAAAACAGCTTAAATGATGCTCCCATGATGCTTTGCACACTTAGAGTTTAAGATTTTAAAGGACAACCTTTTTTGAATTAGCCATATACGTTTGGCTTATATGATCTTCCCCGTGACCTAATGTCATATAGCTCCTGTTTCTTTCGCGAGAGACCTCGAGTTTACTATTAGAACGAATTTTCGTGATAATTATAATTTCCCATGCAAGTGGCTTTTTTGTACAACGCAAATGTGAAGAACTTTTCAAGTGCCTTTTCAAATTCTGCAAGTTCTTTGACACGCGAATCAATAAACCCCACAGTTACAAACCGACTTGGGCATGACCCCATGGTGGACTCCCCCAACAGCTCCTATGGTGGTCACTGGATATAAAAGCATCGACAGTTAAGAGTACGTTTTGCAGAGTTTACTGATACATCTCAGAGACAACATCGATTACAGAGAGTCAGATTTTATTTGGTGAGTAACTGAAATGAATTCTTATTTTTTCTCTATGCGAATGCTATAGTTTAGATCTTCGAAACAATGAAATTAGTACCAAATTATAGGTTTTTTATAGAATTTTGTTAATTTTAACGAGTACAAACTGGGTAAAATATAATTTGTTGTTAACTACAATGAAGCCAGGTACGATTCATCGAAATGCATGTGATAACAATTGTAGCCATGACCATAATTATGTCGATTGAACTACTTAATTTGCTATGTTTAGAGGTAGCGAAATGGCATACACACCTGTTCAGGACTACCTTGGTGATTTACCTGGTACAAGCGGTGAAGTTATAGAGTACAAACTTCCATGCAGTATCCCTATCACCGCGAAGGAAATTCTTGTATATACCTGGGTCACAACAAAGGGCGATGAGGCTTTTCATCGTTATTATTATCAAATCGAGACAGTTGATAAGTCTTGTCGCGCCTACCCTCAGTACATGAATGTTGCAGCTACTCAAGACATTGTCCTCAACTCCTCAAATTTATGGATGCCTGTTTCTCCTCTAAGTAAGTTTCCCTGTAACGATGACTTTTAGGGCAAAAACAAATTATATCAAGCGAAAGTCGGGTAGAATGTTGGGCATGTAAACGTATGTAATACATGCCAACAGTTTCTGCAACGAAAATTAGTGTAGAACTGCTTTAATAGCCGCAATGCTTTGAATGCGTTTTAATTTGGGATCTATTCAATATCGCTGTTGGTCTTTCAAAAAACGTGAATGAAATATGATCACCCCATATATCCATCAACCTGTAGCACCATTGTACATTCATAAGTTTTCTCTATTATGATACTTACAGAGTATGCAATATTTACAGTGTTGTGTTGAATTTCCGTGGCTTTAGTGTTATATAGTAACATTCCCAGCTTTTTATCTATCTGATCTGTCACAACAGTTTTTAAAATGACGGTACATGGGTTATCTTGACTATCCAGTTGATAAGTTGTCTTTAAGAAAGATGTGTACACTTCTTACAAACAGTAATCTAACTTAAACTTTTAATTTCAAGCATTTGATTTGGGTTCCATAGGCGTATGTTATTTAATTTAAGATTTGATTTCGACATAGGCGGTTGCAGAAACACCATAATAAACCAATTCATGCCTGTGTTAATTGGGTAGAACGTTTATTTCGGGTGCATTAAAAATTCCGTTTCTATTTTGTGGTTAAATATTGCATCTTTTCTCCCTTAGGTAGGTTGAGGGTTACTTTAATTGATGCTGAACCAAATCCCAAAGCGAAAAACAAAAGTATTGGTCATAAACGCCCAACGGTACGACTTGGAGCTGACGGTACAGAAGAATCTGTTGATGCGTACAGTGAAATATTCATCATTGGTTATCGCTGATCCGTCAAACACCTTTCCATTAATTCCATTACTCTTTCAAATCAATAATTTTCAATGTGTATGATGTGGTTAATTAATTAAAAACTGCGTTTATAATTTAATTTGAAATTGTTTTTCTATTCTAATTATGTCATCCTTACTAGTGCGTTTGCATTCAACGTTACGGTGTTGATGGGTGCGGCCGGTTAACTAGTGAGATTATTGCTTTCATCTTAAAAGCAATGTTTTTCTTGTACGAATTTATAAACTGAAAGCATACCTGAATAAAGTTTAAGTGCTCCGCATGATTATCTTCGCACACTGATTCAGAACGAACACGAATTGTCTAAATTACTTCAAAAACCTGTTCGAGTAGTCCTTCAATAAAATTATATTTAAGAATTAAATGTTCGGGGCTTAGAAAATTGCGATTAAAATTTGTGTAAAACAGGTCTATTCAGTAATTTATAAAGATCAGAGGCGTCGACAGGGTGCTGAAACTTAGGGCGACAACTTTGTACCTAGGCTGTCTTCTCTACGCTCCTTGCTAGAGGAAGAGACCTTGGTGAATGCTGGTCTCGTGGCCCCCAGATTATTGGTGCCTGTAATATGTCCCCTGTGAGAAATGGTGGGCGGTACTTATTAATATACGTACTTTTTCAATCATTTACAGTTGATGAAATCTGTAACGCGAGTTGAATTTACCTGAATAACATGCGAATCCTCCTCCCACTATTAATGGATATTCGAGGATATTCAAAAATCAATCAAGGAGCCACGTGACCAGCATTTACCAGGGTTTCTTTCTCCAGCGAGGGTACGAGGTTGCTAAGGGGGGTAAATCGAGTGAATCCTAGGTGGGGCATTATTATTTCTACGGTCTCTAAAACTATTTGCAGCAGGCAGGTTTATTGCTAATCTAAAAGCCACACATCGTTGATTTTTGTGCCAGTTAAAAATTTGAACAATAATCGTACCCCGAACACCTTTTACTCCAGACTTAAAAAAATCTCAATATGGATTATTTAAGTAACTAAGGGGGAACACATGTACCCCAGTCCCCAACCTCATAGTCCCAAATAGATTTTATCGTATGATTCGAAAGAGACTCTAGAACAACATACAGTATCTATTACAGAATATTCATATCTGCCCTTTTTGTGAAATATTTTGATTAGAAATATTAAGTCACAAGTTCCTTGTATATTTGCATGGTGAGTATCAAATTAAAACATAATTTTGCGGGAAACATCAGGTAAATTTACTATCGCAAAGCTTTGGATGCGTAAGCTCGAATCTTCATCACTGCTAAAGACCCACACAGAGTGGACGCGATTTCCGAATGCGACGCGATTTTTCAATTTTCAAAAGCAAATCAAACCATCAACGGAAAGAAACTTTGCTACATATGTATACCAAATAACTTAAATACTTCAAGTCTTTTCGAAGCTTCAAGATTGGTGGAAAATAAAAAACGATTAAAGTTACAAGACGTTGAGAATCGAAAATTCGCGTCGCGTTGTCAAATCGCGTTCGGTCTGTTTGGGGCGATCAACCACAATTCTCACGTCCCCCAAATAGATTTACACGCCATGTCAAGAATTTACTTTTCCACGTTCAACCTTGCTTTGTTAGGTACGCTCAGAATTTAGATGAGGGGTGAATAACTAAACCAATATGCACAATAGAGTTAATATCACTTTATGACGTTATGACGCGCGTGATTGCCTAACCACATCTTGTAATTTCAAAACTTGTACAGAAAACAATAATATAGCTATATGCATGCATTATTTAGCCTCTATATATACTAGTAAAGGTATCACTAATTCGACGCAAAGAATTTGTCTTAATACTACAGGACTTCCTAAGAAATAAACACGCGTAAAGTTGAAACGGTATCAACAGTGAACACGCATGAACGAAGGAAGAGGGATGAGAGGCCCATACAGCTAATTCAAATGAGGTTGACATCAGCAATACTCAAATGGCAAATGTGCAATATGCATCAGCATAAAAAATGATGGTAACAATATAGTTTTAAATAAGATCAACACATCAGCTAGCCTGCGTAGCAGCCGGTCAATTTTTAGAGGGCGAAGGGAAAGACCGTCTGCCAGGTTTCCTTATGTTTTTTAATACCGCCCCTTTTTTCAAGTTTTTGAGATAGCCAATTAGAAGAGAGATTGTAAATACCTTACTGAACAGCATAAAATTAAATTGACATCCGCTGTAGTGTAAACAAGCGAATCACACTTAATGCTGAATGTAAACTTCAGCAAGCCAGGAGCAAAACGCACTGGTATTTCTATTGTTTTTATTTTATGCTATATTAGCGCACCTGAAACTCTTTGCCGAAAGCTTTGCCGAAATTGATAGACGGCCAAAAGCTCAAAAAAGACGGCCCACGATGAAAATTTGGTATAGGCAATTAGTGATTTAGCGTACCGGTAGCGACGTTCTCTCGTGTGAAAAGCTTCCGTTGTACTTGCACACTAGTATACTCCAAACGCAAATTGAGTATAAATATTGTCTCGTTAATTTCCAGTATTCCTTTCTTGTATCAATTTATAGCTCTTTTCAAAATGTAGTATTGCTTTGCAAATAGTATTGCGTTGAATAGAATTAATGAAGCTATTATACCTTGCATTACTTGTGTATTTTCATGTATGTCAGCATTCAAAATAAGGACGAACATATACTTGAGGGCATACATACAGTACTTTTAAAACGAAGTCAATGACGGAACTTCAAATTATCAGGAAAATATACGTATGTTTCTCAATTGCAACTAATCCAGGATTGAAAACGTGAGAAGAGTAATGAATAATCAGATTTACAATTACAACTGAATTTCGACTGATGACTTCCGGTGACAGCTAATTTGCTTTTTAGCCAATCACGAATTTCCAGTCAACCAGTGGACTGGCATTCAAAAACATAAGGAAACCTGGCAGACGGTCTTTCCCTTCGCCCTCTAAAAATTGACCGGCTGCTACGCAGGCTACACATCAGCAGCCTTGCTGGATTATAAATATAGTATCTATATAATGATATCTTTTACATTCGCGTGTAAAGAATCGTCATTCTTTTGGCACTCGATCGATCATATTGCACATTTGACTGTTGCCAATGTCAACCTTAATTGAATTAGCTGTTTTCACTAGCGATTTGTACATATAATCACCCTTTAAACTAACCGTACATTTGCATCTTAATTAGGTTTTACTATTCGCAATACTCGTAATCACATGTAAGAAAAAATGAGATATAATTAATTAATATATATGTAGATTAGGTATCAGGTGACATAATACATGTATAAAATGACCACACCTAGCAGAGATTGTTCTCTTTAGCATGAATTCCGGCGGACAAAGAAGGCAAACGACCCACCCACCCAGGAAATTCGTATATTTCGGGCGTTGCTGCCGCACCTTTCCATGCAACCTTTTCACGTCTGTTCAGACCAATACCTTCATTGAACTGAACAGATGCGGCGAGTGTTGCTGAATAGATTACTATCATAAGGATCTCGTGGAGATTATGAAAGCTTTGTACAGTAAGATCGATGCATAACTGCAGACCTGGTAACGGCAACGAATTATGTAATTAATAACGACTGTACCACCTAAGCATTAAATTGTTTAGAGGCTTGAATAGAAATTGAAATAGCAAAACAAACAAAGAATTATATACTTAGCTCAAACTTGATGCATTATCAATATACAATGCTGCTTAAGCGGTGTCATATTCCACTTGATTTATACACGAATCCTTGCTGGAGGAACATAAAATGCAGTCAAAGCACTACAAAACGTAATAAAATTGGAGTATTTTATTGTAAAGCTTTCGATTCGTAAGCTCGGATCTTCATCAGTGCTAATAAGTAAGAATTATGGGATTAGACTGAGCAGGAGGCCGGAATTATTGAGACCGAGGTCAGTATTATCAGCGAAAGCCGAAGCCTGAGACAGAGGTCTGAATAATTCCGATGTCTTACGAATTCAATAATTCTTTATTTTTCATTTTGCAAGAAAAGTCGATTTGTTCGGTGAGACCGAAGCAAAATGAGCTGAGGCCATTTTCAACACTAAAAACAAATCCCGCTCTTTCAAAATTCATGCGACTGGGTACCACCGAGCACTGGGTACCAAACCAGCTTTAAGTTGATGGGGCTAGACTTTTTTGAAAGATGTAAATTATCATCCAAATGAACGAGAAAGAACATTCAGAGAGCGAGTTCTCCTGCTCTAAGTCCTTGGTTTAATACCCATATAGACCTCTTTCTCGTTTAAAAAGTAGTTGCAATAAGGTTAAAGCAGAGCTGTTGATGGGTTATGACGTCATATCGTTTGGAATGAAAAGTTCACTATCTCAACTTAGAAGAAAGGAAAACTGCAAAAGAAATTTTTATATTTTTCTAAAGGATCTTGTCTAGCAAGACCTCATAAGCCCAATATGATACTGTCAATGACTATGGTGTTGGAAGTGCACATGAAAAAATTTTAGTCTTATAGTCGTCACTGCATAACTGACTGAAAAGTTCGTCACCATGCGCGCTCGTTAGGCAACTTTCATAGCGAAAAATAACCCATTTCGTTGCACACGATCAGGCTATGTTAATTCTGTTTGAAATGTCCTTGTTTATATTGACGTTGTCTGCTATAGCTATTTGTGAAAGACGTCCTTGTAAATTTTAATTTCTTAGCGAAATTATCTACAAATATTATTCAAGATTTAGGAGATACACGTACTGATTCAGATAGGATGTGTTTTGGAGACTTTGGAACATTCTCCCGCATTTATTTTGATACATTGCAATAACGACATTGAATAATATCATCACTAATCAAATTATACATCTGGGTGGACGAATTCTTCATCCTACCTTCACATGAAACGTTCGTATTTTAAGGTTTACAGTTCGAAACAACTTTTGCACGATTACAGACGTTTGAAGTTGAGCCAATAAGCATGCATCATGATTGTGGATATTAGGATGTCTCTTAAAAATAGCGGATGCGTGGTTATGATTTATTTTCCCGTGTGCGAATTTTTGTTCAGATAATTTTACCTCACGAAAATGTGAGGCAATGATTCACTGTGTTCGATATCTGAGAGAACTGCTCAGCAAGAAGACTGTTCTATAGTGCCTATAGGTATCTAAGGCCAGAATTGAAATGTTCAGCAAGCTAATGACGCCCAATGAACGTGCATAATCAAGCCAAGTGCAAAATTCACACCGCTTTTCTAGGTATGCATATAGGGAACAACTTAGTGAAATGCAAAATATCCTTTCAATCATATAGTCTGTGTGGGTGATTGAGCCGTTATCGCAAAGGTGCAGGGCGAGTGAGTTATATAATACATACTCTTGAACAATTATCTGTGAATTACATTGTAATGGTACTTTTGAAACATTATTTTATATTCATACGTGCAGTATATAGATATAGATATAAACATAGATAGACATATAATTGATGGGATGGATAATATGATCCCTAACCTTTTGAGGATCATTAATATCAGGAAATACGCATTCTGATAAAGGTGGGATGTATCCTCGAAGTCGCAACTTTAATAATGACAGCTCGTTGTAGTGCATTGTATGAATTTTTATCCCATTTTTGCTCTATTGTTTGGAGGGATATTCATGTCATCAAAACTAGTGTGATCTAACAAGCTGTATACAGCTAATTCAAAAAAGGTTGTCCTTTTAAAACTTTAAACTCTAAGCGCGCAAAGCCTCATGGGAGCAAAGTTCAAGCTTCGTAGTCGAATATTTCAGAATTTTTTTCATGAATTGCGTTCACAGAAAGATATTTACAACGTCTCCAAAAAATGGGCCTCACAGACTATTCCAAAACAGCTTAAATGATGCTCCCATGATGCTTTGCACACTTAGAGTTTAAGATTTTAAAGGACAACCTTTTTTGAATTAGCCATATACGTTTGGCTTATATGATCTTCCCCGTGACCTAATGACATATAGCTCCTGTTTCTTTCGCCAGAGACCTCGAGTTTACTATTAGAACGAATTTTCGTGATAATTATAATTTCCCATGCAAGTGGCTTTTTTGTACAACGCAAATGTGAAGAACTTTTCAAGTGCCTTTTCAAATTCTGCAAGTTCTTTGACACGCGAATCAATAAACCCCACAGTTACAAACCGACTTGGGCATGACCCCATGGTGGACTCCCCCAACAGCTCCTATGGTGGTCACTGGATATAAAAGCATCGACAGTTGAGTACGTTTTGCAGAGTTTACTGATACATCTCAGAGACAACATCGATTACAGAGAGTCAGATTTTATTTGGTGAGTAACTGAAATGAATTCTTATTTTTTCTCTATGCGAATGCTATAGTTTAGATCTTCGAAACAATGAAATTAGTACCAAATTATAGGTTTTTTATAGAATTTTGTTAATTTTAACGAGTACAAACTGGGTAAAATATAATTTGTTGTTAACTACAATGAAGCCAGGTACGATTCATCGAAATGCATGTGATAACAATTGTAGCCATGACCATAATTATGTCGATTGAACTACTTAATTTGCTATGTTTAGAGGTAGCGAAATGGCATACACACCTGTTCAGGACTACCTTGGTGATTTACCTGGTACAAGCGGTGAAGTTATAGAGTACAATCTTCCATGCAATATCCCTGTCACCGCGAAGGAAATTCTTGTATATACCTGGGTTACAACAAAGGGCGATGAGGCTTTTCATCGTTATTATTATCAAATCGAGACAGTTGATAAGTCTTGTCGCGCCTACCCTCAGTACATGAATGTTGCAGCTACTCAAGACATTGTCCTCAACTCCTCAAATTTATGGATGCCTGTTTCTCCTCAAAGTAAGTTTCCCTGTAACGATGACTTTTAGGGCAAAAACAAATTATATCAAGCGAACGTCGGGTAGAATGTTGGGCATGTAAACGTATGTAATACATGCCAACAGTTTCTGCAACGAAAATTAGTGTAGAACTGCTTTAATAGCCGCAATGCTTTGAATGCGTTTTAATTTGGGATCTATTCAATATCGCTGTTGGTCTTTCAAAAAACGTGAATGAAATATGATCACCCCATATATCCATCAACCTGTAGCACCATTGTACATTCATAAGTTTTCTCTATTATGATACTTACAGAGTATGCAATATTTACAGTGTTGTGTTGAATTTCCGTGGCTTTAGTGTTATATAGTAACATTCCCAGCTTTTTATCTATCTGATCTGTCGCAACAGTTTTTAAAATGACGGTACATGGGTTATCTTGACTATCCAGTTGATAAGTTGTCTTTAAGAAAGATGTGTACATTTCTTACAAACAGTAATCTAACTTAAACTTTTAATTTCAAGCATTTGATTTGGGTTCCATAGGCGTATGTTATTTAATTTAAGATTTGATTTCGACATAGGCGGTTGCAGAAACACCATAATAAACCAATTCATGCCTGTGTTAATTGGGTAGAACGTTTATTTCGGGTGCATTAAAAATTCCGTTTCTATTTTGTGGTTAAATATTGCATCTTTTCTCCCTTAGGTAGGTTGAGGGTTACTTTAATTGATGCTGAACCAAATCCCAAAGCGAAAAACAAAAGTATTGGTCATAAACGCCCAACGGTACGACCTCGAGCTGACGGTACAGAAGAATCTGTTGATGCGTACAGTGAAATATTCATCATTGGTTATCGCTGATCCGTCAAACACCTTTCCATTAATTCCATTACTGTTTTCTTTCTCAAATCAATAATTTTCAATGTGTATGATGTGATTACTTAATTAAAAACTGCGTTTATAATCAAATTTTAAATTGTTTTTCTATTCTAAGTACGTCATCCTTACTAGTGCGTTTGCATTCAACGTTACGGTGTTGATGGGTGCGGCTGGTTAACTAGTGAGATTATTGCTTTCATCTTAAAAGCAGTGTTTTTCGTGTACGAATTTATAAACTGAAAGCATACCTGAATAAAGATTAAGTGCTCCGCATGATTATCTTCGCACACTGATACAGAACGAACACGAATTGTCTAAATTGCTTCAAAAACCTATTCGAGTAGTCCTTCAATAAAATTATATTTAAGAATTAAATGTTCGGGCCTTAGAAAATTGCGATTAAAGTTTGTGTAAAACAGGTCCATTCTTTCTGTAATTGATAAAGATCAGGGGCGTCGACAGGGTGATGAAACTTAGGGCGACAACTTCGTACCCAGACTGTCTTCTCTACGCTCCTTGCTGGAGGAAGAGACCTTGGTGAATGCTGGTCACGTGGCGTCCAGATTGTTGGTGCCTGTAACATGTCCCCTGTGAGAAATGGTGGGCGGTACTTATTAATATACGTACTTTTTCAATCATTTACAGTTGATGAAATCTGTAACGCAAGTTGAATTTACCTGAATAACATGCGAATCCTCCTCCCACTATTAATGGATATTCGAGGATATTCAAAAATCAATTAAGGAGCCACGTGACCAGCATTTACCAGGGTTTCTTTCTCCAGCGAGGGTACGAGGTTGCTAAGGGGGGTAAAGCGAGTGATTCCTAGGGGGGGCATTATTATTTCTACGGTCTCTAAAACTATTTGCAGCAGGCGTGTTTATTGATAATCTAAAAGCCACACATCGTTGATTTTTGTGCCAGTTAAAAATTTGGACAATAATCGTACCCCGAACACCTTTTACTCCAGACTTAAAAAAATCTCAATATGGATTATTTAAGTAACTAAGGGGGAACACATGTACCCCAGTCCCCAACCTCATAGTCCCAAATAGATTTTATCGTATGATTCGAAAGAGACTCTAGAACAACATACAGTATCTATTACAGAATATTCATATCTGCCCTTTTTGTGAAATATTTTGATTAGAAATATTAAGTCACAAGTTCCTTGTATGTTTGCATGGTGAGTATCAAATTAAAACATAATTTTGCGGGAAACATCAGGTAAATTTACTATCGCAAAGCTTTGGATGCGTAAGCTCGAATCTTCATCACTGCTAAAGACCCACACAGAGTGGACGCGATTTCCGAATGCGACGCGATTTTTCAATTTTCAAAAGCAAATCAAACCATCAACGGAAAGAAACTTTGCTACATATGTATACCAAATAACTTAAATACTTCAAGTCTTTTCGAAGCTTCAAGATTGGTGGAAAATAGAAAACGATTAAAGTTACAAGACGTTGAGAATCGAAAATTCGCGTCGCGTTGTCAAATCGCGTTCGGTCTGTTTGGGGCGATCAACCACAATTCTCACGTCCCCCAAATAGATTTACGCGCCATGTCAAGAATTTACTTTTCCACGTTCAACCTTGCTTTGTTAGGTACGCTCAGAATTTAGATGAGGGGTGAATAACTAAACCGATATGCACAATAGAGTTAATATCACTTTATGACGTTATGACGCGCGTGATTGCCTAACCACATCTAATCGTAATTTCAAAACTTGTATAGAAAACGATAATATAGCTATATGCATGCGCATTATTTGGCCTCTATAATATACTAGTAAATGTATCACTAATTCGACGCAAAGAATTTGTCTTAGTTCTACAGGACTTCCTATCTGAATCAGTTTGCTTGATCGCCTGAACCTTGAATAACATTTAGAATAATTTACGTGAACGCTCCACATTGATCCAGAATACATACAAAAAAGCATTCTGTGATCTATTTTTGACGAAAATAATTTGTTTAAATTGATCATGATCCTGCCTGAGTCATGTGAGAATGCATGTCGCCTTTATGCACGGACATTGAGTACCTTTAGAGTTGATTTTGCGTTTAAAAGTTGAAAATTACAAGAACATTTTGGCAAAATCAATTAATGTTGTGGGAAGATAGGTTAGATAGCTACACACTAACTGTACCCACAAAAGAGTTAATATTGAAAGTTATGGAAGGTCATGTCATCTTCTGAAATTTTCGCGTATATAAGCGCTATTTGTCATGATTTGTCGCCAGCCTCCTACCCTAAACAGAAGCATTCACCACCTGAAAATCTGATTTAAAAACGATACATTTCTATGCTGTAACAACGAATGAATAAATTAAATTTAGCCAATAGAAGGACTTCTATTTCACTTGGGTGATGGCTTTATTTTCCAATATATATAGCAATCGTTTTGAAGAGTGAATGCATGCACTGCATGTTGAACCTTGATTAAATATAAACTGGAAGTCATTTACCAGCGACGTTTTGTGACATGGGTGATTGTTTTATAATCAGTAATGGAAGTATTTTCTTTGATGTACGGACTCTCAATATCTCGTAATTTAGTTATTTAATTATAACAGTGAAAACTGTTATGTAACGACATAGTGATATAATTTGAAATATTTTATTAAAATACCACCAGACACGAGTCAGTTATTTTAGGAAATGGGCGTCAAATCATTGCGCTTCATTGTTTCTGTTTCTCTCTGCAGCCGCAGACAAAATCTGTAAATCTTTACACGTATTTACTTAATTCGATACACCAGAACTGACTCGTCCCCAGTCGCTTTAGTTGAAGGCGCGTGAAGGCGCGCGTTGGGTGAAGGGAATGCGAACAATGAGGAAGCGACTGGCAAATTGGGAATCCAAAATGGCGACCGCTGCAATGGCGGACGCAGACGTTGACAATGCCAATAGGAACAATTTTTCCCGGCCATTGCACAAGGCTGCTCCTTTGCAAATGGCCATTTTCGTTCAAATTTGTAACATGTGCTTATAACTTTATATGATATTTAATACTTTAGACCGGCCTTGCGGGAGATATGTCACTTGTCACTTAATAAGCTGCTGTTGAATGATATTTTCCAGGGGTTTTTCGCCGTAACACCATTAAGTGGATCAAATCATCTTCCATATCGACCATTTTCAACTTTTCAAGCGTATTTGCAAACATTAAGCGCGTATTTACAAGATTTCGAACACATTTGCAAGTTTTCGAGCGAATTTGCAACTTTTCGAGTCCGGATTTCACAGTCCCTAAAATAACACCCGACTCCCAAAATTTTAACGAGGGATACCTGAGGATATTTAGGGACTGTGGAAGAGTCAGCACCAGAATGTAACTTGTTTTACCTTGAAAATCGGCCTTTTAGGCTGGAGTAATGTTTTCACTGATTGAATGTGCTATTGCGTGCAGGGTCATGTGCACAATGTCGCTTTACCGTTCGGGGATTTGAGGCGAAACTGAGAACGAGTTAATCTGGCAAAGTAGGTAAATGTGTAAAATATGCGGCAAAACGTCAATAAAACGGAAACATCAATAAATAAATAACCAGAACGAAAATATTACTTTTCTCGCCATTATCTTAGACAACAGGAATTTAATTACGCATTGACACTCTCACTACCTTCCCTCGCCCATGCAGTAGCATTCTAGGATACGCGGTCTGGATCACGACGCAACAGGTCTATAAATTAACGCTCTTAAATATACTCTGAAGTATATGCGGACAATTATCAATGCTTTCTGCTTTCGTTATCAAGTCAGTTGAAGCCGCACGTCTTACTGTAAGCACTCCGTCGTTCTGTGTTCCGCTACCTTTCACTTGAAAGCAAAAGATACTGGCCTGAGGAGAATACAGCATTGCAGTCTTGTTTGCGAGAAGCTTCACTGTGGTTCCCACTTGAAGCGCCAAACCTGGAAGAGATTTCACGAGATATTACTCTTGAATATATGCACTCAATGGTAAAGTATCTTGAAAAAGTAGAGAAGGTAAACTTTTCGTTTTTGTGATTTACCACATTCTTTTGTCATACATTCCTCCTGGCAGTCAGGTTAAGTGTCTTGCTATATGTCTTATTTAAACTTAAGAGTTACAGTAGAAACCGGAAGCCGTAATAGAAATCGTTCCGCAATGTTTTTGTTGCTTTCTTTGACATGTTCGTAAGGCATTATTGTTGACTCGACTCTTTCAACAACACCTAAAAACAATAAAAAATAATATTATAATAAAGACATATTACATATATTTATATAATTCCAAAATAAATTCTCTTACAGTCCCTACTTCCGACCCTGGAAAACGAGATTCAACAAATATTCCCAAATGTTCAAATTGCCTTCAGCGGAATGAGTTTATGAATTGCGTTAAAGTCTTCTCAGCGAGCTGTACTTGAGCCCCTCGATTATGCCCATCTTTACCAGCGCGTACCTCAATAAGCCAGAGGAAATGTCTGCCTGAGACGCCAACACAGCATCTCAAATCCGCAGATTCTCATGCACTATCTTCCAGTTAGACCGAGAAATAAACGATAATTACCCGTAACTTCTTTTGGGCAAGTTTGTACATTCACTGTCTTTGAAAATAGCCCGTCTACACTTTCAACCTTAAAATCTCAACTGAACTGTTCAGACATTTACCTGGACATTTTTCCAAGCGTTGGTGGTCCTTCGAGAAACAACAGAAACATATGTAGTGCCTTTTCTTTGGCAATTTTCCACTGTTGGTCCACAAATAATGCCTCGTATTTCTTGCAATATTGTATCGGATGGACTGTTCTGTCCTCAGAATTTGCATTGTAGTCTTTGCCCGTTACTAACGTACAAATAACAAATTCGGTTACCTTCTCCGCTGCCAAAATCATCTCTGTCAATTTTTTCTCTCCTTTTTTGAGCACCTTCTTTGGGAGGGCC
This sequence comes from Muricea muricata, assembly GCA_963855995.1. NCBI lineage: Eukaryota > Metazoa > Cnidaria > Anthozoa > Malacalcyonacea > Plexauridae > Muricea > Muricea muricata. The sequence continues at coordinate 13,244,811 of OY979719.1, forward strand.
AAGTTAAATTCCACCTGCCTAGTTTCGCAGTTATACATGGTAATACATTTGTGGACTTGAGACAGTTGACTAGTATTTCATTGTATACAAATCGTCAAGGAAACGAAAAAAATAAAGCGAACTTCATACGAAAATGCATAAAACATTTCATAAATTTTCTTAAAAACACGATGAATATGTGAGTGTGTAAACGTACCTAAAATGAAGTACATACAAACTCATATAGCAAAACGCAGACTTTTCTCGCGATTTCTCCTGTTGCTATGACAACTGCACCATTGCGTGCAATAAATAAGCTAGCTGAAAAATTTGAAATCCAATAACTTACGTTGAAAGTTCAAAAATGTCCACTGTTGAAAAACTATGCTATAACCAAACTGAATATTCTTTTGCGAGCAATATTGTGATTTATGGTGCAGGTGTTTAGTTGTTCTCTAATAGCCACTTTTCTATTTTGGATTCATTGAACGAAACGGTCACGTGTTAGTAGTCACACGAAGATCAGGGTATTGTAACATCAGTATAGGGTGATGTACAATGGTCACTGGCCCGTCACTATATTGCGCTAGCCTTTAAGCAGTCTAATCGGATGTCACTTCCTAATCCACTCAACAACTTTCTCTCCTTGGCAAATAAAATATTATTGGTACTATTAATATAACAATAAAATTGATGTTCTCGGGCATAGATGTGTTTTTGGCCCGACTCATATAATAATTAGAGGGCGATTACAAGATAAAAGACGACAAATAAACATGAAATAGTTTAGGAACAAATATTCAATCGCAGTGTCGTAAGTTCACGCTACCCACAGCTATAGCCATATTAACTTCAGAATGGATTTATTCAATATATGAAATTATAGAAAATAGAAAATTGTGTGTGTAAAGATACAAAAAATACTTGCTCAGTCGTGCAAAAACAATTTGCAGGTGGATCTAAACAAATTAAATAAAATTCAGCAGGCTAAAATAAATCGCAAAGCGTGCTAAAATTCCTATAATATCATGTCATTCCTATAATAATCATCATAATAATTATATAGTAATCATGTTAATAATGAAATTAAAAAAGCCAAGGCATCATATTTTACCACAAACCTTGATCTACACAAAGGAAATACGAAGAAGACGTGGAAGATAATTAATGAGGTTAGTTCAAAACATTTAAGTAAAACCAAAAAAAAATCGGAAATAGGAACGGGGGAAAAAGTAATTACCTCACCTATCGAGATAGCAGAAGCATTCAATCACTATTTTTCAACTGTTGGTAGTAACCTCACCTCTGATATCCCTTTAACAGAATATTGCCCAGAATATTATCTGGAGCCAACTCATAGCATATTTTCTTTGAAACCTCCCACTGTTGAAACAGTTTATAATTTGTTGACAAAAATTGATGAAAAAAAATCAGTTGGCCTTGATAACATACCTAATAGATTATTGAAGATAGCTGCTGATGTTGTTGCACCTTCTCTAACGGCTATATTCACAGCATCTATCAATACGGAAATATTTCCACAAGAATGGAAAGAGAGCAGGGTATCGCCAGTCTATAAAAGCGGTGCTAGGAATGACCCCAGTAATTATCGTCCTATATCTGTTATTCCTGTTATTGCAAAAATTTTTGAGAAAATTGTGTATACGAACAACTCTACGAATATTTGAATAATTATAATCTTCTGACCACCTGTCAATCAGGATTTCGATCCTTACATAGCACTTTAACGGCATTAGTCGAAGCTACAAATAGCTGGTGTGGGAACATTGACAAAGGTCTGGTTAATGGAGTTGTTTTTATAGATCTAAAGAAAGCATTCGATACCATTGATCATAATATTATTCTGAAAAAGTTGGGAAATTATGGCGTCGACTTAAATAGTCTTAAATGGCTTGAGTCATATCTTACAAATAGGACACAAAAATGTCGTGTAAATGACCATTTGTCAAGTTCAAATCCAGTCAGGTGCGGTGTCCCGCAGGGGAGCAATTTGGGACCATTGTTATTTCTTGTATATATTAATGATTTACCAAACTGCCTTAATTGGGCTATCCCGAGAATGTTCGCGGATGACACTAGCGTAAGTTATGCAGCAAAATCTATGGACGAGCTCCAAAGTGTCATAAACTCTGAATTGATCAACCTTCACAAATGGTTGAACACAAATAAACTGAGCCTAAATATTGCTAAAACGGAGTTTATGATAATTGGATCTCGGCAAAGGATAAGTGCTATGGATGATAGAATAACTATTGAAATCAATGATTGTGAGGTCGAAAAAGTTGATTCAGTCAAATCTCTGGGGGTATACATTCATAACATTTGAATCGGTCAATGCATATCGAGAAAATATCTAAGAAAATTGCTTCAGCAATTGGCGCATTAAAGCGTATCAGATCATACGTAACAACTGATACGGCCATTCAAGTTTACCGAGCGTTGATACAACCATATTTTGATTATTGTTGCTCAGTCTGGGATGGTCTTAATCAAACATTGAATTGTAAAATACAAAAGCTGCAGAATAGGGCAGCAAGGATTGTCATGCGAGCGAGTTATAATGCCAGTGCTGGTGCACTTTTTGATGTGCTGCACTGGGATAATCTCTCCATGCGTAGGAAAAAATCTAAGGCTAATTTAATGTTTAAAATTCTTAATGGAGAAGCCCCTACGTATTTGCAGGATCTTTTTTCTGTTCGTTATAATATTAGAAACTCTGAAATGAGATTAAATGTCCCGAGACCACGGACAGATCATATGAAAAAGAGTTTTTGTTATAGTGGGGCTGTATTGTTTAACAGTCTCCCACAAAATATAAGAAAATGCCAGTCGTTACCACAGTTTAAGAAGGCAATTAATAAATATTATAATGATAACCTAATCTGACTACCACACGGCAATCGTGTAAACCAGTTAATATTTTGATTATTTTGTATTTATTTTAAAATCTGTATTGTGTAATGTATGTATCGTATTACTATTTTTGTAACTGAAGATTTTACCGTGTTGAAATAAATTGTATTGATTGATTGATTGATTGATGACTACTAAAGACACTATATTCAGAATTTTAATGTAAATTACAGCCATAAACTATAGTAAAACATTTATACAGGATGTATAAAAAATTTAAGTGTACTTGTTAGGCTATGTAATGCAGTTATATAATGATGACAACTAACAGGGCTGACCAGAGACTTATGGGAGCCCGGAGCAAAATGCTCCCCCTAACGTGAAGGAACCATCGCGTTTTTTGGAGCTCTAGGGTCTGGGGCTCGGAACAACCACCCCTCCCCTCTGAACGCCCCTGACAAGTTTTATTAAGTAAGAAATATTTGCAACATTAAGTGACAAGTGGCAAAATAAAAAGTTCGATACATTAGGAAATACACTAGGTAGAGAGAAATAAATTTTCTTTGAATGTCTATTTATGTTTGTAGAAGAGAAAAGACAATAGCGGGAGAACAGGTCTTCAAAGTTCTTCGCGTCAACAACAGGGAAGAAAGCCTGGTAGACGCCGACCTAAGATGTCTCGTTCTTAACGAGTTCGTGAAATTCATTATGTCATAGATGACGGTTTAAGAATGATCCAAATATTATCGTAACATGATTTGAAGACTTTTTGCGCTATCTTATTTTAGCCCTTTGCAGTTTTTCAGTATGGCATCAAAGAACATGCAGAGTCGAATAGCTGAAGCTCAAGGCTGAGTTCGGATCTACATTACATATTAAAGATGTACCAAAAAGTGCTAGTAATCTCAGCTTACGTGGAAAGCCATTTAGAAAATAACACAAAAGCATGATTACACAAAAATACAAAAAAGTATGATTTTCTTCTGAAACATAACTGAATTTTCTTAATTTTCGTAGATGTATGTTTCTTTAAATATACATTACACTTTAGTAAAATTCCAGACAAACACACCAGACAAAATGTTGAAAAAAGATATACTGAGTGTAGTATGTTTTAAAACAAACTTCCCAAACCAACCTTTTTTCGTTGTGGGAAGAAAGAAGACTTTTCACGACGATGCAAAAACTTATCTATCTATTCCGCCTGTTCAAAATACCAAGTAAAGCTACAGCTCTTTTCTGAAGCTATCTGACTGAATCTGCAGTATACAAAATCACCGAACAAAATTGAAAACATCCAAGATTAAAACTGGAAATGAGCTCTCGTCTACTATTCTGTTGGATTATTTAACATGACATTATTTCTCTAATATTTTGGATTAATAGAGCTATCTTGATCGGTTATGATTTTTACAAATCAGTATTTATAATGTAGCTAGTGTCTGCACTTTTAATCGATAGAACAATATGATACACAATAATGTAAAAATTTCACATGTCGTAAACCTTTTGTAGACAACCCACGAATATAATATTATCATATAATAGAAACATACTATTGTACTATTGCAAATATCTTTTCCTCGATAAATAGCGAGTGGCAAAACGTTAACTTTCTTGTTTTTTTTTTCATTTCAAAGAATTTGTAGACGTTAGCTGTTTATATAACAAATAGTAGCTGTTTAGTGATTGCTGTTTATTCATTACTTTCATTTGAAGTTGAAACTTCTTTTGTAAAAAATTAAAGTACATGCAATGAAATGTCTCTCGACTGAGATTGATCGTTTAACTGGCCTTAGCATCCCCCCCCCCTCCACACACACACACAGCTGCCAATGCGTACGCTCTGTTCCTCCTGTGTATTTTAAGCTTTGACAAATTTTCAAAAGAAATTTCTCATAATTTTTGAAAGAATAGACACTAAATTGCAATTTTTCTTAAATAAGAAATTTCTTTTTATATTTTCTTAAAACTGAAAGTCTTTCAACGTTTTTTTAAAATGAACATGACACGGCCCCCATTTACCAGTATAACCATACGTCAAATTCTTACTATAGCTTAAGCTAGCCGCACATAAGAGCTGGTGGCCGAGCATAAGTTAGCAATACTCTTACATGTTAGCTCAGCCAATAGCTCAGCGTATGCGGGTGGATTTTACCGAGTCATATGCCTCATGCAACGTTTTCTCGTTTATCAAACATGTTTGATGTGAGGGAAAATGTTGCGTGAAGTACAAAACTCAGGAAAATTAACCAAAACACGGTGAGCTGTAGGCTGAGGTAAGAGGCACGAGTAACTTTTTCTCAGCCGATTCTCTCGTGCGCGAAACAGGGTTGGTAGATTTTATGAATAAATAAGCCAAACCGTCATTAGTAACATTAGTAACCGTCATCAAAATAACAAATAGAGCAAAAGGCAAATACAAAGGTAATACAAATTCATGCAGGCAATCTACAACCCTGGTGTGGAAAACCTTAAGTTAATCATTGTTCAAGTCATAAAAGAACAACTGATAATGGTCAGTGTATGGTAATTTCAATAGTTGCGCTATTTTATATTCCAAGGGGCTATAAAATTTTTGTGTTTAAAGAACAAATGAGATTTCTTTAGACATTCAGGTAAAGCTTTGTTTACAGGGTGTATAAAAAAAGGAGCCCATGGAAATCAATTATTGTTATAAGTTGAATGCATGGAGCAATAATGCCAGGCCATTCAAATTCTAAAAATGGTTGATTTCAGTAGCGTCCGCTTTTTGTGGGACACCCTGTAAGCTAGAACGTTTGAATAAAACTGTGCTACACTAGGAATAGTGCATGTGGATCACAATCAGTGACCGTTGAAAAAGTTATCAAGCGAAAGCACAAGCAAGCAGCATCGAGGTAAGAGTAAACGCAGCTACTACGATACCAGCATTTTGACGAGGGTGGTAAAGGGTATTTTCGTGAGGTGTGACTCGCTCAAATCTGTTCGTGTGTAATGCTTCATTTTGTTGTCGTGAAATGTGATTTGTTCTACGCCCCTGAGGCGTGATTGAAGAATAAATTGCTCTGTGAAATGAGAATAATAGGATTCAGCTCCTGAACTATGTACGAGTCGAATGCTCACATAAACTTATTCGGAGGCCTTTCAGAGGTCGATACACATTGAGGAATTTTACATATTGAAGGAGTAAATCTAGTCTATCTAAAGGAACATGATAGATCTGTCAACAAACTGTACTATAGATGAAATGTGAAGCTGCTTAGCGTTTCCTAAGAAATAAACACGCGTGCAGTTGAAACGGTATCAACAGTGAACACGCATGCACGAGGGAAGTGGGGAAGAGGGGCGTATATTCACTAGCGATTTGTACATATTATTATATCATTATTGATTCAGTTTCTATTGTGTTTTTCTAGCTTTTATTATGTGAATCAACTCCGTGATAAGTGTCTGAAAGCTTTGGGCGGTTTTTGAATATCTCCAGGGGAGTGCGGGGCTGAAATAACGCACCTGAATACAGCGTTGGTATGTATTAATCAACCTAATATATGCATTCATGAGGTTCATTAATACATATCAACCTCTAAACACGGTTGATTAATACATATCAACCTCTAAACACGGTTGATTAATACAGATTGTTATTCAACCCGAAAATTGTTATTAAACTACAAAAAATAAATAATATAATTTTCCCACATTTTTTAACAACACAACTACAACTGGTGATTATGAACACACAATAGTCCACATATTTCACTGAAACAAGACGTTGCAGTTCGCAAAGTTATAAACACACTTTCGCTTAGATAATTTGGTTTTATCAACATTATTATAATCGTCGTTAAAACGACCATGCATAAACAAATCTAGTTGGCATTCTTGACATAATCTTCTTGCTTTAAATAATTTCTAAGTGAAATTTTAACTTAGTTCAAACCTATTTCAGCTTTCTGGATTTTGTTGAAAGTTCAAAGAGCTGATCCAACACTACAAAATCATTGCACACATCACTGAACCACAGCTGGCCAGTCCGGCTTCAACATACAGCTCCCAAAACCAAATCAAAAATCAATTTACATGCATTATTGGGAATTGAAATAGTTGATGCATTACATTGCTCCTCCTTTCCTGAATTAAATGCGGTCAAAGGGAATGATGGTCCCAAAGCGAATTAAAAGCAATAATGTGTTCATCACTTAACTGAAAACTGAAGCGTAATCACTTAAGCGTAATCACAATAAAGCTATTGTTTCTTACTTGTAAACTTCATCAAATAATGATATAAGTTAGTCATACACCTTAGACCTCAGTGTTTATGCGTATATCAACCTCGGCGCTGCGCGCCTCGGTGGATATATCGCATAAACACTTCGGTCACGGTGTATATATAACTCTAACTAATCACCTTTTAAAATAACCGTACATTTGCATTTTAATTAGGTTTTGCTATTCGCAATACTCGTAATCATATGTAAGAGGAAATGAGATATAATTATGTAATATATATGTAGATTAGGTATCAGGTGACATAATACATGCATAAAATGACCACACCTAGTAGAGATTTCTCCGTTTAGCGTGAATTCCGGCGGACAAAGAAAGATTAGAAGGCAAACGACCCACCCACCCACCCAGGAAATTCTTATAGTTCGGGCGTTGCAGCCGCGCCTTTCCATGTAACCTTTCCACGTCTGTTAATTCAATATCTTCATTGAACTGAACAGATGAGGTGAGTGCTGCTGAATAAATTACTATCATAAGGATCTCGTGGAGATTATGAAAGCTTTGTACAGTAAGATCGATGCATAACTGCAGACCTGGTAACGGCAACGAACTACGTAATGAATACCTAAATATTAAATTGTTTAGAGGCTTGAATAAAAATTGAAATAGCAAAACATACAAAGAATTATATACTTAGCTCAAACTCGATGCATTATCAATATGCAATGCTGCTTAAGCGATGTCATATTCCACTTGATTTATACACGAATCCTTGCTTGAGGAACATAAAATGCAGTCAAAGCACTACAAAACGTAATAAAATTGGAGTATTTTATTGTAAACCTTTCGATTCGCAAGCTCTGATCTTCATCAGTGCTAATAACTTACTTGGATTAGACTGAGCAGGATACCCGAATTATTGAGATGGAGGTCAGCATTATCTGCGGAAGCCGAAGGCTGAGACAGAGGTCTAAATGATTCCGATATCCTACGAATTCAATATTTCTTTATTTTTGATGTTGCAAGAAGAGTCGATTTGTTCTGTGAGACCGAAGCAAAACGAGCTGACGCCATTTTCAGCACACAAAACAAATCCCGCTCTTTCAAAATTCATGCGACTGGGTACCACTGAGCACTTGGTACCAAACCAGCTTTAAGTTGATAGGGCTAGACTTTTTTGAAAGATGTAAATTACCATCCAAATGAACAAGAAAGAACATTCAGAGAGCAAGTTTTGCTGCCCTAAGCTCTTTGTTTAATACCCTTAAAGACCTCTTTCTCGTTTGAAAAGTAGTTGTACGTAATAAGGTTAAAGGACAGCTGTTTATGGGTTATGACGTCATATCGTTTGGAATGAAAAGTTCATGTCTCAACTTAGAAGAAGGGAAAACTGCAAAAGAAATTTTTTTAGTGTTCTAAAGGATCTTGTCTAGCAAGGCCTCATATGCCCAATAAGATACTGTCAATGACTATGGTGTTGGAAGTGCACATGAAAAAATTTTAGTCTTATAGTCGTCACTGCATAACTGACTGAAAAGTTCGTCACCATGCGTGCTCGTTGGGCAACTTTCATAGCGAAAAATAACCCATTTCGTTGCACACGATCAGGCTATATTAATTCTGTTTGAAATGTCCTTGTTTATATTAACGTTGTCTGCTATAGCTATTTGTGAAAAACGTCCTTGTAAATTTTAATTTCTTAGCGAAATTATCTACAAATATTATTCAAGATTTAGGAGATACACGTACTGATTCAGATAGGATGTGTTTTGGAGACTTTGGAACATTCTCCCGCATTTATTTTGATACATTGCAATAACGACATTGAATAATATCATCACTAATCAAATTATACATCTAGGTGGACGAATTCTTCATCCTACCTTCACATGAAACGTTCGTATTTTAAGGTTTACAGTTCGAAACAACTTTTGCACGATTACAGACGTTTGAAGTTGAGCCAATACGCATGCATCATGACTGTGGATATTAGGATGTCTCTTAAAAATAGCGGATGCGTGGTTATGATTTATTTTCCCGTGTGCGAATTTTTGTTCAGATAATTTTACCTCACGAAAATGTGAGGCAATGATTCACTGTGTTCGATATCTGAGAAAATTGCTCAGCAAGAAGACTGTTCTATAGTGCCTATAGGTATCTAAGGCCAGAATTGAAATGTTCAGCAAGCTAATGACGCCCAATGAACGTGCATAATCAAGCCAAGTGCAAAATTCACATCGCTTTTCTATGTATGCATATAGGGAACAACTTAGTGAAATGCAAAATATCCTTTCAATCATATAGTCTGTGTGAGTGATTGAGCCGTTATCGCAAAGGTGCAGGGCGAGTGAGTTATATAATACATACTCTTGAACAATTATCTGTGAATTACATTGTAATGGTACTTTTGAAACATTATTTTATATTCATACGTGCAGTATATAGATATAGATATAAATATAGATAGACATATAATTGATGGGATGGATAATATGATCCCTAACCTTTTGAGGATCATTAATATCAGGAAATACGCATTCTGATAAAGGTGGGATGTATCCTCGAAGTCGCAACTTTAATAATGACAGCTCGTTGTAGTGCATTGTATGAATTTTTATCCCATTTTTGCTCTATTGTTTGGAGGGATATTCATGTCATCAAAACTAGTGTGATCTAACAAGCTGTATACAGCTAATTCAGAAAAGGTTGTCCTTTTAAAACTTTAAACTCTAAGCGCGCAAAGCCTCATGGGAGCAAAGTTCAAGCTTCGTAGTCGAATATTTCAGAATTTTTTTCATGAATTGCGTTCACAGAAAGATATTTACAACGTCTCCAAAAAATGGACCTCACAGACTATTCCAAAACAGCTTAAATGATGCTCCCATGATGCTTTGCACACTTAGAGTTTAAGATTTTAAAGGACAACCTTTTTTGAATTAGCCATATACGTTTGGCTTATATGATCTTCCCCGTGACCTAATGTCATATAGCTCCTGTTTCTTTCGCCAGAGACCTCGAGTTTACTATTAGAACGAATTTTCGTGATAATTATAATTTCCCATGCAAGTGGCTTTTTTGTACAACGCAAATGTGAAGAACTTTTCAAGTGCCTTTTCAAATTCTGCAAGTTCTTTGACACGCGAATCAATAAACCCCACAGTTACAAACCGACTTGGGCATGACCCCATGGTGGACTCCCCCAACAGCTCCTATGGTGGTCACTGGATATAAAAGCATCGACAGTTGAGTACGTTTTGCAGAGTTTACTGATACATCTCAGAGACAACATCGATTACAGAGAGTCAGATTTTATTTGGTGAGTAATTGAAATGAATTCTTATTTTTTCTCTATGCGAATGCTATAGTTTAGATCTTCGAAAGAATGAAATTAGTACCAAATTATAGGTTTTTTATAGAATTTTGTTAATTTTAACGAGTACAAACTGGGTAAAATATAATTTGTTGTTAACTACAATGAAGCCAGGTACGATTCATCGAAATGCATGTGATAACAATTGTAGCCATGACCATAATTATGTCGATTGAACTACTTAATTTGCTATGTTTAGAGGTTGCGAAATGGCATACACACCTGTTCAGGACTACCTTGGTGATTTACCTGGTACAAGCGGTGAAGTTATAGAGTACAATCTTCCATGCAATATCCCTGTCACCGCGAAGGAAATTCTTGTATATACCTGGGTTACAACAAAGGGCGATGAGGCTTTTCATCGTTATTATTATCAAATCGAGACAGTTGATAAGTCTTGTCGCGCCTACCCTCAGTACATGAATGTTGCAGCTACTCAAGACATTGTCCTCAACTCCTCAAATTTATGGATGCCTGTTTCTCCTCAAAGTAAGTTTCCCTGTAACGATGACTTTTAGGGCAAAAACAAATTATATCAAGCGAACGTCGGGTAGAATGTTGGGCATGTAAACGTATGTAATACATACCAACAGTTTCTGCAACGAAAATTAGTGTAGAACTGCTTTAATAGCCGCAATGCTTTGAATGCGTTTTAATTTGGGATCTATTCAATATCGCTGTTGGTCTTTCAAAAAACGTGAATGAAATATGATCACCCCATATATCCATCAACCTGTAGCACCATTGTACATTCATAAGTTTTCTCTATTATGATACTTACAGAGTATGCAATATTTACAGTGTTGTGTTGAATTTCCGTGGCTTTAGTGTTATATAGTAACATTCCCAGCTTTTTATCTATCTGATCTGTCACAACAGTTTTTAAAATGACGGTACAAGGGTTATTTCTTGACTATCCAGTTGATGAGTTGTCTTTAAGAAAGGTGTATACACATTTTACAAACAGCAATCTGCCTTAAACTTTTAATTTCAAGCATTTGATTTGGGTTCCATGGGCGTGTGTTATTTAATTCAAGACTCGATTTCGATATAGGCGGTTGCAGAAACACCATGATAAACCAATTTATGCGTGTGTTAATTGAGTGGAACGCTTATTTCGGGTGCATTAAAAATCCCGTTTCTATTTTGTGGTTAAATTTTGCGTCTTTTCTTCCTTAGGTAAGTTGAGAGTTACTTTAATTGATGCTGAAAAATGGAACAAAGCGAAAAACAAAAGTATTGGTCATAAACGCCCAACGGTACGACATGGTACAGAAGAATCTGTTGATGCGTACAGTGAAATATTCATCATTGGTTATCGCTGATTTGTCAAACACCTTTCCATTAATTCCATTACTCTTTCAAATCAATAATTTTCAATGTGTATGATGTGGTTAATTAATTAAAAACTGCGTTTATAATTTAATTTGAAATTGTTTTTCTATTCTAATTATGTCATCCTTACTAGTGCGTTTGCATTCAACGTTACGGTGTTGATGGGTGCGGCCGGTCAACTAGTGAGATTATTGCTTTCATCTTAAAAGCAATGTTTTTCGTGTACGAATTTATAAACTGAAAGCATACCTGAATAAAGAATAAGTGCTCCGCATGATTATCTTCGCACACTGATACAGAACGAACACGAATTGTCTAAATTACTTCAAAAACCTATTCGAGTAGTCCTTCAATAAAATTATATTTAAGAATTAAATGTTCGGGGCTTAGAAAATTGCGATTAAAGTTTGTGTAAAACAGGTCCATTCTTTCTGTAATTGATAAAGATCAGGGGCGTCGACAGGGTGATGAAACTTAGGGCGACAACTTCGTACCCAGACTGTCTTCTCTACGCTCCTTGCTGGAGGAAGAGACCTTGGTGAATGCTGGTCACGTGGCGTCCAGATTGTTGGTGCCTGTAACATGTCCCCTGTGAGAAATGGTGGGCGGTACTTATTAATATACGTACTTTTTCAATCATTTACAGTTGATGAAATCTGTAACGCGAGTTGAATTTACCTGAATAACATGCGAATCCTCCTCCCACTATTAATGGATATTCGAGGATATTCAAAAATCAATTAAGGAGCCACGTGACCAGCATTTACCAGGGTTTCTTTCTCCAGCGAGGGTACGAGGTTGCTAAGGGGGGTAAAGCGAGTGATTCCTAGGGGGGCATTATTATTTCTACGGTCTCTAAAACTATTTGCAGCAGGCGTGTTTATTGATAATCTAAAAGCCACACATCGTTGATTTTTGTGCCAGTTAAAAATTTGGACAATAATCGTACCCCGAACACCTTTTACTCCAGACTTAAAAAAATCTCAATATGGATTATTTAAGTAACTAAGGCGGAACACATGTACCCCAGTCCCCAACCTCATAGTCCCAAATAGATTTTATCGTATGATTCGAAAGAGACTCTAGAACAACATACAGTATCTATTACAGAATATTCATATCTGCCCTTTTTGTGAAATATTTTGATTAGAAATATTAAGTCACAAGTTCCTTGTATGTTTGCATGGTGAGTATCAAATTAAAACATAATTTTGCGGGAAACATCAGGTAAATTTACTATCGCAAAGCTTTGGATGCGTAAGCTCGAATCTTCATCACTGCTAAAGACCCACACAGAGTGGACGCGATTTCCGAATGCGACGCGATTTTTCAATTTTCAAAAGCAAATCAAACCATCAACGGAAAGAAACTTTGCTACATATGTATACCAAATAACTTAAATACTTCAAGTCTTTTCGAAGCTTCAAGATTGATGGAAAATAGAAAACGATTAAAGTTACAAGACGTTGAGAATCGAAAATTCGCGTCACGTTGTCAAATCGCGTTCGGTCTGTTTGGGGCGATCAACCACAATTCTCACGTCCCCCAAATAGATTTACGCACCATGTCAAGAATTTACTTTTCCACGTTCAACCTTGCTTTGTTAGGTACGCTCAGAATTTAGATGAGGGGTGAATAACTAAACCGACATGCACAATAGAGTTAATATCACTTTATGACGTTATGACGCGCGTGATTGCCTAACCACATCTAATCGTAATTTCAAAACTTGTATAGAAAACGATAATATAGCTATATGCATGCGCATTATTTAGCCTCTATAATATACTAGTAAATGTATCACTAATTCGACGCAAAGAATTTGTCTTAGTTCTACAGGACTTCCTATCTGAATCAGTTTGCTTGATCGCCTGAACCTTGAATAACATTTAGAATAATTTACGTGAACGCTCCACATTGATCCAGAATACATACAAAAAAGCATTCTGTGATCTATTTTTGACGAAAATAATTTGTTTAAATTGATCATGATCCTGCCTGAGTCATGTGAGAATGCATGTCGCCTTTATGCACGGATATTGAGTACCTTTAGAGTTGATTTTGCGTTTAAAAGTTGAAAATTACAAGAACATTTTGGCAAAATCAATTAATGTTGTGGGAAGATAGGTTAGATAGCTACACACTAACTGTACCCACAAAAGAGTTAATATTGAAAGTTATGGAAGGTCATGTCATCTTCTGCAATTTTCGCGTATATAAGCGCTATTCGTCATGATTTGTCGCCAGCCTCCTACCCTAAACAGAAGCATTCACCACCTGAAAATCTGATTTAAAAACGATACATTTCTATGCTGTAACAACGAATGAATAAATTAAATTTAGCCAATAGAAGGACTTCTATTTCACTTGGGTGATGGTTTTATTTTCCAATATATATAGCAATCGTTTTGAAGAGTGAATGCATGCACTGCATGTTGAACCTTGATTAAATAAAAACTGGAAGTCATTTACCAGCGACGTTTTGTGACATGGGTGATTGTTTTATAATCAGTAATGGAAGTATTTTCTTTGATGTACGGACTCTCAATATCTCGTAATTTAGTTATTTAATTATAACAGTGAAAACTGTTATGTAACGACATAGTGATATAATTTGAAATATTTTTATTAAAATACCACCAGACACGAGTCAGTTATTTTAGGAAATGGGCGTCAAATCATTGCGCTTCATTGTTTCTGTTTCTCTCTGCAGCCGCAGACAAAATCTGTAAATCTTTACACGTATTTACTTAATTCGATACACCAGAACTGACTCGTCCCCAGTCGCTTTAGTTGAAGGCGCGTGAAGGCGCGCGTTGGGTGAAGGGAATGCGAACAATGAGGAAGCGACTGGCAAATTGGGAATCCAAAATGGCGACCGCTGCAATGGCGGACGAAGACGTTGACAATGCCAATAGGAACAATTTTTCCCGGCCATTGCACAAGGCTGCTCCTTTGCAAATGGCCATTTTCGTTCAAACTTGTAACATGTGTTTATAACTTTATATGATATTTAATACTTTAGACCGGCCTTGCGGGAGATATGTCACTTGTCACTTAATAAGCTGCTGTTGAATGATATTTTCCAGGGGTTTTTCGCCGTAACACCATTAAGTGGATCAAATCATCTTCCATATCGACCATTTTCAAACCTGGAAGAGATTTCACGAGATATTACTCTATGTATCTTGAAAAAGTAGAGAAGGTAAACTTTTCGTTTTTGTGATTTACCACATTCTTTTGTCATACATTCCTCCTGGCAGTCAGGTTAAGTGTCTTGCTATATGTCTTATTTAAACTTAAGAGTTACAGTAGAAACCGGAAGCCGTAATAGAAATCGTTCCGCAATGTTTTTGTTGCTTTCTTTGACATGTTCGTAAGGCATTATTGTTGACTCGACTCTTTCAACAACACCTAAAAACAATAAAAAATAATATTATAATAAAGACATATTACATATATTTATATAATTATGCCTAATTAAGTCTTTATGCATAATGTTTCATATTGTATTTACTAGTAGCATAACTAATTGAAGTGTTTCTAAAACATTCACTTTTACATAACAAAATCCAAAGAACATGCTTTCAACGCCCTCGTTTCAGACATTTTGCTCGGCTAAAAAGTGTTTCTAAAACGTTCACTTTTTCATAAGAAAATCCAAAGAACATGCTTTCAACGCCCTCGTCGTTTCAGACATTCTGCTCGGCTAAAAAGTGTTTCTACTTAAGGAAATATAAAAACTTAACTTTTCCAAAATAAATTCTCTTACAGTCCCTACTTCCGACCCTGGAAAACGAGATTCAACAAATATTCCCAAATGTTCAAATTGCCTTCAGCGGAATGAGTTTATGAATTGCGTTAAAGTCTTCTCGGCGAGCTGTACTTGAGCCCCTCGATTATGCCCATCTTTACCAGCGCGTACCTCAATAAGCCAGAGGAAATGTCTGCCTGAGACGCCAACACAGCATCTCAAATCCGCAGATTCTCATGCACTATCTTCCAGTTAGACCGAGAAATAAACGATAATTACCCGTAACTTCTTTTGGGCAAGTTTGTACATTCACTGTCTTTGAAAATAGCCCGTCTACACTTTCAACCTTAAAATCTCAACTGAACTGTTCAGAAATTTACCTGGACATTTTTCCAAGCGTTGGTGGTCCTTCGAGAAACAACAGAAACATATGTAGTGCCTTTTCTTTGGCAATTTTCCACTGTTGGTCCACAAATAATGCCTCGTATTTCTTGCAATATTGTATCGGATGGACTGTTCTGTCCTCAGAATTTGCATTGTAGTCTTTGCCCGTTACTAACGTACAAATAACAAATTCGGTTACCTTCTCCGCTGCCAAAATCATCTCTGTCAATTTTTTCTCTCCTTTTTTGAGCACCTTCTTTGGGAGGGCCAAGTTAAATTCCACCTGCCTAGTTTCGCAGTTATACATGGTAATACATTTGTGGACTTGAGACAGTTGACTAGTATTTCATTGTATACAAATCGTCAAGGAAACGAAAAAAATAAAGCGAACTTCATACGAAAATGCATAAAACATTTCATAAATTTTCTTAAAAACACGATGAATATGTGAGTGTGTAAACGTACCTAAAATGAAGTACATACAAACTCATATAGCAAAACGCAGACTTTTCTCGCGATTTCTCCTGTTGCTATGACAACTGCACCATTGCGTGCAATAAATAAGCTAGCTGAAAAATTTGAAATCCAATAACTTACGTTGAAAGTTCAAAAATGTCCACTGTTGAAAAACTATGCTATAACCAAACTGAATATTCTTTTGCGAGCAATATTGTGATTTATGGTGCAGGTGTTTAATTGTTCTCTAATAGCCACTTTTCTATTTTGGATTCATTGAACGAAACGGTCACGTGTTAGTAGTCACACGAAGATCAGGGTATTGTAACATCAGTATAGGGTGATGTACAATGGTCACTGGCCCGTCACTATATTGCGCTAGCCTTTAAGCAGTCTAATCGGATGTCACTTCCTAATCCACTCAACAACTTTCTCTCCTTGGCAAATAAAATATTATTGGTACTATTGATATAACAATAAAATTGATGTTCTCGGGCATAGATGTGTTTTTGGCCCGACTCATATAATAATTAGAGGGCGATTACAAGATAAAAGACGACAAATAAACATGAAATAGTTTAGGAACAAATATTCAATCGCAGTGTCGTAAGTTCACGCTACCCACAGCTATAGCCATATTAACTTTAGAATGGATTTATTCAATATATGAAATTATAGAAAATAGAAAATTGTGTGTGTAAAGATACAAAAAATACTTGCTCAGTCGTGCAAAAACAATTTGCAGGTGGATCTAAACAAATTAATTAAAATTCAGCGGGCTAAAATAAATCGCAAAGCGTGCTAAAATTCCTATAATATCATGTCATTCCTATAATAATCATCATAATATATAGTAATCATGTTAATAATGAAATTAAAAAAGCCAAGGCATCATATTTTACCACAAACCTTGATCTACACAAAGGAAATATGAAGAAGACGTGGAAGATAATTAATGAGGTTAGTTCAAAACACTTAAGTAAAACCAAAAAAATATCGGAAATAGGAACGGGGGAAAAAGTAATTACCTCACCTATCGAGATAGCAGAAGCATTCAATCACTATTTTTCAACTGTTGGTAGTAACCTCACCTCTGATATCCCTTTAACAGAATATTGCCCAGAATATTATCTGGAGCCAACTCATAGCATATTTTCTTTGAAACCTCCCACTGTTGAAACAGTTTATAATTTGTTGACAAAAATTGATGAAAAAAAATCAGTTGGCCTTGATAACATACCTAATAGATTATTGAAGATAGCTGCTGATGTTGTTGCACCTTCTCTAACGGCTATATTCACAGCATCTATCAATACGGAAATATTTCCACAAGAATGGAAAGAGAGCAGGGTATCGCCAGTCTATAAAAGCGGTGCTAGGAATGACCCCAGTAATTATCGTCCTATATCTGTTATTCCTGTTATTGCAAAAATTTTTGAGAAAATTGTGTATACGAACAACTCTACGAATATTTGAATAATTATAATCTTCTGACCACCTGTCAATCAGGATTTCGATCCTTACATAGCACTTTAACGGCATTAGTCGAAGCTACAAATAGCTGGTGTGGGAACATTGACAAAGGTCTGGTTAATGGAGTTGTTTTTATAGATCTAAAGAAAGCATTCGATACCATTGATCATAATATTATTCTGAAAAAGTTGGGAAATTATGGCGTCGACTTAAATAGTCTTAAATGGCTTGAGTCATATCTTACAAATAGGACACAGAAATGTCGTGTAAATGACCATTTGTCAAGTTCAAATCCAGTCAGGTGCGGTGTCCCGCAGGGGAGCAATTTGGGACCATTGTTATTTCTTGTATATATTAATGATTTACCAAACTGCCTTAATTGGGCTATCCCGAGAATGTTCGCGGATGACACTAGCGTAAGTTATGCAGCAAAATCTATGGACGAGCTCCAAAGTGTCATAAACTCTGAATTGATCAACCTTCACAAATGGTTGAACACAAATAAACTGAGCCTAAATATTGCTAAAACGGAGTTTATGATAATTGGATCTCGGCAAAGGATAAGTGCTATGGATGATAGAATAACTATTGAAATCAATGATTGTGAGGTCAAAAAAGTTGATTCAGTCAAATCTCTGGGGGTATACATTCATAACATTTGAATCGGTCAATGCATATCGAGAAAATATCTAAGAAAATTGCTTCAGCAATTGGCGCATTAAAGCGTATCAGATCATACGTAACAACTGATACGGCCATTCAAGTTTACCGAGCGTTGATACAACCATATTTTGATTATTGTTGCTCAGTCTGGGATGGTCTTAATCAAACATTGAATTGTAAAATACAAAAGCTGCAGAATAGGGCAGCAAGGATTGTCATGCAAGCGAGTTATAATGCCAGTGTGGTGCACTTTTTGATGTGCTGCACTGGGATAATCTCTCCATGCGTAGGAAAAAATCTAAGGCTAATTTAATGTTTAAAATTCTTAATGGAGAAGCCCCTACGTATTTGCAGGATCTTTTTTCTGTTCGTTATAATATTAGAAACTCTGAAATGAGATTAAATGTCCCGAGACCACGGACAGATCATATGAAAAAGAGTTTTTGTTATAGTGGGGCTGTATTGTTTAACAGTCTCCCACAAAATATAAGAAAATGCCAGTCGTTACCACAGTTTAAGAAGGCAATTAATAAATATTATAATGATAACCTAATCTGACTACCACACGGCAATCGTGTAAACCAGTTAATATTTTAATTATTTTGTATTTATTTTAAAATCTGTATTGTGTAATGTATGTATCGTATTACTATTTTTGTAACTGAAGATTTTACCGTGTTGAAATAAATTGTATTGATTGATTGATTGATTGATTGATTGATGACTACTAAAGACACTATATTCAGAATTTTAATGTAAATTACAGCCATAAACTATAGTAAAACATTTATACAGGATGTATAAAAAATTTAAGTGTACTTGTTAGACTATGTAATGCAGTTATATAATGATGACAACTAACAGGGCTGACCAGAGACTTATGGGAGCCCGGAGCAAAATGCTCCCCCTAACGTGAAGGAACCATCGCGTTTTTTGGAGCTCTAGGGTCTGGGGCTCGGAACAACCACCCCTCCCCTCTGAACGCCCCTGACAAGTTTTATTAAGTAAGAAATATTTGCAACATTAAGTGACAAGTGGCAAAATAAAAAGTTCGATACATTAGGAAATACACTAGGTAGAGAGAAATAAATTTTCTTTGAATGTCTATTTATGTTTGTAGAAGAGAAAAGACAATAGCGGGAGAACAGGTCTTCAAAGTTCTTCGCGTCAACAACAGGGAAGAAAGCCTGGTAGACGCCGACCTAAGATGTCTCGTTCTTAACGAGTTCGTGAAATTCATTATGTCATAGATGACGGTTTAAGAATGATCCAAATATTATCGTAACATGATTTGAAGACTTTTTGCGCTATCTTATTTTAGCCCTTTGCAGTTTTTCAGTATGGCATCAAAGAACATGCAGAGTCGAATAGCTGAAGCTCAAGGCTGAGTTCGGATCTACATTACATATTAAAGATGTACCAAAAAGTGCTAGTAATCTCAGCTTACGTGGAAAGCCATTTAGAAAATAACACAAAAGCATGATTACACAAAAATACAAAAAAGTATGATTTTCTTCTGAAACATAACTGAATTTTCTTAATTTTCGTAGATGTATGTTTCTTTAAATATACATTACACTTTAGTAAAATTCCAGACAAACACACCAGACAAAATGTTGAAAAAAGATATACTGAGTGTAGTATGTTTTAAAACAAACTTCCCAAACCAACCTTTTTTCGTTGTGGGAAGAAAGAAGACTTTTCACAACGATGCAAAAACTTATCTCCGGGATAATGTAGTGTCACTAACAGCAAAATTTAACATGCTATTATGTTAAGCACTGCATATTTAATTTATATTGAACAACAGTCGAGCTGCTGGAATCAGCTGCAAACTCGCAACTTCCGCCTGTTCAAAATACCAAGTAAAGCTACAGCTCTTTTCTGAAGCTATCTGACTGAATCTGCAGTATACAAAATCACCGAACAAAATTGAAAACATCCAAGATTAAAACTGGAAATGAGCTCTCGTCTACTATTCTGTTGGATTATTTAACATGACATTATTTCTCTAATATTTTGGATTAATAGAGCTGTCTTCATCGGTTATGATTTTTACAAATCAGTATTTATAATGTAGCTGTGTCTGCACTTTTAATGATAGAACAATATGATACACATCGTAAACCTTTTGTAGACAACCCACGAATATAATATTATCATATAATAGAAACATACTATTGTACTATTGCAAATATCTTTTCCTCGATAAATAGCGAGTGGCAAAACGTTAACTTTCTTGTTTTTTTTTCATTTCAAAGAATTTGTAGACGTTAGCTGTTTATATAACAAATAGTAGCTGTTTAGTGATTGCTGTTTATTCATTACTTTCATTTGAAGTTGAAACTTCTTTTGTAATAAATTAAAGTACATGCAATGAAATGTCTCTCGACTGAGATTGATCGTTTAACTTGCCTTAGCACTCCCCCCCCCTCCACACACACACACAGCTGCCAATGCGTACGCTCTGTTCCTCCTGTGTATTTTAAGCTTTGACAAATTTTCAAAAGAAATTTCTCATAATTTTTGAAAGAATAGACACTAAATTGCAATTTTTCTTAAATAAGAAATTTCTTTTTATATTTTCTTAAAACTGAAAGTCTTTCAACGTTTTTTTAAAATGAACATGACACAGCCCCCATTTACCAGTATAACCATACGTCAAATTCTTACTATAGCTTAAGCTAGCCGCACATAAGAGCTGGTGGCCGAGCATAAGTTAGCAATACTCTTACATGTTAGCTCAGCCAATAGCTCAGCGTATGCGGGTGGATTTTACCGAGTCATATGCCTCATGCAACCTTTTCTCGTTTATCAAACATGTTTGATGTGGGGGAAAATGTTGCGTGAAGTACAAAACTCAGGAAAATTAACCAAAACACGGTGAGCTGTAGGCTGAGGTAAGAGGCACGAGTAACTTTTTCTCAGCCGATTCTCTCGTGTGCGAAACAGGGTTGGTAGATTTTATGAATAAATAAGCCAAACCGTCATTAGTAACATTAGTAACCGTCATCAAAATAACAAATAGAACAAAAGGCAAATACAAAGGTAATACAAATTCATGCAGGCAATCTACAACCCTGGTGTGGAAAACCTTAAGTTAATCATTGTTCAAGTCATAAAAGAACAACTGATAATGGTCAGTGTATGGTAATTTCAATAGTTGTGCTATTTTATATTCCAAGGGGCTATAAAATTTTTGTGTTTAAAGAACAAATGAGATTTCTTTAGACATTCAGGTAAAGCTTTGTTTACAGGGTGTATAAAAAAAGGAGCCCATGGAAATCAATTATTGTTATAAGTTGAATGCATGGAGCAATAATGCCAGGCCATTCAAATTCTAACAATAGTTGATTTCAGTAGCGTCCGCTTTTTGTGGGACACCCTGTAAGCTAGAACATTTGAATAAAACTGTGCTACACTAGGAATAGTGCATGTGGATCACAATCAGTGACCGTTGAAAAAGTTATCAAGCGAAAGCACAAGCAAGCAGCATCGAGGTAAGAGTAAACGCAGCTACTACGATACCAGCATTTTGACGAGGGTGGTAAAGGGTATTTTCGTGAGGTGTGACTCGCTCAAATCTGTTCGTGTGTAATGCTTCATTTTGTTGTCGTGAAATGTGATTTGTTCTACGCCCCTGAGGCGTGATTGAAGAATAAATTGCTCTGTGAAATGAGAATAATAGGATTCAGCTCCTGAACTATGTACGAGTCGAATGCTCACATAAACTTATTCGGAGGCCTTTCAGAGGTCGATACACATTGAGGAATTTTACATATTGAAGGAGTAAATCTAGTCTATCTAAAGGAACATGATAGATCTGTCAACAAACTGTACTATAGATGAAATGTGAAGCTGCTTAGCGTTTCCTAAGAAATAAACACGCGTGCAGTTGAAACGGTATCAACAGTGAACACGCATGCACGAGGGAAGTGGGGAAGAGGGGCGTATATTCACTAGCGATTTGTACATATTATTATATCATTATTGATTCAGTTTCTATTGTGTTTTTCTAGCTTTTATTATGTGAATCAACTCCGTGATAAGTGTCTGAAAGCTGGGGGCGGTTTTTGAATATCTCCAGGGGAGTGCGGGGCTGAAATAACGCACCTGAATACAGCGTTGGTATGTATTAATCAACCTAATATATGCATTCATGAGGTTCATTAATACATATCAACCTCTAAACACGGTTGATTAATACATATCAACCTCTAAACACGGTTGATTAATACAGATTGTTATTCAACCCGAAAATTGTTATTAAACTACAAAAAATAAATAATATAATTTTCCCACATTTTTTAACAACACAACTACAACTGGTGATTATGAACACACAATAGTCCACATATTTCACTGAAACAAGACGTTGCAGTTCGCAAAGTTATAAACACACTTTCGCTTAGATAATTTGGTTTTATCAACATTATTATAATCGTCGTTAAAACGACCATGCATAAACAAATCTAGTTGGCATTCTTGACATAATCTTCTTGCTTTAAATAATTTCTAAGTGAAATTTTAACTTAGTTCAAACCTATTTCAGCTTTCTGGATTTTGTTGAAAGTTCAAAGAGCTGATCCAACACTACAAAATCATTGCACACATCACTGAACCACAGCTGGCCAGTCCAGCTTCAACATACAGCTCCCAAAACCAAATCAAAAATCAATTTACATGCATTATTGGGAATTGAAATAGTTGATGCATTACATTGCTCCTCCTTTCCTGAATTAAATGCGGTCAAAGGGAATGATGGTCCCAAAGCGAATTAAAAGCAATAATGTGTTCATCACTTAACTGAAAACTGAAGCGTAATCACTTAAGCGTAATCACAATAAAGCTATTGTTTCTTACTTGTAAACTTCATCAAATAATGATATAAGTTAGTCATACACCTTAGACCTCAGTGTTTATGCGTATATCAACCTCGGCGCTGCGCGCCTCGGTGGATATATCGCATAAACACTTCGGTCACGGTGTATAACTCTAACTAATCACCTTTTATAATATAAGTAGTGCAAAATCTGCAATGTGATTGGTTACTGAGCGTGCATTATAACACAACAATGCACGCAGCACACTGGTTTTTTGTTTTGTCTCCTGTTTCCCGAGAGACTGTGACCACATTTAGAGTAGTTTTTATGCACAAATTATAATATAATGTAGAAAAAAAAACGGCGTGAAAATGAAGGAGAAAAACAGATTGAAAACAAAAGAAAACCGGGCAAAGCGGAACGATAAAGTTTAAAAAAAAACATTCGTAGCTGTTTTCGCTGAGTACGAATTCGATTGAACGACTCGACAAAACTTTAAAAAGGCAGCGAGAAAACACAAAAAACCGTGAAAAAGTGCAAGAAAACTACAAAAACTAAACTAATTTTATCAAGAAAGTACCTTAATTGTCATCGGGACAGAAACTCGTTGACATATCATCGGCGAAACACGAAAAATATATTCCATACTTTCAGCAAACAGAAACAAAACAGGACGACGAAAAGATCAGATTCAGTCGACTTTCTTGCCAAAAATCTCATGCCATATGCAGCAAAACAGCTGTAAATTACTTCCTGTATCAATCCTAACCTTTTTAAAGCATTTTTAAAATTATAAGTATCGAAAATCTGTTTGTTTTTGCTTAAAAAGTTCACTTCCTTCGCCGGCCGCTTAAAAATGTAAGCTTGTTGCTAAGCAATGAGCAAAAGCATTTGCGTGACGTCAATCCTAACATGTAAGGAGAATTTTATCACCAATCTGTTTGAAAATATTGTTTGCTGTGCAATAACGTTCTAATATTATAAAAGAAATAGAAAAACTCGTCTTGTGCGTTTATAGTGTGATAATGCACTTGGGAAATGTTAGGAGAATACTCGAGAAACGTGTAAAACACTCGGCTACCCCTCGTGTTTTACACGCTTCTCTCGTATTCTCCTAACATTTCCCGCGTGCATTATCACGCTATAAACGCACGCGACTCGTTTTCTATTTCTTAATTAAAATAACCGTACATTTGCATTTTAATTAGGTTTTGCTATTCGCAATACTCGTAATCATATGTAAGAGGAAATGAGATATAATTATGTAATATATATGTAGATTAGGTATCAGGTGACATAATACATGCATAAAATGACCACACCTAGTAGAGATTTCTCCGTTTAGCGTGAATTCCGGCGGACAAAGAAAGATTAGAAGGCAAACGACCCACCCACCCACCCACCCAGGAAATTCTTATAGTTCGGGCGTTGCAGCCGCGCCTTTCCATGCAACCTTTCCACGTCTGTTCAGATCAATATCTTCATTGAACTGAACAGATGAGGCGAGTGCTGCTGAATAAATTACTATCATAAGGATCTCGTGGAGATTATGAAAGCTTTGTACAGTAAGATCGATGCATAACTGCAGACCTGGTAACGGCAACGAATTACGTAATGAATACCTAAGTATTAAATTGTTTAGAGGCTTGAATAAAAATTGAAATAGCAAAACATACAAAGAATTATATACTTAGCTCAAACTCGATGCATTATCAATATACAATGTTGCTTAAACGATGTCATATTCCACTTGATTTATACACGAATCCTTGCTTGAGGAACATAAAATGCAGTCAAAGCACTACAAAACGTAATAAAATTGGAGTATTTTATTGTAAACCTTTCGATTCGCAAGCTCTGATCTTCATCAGTGCTAATAACTTAGAATTACTGGATTAGACTGAGCAGGATACCCGAATTATTGAGATGGAGGTCAGCATTATCTGCGGAAGCCGAAGGCTGAGACAGAGGTCTAAATGATTCCGATATCCTACGAATTCAATATTTCTTTATTTTTGATGTTGCAAGAAGAGTCGATTTGTTCTGTGAGACCGAAGCAAAACGAGCTGACGCCATTTTCAGCACACAAAACAAATCCCGCTCTTTCAAAATTCATGCGACTGGGTACCACTGAGCACTTGGTACCAAACCAGCTTTAAGTTGATAGGGCTAGACTTTTTTGAAAGATGTAAATTACCATCCAAATGAACGAGAAAGAACATTCAGAGAGCAAGTTTTGCTGCCCTAAGCCCTTTGTTTAATACCCGTAAAGACCTCTTTCTCGTTTGAAAAGTAGTTGTACGTAATAAGGTTAAAGAACAGCTGTTTATGGGTTATGACGTCATATCGTTTGGAATGAAAAGTTCATGTCTCAACTTAAAAGAAGGGAAAACTGCAAAAGAAATTTTTTTAGTGTTCTAAAGGATCTTGTCTAGCAAGGCCTCATATGCCCAATATGATACTGTCAATGACTATGGTGTTGGAAGTGCACATGAAAAAATTTTAGTCTTATAGTCGTCACTGCATAACTGACTGAAAAGTTCGTCACCATGCGTGCTCGTTAGGCAACTTTCATAGCGAAAAATAACCCATTTCGTTGCACACGATCAGGCTATATTAATTCTGTTTGAAATGTCCTTGTTTATATTAACGTTGTCTGCTATAGCTATTTGTGAAAAACGTCCTTGTAAATTTTAATTTCTTAGCGAAATTATCTACAAATATTATTCAAGATTTAGGAGATACACGTACTGATTCAGATAGGATGTGTTTTGGAGACTTTGGAACATTCTCCCGCATTTATTTTGATACATTGCAATAACGACATTGAATAATATCATCACTAATCAAATTATACATCTAGGTGGACGAATTCTTCATCCTACCTTCACATGAAACGTTCGTATTTTAAGGTTTACAGTTCGAAACAACTTTTGCACGATTACAGACGTTTGAAGTTGAGCCAATACGCATGCATCATGACTGTGGATATTAGGATGTCTCTTAAAAATAGCGGATGCGTGGTTATGATTTATTTTCCCGTGTGCGAATTTTTGTTCAGATAATTTTACCTCACGAAAATGTGAGGCAATGATTCACTGTGTTCGATATCTGAGAAAATTGCTCAGCAAGAAGACTGTTCTATAGTGCCTATAGGTATCTAAGGCCAGAATTGAAATGTTCAGCAAGCTAATGACGCCCAATGAACGTGCATAATCAAGCCAAGTGCAAAATTCACATCGCTTTTCTATGTATGCATATAGGGAACAACTTAGTGAAATGCAAAATATCCTTTCAATCATATAGTCTGTGTGAGTGATTGAGCCGTTATCGCAAAGGTGCAGGGCGAGTGAGTTATATAATACATACTCTTGAACAATTATCTGTGAATTACATTGTAATGGTACTTTTGAAACATTATTTTATATTCATACGTGCAGTATATAGATATAGATATAAATATAGATAGACATATAATTGATGGGATGGATAATATGATCCCTAACCTTTTGAGGATCATTAATATCAGGAAATACGCATTCTGATAAAGGTGGGATGTATCCTCGAAGTCGCAACTTTAATAATGACAGCTCGTTGTAGTGCATTGTATGAATTTTTATCCCATTTTTGCTCTATTGTTTGGAGGGATATTCATGTCATCAAAACTAGTGTGATCTAACAAGCTGTATACAGCTAATTCAAAAAAGGTTGTCCTTTTAAAACTTTAAACTCTAAGTGCGCAAAGCCTCATGGGAGCAAAGTTCAAGCTTCGTAGTCGAATATTTCAGAATTTTTTTCATGAATTGCGTTCACAGAAAGATATTTACAACGTCTCCAAAAAATGGGCCTCACAGACTATTCCAAAACAGCTTAAATGATGCTCCCATGATGCTTTGCACACTTAGAGTTTAAGATTTTAAAGGACAACCTTTTTTGAATTAGCCATATACGTTTGGCTTACATGATCTTCCCCGTGACCTAATGTCATATAGCTCCTGTTTCTTTCGCCAGAGACCTCGAGTTTACTATTAGAACGAATTTTCGTGATAATTATAATTTCCCATGCAAGTGGCTTTTTTGTACAACGCAAATGTGAAGAACTTTTCAAGTGCCTTTTCAAATTCTGCAAGTTCTTTGACACGCGAATCAATAAACCCCACAGTTACAAACCGACTTGGGCATGACCCCATGGTGGACTCCCCCAACAGCTCCTATGGTGGTCACTGGATATAAAAGCATCGACAGTTAAGAGTACGTTTTGCAGAGTTTACTGATACATCTCAGAGACAACATCGATTACAGAGAGTCAGATTTTATTTGGTGAGTAACTGAAATGAATTCTTATTTTTTCTCTATGCGAATGCTATAGTTTAGATCTTCGAAACAATGAAATTAGTACCAAATTATAGGTTTTTTATAGAATTTTGTTAATTTTAACGAGTACAAACTGGGTAAAATATAATTTGTTGTTAACTACAATGAAGCCAGGTACGATTCATCGAAATGCATGTGATAACAATTGTAGCCATGACCATAATTATGTCGATTGAACTACTTAATTTGCTATGTTTAGAGGTAGCGAAATGGCATACACACCTGTTCAGGACTACCTTGGTGATTTACCTGGTACAAGCGGTGAAGTTATAGAGTACAAACTTCCATGCAGTATCCCTATCACCGCGAAGGAAATTCTTGTATATACCTGGGTCACAACAAAGGGCGATGAGGCTTTTCATCGTTATTATTATCAAATCGAGACAGTTGATAAGTCTTGTCGCGCCTACCCTCAGTACATGAATGTTGCAGCTACTCAAGACATTGTCCTCAACTCCTCAAATTTATGGATGCCTGTTTCTCCTCTAAGTAAGTTTCCCTGTAACGATGACTTTTAGGGCAAAAACAAATTATATCAAGCGAAAGTCGGGTAGAATGTTGGGCATGTAAACGTATGTAATACATGCCAACAGTTTCTGCAACGAAAATTAGTGTAGAACTGCTTTAATAGCCGCAATGCTTTGAATGCGTTTTAATTTGGGATCTATTCAATATCGCTGTTGGTCTTTCAAAAAACGTGAATGAAATATGATCACCCCATATATCCATCAACCTGTAGCACCATTGTACATTCATAAGTTTTCTCTATTATGATACTTACAGAGTATGCAATATTTACAGTGTTGTGTTGAATTTCCGTGGCTTTAGTGTTATATAGTAACATTCCCAGCTTTTTATCTATCTGATCTGTCACAACAGTTTTTAAAATGACGGTACATGGGTTATCTTGACTATCCAGTTGATAAGTTGTCTTTAAGAAAGATGTGTACACTTCTTACAAACAGTAATCTAACTTAAACTTTTAATTTCAAGCATTTGATTTGGGTTCCATAGGCGTATGTTATTTAATTTAAGATTTGATTTCGACATAGGCGGTTGCAGAAACACCATAATAAACCAATTCATGCCTGTGTTAATTGGGTAGAACGTTTATTTCGGGTGCATTAAAAATTCCGTTTCTATTTTGTGGTTAAATATTGCATCTTTTCTCCCTTAGGTAGGTTGAGGGTTACTTTAATTGATGCTGAACCAAATCCCAAAGCGAAAAACAAAAGTATTGGTCATAAACGCCCAACGGTACGACTTGGAGCTGACGGTACAGAAGAATCTGTTGATGCGTACAGTGAAATATTCATCATTGGTCATCGCTGATCCGTCAAACACCTTTCCATTAATTCCATTACTCTTTCAAATCAATAATTTTCAATGTGTATGATGTGGTTAATTAATTAAAAACTGCGTTTATAATTTAATTTGAAATTGTTTTTCTATTCTAATTATGTCATCCTTACTAGTGCGTTTGCATTCAACGTTACGGTGTTGATGGGTGCGGCCGGTTAACTAGTGAGATTATTGCTTTCATCTTAAAAGCAATGTTTTTCTTGTACGAATTTATAAACTGAAAGCATACCTGAATAAAGTTTAAGTGCTCCGCATGATTATCTTCGCACACTGATTCAGAACGAACACGAATTGTCTAAATTACTTCAAAAACCTGTTCGAGTAGTCCTTCAATAAAATTATATTTAAGAATTAAATGTTCGGGGCTTAGAAAATTGCGATTAAAATTTGTGTAAAACAGGTCTATTCTTTCAGTAATTTATAAAGATCAGAGGCGTCGACAGGGTGCTGAAACTTAGGGCGACAACTTTGTACCTAGGCTGTCTTCTCTACGCTCCTTGCTGGAGGAAGAGACCTTGGTGAATGCTGGTCTCGTGGCCCCCAGATTATTGGTGCCTGTAATATGTCCCCTGTGAGAAATGGTGGGCGGTACTTATTAATATACGTACTTTTTCAATCATTTACAGTTGATGAAATCTGTAACGCGAGTTGAATTTACCTGAATAACATGCG
Organism: Muricea muricata; assembly: GCA_963855995.1. Lineage (NCBI taxonomy): Eukaryota > Metazoa > Cnidaria > Anthozoa > Malacalcyonacea > Plexauridae > Muricea > Muricea muricata. The sequence continues at coordinate 13,274,539 of OY979719.1, forward strand.
AATCCTCCTCCCACTATTAATGGATATTCGAGGATATTCAAAAATCAATCAAGGAGCCACGTGACCAGCATTTACCAGGGTTTCTTTCTCCAGCGAAGGTACGAGGTTGCTAAGGGGGGTAAATCGAGTGAATCCTAGGGGGGGCATTATTATTTCTACGGTCTCTAAAACTATTTGCAGCAGGCAGGTTTATTGATAATCTAAAAGCCACACATCGTTGATTTTTGTGCCAGTTAAAAATTTGAACAATAATCGTACCCCGAACACCTTTTACTCCAGACTTAAAAAAATCTCAATATGGATTATTTAAGTAACTAAGGGGGAACACATGTACCCCAGTCCCCAACCTCATAGTCCCAAATAGATTTTATCGTATGATTCGAAAGAGACTCTAGAACAACATACAGTATCTATTACAGAATATTCATATCTGCCCTTTTTGTGAAATATTTTGATTAGAAATATTAAGTCACAAGTTCCTTGTATGTTTGCATGGTGAGTATCAAATTAAAACATAATTTTGCGGGAAACATCAGGTAAATTTACTATCGCAAAGCTTTGGATACGTAAGCTCGAATCTTCATCACTGCTAAAGACCCACACAGAGTGGACGCGATTTCCGAATGCGACGCGATTTTTCAATTTTCAAAAGCAAATCAAACCATCAACGGAAAGAAACTTTGCTACATATGTATACCAAATAACTTAAATACTTCAAGTCTTTTCGAAGCTTCAAGATTCGTGGAAAATAGAAAACGATTAAAGTTACAAGACGTTGAGAATCGAAAATTCGCGTCGCGTTGTCAAATCGCGTTCGGTCTGTTTGGGGCGATCAACCACAATTCTCACGTCCCCCAAATAGATTTACACGCCATGTCAAGAATTTACTTTTCCACGTTCAACCTTGCTTTGTTAGGTACGCTCAGAATTTAGATGAGGGGTGAATAACTAAACCAATATGCACAATAGAGTTAATATCACTTTATGACGTTATGACGCGCGTGATTGCCTAACCACATCTTGTAATTTCAAAACTTGTACAGAAAATAATAATATAGCTATATGCATGCATTATTTAGCCTCTATATATACTAGTAAAGGTATCACTAATTCGACGCAAAGAATTTGTCTTAATACTACAGGACTTCCTAAGAAATAAACACGCGTAAAGTTGAAACGGTATCAACAGTGAACACGCATTAACGAAGGAAGAGGGATGAGAGGCCCATACAGCTAATTCAAATGAGGTTGACATCAGCAATACTCAAATGGCAAATGTGCAATATGCATCAGCATAAAAAATGATGGTAACAATATAGTTTTAAATAAGATCAACACATCAGCTAGCCTGCGTAGCAGCCGGTCAATTTTTAGAGGGCGAAGGGAAAGACCGTCTGCCAGGTTTCCTTATGTTTTTTAATACCGCCCCTTTTTTAAAGTTTTTGAGATAGCCAATTAGAAGAGAGATTATAAATACCTTACTGAACAGCATAAAATTAAATTGACATCCGCTGTAGTGTAAACAAGCGAATCACACTTAATGCTGAATGTAAACTTCAGCAAGCCAGGAGCAAAACGCACTGGTATTTCTATTGTTTTTATTTTATGCTATAATAGCGCACCTGAAACTCTTTGCCGAAAGCTTTGCCGAAATTGATAGACGGCCAAAAGCTCAAAAAAGACGGCCCACGATGAAAATTTGGTATAGGCAATTAGTGATTTAGCGTACCGGTAGCGACGTTCTCTCGTGTGAAAAGCCTCCGTTGTACTTGCACACTAGTATACTACAAACGCAAATTGAGTATAAATATTGTCTCGTTAATTTCCAGTATTCCTTTCTTGTATCAATTTATAGTTCTTTTCAAAATGTAGTATTGCTTTGCAAATAGTATTGCGTTGAATAGAATTAATGAAGCTATTATACCTTGCATTACTTGTGTATTTTCATGTATGTCAGCATTCAAAATAAGGACGAACATATACTTGAGGGCATACATACAGTACTTTTAAAACGAAGTCAATGACGGAACTTCAAATTATCAGGAAAATATACGTATGTTTCTCAATTGCAACTAATCCAGGATTGAAAACGTGAGAAGAGTAATGAATAATCAGATTTACAATTACAACTGAATTTCGACTGATGACTTCCGGTGACAGCTAATTTGCTTTTTAGCCAATCACGAATTTCCAGTCAACCAGTGGACTGGCATTCTAAGACATAAGGAAACCTGGCAGACGGTCTTTCCCTTCGCCCTCTAAAAATTGACCGGCTGCTACGCAGGCTACACATCAGCAGCCTTGCTGGATTATAGATATAGTATCTATATAATGATATCTTTTACATTCGCGTGTAAAGAATCGTCATTCTTTTGGCACTCGATCGATCAAATTGCACATTTGACTGTTGTCAATGTCAACCTTAATTGAATTAGCTGTTTTCACTAGCGATTTGTATATATAATCACCCTTTAAACTAACCGTACATTTGCATCTTAATTAGGTTTTACTATTCGCAATACTCGTAATCACATGTAAGAAAAAATGAGATATAATTAATTAATATATATGTAGATTAGGTATCAGGTGACATAATACATGTATAAAATGACCACACCTAGCAGAGATTGTTCTCTTTAGCATGAATTCCGGCGGACAAAGAAGGCAAACGACCCACCCACCCAGGAAATTCGTATATTTGGGGCGTTGCTGCCGCACCTTTCCATGCAACTTTTTCACGTCTGTTCAGACCAATACCTTCATTGAACTGAACAGATGCGGCGAGTGTTGCTGAATAGATTACTATCATAAGGATCTCGTGGAGACTATGAAAGCTTTGTACAGTAAGATCGATGCATAACTGCAGACCTGGTAACGGCAACGAATTATGTAATTAATAACGACTGTACCACCTAAGCATTAAATTGTTTAGAGGCTTGAATAGAAATTGAAATAGCAAAACAAACAAAGAATTATATACTTAGCTCAAACTTGATGCATTATCAATATACAATGTTGCTTAAACGATGTCATATTCCACTTGATTTATACACGAATCCTTGCTGGAGGAACATAAAATGCAGTCAAAGCACTACAAAACGTAATAAGATTGGAGTATATCATTGTAAATCTTTTGATTCGTAAGCTCGGATCTTCATCAGTGCTAATAAGTAAGAATTATGGGATTAGACTGAGCAGGAGGCCGGAATTATTGAGACCGAGGTCAGTATTATCAGCGAAAGCCGAAGCCTGAGACAGAGGTCTGAATAATTCCGATGTCTTACGAATTCAATAATTCTTTATTTTTCATTTTGCAAGAAAAGTCGATTTGTTCGGTGAGACCGAAGCAAAATGAGCTGAGGCCATTTTCAACCCTAAAAACAAATCCCGCTCTTTCAAAATTCATGCGACTGGGTACCACTGAGCACTGGGTACCAAACCAGCTTTAAGTTGATGGGGTTAGACTTTTTTGAAAGATGTAAATTATCATCCAAATGAACGAGAAAGAACATTCAGAGAGCGAGTTCTCCTGCTCTAAGTCCTTGATTTAATACCCGTAAAGACCTCTTTCTCGTTCGTTTAAAAAGTAGTTGCAATAAGGTTAAAGCAGAGCTGTTGATGGGTTATGACGTCATATCGTTTGGAATGAAAAGTTCACTATCTCAACTTAGAAGAAAGGAAAACTGCAAAAGAAATTTTTATATTGTTCTAAAGGATCTTGTCTAGCAAGACCTCATAAGCCCAATATGATACTGTCAATGACTATGGTGTTGGAAGTGCACATCAAAAAATTTTAGTCTTATAGTCGTCACTGCATAACTGACTGAAAAGTTCGTCACCATGCGTACTCGCTAGGCAATTTTCATAGCGAAAAATAACCCATTTCGTTGCACACGATCAGGCTATATTAATTCTGTTTGAAATGTCCTTGTTCATGTTAACGTTGTCTGCTATAGCTATTTGTGAAAAACGTCCTTGTAAATTTTAATTTCTTAGCGAAATTATCTACAAATATTATTCAAGATTTAGGAGATACACGTACTGATTCAGATAGGATGTGTTTTGGAGACTTTGGAACATTCTCCCGCATTTATTTTGATACATTGCAATAACGACATTGAACAATATCATCACTAATCAAATTATACATCTGGGTGGACGAATTCTTCATCCTACCTTCACATGAAACGTTCGTATTTTAAGGTTTACAGTTCGAAACAACTTTTGCACGATTACAGACGTTTGAAGTTGAGCCAATACGCATGCATCATGACTGTGGATATTAGGATGTCTCTTAAAAATAGCGGATGCGTGGTTATGATTTATTTTCCCGTGTGCGAATTTTTGTTCAGATAATTTTACCTCACGAAAATGTGAGGCAATGATTCACTGTGTTCGATATCTGAGAAAATTGCTCAGCAAGAAGACTGTTCTATAGTGCCTATAGGTATCTAAGGCCAGAATTGAAATGTTCAGCAAGCTAATGACGCCCAATGAACGTGCATAATCAAGCCAAGTGCAAAATTCACATCGCTTTTCTATGTATGCATATAGGGAACAACTTAGTGAAATGCAAAATATCCTTTCTATCATATAGTCTGTGTGAGTGATTGAGCCGTTATCGCAAAGGTGCAGGGCGAGTGAGTTATATAATACATACTCTTGAACAATTATCTGTGAATTACATTGTAATGGTACTTTTGAAACATTATTTTATATTCATACGTGCAGTATATAGATATAGATATAAATATAGATAGACATATAATTGATGGGATGGATAATATGATCCCTAACCTTTTGAGGATCATTAATATCAGGAAATACGCATTCTGATAAAGGTGGGATGTATCCTCGAAGTCGCAACTTTAATAATGACAGCTCGTTGTAGTGCATTGTATGAATTTTTATCCCATTTTTGCTCTATTGTTTGGAGGGATATTCATGTCATCAAAACTAGTGTGATCTAACAAGCTGTATACAGCTAATTCAAAAAAGGTTGTCCTTTTAAAACTTTAAACTCTAAGTGCGCAAAGCCTCATGGGAGCAAAGTTCAAGCTTCGTAGTCGAATATTTCAGAATTTTTTTCATGAATTGCGTTCACAGAAAGATATTTACAACGTCTCCAAAAAATGGGCCTCACAGACTATTCCAAAACAGCTTAAATGATGCTCCCATGATGCTTTGCACACTTAGAGTTTAAGATTTTAAAGGACAACCTTTTTTGAATTAGCCATATACGTTTGGCTTACATGATCTTCCCCGTGACCTAATGTCATATAGCTCCTGTTTCTTTCGCCAGAGACCTCGAGTTTACTATTAGAACGAATTTTCGTGATAATTATAATTTCCCATGCAAGTGGCTTTTTTGTACAACGCAAATGTGAAGAACTTTTCAAGTGCCTTTTCAAATTCTGCAAGTTCTTTGACACGCGAATCAATAAACCCCACAGTTACAAACCGACTTGGGCATGACCCCATGGTGGACTCCCCCAACAGCTCCTATGGTGGTCACTGGATATAAAAGCATCGACAGTTAAGAGTACGTTTTGCAGAGTTTACTGATACATCTCAGAGACAACATCGATTACAGAGAGTCAGATTTTATTTGGTGAGTAACTGAAATGAATTCTTATTTTTTCTCTATGCGAATGCTATAGTTTAGATCTTCGAAACAATGAAATTAGTACCAAATTATAGGTTTTTTATAGAATTTTGTTAATTTTAACGAGTACAAACTGGGTAAAATATAATTTGTTGTTAACTACAATGAAGCCAGGTACGATTCATCGAAATGCATGTGATAACAATTGTAGCCATGACCATAATTATGTCGATTGAACTACTTAATTTGCTATGTTTAGAGGTTGCGAAATGGCATACACACCTGTTCAGGACTACCTTGGTGATTTACCTGGTACAAGCGGTGAAGTTATAGAGTACAAACTTCCATGCAGTATCCCTATCACCGCGAAGGAAATTCTTGTATATACCTGGGTCACAACAAAGGGCGATGAGGCTTTTCATCGTTATTATTATCAAATCGAGACAGTTGATAAGTCTTGTCGCGCCTACCCTCAGTACATGAATGTTGCAGCTACTCAAGACATTGTCCTCAACTCCTCAAATTTATGGATGCCTGTTTCTCCTCTAAGTAAGTTTCCCTGTAACGATGACTTTTAGGGCAAAAACAAATTATATCAAGCGAAAGTCGGGTAGAATGTTGGGCATGTAAACGTATGTAATACATGCCAACAGTTTCTGCAACGAAAATTAGTGTAGAACTGCTTTAATAGCCGCAATGCTTTGAATGCGTTTTAATTTGGGATCTATTCAATATCGCTGTTGGTCTTTCAAAAAACGTGAATGAAATATGATCACCCCATATATCCATCAACCTGTAGCACCATTGTACATTCATAAGTTTTCTCTATTATGATACTTACAGAGTATGCAATATTTACAGTGTTGTGTTGAATTTCCGTGGCTTTAGTGTTATATAGTAACATTCCCAGCTTTTTATCTATCTGATCTGTCACAACAGTTTTTAAAATGACGGTACATGGGTTATCTTGACTATCCAGTTGATAAGTTGTCTTTAAGAAAGATGTGTACACTTCTTACAAACAGTAATCTAACTTAAACTTTTAATTTCAAGCATTTGATTTGGGTTCCATAGGCGTATGTTATTTAATTTAAGATTTGATTTCGACATAGGCGGTTGCAGAAACACCATAATAAACCAATTCATGCCTGTGTTAATTGGGTAGAACGTTTATTTCGGGTGCATTAAAAATTCCGTTTCTATTTTGTGGTTAAATATTGCATCTTTTCTCCCTTAGGTAGGTTGAGGGTTACTTTAATTGATGCTGAACCAAATCCCAAAGCGAAAAACAAAAGTATTGGTCATAAACGCCCAACGGTACGACCTCGAGCTGACGGTACAGAAGAATCTGTTGATGCGTACAGTGAAATATTCATCATTGGTTATCGCTGATCCGTCAAACACCTTTCCATTAATTCCATTACTGTTTTCTTTCTCAAATCAATAATTTTCAATGTGTATGATGTGGTTAATTAATTAAAAACTGCGTTTATAATTTAATTTGAAATTGTTTTTCTATTCTAATTATGTCATCCTTACTAGTGCGTTTGCATTCAACGTTACGGTGTTGATGGGTGCGGCCGGTCAACTAGTGAGATTATTGCTTTCATCTTAAAAGCAATGTTTTTCGTGTACGAATTTATAAACTGAAAGCATACCTGAATAAAGATTAAGTGCTCCGCATGATTATCTTTGCACACTGATACAGAACGAACACGAATTGTCTAAATTGCTTCAAAAACCTATTCGAGTAGTCCTTCAATAAAATTATATTTAAGAATTAAATGTTCGGGGCTTAGAAAATTGCGATTAAAATTTGTGTAAAACAGGTCCATTCTTTCTGTAATTGATAAAGATCAGGGGCGTCGACAGGGTGATGAAACTTAGGGCGACAACTTCGTACCCAGACTGTCTTCTCTACGCTCCTTGCTGGAGGAAGAGACCTTGGTGAATGCTGGTCACGTGGCGTCCAGATTGTTGGTGCCTGTAACATGTCCCCTGTGAGAAATGGTGGGCGGTACTTATTAATATACGTACTTTTTCAATCATTTACAGTTGATGAAATCTGTAACGCGAGTTGAATTTACCTGAATAACATGCGAATCCTCCTCCCACTATTAATGGATATTCGAGGATATTCAAAAATCAATTAAGGAGCCACGTGACCAGCATTTACCAGGGTTTCTTTCTCCAGCGAGGGTACGAGGTTGCTAAGGGGGGTAAATCGAGTGAATCCTAGGGGGGGCATTATTATTTCTACGGTCTCTAAAACTATTTGCAGCAGGCAGGTTTATTGATAATCTAAAAGCCACACATCGTTGATTTTTGTGCCAGTTAAAAATTTGAACAATAATCGTACCCCGAACATCTTTTACTCCAGACTTAAAAAAATCTCAATATGGATTATTTAAGTAACTAAGGGGGAACACATGTACCCCAGTCCCCAACCTCATAGTCCCAAATAGATTTTATCGTATGATTCGAAAGAGACTCTAGCACAACATACAGTATCTATTACAGAATATTCATATCTGCCCTTTTTGTGAAATATTTTGATTAGAAATATTAAGTCACAAGTTCCTTGTATGTTTGCATGGTGAGTATCAAATTAAAACATAATTTTGCGGGAAACATCAGGTAAATTTATTATCGCAAAGCTTTGGATACGTAAGCTCGAATCTTCATCACTGCTAAAGACCCACACAGAGTGGACGCGATTTCCGAATGCGACGCGATTTTTCAATTTTCAAAAGCAAATCAAACCATCAACGGAAAGAAACTTTGCTACATATGTATACCAACTAACTTAAATACTTCAAGTCTTTTCGAAGCTTCAAGATTGGTGGAAAATAGAAAACGATTAAAGTTACAAGACGTTGAGAATCGAAAATTCGCGTCGCGTTGTCAAATCGCGTTCGGTCTGTTTGGGGCGATCAACCACAATTCTCACGTCCCCCAAATAGATTTACGCGCTATGTCAAGAATTTACTTTTCCACGTTCAACCTTGCTTTGTTAGGTACGCTCAGAATTTAGATGAGGGGTGAATAACTAAACCGATATGCACAATAGAGTTAATATCACTTTATGACGTTATGACGCGCGTGATTGCCTAACCACATCTAATCGTAATTTCAAAACTTGTATAGAAAACGATAATATAGCTATATGCATGCGCATTATTTAGCCTCTATAATATACTAGTAAATGTATCACTAATTCGACGCAAAGAATTTGTCTTAGTTCTACAGGACTTCCTATCTGAATCAGTTTGCTTGATCGCCTGAACCTTGAATAACATTTAGAATAATTTACGTGAACGCTCCACATTGATCCAGAATACATACAAAAAAGCATTCTGTGATCTATTTTTGACGAAAATAATTTGTTTAAATTGATCATGATCCTGCCTGAGTCATGTGAGAATGCATGTCGCCTTTATGCACGGACATTGAGTACCTTTAGAGTTGATTTTGCGTTTAGAAGTTGAAAATTACAAGAACATTTTGGCAAAATCAACTAATGTTGTGGGAAGATAGGTTAGATAGCTACACACTAACTGTACCCACAAAAGAGTTAATATTGAAAGTTATGGAAGGTCATGTCATCTTCTGCAATTTTCGCGTATATAAGCGCTATTCGTCATGATTTGTCGCCAGCCTCCTACCCTAAACAGAAGCATTCACCCCCTGAAAATCTGATTTAAAAACGATACATTTCTATGCTGTAACAACGAATGAATAAATTAAATTTAGCCAATAGAAGGACTTCTATTTCACTTGGGTGATGGTTTTATTTTCCAATATATATAGCAATCGTTTTGAAGAGTGAATGCATGCACTGCATGTTGAACCTTGATTAAATAAAAACTGGAAGTCATTTACCAGCGACGTTTTGTGACATGGGTGATTGTTTTATAATCAGTAATGGAAGTATTTTCTTTGATGTACGGACTCTTAATATCTCGTAATTTAGTTATTTAATTATAACAGTGAAAACTGTTATGTAACGACATAGTGATATAATTTGAAATATTTTATTAAAATACCACCAGACACGAGTCAGTTATTTTAGGAAATGGGCGTCAAATCATTGCGCTTCATTGTTTCTGTTTCTCTCTGCAGCCGCAGACAAAATCTGTAAATCTTTACACGTATTTACTTAATTCGATACACCAGAACTGACTCGTCCCCAGTCGCTTTAGTTGAAGGCGAGTGAAGGCGCGCGTTGGGTGAAGGGAATGCGAACAATGAGGAAGCGACTGGCAAATTGGGAATCCAAAATGGCGACCGCTGCAATGGCGGACGCAGACGTTGACAATGCCAATAGGAACAATTTTTCCCGGCCATTGCACAAGGCTGCTCCTTTGCAAATGGCCATTTTCGTTCAAATTTGTAACATGTGTTTATAACTTTATATGATATTTAATACTTTAGACCGGCCTTGCGGGAGATATGTCACTTGTCACTTGATAAGCTGCTGTTGAATGATATTTTCCAGGGGTTTTTCGCCGTAACACCATGAAGTGGATCAAATCATCTTCCATATCGACCATTTTCAACTTTTCAAGCGTATTTGCAAACATTAAGCGCGTATTTACAAGATTTCGAACACATTTGCAAGTTTTCGAGCGAATTTGCAACTTTTCGAGTCCGGATTTCACAGTCCCTAAAATAACACCCGACTCCCAAAATTTTAACGAGGGATACCTGAGGATATTTAGGGATTGTGGAAAAGTCAGCACCAGAATGTAACTTGTTTTACCTTGAAAATCGGCCTTTTAGGCTGGAGTAATGTTTTCACTGATTGAATGTGCTATTGCGTGCTGGGTCATGTGCACAATGTCGCTTTACCGTTCGGGGATTTGAGGCGAAACTGAGAACGAGTTAATCTGGCAAAGTAGGTAAATGTGTAAAATATCCGGCAAAACGTCAATAAAACGGAAACATCAATAAATAAATAACCAGAACGAAAATATTACTTTTCTCGCCATTATCTTAGACAACAGGAATTTAATTACGCATTGACACTCTCACTACCTTCCCTCGCCCATGCAGTAGCATTCTAGGATACGCGGTCTGGATCACGACGCAACAGGTCTATAAATTAACGCTCTTAAATATACTCTGAAGTATATGCGGACAATTATCAATGCTTTCTGCTTTTGTTATCAAGTCAGTTGAAGCCGCACGTCTTACTGTAAGCACTCCGTCGTTCTGTGTTCCGCTACCTTTCACTTGAAAGCAAAAGATACTGGCCTGAGGAGAATACAGCATTGCAGTCTTATGCGAGAAGCTTCCCTGTGGTTCCCACTTGAAGCGCCAAACCTGGAAGAGATTTCACGAGATATTACTCTTGAATATATGCACTCAATGGTAAAGTATCTTGAAAAAGTAGAGAAGGTAAACTTTTCGTTTTTGTGATTTACCACATTCTTTTGTCATACATTCCTCCTGGCAGTCAGGTTAAGTGTCTTGCTATATGTCTTATTTAAACTTAAGAGTTACAGTAGAAACCGGAAGCCGTAATAGAAATCGTTCCGCAATGTTTTTGTTGCTTTCTTTGACATGTTCGTAAGGCATTATTGTTGACTCGACTCTTTCAACAACACCTAAAACAATAAAAAATAATATTATAATAAAGACATATTACATATATTTATATAATTATGCCTAATTAAGTCTTTATGCATAATGTTTCATATTGTATTAACTAGTAGCATAACTAATTGAAGTGCTTCTAAAACATTCACTTTTACATAACAAAATCCAAAGAACATGCTTTCAACGCCCTCGTTTCAGACATTTTGCTCGGCTAAAAAGTGTTTCTAAAACGTTCACTTTTTCATAAGAAAATCCAAAGAACATGCTTCCAACGCCCTCGTCGTTTCAGACATTCTGCTCGGCTAAAAAGTGTTTCTACTTAAGGAAATATAAAAACTTAACTTTTCCAAAATAAATTCTCTTACAGTCCCTACTTCCGACCCTGGAAAACGAGATTCAACAAATATTCCCAAATGTTCAAATTGCCTTCAGCGGAATGAGTTTATGAATTGCGTTAAAGTCTTCTCAGCGAGCTGTACTTGAGCCCCTCGATTATGCCCATCTTTACCAGCGCGTACCTCAATAAGCCAGAGGAAATGTCTGCCTGAGACGCCAACACAGCATCTCAAATCCGCAGATTCTCATACACTATCTTCCAGTTAGACCGAGAAATAAACGATAATTACCCGTAACTTCTTTTGGGCAAGTTTGTACATTCACTGTCTTTGAAAATAGCCCGTCTACACTTTCAACCTTAAAATCTCAACTGTTCAGGCATTTACCTGGACATTTTTCCAAGCGTTGGCGGTCCTTCGAGAAACAACAGAAACATATGTAGTGCCTTTTCTTTGGCAATTTTCCACTGTTGGTCCACAAATAATGCCTCGTATTTCTTGCAATATTGTATCGGATGGACTGTTCTGTCCTCAGAATTTGCATTGTAGTCTTTGCCCGTTACTAACGTACAAATAACAAATTCGGTTACCTTCTCCGCTACCAAAATCATCTCTGTCAATTTTTTCTCTCCTTTTTTGAGCACTTTCTTTGGGAGGGCCAAGTTAAATTCCACCTGCCTAGTTTCGCAGTTATACATGGTAATACATTTGTGGACTTGAGACAGTTGACTAGTATTTCATTGTATACAAATCGTCAAGGAAACGAAAAAAATAAAGCGAACTTCATACGAAAATGCATAAAACATTTCATAAATTTTCTTAAAAACACGATGAATATGTGAGTGTGTAAACGTACCTAAAATGAAGTACATACAAACTCATATAGCAAAACACAGACTTTTCTCGCGATTTCTCCTGTTGCTATGACAACTGCACCATTGCGTGCAGTAAATAAGCTAGCTGAAAAATTTGAAATCCAATAACTTACGTTGAAAGTTCAAAAGTGTCCACTGTTGAAAAACTATGCTATCACCAAACTGAATACTCTTTTGCGAGCAATATTGTGATTTATGGTGCAGGTGTTTAGTTGTTCTCTAATAGCCACTTTTCTATTTTGGATTCATTGAACGAAACGGTCACGTGTTAGTAGTCACACGAAGATCAGGGTATTGTAACATCAGTATCGGGTGATGTACAATGGTCACTATATTGCGATAGCTTTTAAGCAGTCTAATCGGATGTCACTTCCTAATCCACTCAACAACTTTCTCTCCTTGGCAAATAGAATATTATTGGTACTATTAATATAACAATAAAATTGATGTTCTCGGGCATAGGTGGGTTTTTGGCCCGACTCATATAATAATTAGAGGGCGATTACAAGATAAAAGACGACAAATAAACATGAAATAGTTTAGGAACAAATATTCAATCGCAGTGTCGTAAGTTCACGCTACCCACAGCTATTTCGTTTTTTTTTAAACCACAAACTGAGTTTATATGTGGAAAAAGTCTAAATATTCTTCAAAAAAGCTGTGTATAGTTTCTGCCAAAAGAGGATCTTGCTGTTTATTCATAGCCATATTAACTTTAGAATGGATTTATTCAATATATGAAATTATAGAAAATTGTGTGTGTAAAGATACAAAAAATACTTGCTCAGTCGTGCAAAAACAATTTGCAGGTGGATCTAAACAAATTAATTAAAATTCAGCGGGCTAAAATAAATCGCAAAGCGTGCTAAAATTCCTATAATATCATGTCATTCCTATAATAATCATCATAATATATAGTAATCATGTTAATAATGAAATTAAAAAAGCCAAGGCATCATATTTTACCACAAACCTTGATCTACACAAAGGAAATATGAAGAAGACGTGGAAGATAATTAATGAGGTTAGTTCAAAACATTTAAGTAAAACCAAAAAAATATCGGAAATAGGAACGGGGGAAAAGTAATTACCTCACCTATCGAGATAGCAGAAGCATTCAATCACTATTTTTCAACTGTTGGTAGTAACCTCACCTCTGATATCCCTTTAACAGAATATTGCCCAGAATATTATCTGGAGCCAACTCATAGCATATTTTCTTTGAAACCTCCCACTGTTGAAACAGTTTATAATTTGTTGACAAAAATTGATGAAAAAAAATCAGTTGGCCTTGATAACATACCTAATAGATTATTGAAGATAGCTGCTGATGTTGTTGCACCTTCTCTAACGGCTATATTCACAGGATCTATCAATACGGAAATATTTCCACAAGAATGGAAAGAGAGCAGGGTATCGCCAGTCTATAAAAGCGGTGCTAGGAATGACCCCAGTAATTATCGTCCTATATCTGTTATTCCTGTTATTGCAAAAATTTTTGAGAAAATTGTGTATACGAACAACTCTACGAATATTTGAATAATTATAATCTTCTGACCACCTGTCAATCAGGATTTCGATCCTTACATAGCACTTTAACGGCATTAGTCGAAGCTACAAATAGCTGGTGTGGGAACATTGACAAAGGTCTGGTTAATGGAGTTGTTTTTATAGATCTAAAGAAAGCATTCGATACCATTGATCATAATATTATTCTGAAAAAGTTGGGAAATTATGGCGTCGACTTAAATAGTCTTAAATGGCTTGAGTCATATCTTACAAATAGGACACAAAAATGTCGTGTAAATGACCATTTGTCAAGTTCAAATCCAGTCAGGTGCGGTGTCCCGCAGGGGAGCAATTTGGGACCATTGTTATTTCTTGTATATATTAATGATTTACCAAACTGCCTTAATTGGCCTATCCCGAGAATGTTCGCGGATGACACTAGCGTAAGTTATGCAGCAAAATCTATGGACGAGCTCCAAAGTGTCATAAACTCTGAATTGATCAACCTTCACAAATGGTTGAACACAAATAAACTGAGCCTAAATATTGCTAAAACGGAGTTTATGATAATTGGATCTCGGCAAAGGATAAGTGCTATGGATGATAGAATAACTATTGAAATCAATGATTGTGAGGTCGAAAAAGTTGATTCAGTCAAATCTCTGGGGGTATACGTTCATAACATTTGAATCGGTCAATGCATATCGAGAAAATATCTAAGAAAATTGCTTCAGCAATTGGCGCATTAAAGCGTATCAGATCATACGTAACAACTGATACGGCCATTCAAGTTTACCGAGCGTTGATACAACCATATTTTGATTATTGTTGCTCAGTCTGGGATGGTCTTAATCAAACATTGAATTGTAAAATACAAAAGCTGCAGAATAGGGCAGCAAGGATTGTCATGCAAGCGAGTTATAATGCCAGTGCTGGTGCACTTTTTGATGTGCTGCACTGGGATAATCTCTCCATGCGTAGGAAAAAATCTAAGGCTAATTTAATGTTTAAAATTCTTAATGGAGAAGCCCCTACGTATTTGCAGGATCTTTTTTCTGTTCGTTATAATATTAGAAACTCTGAAATGAGATTAAATGTCCCGAGACCACGGACAGATCATATGAAAAAGAGTTTTTGTTATAGTGGGGCTGTATTGTTTAACAGTCTCCCACAAAATATAAGAAAATGCCAGTCGTTACCACAGTTTAAGAAGGCAATTAATAAATATTATAATGATAACCTAATCTGACTACCACACGGCAATCGTGTAAACCAGTTAATATTTTAATTATTTTGTATTTATTTTAAAATCTGTATTGTGTAATGTATGTATCGTATTACTATTTTTGTAACTGAAGATTTTACCGTGTTGAAATAAATTGTATTGATTGATTGATTGATTGATTGATTGATTGATTGATTGATGACTACTAAAGACACTATATTCAGAATTTTAATGTAAATTACAGCCATAAACTATAGTAAAACATTTATACAGGATGTATAAAAAATTTAAGTGTACTTGTTAGGCTATGTAATGCAGTTATATAATGATGACAACTAACAGGGCTGACCAGAGACTTATGGGAGCCCGGAGCAAAATGCTCCCCCTAACGTGAAGGAACCATCGCGTTTTTTGGAGCTCTAGGGTCTGGGGCTCGGAACAACCACCCCTCCCCTCTGAACGCCCCTGACAAGTTTTATTAAGTAAGAAATATTTGCAACATTAAGTGACAAGTGGCAAAATAAAAAGTTCGATACATTAGGAAATACACTAGGTAGAGAGAAATAAATTTTCTTTGAATGTCTATTTATGTTTGTAGAAGAGAAAAGACAATACCGGGAGAACAGGTCTTCAAAGTTCTTCGCGTCAACAACAGGGAAGAAAGCCTGGTAGACGCCGACCTAAGATGTCTCGTTCTTAACGAGTTCGTGAAATTCATTATGTCATAGATGACGGTTTAAGAATGATCCAAATATTATCGTAACATGATTTGAAGACTTTTTGCGCTATCTTATTTTAGCCCTTTGCAGTTTTTCAGTATGGCATCAAAGAACATGCAGAGTCGAATAGCTGAAGCTCAAGGCTGAGTTCGGATCTACATTACATATTAAAGATGTACCAAAAAGTGCTAGTAATCTCAGCTTACGTGGAAAGCCATTTAGAAAATAACACAAAAGCATGATTACACAAAAATACAAAAAAGTATGATTTTCTTCTGAAACATAACTGAATTTTCTTAATTTTCGTAGATGTATGTTTCTTTAAATATACATTACACTTTAGTAAAATTCCAGACAAACACACCAGACAAAATGTTGAAAAAAGATATACTGAGTGTAGTATGTTTTAAAACAAACTTCCCAAACCAACCTTTTTTCGTTGTGGGAAGAAAGAAGACTTTTCACAACGATGCAAAAACTTATCTCCGGGATAATGTAGTGTCACTAACAGCAAAAATTAACATGCTATTATGTTAAGCACTGCATATTTAATTTATATTGAACAACAGTCGAGCTGCTGGAATCAGCTGCAAACTCGCAACTTCCGCCTGTTCAAAATACCAAGTAAAGCTACAGCTCTTTTCTGAAGCTATCTGACTGAATCTGCAGTATACAAAATCACCGAACAAAATTGAAAACATCCAAGATTAAAACTGGAAATGAGCTCTCGTCTACTATTCTGTTGGATTATTTAACATGACATTATTTCTCTAATATTTTGGATTAATAGAGCTGTCTTCATCGGTTATGATTTTTACAAATCAGTATTTATAATGTAGCTGTGTCTGCACTTTTAATGATAGAACAATATGATACACAATAATGTAAAAATTTCACATGTCGTAAACCTTTTATTTGTAGACAACCCACGAATATAATATTATCATATAATAGAAACATACTGTTGTACTATTGCAAATATCTTTTCCTCGATAAATAGCGAGTGGCAAAACGTTAACTTTCTTGTTTTTTTTTTCATTTCAAAGAATTTGTAGACGTTAGCTGTTTATATAACAAATAGTAGCTGTTTAGTGATTGCTGTTTATTCATTACTTTCATTTGAAGTTGAAACTTCTTTTGTAATAAATTAAAGTACATGCAATGAAATGTCTCTCGACTGAGATTGATCGTTTAACTTGCCTTAGCACTCCCCCCCCCCCCCTCCACACACACACACAGCTGCCAATGCGTACGCTCTGTTCCTCCTGTGTATTTTAAGCTTTGACAAATTTTCAAAAGAAATTTCTCATAATTTTTGAAAGAATAGACACTAAATTGCAATTTTTCTTAAATAAGAAATTTCTTTTTATATTTTCTTAAAACTGAAAGTCTTTCAACGTTTTTTTAAAATGAACATGACACAGCCCCCATTTACCAGTATAACCATACGTCAAATTCTTACTATAGCTTAAGCTAGCCGCACATAAGAGCTGGTGGCCGAGCATAAGTTAGCAATACTCTTACATGTTAGCTCAGCCAATAGCTCAGCGTATGCGGGTGGATTTTACCGAGTCATATGCCTCATGCAACCTTTTCTCGTTTATCAAACATGTTTGATGTGGGGGAAAATGTTGCGTGAAGTACAAAACTCAGGAAAATTAACCAAAACACGGTGAGCTGTAGGCTGAGGTAAGAGGCACGAGTAACTTTTTCTCAGCCGATTCTCTCGTGTGCGAAACAGGGTTGGTAGATTTTATCAATAAATAAGCCAAACCGTCATTAGTAACATTAGTAACCGTCATCAAAATAACAAATAGAACAAAAGGCAAATACAAAGGTAATACAAATTCATGCAGGCAATCTACAACCCTGGTGTGGAAAACCTTAAGTTAATCATATTGTTCAAGTCATAAAAGAACAACTGATAATG
The DNA here is from genome assembly GCA_963855995.1 of Muricea muricata. Classification (NCBI taxonomy): domain Eukaryota; kingdom Metazoa; phylum Cnidaria; class Anthozoa; order Malacalcyonacea; family Plexauridae; genus Muricea; species Muricea muricata. The sequence goes on from OY979719.1 coordinate 13,292,338, forward strand.
GTCAGTGTATGGTAATTTCAATAGTTGTGCTATTTTATATTCCAAGGGGCTATAAAATTTTTGTGTTTAAAGAACAAATGAGATTTCTTTAGACATTCAGGTAAAGCTTTGTTTACAGGGTGTATAAAAAAAGGAGCCCATGGAAATCAATTATTGTTATAAGTTGAATGCATGGAGCAATAATGCCAGGCCATTCAAATTCTAACAATAGTTGATTTCAGTAGCGTCCGCTTTTTGTGGGACACCCTGTAAGCTAGAACATTTGAATAAAACTGTGCTACACTAGGAATAGTGCATGTGGATCACAATCAGTGACCGTTGAAAAAGTTATCAAGCGAAAGCACAAGCAAGCAGCATCGAGGTAAGAGTAAACGCAGCTACTACGATACCAGCATTTTGACGAGGGTGGTAAAGGGTATTTTCGTGAGGTGTGACTCGCTCAAATCTGTTCGTGTGTAATGCTTCATTTTGTTGTCGTGAAATGTGATTTGTTCTACGCCCCTGAGGCGTGATTGAAGAATAAATTGCTCTGTGAAATGAGAATAATAGGATTCAGCTCCTGAACTATGTACGAGTCGAATGCTCACATAAACTTATTCGGAGGCCTTTCAGAGGTCGATACACATTGAGTAATTTTACATATTGAAGGAGTAAATCTAGTCTATCTAAAGGAACATGATAGATCTGTCAACAAACTGTACTATAGATGAAATGTGAAGCTGCTTAGCGTTTCCTAAGAAATAAACACGCGTGCAGTTGAAACGGTATCAACAGTGAACACGCATGCACGAGGGAAGTGGGGAAGAGGGGCGTATATTCACTAGCGATTTGTACATATTATTATATCATTATTGATTCAGTTTCTATTGTGTTTTTCTAGCTTTTATTATGTGAATCAACTCCGTGATAAGTGTCTGAAAGCTGGGGGCGGTTTTTGAATATCTCCAGGGGAGTGCGGGGCTGAAATAACGCACCTGAATACAGCGTTGGTATGTATTAATCAACCTAATATATGCATTCATGAGGTTGATTAATACATATCAACCTCTAAACACGGTTGATTAATACAGATTGTTATTCAACCCGAAAATTGTTATTAAACTACAAAAAATAAATAATATAATTTTCCCACATTTTTTAACAACACAACTACAACTGGTGATTATGAACACACAATAGTCCACATATTTCACTGAAACAAGACGTTGCAGTTCGCAAAGTTATAAACACACTTTCGCTTAGGTAATTTGGTTTTATCAACATTATTATAATCGTCGTTAAAACGACCATGCATAAACAAATCTAGTTGGCATTCTTGACATAATCTTCTTGCTTTAAATCATTTCTAAGTGAAATTTTAACTTAGTTCAAACCTATTTCAGCTTTCTGGATTTTGTTGAAAGTTCAAAGAGCTGATCCAACACTACAAAATCATTGCACACATCACTGAACCACAGCTGGCCAGTCCGGCTTCAACATACAGCTCCCAAAACCAAATCAAAAATCAATATACATGCATTATTGGGAATTGAAATAGTTGATGCATTACATTGCTCCTCCTTTCCTGAATTAAATGCGGTCAAAGGGAATGATGGTCCCAAAGCGAATTAAAAGCAATAATGTGTTCATCACTTAACTGAAAACTGAAGCGTAATCACTTAAGCGTAATCACAATAAAGCTATTGTTTCTTACTTGTAAACTTCATCAAATAATGATATAAGTTAGTCATACACCTTAGACCTCAGTGTTTATGCGTATATCAACCTCGGCGCTGCGCGCCTCGGTGGATATATCGCATAAGCACTTCGGTCACGGTGTATAACTCTAACTAATCACCTTTTAAAATAACCGTACATTTATTTGCATTTTAATTAGGCTTTGCTATTCGCAATACTCGTAATCATATGTAAGAGGAAATGAGATATAATTATGTAATATATATGTAGATTAGGTATCAGGTGACATAATACATGCATAAAATGACCACACCTGGTAGAGATTTCTCCGTTTAGCGTGAATTCCGGCGGACAAAGAAAGATTAGAAGGCAAACGACCCACCCACCCACCCAGGAAATTCTTATAGTTCGGGCGTTGCAGCCGCGCCTTTCCATGCAACCTTTCCACGTCTGTTCAGATCAATATCTTCATTGAACTGAACAGATGAGGCGAGTGCTGCTGAATAAATTATTATCATAAGGATCTCGTGGAGATTATGAAAGCTTTGTACAGTAAGATCGATGCATAACTGCAGACCTGGTAACGGCAACGAATTACATAATTAATACCTAAGTATTAAATTGTTTAGAGGCTTGAATAAAAATTGAAATAGCAAAACATACAAAGAATTATATACTTAGCTCAAACTCGATGCATTATCAATATGCAATGCTGCTTAAGCGATGTCATATTCCACTTGATTTATACACGAATCCTTGCTTGAGGAACATAAAATGCAGTCAAAGCACTACAAAACGTAATAAAATTGGAGTATTTTATTGTAAACCTTTCGATTCGCAAGCTCTGATCTTCATCAGTGCTAATAACTTACTTGGATTAGACTGAGCAGGATACCCGAATTATTGAGATGGAGGTCAGCATTATCTGCGGAAGCCGAAGGCTGAGACAGAGGTCTAAATGATTCCGATATCCTACGAATTCAATATTTCTTTATTTTTGATGTTGCAAGAAGAGTCGATTTGTTCTGTGAGACCGAAGCAAAACGAGCTGACGCCATTTTCAGCACACAAAACAAATCCCACTCTTTCAAAATTCATGCGACTGGGTACCACTGAGCACTTGGTACCAAACCAGCTTTAAGTTGATAGGGCTAGACTTTTTTGAAAGATGTAAATTACCATCCAAATGAACGAGAAAGAACATTCAGAGAGCAAGTTTTGCTGCCCTAAGCCCTTTGTTTAATACCCGTAAAGACCTCTTTCTCGTTTGAAAAGTAGTTGTACGTAATAAGGTTAAAGGACAGCTGTTTATGGGTTATGACGTCATATCGTTTGGAATGAAAAGTTCATGTCTCAACTTAGAAGAAGGGAAAACTGCAAAACAAATTTTTTTAGTGTTCTAAAGGATCTTGTCTAGCCAGGCCTCATATGCCCAATATGATACTGTCAATGACTATGGTGTTGGAAGTGCACATCAAAAAATTTTAGTCCTATAATCGTCACTGCATAACTGACTGAAAAGTTCGTCACCATGCGCACTCGCTATGCAAGTTTCATAGCGAAAAATAGCTCATTTCGTTGCACACGATCAGACTATATTCATTCTGTTTGAAATGTCCTTGTTCATGTTAACGTTGTCTGTTATATTTGTCAAAAACGTCCTTGTAAATTTTAATTTCTGAGCGAAATTATCTACAAATATTATTCAAGATTTAGGAGATACACGTACTGATTCAGATAGGACGTGTTTTGGAAACTTTGGAACATTCTCCCACATTTATTTTGATACATGCTATAACGACATTGAATAATATCATCACTAATCAAATTATACATCTGGGTGGATGAATTCTTTGTCCTACATTCACATGAAACGTTCATATTTTGAGGTTTACAGTTCGAAACAACTTTTGCACGATTACAGACGTTTGAAGTTGAGCCAATACGCATGCATCATGACTGTGGATATTAGGATGTCTCTTAAAAATAGCGGATGCGTGGTTATGATTTATTTTCCCGTGTGCGAATTTTTGTTCAGATAATTTTACCTCACGAAAATGTGAGGCAATGATTCACTGTGTTCGATATCTGAGAAAATTGCTCAGCAAGAAGACTGTTCTATAGTGCCTATAGGTATCTAAGGCCAGAATTGAAATGTTCAGCAAGCTAATGACGCCCAATGAACGTGCATAATCAAGCCAAGTGCAAAATTCACATCGCTTTTCTATGTATGCATATAGGGAACAACTTAGTGAAATGCAAAATATCCTTTCAATCATATAGTCTGTGTGAGTGATTGAGCCGTTATCGCAAAGGTGCAGGGCGAGTGAGTTATATAATACATACTCTTGAACAATTATCTGTGAATTACATTGTAATGGTACTTTTGAAACATTATTTTATATTCATACGTGCAGTATATAGATATAGATATAAATATAGATAGACATATAATTGATGGGATGGATAATATGATCCCTAACCTTTTGAGGATCATTAATATCAGGAAATACGCATTCTGATAAAGGTGGGATGTATCCTCGAAGTCGCAACTTTAATAATGACAGCTCGTTGTGGTGCATTGTATGAATTTTTATCCCATTTTTGCTCTATTGTTTGGAGGGATATTCATGTCATCAAAACTAGTGTGATCTAACAAGCTGTATACAGCTAATTCAAAAAGGTTGTCCTTTTAAAACTTTAAACTCTAAGCGCGCAAAGCCTCATGGGAGCAAAGTTCAAGCTTCGTAGTCGAATATTTCAGAATTTTTTTCATGAATTGCGTTCACAGAAAGATATTTACAACGTCTCCAAAAAATGGACCTCACAGACTATTCCAAAACAGCTTAAATGATGCTCCCATGATGCTTTGCACACTTAGAGTTTAAGATTTTAAAGGACAACCTTTTTTGAATTAGCCATATACGTTTGGCTTATATGATCTTCCCCGTGACCTAATGTCATATAGCTCCTGTTTCTTTCGCCAGAGACCTCGAGTTTACTATTAGAACGACATTTCGTGATAATTATAATTTCCCATGCAAGTGGCTTTTTTGTACAACGCAAATGTGAAGAACTTTTCAAGTGCCTTTTCACATTCTGCAAGTTCTTTGACACGCGAATCAATAAACCCCACAGTTACAAACCGACTTGGGCATGACCCCATGGTGGACTCCCCCAACAGCTCCTATGGTGGTCACTGGATATAAAAGCATCGACAGTTGAGTACGTTTTGCAGAGTTTACTGATACATCTCAGAGACAACATCGATTACAGAGAGTCAGATTCTATTTGGTGAGTAATTGAAATGAATTCTTATTTTTTCTCTATGCGAATGCTATAGTTTAGATCTTCGAAACAATGAAATTAGTACCAAATTATAGGTTTTTTATAGAATTTTGTTAATTTTAACGAGTACAAACTGGGTAAAATATAATTTGTTGTTAACTACAATGAAGCCAGGTACGATTCATCGAAATGCATGTGATAACAATTGTAGCCATGACCATAATTATGTCGATTGAACTACTTAATTTGCTATGTTTAGAGGTAGCGAAATGGCATACACACCTGTTCAGGACTACCTTGGTGATTTACCTGGTACAAGCGGTGAAGTTATAGAGTACAATCTTCCATGCAATATCCCTGTCACCGCGAAGGAAATTCTTGTATATACCTGGGTTACAACAAAGGGCGATGAGGCTTTTCATCGTTATTATTATCAAATCGAGACAGTTGATAAGTCTTGTCGCGCCTACCCTCAGTACATGAATGTTGCAGCTACTCAAGACATTGTCCTCAACTCCTCAAATTTATGGATGCCTGTTTCTCCTCAAAGTAAGTTTCCCTGTAACGATGACTTTTAGGGCAAAAACAAATTATATCAAGCGAACGTCGGGTAGAATGTTGGGCATGTAAACGTATGTAATACATGCCAACAGTTTCTGCAACGAAAATTAGTGTAGAACTGCTTTAATAGCCGCAATGCTTTGAATGCGTTTTAACTTGGGATCTATTCAATATCGCTGTTGGTCTTTCAAAAAACGTGAATGAAATATGATCACCCCATATATCCATCAACCTGTAGCACCATTGTACATTCATAAGTTTTCTCTATTATGATACTTACAGAGTATGCAATATTTACAGTGTTGTGTTGAATTTCCGTGGCTTTAGTGTTATATAGTAACATTCCCAGCTTTTTATCTATCTGATCTGTCACAACAGTTTTTAAAATGACGGTACAAGGGTTATTTCTTGACTATCCAGTTGATGAGTTGTCTTTAAGAAAGGTGTATACACATTTTACAAACAGCAATCTGCCTTAAACTTTTAATTTCAAGCATTTGATTTGGGTTCCATGGGCGTGTGTTATTTAATTCAAGACTCGATTTCGATATAGGCAGTTGCAGAAACACCATGATAAACCAATTTATGCGTGTGTTAATTGAGTGGAACGCTTATTTCGGGTGCATTAAAAATCCCGTTTCTATTTTGTGGTTAAATTTTGCGTCTTTTCTTCCTTAGGTAGGTTGAGAGTTACTTTAATTGATGCTGAAAAATGGAACAAAGCGAAAAACAAAAGTATTGGTCATAAACGCCCAACGGTACGACATGGTACAGAAGAATCTGTTGATGCGTACAGTGAAATATTCATCATTGGTTATCGCTGATTTGTCAAACACCTTTCCATTAATTCCATTACTCTTTCAAATCAATAATTTTCAATGTGTATGATGTGGTTAATTAATTAAAAACTGCGTTTATAATTTAATTTGAAATTGTTTTTCTATTCTAATTATGTCATCCTTACTAGTGCGTTTGCATTCAACGTTACGGTGTTGATGGGTGCGGCCGGTCAACTAGTGAGATTATTGCTTTCATCTTAAAAGCAATGTTTTTCGTGTACGAATTTATAAACTGAAAGCATACCTGAATAAAGAATAAGTGCTCCGCATGATTATCTTCGCACACTGATACAGAACGAACACGAATTGTCTAAATTGCTTCAAAAACCTATTCGAGTAGTCCTTCAATAAAATTATATTTAAGAATTAAATGTTCGGGGCTTAGAAAATTGCGATTAAAGTTTGTGTAAAACAGGTCCATTCTTTCTGTAATTGATAAAGATCAGGGGCGTCGACAGGGTGATGAAACTTAGGGCGACAACTTCGTACCCAGACTGTCTTCTCTACGCTCCTTGCTGGAGGAAGAGACGTTAGTGAATGCTGGTCACGTGGCGTCCAGATTGTTGGTGCCTGTAACATGTCCCCTGTGAGAAATGGTGGGCGGTACTTATTAATATACGTACTTTTTCAATCATTTACAGTTGATGAAATCTGTAACGCGAGTTGAATTTACCTGAATAACATGCGAATCCTCCTCCCACTATTAATGGATATTCGAGGATATTCAAAAATCAATTAAGGAGCCACGTGACCAGCATTTACCAGGGTTTCTTTCTCCAGCGAGGGTACGAGGTTGCTAAGGGGGGTAAAGCGAGTGATTCCTAGGGGGGCATTATTATTTCTACGGTCTCTAAAACTATTTGCAGCAGGCGTGTTTATTGATAATCTAAAAGCCACACATCGTTGATTTTTGTGCCAGTTAAAAATTTGGACAATAATCGTACCCCGAACACCTTTTACTCCAGACTTAAAAAAATCTCAATATGGATTATTTAAGTAACTAAGGGGGAACACATGTACCCCAGTCCCCAACCTCATAGTCCCAAATAGATTTTATCGTATGATTCGAAAGAGACTCTAGAACAACATACAGTATCTATTACAGAATATTCATATCTGCCCTTTTTGTGAAATATTTTGATTAGAAATATTAAGTCACAAGTTCCTTGTATGTTTGCATGGTGAGTATCAAATTAAAACATAATTTTGCGGGAAACATCAGGTAAATTTATTATCGCAAAGCTTTGGATGCGTAAGCTCGAATCTTCATCACTGCTAAAGACCCACACAGAGTGGACGCGATTTCCGAATGCGACGCGATTTTTCAATTTTCAAAAGCAAATCAAACCATCAACGGAAAGAAACTTTGCTACATATGTATACCAACTAACTTAAATACTTCAAGTCTTTTCGAAGCTTCAAGATTGGTGGAAAATAGAAAACGATTAAAGTTACAAGACGTTGAGAATCGAAAATTCGCGTCCCGTTGTCAAATCGCGTTCGGTCTGTTTGGGGCGATCAACCACAATTCTCACGTCCCCCAAATAGATTTACGCGCCATGTCAAGAATTTACTTTTCCACGTTCAACCTTGCTTTGTTAGGTACGCTCAGAATTTAGATGAGGGGTGAATAACTAAACCGACATGCACAATAGAGTTAATATCACTTTATGACGTTATGACGCGCGTGATTGCCTAACCACATCTAATCGTAATTTCAAAACTTGTATAGAAAACGATAATATAGCTATATGCATGCGCATTATTTAGCCTCTATAATATACTAGTAAATGTATCACTAATTCGACGCAAAGAATTTGTCTTAGTTCTACAGGACTTCCTATCTGAATCAGTTTGCTTGATCGCCTGAACCTTGAATAACATTTAGAATAATTTACGTGAACGCTCCACATTGATCCAGAATACATACAAAAAAGCATTCTGTGATCTATTTTTGACGAAAATAATTTGTTTAAATTGATCATGATCCTGCCTGAGTCATGTGAGAATGCATGTCGCCTTTATGCACGGACATTGAGTACCTTTAGAGTTGATTTTGCGTTTAGAAGTTGAAAATTACAAGAACATTTTGGCAAAATCAACTAATGTTGTGGGAAGATAGGTTAGATAGCTACACACTAACTGTACCCACAAAAGAGTTAATATTGAAAGTTATGGAAGGTCATGTCATCTTCTGCAATTTTCGCGTATATAAGCGCTATTCGTCATGATTTGTCGCCAGCCTCCTACCCTAAACAGAAGCATTCACCCCCTGAAAATCTGATTTAAAAACGATACATTTCTATGCTGTAACAACGAATGAATAAATTAAATTTAGCCAATAGAAGGACTTCTATTTCACTTGGGTGATGGTTTTATTTTCCAATATATATAGCAATCGTTTTGAAGAGTGAATGCATGCACTGCATGTTGAACCTTGATTAAATAAAAACTGGAAGTCATTTACCAGCGACGTTTTGTGACATGGGTGATTGTTTTATAATCAGTAATGGAAGTATTTTCTTTGATGTACGGACTCTTAATATCTCGTAATTTAGTTATTTAATTATAACAGTGAAAACTGTTATGTAACGACATAGTGATATAATTTGAAATATTTTATTAAAATACCACCAGACACGAGTCAGTTATTTTAGGAAATGGGCGTCAAATCATTGCGCTTCATTGTTTCTGTTTCTCTCTGCAGCCGCAGACAAAATCTGTAAATCTTTACACGTATTTACTTAATTCGATACACCAGAACTGACTCGTCCCCAGTCGCTTTAGTTGAAGGCGCGTGAAGGCGCGCGTTGGGTGAAGGGAATGCGAACAATGAGGAAGCGACTGGCAAATTGGGAATCCAAAATGGCGACCGCTGCAATGGCGGACGCAGACGTTGACAATGCCAATAGGAACAATTTTTCCCGGCCATTGCACAAGGCTGCTCCTTTGCAAATGGCCATTTTCGTTCAAATTTGTAACATGTGTTTATAACTTTATATGATATTTAATACTTTAGACCGGCCTTGCGGGAGATATGTCACTTGTCACTTAATAAGCTGCTGTTGAATGATATTTTCCAGGGGTTTTTCGCCGTAACACCATTAAGTGGATCAAATCATCTTCCATATCGACCATTTTCAAACCTGGAAGAGATTTCACGAGATATTACTCTATGTATCTTGAAAAAGTAGAGAAGGTAAACTTTTCGTTTTTGTGATTTACCACATTCTTTTGTCATACATTCCTCCTGGCAGTCAGTTTAAGTGTTTTGCTATATGTCTTATTTAAACTTAAGAGTTACAGTAGAAACCGGAAGCCGTAATAGAAATCGTTCCGCAATGTTTTTGTTGCTTTCTTTGACATGTTCGTAAGGCATTATTGTTGACTCGACTCTTTCAACAACACCTAAAAACAATAAAAAATAATATTATAATAAAGAAATATTACATATATTTATATAATTATGCCTAATTAAGTCTTTATGCATAATGTTTCATATTGTATTTACTAGTAGCATAACTAATTGAAGTGTTTCTAAAACATTCACTTTTACATAACAAAATCCAAAGAACATGCTTTCAACGCCCTCGTTTCAGACATTTTGCTCGGCTAAAAAGTGTTTCTAAAACGTTCACTTTTTCATAAGAAAATCCAAAGAACATGCTTTCAACGGCCTCGTCGTTTCAGACATTCTGCTCGGCTAAAAAGTGTTTCTACTTAAGGAAATATAAAAACTTAACTTTTCCAAAATAAATTCTCTTACAGTCCCTACTTCCGACCCTGGAAAACGAGATTCAACAAATATTCCCAAATGTTCAAATTGCCTTCAGCGGAATGAGTTTATGAATTGCGTTAAAGTCTTCTCAGCGAGCTGTACTTGAGCCCCTCGATTATGCCCATCTTTACCAGCGCGTACCTCAATAAGCCAGAGGAAATGTCTGCCTGAGACGCCAACACAGCATCTCAAATCCGCAGATTCTCATGCACTATCTTCCAGTTAGACCGAGAAATAAACGATAATTACCCGTAACTTCTTTTGGGCAAGTTTGTACATTCACTGTCTTTGAAAATAGCCCGTCTACACTTTCAACCTTAAAATCTCAACTGAACTGTTCAGACATTTACCTGGACATTTTTCCAAGCGTTGGTGGTCCTTCGAGAAACAACAGAAACATATGTAGTGCCTTTTCTTTGGCAATTTTCCACTGTTGGTCCACAAATAATGCCTCGTATTTCTTGCAATATTGTATCGGATGGACTGTTCTGTCCTCAGAATTTGCATTGTAGTCTTTGCCCGTTACTAACGTACAAATAACAAATTCGGTTACCTTCTCCGCTGCCAAAATCATCTCTGTCAATTTTTTCTCTCCTTTTTTGAGCACCTTCTTTGGGAGGGCCAAGTTAAATTCCACCTGCCTAGTTTCGCAGTTATACATGGTAATACATTTGTGGACTTGAGACAGTTGACTAGTATTTCATTGTATACAAATCGTCAAGGAAACGAAAAAAATAAAGCGAACTTCATACGAAAATGCATAAAACATTTCATAAATTTTCTTAAAAACACGATGAATATGTGAGTGTGTAAACGTACCTAAAATGAAGTACATACAAACTCATATAGCAAAACGCAGACTTTTCTCGCGATTTCTCCTGTTGCTATGACAACTGCACCATTGCGTGCAATAAATAAGCTAGCTGAAAAATTTGAAATCCAATAACTTACGTTGAAAGTTCAAAAATGTCCACTGTTGAAAAACTATGCTATAACCAAACTGAATATTCTTTTGCGAGCAATATTGTGATTTATGGTGCAGGTGTTTAGTTGTTCTCTAATAGCCACTTTTCTATTTTGGATTCATTGAACGAAACGGTCACGTGTTAGTAGTCACACGAAGATCAGGGTATTGTAACATCAGTATAGGGTGATGTACAATGGTCACTGGCCCGTCACTATATTGCGCTAGCCTTTAAGCAGTCTAATCGGATGTCACTTCCTAATCCACTCAACAACTTTCTCTCCTTGGCAAATAAAATATTATTGGTACTATTAATATAACAATAAAATTGATGTTCTCGGGCATAGATGTGTTTTTGGCCCGACTCATATAATAATTAGAGGGCGATTACAAGATAAAAGACGACAAATAAACATGAAATAGTTTAGGAACAAATATTCAATCGCAGTGTCGTAAGTTCACGCTACCCACAGCTATAGCCATATTAACTTTAGAATGGATTTATTCAATATATGAAATTATAGAAAATAGAAAATTGTGTGTGTAAAGATACAAAAAATACTTGCTCAGTCGTGCAAAAACAATTTGCAGGTGGATCTAAACAAATTAATTAAAATTCAGCGGGCTAAAATAAATCGCAAAGCGTGCTAAAATTCCTATAATATCATGTCATTCCTATAATAATCATCATAATATATAGTAATCATGTTAATAATGAAATTAAAAAAGCCAAGGCATCATATTTTACCACAAACCTTGATCTACACAAAGGAAATATGAAGAAGACGTGGAAGATAATTAATGAGGTTAGTTCAAAACACTTAAGTAAAACCAAAAAAATATCGGAAATAGGAACGGGGGAAAAAGTAATTACCTCACCTATCGAGATAGCAGAAGCATTCAATCACTATTTTTCAACTGTTGGTAGTAACCTCACCTCTGATATCCCTTTAACAGAATATTGCCCAGAATATTATCTGGAGCCAACTCATAGCATATTTTCTTTGAAACCTCCCACTGTTGAAACAGTTTATAATTTGTTGACAAAAATTGATGAAAAAAAATCAGTTGGCCTTGATAACATACCTAATAGATTATTGAAGATAGCTGCTGATGTTGTTGCACCTTCTCTAACGGCTATATTCACAGCATCTATCAATACGGAAATATTTCCACAAGAATGGAAAGAGAGCAGGGTATCGCCAGTCTATAAAAGCGGTGCTAGGAATGACCCCAGTAATTATCGTCCTATATCTGTTATTCCTGTTATTGCAAAAATTTTTGAGAAAATTGTGTATACGAACAACTCTACGAATATTTGAATAATTATAATCTTCTGACCACCTGTCAATCAGGATTTCGATCCTTACATAGCACTTTAACGGCATTAGTCGAAGCTACAAATAGCTGGTGTGGGAACATTGACAAAGGTCTGGTTAATGGAGTTGTTTTTATAGATCTAAAGAAAGCATTCGATACCATTGATCATAATATTATTCTGAAAAAGTTGGGAAATTATGGCGTCGACTTAAATAGTCTTAAATGGCTTGAGTCATATCTTACAAATAGGACACAGAAATGTCGTGTAAATGACCATTTGTCAAGTTCAAATCCAGTCAGGTGCGGTGTCCCGCAGGGGAGCAATTTGGGACCATTGTTATTTCTTGTATATATTAATGATTTACCAAACTGCCTTAATTGGGCTATCCCGAGAATGTTCGCGGATGACACTAGCGTAAGTTATGCAGCAAAATCTATGGACGAGCTCCAAAGTGTCATAAGCTCTGAATTGATCAACCTTCACAAATGGTTGAACACAAATAAACTGAGCCTAAATATTGCTAAAACGGAGTTTATGATAATTGGATCTCGGCAAAGGATAAGTGCTATGGATGATAGAATAACTATTGAAATCAATGATTGTGAGGTCGAAAAAGTTGATTCAGTCAAATCTCTGGGGGTATACATTCATAACATTTGAATCGGTCAATGCATATCGAGAAAATATCTAAGAAAATTGCTTCAGCAATTGGCGCATTAAAGCGTATCAGATCATACGTAACAACTGATACGGCCATTCAAGTTTACCGAGCGTTGATACAACCATATTTTGATTATTGTTGCTCAGTCTGGGATGGTCTTAATCAAACATTGAATTGTAAAATACAAAAGCTGCAGAATAGGGCAGCAAGGATTGTCATGCAAGCGAGTTATAATGCCAGTGTGGTGCACTTTTTGATGTGCTGCACTGGGATAATCTCTCCATGCGTAGGAAAAAATCTAAGGCTAATTTAATGTTTAAAATTCTTAATGGAGAAGCCCCTACGTATTTGCAGGATCTTTTTTCTGTTCGTTATAATATTAGAAACTCTGAAATGAGATTAAATGTCCCGAGACCACGGACAGATCATATGAAAAAGAGTTTTTGTTATAGTGGGGCTGTATTGTTTAACAGTCTCCCACAAAATATAAGAAAATGCCAGTCGTTACCACAGTTTAAGAAGGCAATTAATAAATATTATAATGATAACCTAATCTGACTACCACACGGCAATCGTGTAAACCAGTTAATATTTTAATTATTTTGTATTTATTTTAAAATCTGTATTGTGTAATGTATGTATCGTATTACTATTTTTGTAACTGAAGATTTTACCGTGTTGAAATAAATTGTATTGATTGATTGATTGATTGATTGATTGATGACTACTAAAGACACTATATTCAGAATTTTACAGCCATAAACTATAGTAAAACATTTATACAGGATGTATAAAAAATTTAAGTGTACTTGTTAGGCTATGTAATGCAGTTATATAATGATGACAACTAACAGGGCTGACCAGAGACTTATGGGAGCCCGGAGCAAAATGCTCCCCCTAACGTGAAGGAACCATCGCGTTTTTTGGAGCTCTAGGGTCTGGGGCTCGGAACAACCACCCCTCCCCTCTGAACGCCCCTGACAAGTTTTATTAAGTAAGAAATATTTGCAACATTAAGTGACAAGTGGCAAAATAAAAAGTTCGATACATTAGGAAATACACTAGGTAGAGAGAAATAAATTTTCTTTGAATGTCTATTTATGTTTGTAGAAGAGAAAAGACAATACCGGGAGAACAGGTCTTCAAAGTTCTTCGCGTCAACAACAGGGAAGAAAGCCTGGTAGACGCCTACCTAAGATGTCTCGTTCTTAACGAGTTCGTGAAATTCATTATGTCATAGATGACGGTTTAAGAATGATCCAAATATTATCGTAACATGATTTGAAGACTTTTTGCGCTATCTTATTTTAGCCCTTTGCAGTTTTTCAGTATGGCATCAAAGAACATGCAGAGTCGAATAGCTGAAGCTCAAGGCTGAGTTCGGATCTACATTACATATTAAAGATGTACCAAAAAGTGCTAGTAATCTCAGCTTACGTGGAAAGCCATTTAGAAAATAACACAAAAGCATGATTACACAAAAATACAAAAAAGTATGATTTTCTTCTGAAACATAACTGAATTTTCTTAATTTTCGTAGATGTATGTTTCTTTAAATATACATTACACTTTAGTAAAATTCCAGACAAACACACCAGACAAAATGTTGAAAAAAGATATACTGAGTGTAGTATGTTTTAAAACAAACTTCCCAAACCAACCTTTTTTCGTTGTGGGAAGAAAGAAGACTTTTCACAACGATGCAAAAACTTATCTCCGGGATAATGTAGTGTCACTAACAGCAAAATTTAACATGCTATTATGTTAAGCACTGCATATTTAATTTATATTGAACAACAGTCGAGCTGCTGGAATCAGCTGCAAACTCGCAACTTCCGCCTGTTCAAAATACCAAGTAAAGCTACAGCTCTTTTCTGAAGCTATCTGACTGAATCTGCAGTATACAAAATCACCGAACAAAATTGAAAACATCCAAGATTAAAACTGGAAATGAGCTCTCGTCTACTATTCTGTTGGATTATTTAACATGACATTATTTCTCTAATATTTTGGATTAATAGAGCTGTCTTCATCGGTTATGATTTTTACAAATCAGTATTTATAATGTAGCTGTGTCTGCACTTTTAATGATAGAACAATATGATACACAATAATGTAAAAATTTCACATGTCGTAAACCTTTTATTTGTAGACAACCCACGAATATAATATTATCATATAATAGAAACATACTGTTGTACTATTGCAAATATCTTTTCCTCGATAAATAGCGAGTGGCAAAACGTTAACTGTCTTGTTTTTTTTTCATTTCAAAGAATTTGTAGACGTTAGCTGTTTATATAACAAATAGTAGCTGTTTAGTGATTGCTGTTTATTCATTACTTTCATTTGAAGTTGAAACTTCTTTTGTAATAAATTAAAGTACATGCAATGAAATGTCTCTCGACTGAGATTGATCGTTTAACTTGCCTTAGCACTCCCCCCCCCCCCCCCTCCACACACACACACAGCTGCCAATGCGTACGCTCTGTTCCTCCTGTGTATTTTAAGCTTTGACAAATTTTCAAAAGAAATTTCTCATAATTTTTGAAAGAATAGACACTAAATTGCAATTTTTCTTAAATAAGAAATTTCTTTTTATATTTTCTTAAAACTGAAAGTCTTTCAACGTTTTTTTAAAATGAACATGACACAGCCCCCATTTACCAGTATAACCATACGTCAAATTCTTACTATAGCTTAAGCTAGCCGCACATAAGAGCTGGTGGCCGAGCATAAGTTAGCAATACTCTTACATGTTAGCTCAGCCAATAGCTCAGCGTATGCGGGTGGATTTTACCGAGTCATATGCCTCATGCAACCTTTTCTCGTTTATCAAACATGTTTGATGTGGGGGAAAATGTTGCGTGAAGTACAAAACTCAGGAAAATTAACCAAAACACGGTGAGCTGTAGGCTGAGGTAAGAGGCACGAGTAACTTTTTCTCAGCCGATTCTCTCGTGTGCGAAACAGGGTTGGTAGATTTTATCAATAAATAAGCCAAACCGTCATTAGTAACATTAGTAACCGTCATCAAAATAACAAATAGAACAAAAGGCAAATACAAAGGTAATACAAATTCATGCAGGCAATCTACAACCCTGGTGTGGAAAACCTTAAGTTAATCATTGTTCAAGTCATAAAAGAACAACTGATAATGGTCAGTGTATGGTAATTTCAATAGTTGTGCTATTTTATATTCCAAGGGGCTATAAAATTTTTGTGTTTAAAGAACAAATGAGATTTCTTTAGACATTCAGGTAAAGCTTTGTTTACAGGGTGTATAAAAAAAGGAGCCCATGGAAATCAATTATTGTTATAAGTTGAATGCATGGAGCAATAATGCCAGGCCATTCAAATTCTAACAATAGTTGATTTCAGTAGCGTTCGCTTTTTGTGGGACACCCTGTAAGCTAGAACGTTTGAATAAAACTGTGCTACACTAGGAATAGTGCATGTGGATCACAATCAGTGACCGTTGAAAAAGTTATCAAGCGAAAGCACAAGCAAGCAGCATCGAGGTAAGAGTAAACGCAGCTACTACGATACCAGCATTTTGACGAGGGTGGTAAAGGGTATTTTCGTGAGGTGTGACTCGCTCAAATCTGTTCGTGTGTAATGCTTCATTTTGTTGTCGTGAAATGTGATTTGTTCTACGCCCCTGAGGCGTGATTGAAGAATAAATTGCTCTGTGAAATGAGAATAATAGGATTCAGCTCCTGAACTATGTACGAGTCGAATGCTCACATAAACTTATTCGGAGGCCTTTCAGAGGTCGATACACATTGAGGAATTTTACATATTGAAGGAGTAAATCTAGTCTATCTAAAGGAACATGATAGATCTGTCAACAAACTGTACTATAGATGAAATGTGAAGCTGCTTAGCGTTTCCTAAGAAATAAACACGCGTGCAGTTGAAACGGTATCAACAGTGAACACGCATGCACGAGGGAAGTGGGGAAGAGGGGCGTATATTCACTAGCGATTTGTACATATTATTATATCATTATTGATTCAGTTTCTATTGTGTTTTTCTAGCTTTTATTATGTGAATCAACTCCGTGATAAGTGTCTGAAAGCTGGGGGCGGTTTTTGAATATCTCCAGGGGAGTGCGGGGCTGAAATAACGCACCTGAATACAGCGTTGGTATGTATTAATCAACCTAATATATGCATTCATGAGGTTCATTAATACATATCAACCTCTAAACACGGTTGATTAATACATATCAACCTCTAAACACGGTTGATTAATACAGATTGTTATTCAACCCGAAAATTGTTATTAAACTACAAAAAATAAATAATATAATTTTCCCACATTTTTTAACAACACAACTACAACTGGTGATTATGAACACACAATAGTCCACATATTTCACTGAAACAAGACGTTGCAGTTCGCAAAGTTATAAACACACTTTCGCTTAGATAATTTGGTTTTATCAACATTATTATAATCGTCGTTAAAACAACCATGCATAAACAAATCTAGTTGGCATTCTTGACATAATCTTCTTGCTTTAAATAATTTCTAAGTGAAATTTTAACTTAGTTCAAACCTATTTCAGCTTTCTGGATTTTGTTGAAAGTTCAAAGAGCTGATCCAACACTACAAAATCATTGCACACATCACTGAACCACAGCTGGCCAGTCCGGCTTCAACATACAGCTCCCAAAACCAAATCAAAAATCAATTTACATGCATTATTGGGAATTGAAATAGTTGATGCATTACATTGCTCCTCCTTTCCTGAATTAAATGCGGTCAAAGGGAATGATGGTCCCAAAGCGAATTAAAAGCAATAATGTGTTCATCACTTAACTGAAAACTGAAGCGTAATCACTTAAGCGTAATCACAATAAAGCTATTGTTTCTTACTTGTAAACTTCATCAAATAATGATATAAGTTAGTCATACACCTTAGACCTCAGTGTTTATGCGTATATCAACCTCGGCGCTGCGCGCCTCGGTGGATATATCGCATAAGCACTTCGGTCACGGTGTATAACTCTTAACTAATCACCTTTTAAAATAACCGTACATTTATTTGCATTTTAATTAGGTTTTGCTATTCGCAATACTCGTAATCATATGTAAGAGGAAATGAGATATAATTAATTATGTAATATACAGGGTGTCCCAAAAAAAACGGAACCCGCATAAATCAATTATGTATGCACTTAAAACGAAACCCGCATAAACTAATGTTGTATGCATTATGATTCACAAATTGAAAGCTATAAAAGTTTTAAAAGCTGTGTTATACACGCTGATTTTGTCCTCGTTCGTCAAAACTTTTATAGGAAACATGATTACGTTTGTTGTTGCTATTACTCAGTTAATGTCGCTTTGTTTTTACTACACTTTTGAGTGAAAAATTAGCAATACGGATAGGTGTAAGTCATTACTTTTAACTTGCTTTGCTGTAACATATGCTGCACAAAAATATGAAATCCCAGAGGTACAGAAATGTCAAGTCATCACACTACTGTGAATAATAATTACATAATTGTGAATATTTTTAACGACTGCATAATTAATTTATGCGGGTTCCGTTTTTTTTGGGACACCCTGTATATGTAAATTAGGTATCAGGTGACATAATACATGCATAAAATGACCACAACTAGTAGAGATTTCTCCGTTTAGCGTGAATTCCGGCGGACAAAGAAAGATTAGAAGGCAAACGACCCACCCACCCACCCACCCAGGAAATTCTTATAGTTCGGGCGTTGCAGCCGCGCCTTTCCATGCAACCTTTCCACGTCTGTTCAGATCAATATCTTCATTGAACTGAACAGATGAGGCGAGTGCTGCTGAATAAATTACTATCATAAGGATCTCGTGGAGATTATGAAAGCTTTGTACAGTAAGATCGATGCATAACTGCAGACCTGGTAACGGCAACGAATTACGTAATTAATACCTAAGTATTAAATTGTTTAGAGGCTTGAATAAAAATTGAAATAGCAAAACATACAAAGAATTATATACTTAGCTCAAACTCGATGCATTATCAATATGCAATGCTGCTTAAGCGATGTCATATTCCACTTGATTTATACACGAATCCTTGCTTGAGGAACATAAAATGCAGTCAAAGCACTACAAAACGTAATAAAATTGGAGTATTTTATTGTAAACCTTTCGATTCGCAAGCTCTGATCTTCATCAGTGCTAATAACTTAGAATTACTGGATTAGACTGAGCAGGATACCCGAATTATTGAGATGGAGGTCAGCATTATCTGCGGAAGCCGAAGGCTGAGACAGAGGTCTAAATGATTCCGATATCCTACGAATTCAATATTTCTTTATTTTTGATGTTGCAAGAAGAGTCGATTTGTTCTGTGAGACCGAAGCAAAACGAGCTGACGCCATTTTCAGCACACAAAACAAATCCCACTCTTTCAAAATTCATGCGACTGGGTACCACTGAGCACTTGGTACCAAACCAGCTTTAAGTTGATAGGGCTAGACTTTTTTGAAAGATGTAAATTACCATCCAAATGAACGAGAAAGAACATTCAGAGAGCAAGTTTTGCTGCCCTAAGCCCTTTGTTTAATACCCGTAAAGACCTCTTTCTCGTTTGAAAAGTAGTTGTACGTAATAAAGTTAAAGGACAGCTGTTTATGGGTTATGACGTCATATCGTTTGGAATGAAAAGTTCATGTCTCAACTTAGAAGAAGGGAAAACTGCAAAAGAAATTTTTTTAGTGTTCTAAAGGATCTTGTCTAGCCAGGCCTCATATGCCCAATATGATACTGTCAATGACTATGGTGTTGGAAGTGCACATCAAAAAATTTTAGTCCTATAATCGTCACTGCATAACTGACTGAAAAGTTCGTCACCATGCGCACTCGCTATGCAAGTTTCATAGCGAAAAATAGCTCATTTCGTTGCACACGATCAGACTATATTAATTCTGTTTGAAATGTCCTTGTTCATGTTAACGTTGTCTGTTATATTTGTCAAAAACGTCCTTGTAAATTTTAATTTCTTAGCGAAATTATCTACAAATATTATTCAAGATTTAGGAGATACACGTACTGATTCAGATAGGACGTGTTTTGGAAACTTTGGAACATTCTCCCACATTTATTTTGATACATGCTATAACGACATTGAATAATATCATCACTAATCAAATTATACATCTGGGTGGATGAATTCTTTGTCCTACATTCACATGAAACGTTCATATTTTGAGGTTTACAGTTCGAAACAACTTTTGAACGATTACAGACGTTTGAAGTTGAGCCAATACGCATGCATCATGACTGTGGATATTAGGATGTCTCTTAAAAATAGCGGATGCGTGGTTATGATTTATTTCCCGTGTGCGAATTTTTGTTCAGATAATTTTACCTCACGAAAATGTGAGGCAATGATTCACTGTGTTCGATATCTGAGAAAATTGCTCAGCAAGAAGACTGTTCTATAGTGCCTATAGGTATCTAAGGCCAGAATTGAAATGTTCAGCAAGCTAATGACGCCCAATGAACGTGCATAATCAAGCCAAGTGCAAAATTCACATCGCTTTTCTATGTATGCATATAGGGAACAACTTAGTGAAATGCAAAATATCCTTTCAATCATATAGTCTGTGTGAGTGATTGAGCCGTTATCGCAAAGGTGCAGGGCGAGTGAGTTATATAATACATACTCTTGAACAATTATCTGTGAATTACATTGTAATGGTACTTTTGAAACATTATTTTATATTCATACGTGCAGTATATAGATATAGATATAAATATAGATAGACATATAATTGATGGGATGGATAATATGATCCCTAACCTTTTGAGGATCATTAATATCAGGAAATACGCATTCTGATAAAGGTGGGATGTATCCTCGAAGTCGCAACTTTAATAATGACAGCTCGTTGTAGTGCATTGTATGAATTTTTATCCCATTTTTGCTCTATTGTTTGGAGGGATATTCATGTCATCAAAACTAGTGTGATCTAACAAGCTGTATACAGCTAATTCAAAAAAGGTTGTCCTTTTAAAACTTTAAACTCTAAGCGCGCAAAGCCTCATGGGAGCAAAGTTCAAGCTTCGTAGTCGAATATTTCAGAATTTTTTCATGAATTGCGTTCACAGAAAGATATTTACAACGTCTCCAAAAAATGGGCCTCACAGACTATTCCAAAACAGCTTAAATGATGCTCCCATGATGCTTTGCACACTTAGAGTTTAAGATTTTAAAGGACAACCTTTTTTGAATTAGCCATATACGTTTGGCTTATATGATCTTCCCCGTGACCTAATGTCATATAGCTCCTGTTTCTTTCGCCAGAGACCTCGAGTTTACTATTAGAACGAATTTTCGTGATAATTATAATTTCCCATGCAAGTGGCTTTTTTGTACAACGCAAATGTGAAGAACTTTTCAAGTGCCTTTTCAAATTCTGCAAGTTCTTTGACACGCGAATCAATAAACCCCACAGTTACAAACCGACTTGGGCATGACCCCATGGTGGACTCCCCCAACAGCTCCTATGGTGGTCACTGGATATAAAAGCATCGACAGTTGAGTACGTTTTGCAGAGTTTACTGATACATCTCAGAGACAACATCGATTACAGAGAGTCAGATTTTATTTGGTGAGTAACTGAAATGAATTCTTATTTTTTCTCTATGCGAATGCTATAGTTTAGATCTTCGAAACAATGAAATTAGTACCAAATTATAGGTTTTTTATAGAATTTTGTTAATTTTAACGAGTACAAACTGGGTAAAATATAATTTGTTGTTAACTACAATGAAGCCAGGTACGATTCATCGAAATGCATGTGATAACAATTGTAGCCATGACCATAATTATGTCGATTGAACTACTTAATTTGCTATGTTTAGAGGTAGCGAAATGGCATACACACCTGTTCAGGACTACCTTGGTGATTTACCTGGTACAAGCGGTGAAGTTATAGAGTACAATCTTCCATGCAATATCCCTGTCACCGCGAAGGAAATTCTTGTATATACCTGGGTTACAACAAAGGGCGATGAGGCTTTTCATCGTTATTATTATCAAATCGAGACAGTTGATAAGTCTTGTCGCGCCTACCCTCAGTACATGAATGTTGCAGCTACTCAAGACATTGTCCTCAACTCCTCAAATTTATGGATGCCTGTTTCTCCTCAAAGTAAGTTTCCCTGTAACGATGACTTTTAGGGCAAAAACAAATTATATCAAGCGAACGTCGGGTAGAATGTTGGGCATGTAAACGTATGTAATACATGCCAACAGTTTCTGCAACGAAAATTAGTGTAGAACTGCTTTAATAGCCGCAATGCTTTGAATGCGTTTTAATTTGGGATCTATTCAATATCGCTGTTGGTCTTTCAAAAAACGTGAATGAAATATGATCACCCCATATATCCATCAACCTGTAGCACCATTGTACATTCATAAGTTTTCTCTATTATGATACTTACAGAGTATGCAATATTTACAGTGTTGTGTTGAATTTCCGTGGCTTTAGTGTTATATAGTAACATTCCCAGCTTTTTATCTATCTGATCTGTCGCAACAGTTTTTAAAATGACGGTACATGGGTTATCTTGACTATCCAGTTGATAAGTTGTCTTTAAGAAAGATGTGTACACTTCTTACAAACAGTAATCTAACTTAAACTTTTAATTTCAAGCATTTGATTTGGGTTCCATAGGCGTATGTTATTTAATTTAAGATTTGATTTCGACATAGGCGGTTGCAGAAACACCATAATAAACCAATTCATGCCTGTGTTAATTGGGTAGAACGTTTATTTCGGGTGCATTAAAAATTCCGTTTCTATTTTGTGGTTAAATATTGCATCTTTTCTCCCTTAGGTAGGTTGAGGGTTACTTTAATTGATGCTGAACCAAATCCCAAAGCGAAAAACAAAAGTATTGGTCATAAACGCCCAACGGTACGACCTCGAGCTGACGGTACAGAAGAATCTGTTGATGCGTACAGTGAAATATTCATCATTGGTCATCGCTGATCCGTCAAACACCTTTCCATTAATTCCATTACTCTTTCAAATCAATAATTTTCAATGTGTATGATGTGGTTAATTAATTAAAAACTGCGTTTATAATTTAATTTGAAATTGTTTTTCTATTCTAATTATGTCATCCTTACTAGTGCGTTTGCATTCAACGTTACGGTGTTGATGGGCGCGGCCGGTTAACTAGTGAGATTATTGCTTTCATCTTAAAAGCAATGTTTTTCTTGTACGAATTTATAAACTGAAAGCATACCTGAATAAAGTTTAAGTGCTCCGCATGATTATCTTCGCACACTGATTCAGAACGAACACGAATTGTCTAAATTACTTCAAAAACCTGTTCGAGTAGTCCTTCAATAAAATTATATTTAAGAATTAAATGTTCGGGGCTTAGAAAATTGCGATTAAAATTTGTGTAAAACAGGTCTATTCTTTCAGTAATTTATAAAGATCAGAGGCGTCGACAGGGTGCTGAAACTTAGGGCGACAACTTTGTACCTAGGCTGTCTTCTCTACGCTCCTTGCTGGAGGAAGAGACCTTGGTGAATGCTGGTCTCGTGGCCCCCAGATTATTGGTGCCTGTAATATGTCCCCTGTGAGAAATGGTGGGCGGTACTTATTAATATACGTACTTTTTCAATCATTTACAGTTGATGAAATCTGTAACGCGAGTTGAATTTACCTGAATAACATGCGAATCCTCCTCCCACTATTAATGGATATTCGAGGATATCCAAAAATCAATTAAGCAGCCACGTGACCAGCATTTACCAGGGTTTCTTTCTCCAGCGAGGGTACGAGGTTGCTAAGGGGGGCAAAGCGAGTGATTCCTAGGGGGGGGGGCATTATTATTTCTACGGTCTCTAAAACTATTTGCAGCAGGCAGGTTTATCGATAATCTAAAAGCCACACATCGTTGATTTTTGTGCCAGTTAAAAATTTGAACAATAATCGTACCCTGAACACCTTTTACTCCAGACTTTAATTGGATGCGTAAGCTCGAATCTTCATCACTGCTAAAGACCCACTCAGAGCGGAAGCAATTTCCGAATGCGACACGATTTTTCAATTTTCAAAAGCAAATCAAACCATCGACGGAAAAAAACTTTGCTACATATGTATACCAAATAGCTTAAATGCTTCAAGGCTTTTCGAAGATTGGTGGCAAGTAGAAAACGATTAAAGTTACAAGACGTTGAGAATCGAAAATTCGCGTCGCGTTGTCAAATCGCGTTCGTTCTGTTTGGGGCGATCAACCCAAATTCTCACGTCCCCCAAATAGATTTACGCGCCATGTCAAGAATTTACTTTTCTACATTCTACCTTGCTTTGTTAGGTACGCTCAGAATTTAAATGAGAAGTGAATAACTAAACCAATATGCACAATAGAGTTAATATCACTTTATGTTAAGACGCACGTGATTGCCTAACCACATCTTGTAATTTCAAAACTTGTATGGAAAACGATAATAATTTGCTTGATCGCCTGAACCTTGAATAACATTTAGGATAATTTACGTGAATGCTCCATATTGATCCAGAATACATACAAAAAAGCATTCTGTGATCTATTTTTGACGAAAATAGTTTGTTTAAATTGATCATGATCTTGCCTGAGTCATGTGAGAATGCATGTCGCCTTTATGCACGGACATTGAGTACCTTTAGAGTTGATTTTGCGTTTAAAAGTTGAAAATTACAAGAACATTTTTGCAAAATCAATTAATGTTGTAGGAAGATAGGTTAGATAGCTACACACTAACTGTACCCACAAAAGAGTTAATATGGAAAGTTATGGAAGGTCATGTCATCTTCTGCAATTTTCGTGTATATAAGCGCTATTCGTCATGATTCGTCGCCAGCCTCCTACCCTAAACAGAAGCATTCACCCCCTGAAAATCTGATTTAAAAACGATACATTTCTATGCTGTAACAACGAATGAATAAATTAAATTTAGCCAATAGAAGGACTTCTATTTCACTTGGGTGATGGTTTATTTTCCAATATATATAGCAATCGTTTTGAAGAGTGAATGCATGCACTGCATGTTGAACCTTAATTAAATAAAAACTGGAAGTCATTTACCAGCGACGTTTTGTGACATGGGTGATTGTTTTATAATCAGTAATGGAAGTATTTTCTTTGATATACGGACTCATTTTTTTAGCCGTTATATCTGACGAAATATCTCGTAATTTAGTTATTTAATTATAACAGCGAAAACTGTTATGTAACGACACAGTGATATAATTTGAAATATTTTATTAAAATACCACCAGACACGAGTCAGTTATTTTATGAAATGGGCGTCGAATCATTGCGCACCATTGTTTCTGTTTCTCTCTGCAGCCGCAGACAAAATCTGTAAGTCTTTACACGTATTTACTCAATTCGATACACCAGAATGTAAATTGTTTTACCTTGAAAATCGGCCTTTTAGGCTGGAGTAATGTATTCACTTATATAAACTTTCTCACGCTGTTATAATTATAAACGTTTGTGTAATGTAGTGTTCCTTGCTTTTAATAACATGTGTTTTGGATGCACAAAACTGCTGCAAAAGCGAGAATTGAAGTCTCAATTAAAGCACGCGTGTTCAAAATGGTTCAAAGTGACTTCTGCGAGGGGAGTCAATCTTACTACTGAAGCCATAGTTAGAATGTCAATCACATCAGTTGCAACTCTCTATCATTGGAGATAGACGTTTATTATGTCGCTCTTTTTGTCTTTTGGCTCGATGCTAATGTGAAAATATGTGCAAATTTCTTTAAGCATTGTGACTTTGAACGATGACAACTGATTTTTGTGGTGCATTTCCCATAAATCAAAAGTTTCATAAAAGATGGCGTGTGTTACTTGAATTTGATCCTCGATTTCAGTTATCAGAATTTCTCTCTGTACTTTTTCTTCCTCGTCATCTTCATCTTCCAGAATATTCAGTTCAATTGTGCTTACTTCTGAATCTAACGTAGCAAGCTTTCATTTAAAAAGTTTGGAGGGACGCGAGAAAAGGCCCTTCACTTGGGTAGCTGTCAGCCACTCTTCTCTTGTAAATAGCTTGTCTCCTGCTTTTTGCATTTCTCATGTCTGTTTCCACTTATGCTTGGTCACAATTTTTTCCTGTTTTTGGCCATTGTTAACCTTGGCTACCAAATATTGTCGGACATTTGTTGAAAAATGAACACCACCGGTTCTTCGCTTGCTCAACGCCCATCCCATCTGCAAGTCGCTTTCGCCACTGTGCAATTGCAATGTAAATTTCTGAATGGTGGCTGCTTTTTGGACACTTGTCGTCACGGTGGAATACTTATTTGCCCACTCCCTTTTCAGTGTATCGTACACAGATTTGCTATTTACATATCTGCTATGTTGTCTCAAATTGATATGCATTTCAAGATCACTGAATGTTGAAAAAATATAATTACAGTTTGCTTCCGGGCATTCAAACAATCCTTCTTCGTCTTCTGAAGTATTCGCATCCTCTGCAGCCTCTAATTTCTTTTGCCTCCTTACACTGGTTTCCGTGAACTCTTTGTGCACTGTTTGTGTATCCATATTAATAGCAATGAACACTACATTACCCAGACATTCATAATTACAATTATAACGGCGTGAGAACGTTTGGCGAGACAGGGACAGCGAACGCGCAATGGCAGATAAACCGGAATTTTAATAAAACTACACATGCAAAGCATAATCTTGCTAGACCTATGAAGATACATGTCAAAATTTAGCGCTCTGTTTTGCAGGAGAGAAGTCATGAGATGGTTAGATTGCTGGAGTCGAGGATTCTGTAATTTTGTTGAGCATAATTAATGGTGGCCAAACGCGAGTGCTCCTGTCAGAGAAGTAAACAAACATATGATAATCATATGAAAATCGTCTGAAAAGCACATTTTATATCAGTTTAAAAATTCGCGTGCCCACAAATTTCTCAACGGTTACTATCAATTTGAGCTCTCTTGTTTTACTTAATATAAACCGTAAATCGTTGATAGGTGCCACCATTTTAAAATAAAAGTTCCCTGTCAACGGGTTTGCGCCGACACTGGCGAAAAAAGAAAATCTTTTATCCCACAACAGATATTCTGAGAATTTGAATCGGATACGGAAAGTAGAAAGATGCAATGTTAATTCAGTGACATCATTTTTAAATTTCATCAAAAAATGAGTATACTATGACTACCTCGTGTTTATATTGGGTCATATTTCACTACTGCGCCGGTAATTTGAGAATGTTGCATAACTCGCAAATTTTAACATAAGCCAAAGCTTGAAATATTTTTTGCAACAAGTATTACACAGGCAACATGTGACAGAAGTTTGGGGAAAATTATTTTTTTAATTGACTGGTCCACTTTTACAGAGACGCCCTCTTAAGTTTGATTCTTGCGTGTTTATGACCTAGTTTATGACGAGGCTTTTGTTAATTATGAGGTCTATGTTGCCCCCTGCAGAGTTCCAAGAAGACATCCCTAATTTCGCCGAGTCACAAGATCAACGTCATTGCTAGCGAGTGTTTACAGCAGCATAATCTTCGATGTAGATGCGCTAAAGATCTTTATGTTTGGCATTATTTTCTAACATGATACAGCGAGAACTGAAGCATATACAAAGTCTTGTAATTAAAGGTATTTAAAAGAATATTTTGCTATTTTCATTAGCTGTAATCGTTAGTGTTCGTGCAGCGTGTTTGACTTGATGTATTAAACAAGCAAACATGTTCGAGCATAGCATGAATATCTTCATGTGTAAACCGGTATGAGAAACATAAGCACAAAGACATGGCCTCCAGGTGAAAACGTAACATTAGGCGGTATACGTAGTTCAAAAAAGTAAGCGGCTGTTCTCAAAATTTACCGAGTAACGAGAAATAGGCGTGTGCAAGATCAAGGTCAAGAACAAGGAAGTAAACCTTATTAGTATTAAGCAATTTATATAAAAGACCGGACTCTCATGTACCGAAAGCAGAGTAGAGGGAAACATTTCATGATCAGATTTCCTTGGACAATATTTTGCTTACAACTCAGGATTTATTTCATGTAAAGTTGCGAATGTTCTAGAACCTATTAATATTATTTACATTACAACTGAATACTTATTCCTGTGTCAGTACATGGTTTAACATATTTTATATTTTGGAACACAAATTTTATACAAGTTGTAAATGTATACATTTAAAGTATTTTAAATTGTTACTTCTGAATCCGGATTGCAACCATATTGTTCACGTTACAGCAATGTTGTTATTGCGAGGTACTTGTACGGGTTTGCATTTCTTTGTTCTTCATGGAATCCTTTTTAAATGGGAATTCACGAGGATTCACGATTGCCGATGTTCGTTTTAACATAATGAGGAAAACCTACTTGTCAATTGAAAGCCTTCTGCGCACTTTTTGTACGCAATAATCCTATTCTGTCTCGTGATAACTTGTACTGACTTGTGATGATGAAAATTTTTTCGGGGTGTCACGCTGCGAACAAGTACAGAACAAAGACATTGCAAATTGTTCTTTAGAATTTAAAAATCTACTCGACAGGCTGTCGTCAAGAAAGCGTAACCCATGCTCTACAATTATATATGTATTCCTTGATATCAACTAGATAAGTTTTTCACCTATAGATATTACACATTTTAATGATAATTTAATCTAAGATGGCGGCAGAACCAGTAAAAAAACAGAGAATGCGAAAGCCGGAAAGAGATGTGGAAAGAGCGAGACAAATAAAATTTTGTTTTTGGCGTATTTCAAATTTCATTTAAATTATTTATTTATTCTGATAAAATTCTGCCATGCTACACGGTGTATCAGAAAACCGAATCAAATTTCAACGGAGAAATACGCGTAAGTCAGGGTATGATTAAAAGTTTAAAACTCATTCCCGTCGCAAACGCTCGACCAAAATATTATTTTCCTGACCTCTTTTAGCTCCCCTGAAATCCAAGCAGCACTGCAAATGTTATAAAATAATCTTCCAAATGAAATTACACTGGCGAATATATGGAGCACTTTATTTAATATTACTTAATCTTAACTCAGGTCATCTCGCTATCACATCCATCCTGTTGCAAATCTTTCATTATTATTATCGCAGGAATAAAGCTTGTATTCAAATGCTTTTATACTGAAAATTTCGCATCAATGTGTCAAGTTGAGGCATATTTACAAATTACACGCACTGTATGATTGTCGAAAAAAGTTTAAAGTTGTCCTTCCAAAACTAGAGCTGCTTTACTATATCTGGAAATATCTGGACAAAGCACGCCAATCTTTAATCAGTCAAGCAGTGAAAGCGATAAAAATGGCGGGTTTCTGAAGAATTGAGTAGTTCACGTCATTTAAGGACATATCCATGGCAACGGCTGATGGCAGCAACCGCTAGCCAAGCTCAATTTTGAGCCTGCGGCAGTTTTCAATAGTTTATTTTCACTCCCCCTGGATTTGTTTTGAGCCATGCCCATGGTTTGAGTAAATTTTTCGCTGATGAAATTTTTGTGAATGAGAATCAGTTTTTTCTGGACTTTTACAATTTGTTCAAAGATGTACAATTTATTCATCATATACTTGGAGTTGGAATGAATTTCAATGAAAGAAAGAATTAATAAAACCTTGAAAATATGGGCAATTGCGACATGTTCGAGGCGATAACTGATGGGGAGTATCGCACCAAACGTTTTGTATGAAAGTGATAATGAAACAGGTATGAGGTATTAGAGTTTTTCTTTTTTCATTTCATCTTGTTCCACATCAAGTTTGTAGAGGTTGACTCCTGAATATTTTAAATCTGTTCACTTCTTTGCGCGAAGTGAATCGAACATATACAACACCAGATTTTCGTCAACTAGTAATTTCTATGGTAGGAAATCCAATGTGAACAATTTTAACAGTTTATTCTCAAGGGCGGGGTCAGAATATGGAATAGTATTCCTGATAACTTGCGTAATACTGATAGAAGAAGATTTAAGGAAAAAAAGCAAAAAAAATTATTTTCTATATTTACTGAGGAGGATGATTATGTTGTCCCCATAATAATTAAAAGAATGAAAAAATAGTGGAATTGGAATTGACGAGATTAACAAACCACATGTCATGTTTGCGTGTTTCTGTTTACTTAATTATATCAATAACTGTAGTATCATGTTATTTTGTTTTTCTAATTGATCAGTTGCTTGTAATGTTCTGTTGTTTATTGCCTTAGTTGTTTTTAATTTATGTAATTGTCATGTGTAACTGTACTGTCCGCCTTGACTACCTTTAGCTATTTGTGGACAGTTGGGTCTGTTGTAATTATTTAATAATATATTTAAAAAATGTATTGTATTGAATGTACTCTGCAAAATATACAAGTCAGATTTGATGAATGCTGAAAGTAGAAATTGCCTTCTCATCTGATATATTTGTAATTTATCTTATATTAGATTATTAGTAAATTATTATCTCATATTTCTGCCAAATTACTGCTCTCATTTAGGTGCATTTTTGCATACTTTGTAAAGTTAACCACCCTGTATGCAGACACAAACACACACTTTGAAAATATGGCTCGTATACATTTTTATCATTTCCTTGACACAATTTTCTACTGATAGCAATCAGGGCTCGAAATAACGAGATGCCAAAGGCAGGCCATATTTTAGAGATGACAGGCGAAAATAAAACTGGACTGCCAAATTGAAAAAAAAATATGGCAAGTGAAATTCAATGTATGAGTTTGATGTCAGTCAGTCATATATTTCACTTGATTACAATAACTTGTAAGAAATAATGACTACTGAAAAACATTGAAATTTAACTCATACCTTAAATGCCCAGTAGAAATCTAGATCATTTTGCTGTCTAAATATCTAAGTGCAGCATATTTAAATCCAAGATTACTATAGTCAAATACACCAGTTTTGTATAGGGAAATAAAGCTAAAATTAAATCCCTATCATGAAAACACTCATTTCTACAACATACGAGACCGCGCCATTTTTGGCAGGTAGGAAAATTAAATCACAAGCTAAATGGTATTTGTTTGGCAGGTCATATTTTTTTTCTATTTTGAGCCCTGATAGCAATGAATATTTGGTATTGGAATTAGGGAAGACAGGTGTCTCAGGTAATCCTTGCAGTTAGCACATTGTGCTCTCCCCACGAAAACCAAGTCTGGTGTGGTGTTTCATGTGCCTCAAGGGTTTTTCTGTCCCACTCAAGTCAACGTATGTAGGTAATATAATATAAAATAATTTCTTCTTCAAACCATTAATAGACCTAAAACCATTAATGCCTAAACCCTTTCCCTTTACTGTGCAGCTACCACCCCCTGGGCAGCATTTCCCATTTTTCTCTTGTAATTTTATGGTTTGGCTCTAGTGAGTATTCAAAAGCAGTTTAGTCACCTGGTTAATTGTGTACCTATTGTCTTTTTAGTACAGGTCTATTCTGAAATTGAATATGAATAAGTAGTAACTACTGTATTGCAACTTAATTAAGAATGGTAGTGACTACTGTATAACATAAAATTTGACATTTTATTAAATTAATCATATGAGATGACAAAGTTTCAGCCTGTGTTCAGTGTGTTGTTTGACAGTTTTATGTCATGTCAAGGCCTGGTTCTTTTCTTGCAGCAGTCCTACAGAATAAGAAAACATTAACAAGTGTATTGTAATACATTTTTTGTTTTTACACCACAAAGATGTACAATCATACATCTAGTAAAGAAAGCAAATGCCTTCCTGTTATAACTTATAAGGGATTGAGCAATCAGTCCAGGGGTTCTTGAGTATTACTAAGTCACAGATATTTGCAGTGATTACTATTATAATCTTTGTTAATGACATGCCATTGGGCATCTGGAGGGCTAATATATATTTTTATAAATTTTTACATAATTTTAATATTGACAAAATGTTAATTTTTATCAACAAACTTTTTGAAATAGATTTCGAAACAAACGTAAGCGATAAAAGTTTTATTGAAGAACAACGTTTCGAAGCCATCATGGCCTCATTATCAAGTTCAAATAACAAATATAGATAATTTTTACAGTTTTTTATTTTTTACTTATTAACTTGCGCAATTGATTAAACGTCATTTGCAACGTCATTTGTAAACGTCATTTAAACAATTTTAACTGTAAAAATTATCTATATTTGTT
This sequence comes from Muricea muricata, assembly GCA_963855995.1. Lineage (NCBI taxonomy): Eukaryota > Metazoa > Cnidaria > Anthozoa > Malacalcyonacea > Plexauridae > Muricea > Muricea muricata. The sequence goes on from OY979719.1 coordinate 13,324,585, forward strand.
ATTTGAACTTGATAATGAGGCCATGATGGCTTCGAAACGTTGTTCTTCAATAAAACTTTTATCGCTTACGTTTGTTTCGAAAAAATGTTAATTATTGGAGAATTTACCCTTCATTTGTTGTTCTTAAGCCATGTATGTTTTTAGTGCTTGCTTGTGATTGTTGATTGGAGACAACTGGGGGCATTAGGACGATGTCAGTGCAAGTGGTCTATAAAGGTGATCCCATTCAGTGAGTACACTGTTATCACTGGACCCAATATGTGCACATACAAATTCAAAAAGGTTGTTTAATTCCAGGTTGAACTGTTTCCCGGGAGTAACTGTTTTCTGGACCCATATGACCTCTTAATTTATTACTAATTGTTAATATAATAAAACCAAGCCTGGTATGCCACATCCTGGATATTTTTCCTTTTTTCTATAGCTCCTTGCGTTTGCACGTAATGGTAAATATACACAATCATAAAATAAAGCAAGTGTATACTTTCTTATACTTTCTTTCAATTTTCTGGCACGTTTTACTTTATCCATATATATACAAGCAACTTAGAAAGAATTGTCTTTGTGCTGTTAATATTACTTGTTAATAATATGAAAAGAAATGTTCGAGACAGGATTACACACAATACATACAACTTTACTTACCTCGCGATCACTCCCCTTCACTTTTCCTTTTGAAACTTTAAATTTACGTCCAAAACCTTTTATAAACACGTGTGAAGTAGGCAGAACTTCTCCATCTTGAGAAATTTTGTTTAAATTGCTTCATTTCGAAGAATTTCAGAAAAGACCAAATTTTCAGAAAATACAAGAAACCCCATATCGAAATTTTCATTTCATATACACTTTAAAAAACCCAACCAAATTTGATCGCAATTGCTCTCAAATTTCACCCGCCATGTTTGTTTGTTTTGTTAAGAAAACTGTGTTCCCGTTTTCCTATCTTGTTACAGATTTTTGCACTGTTGTTAAGGATTTGTTGTTACAGGTTTTTTGTGCTCTCTTGTTACAGATTTGTTGTTACATATTTTTGCACTTCTTGTTACAGATTTTTGCACTGTTGTTACAGATTTGTTGTTCAGTACAGATTTTTGCACCCTTGTTACAGATTATTGCACTGTTGTTACAGATTTTTCATAGATTTTTAACAGATTATTGCATTGTTGTTACAGTTTGAGATTAACTGCAATGCAATTGACCAATCACATTCTCCTTTGTATAAACTAGATTCATATTAATCTGACACTGCAGAGAACAACGAAAAATTAATAATTAATCATAATAATAATAATAATTACAATTTATATAGCGCAAATTAGCATTTGTATATGATCAAATGCGCTGCGCATTCGTTGTCTCGAGCGAGATTCGAACTCGCATCTTCGGGTGTCTAGACGGCCGCTCTACCAATTGAGCCATCGAGTCAACTGGGATTGTTAGCGAGTCTTCTCCAAGCTAAGCGCACGAAATATTTTCGTGACGACTTAACGCTTATCTTTGAGGATTTCCTTGTGTATTATTAATAGAGTAATTGTACGTCATCCCGTAATTTTGTCATGGTAATAATAATGTTAGAGATAGTGTTCTCAAAACTTATTCTTTTTTAATTTTAGGTTAAATGGCTGAGTGCCAGGAAACTGTCTTATCCATTGAGGAAAAGGAAGAGAACTCTGGTAACAACTTGTCACATCAAAATTCCGATAGAAGATTACTGGTGCAGAAGTACTCCAGCATAGGAAATAAGTGTGAGAATAGTCAGAGCAATGAAGATCAGCAAAACGAAAAAGATCGCAAAGTGGAAAATAGCGATCAAGCTGTGCACGGACCTGAGCAGAGAAATTTTCTACAGGAAAATAAAGGACAAACTGTCAATGCAAGGGGGGAAGGCAGTCCGGCATCACAAGCGAGAATGGAAGAAATTTCTTGTCAGAAAGGAGGACAACAGGACCCACAGCATTACGCGGAACAGGGGTTAATGTATGGAAATTTTGGTAAGCAGCCTCCAGGAGGAGATTCAGGAGGGCAAGAAAAAATTGCAAGAGAACCCGAAAATGCTCCCACAAGTTATTCAGAAGCTGCTAAAGCAAATATACCTCAAAAAGAGAAATCGTATATGCGACAAACAATATCAGGCGTGAAGGTAGGAATATAATTTTTTTGAAAAATGAAGTTAATATGCTTGCCCGCGAGGGATAAAAATCAAACAGTCGCACATAAATTTCGGAGTTAAAGGGGCGCATATTAAACATGAATAAATGCGATTTGTATGGATTCGATTTCGATTTGTATGGATTCGACGATATTCGTAAGCTCAAACCAGTAATTAACAACCGTGAAGAACGCAGCGAATTAATTGAACTATTGTTTTGACATATGTAATCAAAATTTGAAAGCTTTTTTAAGCTTTTGTCCTTAGTCAGTTATGTTGTAAATCTTTGCGCCCAGATCGCTGTAATTCCACCCACGCTTGGGCATTTATAAACAGTGTTTGCATATTTTCTCCACAGTTCTGACGATGTTGTAGACAACGAAAGCTTAACTTTTTAAAATTTTTATATGTAAATACCCAGTAGCAATTTTGACTTCATTTGAAAATTCGATGTATGAATTTGACTTTGATTTGTATGAGTTTGACTTTGATTTGTACGAATTCGACTTTGACTTGTAGGAATTCGACTTCCATTTGTAGGAATTCGACTTCGATTCAAGCATGCCAGCAAAAAAGGCGCCGCGTATTGCATGACGATAAAATCGATATGCTTCATATGTTATGAGATATCTAACGGTACTATTCTCCCAAGATATTTACAAAAATTATAAGTAGTGATATTCCAACAGGCCGTATACTCACAATTAATATATACAATAAAAATAGTATTTACAATAATGTCTAGATTCTATAAGCATTTTAGAGCATTTTTAAACGTAGGAATACTTATTTTGAATTTAGCGTCTATAGGATGATTATTCCAGGTCTCAGCTCCACGATTGGCAAAGGCCTTTTTCACATAGTTTGTTTATTGTAAGTGGAAATTAAGTTCGCCTATGTCTGGTGTTGTGATCATGAATTTTATTCCTGTTAGCAAATAGTTCCGTTATAAAGAGTTTGGTAGCGTTCTGTGCTTGATTTTGAACATTAGAACAGCTAATTGGTATTTTCTTCTACTTTTAAGATCAGGAAGGCCGATCTTCTTCAGAACAACAGCTGTACGTGTTTCACATAGTTATAGTTTTTACAAGTTATTATTCTAAATGCTCTATTTTGGAGCTTCTAGAGTTTAACCGATAATGCTTTGCTCAGACAGCCCTAAATCTGCGAGCAGTAGTCAAAATGAGGTTGTATTATTGATAAATATATTGTGATTGATGTTCGGAAATCTACTAACATCTCGCACTCTTCTTAGGATAGTGAGACCTAAAGTAACCTTTTTGTAATTTGATCTCCTTGGTCATTCCACGATAGGATTTCGTCAATCATTAGGCCAAGTGATTTAGTAATTTTTACTCTATTAATTTCTCTATCTTTTATATGTAGACGAGGCACTATTAGGTCGATATACTTGACTTCTATAACTACCTATTACCATGTATTCAGTTTTCATTCTGTTCAAAGTTAGTTTATTGGCGGACATCCAAATTTCTAGATCTTGACTAAGTTTCTCGGCAATTACATTAATATCATACCCAGACGTTTCAGTTTCGCATTTGCATTTGAGTGTTCAAGGCATAGAGGTGGGTCATTAATATGAATTAAGAACAGAAGCGGTCCTAAAGCCAAACCCTGTGGTATACCCGTTGTCACGCATAGAGGATCAGATAAATGGCCATCTAATTGGCAATACTGTGTTCAACCTGTTAAATATGAGTTGTCCAGGATAAGGCTGGTCCTCAGATGCCATAAATTTCTAAGAAGAATATCATGATTAACAGTGTCGAGTCAAGAAATAGGACACTATTTTAATGGCCAATGAACATATGCTGTTACCATCTATTTGTGACGTCGAGCAATGCAGTACAGTCGAATGGTTAGGTCTAAAACTACTGTATGTTGGGAATTTGCTAGTAATTAACCCCAGCAACTTTCCAATCAAACGGGAATAGACCAGTACGGATGGATTAGTGAAGATTAAAGATTAAAGTAAGTGATGGCGTAATGGACCATTCCCCTTTTGGACAAACTTTTGAATTAGGAATATTCATTAGCGCAGCTAGGAAGAGCATCGCAAATTTAGCAAAATTGTGAAGTTTGGTCGCAAAATATTGTAAACTGTGGAAAATATAGCTCTGTGAAGCTTGCAAATTTCGTATACTTTTGTATTATGCGCGGAAAAGTGTAATCACATTTCGAAATCCGATTACACTTTTCCGCTCATAATACAAACGTATACGAAATTCGCAAGCTTCACAGCACTGTATTTTCCAAATTTTACAATGTTTTGTAACCAAATTTCACAATTTTGCTAAATTTGTGATACTCTTTCAAGCTGTGCTAATGAATATTCCTAATTCAAAAGTTTGTCTGAAAGGGGAATGGTCCATTACAGGTGCCGAAATTTTTAAAACTTTAGTGGAAATTTGATCCAGGCCTGCTGCTTTCGAAGTAGTTAAACAAGAAAGCAATCGCAATACATCCGATCCGAAGTAATCTATCTCAGATACTTCTTTCCAATATGTCAGTGTATTTATTGACACTCAAATTAGCGAAGTATCTGTCGGGAGTTGAAGTTGCTAGGGGCATATCACGAGATAATTTCGCCCCTAATTCAGTGAAATACTTGTTAAACTGATTTAGGATGTCCGTTGCGTTAATAGTTTCTTTATTTGAATCTATAATCAGAGGTATTTTACTGCGTTTTGTTGACTTGTTCGTCATCTCTTTGATTGTTTTCCACGTTTTTTTTAAGATCACCTGAATTACTTTGTAACTTATCTTGATAATGCTGTCGAATTGTGCTCTTGATTAGCCTATTATGGCTATTTTTAAAGATTTGTATGCTAACCAGTCATCTTCTGATTTAGATAATGTAGCTTTTCGCTTTAAATATTATTTTTGACGTTTATTATTAATTAACTCGCGAGTTAACCAGGGTACACGTTTGCTAGAAACTCTACGTTTTTGTAAGGGTACGTGCTTATTGACAATCTGTAGCAATTTTTTTTTCCAAATTTCCCGTTAACTATTGGAATCTGTGCGATTTAGATTTGATATCAAGGTGTTTAAAATCTCGATATTCAATAATTTCATGTGCTCCCTTGATTGTATGGAATTTTCTAATGCCAAAAATCAAATAGTGGTCACTATGATAGTAATGATACGTTCTCCACAAGTCTGGTTTTGTCGTATCGAAATGATAATCCAGGGATGCGTGGTCGTGGTCGTAACGTCTCCTAAAATAATTAATTAAAAAAAGTTAAACTAAAATAGTTAATTAAAGTAAAATAATTAATAATAGTTAATTAATTTAAGACAATTCTCAAATTTATACAAGGTCTACAGGGTCATTTGGAGGCCTATGCCATGTAGTAATTAAAAATGGTTTGCTTTTGTTTTTAATAATCTCAATTGACAAAATTTCTATGTCAGAGTCACTGAGGTCAGGTCTAACCTGGAAGTTAATTGTATCGCGTATGAAAAAGCCACCACCAACACTAGATCTACAGTACTGTGCAAAAGTTTTAGGCACCCCATTTTTTAGCTTTTACATTAAAAGTCATATCTAACCCAAAATGGAACCAATTACAATGAAATTTGTACGGGTGATGGAGCAAAACGATATTCGCAACTGGTTACTTAAAAACATGGATATTGCAAACCGGAAGTTCAGTTAACCGAAATGGTGATATACTACTTTTTTGAGATGTCATCATTATATCGATGTACAGTTTTTGAATAATTAATCTTTTTTGCAGTAACACTGTAGCAAAGTCACTAAATTATTTTAGAAATATTGATCAATTTGGTGCAACATGCAGTGTTCAGTTTTGAATAAAATCTCTTCGTCTGAAAAACAGTCCTTCTCGAATACTCTTGGTACTGTATTTCTGATCATTTTTCTGCCACGTTTTAGCATGTGCAAATTATACGGAATAACAGCATTTTAATTTTGGGGCAAATATCAACAACCATTGGTCAAACTAAACCGCCTTATATTATATTAGATTTTAAACCTGGTTGCAAAGTGATCAAATTTAAATCAACATTTCGCACTAAAGATTTTTGTTATTTCTGAACCACAGTAACCACTTTGCAACAGAATCATGCTGAAAACTTCAACAAAAAAGTTAAGTTGCGTGCTTAATTTTGAATTTGAGGACAAGTTGTAACCAGTACTTCCGATAATAGCTAAACTTCCGGTTTGCATTATCAATTGTATAAAAGTAACTCGTGACAGATAACATTTGTCTCTACCACATGTTAATTTTTCACTGAAATCGGCTCTATTTTAAATTAGATATTAGCTTTCACATGAGAGGCAAAAAGAGGGATGCCTAAAACTTTTGCACAGTACTGTATTTTTATCTTTCAAAGCCCAATTATAGCCCGATAAAGTTATTAAGTCAATTGGCGTAGAACTATCCGTTCTGGTTTCATTCATTGGGAGTACGTCAACATCGTTATTACTGAGGACTGAGCATCTTCAGCATGGAGTCGCCCATGATTGCTACCAGGCATTCAGAAGTGTTTGGGGCATTATATGCTGCTGTTTAGATGTATCCGGAAGTCTTTGCTTTTGCTCACTTGGTCTTTTACCTGTACCTGATTTTGACAAATTTTCGTTATGAGTCGGGGCTATGTTATGTCCCTCATTTTTGTCATCGCCATACTCTTCAACCGTCAGCAAATCATATTGATTTGATTCTAAAGTTTTGCTTGCCTCTCGATTTATTTGCGGTTGCGTTGTCGAGTTCTTTCTGTTAAATCGAGTTTTACTTGTCTCTACTCCTGACCACACATTGTTAATATCGCCTGATCTAGTGTTTATACTATCAGATTGAATTAACCGTATATCAACTAATAAACTGGCCTTTTCATTTTCGGCAGCCTTGATTTCTGCTGGAATATTGAGGCGTTCAATCAGATTAGAACTGGCTGACTTTAATTTAAAATTTTCCTCTCGTAGTTGATCGATTTCTCTTTCTTTCTCGTCATCTGCGCGTTCATTTCTAATTTAGCAAATAAGGGGTCAATATCGTTGCCGGTTTTCGTCTGAAAGTTTTTAAATTGTTGCTCAATCTTGTGTTGCGGCTTTCGAATTTTTTGTCCCCTTTGCAATCTTTTGCTAGCCAGGGCTTTTAGTTTATCTTTCATTTTTTTCCTTCTTCCCCACTAAAGGTTAAAATTAGCCGCTTATACTGCTATGCCATGTCACTTAGACCATGTGCACACGAGGTCGTTTCCGAGCGTTTTCACAACAGTCAAAATGAAAACGATATGAACTAAGAAAATTCTGATCGCATGAAGTTTATAGTTTTTGTTCTCAGACGAGGTTTATGCTGGTTTACATTAAATTGTGTCAACAAGTCGAGAGCTTTATGAAATAATTCGGAATGAAAACGCTCGGAAACGACACCGTGTGCACATGGCCTTATAATAACTTGTCTGCACTTTTAAATCGTTGCGCTTCTCCTCCAGGGGAAACCAATTTGCCTTGTTCTTGTACCTGCAACATCAAATCTTTAAGCATTTCCAAGCTGCCTTTCCATAATAATCGATCGCCATTACTGGCCTGAATGGATTCAGTTTCACAAAAACTTAGAGAGTCTTCATTCACAAAATGTAGTAAAGAATCAGCCAACTTTTGACCAAGGCTGAAGGAGCTCACGTTAACACGTCCTGACGCCTTGCTAAGTTATTTTTTAGCGCTAAGTTATTTTTGGTATTTATTTTGGTATCTAATCTGTAATTTCAGTAGTAGTGTAGTACCCTCGCCCCAAGCTGACGCCCGGAACGGCGCTTGGCGCCGTTGGCTCGGGGACAATCTGAGAGCAAATGTTTGCTATTCGTAAAGAATGTCTGATTACTCTATAGATACTTCACTGCGCTGCACTACATAAAGATACATAAATTAAAGTGCATATGGCAAAATCACTATTCTTTTTCCAAAAACCCGCCATAACAACACGATTCGAATGCTGTATACCATTCTTCGAACGGATAAATACTTCCAGAGATATTCGGCTTCAAACACGCCAAAAATTGGGTTTTTGAAATTATGGCCGGGAGAAAAGAGGCTGGGTCGAATTAGCTCTGTGACGTCAAACCGGGAACACGTCTCAATACTGCATATAAAAACAATACAAAAATATTGTCATATGCGAAGCAAAAAATAGCCAAAAATAATTACTTTTGGGGGATATTTGTTTGTATATGAACTTGTACATTCAAGGCGACTGAAAACTCATCATTTGTATCTTGGAAACTGAAGGAAACAGCTGAAATTGAGAGAATTGAGTCAAATGCAACCTTGGCATTAGTTAGGCGTCATGTGTCACATAACGCCTCTGTTTACAAAGGAATATTCTTCGCCTTGGAGCTGTAAAAGCACCGGACAAGGTGATATACAGGCATGAATACATAGAACACACGGATATTGAATCGCTAGCTGAGTAGACGCGTGAGAAAGTCGCAAGCACTCGTGTTTTCTTCGTTGATGTAGTTACCGTAAAGACCATACTTCTTATGTTGTTTGCAGTATTTGTACACACATCATCTTGCCCATATAAATCTAGACGCAAAGCTTTATCAAATTGCCACATTGGATGCTGAATACGTGTTATTTTTATGTATGCAATACTTTATTATTATGACTGCGTGAGGTATAGAAAAAGATTGAAAAGTATACTGTCGGGCCATATTAGGCTTCTACAACCACCTTATTTACGAATATAGTAATAAACCTAAACCTAAAGGTAAAAAATATTGAGAAACACTACAGTTAGATTAAGCAGCTGCACAATGATGCATGTGATACAGGACAATAAAAAGCTCATCTAAATGCTGATATTTACTCTACTCTCAAAATTTGCTATGTATGGAGAGAGATACAGTGATAAATAATATATCCAATGTATAAAACACGTAAAGATTCATTGTTGCAAGCATTCGAATTTAATTTACCCATCGAAGACTGCAGACTGCATTGCCAGTCAAAAGCTTGTGAGAAATGAATATTTTAACCAGACAACGTTTACACGATTAGCAGATAGCAGAAGTATATATCCCAAATATTTGTGGTCATTAACATAAGCACAGTCAAAATTGTTATGATACTTGCGCCATTTAACTTTTTCATGTGCCTATTCAGCTAGCGATTTAATATCCTTGTGTTCTGTGTATTCATGCTTGTATATCACCTTGTCCAATGTGCTTTTACAGCTTCAAAGCGAAGAATTTCCTTTGTAAACAGACGAGTTATGTGACACATGACGCCTAACTAATGCTAACGTTGCATTTGACTCAAATCTCTCAATTTGAGCTATTTCCTTCAGTTTCCAAGGTACAATGATGGGTTTTCAGTCGCCTTGAATGTACAAGTTCATATACAAACAAATATCCCCCAAAAGTAATTATTTTTGGCTATTTTTCGCCTCGAACATGACTATATTTTTGTATTGTTTTTATATGCGGTATTGAGACGTGTTCCCGGTATGACGTCACAGAGCTAATTCGACCCAGCCTCTTTTCTCCCGGCCATGATTTCAAAAGCTCAACTTTGAACCCAAATATCTCTGGAAGTATTTATCTGTTCGAAGAATGGTATATTTCATTCGAATCGTCTCGTCACGGTGAATTTTTGAAAAAAAATGGTGATTATGACATATGCACTTTAATATAAAACGTTGCAAGTCGGAGTGGAGATTATTATTGATTATATTTCAATAAAATGCTACTAACATAATTATAACTTGATATCGTGCCATCATTATAACTTGATGTCGTGAAGTTATGAACAATTAATGGCACGACATCAAGTTATAATTATATTAGTAGCATTTTATTGAAATATAATCAATAATAAACTCCACTCCGACTTGCAACGTTTGCTGAAAAAATGTGTACTGAAATCTAGGGCACTATAACGTAACCCAACTAGTAATCTTCCAGTGCTCTATCGGACATCTTCATATGTAATCTCATGCAAAGAAACAAAATCAACTGGTATTGATACGATACCAGCTCGTATTCTCAAAATATCTGCTAACATCATTGCACCATCGATAACTTGAATCTTCAATCTCTCGTTAAAAAAAGGAATATTTGTGGATGAATGGAAAAAGGTTTGGGTCTTACCAATTTATAAATCAGGCAATGGATATAATTGCGAAAATTATGGACCTATTTCGATATTACCTGTCATAAGAAAGATTCTTGAGAGATGTGTTTTTAACCAATTATATAACTTTGTCAATGAAAATTCTTTGTTATCTAAACATCAGTTTGGATTTCGTCCGAAAAATTCAACTTTGACGTCACTGATAGAAATGTGCGATGAATTCTATCAAAACTTAGATAATAGTAAATTAAATGGAGTTGTTTTTCTAGACATTCGGTGGGCATTTGACTCAGTGGATCGCAAAATCTTACTATGTAAAATGAAAACACAATTTGGGCTGAGAAATATTGAACTTGACTGGCTTGCATCATATTTAGCTAACAGAGAACAAGTGTGATATTAATGGCAGTATTTCATCTCCGAAAATTATCAAAACTGGTGTTCCGCAGGGATCTATTCTTGGACCAATTCGTTTCTTACTCCATATAAATGATCTGTCAGATTGCCTTCACTCCCTACTCCCTGTCTATATGCGGATGATACTCAGATAATTGCTTCCTCGAATGATTATACGGAACTTATTGATAGCCTTAATTTTCACCTAAATAATATCAGCCAATGGCTTGCAAAGAGTAAATCACAACATCACCGTACTAAGACAAAAGTAATGATTATTGGATCATCTTATAACCTTAATAATAAGGTTTATGACTATCCCGTAATGTTAAAGAGTAAAGTGATCTCCCGGACAGATTCCTTTGAGTGTTTAGGAGTATTGATTGATGAAAAAATGAGTTGGGATTTACATGTCGAAAAGACGTGCAAAAAGGTTGGTGGTAGCATTGCTGTTATGAAACGAATTAAGCCATTTGTTCCCAATGGTATTCTGCAAACAATCTATAAAGCCATGATACAACCATATTTTGATTACTGCTCCCCCTTGTGGGAAAATTGTTCTGCTTATTTGAAAGGAAAACTTCAAAGATTTCAAAATCGAGCGTGAAGGATAATTTCCGGTGCTAATTATGAAATAAATTCTGCTGACGTTCTCGAATCTCTTGGGTGGCAAACATTAGAGGAAAGACGTAAACGTAACAAGTTGATAATAATGTACAGAATCTTAAATAATCGTGCTGCACCTATTCTGAAAGAGCAATTTATTAGGAGTGGTGACTTACCAGAAAACTATAATCTGAGGAGCAGAAGAACTGATTGATTCTTCCAAACCCAACAAGAGACTATCTTTAAAAAAAGCTTTAAGTATAGTGGAGCAAAATTATGGAATAGCCTCTCCGCAGAAGCAAAACTAGCCACATCTGAATATGCATTTATAACATCAGTAAATTGATAATTATATATATATATATATATATATATATATATATATATATATATATATATATATATATATATATATATATATATATGAATGTTTGGTTGTCTTTAATGGATTAACTTCGGTCACACCTATTCTTTTGTAAATAATTTTGTAGCTAGTTTTGCAGACTTATACTAAATAGTTAGTTTTTATTATGCCGACGCCCCTCATGGAAACCAACAGTATGTTGATGAGGCTAGCGTGGGTAAATTTGCATGTAAATAAAGGTTACATATACAATCCAGATTCATTGGCAGAAATTTCATCATTTTCTGCTTGTACTACTACTTGTTGCTGCTGACATTTTCATTAAAAGTGAGTGTCATTGAAAGCAGCATTATCCATTCCATGAGCGAGATCAACGTGAGCTAGTTTGTCTGCAATAGTTTTAGCAGCATGTTCAGCTTCTGGATTAAGGCTCACACAGACCAGACGCGATTTGCCAACGCGACGCGATTTTTCGATTTTGAAAAGCAAATAAAACCATCAACGGAAACACATTTGGCTAGATATGTGCACTAAATAGCTTAAATTGCCAAAGTCCTTCCGAAGATTGGAGAAAAATAGAAAAGACTTAAAGTTAAAGGACGTTGAAAATCAAAAAATCGCGTTGCGTCGCGCTTGGTGAACCATCGGCATTTGCTGAAAGTGAATCCTCCTTGAAGTAATCGAATAATATTTTGCTTAGGCAGTATTGCTATGTATATGTGTACAATTATTATGTTGTAATAAAAGTTTGAGAGATCGGAACTCGCAACATAGGTTCAGAGTCTTTCCCTGGAAATTCCTGAATCAAGACGACTTTGGCTTAGATATCTATATTCTTTTATCCTGTTCGTATTTTTGTTGTGCGTTCAGTAAGTGGACGCCTGATATTTAAAATTCACGTTGACGACTTATTTTACGCATATAATCCCGTTTCAAAATTGGTTTCTGCTTTTTAGACACTCTGTTTCTGCTAACTGGTATATTCATTTTCAAATGTAGGCTAGGTCTGCTGCTGAGTTCGGGCATGAAAGAAGCAAACACATAAATTCTGGAACCGGTCGTAAAGCATCCGAAACTGGGCAAACAAATTATCCTGACGTTGTACATGAGCGAAAGAATGCAAAGGAGAGTTACTCACAAGTTGCAGCAAAAAATATACCACGGCAACCGTACATCACACCAGTAAGTAAAATAGAATGTGCATCAAATTGGGTTCAATATGAAGCAACATCCTTATAATAAATACCTAGTTAAGCGTCAAGTAGATTGGCCAAGCCATTTCCTACAAAATCCGTCTCACTCCTTGGCCCACATTCCTAAACCCAACAACCAATGCCATCAAAACCTTGCGCAAAACTAAACCTAAATCATTCTGATTTCGACTTTCGCTGCATGCGTTATAACGACAAAGATAAAAACCTACACACCCAACCGTCTAAAAATAAATAACGTTAACAATAAGAAACTCGGCAATTGTAACGTCTTAACACTTAGCTCTCCGCATTGTAAGTATGGACGTAAAAATAGCCATAGGTACATGCTACATGTAAACAACTTACGATTTGTCTTATAAAGTAAGTGGGGCAGAAAGTGGCTCCCATACGGCCACACTTCCCCACGGTTAAGCACACACCAGCTAGGGTATGGGATTCAAGGTCCAACGGCGATAGCTCTTACTCTTACCCTGATTTTGTTTCCCCGGCTTCTGGGGAGCCCGTATCCCCCGGAGACTGCACTTTCTGCCTCCCAAATTTCGCCAACAAGGATTTGCGTGATTTATCAAACTGTAGTATACCTCTATTGACTTTCCTTACCGCTGCTTGTAGTATTAGGCCAACACGGCCTTATTGGCTCACATATTTACGCTGCAATTTCAGCCAATAAGGGAAGGCAGGGGAATTTGTTCGAAAATATCACGAATTAGCCGATTGGGTGACCCCAGCATAGGTTTTAAAAAAATATTTCTGCATGCCGCTTAAAAGCCTTCAAAACTCTCGCTTTTTTCTCGTACTTTGAAAAGGATTTGAAACGGGGAAAATTGGTGAGAATGTAGTAAAATTATCCGTGTTCAACATGCTTGTTTTGTTATTGCTCTTAGTTTCCACGATATTTGTATGTTTTTAAAGTGTTTGCATTAACGGCAGATAATTTATTTACATTTAGTTGCCAACCTTGGGAATATATTAAACCAATAATACTAAACGAACGTCGCGCGGGACAACCTCGTACCCAGGCTCTTTTACCTACGCCCGGCGCTGCGGCAAAGACCCTGGCGTCCTTTGGTCACGTGTCACTTATTAAATTTTCTTCCCGTGGGGGGGATGGGAGCCCGAAAGTTGACCTGTTCGCAGGTTACTGTTAGTCGCCATCATAGATATAGTAGACCTAGATTGCTGACGTATACCTAGCGCGCGTGACCCCCAATAGAAGAATCCAAGATGGCGTCGCAACCGGGCAAAAACATTAGGAATTGTATTACAAAAAACAGGTTTTTGAGCTTTTTTGACGGTTTAACTGCTGCGAATCACGTTCAACTGGACTTTTTTGAAAATAGATCACTATTGCGGAGGTTTTGAACGCAAAATGAGAAGAGTGGGCTAGATTCTTACAAAATTATCGTTCGATAAAGATTTCAAGGAGTGGACGTTTTGACCGGTTTCGTTAGTTTGCGTGGATTATTGGACTTTTAACACTTCGAATCACGACCGATCGCATATATTTAGAAATCGATGTTTATCATATATCAAATATCGTTCGTTAAAGACTTCTGGAGTAGACAACTGGTTGTTTAGTATGTTCTTGCAGTAAATCTAACTTTTTTGCATATTATTACCTCTAGTGATTTTGATTTTGAGTGTTATTTTGATTTTTGCCTAGTATTAAATGTGAAATTGAACATCTGCGTAAAGTCCTTCAGTACAGGTACACTACAAGTTTTGCAGGAGGCAGCATGATTGACTTTAAGTTGGGATAAGCTAATAATGGACATGCAGAGTTCTGCTTTAGGCTTGCAGAGATGTCATATTTATTACAAATGAAAATTGATACCTATAGGCAGAAGTCAATATTACTTAATTATCTCTGTAGCAAGTTATATTGCTTAATTATCTCTGTAGCAATCCTAAAGAATCTCTGATTTTATAATAAATTGTTTTGCAAAAACTGTGTTTACATTCCCACACATTTACAAGCATTTATAAATGTCTTGTTAACAAGCTTCCAGGAGCTTTATAAAATTACAGCATTTCACAACTTGTTTTCATCTTTGCAACACATTTGTCACAGGCACAGCTTGTTGACAAATGGTGAGATTTTCACGTGCAGATTTCAATATTGAAATTGATTTTGAGCAAAATCAGAATCACATTGGCAACCAGCAATATGTATTTTGAACTTTATTATGCTGTACATCTATAATTTATAATACCAGACACTTTCTGAGTTTTGATGACACAAAACCTGGTCATTTAACATTTTAACAGATCTTTGCATCAAGTATATTAAATGTTAATTTGATTCATGCATGTTATCAAGCCCCATGCATGTTCACGTACACTTTAATAATATCATGAGTCTCTACAACTATGCTTAGCTTCTCAGATTTACACAAATTATATGTATTGATATCAATAATCATAAATCAATAGAAACCAATTGGAAACATGGGTTTCTTTCATACTTATTTAAATCATTTGTTTTTACATTTGTGCTACTTTGTCAGCAGATTCTACACAAACAATCATTTCCCATAACCTCATAAAAACCATAATGAACAAACAAACAAACAAACAAACAAACAAACAAACAAACAAACAAACAAACAAACAAACAAACAAACAAACAAACAAACAAACAAACAAACAAACAAACAAACAAACAAACAAACAAACAAACAAACAAACAAACAAACAAACAAACAAACAAACAAACAAACAAACAAAATTCTACCTTCCAGGTGGAGGTGAATGTGCAGTCATAATAGCCGGCGTATAGCTGCTGATACTGAGGAAATTAACCCACGATATTTTTTCATAAAATTCGGCAAATGCTTTCCTTTTCACAATTAAAACATAGATAATAAACATCGTTTTCTAAATATACGCGATCGATCGTGATTCGAAGTGTTAAAAGTGCAATAATCCACGCAAACTAACGGAACCGGTCAAAACGTCCACTCCTTGGAATCTTCAGCGAACGATAATTTTGTAAGAATCTAGCCCACTCGTCTCATTTCAGGTTCAAAACCTCCGCAATAGTGATTTATTTTCAAAAAAGTCCAGTTGAACGTGATTCGCAGCAGTTAAACGATCAAAAAAGCCCAAAAACCTGTTTTTCGTAATACTATTCCTAGTTTTTTTGCCCGGTTGCGACGCCATCTTGGATTCTTCTATTGGGGGTCACGCGCGCTAGGTATACGTCAGCAATCTAGGTCTACTATATCTATTGGGATGTATCCTTCATGTCACAACTTCAATAATGACAACTCGTTGTATTGTAATTTGTGAATTTTTTCCTATTTTTGCCGTATTGTTGGAGGGATATGCACTTCATGAAAAATAGTGTGATCTAAAAAGCTGTATATACGTCCTGTATATGGTCGCCATCATCATCATGAGCTCGAAGTGTAATATTTTCCTTCGTTGTTTAGAGTTTGCGATATTAATACGATATTAACAGGTGATTTGTTTAGAAAACTTATTTTTGAATAAGGACGTGCTTGCTGTTTTACCGACTGGGTTCGGAAAGTCGTTAATTTTTCACCTGCTCCCAGCTTTGTTGTATGCGAAGAAATATGGAGTTCCCAAAGATACAGAAAATATATCGTCCATTATTGTCGTTGTTTCGCCGCTAAATGCGCTAATAACAAACTAGATTTCGAAATTGAACACAAGTGGTGTTCGAGCATCTGCCGTAGATGTGAAAAAGTTATCGCATGCGGAACACGAAGACGACGACGACGAATATGATTGTAATTTTCAATTATGTGACAAGGAAAAGTTGGAAACTGGACACTACAACATTGTGTTCGCGCATCCGGAGTCGTTGGTTTCATGTGCTGATGGAAGGAAGCTGATGCATAGCAAGCCTTACCGGGAAAATGTTTGTGCCATTGTTGTAGATGAAGCACATTGTATTTTAGAATGGTGAGTTTGAATAAAAATGTTAATTTTTAAAACCCCTATATAGTCAAGAAACGTATTTGATGCATGTCAGCACACTGTTTTGTTTTAATAAAATATTTAAACAATATGGCTTAGTGATCCCTCGTTTGTTCACCATACTCTTGCTAGGCTAGGAGATTTTCCTTATCTATCATGTTACTGTATATAATATTTGCTTAAAGAAGGATTTTACACCTCAGTGAGCTGCATACTGAATCAATAACCTTTGCTCATGAAGGTTGCTTTTGTAAGTAGTTGTGAAAAGTAGCTTGTAATCTCCCCCCTCCCATCTTGATGTTGCTGTATGTTCTCTGAATCATTAGCAATGCAGTGCAATACAACATATAATTGGTCCAAAATTGAATAAGGGGAGGGGTAGTATTGTGACAATCTTGGCTAAACTGGTCTACATATTTTCTCACTGATTTTAGTTTACAATTTTCTTGTTTCATGGGTAAAGATTTTAGGATTGACTATGGAAACTTAGGTGTACTGTGTGCAAGCTTTTCGAGTGTGCCTGTTTTAGCCATGACTGCTACAGCAAATAAAAGTGACCGAGAATGTATCAAGCAGTCACTGGGCCTTAAAACATGTGCAGAGGTTGTTGGAGATCCTGACCGTGTAAACATTATGTACACTAAACATTTTAGAGCTGGACAAGATGTGGATTCCCTTGTAACTATATTGACTCCAGTAGCACAAGGTTTGTGTGAAAAACTGATACGTTATCCCTTGACAATCATATACATTCCATTAAAGTGGTGTGGATTTGGATACAAAATATTTGAATCAGTTTTGGGAAGTAGCCAATATTATCCCAAAGGATCTTTGCCTATTCCTGAAAACAGGTTGTTTGCCCAATTTCATTCTCCGCAAACAAGTCAAATGAAGGATGAAATACCGAAGCAATTATGTTCTGAAGAAAGCAGAATACGAGTGATATTTGCCACAGTTGCCCTGGGAATGGGTGTTGATATTCACAACATTCGTAACATTATCCACATCACCCCACCATATACCATCCAAGCTTATTTCCAGGAGACTGGCAGGGCTGGGAGAGATGGACAACCAGCAACTGCAATACTATATTACAACAATCGGGATATCTCAAAGAACAAACGTGGAATGCAGGAAGCAATCCGTAACTATTGTCAGAGTGAAGGCAAGTGCCTCAGAAACATGTTGCTGACCATGCTAGACACTGATGAAAAATTTATGAAAACAATAACACCCAAACATCTTTGCTGTGGTGTTTGCCAGCTAGAGTGTGATTGCTACAAATGCAACACACTTTAAGTAAACTCATGAAATGTAAGAACAAGTCTGATTATACTTTTGCCTTTTATTAAACAGTAGAGCTTTGAACAACAAAATTGGAACACTGTTTTCAATTCACAATTACTGAGAGACAGTACAGCTCTGGAAACATTTTGCTTGGAGATTCGAATTTTATCTTTTAAATTAAATATATTAAATTAAATTGCTTGTACATTCTGTATCTTAGCTTGTAGATCTTTTTTATTAATATGTAAATAGTATGCGTTCTATTCTATTCAGTTTAGTGGTGAATCTAACCATGTCAACTGGACAGGCTATTCATTTAGAATAATTTGTACTATATGTTCAATATATACTCAGTGGCTGTTTTGACCCCATTTAGCCTGGTAGGGATGGAAGGTGGGATGGTTTTGATGTCTGGAAGTAAGCTGCTAGACTGAAAAAATGAAACTGTGTTTAGAATCAAAATGAACATTGCATAGTTCCATAAGATTACTGTTGTTGCTTCAACAACATTTATTTTTTCATTTTGCTATATTCTCATCATCCCTCCTCTCATCTTGGTAAAACAGGAGCATGCAAGCAGCCCCTTATATGCAGTCCCCTAGAATAGAAGACTAGGTGTTGTGACTATCACCACTACAGTATGAATCCTACATTATACTGTACAATATGGGTTAAAGGTGACATAAGCAATTTTAGACCGCTTGTCAACGTAAAGCAGATAATAAGTTCAATTACATAATTGCCCCAAGCTGACAGATGAACCATTGGAAAGGATGTGATTGAACACATATTACACAGTCTGATACTCCAAATCCATAGTTAAAGCCATAGTGCCTCACCATTCTGACTATTTGTGTTACTCTATTCAAATTACTTTATAATTTACCAGTCAAGGGTCAAAGAAATCCCTTGCATCGAAATGATTGTTAATAGAATTTTTGTTGAAGGGAGAAAAATTGCTAGGTAATAGCTAACAATAAGCAATTTTAGTCTTCTCTTGATGAATAAAATTATCAAGCATTAAATAGAGTAAAGTAAAAAGTCAGAGTGTAACGAAGGTTAACATACTAAGTTATACTTAATTATAACCATATAAAAAGATATGGAATTAGACTATAACGTTGCAGCTACCAGAACTACTGTTAGTTGATATGAATATCATCTACTTGAAGAGAACTCAGTAAGTTAGCAATATCAGCACTCTCTTCATCATTACTTTCTACATCATCAAGCGTTGGGAAATGTAGCGATATGTTCTTTTGATGTTTTTGCAACCATTCAGTAAACTTCTTCTCATCCAACTCATGCAAAGGGTCCGCTGAAATCCCCACAAACGAACTGTGCGAACGTCCAGGAACAGAAGAGAAGGGCCTTAACCTTTGCAAGTCGCTAAGAACTTTGTTTTCATCTTCCAAGGATGATTTATGTGAATGAGCTGAAGACTTTCGTTTGATGAAAGCCTGGTCCTCAAACACATCCACAACTTTACGAATCCCTGTTACTGCTTTGCTTATCCTTTCAATAGCCTTCTCTGTCTTGTTTGCTCCCATCAAACGAATAAGCTCCTTGAGATCACTATTTCGGTTCTCCTGTAGTAGATCAATCTCGATGTTCTTATCTCTGCCACCTTTCCGTTTGCCAAGGCTGCCCATTTGCAATGATGTGCTTCAGCAGGTGATAGCAATTCTTCATTCTGTATGACAGAAATTAACATCTCAATTGCATAGGAATTGTACCCTGAAACAGATGAGAAGTAGAAAAGCATTTGTTTCTGGATTAATGCCAAATGCTCTCCATTTCCAGATGCCACAGCGTCTTTGCAGTCGAGAAGGACCATGAATGACTTTAATAAGTTGAGTGAATAATTCAACACACCATCTGAATTGTCCTCATCAGATGATTCCATGCTGTCATCATTTAGGGTTTCCAAAACATATTCAGCAACAAACTTCTGCAGTGCAGCCAGTAAGTGTTCTTTCTTTTCTTCCTCAGTCATATCATTGGAGAGAAAAGTGTTATTTGCATTTGGTGACTCATCCACATTCTCGATCTTGAAAAACTCTAGCAGTGCTTGAACAAGATAGCAGTGACCAACACTCATGAAAAGTTGTTCACAATCTTCATAATGTTTGACATCGATGGTAACATTTCTTCTGTTGAGGACTTCTCTAAAATACCTCAACGTGCCATTTTCTCTTCCCGAGTTTTTGTAAAGTCTTTTGAATACAGACTAAAAAAGTGCACATTAGAAAGTTTTAAATTGACACCATGTACTCTATATGCAGGGTGTGGACCCTGGGGGTGCATATTCATATATTTGTGTTCTGCCCAGTTAATCTATTTTGAAATCAGTTGTCTTTTAAGGTTGATTTTGAATGAAATTAGTACGGCAGAACACAGATATACGAATATGCATGCCACCCCACCCCCAAATTAACAAGCATTAGTTACTATCAAGGGGGCATCTGATAGTGTAGAAAAAAGGGCCAAAGACGAAAGCATCTGGATGACAGGCTGAAGGAGTGAGCAACCTAGGAAGATCTGTTGGCACACCTCGAAATATTTGTTGATTTTTTATTGTCACACCCTGAAAGCAATTTTAAGGAAAAGAGAATACGATCGTTTTATTTTTTCATAAACTTTTATGAACAAGATAAATTACTTAATGTTAGACAGTTGTAATAACTAGGTGGCATACCTGTAACATAGTCTGAGTAGCCATTTAATACTAAATGATTTTTAATGTCTTTATCAAAACATATCTGCAATGTCTGCCAAAACAATAATTCTTATGGGGGAGGGGGGGAGGGGTCAACCAGCCCAAACTGGCATAGATTCTAAGCACCCCTGTGCATGTGTTGCATCAGTAAACAAATTTGTATCACTGTTAGCACAACGACTCATTAATATATTGGGTCAACAAGGACAGAAAACTAAACAAATTTAGGTTAATTATTAGTAAACAGCAATGTAAGGTTAGTTTTGTGGCAACACCATGTAAATCAATTTTTGTAAAGCTTTTAATCTGGGGTCAATTTTCAAAGCTTTCAATGCTTCTAAAGTTCTCAATCTATAAAATATTATTGAAGATTTTCCTCACTGCCAAAAATTTTCAATATGATAATTTAATTAAGAGCTTTGCAGTAATACATTCCTACAGCATTTCCACAAAAGAACACTTATAAAACAAATTTTACAATATTTCAGTTAAAACATACCTTCAAAAAGCTTCTCTTTGTGTGCCACCCAACAATGCGGTAAGGATACAAGTGATCAAGTCGTTGCTTCGCAGTATGGCAACCAGAACGAAGATCACGTGCACCAGCAAACCTCACTCTTGTTAACTCATCACCAAAGCAAGGAATTTTTACCCCTTGCAGTGGATCATGCTCAGAAAAAACAGGGGGAATATGGGATCTAGGTTGATCTGGTCTTGTTGGAACTACTTCAACAGGATGAGAGACAGGGGGTTGATGTTCTGGATCTTTACCTCGACCACTAGATTGGTATATCTCGTGCGTCCACTCTTCTAATTGATCCAAGATGTCAACACAGTCGCTGTACTTCTTTTCATCCTTCATCAAAACAGGCATAGTAATAACTTCTGATTTGATGGCAGCTGAATCAGAGTTCTCATGTGAGAGCTTGAGTTCCTCAGAAATGTATGATTGCATGCTAGCAAATTTAGCAAATTTCGTCATCAAAATCCTGGCAACCAACATCTTGTACCGATTCTCAATCTGATTAATTTCATCATCTGACATCTTAACAAGTTCACGCAGGTTACAATTTTTAATGTCTTTCTGTGGACTGGATTCATCTAGGTGGTCACTGGATACACGGCTAAAAACCATGCTGGTTGCAACTGCATGGACACTCTTGTTTTGATGAATTGCCCTCATATCGTGAGCCCTCTCCTCCCAATCCACATTGTCAACTACATAGACAAACTTTTTGCCAGACTTAACAAGTTCAACAGCATGCTCTAAAAAGTGCTTGCCAATTTCATCAAGAACCACATACTTCTTGGAACAGCTTAGGCAGAATCCATATTTGTTGAGACGATCAATTAGCTGAAAATGAGGAAAATGCTGGATTAATCAGTAACCTAATATTTTGCTAAATTAACCAAATTTAAATTTTCTTCTTAATGTCTAACTTCCCAACACCAGACAATTTACCTTACCATGGGGAAGGATGTACTTGACTAATTTGAGTAATATAATATGGGAGTTTGTATTCTAAGTAATGAGTAACGAATACTGAGCAATGACCAATGATTTTCGTTCTTACGATCATAAACAATGTAAATAACATTGTAAGAACGAAAATCATTGGTCATTACTCGTTAATTAATACTCAGAATACAAACACCCATATATGACCTATTAAGAAGTACAATTGTTTAGTATTATGTTTGGTACTGTCCAGGCTGGAGTGTTATATTTTTAATGGTTAACTCAAGCTTTATAGTTATTTGGGACCATACTAAACAAGACAAACAGAAAATAGACATGAAGCATTGTCACCATAATGCAGCACGAGAAAGCCTTAAATAAAACTAAAAAATAGTTAACCTGTTGCGATGTTGTTGAGAAAAGGACTGTGTCAACAACATTGAACAACATTGTTCAATGTTGTTGACAACTATGAAAACTATGGGCTGCACAACATTCTTCAATTCTATAATGCTTTTTATATTGCAGTCTCATATGAGAAAAATTATATAATTTTTGGCTGTGTGAGGTAAAACAGAAAAAAACAGAGTGAGACTTTATAAACAACAGCATTTGGGCTGGACAAGCAAACAAACTGCCATGGAATATATTTTTACCTTTGTCGTCGCTTTCCCCTCTGTCAATAGAATTGTGTTGATTCTTTGAACTCTGCTCAAATGCTTGCATCTGACGAACATTATCACATTGTAAATGATGCACATGGGTGCTAGTTTCCTTTCAGGATGCACAAGGGAGCAGTCGAGCAACCTAGACAGTATCTCAGCAACGATAGGGCATCTAGTTGAAAGTTCGTCGGCAACTTCTGTCATCCATGACTCATTGCATAAGCCGTGATAGGATCCATCCCTCAACACAGATGGCTCGTCCTTCCTTGCGACATTTGTCAATTCCTTATCGGCTTCTTTGAGTAACACGTCGACATGTTTATTTGGCATTGCTGGCAAAGGGTTTGCACTCTACACAAAGAGGAAACTCATAATTATATTTTGTCCACTGTGGATTTTAATATGAAGTAAATACAGGTTCACAAATATTTGAATTTCTTGCGTGATAGTCTGAACTTTCGGTAGAAACTGATCAATAGGTCTGCAGTTACAAGATAATGAGATATTTACATACACTGGACATTTACATTTCAGTATTACATTTACATATTATCCTGCGCAGCACGTAAATTATTCTGACATTGAGTTTTTCTCGGCGTGTGTTTTATATCCTAAATATTTAAATTTGTAATACAGATTTAGTTAAATCACAATAATTATAGTATTATTATAAATCGAAATCATACTCACTTCGATTGTAGAATCAAATGACAAAGCTATCCTTGCCGAAGGCGCAGTTCCAGCTGTTGCCAGACGCGATCTGGGAGGTTGTGGAGCAGAAGGCGAGACATCTAGAATTCGTTTGAACCGGGTTTGACTACTCGATTGCCATTCGCGGAATGACTGTTCAGCTTCAAGCATTACTTTCTGAAACTCGATTGTGTTCTTCAGTCTACGCTCGCACGGTCTACACACGAGATGGGGCAAACCTGACTCCTTCGCAATAGTATTGCCGCATATCTGTTCTGCGATCCTCAGTAAATGTTTATTCAATGGTTTAAAAATGTTCTTACGGTGACTCGCGTCTCCTACAGCACGACAAAACCGACAAGACGTCGGGTCAATAATATATTCTACCGTGCTGTAGACTTTCTTCGGTGTTTCCTTGGAAGCCATGCCGCAAAGAAAGGCTTTGGTAATAATTGAAGCACATGTTTCCCCTATGTAACCTGATATGACTCTATGATATGTAATTTAATATGATTTTCAACAGACTTGTTTCTAAATTATTAATTTTGCTTATTTATACGGCTGGAAGCCTTGGTCAATCACTTTTACAGTCTATACGATTTTGAAATGTTAACAAATGTTCCCTACGGCCCTACCCTGAATATTTTCTTTTGTTATCTCCCAGATTCTGGGAGACACGTGACCAAAGGACGCCAGGGTCTTTGCCGCAGCGCCGGGCGTAGGTAAAAGAGCCTGGGTACGAGGTTGCGCGCGGGACTGACCGACTGCTGCACGAGAAAAAACAATTTCGCGAGTTTCCAACTGCTTTAAAAGGAATATTATGTACCAGATTGATTTATTTAAAGTGCTTATGAAACGAAATTTTCTCCAACAATTTTCGTATTGCATTGAAAAGATCAGTTAAAATCACTGCATAACTTCTTTGATAGAATTTTTGTAACTGCCTTACTTTTCGAGATATTCAATTTTATTTGATCTGAAAATTACCTAACCAGTGACGTCATACTGCATAATGAGCGACTGTTAGATTGCTTATTTTGTAGCATATAATAGTGGAAAATAACTAAAACTACACTAACATTTGTGTAGGCTATGTTTAACATCCAGACCTGGGTATTTAGGTGTTATATCTTGAGTACTTTTTAAATTAATTCAGCTTTTTTGAAAAGAGATTATTTGAATATCTCGAAAAGTAAGGCAGTTACAAAAATTCTATCAAAGAAGTTATACAGTGATTTTAACTGATCTTTCCAATGCAATACGAAAATTGTTGGAGAAAACTTCGTTTCATAAGCATTTTAAGGTTAAAAACCAGCGATTTCTGGGCCACCTATGGTATATCAGATGTTAAAGTCTGCCACAATCCTGAAACCATCCTTGTTTCTTTTATGTTCTGTCATTATTAAGTTATTTCAACATGTCATGTTTGTTTTTTGAGTGTCATTTCTGCCCCCCCTTCAAAAAATGTGTGTGCACGTGATTTATGTGAAATCTGAAATCATGTGAACATCTCAACCATCTATCATGTCCCTGACTCAGCATGCATGATGTTTGATAGGGGTATATAGTTGAACAAAAGCTATACGATTTTTTCAACGAATGGTTACTAAGAAAATTTTGATCCTATGTTTTGTTGCTGCGATAGATATTGTGTAAGATGTCCATGGCTGGCTAGACCGCCCACATGTACGCTATGCGTACGTATTTTTATTGCTTTTTACCGGATTTGTAAAAATAAGTAGACCCTTTCAAGTGGCTGCTATTCAAATTAGCTGTTGTTCTCTGCTAATTTGACAAGTCTGATAACTTTGAAATAATGATTTGAAAAACGAAACAAGATCTTTAACTCTTAGTAACTTTAGGATGTTATTGTTGATTGGCTCATGTGTCCAAGACCTTGTGTTTTGTGTTGCAAAAACGGCAAATATGCCAATTAATAATAATACGTACACAGATATACATGTTTTCATCTTTCTTGTCATTCAATAAAAGAACTTATACTGTCGTCTGTTCCTTATTGCTGTGGATAACATTTATGAACCGAGTAAAGAATTTAAGAAATTATCACGTTTTATCGTAAATTATTATACCTTCCCTTAATCAAATTTTTCTGAAAAATGGCATTGGCGACTTGGTGCAAAACCCTGTCTTTAATCGCTTTATAGATCGACTGGCTAGAAAGATGGCGTTCCTAAACCCGTGCGCTTAAAAAATTGTCACATGTTTCATTATTCTGTGACCATAAAATTCTGTGTAAACGGCTTCAAATGTGATATTGTGTCCTATTAGTTTGTCTTGGCCATGGGTTGATTACCAGCGGGGAGCGCTACGTTATTGATTCATTCTCAGAACCTTGTTCAAAGATGCTCTCCTCCACTCCTTGTTGCGGCCATTCTTTTAGCAGCTTTTTAAGGTGGTAGAGTGCATAGCGTGATTTTTGCGTGGTCATACTTGCTCATCTGTGTGACAGGTTACCCATCTAAGTTTGAACACAAGACGAACTATCGAGATTAGCTACGTACGTCACTATCGAGATTAACTACGTACGTCAGACAATTCGTCTGCGTGTAATCGCAGAGCAAACGGACGGATCATCCGAAGTAGTAGCGCGAGCACATTCGTCTCAACAGACGAACTACGCCGACAATTCGTCTTGACGGATGATCAATCTGCTTGCTCGCGTTTATATACAGACGAATTACCAGGTGTTGAGTTTAATCTGGCGGTGCTCTTATGTCGGTTTAAGGTGGGACCCATGCATTAATGCTTGGAATTTCTGTTCGTCGATTTCGCTGTCTGGTTCCACACGACAATCTACGTCATTTAGTCATACCGTCACTGTTCGCTTCTTTTTTTGCGCTCCAAAATATGCTTGGGTTGGAAACTGCTTGTGACATCTTTGGCAATCTTTTAAGTTGTGCTCTATTTTAATTTTGCTTGTAAATCACTAATAATACACAGGGGCATAGCCAACGTCAAAAATTGCGGGCAAATATTGATGTATTCTTCTTGACATTGTTTTCGTATGTGAGAGGGGTGCAGGGGCAGGGTCCAGTGGTAGTTATACCCCTGAAACTAAATGTTCATATATCAATATTTTGATAATATATAGTGGGACACCCCCCCCCCACCCCCACCATCATATACATTAATGGCGGCATAGGAACCCACATCAGTGGTGCAAAGTGAGGGAGAAGCTCCCTCCCCCTCTCTACTCCGTTGTCCAAGTTGTAAAGCCCAAAGTTTGCCGTTATTAAGCGAAGCCTTATTTTGTGCAAACTATATAACAAATTAACAACAGAAACTATCGTAATTCATAGCTACTCGCATAAGTCTCGTCTTGTAAGTCATTAATCATAATAATTTTTAATAATTATACTATATGCTAATCAGGTCTTTCACAAAGACTGTTGATAATACATACTGAGGGCTTGATCATTTATATCATGCGAAAGGCGAATTTAATAATTGTTCTAGCATTTATCCTTCTGATGCAAGAGAATTTATTAACATTCCACTCTTGAAGGAGCGGCGAGAAAGTTTATGCGAACGATTCTTTTTAAAGCATGAGAACCTTCAAACAATTTATGAATTTTTACTCAATAAATCCGCCGCTACATATGATCTTATTACGAAATGTAAATATAATAACTATTTTTGTAAAACAGAACGTTTCAGAATGTCTTTTTTACCGCAAATTGTTTCGAAATTAAATTGCAACTAATAATATTTACGTAGTGATATTTTATCCATAACTGATGTAATTTAACCTTTGGTTACAAGATCGGTTACATTAATAATTATAATAATTATAATAATTAAAAAAAAAAGAAAAATTTTTTGCTTGTTTTTATGGCCTACGATCATGTTAAATAGAGATATATTTACCATAATGCAGAGAACTCGGGGCTGGAGACGCGGCGGGACATAAGTGCGCGCTGTATTTAGCAAACACGATACTCCAGATATTGCTAGATTTATTAAATGAAACCTTTCGCTATTGTGAATAGAAAATAGACATCATACACAACATTGAAAAATTTGCGTTTTTTATGTTGTAGGTTTCTTTCTATCTGTTAATCCTTGGAGATTGCTCCGTTGATCAAGCTAACATTCATCTTGAGCAAGAAGTGAAAGCGATGCAGCGTGTTCCGGGAAAGTATAATCTGTGGGAATTCTCCATGATGTTCCCTGGGAACCCTATGAAAGATCGTTACGAGTATAAATACAGCTTTCGTGAAAAAGGACATTACTTTACTGTACCTATTATTGGCCGGTTAGGAGTGTTAAGCAAAGAACCCTCATACTATGAAGAGCCTGATAAAAGACGAATGGACTCTGGAGCTCACTTTGACGTGTTTTATTTCCCAGACGACAAGTATTATTTATCTGATACCACTTCCAAAGGGGTGGTATTTTACATGCAATGGTTATTGTCGTTTGTTTCTCCTACTACCATTTCCAAGACTCTTATTCAAATTGAAAAATTTAATTTCATGCTTTTAACCAGAAAATACGTGGAAGAATGTCTCAACTTTGTTTTGACATGTGCTCTAGACTGTACTGTCACAGACGTACAACGATTGTATTTATGTATTGTACTGGGTTATTTGGTGAACGCTGATTCGACTCAGCTGCAATTTCCAAACGATGACAACAATAAGACAGCAGATGCGTGTGATCGCTTACTTCAATGCATGAGAAGCTGCGTTAATTCAAACTTTCTTTCAATTAATGATCTTGACCGTTTGAAAAAGATAGCCCTCGTTTTGGTGAAAAACAGCAACTGTCCAGGATGGCTTACCCTTGCAGTACATTTTTACCCTTACCTTGGACCTGAGTTTGTCTCGGATGAGAAACACACTAAAGCCACAGGCCTAAACTATACATACGATAGCAATGAATATAAGAAAATAGTTGGCACACTATTTTCACACATAAAGAAGGAAAATAGCAATGATAAGGCTTCCCACCGCCGTTTATTACTTTTAGTGCTGGAACATGCTCAAAATATGCCCACTGTTTGGCATATATTTGAAATTGCCAACTTCTCCTGGTTCTTTCACAGTGAAGAGGAAAAAGTGGATTTCTTTGTGGACGTGTACCAGCAAAAGACTCACGATACTAGCACAAAAAATAAAAGCGTCGGATCGAAGCTGGTTGAATTTTACAACATTCCGAAAAAAATCCTTAGCAAGATGCATAAGTTTCTGTCTCAAATATTGCTGCAATTCGCCAAGTCAGATGACGAGTTGAATGACGAACACGCAAAAATATTTCTTGAAATAATTATTTCTAGAGATTTGCGCGCGACTCAACTTTTCGAGTTATTTATGGAGCTCTCTAAGTCAAAGTCAGTCCATTATCAAGATTTACTCTTGGAAATTCTAGATAACGAGTTTTTTGAAGACTGTTGGCGTGGTGCGGAACTTGCAGAAAAGCTGTGCATTTGTAAAGCATGGGTTAAAACCCGAGCCGTGAACGTGAAATGTAATGGTACAATCGATGATGTGGGGAAGATTGTAGCAGCATATGAAGCGATTGATGAGATTATGCGGTGTTCGTTGAACATTTCAAACAAGAATCTAGCAAAACATCTTTCTACTTCCGTTGTGGAGGGAATTTTAAGAAGAGTCGACGTGATTTCGTACATTCAAGCTTTTAGTCAACTTGAACAATGTGTGGCCGTTGTCAAGGAGTGCTACAAGTCTGATGTCAAAAAGATCTTGGTACAAGCTCCAAAAGCAGTGAAGAAATCAAGAATGTTTCTGAGGGAGTGTTCACGGAACAGGTATAGTGTTTTTATTTTTTTGTTCTTACTGGTCTTTAAATTGGACATCAAAATCATTTAGTTTAACAGCTTTGCTTTTTATACCCATGAATGTGTTAAACATTTCGCTAAACTCACGTTGCGTGCTTTTTATTTTTTACGCAGTTTCACTCAGGAAATCTTACCTTGTATTTTGGAGTGCCTTGATGTGCCTAAAATTGCGAAAGTTGAAGGTGCAATTGATGATGTTGATTTCATAAAGCTTTTAGACCGATGTGATACTTGGGCTGTCTTACTTACAATACCAGGTAGGTCTTTAGCTTGTCAAAATTAAGTTACTGCACAATATACTAGAGATACACTACATGCAATAACCCGTCGCTATTCATTTTATTGTAAAGTTTGGATGTGTCGTCTTGTTCAGTTGTGTGTTTTTGTTATTATCGGTGGTACAGCCTATGACAAGAGATCGGTTTAGTGCTATCAATGGCATCCAGGTTTCAGTATGACTGACCTAGACAATAAATAGATTCTGTGTACCAATATGCTTTACGTATAATATAAAATAAACGAGAATGCGTTTATTACCGTATAAAACACCGAAACGTGTGTTGAAAACATAGGCGCTAGCTGCGTTTTTACACACAATTTGACGTATTTTATACGCCGGGGGGATCAGGCCTGCACAATTCTCTAAGGTTCATATTTATGAAAAAAGAGGGAGCGCTGATTGGCTTAGGACGAAATCTGCCCTTGTTTATATCAACATATTATGTGTGGTCCACGTCCCGATCGAGACGATCGAGAGCTAAATTGTCAGTAAGTCTAGGTTTAGATTATCTGAAAACGCGACACCCCTAACCTTGCTTATTACTCCGCCTGTCGTAGGCGAGGCGGAGTTTTAAATTCGCCCCGTTTCTGTTTTTTTTTTGTGTCAGAAGTCGGTGCAGCGCTCATGGGTGATACCGCTGGCACAAGCCGTGTGAGCCGACCTAAACACGGCGTTTAAACTCGATTTCTAGCGAAATGTGTCAACAAAACACGCATTTTAACATGTATGCTAGAACATCTAAACCGCAAGAAGGTTTTACGTGCAAAGATTCTCATGCAAAATGTTTTAAAACGACAAATTCTACCGCGAAACTTTACCGAGGAGCGATGTATCGCGGTGAAGTTTTGAGAGCGTGTTTCCGTCATTTTCTGGTGTGTTCCTACTTTTAAGGAAATTTAGAAATTTCTACACAAGAATCAAACGCAAATTCTACTGAAATATCTATATACAAAACACTTTTTTAACATGTAATAGTTAACAAAAAGGGACAGGGAGGTTCTTTATCAAAACATTGCTCCAGAAATGTTTTAAAACGGCAAATTCTGACAGACTCCATCATTCCATGATTAAGGAGTGAATCTAGGAAATGTGTTCCTAATTCTAAACAGGTTGTGATTTCTTTCCTTGGTTTTCTATTTCTACCTATGTTGAGATGCTAATATTTTGTGCAAAATGATTTATTTGCTTCTGGGATCTCATATAATTATAAAAGGTAAGAGACATTTTACATTCCAATTCCAGAAATACATATGTTAGTCTAAAGTTCCCAACAAATTATATCGTGGAGACTTCAGGCAGTGTGCTACAAAATAAGATTTAAATGATGCTATCAGGTTAATATATTGATGTATTGTATAGACTTTTAGTAAAATTAATTAAAAAATAATAAAACAGCTATATGTTGGTGGTATTATGACAAAAGAATCTTGTTTAACATATGTACTATGAGAGTCTTTAATTTAAATTGAATTCTAAAAAATGCAATCCTACTAGGACTCTGGACAGAGTGCCTGGCAGGTCACTCAGACATTGATTTTTGGTTATCTTAGTGATTACATAAGATGTGCTAGCAATGTCTTACTGGTAAAATGCCTTGGAAGGTACCCTAATAATAATTGATTTAAAAAGGAATTAGTTGGGCAGAACAGAAATAAATGAATATACCCCACTCCCAATGAACTTTCTAGTTACAGCCCTGCCTGGCCTTGTGCCCATTTTCGTTTCGGCTGGCGGAGTGAACGCCTTAGCAGGCGTCTTGTCTTTAATTCAAACTTTCAAGTGGTGAAAGGCACGTCGTACATGGCTTTATATTCAACGGTGCTCACCAATTTTTAATTCGTGGAAACATGCCTAGCACCGCACGACGGCACACGATGTTCGACAAAAAGTAGTTGAAGGATATAGTATTAGTTCACAAACTAACGTAGTGCTTCATGAAACACCAAGGTAAAAATGTCGCGAATCAGATCACAAAATATATGCTGTTAAAAGGTACATTCTAGATTTTTAAGAAATCCTTTAAAAATTTAATTTTGCTCTCTTGTTTTTCAGAAATTGTCAACAAATCCACACACTGTCAAACTGGCAAGAAAATTTGTGAAGAGCTAGTAACGTGCATTGAAAAACGCGATGTATCTGTAAGCATTTTAAGGAGAATATACAACGAGAAGGAAAAAGTGTCGAAGTTATGTGCTAGTGTGGTCAACAAGTCTACGCAGACTTTACCACCTTCTGATCTCGCAGATCAAAAGAAAATTTCCGATCGTATTTCTGAGTTATGGCAGATTCAACAGGATTGTTTGCAAAAAATTCAGTTCTTGGAATCAGCTATCGAGTTAGGAAAGAAGATATCGAGTGATCCCTTTTTTCATTTTCGTGGATTGGAGACGGTCATTGCCATGTTTAGCGACTTAAAAGAAGCCATGGCCACCAGAAAAGTACATGAATTACTGCAGGATGACATGTTTTGGGGAGAATTGCTTCCTCTTGTAAACCCAGCCAAAGCACTTCAGCCATTGGTAAAATCAGTATCATTAATTAACGTGGCTAAGAAAATAGGTGGTTTCACTTCAAATGAAGGAGGGGATGAAAAAACAGCATTGAGTGATTTTCATTCATTAATGATGTTCCTTACAACCGATGCGATAGAAGAACTTCAATTGCAATGGAATCCTGTGTTCGATGATGCAGAAAAACTCACAGTTGAAGGTATGAAGAATTTACTTGGTGCGTTGAAGGATGAAAAGCGGCTTGACGAAGAGCTTGGACTACTGGAAGAATATTTTGGACAAGCATTTTCTGCTGATGCCAAAACTTACACCAAGGACTTGGTGAAATATCCTAATGTCTTGGAACAAGTGCGTCACGTCATTGGTATGCTTAGAACCTTCAAATTGGCGGATGCTCCAAATGAATTGGTAACCGTGCTCTTAACTTTTCAAACAACGTTAGAAAACAGTGATGTGCTTGGCCTGGTAGAGTTGCACCAATCAATGCAAGACGTAAACCAAATATTGTCTTCGTTTTCTGAGAGGGGGTAAGTTGTATAATGGATGATTTGTCAAGATCAAGTGAATTGCTTGGTTGGGTGGAAAAAATTGTCGATGAAGACATTCGTTTTCTCATCGATGGCGTTGAAGAATATTCTGATCAATTTATAAACGAATCATCAGTTTCGGATCTTATTGATGTTCACGGTTTTCTGGCACCTTTAATTAAGAAGAAGAATGAAAATAGATGTAAACCCCAAGAATTTTTGAAGATGTTTGAGGAATCATGTCTTAGTCACAAAGATATAGCAGTGAAGATTCAACAGTGCAACACAAATTTTAACAGTCTTCGTGGCCTGTATTCGAATATTGCAAATCGTGGTCAGGTAACTAAAGAAATTATTGGTCATTGTCTGACAAAGGGAGAGTATTGGGTATCTGAACAAGACGGAAAATGTGAAACTAACATGCGTTATGTACTTGAGGGAAGTGGCGAAAGCAAATACTCCTTGTCTGATCTACATGATTTACGAAGTCGTGCGCATCTCATTGTTAGCTCTCACAAAAATACTGTGAAGATACGAAGGAGCTATTCTGACGTGGTGGGCGACAATATTGATTTAAAATATGATAAATTTATAAACCAAGTTAATCTCTTGACGGAAATTGCCACCATTCTGTCAAAATTGTGTTCATCTGGATATGTCAAATATCGAAAGTTCTGGATGCGAATGAAAACTACCGATGATCTTCAAACTACAAAAGACAGTCTACAGCGTGATCTAGAAAAGTGGGAAAATATTTTACAGAAGGGACGTGAAAATTTCTACTTCCTCAACTACTACCATTCCGATCAACTATGTATGCTGTACGACTTTATGATGAACAAATCTGATGTTAATTGCGACGAAGTGCTATCTTTAGTTCATTTTGTTGATCGAACCATCACTAAACAGCAATTAGAGCAACACCAACAGTCACAAAACGAATCGGCGACCCCTAGTTTAGAAGAGAGCCCCGATTTAGTGGTGTCAACTATTGGTGAAACGTTACAAAACATCTTCAGCGATTCCCGACAAGCTGTCAGAAAGATATCAAATGTTAGTCGAAGTCAAATCCTTTCTAATTTGGAGGCCACAGTATCCCCAGGAGAGATTTTCATTGCTAGTTTAGAGCCAGAAAGTCCATTAGCGGCCAATGTTATCCTCACACTTTACGAGAATACGTCGAATGCCTACCCAGAGCCTCATCAAATTGTGTTCTGCAGTCCCCAAACAACGTGGGATGAGTTGCATCTTTTACTCCAAAGATGCTTTGCACATTCGAAACACTTTCATCACAAAGGCCTATATTGCATTGCAAATGTTGAGTTATTGCCAAATGAGTTGCAGTTTACATTGGTTGACGCAATCAAAGAGAAACAGTACCAAAGAAAAACCAAGTCCTACCAAAATTCCGTAGCTATTAAAGAAAATGCTGACTACCAACTGGCTTTGATTTGTCGTGGTGGTGACCATCACCACGTTGTGGCACAGTTTGCTCAGTATTCACACCACATTGGCGGCATGAGTGATCGTGCCCTCCGCGATCGTCTCAAAACTAGTTGGCCTGATGTGAAAGTGATCACATCGTCCCTTCCTGGCCTTGGCAAGACCGAACATATCAAAAGCGAAGCAATGGAAAAAAGTATGAACGTTGCCAATTTTTTAATCAGCGGCCCATTTGAGCCCCTCAAGCTTATCCAGCGTTTGAAAGGTCTAAAGCTGAAGACGTATACTTGCTTGCACCTTAATATTGGTGAAGTAAGTGACCCGTTGTTGCTGGACACATTCTTATTTCAACTGATAATCACAGGAATGGTTTCAGCTGGGAATAAATTCTATCACCTCCCAACTATACACGTCTACATTGAAATAGCAAATACTTTGAAAGATTGGCTTCGAGAGTCATTGATCGTTTCCAAATATTTTACGCGTGTTCACCTAAAGTGGCAGAATTACCAGGAACTCCTTGTTAGTTTTAAAATGACAAGCAATGTGCAAGTTGTTTGTCAGTATTTAGATATTTTCGATCAAGGTTGCATTGAAACAAAGGAAATTGGTTTTAGTGGATCAAAGAAGCTGCGAACACCTGTGCCTGCGCCTCGTTGCCGAGAGCTATTAACCAAGTATTTTTCATCAGATGATGACACCAACTTTACAACGCTCCAAACATTTTTAGATGTCCTTGCTGATCAACTTCTAAAATTTTCGAAGAGCACCTTTTTCAAAGTTGAAAGTCTTGCCTCTATGGTAGGTGAAGATGCGCGCGATGTCCGTAAAAATCTTTTCGAAGCTTTACTAAAAGTGTCTAAAGAATTTGCATCCCGTTCTCTGACAACCTGTTGCTCAAGTGATGCGCAGAACCTTTCTCGGAACGAATCTGTAAGGGTCTTAGTCGGGGACATAGCATCGACTGGTAGTACGTCCGCAGAAGACATGGTTGAAAGAGTAAAGGGAATGATCAGATGGGAAGACAACAACCATTTGCTAGTCATTTTTCAAGAACTCGACTCGCAAGCAATCACTGCATGTATCGAAATAAAGCCCTTGTTCCTTCAAATGTTGAAAAATTATTAAAGAGTCAAGACGCAAGGGAAAGAAAAGAACTTGACGATTTCAATAATTTTACTCAAGAACAACTACAGGAGAAGCTAGAGAAGATAGCATGCATGAAAGTGACAGAAAAAAGGAATCTTTTTTCAAGCTACGCATTGACGCCAGATAACATCCTAAAGATGATACTTATAATATTGCGGGTACGTGTAAGCGTTCCTGTTATCATTATGGGTGAGACAGGCTGTGGCAAAACTAGTCTCGTCCGTTATTTAGCTAATACGTGTGGAGTACAGTTCCATAAATTTGATTTGCACGCTGGGATATCGGAAGATGAAGTAATTACATTTATCAACGAAAAAGAAATATATGCCAAGGACATGCGGGAGAAAATATGGATTTTTCTGGATGAAATAAACACATGTGATCATCTGGGCTTGATCAGTGATATTTTGTGCCATCATTCTTTATTAGGACGGCCTTTATCAAAGAATATTGTCTTCCTTGCAGCTTGTAACCCGTACAAGAAACGCCCTGAAGAACATACTAAAACAGCTGGCCTCGAGGGTAAGAATACTACTGATGAGTATTCGAAACTTGTGTATCGTGTCCACCAGCTACCAGAGGCTATGATCGACTATGTCTGGGATTATGGTTCCCTTTCTTTGAAAGATGAACGAGATTATATTCGGAGAATGGTGAAGGTCCTCCCTGAGATATACCAGATTATGGTGGTTGACTTGCTTGCTGCCTCTCAAACGTTCATTCGAGAAGCTGAAAAGAACAATTTCTGTGTTAGTCTTCGGGATGTACACCGTTGCATTCGCCTGGTTTGTTGGTTTCAGAACATGATGGAAAAGCGGAAAAAGCTAAACTGTATCAAAGATGAATGTCCCAGTCATCTTCAAGAATACAAAATGATGGATGCAAAGTACAATGAGAATCCCATGGTTAAAAGTATCGTGCTTGCCCTTGCACTTTGTTATTTGACGAGACTGCAGTCCGCGGAGTTGAGAAGAAAATATAGAGAGTGTATGATAAAGCTGTTCTCTTGCAATGGGATCGAGATGGCAAATGATGAAAACGTGGATAGTTTTGCAGCTATAGTGCGCATGGAGGAAGAAGATTATTTAGATCGGATGGAACTACCGCGTGGCACAGCAAGAAACGCTGCCCTGCGAGAGAATGTCTTTGTTATGCTAGTTTGTATCTTGAACCGCATCCCTATTTTCGTCGTTGGAAAGCCTGGCTGCAGTAAATCGTTATCTATTCAATTGATCCGAAGCAATCTACGAGGACGTGACTCGCAAAATCTGTTGTTTAAGGAGTTGCCACAACTTTATGTTGTCTCGTATCAAGGTTCAGAATCATCAACTTCCGAAGGAATCTTTAAAGTGTTTAAGAAAGCACGCAAATACAAATCTCAAGATAATGATGACAATATTTTGCCTGTTGTTTTGCTCGATGAAGTTGGATTAGCTGAAAATTCCAAGTACAACCCACTCAAAGTCCTACACAACCTACTGGAACCTGGAGAAGGGAGGCTGCCCGATGTTGCTGTTGTTGGAATTTCAAATTGGTCCTTAGATGCTGCGAAGATGAACAGAGCAATCCATTTATCAAGACCGGAGCCAACTGTAGATGATTTATGGGAAACTGGGTGCTCCCTTCATTATGCTGAAAGCGACGATTTTAGCCAAAATCTAGAAGAGCAAGAACTCAAATGTTTGGCTGAAGCATATTTTGAATATCAAAATCAACAAAGCTATCCTAATTTCCACGGTCTTCGGGATTACTACTCCATGATTAAAAGCTTGACCGGTTGCAGCAGTTCTGTTCAAGTCAACATATCATTACAACGTAATTTTGGTGGTCGTCCTGGTGAGGTAACTAAAATACAGAAGATTTTCCTAGACAAATTAAAGAAGAGGATGATATCTAGTAATAAAGATATTATTCCAGTCACTGAGTTAATTCAAGAGAATTTTTTGGATCCCCATGCTCGTCACTTGATGCTGATAACAAGTGGAGATTCTGCTATTGGTATTTTGAAACAAAGTCTTGACAAACTAGAGAAAGAAACTATCACCATTTATGGCAGTCATTTTGAAGAAGATTTGTCAGAGGAATACAACTATAGAATCCTGAGTCGAATTATTCTTTGCATGGAAAGAGATTGTATCCTGATATTAAAAGATCTAGAAAGCATCTATGGGAGTCTGTATGATATGTTAAACCAGAATTATGCCGTGGTTGGTAACAGAAAAAACTGTCGTGTGGCCCTTGGAGCTTATAGCAACCCTATGTGTCAAGTTCACGACAGATTTCGTTGCATTGTTCTTCTCGATCAAAACAAAGTGCATAATTCTGAACCACCCTTTCTGAACAGGTTTGAGAAACAAGTGTTACGCTTCACCGATGTACTCACCGAAATTCAACTGGATGTCATCACTAAGCTCGATAAATGGGTTCAAGAAATGTCTACGGGAGAAGATTTAGAACAACATTTCAGTGAAATAGACATGTTTATTGGTTTCCACCAAGACACCCTCCCATCCCTGGTTTTTTCGCATGGCCATGACACAGATGGTCCTGCAGAAGAAATCTTGAGAAAATGCAAAGATGATTTGATGTGGATTGCCTCCCCTGATGGTGTGCTACGTACCCAATTGAATTGCAAACATTCTCAAGAGGTACAGGAATTAAGGGATGAGTATTTCAAGAAACCACTCCACCAAGGTATTGCTGCCTTCATGGGACACGTTGTTATGGAGCAGCAGAGTTTTTTGTTTGCTAGTGATAATATTGGCTCTAAAACAGTGGTAATGACATTTTCCAACATTCACACAGATATATACCGATGTTTGGGCGACAGATTCAATTGTCAAGTTGAACGACTGAGTGCGTATAAGTCTGAGAAACAGCTGGCTGACAAAATTGGGGAATTCTGGAATGTACCTGACAAGGAATTATTAGTTTTGCAGTGTAAACCAGACTTGGATGGTATTCATTTACTACTTGCCCGTTCCATAGTTGAAGAAAAGCGGAATTCTTACAAGCAATGTTTATCTGAGATGAATACGCAAAGAAAATGCAAGCATGTTTGTATTGTTGTGCACGTGCAAAGAGGTGAAGACAAAGATGGTGTTCCATGGCAGCTAAGTTTTCTCTGTGGTTGGAGGCAAGTGTTCCTCGACGTCCTTGAAGCGCCTTTTGTTCCATTAAATCAAATAGTTGGCAAAAGTGTCCACGAGCTTCTAACATCTTCCGTCTGGCCGATTAGCAACGTTGCAAGGAACGATCTGTTGTGGTGCTTCACCTGCATTAAAGATATACAAAACCAACGACCTTTAGATTCTGTATTGCACATCGCCAAGAATCTCTTTAGTTCACAACGAGTTTTGCAAGCCATCGAGACCCTTATCTTGCATTCAATAGCCCAGGATGCCGTCGCCCAAGATCGCGAAACTTACCGTAAGGAAAATTGGCAAGTAAAGGTTGCTTGTGATCGCCAGTTGTTGGTTAATTCTTCCACTCTCAATTGCGCAATGGAGCAGTTTGTAACCAAGTTAGTTCGACGTCCATTAGCCAAAATTGTTTACTTTGTAGAAAAAGAGAATTCTTGGCCACCCCATCTACTCGACGCCTCTGATGTAACCCTGAGTGAAAAGTTGGAACACCTATGGTGTACATTTATTGTACATGATACTGTTTTTAAAATATCAGATATGCCAGAGCCACGGGGTGCAGGATCGTACCTTTGTGATAGAACTAGTCTTGATCTTTGTTTTCCATTCAGCCAAGTTATTTACAGAAACGTCAACAGGGTTAAAGAACTGTTCTTGGACGACTATGCAAGACTTGTGGAAATCGAGGATAATTTAGACGAAAATGGTCAACTTCAGCAAATTATTCGTCAAGACCAACATGAAAAATTTTCGAAAATGATTAGAAACCTAGTCCCCGCAACCAACTGCCATACCTCGGACATTTGCGATGCGTACATGAAAGATGTTTTTGATATTTTTACTGCCGACTTCAGTCGGATGTTATGTCGTTCTCAGCGAGTCTTCATATCACAAGCGTTGTTTATCACGGAAGTGAAGCAAAGTTTGCCAGTAAAAGATTTTCCCGAGTTTTGTGAAGTGCTTCACGCCTTTGTCTGGGTCCATCGGGAAGAGGTTCTTGATGTGCTACGAATGGTCGATCGCTGTCAGCTGTTTATACAATTGGACGTTCTATTAGACGTAGTAAATACTAGTTTTGACAAGCCACAGGAAGTCATGTTAATTTTCAATCAAGAAGATGTAGATATTGTCAAAGAATCTCAAAAGACAGAGGACGCCACTTACAACCATGCAAATGGTCTGCCTGTAAAGACATTAAATCTTCAGATAGAATCAGAAGAAAAACAAATTGGAATTAACGCCAAACAGAGTAATTTGGATTTTGAATATCGAGTTCAAAAACCAGTACCAAACTTTGAAAGCGACGAGGAGGAGGCTGAAAAGCAGATAGAAGATCATGAACATTTGGAAAGGCTTGGAGAAATGTTGGTAATGTCGTATTGTGAAGAAATGTTACCTTCGCAAGAAGTTGTTGAAAGGAACGGTGGTCTTGAATCGTGGATACGTAATACCAGTATGCTGCTGTCATTGGCGTTTAAAGTTAGCATAACTTCGCCAGCATTTCATTACCTATGTTTATGTCTTGATTTCTCAAGGATAGTTTTCACTTCAGCCGCATTATCTACACGTTTGTCCTCATTGTATATTTTGGACGAAATCGGTAAAAGTCTTGCACCGCACTACCTGGATCACGAGAGGTCGTTTGAAATGGTTACAAACCAGGTAATAAAACCGCTGGAAGAAGACATGGAAGATCAGGAAGACAAACAAAAATCTTTGCAAAAGTTCTCAGCCCTGTTTTATGGTCGTTGTATTGACACAAATGTTGATACCAGTGGTGCCCACCTGATAATTGAACGATTCTTCTCATTCGAGAGACCTGAGCTGGTGATGATGATGAGCCCTGTTGTCTTACGTTTACTCATGGTTGAGCAAAACGACTCGTCTGAGTTATTCACGGACATAATTGTCAATCCAGCCGTTATAGAGGACTGCCCTTGTCTCCAGAATATCGAAGAAGTCTTTAAGGAAAATTTTTCGAAAACATTCGCAAGTCACGATTCGTATCCTGCAGTAGTGATTTGCGATTTAATTCAAAGCCTGCTAAATTTCACTGATCGTTTCGAAATGGACGAAATTGATAGCTCTGATTGTAAAGTTCTTGCTATTGCAAAATCTGCCTCGACAGTGGTGTCACAAAACAGTAAAGATTATGTCGGTCTACAATTGCTTTCAGCTATCGCATTCCTTCGAGGATTCTTCTCAATGTTTTGTAAGTTTGTGAATGAAAATCCCAACGTCATAAGTGAAGATAGTCCATACATTCATCTAATGGCAGAAGTTAAGTCGCTCATAAAAGAGCCCAGATCACCGCTACAGATATTTTTCATGAAGCAGCTCCACCAGAATGCAAGACTCTTTGATGTACGAAAGTGGTTAGCGAAATGTACAATTCTTCCAACAATGGATGGACAATGGTGTGGTGGTCAGAATCAGGACAAAGCTGTTTTTACGAGTGTACTGAAGTATCCAGAATATGAGCAAGCAAAGGCAGCTTATTACAGATTGAAGGAAAATGACGATTCATCTACGCTAGAATTTGTAAAAACATGCAATATTTCTCCTAATCATGGTTTTGCTCTTCTTGGAATGTTGATAAACACGATATACCTGAAGCGAGCTGTACGAAAACTTACCGATACAGAAGAACGCCTCCTAGATTGGTTTGTCGACAAAATTGCCTTGCTTCCATCGCTGTTTCAACAA
This sequence comes from Muricea muricata, assembly GCA_963855995.1. Lineage (NCBI taxonomy): Eukaryota > Metazoa > Cnidaria > Anthozoa > Malacalcyonacea > Plexauridae > Muricea > Muricea muricata. The sequence goes on from OY979719.1 coordinate 13,365,783, forward strand.
CTGCTATTGAGAGTTATAGGCCGTCGTGATTTTCATTGTCCACAACTACAACTGTCACCAGAATCGTCCGTGAATGACGTAGAAATGGCGCTGTTAGTTCTTCACATTTCCTGCGTCGTCGCCACTGGCACGCAAAGTGAAAACGCACCGATATATTGCTACTTCACAAATCCTGCCAAATTTCCAGCCCCCAACGTCCTTGGTCATTGCCAAGACGATGTGCATTCGGTATTTGCATATCAGTTGGATGTCAAAGAATCCGTCTGCGTCACTTGTGCATGTGGTTTGAGGTTGGCGTTTAAAAGTGATGCCAATGAAAAAGCATGTCCGTATTGCCATGAAGTCTTAGACGATGACAAAGCCATAAGCCGCACATCACCCGAAACGACTGCCACTCTACTAATGATGTTTAATGATGAAAAAAATTCTGAATGGAATCTTTGTACAAAACACATGAGTCCAGCAGTTTACCGTGCCTTGCGTCTTGTCGTCCATTCATCATACTATGCTGGACTTGCCCTTGACACTTCATCGGAGGAAGACCTGTTGACTGCGATGGGTGGATTTGATCTTAACGATGGTTCCACAAGACTGGAAAGATTATGTTTTGCAAAGATGGAAAACGACCTGACCTGTCTGATGAAAATTCTGAGTTGCAAAAGAAACGTCGTAATCAAAACTATGCATCTTTTGATTGAGGAAAGTTCGGAACTTATTTGTAGTACCAATCTACTAGAAGAAAACGATTGCTCAACACAAGAAATGCGTCGAGAGTGGGAATCCATGTTTTCGAAACTTGTAGAGGCTGTGTGTTCAAAAGAGAGCGAAACGTCCATTAACGTTAGAGAAATGATGAAAGTACAACAGATGCAAGATAGCCATGAAAGTGCTCTTGAATGCTGCATTTTGGAACTCGACCCTTATCCGGATGAAAAAGAAGAGCAAAACAAACAACTCAAGAGATTATTTCGCGTCACAAAGGAACCAAACTTTGAAGATTTACGTTCAGCTTTCCTCTATGCTCCAAAAGATATCCAGATAAAGCACAGTTTCTTGACGCTGTTCTTTGCAACATTCGATAAACTGCCCATCATTGACTATCTTCGCGACCTCTTGAAATGGAGTCGTCTAATATCTTCAGCATTGACTCATCGAATTAGCAGGAAGGATGCCCAGTCTAAATCAATCGATGATTTCATCAATGGTTATCTTCTTGAAAAAGAGCGAAGTAAACCAGAGATCCAAACTTTAAAAGAATTATTCAACAACTTTAAAGAAGCATGGAATGAAATGCGTCCTCTAGTTAACCAAGAGTTAGAGGATAAAGAGGAGAAGATGCCGAGAGTAAGTGAAAATTCTTTTGTGGCATACTGTCTAACGGAGAGTGATTGCGGCATCTACCTTCAAACATCTATCGAAATTCTCGTCTCCATGCAAAACGCAATATTGAATGCTGCCCTTTCTCTTTCTTCACACCAGCAACCTGCCTTGAAATTCCTTGAAAAAGAAAGCTGCAGTGGAGTCGTTTCCAGAATCATCCAAGATGTTAAAGAAACTGAAATAATCAGCTTCCAATGGTCGGATGCCTTGTTCCAACAACATGCACAAAATAGTCCTGAATATGGTAAAGGCCGAGAAATCACATATGATTTTGAGCGAATAGAAAGAGAACTCGCGACAAAAGTCGTGTTTGGAAAGTGCTATTTGATAGGAACCCTCAACAAGTTTGTATTTGCGAAGGAGCTGTTCCATTCATGTGGTGCACTATTGACTGAGATTCGAGTACTGATGAAGCAAAGTTCCTTACCTCAGGACGTGTGTAAAGGTTTGTCTAACTTGAAAGAACGTAGGATCAAAGAGGCCCAAGATCTTCTCCAGCATATCGAGGTCCTTATCTACCTACTGAAACGTAAGCTAAGTAATTTCAACGTAGATATGACCTTGGGAGAACTTGCTGAAGAATGGTCACCAATGTTACCAAGTCCTTTTCCATTAAAGCTGTTGCCGGAACCTAGACGTGCTATCAGAATTGAACATATTGCTGCACTGTACGAAGCTCTTGAAGATATACTTGCTGACGGCGCTATCGACGGACTCGCAGACAACTTTCGAAAACAATTGCCAGCTGACGTGAAAAAGATCATTAGTAATGTGGGAGAGAAGAAAATATCAGTTGAAATTTCAGAAAAGAAAGATCAATTAAAACCACAAAATTTCCTGAAAGCGCTTCGCCGTTTTGTGTTCCGCTATCTCTCATCTGACACTGAAAAGAACTGGCCTAAAGAAAGTACAGCTTTGCAGACGTGTTTGGAGGAAGCTTCACTTTGGTCCCCATCTCAACCACCATGCCTTGATCAAATTCCTCAACACGTTACCCTCGAGTACATCCATTCAACTATACAGTACCTTGAAGAAACGGAAAAGGTAAAATTTAAGTCTGTAATAGTTGTCTTTTTAACCAAATCTACCTCGTCAACATACTAGTATCAAAAATTAAGCAATCCTTTAAACTTTTTCAAAATTTCTTTCATACTTTCTGAATTTTGAGGTATGTGTGTGCAGATATCCACTGCATCTGTCAAATCAAAAATTGCCGTTTCCAGGATGCGCCCACAATTTTTCCAAATTCCATAGAAAATCAGAAGTATCGCTTAAACAGTTGGTAAATTTTTTGCAACTAGATGAATATGATAATCAGTTCAGAAATTCTATGAGTTAGATATCTCATCATATATATCAATACGTTGGGTTAATAAATGTCTCCACATACAATAGTTTAACGAGATGCAATTCCGTTTCATGATACTATCCCATTGCTCTTTAAACTGAGTGTTAAACATTGTGTTCTTTTGTATTCGGTACAAATGCGACTATTTGGGCCTGTTAAATTGGCATCTTTAAGAATGAAAGTCTAATCGACAATGTTTATTTCATTGCGAATTTGAATCGCATGTTTCAAGGGACGTCAAATGGAACTTTTATTTACACCCGTTATCAGAATTACGCGCCGGCCGAAAATAGCTTAACTGTCATGTCAGTTTTATGTTAGACGATCATGAAGCTCAAAATGTTCAAATATTTAAATTTTGTCGATTAGTGTCAAAGTATATGGTTGGTTTGCTATATAAAGAATTGTTTTGAATAGTTTTCAAGACATTTAGTGATAATTATATTGCAAAAGTACGATTCATATATATTTGTTTACGTTCGCCGTTGCTATTTATAGTTGTTCGCCGACCATGAAACTGACATTTGCAACTAAAACTGTTTTTGGCTTGGTCGCGTAATTTTCAAAACGGGTGTAACGCAAATTATTACGATATTTTATTCATAAGAAATAATATTTTAATTATTTGGCAATGATTTTTTTTATTGTTTCATGTAAAAGAGCATGAAAAGGTAAGCCGATAGGCCGTTTACTGTGACAGACTATCTTTTTTAGTTCCGAAATTATTAGTCCGGCAGCTGGATGAGCAATATTGCGAAAAACTCACCCAATCGAGGAACAATTCAATATCACCACAGATATGTTCTTTGAACCGTAAATATTAACTTTCGCGTTGTTGGCAACGCTCAAATTACTTGAGAACTAAATCCAACAGCTTTTATTTATTTTCGTAGTTTAAATAGTAGCGTAAATAAGTAGCGTAAATTTACGCGTTGCTGCTTTTCGAAATGTTTTTGTCAAGACAAAGCAAGACGTGAGCCTACGATGCACCACCCGTAATCATGATCAAGAAACGTCATGTATCGTATGTATCAAAAGCTACTTATTTAAAAATATTCCGAGGGTTTTTCACATGTTTGTTTCCAAATTTGCATTGTAATATTACAGATAAATAAATACTTTTTTGGATATGTCGAAAAAAAGGCACGAAAAAAGTTTGAATTTACTTAAACCGTACTCCGCGGAAAACAGAAAGACAGAAGAAAATGAATGTTTAAATTCATTGTCGGGATGTTGCATCCGAACCTGTAATAAAGTCAAGCGAAAATTCACTAAGAACTGTTTTTAAAGCTTCTGAAATACGGAAGGAAGGTAAAGTTTCTTCGAATATTAACGAATCGCGAAAATATTCCTACCTGCCATATGGCTATCAGAGAAAATGCTACCAAAAATACATGCACAAGAGGGAATTACAAAAATTGAACGTCAGCGAGAGAACTGGATCAACACGAGTGTCAGGAAGAAAGAAAGATCGTGGAGGTATAAAAAATTAAGTATGGAGTAGCTATAAAAACTTGTAAAAATTTGTTTTATTCGTTATACCTCTTTCTTATATTGGGAAGTCACAATGAAAGCGCTTAGCTCATTATATTTCCTGTGGGTGTAAAAACCAAAAGACTGCAAAAGGAAATAGCGGATACGAGAAGCTACAAAATGCAAGGCAAAAAACGGTGCAAAAGCATTACAAGAAGCAGTAGTCATGCCCCCAAACAAACATCTTTCTCCTAAGATTTCAGGCTGTGATTAGCAGACAATAATTGCAAGAGAGCTTTACTGTCATCGCACGTGCTACATAGATCTCACAAGTAAACGAAACACTAAAGATACTAACTGTTCAGAACAAGCATTTCTGGATGTGCAACAATTTATCAAAGAAAAAGTCTTGGAGAACTATGAAGTATTACGATTAGCTGATTTGGCACAACTTTACGTAGAATTCAAGTCTAAGTATTTTAAAGACGACGGTCATCTTAGCTCATCGATCGCTCAAAAATTGAAGAAAAGAATTCAAAAAGCATTTGGTGAGGATGTTGAGTTTTGGGGTTCAAATTATGGGAGTGAATATGTCTTCAACATCAAGATTGAGCAAGGACATCTAATAGAAGTTGCAGTAAGGTCTAAAAAGGAAAGGGAAAAGTGCTAAAGAAAAAGCGAGTGAAATTGCTAATGAAGTGAGAAGAGAATTGCTAGAGACCCCAAGCCCATTTAGCAGGTATGTTAGGTAAATTTAGTAAACTATATTTAAAGAGTCTGGAAAATAGAAATTGTTCTATGTAGGATTCGGCCTGTGTGATATTTCTAACAGTGACCCGAAGACTTTTTGTTCAGAAAGCATACATGTTTTTTATTTCATTCTATATTTATATACACAGCTGGCCGTCTTCTGAAGACGAATTTCGTGAAAAAGAAACAGCCATTCCAACAGTGACAGAAACTTTTTTGGAAGGAATATTGAGTAAAAGAGAGAAAAAAGTACAGCGCTTAATATTTCATCTATAGTCCAAGACCTCCTTTATGATATCAATAACGCGGGCAAAAGAGGACATCTAAGCATGCTATCTTGTTATATTTTCCATTAAGAGGAAGACGAGTTCAAAAATCGTTATTCAGTGGCTTTAATAAGTTTGCTCATGGAATGTCTTACGACGACGTTTTTAAGTCTGCAAGAGATGGTATCTGAATGCTATTGCTTAACGGACTCCAACCAAGTCCTTTATCAAACATTTTGCTCCAAGACCAAAATTCCCGCGCCACGACAATTGCCTTCAACTAAGGATGAGTTTTTCTACATTGCCAACGAGCAAACTACATAGCTTGTATCTGGAAATCGACCCTGACTGTATTCAGTACCGAACCGGATCCGGACGGACACGGGTGGTTAAGATCAGATAAAGGAGATTTGTCAGTAAAGTGGATGTGTAAAAAGCTGCTCCTGATTCTATTTTAGAATTGCCAGCGTGCGGCTGCAAGAAGTCTTGCTGTAGAAACAACATGTGTATCTGCGTTACAGATGGATTGAAGTGCACGGATATCTGTAGCTGTACGCAATGCTCAAACAGCCAACCAGAGCAAGATTCTCCTGAAGATTACGAACAGTATTGCGAAACAAATGATTAGACAGAATTGAAAAGCTATAGGTTTGATATTAATCCGAAAGTGCAGAGAGGGGGGGGGGGTTTGTCGTCTCAAGCGGGATATCGGTTTGGGACAAATTAAATATTTTACTTGCACCTGCGATTCCTCGTAATCCTCACTTACCAAAAAAAGAGCAAAGGCTTCACATGGCAGTTCACTTAGACCATAAGCAAAGAGTACTCAAGCAAAAGCACATTCCAGCAAAAAGGCCTGTACGATTGAGAAAAATCTCCTGTAGCCGTGTCGACATTGGTGGCAAAACCGAAACGCGGCTTAAACGATAGTATAAGAGAGTATATATAAAATACCGTGTTGTGAATGTTGCTAGATCTAGATGATTTCCACTGCTGCAGCGATCATGAAATCCTTTGGTCAACATTTAACCTTTGGTCATTGCTGTCGTATAACAACAAAGTCAACCGACAACACAGTATCTTTGTGACTTACCAAGTACGCGATCAAGGGTGGAACTACTGGAAAATGAACTGCTGGATCAGGGTCTATTGAAAACGAGCTATAATTCGAGATACTAGAGGAAATAATTCAATTGGCTGTTATTTCACTAATATTTATTGGCAACGACTCCACAAAGTTGATGAAAATAAGTCTTGACAACATCATGCCCATGAAATCGATTAAAGTATACCCAAAGGACGTCGTAGCATGGGTGCGAGGTAGAAGCCGTAAATTTAGTTTGCTATTAACTATATATTGCGTCTACATAGACATTATGGTCCCGGTCCAGGCAATTATTAATTGGTTCTAAAAAGAAGTTCGTGGAGAGTATACAATAGATGTTGAAGGTCGTTTACCACGAAATTTAAGGACATGCAAAGACATTCCAGTTCCTTACGAACCCTGTTATCATTTAACTGGTAAATTGCTGATAAAACTCATCTTCTAAAAGTCAAGCAGGTCATTGATCCCAAAAAGGAACTCCGCCCCCTTACGTTGCCGCTCTTCAAAATTGTTGGCGACTTGTTACTGAGAACTTTAACATGCGCAATTGAGTCAAGAATAATATTACGACTGGAATATAACTTTTATGTGCGCTTATCGAACTTAAAACTAGCCAAGGGGAAAACGAGGACATTGGGTCACGGTGAGGTATGTTCTACGTTGCTCCACCATTTGCGCCTCGACAAGCATATTCCATGAGTGGCTGGAAGTCACGCATAGTGCGCCGGGTACGGGCTTTAAAATTTGAGTTTTAGTATTCTAGGTTGATAATGATTAGGCTGATAGACTAATTTGAATACGTACATCTTTAGTTGTGTTGTATTAATTAAGAAATTAATTCACGCACAGTTCAGTGGGCCCCGATTTTACTCTAATATAAGGAAGACAAAACTGGGTTATACTTCTATGACCCGCAATAATACAGTCACGAAAGAAGCTGGACCAATCAAATCCGCTACCCTAACCGCTTAGCTAATTATATTCAACGAGTGCGTGTCATGGAATTATAAACCAAAATTGGCGTGTGAAAATGAGTTTGTATAGGGTGTTCAAAATGACAAAAAATTTGTAAAGAATACATAATTATTTCTTAAAGGTTCCGTTTTTTTGGGACACCATGTACAACAGAGCGTGCGGCAGCAGCAGTTTATATTTTGTACCTTTTTCAAATAACTTCGGAACTAAGAGATACATTACATTACAGTAAATTAACGGCCAATTGGCTTACTTTTTCACCCTCTTCCACATGAAACAATAGAAATTTTATTGCGAATGTCCCTTTAATGCAATTTTGTATTTCTAAAGATAGATTTGCAATAGAATGACCTAAAGTTAATTGAATTGAATTGAGTGATGTAAAGCGATAACTGTTAACTTAGTTTAGTGCAACTATTTTTGTCGGCTATTTTTATTTATTCCACGAACTCCAAAACTCCTTGCAACTTCAAACATTTGTTTTCTTCAAAAATTAAATGTTATATTTATCACTTATTTCCTGGTACCGAGGGAGAGCCCAGTTTAACAATAGGCTCGTGGGACCACAAATTTCAATGTTTTCCGAAGTTCCAGCAAGTGAGTGTTTTGTTTTATAACGACTAGTGTCAAAGTTCATTTTTTCTGTATCAGTAATTAGCTCGGCAATGTTCTGCTTGGAACGACTAGCAAGCCAAGCAGACATTTTAATATTTCAAAACAGCAAAACCAAGAATGAACTTTAAAACTGTGCGGTTGACGCGCATGCGCAGTTCACCCATTTGTCGTTGACCGGTCAATAAATGTTTTGTTATAGACCGCTTACTTTGTTGCCAAAAGGCAATAGAGTAAACACGGCGTTTTGTGGACCAGTACGTGATACGCTTTTGTCCAATTGCAATGCAGTATTGAAATATTGAACTTAAAATATTGACACTATTTATATAACAAATCAAAATCTAAGTTAATCTTTTTTGAATACAAAAGTTTTATTTCAGTAAAATAGCTTTTGCAGGTTTTTTTGTTACACCAAATTAAGGAGTATATGGTTTTTTTGGGAAGCCAGCCGGTGTATGTATTTACAAATTCATTTTGAACATAGTAATGTTAAAATGCAATAAATGTGATTTACGCCTAGCTCAAAAAGAAGCACATACTATTTCTTACTATGTACGAAAGTCGATTTTTCCAATTTTTATTTTCAGGAGAAAAAAGGAGATAACATTAGAACGAAACAAAGTTTGGGAAGTTCACGTATGCTACGGCCAACTAAAAAAACTGGCAAACGTCAAATATCCGCGAAGTTTCCCCAGTTTTGATTTAAAGCACTTAGTAGACATGAACTTGTGATTAACATAACTTAATTGTAGTCGGAATAAAAAAAGGTGACAATATGTAGTTGGGAACCCATGCAAATGTAATGTTTGGTGTCATCAGGTATCTGATTCATATCTGATATCAGGAATTATGGTATTGTTGTTTGTATTCTTGACTTGCAACCAATCTCTCGGGACTCAAGAGACAATTATGTCTCTCGCCCACGTTGGCTGGTGCCCACAATAGAACTGGTAAAATATTCTTTTGTACTTCACCAACATGGCCGACGTGCAAGTCAAGGATAGACCAGGGTTGGTAGATTCCCTGCAGAAATAAGCCAAATTTTTAACAATGCTCATTGTTTTCCTTTGTATTTGCCTTTTGTTCTCTTTGTTATTTCGATGGTACTAATGACGGTTTGGCTTATTTATTCATAAAAGCTACCAACCCTGGAATAGACCACTTTAATTCATGACAGAGCGAGACGATGTTAAATATTCTTGTCAACACCTTTAATAATCTATGTGCATCCTACCTCATTCAGGTTCTGAAGTTCTAATTACAGGGCGAGCAAGCTTAAAATGTATATGCGAAAATACCTTTATATGTCTGTTTCTTTTACGAAAGTGGGCTATGACTATAACAGTTGTTTAATACTTTTAACTCATCTGATATCAAGTGAAATTATTAATTGCACAAGGTTGGTTTTAGAGTTATAGCTACAGTAATATAATTGTTAATTGTGTGATCAGTAATGCGGGGAATATACAGGGTGAGTAAGTAGAACTGGTGTTTTTTCATATTCAAATTACCCGCATAGCGACTGCAATTTGACAGAAGTTGCCTAAATACATCTCAATGGGTATACGAGGTGTATGATCAGTGAACCAACTTGCAGTCGGTACGCGGCTATTCTGTCAAATTACAGTCGCTTTGTGGCTAATATGAAAGGAAATCAGTTTTTTACTCACCGTTTAGTCGTAGAAGAATGGATTGTGTAACGTGCTGTTATTTTAATTTTTCAATTACATTTTCTTTTGAATTATTAAAAAAGCAAGATTTTCGTTGAAGAATAACGAAATGTCGTGGGCAAAATTGGAAAATTTTTCACAACCAGGCTGGTGAGTTGGACAGACGTAAACATAACACCTTTTAATGGTACAAATTATTTTTTTCAATATTGTAATCTTCGCGTCTGGTGGCGCAACTCTTATATGCGGTCAAATAGGGCAAGTGTGTCCCCATGCAGTTCCTCTCTGGAAGCAACAGGGCGTATGCGGCAGGGCGTGACCTTAAGTTTCTACTAGTGAGATAACGTGGTACCCAGTACTTATTGGCAGCATGCTTTACCAGTTTACCATGCATACACAACAATAACATGCGATAATAACAAGCCTTCAAAAAATTGCAACTACACTTGCAAAATTTCAATCACGAGCCAAAATCTGTCAATCTAAATTTTTTATAGTCGTAGCCATGAAGACCAACTCGGGTGCAAAAGTTTTTAAAATGTGATTTTTCTTACTATAATATTATATTGTATGTACATAGAAATGTATGGGAAAATTCCAACCGACAATATTAGTATCATGGTAGTATCAAAGCTATTATGAATCGTATTCCACTCAAGATGAAATGTTTCTATTCGCACTTCAAGGTGACTCGAAAAACCAAAGATGCATGGAAAGCATACTATTATAGAGAACATTTGTTTAGAAATTCGAATGTTACGTTTTTTATACAACCTCTAGAAGTGTCTAAAAACTGCAAATAAAACCATTGCAATCAGAAGGTTTCAGGACAGAGAGTAAAAAGTGTGCATACGAAGACAGTTAAAGAATATTTTCAAATTTGGTCCTTACTAGCTACTGTAGCATAAGCAAAATAACAAAGGGACAAGAGTGTTCCTCGTAGGTTTACGTAGACAAAATAATTTTTTTATTTTGCTTTTTTTCTACCATAGCTAATATGCTCGCAGTCTTATGCGCTTGTGCCTTTGTATATGCTTATGTTATGTATTGCTTTATTCAGACTACGCGAGGTAGGGAATCTTTACAGTTATTAATTCTACAGTTCAATGACTGTTTTCTTCTGAGTTTGTTGGTCGGTCTTGTCTGTTCGTTTGAGTATAGTTTTCACTTCTCGGCTACTCAGCAACTACTCTGCGGCTACTCAGGAACTACTTTTCAGCTACTTTGCAGCTACTGCCGCTACTGTCGAGATTCAGCTGGGGCGGTCTTTTATACTAACGGTCGTAGGCGTTTTTGTGCATGTGAACAGAATGGTGGGCTGATGTGGGCTCAGCCAATCAGGTTCTAGGTTTTGGATTTCTGAACTCTCGCACCAGCTCTTTTCCTTTATTTATTCAAGGCGTTGTCGCACTGTCTTAGTCGGTCGTATGCTTCGTCAATATTATTTATAAAATGTTCAAACTTAACTTATTTCGTTGATTTCCTTAGTAAAACTTATTATCTCTATATATATGAACTCAACTTCAATGTTTGACTTTTACAATTTTACAATACTACATTTTTATGACGTAACACTTTTATTACCTGACCGCGCGAAATACCTCTACAAATGATTGACAGTAATGCCTCAAACCTGTGCACGTGCAAGTACAAAGGTTGTGCACCACTGGAACTTTTCTTATCTAAATAAATCCGACCAACTTGTATTTTGTTTTTATCAAACATTGACAAGTCCAAGTATCATTATTTATACTGTGAGCCTAATGGAAAAGATAACTGACAGGTCGAGAAAGATTTATCTTTCCTTGGCAACCAAATATGCCCATTATCTTTCCCACTGACTTATCTAGTGTTTACCTTGCCTGGAGAATATAATTTGACTATTTTTATGCTATTAATGTACTGCTTCGTAACAATCCTCCCCGCCTGGATTAAACTGTCCTCAGCTTAGGGATATACACATGCTAAATAGATATACTTGATTACATATAACAAAGTTTAAGCTCGGCGTGGCTATCACGGGCAAATTACCAATTGCCTAATAACTGAGACCATGCATTTAGCGTGTTAATTAACTATTTACACTTAACACTTTCATCCGAGATTATAGAAGCAATTAATTATAAAATTACAGCATAAATTACATATGTCTATTTGCACCTCAGGGGTAATACACACACTCTTAATATACATGCAGAAAAGCACAACAGACACAATCGAATAAGAGTTAAACCAAAATGAATGGTGAAAACAGAGGCATAAAACTGCTTGTTTTCCTGAAAGTATGTACCAGGGAAGCAAATTTTAAGGATAACGTTTTAGGGTTTACCAAAATAATAACAAATTTTCAAAATGACTTTCCTTGTCAACAACAAAAATTGTATTCAGACTCTTGGTTGATCACATTACATAACTGGCGATTATTATATAGCTCTTACGAGATATGCTCTCTATATAATAATAACCTAAAAATATTTAACTTCTAATACTTTTTTATTTCAAAATCCGTCTTAATATACGTCTTATATACTTCAAAATATTTCAAATACAACAACAAATTTTTATATGAATAATCATGCAACTACAACGTCATGCCTTGCGTACCAAACTCCTAAATGTAGTTTTTCATCGACAAAAAAATACCGAGTCTACATAGAGAATACAAGAATCTGTCTAATATTTAAGCTTTTGGCTTGAAAAGGAATAATAAAGTCACTGTAACAAGATTGGGAAACCCTTGACTGTCCCGGGGAGAGCAAAAATATTTAAATATATATCTTGCAAAGTATACGCACAGTGAAAAAAAAATTAATCACTATGAAATTTGAGATCTGACCCAGCTGAATATATGCATGCATGCCCTATCCTACGGGAACATGGAATAATGCATGCTGAATTGTCCTTAGTAACGATTTAGCGAATATATACCGGTTGTGCCTCTAGTAACAAACATACAGACATAATATATCGTTTACGATGAACATGCAATTTAACAAATTACAACAGTTTTAACATTAATATAGCTACCGGTTCGTCCGTTTTCATCAAATAAGTGTGTCCGTGTCCATGCTATGTCTTTTGTGTCCGTATTGACCCATCCTTTTGGTATATCGTCTCTCAAGGTGGCTTCCATACGCTTCTGGGGATACAGTCAAATCTGTAACAGGATAAATGGGCTTTCGCAACATAATTGCAAAGTTGTAATGCCCGTGGCGTAACGTAATCGATCACTGAATGACTCCGCCATGAACTGCAACACTGAGCAGAGATAACAGTCAAAGCGCTCACGAAAATCCAAAAGATCATCTCGTATCTCAATCACCAATGTACGTAGCGAATTATATTTTGAACGCCGATCCTGCACCACTTGTTATGTATTGCTTTATTCAGACTACGCGAGGTAGGGAATCTTTACAGTTATTAATTCTACAGTTCAATGACTGTCTTCTTCTTCTGAGCAGGGGCGTAGCCACGGGGGGGAATGGGGGGGTCCGGACCCCCCCCCCACTTTTGTTTTGGAGAAGTTTTTTAATTCTTTCAAAACCGGGTAGAAATGTATGGGGGGGGGGCCAAAGTGGCCATGGACATTACATTGTCTTTCTATACACAGGATATCCGGGTACTGGGCATTTGGACCCCCCACTAGTTTAGGACTGGCTACGCCCCTGCTTCTGAGTTTGTTGGTCGGTCTTTATCTAGTGTTTACCTTGCCTGGAGAATATAATTTGACTATTTTTATGCTATTAATGTACTGCTGCTTCGTAACACTTATGTTGACTGCACACTTCAGTGGATATCTGGGTTTTTTCTTTTGTGTTAGCTTGTGCTTATATTGCTTGCATTTCGCCCGTGAGGACCAGGCTTATTGAAGTGGAAATTATGTAAATTATAGATATCCTGACTGTATGTATTGTGCAGTCATATGAGACCAACATAAGAATCCTTCGAAGCTTGATAAACTTTATTGCATCAGTAAGTGCAATAGTCAAATCTCCGCTACGGTACACAGTAAATCTGGATCACACCCTGTTGCCCCTTAAAAAAGTTATCAAGCGAAAACATCAGCAAGGAGCATGAAGGTAAGAGTAAATTTGGCCCTATATAATATCGTACCAGCTGCAGTGCTGCACTGCTGATACGGTCATAATATTTGCAGTTATCCTTCTGACAACAATAACCAACACAAGCCATCAGGTCTTGTGCTGACTTGTGGTCTGATCAATGTATGTTTTCTTATGTTTTCTTTCTACTGAAAAGGACAGTACAAGCATATGCGGTCTCTGAGAACGACAACCATAGTAGCATTCTGAATTAACTTGCCGAAAAGCAATTGTCTACTTGCACAGTTTACTTTGCACAGTTTAACTGGGTTGTGGGGATGCAGTCACACTTTTGCTCGGCCTTTAACATATTTGATGAATATAGACACTTCTGACATGTTACAGCGTTTCCTAAGAAATAAACACACATACATTTGAAACGAAATCTTAAAGAACGAAAAGAACTTCGAAAGGAACTTAAATATTACTACCGATTTGTTTTATATTATCCGCCCGAGGTCTTACCGTTAGTCGCTTATGAACAATGCTTTTGTTTTTTAATTTGTTCCTTTGTTCAGCATCAATTAAAGTACCTCAGCTTACCTAATGACGAAAAACGACGTAAAATTTAACTATAAAATAAAAATACAATTTTAAAGTTACACGCGATGATAGCACGGATATTGCTTAGCAAATTGTACACTATTACTTCACCGCTTGTATTAGGGAAATCACCAAGGTAGTCCTACACATGAGTGTATGCCACTTCGTAAAACTTTCGTAATTACCTCTAAACAAAGCAATTAGGTAATTCAATTGACTTGTATACTACCTAAATTAAGAAAAACTGGCATCAACTTAACGCCAACATTTTCGCTGGTGATGACCACAATTTTTTTGTATACATTTCGGTGAATCGTACCTGGCTTCAATGCAGTTATTAGCAAATTATATATAGCGCAGTTCTTCTCGTTAAGATAAACGAAATCTACTAAAAGATTCATAATTCTAAAAAACCCTTCAATTTGGCACCAATTTGTTTTACAGACCTAAACTATAGCATTTGAATAAGAAAAATAGTTAGAATTTATCTCAGTTGCTCATCAAACAAAGTCCGACTCTCTGTAATAGATCGTTGTCTCTTAGACGTATCGGTAATATCTGTGAGACGCACTCAACAGTCGACGCTTTTGGCTCGCGTATCAAAGAACTTGCAGAATTTAAAAAAAAACGCTTGAAAAGTACGTCACATTTCCGTTATTCACCAAAGACAATAATTATTATAAAATAATTATCACCGAAATTCGTTCTAATTATAAGCTCGAGGGTTCTAGCGAAATAAACAGGAGCTATGACATTAAGTCCCGGGGGAAGATCGTTAGCAAAACGTATATACAGTTGAACCCCTATTAAGCGGACACCATTGGGACCTCGCCAAGGTGTCCGCTTAAGAGGGGTGTCCGCCTAAAAGGGGTCTCGCAGAATCACAACAGGGGGTAATTTTTCGTATGTTATTTATTTACCTATGTTAATAGTATATAATATATAAAAGCCTACCAGAATATCTACGTTCAGAAACTTTTGTAGTTAAAATCAGCGTTCAAAAAGCCTAGGAACGTTTGCGCTCGAGTCTTACGCGAAAGCTCATAATACAAAATAAAACACAACAAAGCTAAGAATAATCATTTATTAAAGGCCATATTTCACTTCAATCGTGAACGTCGAAACGTAGCGTATTCGATATATTGAGTCCATATCATTAATTGCCCGAGTGTTCACGAAACAATGAAATACGCTACGTTTCGCAGCGATACCGTTAAAGTCAAAACTAAAGCGTCTATTACCAAGATTTATTTAAAGACGGAGTCTATCAATGTTTGTTTTTGAGGCTGTCGCAAAGGACAAATTAAGGAACGAACATTTTGATGTAGAAAATTAGTAACTATGGTATAATATATATTTTGAATATTATTACCGAACACTATTAAAAATTATGCTCATATTGAGGTGTAAATTACTGAATATTAATTGTTGATTGATATAAAACATTGCGCCATCTGTTGTCTGTCCGTTTAAAAGGGGTTGATTTGTTCATTGGGACTTCCAGTGAGGTGTCCGCATCCGCTAAATAGGGGTGTCCGCCAAATAAAGGGTTTCCTAACTAGTATTTAATTAAAGAAACGTTTGGGACCTGAATTACATTATACCATTTTTCATGAAATGCACATCCCTTTAGACAATACAGCAAAAATGAGATAAAAATTCTTGCATTATACATAATATACAGGAAAATCTATATGTAGATAACATAACGAGCTGTCATTGTTAAAGTTGTGATATGGAACATCCTATCTTGATCGGAATGCGTATCACCTCGTATTACTGATCGGCAAGAGGTTATAGGGATCATATTTTCCATCCTATCAATTTTCTCGCTATATATGGTGATAGAAAGGTGGAGAAAAGCAAAGAATTGGTCTGTGTTGTACACAATTGATCCTGGCAACTTTCTCGATTAACAGGTGAATTTTTTTGCTTTCACTCGGTGTTCACTGTGTATATTTTGGGACATTTAGGTACATTTTAATATTTTGCATTGGACTGTAGCTAGGCGGTTTTAGCCACATTTTGGTACGTCATATTGAACATTTGTGGACATATCAACTCAATAAGTACGGATGACACATCATCTCAACAAAACGCACATTTTAGCATGTATATTAAAACATCTAAACTGCAAGAAGTTTCTAGGTGCAAAAATTCTCACCCAAAATGTGATCAAACTATGATTGTAAGGATATGTTGCATTTAATACTACTAAGTTTCTAACTTGTTTCCTGTATGCATACATACAAACCTAATTTGTTTGCACTTATTAAGATATAAGCTAATTATTTCTGTGAATTTTTACCGGGCTTGGCTAGGCAAATTCATCGGACGACATTACCTTGCTGAACATTTTAATTCTGACCTTAGCTATTATAGCCGCTATAGATCATTCTTTTAGCTGAGCAATTTTCTCAGATTTCGAACACAGTGCACGTAAATTATTACCTCACATTCTCGCCAGGTAAAATTATATTATTCACATGTACTCGTTGAAAAGAATGCTAGCTGAAATTTAAAGTACCATTATCATAACTAATAAACTGGAATTAATATGTACGAATGTTACGAAATTGTACCAACATATTCCATGCTTGTCCTTTTTTACTCAAAAGTTGGGGTTACGAGTATTAATTTCTCATTAATATATTTTTCATCAACAAACATCGAGCAAATGTTGCATGTAAATCCATGTACATTTATTCAGAGTAGAATAAACTTTGATTTACAAGAAGATTGTGCAACTTTTTTTAGCGACTACCTAGAACGAATTGTGTAAACTTATGACTGAGATAAAATGAGCGAATATGATTTGAATGAAAGAACATGGTGAAAGTTGTGCTTCCACTTTTGCGATTGAATAATACGACTATTATGCGACTGAACAAATCAAACGAAGAATCAAATTACCACAAACATGTGCATTTGTACAGAATTGTTCTCATTTAAAACGTATAAATATCAGCAATGTTTCATTCCAGATTTATGAGACGTTTTAACACCAAATATTCGTTGTACTCTAGAGATGTTAACCATCTAAAGCTATAAGCTTGGTTTTCACTGGTCACACGAGCGTAAGCAAGAAAACGAAGCATGAATGATGTTATACTCTGGAGTTTTCAATTATTATTATTATTATAAGTCTTTATTCAATCACAAGATAAAGATACATATCTTATGCTAAATTGTCAAATTAATTATTGCGCTAAATTATAATTAAAATTAGTCCATTTACAAATGTCGTCATAAAACGCTGTGTATTAATTTTAGGACAGAGCCATCGTTTCTTACGTAGATTAAAGTAAAAATTACCTCTTTTTTCTTTGGTATAATTACAGTAAGAGGATGATCATCAGAGGTGGTGACTGTGTTACATGTCATGAACAACAAAATTTCATGAATTTGCTTTTTTACGTTCTATCTCCGTTACAATTTGAGTTTATAAATGAGTTATGATTACCTAATCTAAAACAGGAGACTTAATTTCATCTTAACCAATGATGGGTGACTGCCTAACACTACTTTTACGTTAAAAGTTCTTAGCTATATAAACTATTCCTTATCTTGCACCAAATTCATCATCAAACCAAGAAATGAGATAAAAAAATTTTAACCCAAAGAATTTGTCTTCATCGATGTTTAAAAGGACTTCTTATCTGAATTAATTGGCGTGCATCGCCTGAACCTTGAATATAATAACATTAATGTACTGATATATTTGGAAATTTTGAGACACTTATAAAACACTAATTAAATACTATAAGATTGAAGTACAATAAAAGTAAATACCCATTATAAAATAACATGTATATAACGTGTGCTCTGATTGGCCGAAAACTGTGTTTGGATCAAGCCATCCAAACACGGAAGCCAATAAGTAATTGTATAATGTATCTATATATTCCCAAGATCGATCATGGTGTTCTTGACTGCATGAAATTTGCCAGAATATATTTATGCCCAAAAATTTTTTTGAACTCAGAATTTGTCTAAAATTAATGCAGATCTTTATATAACACATCCTGAGACACATTGAGTGTAGCTAATATGAAAATTGAATAACCTTTAAGGTTAATATTACGTGTAAAAGCTGCAACTACTAGAAATTTTTAGCTATAAAAGAGATGAGATATCTATATCTCTTCACGTTATTCCTAGCCAGCATTTAGTGGCAGTCTTCAATTTTGTTTTCAAATTTATATGCATATGCATACAAAAATTGCCCACGAGAAAAAATGTGCTGCGTATTCTTGGAGGGATGAAAAGCCATCTTGAAAAAGTGATGCTTCTCGCGTTAGCTTCAAGCATCGTTCTGTAATCATGCAAAATATCGATAACGTACAAATTATCACAACATGGAAAAATTGGGGAAAACATTTACACATAATGAAGTTAACTAATTATTGAGCAAATATTTTATCCTGGAAAATTTTTGTAGCAAAATGGGCTACCTGCGTGCCTATATAGGACGTTTTAAGTCGCCGGGAAATAAAACATCAAGGAACTTGGTGGCCATATTGATGTACCTTTAAAATTCTTCTTAGTACACAAAGATGGCGGCTGTGATATCAGGTGAAAGCGCTCTTTTGAGTTTCTAAATGATTGGAAACTACCAAAACCAAAAAAAATGCAGGCCAATAACCAGCCCAACCCCGCGAAACCACGCCGTTCACTGAGCGTACCATCGCGAGGGTGACAATCTGATACGTTGAACAAAATTTAAGAATAGAAAACGATTGAAAATTAAACGCAGTTTTTAATTAATTATTAAATAACCCCATCTTACACATTGAAAATTACTGATTTGGGATGATTTGACCGTGCGCATCAACAGATTCTTCTATACCATCAGCTCGAGGTCGTACCGTTGGACGTTTATGACTAATACTTTTGTTTTTCGCTTTGGACTTTGGTTCAGCATGAACTAAAGTAATCTTGAACTTACCTACAAAAAAAGACGTTAAATTTATAAAATAAGTTTTTGCTCACCTAAATTGGTTTATTCCATATGTGCCTAATGGTTTTATGCAATCGCCTATATTGGAATCGTGTATGAAGGAAAAATTAAGCATCATAGGCGTATGCATTGCATCCAAAGCGGATGGTTTAAATTAAGAGTACGAGTCAAATGATTGTTTATGAAAACTATCAATAAATAACCCGTTTACAGCTAAAATGCTAAGAATGTTACTATATATAATAGCACTAACGTTTTTATTTTAGTTCGAATAGTGCGCCAAACATTAAAATTATGTGAAAACGAAAAATGTACGATCGATCACAAATTGATGGGTACATGGGGTGTTCCTATTTTGCTCACACATTTTTTTCAAAACCAACATGCAGTCCCAAATTAAAATTTATTCATATACAGCATCGTCATGTATAATTAATTAAGCTGGTCCCCATTCTTTGTCGGTTGTGGAAACCTCTGCATGCATGACATTATGTTTACATGCGACAGCAAAATCGTACAACTTCAGCTATATATATATATATAATTTGCTTTTAGCACTCAAGTCGCTACATTCGGTAACAGGAAAACTCAGACACATACCTTGAACACAGTATGGAAAAACAGGCATCCACAAATGGACAATTTGCATAATAGACTAAAGGTCGAACTAGGCAGGAAGAACGAAATCTTTTACTACAGTTAAAAACAGCATCATAAAATTAGTAGAATTGCAAAGTTTGGTGGCGAAATGTTGTAAAATACGGAAAATATAGCCCTGCGAAGTTTGCAAATTTTGTATACATTTGTATTAAGCGCGGGAAAAGTTACCATTTTTGAGCTAAAATTGCCGCGAAAATGGTAACTTTTTCCGCGCGTAATACAAATATGTACAAAATTTGCAAACTTCGCAGGGCTATATTTTCTATATTTTACAACATTTCGCCACCAAACTTTGCATTTCTACTAATTTTAGGATCCTCTTTCTAGCTGTAGTAAAATATTTTGTTCTTTTTGCCTAGGTCGAATGTTAGTCTATTATGCAAATTGTCCATTAGAGGAGTTGAGCACAGGCTCATGAGTAGCTGCAACATTCATGTACTGAGGGTACTGGTGTTGGAAATTATGAAACGTCTCTATATTTGGTAATAATAACGAGGAAAAGTCTCGTCGCCCTTTGTTGTGACCCAGGTATATATACAAGAATTTCCTTCACTGTGACAGGAATGTGGCTACACAAACTGTAATCTTTTGCATTATCCGAACCGCTCGCATCAGGTAAATCCCAAGGTAGACCTGAGCAGGTGTGTATGCCATTCCGCAATGTTTGCGTTTTACTATACAAACCAAAGTAATTAAGCAATCTAATCAAGTTGTACCTTAAGAAAACCTGGCATCATTTTAGCCGCAACAATTTTTTCGCTTATGATGGCCACAATTCTTCGATGTAGTTAACAGTAAATTATGCTGCGGAATATACTTGCTCGCTAAAATCATAGCCCCGAAAATTTAGTACTAACTTGTTTCAAAGATTTGTCTATAGCATGGATATAAGAAACAAAATCGTTTAACAAAATTTGAGTTTCTTTCAATTACTCACCAAATTCAATCTTACTCTTTGTAATTGGTCGTTGTCTCTGCGACGTAGCAGTGAACTCTGTGAAACACTGTCAACAGTCGACACTTTTATATCCATCGGTGACCACCGCAAGAGTGGTTGAATAGGCCATACCCATGTTCGTTTTGTAACAGTGGGGTTTTTGTTGGCACGCGTGCCAAGGAAGTTTGAAAAGACACTTGGAAACTACGTCACTTTATATTGCGCTAATTTCAAAAGTACTCGTACAAATTACAATAATCACGAAAATTCGAAGGCTCTAATAATAATATGTTAGAAGATTCCTCTAAAATGTACATGAACAATATATGTCTTGGGGTCGCGGGAAAGCATTCTTGACGAAAAAACCGTATCGCGTTGCTAATTAGTGCATGGAAAAGACATTTTCTACGACAAGAAACACCTATTACAACATATATTCATTAAACAAGTGAATGAGGTCAAATATAATATATGTGGAATTGTTAAGACAGAATGTATGTGTCATATGTTGTTGACCGGATAAATTAAGAATTTTTGAGTAAGTTGTCAAAAATTCCTAATTTACACGTGGAAAAAACATTCGATGCATGAAATTTGTCAAAGAAGTGCAGCTTATAATGCAGTATTCCGAATGAAAGGAAGAAGTACTTCACCGTACGAACATGTCAAAATTAAACTGATATTAATCTTAAATAAAAAATTTGTTGATATTAACTTTTCACATTTAAAACGTGTAAACATCTCATGGCACGTTTACGCAACAAATGTTCGTTTTCTGCATTGAGGTAAAAAGTATCTTTGCAGTAATTAATTATATCCGGTGGGCAACTGTAAAGCTAGCTATAAGCTAGGTTTTCGTTGGTCACACAAGCATAGGCAAGAAAACAAAGCATGAATATTGTTACTCTGAGGTTTTCAAAGAAATAACATTGACAGCATGAATTTGGTTTTGCGCATTCTATACGTTGCTTTATTAGCTACGCTTGGAGTGCAAATGAATGTGAATCCCTAACCGGCCCATGCATGCAGTGGACTTAATGTCATTTTTTAACGTAATCATGACGTGTGATTGCCAAACATCACCTAATATAAAGTCAATATTTTGTATATGCATGAATATAAAACGATGAGACAGCTATGATGCATGCTGGTTTTTAGCCTCTCTATACACGGGGTCAACGTGGGTCCGTGAACGATATAGATATATCCTTATTTTACACAAAATTAATAATCTAATTCGAAAAAATAATAGCAGTTAAGGCATTTGGAATGATTATTTAAGAGATTTTTGTCGCAAATGCAATTTGTGTCAAAATATCTGTGGAGGAAACACGACCTAGTAATTTCATATCTTTATAATTGGTCGCATGCACACAAGATTTGTCTTCCCATCTTAGCAAGTTTGCGTGTATATCGCCTGAACCTTGAACAACATTTAGGATAATTTACGATATAAATAGATATATAGATATCCATATTATACTAGAATACATGTAACTAATCTTTTTTGGACAAAAAGAGTTTGTCCAATTTAATGACGTTTTAAAAGAGGAGCGTGCCAAGAAAGTTTGAAAAGACACTTGAAAACTACATCACTTTATATAGCGCTGATTTCAAAAGTACTCGTACAAATTACAATAATCACGAACATTCGTAGGTTCTAGTAACAATATGTTAGATGATTCCTATAAAATGAACATGAACTATATTTGTCTTTGGGTCGCGGGAAAGCATTCTGACGAAAAAAGCGTATCGCGTTCCTAATTACTGCATGGGCGACCATCGCGTACCATCGCGAGGGTGACAATCTGGTATGTTGAGCAAAATTAAAGAATAGAAAACAATTGAAAATTAAGCACAGTTTTTAATTGATTATTGAACGACGACATCATACACAGTGAAAATTACTGATTTGAGAAAAAGTAATGTTAATGGAAAGATGTTTGACAGATCAGCGATAACCAATGATAAATATTTCACTGTGCGCATCAACAGATTCTTCTGTACCATCTGCTCGAGGTCGTACTGTTGGACGTTTATGACCAATACTTTTGTTTTTCGCTTTAGAATTTGGTTCAGCATCAACTAAAGTAATCTTGAGCTTACCTACAAAAAAGACGTTAAATTTATAAAATAAGTTTTTGCTCACATAAATTGGTTTATTCCATATTGTGCATGATGCAATCGCGTATACTGGAATCGTGTATGATGAGGAAAAATTAAGCATCATAGGCGTATGCCCTGCATCCAAAGCGAATGGTTTAAATTAAGAGTACGAGTCAAATTATTGTTTATGAAAACTCTCAATAAATAACCCATTCACTGCTAAAAAGCTAAGAATGTTACTATATAGCACTAAGGTTTTTATACTTTAGTTCGAATAGTGTGCCAAACATTAAAATTATGTGAAAACGAAAAATGTACCATCGATCACAAATTGATGGGTACATGGGGTGGTCCTATTTTACTCACATTTTGTTTGCAAAACCAACATGCAGTCCCAAATTAAAATTTATTCATATATAGCATTGTCGTGTATAATTAAGCTGGTCCACACTCTTTGTCGGTTATAGAAACCTCTGCTGCATGCATGACAAATGTTTACATGTGACAGCAAAATCGTACAACTTCAGCTATATATATATATATATATATATATATATATAATTTGCTTTTAGCACTCTAAGTCGTTACATTCGGTAACAGGAAAACTCGGACACTTACCTTGAACACAGTATGGAAAAACAGGCATCCACAAATTAGAGGAGTTGAGCACAACGTCATGAGTAGCTGCAACATTCATGTACTGAGGGTACTGGCGTTGGCAATTATCAAACGTCTCTATTTGGTAATAATAGCGATGAAATTTCTCGTCGCCCTTTGTTGTTACCCAGGCATATACAAGGATTTCCTTCGCTGTGCCAGGGATGTGGCTACACAAACTGTACTCTTTTGCATTATCCGCACCGCTTGCCTCGGGTAAATCACCAAGGTAGACCTGAACAGGAGTGTATGCCATTCCGTAACGTTTGCGTTTTACCTCTCTACAAGTCAAAGTAATCAAGCAATCTAATCAAGTTGTACCTTAAAAAAACCTTGCATAATTTTAGCCGCAACAATTTTTTCGCTTATGATGGCCACAATTCTTCGATGTAGTTAACAGTAAATTATGCTGCGCAATATATTTGCTCGCTAAAATCAACGAAATCTACGAAAGGTCTCGTAATTTTATAAAAACCCGAAAATTTAGTAAACCCGAACTTGTTTAAAGACTTATCTATAGCATGCTTATAAGAAACAAAATCATTTAAACAATTTGAGTTTCTTTCAATTACTCACCAAATTCAATCTGACTCTTTGTAATTGGTCGTTGTCTCTGCGACGTAGCAGTGAACTCTGTGAAACTCTCTCAACAGTCGACGCTTTTATATCCATCGGTGACCATCGCAAGAGTGGTTGAATAGGTCATACCCATGTTCGTTTTGTAACAGTGGGGTTTTTGTTGGCACGCATGCCAAGGAAGTTTGAAAAGACACTTGAAAACTACGTCACTTTATATTGCGCTGATTTCAAAAGTAGCTACTCGTACAAATTAAAATAATCACGAAAATTCGAAAGCTCTAATAATAATATGTTAGAAGATTCCTCTAAAATGTACATGAACAATATATGCATGTGGGGTCGCGGGAAAGCATTCTTGACGAAAAAGCGTATCGCGTTGCTAATTAGTGCATGGAAAAAACATTTTCTACGACAAGAAACACCTATTACAACATATATTTAATAAACAAGTGAATGAGGTCAAGTATAATATATGTGGAATTGTTAAGGCAGAATGTACTGTATGTGTCATATGTTGTTGGTCGGATAAATTAAGAATTTTCGAGTAAGTTGTCAAAAACTCCTAATTTACACGTGGAAAAAACATTCGACGCATGAAATTTGTCAAAGAAGTGCAGCTTATAATGCAGTATTCCGAATGAAAGGAAGAAGTACTTGACCGTACAAACATGTCAAAACTGATATTAATCTTAAATCAAAAATTTGTAAATATTAGCTTTTCACATTTAAAACGTGTAAACATATTCATATGTATATTCATACAAGCATAGGCAAGAAAACAAAGCATGAATATTGTTACTCTGAGGTTTTCAAAGAAATAACATCGACAGCATGAACTTGCTTTTGCGCATTCTATACGTTGCTTTATTAGCTACGCGCGCGCTTGGAGTGTAAATGAGGTGCATGTGAATACCTAATCCCATGTATGCAATGGACTTAATATCATTTTTTTAACGTATTGTCACGTTATGACATGTGATTGCCAAATCCCACCTAATAGAATGTCAATATTTCATATATGCATGTATATAAAACAATGATAAAGCTATGATGCATGCTGGTTTTTAGCTTCTATATACGAGATCAACGTGAGCCCGTGAACGATAGATATCTCCTTATTTTACCCAAAATTAATCATCAAATTCGAAAAAATAATAGCAGCTAAGGAATTTGGAATGATTAACCGAGAGATTTTTGTCGCAAGTGCAATTTGTGTCAAAATATCTGTGCAGGAAACACGACCTAGTAATTTTATATCGTTATAACTGGCCATACAAAGGATTTGTCTTCCCAGCTTAGTAAGTTTGCGTGTATATCGCCTGAACCTTGAACAAAATTTAGGATAATTTACGATATAAATAGATATATAGATATCCATATTATACTAGAATACATGTAATTAATCTATTTTGGACAAAAAGAATTTGTTTAATGACGTTCTAAAAGACATCCTACATGGATCAGAATGCGTGTCGTCTAGAGGAACATTGAATGACCTTTAGAGTTAATTTTGCGTTGAAGTTGGAAAGTACAAGAAAATTTTGGAAGATATATACAATTGTATTGCTATCGTCTGCGAACTGCTATATATTAGTCATGCATGATTCGTCGCTTTCTCGAACCCCAATCAGAAGCATATTCACTTCCTGAAAATATTTAAAAACGATATATTTCCCTTTTGTAATACAAATTGTATTTACGTCCTGTTACATTTAACTGCCAAATGTGTAAGTTAAATTTAGCCAATAATTGAAATTGTAACATTATGGTGACGTATTTACCAATCTTACAGTATAGTGATGTTTTAATTTTCCCATATATATATGGCAACCGTTTTGAAAGCCACTGGTGAACCCTGATTGAATAAGAACGACTGACGAAGTCATTTATTAGCGACGTTTTGTCGTATGAGTAGAGGTATTTTCGTTCAAACGAATACATTTTAGCGAAGTACGTCATCATTTGGTTATCTAATTACGACAATGGAATTTGTGATTCCGTGACGGCTGTGTTATAATTTAAAATACTTTAACAAAATACGAGTAGACAAGAATCAGTTAACTTAGGAAAGGCGTGTTAACATCATTAGCACATCGCCATTGTTTCTGTTTCTCTCTGCAGCTGCGGTTTCTACATCTTTACATGTATTTGCTCAATTATATACACCAGAATCATTTTTTTCTTGTCAATCGGCCCGCTGGAATAATGTTTTCACTGATTAAACTGTGCTGTTGCATACGGAGTCATGTGCACAAAGTATCCCCAATTATAGCAGGTTGCTGTAACCGGCTGGATGATAATGACACAGTAATAAAGTACAGTATCTACCTAAAGTATCTATCTATCTATTTCTGTTGGTTTACCGGTCGGGGATTTGAAGCGAATCTGAGCATGAGTTATTCTGGTAAAATCTTTTCTGGTATCTCTTTTCTCGCCATTATCCAAGACAACAGGAATTAATATATTACGCTACGATTTAGCCATACTTTAACTATTGTTGCGAAGTTTGGAACGTATTCGGTGAAGCATAATGTACCCGATTACAACAACTTCACAATAGAACAGCTTGCATACTAGAAAATTTACCAAAATGAAAAAAGCTAGGAAAATGCTTAACTTACCTTAAAATGGGAAAAACTATACTAACAGAGAATAATTGCAAAGCCCAAAATCATTATTAAAATTTTAAATGATTGCGTCCCAAAGGTCTAAAAAACCTGTTCGCTTTCATAGAAGATGCATTAAGATATAACGTTCGGAATAACTAACGTCGGTAAGCTATTTTTACCACAATTAACCACGAGCAGGTAATATGAAAAAACGTCTTACGTTTGATATGGAGCCCAAATTTGGAACTTCCGTCCATCAGACGTAAGAGATTGTAAATCTTTGTCAAACTTTAGAAGAAAAATTGCTACTTGAGTAATAACATACCAAACTAATAAGTAAATAGCTATATATCGCGGTAAATAGCTAATATAGTATAAACAAAAGGGCAAAAGTCATCAAACTTTAGTCTCGTTCTCGCTTTCTCGGCGCTTTAATAAATCTACATAATTGCTAAATCTTGTAAATTTTCTCAATTATTTTCTGTTCTTTTACACACCCAACCTAGAAACCAGCTTCTGCTGATGGTTTTAGCGTAGTTAAATAAATTATTTATCTATCTGGGTATATTTCGATTCTAATGTGTGGAAATCTGTTTCCGACAATGTGTGGCTCTATAGAGTTTGAAAAAATTTTCTCGCTTAACGTCAGCAACAAGTACGTACCTGTTAAGCGTACTAGAGAGCTTGGATCGCTTGGACTCAAAGAAATACTGTCTTACTATTTAAAGTTCTTATGAAAACACATCCTATTTGAATCAGAATGCGTATCGCCTATGAACCTTGAGTAACATTTAGAGTCAATTTACAATCAGAAATATAAATTTAGCACAATCAAAGTTGTTGGAAGAAGCAATCTAAACCCTAAAGTAAAAAAAAACTTCCCTGTTTGTCTTTCTAAGAACACAAACACACACGACACATCTAACAAAATATGTACCCATTCCCAAATTTGCCCAAAATAACTAATGCTTCAATGGTTGTTTGAAAATATGCAAATCTAGTACGTAATGTAATAGCCAAAGCCGCGTAGTTAGACTATAGCCTCTTTCACAGGAATTTCTGCATGATGGTATTGATGTTTTTACATACGGCTTGGTTGGCTGTGTCGGGCTGAGTAAACAATTAATCACCACTAGTACTTTTGAAGATAAGGGCAACCCGGGCTAGTTTTAATTCACGACGATACGCTGGGTGATTTATTGAATAATTTTGTTAAGAAGATACTGAAACATTTTGCTTAATTTTTCACATTCTGCATGAAATTTTTTCCCAAGTTTCCTTCTCGCATCGCAACAAGTCGAAATCAGTGTCCAGATTATGGTTAGGTTAAAATGTGGAACGGATCTTATGTGGTTTTTATGCGGAACGGATCTGATATCTCTCAGTGTGAACGTCGGTATTATGCTTATTTCATCGCGTGAAGCAGCGTTTCGATAGCGGAGAAGGGACAGGAAGACGAATGGGATATGTTTTAAAAAATAACTGCATTATTCCTTTGCAAACAGTGGGACATACTATAGAACACAGCCAAACAGAAGGGACGGCTTTTTCCGTCTACTGAGCAGAACAAGAAAAATATGCATCTTTTATTTTATTATAAGCTTCGCCTATAATTAATTACACAAACAAAGAACATGTATAATTTCTGTTCAACCCCAAAGCGCAAACGTTGAAAAACTCATGTCGTCATGTTTTGCTTAAATTTAGAGCCAAAATTTGGAAAATAGGAAATTCATTTAAAGACCTGGCGTAGATGCACACATACAAGGAGAAGGTGCACAAGCCTTACGTTTCGAGATTGAACAAAGCTAACATAAACAAAAACAACAACAGTAAGGCGGGGACACCACAACAGCTTGAAGCCAAATACTGTGGGCCCTTGTGTATGGAAAAGACATAAATGATGTATAAATTGACACTGTTTTACTGAACATGTTACCAATAGCAGCACGTTAATGGCTGCTCGAGTTTGTGCGATGTGTTACATTTTAGGCAAACAGTCCTCCATGTTCTAACATCGTCCACATCGTAGACTGCCCTTGTAGCGTTGTGGTAGAAGTCCAGTAACAACGATCTAAATCCTACTAGTGATAGATCCTTTTGCCCTACGCTTTCTGGAAGAGAGTTGTAAGTTCTTACCACTCTGATGAAGAAGGAGCGTTGGTATGTCAGCGTCTTACATTTGCGAGCACGGAGCGAGAGCACGTTCGTGTAGACCGTGGTTCTAGTAAGCCTTGATGGGATAATTGGCTGCGGAAGGACTTCATTCGAGATAGTTACAAAGTTGTTTATGGCTTTAAAGAAAAACATAATATCAAGGTATTAATTCGTGCCAGTAGGTGATCGGGAGTAGCTTTAAGGTGATCAATCTGTCGTTACACGTTTCTGCGCACACGAACGGTAACTTCAAAATGAACTTTGTAGCTCGTTGTTCGGTTCGCTCTGTCCTCGTAAAATTAAGTCGATCGATTGTGGTGACCAGACTTGAATGGCGTAGCCTAACGTTGAGCGAACAATTGACAGGTTGAGTGTGCGGCGTATATATCTTGACATCATTCTGTAATTTCCATTGCAGCCCTACGTAGGAAACCAAGCATCTTGTTTGCCTTAGTACAGCGATCGTGGGTAAGGTAAGACCAGTGTAACATCTCCGTGATCCATATGCCTAAATCTTTCTCTTTTTTGGTGACTACCAGGGATTTGCTGTTGATTTTGTACTCGTGTTTGATGGGATTCTTTGTTACACGGTGACATTTGCATTTGTCTTGGTTGAAGACAAGGCCTGATGATGCTGACCATTTTTCCAGTCTATTCAAGTCACTTTGTAAGGAGATAGCATCGGAAGTGGAATCAATCTTCTTACATAGTTTCGTGTCATCGGCGAAGCTAGCGATCTTGAAGTTCTCTACGGCATCAAGCAGGTTATTCGTGTATAGTAGAAACAGCATGGGACCTAATACTGATCCAGTGTGACCAGATTAGAAAATTGAATTATGCTAAACAGTCGAATAAATTATGCTAAATCACAATAAAATTATGTTAAATGTCGACTTGGCTAAATATCACTGAAAACTTCTTTACAAAATGCAAATTTTAATTTGAACTTTTTTTAAGAAGAAACTCGAACATTTTCAATAATACATATTACATAGTCACATATATAAGTGAACACAACAAATAGTTTTGTCTAGTAAATAATGTCAAATAACTGGCTGACACATTTACTCATTGGTTGTCAGTCTGTGTCAGAATTACTTGAATTGTCATATAGCAGGAGGCTATTAAACTTCTCCAACATTTGAGCGGTAGGAATATCACCACAATCACACGTGATGTAGGGAATCACACTGAGCTCTATATAATAAACAGCTCAGTGAGGGGAGGGGGGGTTGATTGGTTGTGAAAATACATTTTAGACCACTGTCCACTTTTGGTAAGATTTTTTTCACAATTTCCACCAAAAAGCTTATTTAAAATTTGCAAAACATGAGAGTTTTAGAATTATGCTAATATTATGCTCAAAGGGTATTTTATGCTAAAATTATGCCAAATTTTCTATTATGCTAACTCTTGTCACAAAATAGTCAAATTGTGCTAAACCAGCATAATTATGCTAAATCTGGTCACACTGTACTGATCCCTGTGGAACTCCTGATAGGACAGGTCACGCAGATGATTTAGCTCCTAGCACAGTCACACGTTTCTTGCGATTTAACAAATACTACTCAAACCAGCAAAGCAGTGTACCCTAGATGCCATAGACATTCTTTAATTTGCTTAATAGATCTTTATGATGGACTTTGTCGAATGCCTTGGACATGTCCATACAGACTACATCAATTTGCTTGCCACTGTCCAGAAGTGAACCAACATAGTCAAGGACCTCTAATAACTGAGTTGTACACGACTTCCTAGGAATAAAGCCGTGTTGGCTATCATTGATTAATTGTTGTAGATGATCGCGTATGTTTCTGAGGACACATCGTTCCAGTACTTTCGACACTATGGAAAGAAGAGAGATAGGTCTATAGTTCTCTACTTGGCTCTTATCGCCTTTCTTGTGTATCGGAACAATGTTTGCTAATTCCCATTCATCTGGTATTTCGCCTAAACATAACGACTTGTTGAAAATCTGGGTGAGGGAAGGTGCAATCTGCCACGCTGTATCTTTTAGAAGTCGGGATGGAATTTGTCAGTCCCAGTAGCCTTGGTTGAGTCTAGCGCTAGGAGTGCTTTTGCAGCTTCTTTTGTTGTTAGTTAGAGGTCAAAATGTTCCGATGTTGAAGGTGAAGATGACATAACAGAGGAACGTTTGACCAATTCTCATCATCATTATTGAAAACTGATGTGAAGTAGCGGTTGAACAGATTAGCACTAGCTATAGGAGTAGACACGGTACAAGGTTATGATGGTTTAGGTTCAGCGACATTTCCCATTGACATAATATCTGGGACACTTGATCGTTTGTTGTTTAGCTTAAAGATCGACCAAAAACGTTTTGGGTTTGTTAGAAAGTTGTCATCAAGAGAGTTACAAAAACTTTCACGACTTTCACGGACCATTTTCTTACTTTTGTTCGTAGCTTTTCAAATTTAGCAAGAAGAGCGTCAGATGATGATGATATTAACTTCCGTCGTACTGTTTGTTTCTTCCTTATTTCAAGAATAATGCTGCCATTAATCCAAGGGGGAGAATTTCGACCTTGGATTTTTTTGGTTGGAATGTAATCTCTCACCAACCTCATCCCCGTGGTCATCTTTGTGGGCGCGGTGAGGAAATAGATGACCCTGGTAAAGGCTCTCCTAATCTCCTTGTTCATTGGTTAACACATTCGACCAGTCAGGGTTTGTGACAATAAATATGATTGGTTTAACGAAATGACAGCATAATATTACTTACTATTTTCTGCACATTTATTAAGTTGGGGTTTTTATATACAGCTTATTGTGGTTGGTTTGAGTTGTTTTAATATTGAGTATCACACCTTAAAAAGCATTCTTTTAAATATTGTTTTTTTGTGAGCGTAAATTTCTATATACATTGTGAAAATTTGCACGCCAATGCTTTGTGCCAGTGGTAACTTGAGTCAGCGCCACATTATTCACGGACGGCGCATGCTCGAAAATCTCCAAGAATCTTGGAGATTTTTACAGCCTTTACCAGGGTTATCTAATTCCTCACCGCGCTCACAAAGATGACTCTGGGGACGAGGTTGATCTCTCACCACACTAAGGAATGTTTGTTTTGCACTGTTCCCCAACAGTCATTAATATCTTGTCCTGATTCGATGATGTTTGAAAAATCAATCATCGCTAAAGCTGAACGTAGTCCATCCATAATCCCTCTGTGGTAATCGAAAACAGTTCTTTTCAGTTTAGGGGCTGCTTTTATGGACGTTTTTAAGTTGAAAAAAATTAAATCATGATCGGTAAAAAAACCACTGTTCATTATCTTAAGTTTCGAAATGTTCTCGATCTGATTTGGTCGTAGGCTGGTGATAATTAGGTCTAATACGTTGTTTCCTGGTGTGGGCAATTTAGGTGTTCACTTGGGTAAGGAAGAAATCATTTAAGAGGAGATTTTTTAGAAAGTCGCGTATTTCTTGCGAAAACCGCTCAAAACTTAGCGACCAAGCCTTCGCGAAAAAATGCTCTGGCGCCATCTTTTGTTTTGAAAGTTTTCTAAAAATATTTGCGAAGAAAAACAGAATTTTACTGGATTTTTGGTTATGTCATGGGGCAAAACATTGCTAAATATAAAGAAGGATAACGTGGTAAGTGTAATATCGTATTTAATAGACGTTGTTTGAATTATTATTATGTTAATATGCACACGTATCTGACTCAGGAGTGAGCATATTTTAGCGGCAAAATTATCTGCTACTTTAAATTATTAATAAAACTGATTGAAAGCCACTGCTTTCGTCCTCTGGATGATGACCAGCTTGTTCACAACTCGTTAATAACATAAGTACATGGAAAACGTTAAAGGATTTTGCATTTTTAAGGAAAATTTGAGTATTTGTAATTTTAAATCCCTTTACTCCAATTTACTGATTTTACAGGCATTCAGTTTTTTACTCATTTACAGGCATTCAGTATACAACTTCATGCCATACGCTATATAATCTGAAACGCCCTTTTTAGGAATGAAAATAAAATTTTCAGTCATATGTTTACAGTAAAGTTTTGAATTACACCAGCATCATGGATGCAACAATCTAGTAGGAAGGTTGCTGAACCAGGACTGGTCATAAAGCAGGGCCTGACAGTCAACTGAGGCAGCATGCGTTACTAGTAAAGACACCAGACTGGCTCAAGGAGCCAAGCATGTTGACATCAAAACAAAATTGCCTACATGGTCATAAGGGCCAAATATTTTTTTTTCTTTGATAATTGCCTGAGGATTAACTCAGACCCCCCCCCCCCCCCCCAATAACCTGAAGTAAATCAATTCCTCTAGTAGTTAACCATGAAAGTATTTTTTTATATATCTCTGTGACATTACTATTACAATCTTGAAGATATGATTACAGTATCTGAAAACATCAACCTCATTCTGTCAGTGCTGGGTGACAAAAACCAGCACATTGTGGAGTATTTTGTCTACAGTATAAAGTTATCAACATTTTCATTATATTCACACAAGAATAGATTGTATCATAAATAATAATCTGTGATTTAATAAATATTCATTTTCATCTTTCATTTTTTGTTTTCTTTAATAGCCTGCAAGAAAAGGTCTTCTTAGAAATTCTGATATTTTTGCACATTTATTATGATACACTGTATATGCATGATTTAAATTATGCCTGGCCTGGCAGAATTCTAATAATTAGGTCCCACCCATCCATGTGTTTATTTTCATGTGTTTAAAATGTGTTTTTATCATTTAAAATACAATGACCAAATTGATTTGAAAGAAACATGAGTCATGATTGTTGGTGTGGACAGTACCTGTTAATGGTAGCACTCAGACATACTATAATTTGGTTGGTTTTAAAAATCATAAAAAACGGCCTTCGACCGCGCACTCAAATTTTGACCAAAACATTTTTTTGTACACTTACATACCCCTGGCTTAATGTGAAAGACAATTTAGCTTGTTCAGGTTTAGTTCTGGGGTTTATTTTAACCTGTGAAATTTAGGTAAAGCAGTATAAGGACAACCCCAATTTGACCAGATACACTAACATGATATAAACATTTAGGATTCCATTAAAATCTTTCAAAATCAAATATTCATGAGTTTGAACTTGAGAAAAATAGTTGAAAATGTGTTTATATCGTTTAAAATACAATGACTGAATTAATTTGAAAGGAACATGAACCATGAATGTTGGTGTGGACAGTACCTGTTAATGGTAGCACCTGGACATAATTTGGTTGGTTTTAAAAATCATAAAAAACGGCCTTCGACCGCGCACTCAGATTTTGACCAAAACATATTTTTTGTAGACTTAAATACCTGTGGCTTAATGTGAAAAACAATTTAGCTTGTTCAGGTTTAGTTTTTGGGCTCATTTTAGCCTGTGAAGTTCAGGTTGAGCATTACAGAAATAACCCCAATTTGACCAGATACACTAACATGATAAAAACACCCAGGATTGCATTAAAAATCTTTCAAAATCAAATATTCATGAGTTTGAACTTGAGAAAAATAGTTGAGAATATGTTTATATTGTTTAAAATACAATGACTGAATTAATTTGAAAGGAACATGAATCATAAATGTTGGTGTGGACAGTACCTGTTAATGGTAACAGATATTGGACAGTCTTGAAAATCATGAAAAAGGCCTTCGACCGCACACTCAGATTTTGACCAAAACATATTTTTTATAGACTTACATACCCCTGGCTTAATGTGAAAGACAATTTAGCTTGTTCAGACAGGGTTATGGGGTAATTTTGAACGTTCAACTTTATATTAGGACAACATACTATTGTTGTGTATTTGATGATTGTGCAAATTTCACAAAAACAGCAAAAAGTAGTTTAAAGGCCATATGATGCGCAAATCTCAATTTTTGAACAATCAGGACATTTCCAAAGTGTTTAGAGATGAAATACTTTTACAGTATTAGCATATGAGCAAAAATCAGATTTTCTGAGATACAAATATTATGGTGGACAATTCTACAACGAAATTTATTAACATGCAAATATTGTTAATCACTTGGCCAATGACGTCCTCCAAACAGTGAATTTATCAGTTTTAATCTTTCAATAATTGTTCTGTGTCGTGAAAAAGTATTTTATGAACTTGATATCCAAATGAAATAGGGATATAAATGTAATATTTTACCTTCCACGTTCCATACTACCATAAGTAAATCAAACTCGTATCTTTATGACGGCAACATTCACACCAGTAAGACTTGATTATTATCCATTCATATCAACGAAAAGCCTAATACTTTTTTACCATGGATTGTTAGTCATTTGTTCAAAACACTTCTCATTTTTTCCATCATTTGCCCATGTAAAAAGCACTCAAAAAACCTTCGAAAGGAACACGCCGCCATCTTGTAAATGCGCATACCAATCCGTGCGACCTGATTGGTTTTGAGCAAACAATACGCGATTCTGTAAAAAATCTCCTCTTAATTGGTCCGTGAATGTAAAGTCATCACCGGATGAAGCAGCAGGTGGAAAATGCCAACGGAGTTTCGGAAAGTTGAAGTCTCCACAAATAATTATGTTGATGTAGCGTAAAGATACTTCTTCTAGGAACGAGTTAAAGTTCTCCAACCAAGATTGACCTGCGTTGGGTGGTCTGTAGCAACAACAAATCACGAATTTCAGTTTTGATCTTGTGGCGAGCTCTCATGCTGATACAACTTCGATATCAGTTTCGATGTTTACATCGCATGAGGATACAAAGGAACTCGTTTTAATTGCCACCATTGCACCTCCGCCTGTGCGCGGTTCCCGATCGTTTCTGTAGGTAGCGTAATCGTCGTAAAGTATTTCAGTGTTCGCAAGTTGTGAGCCACGTTTCGATTACCCATACAAGATCTACAGCCTCAGAGTAAACAAGCTCTTGAAAGCGGAAAATATGGTAAAGCTTTTTCCCGTTTGAAACATGCTGGCTTTTTAAGCTGCGCGCGTTCAGAACAAGGCATGTAGCGTGGAGTCCTTCCGATTTCAGGTTCCTTGGTTTATGTTGCGACTTAGAAACGGACGATATTGGCCCTGAATTAGTGGTGATATCGCCAGCACGGAGGTACACAGAAGTAGATGTAAATTCCTGTGCTTTATCTGAAGTTCCAAGCCGTACCGATAGTTACAGGGGTATAGTTGAATTTTCTTAATAAACTACAATCACGCGTTGATGTTCAAAGTAGGCAAAGTTTATCAGGTATCACTGCAAGTTCAGAAGCGATGAAAATGTTCTTCGGTCTTGGTTCTTGTTCGTAGCGCTCAAGTTCGGGTGTTGTTCTAGCCACCCTCATGACTAAGAATAAAGTGAAAAACCAGATGAAATTTGAACTTTGGCCAAGTTTACAATTGAGAAGTACCATTTTGCCATGAATTTATTGTGATGATTTGCGCGTGCGGATGCCCACTGACCAGAAATTCCGCGGACTTGCGCGACTGGCGTGATGAAAATTTTTAGCTAATCAAATAACGTCGGCAAACAAGCCACGGAAGATCGCGCGTGTGTAATTTCAACGGAATTCTTTTCAAGAAAAATTGAAAATTTTACTTCCCGATACTTCGATACGTACGTTTTTAGTCCAGAATTATTACAGAAACCACACGAAAACTTTAGTCCAATATGGCCTGAGTTCTTATCTACAATTTTCCAGCAACTTTAACTTCAAGATAAAGTTTTAAACGATCAAAATGCAAACTTTTGCAGGTGGCGGTGTGTGCATGCGCATGCGTAAAAATTGACAAGACAATATACCAGCACTTTTTCTTGATAAGATTATTTAGAATGTTACACAAACTTGATCTTTCCCAAGACAATGTCCTTATCCACAGCTTTTCGATGAAGTTGAAACTTTACTGTTTGGTTTTAATGTGAAATTTTAAACAATTTTACGGATCTTGTGTAGAACTTTGCGTTAAACCCCATTTGCCTTCTTGGCAAGCAAAGTGAAACAGTTGCCAGGGGCATTGTTTTACATTGCCAGAAATGAGGGACATTTGAACTGCGCATATTTGGAGTTTAGCAAACAAACATGGCGGACGTGCTATAGTAAAATATATGGGTAATGGCATATACTTCAAATTTTTGTGAGTCCTATCGCAGATATATCACTTGCCGGAATTCGTACGATACCAGAAGCACTTTGTAGTAAAATAAACTATGTTTCATGTCCTAGTCTTACCTCCGCAAGGTTCCCAGGCCAATGCGATTCCAATATTACATTTCGATCGACAGCAGTTTTAAGGATAATCCAAAGCGATTTTGGTCCGCGTTAAAGCAAACGTCAAAATCTTGTAGCATTCTTGATCGTGTCTCTATGCTGTCCACATCACCAACTCCATCACAGGCGGCCCAATTCAGTGTGTAGTTTCATATAGAGATCAGTAGCGAGCGGTAGCGAATTGTTTTACATGTATAAGATACATAAGGTTGGCAACTAAATTTCACCTGACGAACATATGACTTTTGTTAAACACAAAATACATCGCTCGTGGAATTAAAAACAGGTAAAAAATTATAACACGTTAATCTCCGATAATATTACTACACATACTCAATGAAATTTGTCTTCAATGTTTCCGAATGGATGCAAAATTTGAACATATTTTTCATGTATTGACAAAAAATTTCTTGTCCCGATGCGGGATGCCAGAGGTTGGCGTACACGTCAGCCTTTAAAAAGCATTTATAAACTCCTATTGGTGCACTTTTAACGAAATATTCATTTAAACCAATAAGAGTTTATAAATGCTTTTTAAAGGCTGACGTGTACGCCAACCTCTGGCATCCCGCATCGGGACAAGAAATTTTTTGTCAATACATGAAAAATATGTTCAAATTTTGCATCCATTCGGAAACATTGAAGACAAATTTCATTGAGTATGTGTAGTAAAATTATCGGAGATTAACGTGTTATAATTTTTTACCTGTTTTTAATTCCACGAGCGATGTATTTTGTGTTTAACAAAAGTCATATGTTCGTCAGGTGAAATTTAGTTGCCAACCTTATGTATCTTATATATGTAAAACAATTCGCTACCGCTCGCTACTGATCTCTATATGAAACTACACACTGAATTGGGCCGCCTATGACTCCATCATCCTCAACTAGTCAACGCAGTTTCTTCAACCAAGCGCATTCTACCCAGTCAAGCCAACCTTCCAGACTAATTGCTACAAACCCCAACGAAATAGCTGACCTCTTCAATACCTACTTCGCCTCCGTATTTACAACTGAAAACCTTCCTGTTCAATATCCTAACAAGTCATATGATCCAGTCTTAATAGATCTCAGTCTGTCTGAGTTAGAAGTAGAAATTTTACTCACTTCATTAGACACCAACAAAGCAACAGGATCAGACGAAATCCCTGCTAGACTTTTAAAAGAAACCGCCTCAATAATCGTTCCCTCCATCTGCAAGCTGCTCAACAAGTCGTTAGAACAAGGGACGGTGCCACAAGATTGGAAGCTAGCAAACGTTGTCCCCGTTTATAAGAAAGGTGATAAAGAACACACAGAAAATTACAGACCAATTTCCCTCCTGCCAATTATTTCGAAAGTTTTCGAACGGTCTATTTTCATGAATATTAGACGCCAATTTTCTCGGGCAATTCATGATCACCAACACGGATTCCTCCAAGGAAAATCTTGCGTGACTAATTTATTAGAAGCACTAGAATATGTCGGCGCGTGTCTGGACACTGGAGGGCAAGTAGATATATTATACCTTGACATGTCCAAGGCGTTCGACCGAATTAACCATAAGCGCTTGATGGAGAAATTAGCAAATTGTGGTGTTGGAGGTAACTTGCTAAATTGGTTTCGATCGTACTTGACGGATCGACGTCAACGTGTAACTGTACTTGGCGTAACATCAAAGCAACTGCCAGTTTATTCTGGCGTTCCACGGGGATCAATACTCGGTCCTGCGCTGTTTCTTCTTTGCGTGAATGACCTACTCGAAGCACCAACGTCCAGTCGAGTTGTAATGTTTGCCGATGACACCAAGTTATTCTCCACAATCAAATCACATTATGATGTTACAGCTCTACAAAATGACCTTGGAACCCTAGAGCATTGGTCAACAGTATCTGGGCTATCATTTAACCAAAGCAAGTGCAAACATCAAACGCTAACACGGAAAAAAGTACCAGTTACTTCCTCGTACAAATTAGACGGCTCTGTTGTATCGATTTCGAACAATGAGAAAGACCTTGGCGTGTGGGT
This sequence comes from Muricea muricata, assembly GCA_963855995.1. NCBI lineage: Eukaryota > Metazoa > Cnidaria > Anthozoa > Malacalcyonacea > Plexauridae > Muricea > Muricea muricata. The sequence continues at coordinate 13,404,903 of OY979719.1, forward strand.
GTCATCGGATTTAACGTGGAAAAAACAAGTGAACGAGCAGACAGCGAAAGCTAACAAGATTCTAGGATATATTAGAAGAAACACTTTGTCCATCAAGAATACTGCAGCTAGACGAGCGCTATATCTTGCCCTGGTTAGGTCGCATTTTGGCTACGCAACGCAGATTTGGTCACCACAGTCAGTGGAACTTATAAGTAAACTTGAAAGAACACAAAGACGTGCCACCAAATACATCTTAAATTTACCATTTAGCACAACCGTTGACTATAAAACGAGGTTACAGTCTTTAAATCTTCTTCCAGTAACCTACTGGCACGAATACTTGGATCTCATGTTGTTTTACAAAATTACACATGGTTTAGTAACAATTAATCCTGATGTTCTGCCAACTATCCTCCTGAATGGTAGAATTACCCGTTCAACTTCATCAAAAACACCAAAATATGCCATCCCTAAATGTAGAACTACTGCCTACCAGAAATCCTTCCTCGTAAGAGTGTGCCGACTTTGGAATAAAATTGCAGATGAACTGAACATCACTACGGATACTACATTGACTGTATTCAAATCTCATTTGCTCAAGTATTACTTCTCATTGCTGAACATTAATTATGGTCCTGAAAACTCTCGAACATTTAAGAGTATATGTCTAAAATGTAATTGTGTTCGTAGCCTGTTACGCCCAATATCGTGTTGTTGTTAAATTTTAAATAACATCTTATCTGTAATATAATTATGTGTATGTGTATGTATATGTGTATGTGTATGTGTATGTGTAAAGTGTATATGTGCATGTGTATTCGATTCGTATATGTAATGTGTGATTGTAGAAACGTATGTGTATACTGCTATACATATATATGAAAGTATTGATATATTTGTAATGATAATACCACTTGAATGTTTTTGTGTTGGGCCCGCAGTAATTGGCTACTCGCTGTTGCGGAAACCCAGCCGTCGTTATGTACTGTATTTCATTATGTAAGTCCTGTTCTTGTCTTTTTATGTAATGTAATGTGTTATCGGCAAAGTTTATAAATAAAAAAAAATAAAATATCCATCTGTCCAGTACTATCTATATTAACTGGCCCCATTTCCGCGCAAACGAGCAACTTTCATCGTCCATTTCTGGTCGGTCGCATTTTTCGTGCAACTTGCCGGCATCGCTTCGTACGCAACACATTATTAAGCACTTGCTGTGTAAGTTTGGCAATCATACGTCCTTTCAATCGGGTTCCCAACAGTGTTGAATATTATGAAAATTTAACACATATAAGTAAATCGATGTACGACCATAAGGTTTGCGTCGACTTATGAAACGATTCAAAACTACAAATCTCGCCATGTTTTTGTTATCAACAAGAAGCTCAGAAACCAGGCCTTCTACTGTTAGGATAGTTAGGAAGAATTGTGTATCTAGAGGGAGATTCATGCTGTAGGTAGCCTAGTTACTATAAACTATCCCTACAATTCCTTGTATCTTCGCGCGAAAAGCGCCAAAATTCAAATATTTGAAAGGCTATTTTACATATATGCAAAGTTATGCAAACTAGATGTGTGATATTCTAAATCTATTTGATTTAAATAAATTTAAGCAAAGGTTTTTTTTGTCTAACCCCTTAACCTTGTATAGGGATTGTTATTGTGAAAGACATTATATAACAGAAATATGGTTCTAATTACCTATACCTAAACTTTAAAATAGTGCAATTGTCTGTAATCAACATTTTCTCGTGATCTCTTCGAGCTAAAAGCCATATTGTTCTTTATTACCAGACTAAAAGCCGCTGTATAAAAGGCGCGCGGTATCCAATTTTCATGCAGAAATCCGCTGTACAAAGCAGGCGCATGTCCCTCATTTCTGGCAATGATTGAATATTTAATTGTTTGATACTTTAGTTTTGAAACTAACAAACTTGATTTTTGATACAATATATTAGATCTAATTAAATAGTTGGGAGGAAACCGTTTCATGCTGTTTGTGAGAGCACATTACTGTAACAAAATACCACAGCTCATTTTAGTCAAAACCTCATGTTAAACCCCATATTAAAAACAATTGAAAATAGTTTTTAAAAATTCATTAAACTTACTCATGGTATTCACGTGAACTTGAAAAAGTTATATCAACTGTTGGCACAGAAGTGTGTGCATTTTATATTGTTGACATTATTATTTATTCCTATGCATTTGAGTTACAAATTTACATGGCAGCAACCCAACGGAAACATATTTACGTAGTTGCTCATATTATCTTAAGTACGTTCGCAAGTCTCACACGTTTAGAAGCCAAGTTTTGAGGTTCGAGAGACCTCATTTAGTAAGTCGTTACCTTACCACAAACCTGTTCGCATTTTATTCCCAGATTAGCAACTTATTCCCACAGCCACATGTTTATCCACTTGGCCGCGTTTTATCCCCATATCCGTTCCCTTCCGCCGATCCGTTCTGCATCTGATCCCCATTATAACCAGATTAGTAAAGAGTGATTTCACAAATTATATATTCTGCTTATTATTATGTTCCAACTGCACCTTTACTAAAAGCTGCATTTCGTACGAGCTACATTTCCCGCGAACTACTTGCTTTCGTATTTTATAGATTAACCATTGTTAGGAAGCTGGATGGCGGGGCTTTTAAATGGTACATGCAGTCAATTCTTGTTTTAGGGGCACCCTATAACCTTGGTGTACATCTTTAGTAATTGGTAGTAGGAACCATATTAGTGTCTAGCAAAATAAAATAATATTTTGTGACAACAGTCCCTTTGTTCACAATGAGGCAGTCTACATGTATTATGAAATATGATATAGCCTGCGGGCAGGTCAGGTCTGAGTGAGTAAATGTCAATCTATGAGACAGGGAAGGTAAAAAACAATATCCAGAAATGGAAATACTATAAATAGGTAACAGGAACCGTATTGGTATCATGTAAAATGGACATTTGTAACATTGATATTTTGTAACAACAGTCCCTATGTTTGTAATGATCAGGCAGTAAGTAAAATATGAAGTATGATATATAGCATGAAAGCCGAGTCTGAGTGACGTATTATAAAACTATTGGATGGGGAGGGTAAAAAACAATATTCAAGTTGGTAATGGAGTCATGTAAAAATAAACAACATTTAGTAACAACAGTCCCTTTGTTCATAATGAGGCGCAGTCAACATAGCATATGAAATGTGATATATATATTAAAATCAGCTAGTTGTGGGTGACTTATTGATATGAGATCGGGAAGGCCAAAAATTAAACAAAAATCTTGTAGTATGTAGGTTTAATTGGCGACCATTATAATTATATATTATAATTGGTGCACAAGTATAATAAACTAAGGCGTGTGTGCCTATGGTTACACCCTAAAGAATAGCAACATGCCAACATCACATGTTTATACAAAAAGCTTGTAGGAGATATGTAAAAAATTAGTAGAAGGAACGAAAGAAAGAAGGAAATTTCATTTGTGGTAAAACGGATATCCCTGTACGCGGCGTACAGGGACTCGTCAGCGGGGAATAGGGGTTGGCACGTGTTTAGAAAGATAAAGGAACGAAATACAAAATAGGTAAATGACAAAAAAATCAAAAACAGTAATATATCAAATGAGAAGAAAGCATGGATACCAAATGTGTTGTTGATTTTTGACAAACCAATATGTTGGGCCATGATAAATAAAGTTACCAAAGTATCGACTGTTCCTCACAGCGATCGAGATGCGTTTACGTACAAGGACGAGAGCAAGAGATGAAGGGGCCTTAAGCGTCAGAATAAATGGCGTAAATCACTGTTTTGCAGTAAATTAATGGTTAAGTACAAAATACGTTGTTCTGATGGTTGCATTTTCACTAATCATAGTTAACTTTAATCACTTTTTTTTGCAACAGGCCACAAGTGTAAAAAGTCGGTGCAAATGTGAAATGTCAAATTTTACGAACGTCAAATGTCAAATCTTCTCAGTTTATGTGATTAGTACTTTTGCTAATAGACGCGTTAGAAAAATGCTTTTTGGGGACTGGACAAAATGTCCGCAATGCCGTAATAGCGAGAGCTATATATTGCAATACAATTTACAATAGTTTTGGCCTGGATATTACAAAGTGTGTCCGTAAGGCGGGAGGTGCAGGACTGTAGCTTGCCAATTGGCTACGTTTTTGCTTCTTTGAATTTCCATTCAAACCAAGGATTGCACTTTTTGATACACCTCAGTAGATAATATCTGTAAAGCCGATTAATCTATAATACAAAACGCCTGCTAAGGCGAATATCTCAAATTTCAACCGCGTTCAAAACACTGGCTCATTGCCCCCTCACGATAGAGTTTCGGTCTTTCGGAATCCGTTAAAATTGGTCGTTTCAGAACATTTAGAATGAGAATTTTGGACGAGGTCAGTAATCAGTATACACGTTAAAATGTGTTGTAAACGTTCTGTCGTTGTTGCAGACGAACACAGCAATGCTTCGCGATAGCACGCGGCCAAGGGGGGGGGGGGGGGTGGAATTTGTTGTTTTTGAAACATTTTGGGTGAGCATTTTTGCACCTAAAGCCTTTTAGTTTAGATATTTTAATATACATTCCAAAATGTGCGTTTTAAAATTTAAGATTAAATGAGTTTAAAAATATAAATGATGTGTCATCGTGCTTGTTGTCCACCATGCCTTTCACCTCTAAGGTTCCGAGTTCGATCCCCAGTAAGGTGGACTCGAACCCAGTCCTCATGTGAAAAGAGTAAAGTCAACGCTCTGCCGAAAGTCGTGGGTTTTCTCCGGGTGCTCCGGTTTCCTCCCACAGGGAAAGTTGACAGGGTGGGATAGGTACTACGAGCCGACAGTAATTGGCTCACGCTGTTGTGGTGACCCTGCCCTTGTGGCAAAGCTAAATAAAAAAAAATATATGTAATTATCCACAAATGTTCAATGTGAAGTAGCCAAATGTAACTAAAAGTACCTAAATACATTAATGTACCTAAATGTCAGTAAATGCACGCAGTGAACACCGAGCCTGTGTCTGACACCGATGACCTGCGCAGGCGGATTAATTAGGCGTTCTTTCAAAGGAGTCTTTTTATTGCTAAGCATACCCCCTTCTCTTACATTGTAGGCTGCATACAGTTTTCGGTGGTTATTTGGTGCGCATTCAGTGCCGACACACTAGGGGATTTTTTCTATCCAACTAGTCACGAATGATATTTTGCATTTTGTTCAGCACTTGGCTCTTGTATACACGGATAGCAAATCTTAAAATAAAAAAGAATAGTGCATGATTACAATCACTTGGTGCGTGATTTATGGCAATTCGCGCATGTATTTCTCGAAATTTTAATCGTGGCCTGGTTGGTCTGTCTCACGAGTACACGCGAAGGTGAGTAAATTTTGAGATCCACAATCCATGTGTTCCCCGCAAGCATGACATTTGCCCCAGGTAAAGAAGATTTCTCAAAACACATGCGATTGAAATTTGAAGCCTCTTAATCCTTCAGCGTCTTATTCAGTATTAAACACCCCCGTTGACTAAACCAAACTCGAAGCTTGAATTCTTTCGTTTCAGAAGCTCAAAGCCTGTCACTTTGGTACATCTTTTAGCGAAAAATGGGAAGGATTCCATTCGGTTTGTTAGAAGAGCCTGAAACACGGCGGCCTTCAAAAGTACGCGTGACTTTCATGCTACTGTTTATAGTGCTGCTTGCACTGTCGATAACCTTCTTGGCATTGTACGTTGTTGAACGAAATAAATCCGCCGAAAGCACATCTAAGACAGGAGGGCAAAATGGCACAGTAATTCCTACAGCCTCGAACACAACTGTAAAACCAACTACAACTCCGTCTCACTCGAACGAGACTTGTAATTCTCCTGCTTGTATCATAAGTGCTGCAGGTATGTATTTACACATATGCTCGCTTGATACATAATTCTTTTACGATATTGTAAATTGTAGTTGCGTTCCGTTGAGAATGACTACAGACTGAAAATAGTTCTGGGAACTCATATCAATAATAGTTCTTATTTTCGTTGAACTGTTTCTTACTTTTGCAAGAAAGTGCGTCTTTGAGCAGCCGCGCTGTGGATTATAAACTCCCTTAATTGTGTGTTAATGCGATATGGGCGCTCATACACAAAGAGGTTTTAGATCTGCACTAAGGCGCCGCAGCTTGAAGATGCTCGTTAAGACAAAGAAATTCTTTGTAGAAAACCGCTGCTTTGATAATTTAAGGTGGGAGAACTGTTCTCAACCTCGTAGAAAGTCAGGAATTCCCGGATACACTAGCCGTAAACGTAGTTCTTGGCACGGGACTGATATAGCAGGAACCTGTGTCATTTTTATCCGTCCTTGAAATGTGACAAGCTATTTTTATATGGAAACAAATTGTATGGGTGCCATATTCATTCATCATTATCACGTGCGTCCTGTGAAGAGCATTATATATAGGCTTTCCACACATTAATATTCTATAATATTACTGTGTGGAAAATTTTCCAAATGACTTCAGAAATTAGTTAATGAATGTAGATCAAATAATATCCAATTATATTTTCATTTATGAGTTGAAACAGCTGCCATGCAGTTATTACTACAATTCATAAACTGTATAGGAGTTAGTAGAATCAAAATTAGTAACCCTATACGCTATCTAAATATTTCCTTTTAATTAAAAAAGGTACATTAATGCAGAATGTTAAGTATTTACAAGAAGTGGGTTAGGGACCTACTAGTAGTACTAGAAACCATAAGGCTTTTATATAAGACCTCTAGATCTTCTGTTTACAATAATTAATGATATATGTATTAATACATGGGTGCGCGGAAATTTATTTCGAGCGTTGAATATGATACCTCATGAATGAGCGCAGGAAACGAGTGAGAAATATCCTGTTCGAGCAATTATCAAACTTAATTCCATGTCGAGGCCAAGTTTTACGGGAAGAAAATGTTGCCTTAACAGTGCTTAATGTGCGCCTTAACAGTGCTTAGTGTGTGCGTCTGATCGAAAGTGAATCTCGATATAAATGGGCTGAATATGATATGCGATATGTTTTAATACTAACAACAGCTTGCATGCGTGTTTGTAAATATACGGACAGCGATCGAGGCCCACAATCATCACGCAGATAGATTTATATTTGAATATAGTACGCCACTAGCGCAAAAATTGTTACTCAGTTAGCTTTTAATGCGCCGCTATCATGTTTCCATCACACAGACAAAAAAATAGCTAGCTACTACGCATAGCCAGCAGAGTGCGGCTACGCGCCCTTTTAGCTCGAGTAAACGCTTACCAATTGCAAGCGTCTTGTTTCGTATAAAGACTGTCCATTACTTATACCTATTGCTAATAATTGTTTTTTAGACATTCTAAGCAAGCTCGATCAATCGACAAAGCCATGTGACGATTTCTATCAATTCAGTTGCGGACAATACTTGAAAAACACTTTTATACCTGAAGACAAACCATTTGTAGATTCATTCACTGCAGCAATAGATAAAGTCCAATATCGCTTGAGGAACATACTTCAAAATGAACAATTGATGTCAAATTACTCCAAGGTAATTTACTGGTTTTTTTAATACAAATTGTAAATTTCATGAATAATTAATAAGCTAATCCCCACGCAGATCTGCTTCTCGTGTTTTATCTATTACTTAGATAACTGTGATAAATTGGAGAAATAATGTGCTTACGAGTGCATTTAATGTAGAACATACAAGAATGAGATTTTCAAAATGAAATAAGATCTTTATCAGACAGACTGAAGTTAGATTAGAATATACCGAATACACGGTATTGTATGCTGCATTAATTATATTATAAAGAGTTATCATTATATGTAGCATTTGTAAATTCTGAACGCTCATTGGCCAAGAGCCGTGTTGATATAACTCTATGTCTAATTTCCTGTCGCTCGTCTCTTGAAGTAGCCACACATTGTTTGTGCTAAGAAAATCTAAAACATTTTCCCTACTGACACTCAATTATATTAGCACTCGTGAAAGTTGGAAAAACTCTATGCTTAATAAAACCACTCCGTCCTGCGGACGTCCACACAATTTCTCGTTTTCTCCATTTCCACCATAATGCATAAGTTATAACAAGAAACAACCATAACATTCTTGCTTTTCTTGAAGCACTACTTGTTAAACACAACAAACGTTTTCTCAACCCTGGACTTAAGGCCAATAAAGAACTACAACTTTTCACCTAACTATTCCAACGTTCTTCTACTTGTCGGGTCCTTCTTTTGTAAAATAATCATTGTTGTAAGTAAAGCAAATTGCTTTACTTAATCAGCCGCACTTTCGGACGCACGTTTTCGCTTTACGTTGTATAATTGTATGTACGTTGTAAAGTATTGCCTTTTACTGGTAGTCTGTCTCATGCTGACTTTGAAATACAGTCGAAAATTTTCAACCCGCGTCTTGTTTTGAAGCGCTGCTTGCAATATACTTATTAATGAAATTAATGTTTTACTGATATGTTTGAAAACTTTATGTGAAAAACTAAAGTTTTGTCGTGTCCAACTTTTTTGTATTCTAATCAACGAAAACACGATCGACGTCATTTAAATACAAAATGTCGCACTAACTCTGAAAATTTCGGAATTTTGTTTTTCAGAATTTGCTTTTTACTTAGCTTTTTTAAGTTGTCGGCTGGCCATGGTTTTCGGCGGGAATAGTTTGCAGGTATCTTGACAAAAGTAACTTATTTGAACTGGCTCTAATTTCCATTCTGTTAAACAGGAAAATGCGGCTTTAGCGTGTGAAGTTTCAAAAAATTTTACGTTTTAAGCAATTTCTAAAAAAGGTGATATATATTTAACAGTTATTCTACGAACTCGAGTCGTATATGAGCTGATAGCCGAGGTGCGTAGCACCGAGTCGGCTATCGCTCATATACGACGAGAGTGAGTAGAAAAACTGTTTTATTATATAGACAACAACTGCCACCAAAAAAATTTTCCTGTGCAGTACTAGTACTGCAGTTATATTTTAATAAAATATACTTATTAGTCAGTTAGCAATGTAAACAACTTCAGCTAATACCGCATAAAACACTACTTATCGTTATTTAAAATTATGTTTCAAACAAATTTTTCCAAAAGTTTCAAATTCTTAAAAAATATAAATGTTTTGGGCGAAACAAACGCTTGTTGACCTCCAAATTGAGCACAGTTTTTGTTCTTATAGCAATTCAAAACAATTATAATTTTTTCCAGCTTCGGGAGACTTATTCAGTATTAATTCGTAAAAAACTGTATTTTATGCTTGTTTAGGTAACATTTAAATCAAGTACTAAATAATACTAATACTTAATATCCGATAGCAGTCTATATAATAATGTATTATATATTGCTCGTTTTATATTCTATAAAAAACACGAACTACTCGTGTTATAAGTCGTACTTACTTTAGGCTCTATGGGAATACTATATATCTCCTTTAGTTTAAAACCATCACTGAATATAATCTCTGTCTGTCCTTATGTGTTTAGACTTCAGCTGTTTTCAAAGCCCTTTCATTCTATACATCCTGCATGAATGATACTTCTATTAACAATGCTGGGCTGGAACCAATTCGTGACGTGATCGAAAAGCATGGCTCCTGGAACATCACAAACAGCAATTGGAGTAGTGATTCGTGGAAGCTGGAGAGTATTTTGGGTAGAGCTTTAGCTGATATTGAAACTCCAGCATTCATAGCTTTAGATGTACAGCCATATTTCTATAACACATCTGAATTGTTTGTTGTGGTAAGTTGAATAAGTTTTGAAAGTCAAATTAATAATTCATGGTCAGACCATCTTCAGAGATATGAAAAGATAGATTCATATTAATCTAAATTTTTCATAGCGCTTCTGAAATATAATAAAAACACTTCGCGTCCTTAAAGACGATAGTTGAGCCAAATTTTTTATATCGCTTCTAAAATATAATGAAAACACTGCGCGTCCTCAAAGACGATGGTTAAGTCATCAATTTTGTGCACTTAAATTGGATAATAGTCGCAACCAATCTCAGATTGCCAGCTATCCCAATTCATGAAGCGGTGGTCTAGAAATCAGAAGCTGCGAGTTTAAATCGCCAAAACGGGACTAAATAATGTCTAAGTTGTCGTGCAACTGGCTACTTATTGAACGTGTTTTACTGTAATACGGGTGTAGACAATGGGCAAGAAGTTTTCGATGCCTTTCAGTACGATTCTCACTCTGTAATCTTAGTCGCAATTTGTCTCCATTTGTTAATTTTGGCGAAAGTATAAAACATCAAAACTTTCATTGGCGGCCATTTTGAAAACATGCCAGCTATTAGGTAATGCCTTATATTTACTGGTTGCCTAACCAGTCAAAATGCTTTAAAACTATTATTTACTAAAGAAATTATATAGGACATAGATGTCGCTTTTTGGACATTAACTCACTTCAAATTAAACTATTCTTTCTATGATCACGCAATTTACTATACTATCGCAAGCCTGCGAGCTGTGCATTATTATGAAGCCATGATTGACACAATTTTCCTGTAATATTACGCACACTCCCTGACGTCAGGGATTTTCTAACACGCCCCATATTTCTATTTTGGTACAGTGATGGTCACAGTATAGTTAATAGTCAGCAAAACCACTCAGGCAGCGCAACAAAACTGCTGGCCTATGTTTATGGATTCTATTGCATTACTGCCAACAACCAGTTAAGCGTTCTTAAAAGTTAAGCGTTCAGAAAATTCCATTGAAAAGTGATAAGATAAACTCTAATCGAGATATTTTTTATGCAATGTATTTAGATTAGTGTTGGAAATATTGGCTATCAACAAGTACAAGTTGAAAACGAACACTCACATTCAAAGCTTTTGAAAAAACGCTTGGAAGCTCAGGTATGTACTAATATAGTAATAAAATGCTCTCCTAATGCTATAACCTTTTGCAAATTTGATTAATACCTAGAGATTTCATAAACAAAAACCCTCTATAGAGAACCCATGAATAATCTTTCCACTCTTATCGAAAAGAGCTATATTATACTAAGATTTTTACTGAATATTTTCTAAGATGTCAAAATTTTAAATCGAGCAAGCATTTTAAAGAATGCTAAAAATTGACAAAAAAATAGCCTGTTTTATTAATCTCAACACTCTCTGATTATGGCGCATTTTATTGATGTTGACAAAAGATTAAGAGAATTATTGATATTCTTGTCAATTACTGATATTTCTTTTAATTTTCCGACGTCAAGTAAAAATTCTGCACATTTATTAACATCGCGAGGCCTGTTGAACATTTCTTAGATGACACGGTTGTCCTGGCTCTAAATGATGTGCCTTTGACGTGTATATGCAAGTTTCTATGAATACGAATTGTTGCACATGAATTTCTGAAACAAGTAAGCGATGTGAAAACGTGTCGTATCACTTAATTCAGCAAGCCATTTTGTACAAAATTTTGAGTTTTCTCAAAAACGTGCGTTCGACTTAAAATATTATGCGCGGGAGATGTGCGCAGAACGGACTTTAAACATTAAAGGGAAATGGCAACAAAAATTTTTATCATCTTATTTGAAAGAGATTCCAAAACAATACAGTATATAGAAGCCTATTACAGAATTTTTATATCTGCCTTATTTGGTGAGATATTTTGACTTGAAATCTTTATTTGTCTGCCATCTTGGATATTTGTGGATATGTCACAACTGGGTTCACGCAATTTGTTTTTTCTTACGACATTCTCCATTAACTACACGCATGTTAAGTGTCTCGGATTTCAGCACGGACTGAAAAGGTCTCACAAATATTTTATTGGTGGTATTTATTTAGGAGAAGCTTTGAATGGCTTATCCCTATTGTGACGTCACCAAAACATTGTTAATGAGGTTAAAAATTAATGCAAGATGGCGGACAGTTCGATTATTCAGATGACAATATCTCCCAACGTAAAACAGATATAAAAATTTTGTAAAAAACTTCTATATATTATTTTTAGAGTCTCTTTCCGTGAGACAATAAAAATTTTTGTTGCCATTTCCCTTTAACATACAACTTGTTATTACAGGAATTTGAAAAACATAAAAAAGACTACAAGAAATTCATGTCCACTGTATTTAAACTACTCAAATCCAACGCTAGTATCGACGAAGAAGTGAGCCGCATTGCAGATTTAGAAAATGAATTTATCAACGTAAGTTCTTAAATTTTAAGTAGGTCTTAAATTTTCATATAGGTACGGAGTCACATGATCACGATTCCTTTCTAGACTTGTACATGCTGAATGTCGTCAGCAATCTGTTTCGAATTCCACCTTTTCTTCAACTGAAGATAGTTTCGCTACAAATTCTGCATTATTAGTAAGTATATTATTTGGAATTGTCCTCTATCAAGATACAGCACATGATAGCTTCCTTTTTATGGGAAAAAGGTCTACTTTTTCTGTCTATAATTGTATTTTTCATAACTTTTTTGACGGCACTATAATTCACTAACCCCAATTGATTAAACAAATATATCACAAAAGTGATTAATATCTGATGCATGTGTTGTACATCAATATAATCACATGTTTTTGGTTTTCCTGTCACAAAGAGACACGTGAGGTAATTCTGTCCCCCGATGATATCAAAGGGAGGCATAGTACCCACTCACCTGTCATAGCTCTATTTCCTCTCCTACAATTTGACTTAATCCCGTTGTCCAAATACACAAATTCCATAATGTCTTTGTATTCCTCGAATCTTAATGCCATTCCTATTCTTTTAGCCAATGAATCCCAATCCCAATGAATGGATCCTATTTTGTCAGAAAATAGCATTTTTTGCTTTTCAAGCGCAGTGTCTTATTTAACACTAGGTTTCTCTCCTCGCAAGCCAATTTCGCAAAAAATAAAAGCCCTGGATAAATCCTGTCGAAATTTTATGGCAACGCTGTTCGAATCAAACTCTTGCCACACAAGGAGGGCTGTATTGAAATTGCTCATTTTACCGGAAACAATGTAGATTCGAGTTTTTATCATCTTGCAGAAAACACAAAAGGACTTCAACATTTTTGACGAAAACGTAACAAATTTTATGACAATAAATGAATTGAACAATTTCACGTCGAATGAGGTAAAGTTAAAAACTTTTTATTTTATTTTTTGTGGTAAAATAGCTTATTTGGAATACCATACCATACAATACCGTACCGTGCTGCGCCCATTGATCTGTATAATACTGGATCACGCATACATAATAAAATTTTGAAGTCATCGCCGCCATCTTGGTACTCCAGGTCCAGTGTTCTTTGCGGGTGTAAGAGTAATCTTTTAAGCAGCGGTTTCAATTTCCGTAAATTTCCTTAAAATAAGGAAGTTTATTTATCTATTGAAAATGCTGATTGTCCGCCATCTTGGTACTCCAAATTCGTCATTTCTGCTGGCTTCACTTGATGCCACGGTATGCGTGATCCAGTATTATACAGATCAATGGCTGCGCCGCGCTGTGCCGTGCCGTGCCGTGCCGTGGCGTGCCGTTCCGTGCGCTACCATACCATATGCATTCTTAAAAGAGCAGTGTCATATTTCGTGCATATGCTTCTGCGCATAGCAAACTTGAAAGCGTTGGGACAACCTTTACAAGTTTAGAATCCAAGATGGCGTCCACAAAGGAAGACGAAGCGTGGTCTGAAATTCGGTATTTGGGGATAAAAAAGCAACAAAGTGATAAAAGTCGAAGGAAATTATGCGACAATTTACGCAAAATAATTTATTTGCTTTACAATATATTTAAAGCATGGAGAATGCATAAATTGAGGCGGGATGCAACCGCTGGAGTGGCAGTGATTTCGCCGCACGTTTGTTGTCTTTTGAATATAGAAGAAGGTAACAATAATGCAATTTATGTTCTTTGATCAAACTGAATCTATAAGAAATTCGTAAATGCCAAGAAAAGAAAGAAATACAGCATGCGTGAAATGTGACACTGCCCCTTTAATTCTGATTGGTTAATTTACCTGCAAGTAACTGCATACAAATAACATCTGAGCATGCGCATTGCTTTTAATTTGGTAAGCAATGGCTGCTCGCTTTGACTACGTAAAAGAATCATCAACTAAATGAAGAGAATGACCTTCTCGCCACCAACAAATCGCGATATTTTCCTCAACCTCGTCCAATAATTGGTAATCCTATATCATTTCATACCATGCCAGATTTGCAGCTCTTCTTTTCACCATTTCTATCGTTCCAGTTTAATTGGGCATTATATTTTGAAGAGGTGTTGCGTGGCACAAATAAATCAATACTTCCTGATCAAAAATTGATGATATTGCGTCCCGATGATTTAAAAGAGGTTGTTCACTGGCTTAACAACCAGTCTAAGAGGTAAGCAATGTCATTTCAAGTATTCGCGTCTTTATTGCGCTACACGGGTGAATTTTTTAAACGATTATTTAAATAACTAAACTAAACTAACACCACTAAATTAACTATAGGATAGTGATTTTTTCCCAAGTTTGAGTTTACATCTCTGGTGTCAATACATTTATGCACTTTGGGGCAGTCAAAAATTGCTTTATAGTGGTGGATATTGCAATCCTGCCCCTGATTTGTGGAACATGACATACTGATTGACTACCAAACACTGTTCTAGTTTTAAATATCCATACGGAAATGTATATCGCAGAATAAAATTTTCCAATTAATATTTGTTACAAATTTTGTGCTTTCATATCAACGTTACTCAGCTAGCAAACAGGTTGCAATGCATAAATATTCCGGCGAGAATAATCAGTTTCTAAAGAAATGAATAATACATGATAATGAAAATTGACATAGCATACTACTCAAGAATACCTTGCTATAATTATGGTAAATTAAATGAAGCTCTCAATTTCTCGACGTTTTGGGAAGAGTCTGACGGTGCAAATCGTTTAACAGCTGTTAGAAACTATTCGTATTGTTCGTTGAAGCGCGTGTAGCCTTATTAGTTTAAAATATGTTTCAAAGGTTAGGAACTCAACGGAAGTGGGCGAACAAAATGCAAATAAATTGTATTTACACCGTTGATGAGTGCAATCATGCTTTGGAACGGACTTGAAACTAAAAAAAGAAGGCGGCCATGCAATTTTCCCAGTCAAGTGAATCGATGTAGTTTGTGCAAAAAGAAATTTCTGGTTTTTCGGACAGGATCACGTTGGAGAACCAAAATTAAATGAAGTTTTTCTAACTATATTATTAGAAGAATCTGTGCATGTTTATAACTGTGGTCATCACCGGTCAAATTGTGTTGACATTCTAAGCGATCAAAATAGTCAAGTTATGACAAGTAATGTAACAACCAAAGTACCTCACGTAATAATAGCAAACGTCATGTCCCATGTCATGTTCCCCACATTGATGAAGTTACCGAATTTACTGTTTGTAATAAAATCAATCCTAGCTTTATAACTGAAACTTGGTTGAAAGGATCCGTGCCTGACAGTGTCATTAGTATTCCTGGCTTTACCTTATTGCGCAGGGACAGATCATCACAAATCCATGGAGGGGCATGTGCTTACATTAAAGAAACACATTACTAATACAAACGTTTGGATGATTTAAATTGTTGTGACGACCATGAGTGTTTATGGATTTATTTAAGGCTAACACGCCTCCTCCCCTGCGCTAACATGTACAATTACATCAGTAATATACCATCTACCTGGTGCAGATGGAGCGTTTTTGCTGGATCATTTTTTTCTCATGTGCTCACTCTAGCAGAATCCACTCTAGCAAATATCCAAACAGTGGAATTATTGTGACGGGCGACTTTAATCGTCTCGACGTTATACCCGACTGCTGAACCACTTCAGTCTCCACTCTTAAGCAAATAGTTAAGATACCAACACGAAACGATGTTACATTAGATTTAATTTTAACTAATATGCATAAGTATTACAATCCACCTCAAGACTATCCAGGATTTGGGCTGTCGGACCATAACACAGTAATAGCTACAGGAAAAAGAGTAACACCGAACGCTAACACCGAAAAATTGATAACAGTGCGAGATGTGCGGAAAAGTCTTAAGTTGGAAATGGGAAGATACTTTACCAAAATTGATTGGTCTGAAGTATGTGGGTCCTTAAACACTTGTTAAAGTATGTGGACAAGCTTTCATGAATTAGTTCATTCTGGACTAGATATTGTTATGCCAGAAAAACAAATTCGCATCCATCCAACTGACGCACCATGGATGAACTAAAAACTTAAATCTCTTATCCTCAGTAACAAAAAGCTTTTCATATCTATGGAGTGTATTCAACTCAATTCAAATACTACCGGAACTGTGTAAATAGAGAACGAAAAGTTTGCAGGGCGAAGCATTACGAATCTCACATTAAACAGCTCAAAGGAGAAGCTTTGAAAATGTGGTGGAGTGAGGTTAAGCAGCCAAGTGGCATGAAGTCTGCAGATGTAATTAATCAGATCAGATCAATGTTGAAGGCTTTAGGACCCTCAATCTGCAGAATCAAGGTAACATCATTAATACTGCTTTTCTAGCACCCTTGGATGAAAAAAATTATTAAAACCCCTCGATCACCTTCCGTTAGAAGACTCGCCAATCTTCCTGGTGGTCACTGAAGAACGTACGTGTGCAACAAGCTCTAGCAAAATTAAATTCTAACAAGGGGTCTGGGCCAGATAACTTACCAAATTGGATTTTTAAAGAATACTTGACATTTGTATATTCTGGCCTTCCCCATTATGAAAATTATTATTGCATCTTATCGTGAGCAGATATTGCCCACCATCTGGAAGAAAGCAGTTGTTTCGCCTTTACCAAAGAAAAAACCATTTGTCACATTGGAAAAAGATCTAAGACCAATCTCCCCAAGTTCCTGTGTCTCTAAAGTAGCAGAGGAATTTATTGATGAGGATTATGTAAAACCAGCAATTTTAAACGTAATCAATACGGGTCAATATATGTCAATACTGATGGTAACGGGTCAGCAATAAGATCAATACTATTTGATTACCGTAAGGCATTCGATTTCATTGACCACGGCATCTTTGTCAACAAAGTAGGTCATTTGAACATACCTCAAAGCATAGTTAATTGGACAATAGATTTCCTTCCTGGAACATACTGCAAGGTACAAATTGGGACCATGGTTATTTACTTTAATGATCCAAGACCTAGATATCAACTCTGAAAGCCAGCGCTAGTGCAGCCCAGAATATAGCAGATTATTATAATTACATGAACATTGATAATTAGATATATACAAAGGCATGACATACAACATGTTACTATCATTTACAATATTATATAAACTTAGTACATTAATTATTACATTAAAATAAACATGGTACACTAAAATTCACGAACAACAAGTACACAACACATTACATTACCAAAATGATACGATACAAAACGACACAATGTGTAACATTAAATATAATAGAATTCAATTAGTAATATATTTAATAACCAGATCCCAACACTGTGTTCACCAAACACAAAAAAAGGAGGAAAAAACTTGAGATCGAGGTGCAAAAATAGAAAAAGCCTGCAGGAAATATCTGCATTTAGTGAATAGAAATAAGGGATTTGGATATTATCTCTCAATTGTACTACTTCTCAGATAAGCTTTGAAGCTATGGAGTGTACTAGCGTTTTTAGTTCTTTGATCTAAATTGTTAAAGTCAATAGAAGCTTGATAGGTTGGTCTTTGTTTCCCTTTGTTGCTGTTCACTCTTGGTAGATGTAGGTCGTTACTTCTTCTTGTGTTGTGGTTGTGTATACTGACATTTTTGGTCAGGTCAAAGTCAAAGTCTACTAGCCCATTGACACATTTGTAAATGAAGATCCATCGGTGGTTATGTCTTCTTGTCTTGAGGGTTGTCCATTCAAGTCGATTTGAGGTGGCAGTTGAGGAATACCGTGGATGTTCATCAAGAATCAACTTCGCAGCTTTGTTCTCCAGAGTTTACAGATATTCCATTAACACAATATTGTTCTTATCACCCCAGATGGTGTCAGCATAGTCAAACAGTGGGAGGATCAGTGATGTATAAAGGACACAACGTGTGCCCAGATCTAAGCAATCCCTTATACGTCGTAAAACTCCGATTCTTTGATTGACCATGTTGATCAAGTTGTCAATATGCTCGTGCCAAGAGAAATCTTCACTGAGAGTAATTCCAAGATATTTTACTGACCTCTCGCGTTGTATCTTTTTACTTTGGACGGTGATGGTAACGTCAGAATAGGACAGGCTTTGTTTCTTGTTGGAAAAGATCATGAACTTGGTTTTCTCGTTGTTCAAATTAAGGAGGTTGTTATTGAGCCAGTGTGAGACTGATTCCAAATCGGTGTTAATTTTAGATTCAAGGTCTGCCACTGTTCTTGCAGAGTGGTAAAGTAGGGTATCATCAGCATACAGAATTGATTTACAATGAGTAAGACATCGAGGCAAGTCATTGATGTACAGCAAGAAAAGTAGCGGTCCCAATATGCTACCTTGAGGCACACCAACAGTAACGGGTTTCGGATCTGATGTCGAGTTGTTGATAGATGTAACAGTTGAGCGCAATGATGAATATGACCAGAACCAGTCGACGACAGGATTTGAGAAGCCAAGATTTCTTAATTTTGAAATTAATAAACTGTGATCTACTGTATCAAACGCTTTTCATAAGTCAATAAAAACAGCACCTGTGATCATTTTGTTGTCCATATTTTGAAGTATTTCTTCGGTCAACTGTGTCAAAGCAATGTTCGTAGATAGCTTAGGGCGAAATCCAAATTGTTCTGAAGTGATCATATTGTTTTGCTGGAGGTACTCGTATACTTGTTGATGTACTATCTGTTCCAGTATTTTACTTAAGATTGGTAGAATAATTATAGGTCGATAGTTATTAGGAGATGTTGGGTCCTTTGATTTATGCAGGGGAACAATCTTGCCCTTTTTCCAGATATCAGAAAATGCTTGCGAAAGTAAGGACGCATTAATAATTTTGGTAAGACCTGATACAATTGAGGAAGCAGAATCTTTAAGCAGTTTCGCATTTATTTGATCGAGCCCCGTGGCTTTGTTCGTTTTAAGAGCTGCGAGCTCTCGGAGAATGGATGACTCCTCTACTTCTTTGAACTCAAAGATGTAGGGAAGATTAACGGGTGTTGGCGGTGCTTTCGTTCCGAATGCATGCTTAATTTTATTTGCTAATTTTGCGCCAATAGATGTAAAATAATCGTTTAAGATTGTTGCAATAGATTTTTCATCCGTTTCTGGTACACCTTCAGAGATTATACATGAAGGGTTTTGCCGTGACACATTACGTGATGTAAGCTCATTAAGTGTTTTCTAAAGACCAGATGGATTATCTTTGTCCGCATTTACGGCATCTTGATTGAATTTAGATTTACCAAGTTTGATTTGCTTGTTCACAAGATTTCTAAGTTGCTGAAATTTAGTCCAGTGATATTCTGAATTTGTTTTATGAGCTTGTTTCTGATAGTAGTCACGTTCCCGCATTAACTCAGTCAGTTCAGATGTGATCCACGGGGGTTTATTTATGCATTTAACTCGTCTGCTTTTAATAGGAGCGTGTTTTTCTGCTGTTTCCGAAAAGTTTTTGCACCAGGTGTTTACGGTGTCATTAACGTCTGAAATAGAGTCTAGGAATGACCAGTCGACATTTTCTAGATCGCGATTAAAGTCAGTTTTATTGTAATGCTTGTAACAGCTTGTAATGTCGCGGTAATTTCCACCTGATTTTGCAATACCAGCTTTAACCACACAAAATATTAGCGAGTGATCACTAATATCTAAAGGAATTACTCCACTTGCAACTATACGGTGAATGTTGTTAACAACTATATAAGATCGATAATTGATTCATTAGTATTCGTAATTCTAGTTGCCGACGTTCGCGCGAGAGTTTGCAGACGTGACTTGGCCGTTGATCGACGTTTGTAGTCGACATTAAAATCACCCAATCAAAGAGTAGAGACTACAAAGAGGGACCACTTCATTGAAAAAAGCGTAAGGTGCTGTCGTGATGATTCGTCATGGGCGCCATGTTCCTAGCCAGTGCCCTAAACAGAAGCATTTCCCCCCGGTATTACTAACCATTTTTCATATTTCAGGGGGAGACAAGCATTCAATATTCGTCATGGGCGCCATGTTTCTAGCCAGTGCTCTAAACAGAGGTGTTTCCCACCGGAAATATTCAAGATGGTTACTAATACCGGGGGGAAATGCTTCTGTTTAGGGCACTGGCTAGGAACATGGCGCCCATGACGAATCATCACGACAGCACCTTACGCTTTTTTGACTGAAGTGGTCCCTCTTTGTAGTCTCTACTCTTTGACCCAATAGTATCATTTCAGCGTTTTCTTGAATTATAGAAATGGCATTGTTCAAGTTCTCAATAAAATTATCAACATTAGCATCAGGTGGTCGATAAACTGAAGAAACGAACAACGATTTAGTGTTTGGACGTATAATTTCAATCCAGCAAGTTTCAATACCGTTTTTCTGCAAGTCCGTGCGCGAACGATACGGTATACCACTACGAACGTAAATCGCAGTTCCCCCGCCTGTTTTATCAGTACGATCTTGCCGAGAAATTGAGTAGTTAGTAATATTTATCTCGGCATTTGTCACTGTGGGCTTTAGCCAAGTTTCTGATATGGCAATAACATCAAACGGGTTTTTGTTAATCAGTAAGTGAAGAGTATCAATTTTTGGTAGTAAACTTCTTGCATTCAGATGACATACCTTTAGACCTCTTGTACGACACTCCTTAATATCAAATCGTGGACCAGGATTAGTAATTCTACATCACCAGACAAACGTATTAGTATGACTGCTATCGCTGCATTCATGAAAAGTCTCATTCCAATAAGTAATAAATTAGTGATTGGTAACGGTTTTCTTGACTTTCTTTTGCGGCAAATATCGTTGAACAATGGTTGTTGACTGGCGAGTTGTTTAGAGATGAAAGTAATAACCAGATTTGATGTTGTAGGGTTTATTCTTTCATATTTGAATGTTTTGCCGCCCAGAATTAAATGAATATATACAGAATAAGTACGAAATTGTAGGAGCGTAAAATTCCGTGGCCGACCGCCGTGGCAGCGCCATGGCAGATCATGTTAGGCAGTGGTCAGAAGAAAGTATACTACAATTACATCCAGACAAATGTAAAGAACTGAGAATTTCTTTTAGTCATGAACCTGTTGTCCTGGACCAAGTGACAGATAATGGCAAAGAATTTGATTAACTCGTTGATAGTACTAAATTATTGGGGTGACATGTAGTAATCTAATTTGGAATGCCCACATAAAAGAGGTAATTAAAAAAGCCAGAAAGAGGCTGTATTATTTGGTTCAGCTAAAAAGAGCTAGGATACCAGTCGCAGATCTTGTGTTATTTTATACATCCTGCGTGCGATCAGTTATGGGTTATGCTGTACCCGCCTTCTATCACGCCCATCTGCAGTATTTAAAGAAAGACCCAATACGCTTAGAAAAAAGAGCGATTTCAATTATAAATCCGCATGTGGACTAGCTTGCAGCAGGAGAAGTTTTGGACATGAAACTTGTAGAAGAACATCACAATTTTGTGCAAAAACTTATTTGGCATAATTGTAAACAATGCAAACCATAAACTTGCCTACTTGCTCCCAAAGAAACATAATTCATACTATGCCCTTAGAAGTGAACATAAATTCAACTTACCTTAAGACTAACCGGACAAGAAATTCGTTTGTGATCGCGATGGCATCAAAGATGTAAATTGAATGTTAGTAGTGACTATATTAGTTGTGTTATCATTAGCTAATAGTAGGTTTTACTGTTAGTTATAATTTTTTAAAGTATGCATTAGATCTTCTTTTAAATACATATATGTATATCAATAGTAATCTATGTATATCTTCAACGTATATATCTGTAACAAGCAGCCCTTAGCTGCGAAGTAATTTTAATTAAGCTATCTATCTACATTTTATCCGGGTTATTCCAAAAAGCGCCGGTAGCAAATTTTAGCGAATGCACAGTAGTGCCACTCAGCAGTGCAAAATGTTCCCTGATTTTCTGCAGTTGTCTGGACAGAGTAATGTCGTAACAGTTTCTGTTGACCAAAAAATGTAGAGGACTGGCCAGAACCTGTATAATGAACATGCGTAATGCGACATGCGTGGGGACACAAACTTCAAAGATTAATTCCATTCTTTTTATTTTCTATCCTGTTGTTGGTACTGCCGTCGGTAACGGAAGTTTTGTCTTTCTAAAAAAGTTCTTCTCGTTAATTTAAAAAAATAAATTACAATAAAAAAGTTGTGGAAATAAAGTCTGACCGGTCAAATTCATTATGGCGGACTGCGTGCACCGACTGTCTTAAACTAATCATCTGAAAATATGGCAAACTTCAAAACCAAACAATAAAAATGCTATCTAATACATATCAATGGTAATATCTCTTTCCTTTAACAATTTTCTTTTTATCACAGTTTGTTGGCGAACGAAATAATTTGGCATATTATTGTGCAACTGAGCGACGCTCTTCCACTGAAGTTTAGAGAGGCAAAAGACAACTATGCAAAAACATTAACTATTTCTGGCGTAACCACTCCAAGATGGAAGGCGTGTAATCGTTTTACTGATGTGTCTTTTACGTTTGCCACCACTTTGCTGTACGTCAACAAACACCTGCCGAAAAATGCTACAAAAATGGTAATAGTTTTGATTTTTTGTATCAGGAGTAAGTTGTGCAATATCAAGCTAGCATGTCCCTGTGTTTTCCAAGAGCTTATTTGTGAGCTTGACAATATCTTTCCCATTAATATCTTGCTGGATCCGTTGAAGTTTTCTTTTCTCATGTTTTGAAAGAATGGGATGCGTTGAAATACCCAAACTAAAACAATTGGTTTAATTTAACCCAGGCTTAACACTAAACTAGCTCTCGTATAAAGTTCTTTTTGTATCCTGAAGCAATAAAAAAACCCGACACCGATGTACAGTCGATAGGGCTAATCCAACGAAGTTTGAAATCTTACAGTGAAAAATTAGCTGAAATCTATTATAAATCTCACTCAGGAGTATTGAATTACACTTTGTAAAAACATGATCTTATCAGCAGTTTTCTCGAGTTTAAACCAATTTTATTAAAAGGCTATCAAAAACTACTAAAAATAGGTGCAAACCCAGGAATGCTGAGCGAGTCAACAGATAAATTTACAGCTTTAGTATTCTTATTCTGTTATAACTCCATCAGTTTTGAAAATTGATTTTTTTTGCACGGACTTGTACAAATGAAAGGAGACAAACTGAGGGTCGCATATTGCCTGGATCAAAATTTAGTCAATTATTGGGATTGTCTATTGATCTGATGTCCCATTTCTTGACATAAACCGGAGAGCTAAAGGAGACTTGAAGAAGTACGGTGCAGTGTTCAGCAAAGTACTCAAAATTTTTACTTAAGTAAAAGTGAAAAGTAACACCTCAGTTTTTACTTAAGTAGAAGTAAAAGTACTTTCTGAAAATTTTACTTAAGTAAAAGTAAAAATATTGCCTGAAAATTTTACTTAAGTAAAAGTAAACGTATTGCCTGAAAATTTTACTCAAGTAAAAGAAAAGTATTAGAAAAATATAGTTATTAAAGAGAAACAGCAATATATTTTTTTACCGCTTTATTGATAAGAACCTTTAAGGTAACCGTAACATCTGTTGTTAATGTTTTGACAACATGCTTAGTTTCTGAAATATTAAAGCACGAAAAAAGACAAAGTCATTAGTCATCCGCCATCTTGGATTTTCAAAAAGTCTATGACGTCACAACCTGGAGAATTATTTTGTCTCTTGAAGAAGCAATGACCAATGTTGAATGTTGAAATCCAGCTAAGTTTGTATTGTATATACTTTTTACGTCAAATGCGAAGTGCTCAAGAAATTTTCATTCAAATATAAATAAATGAGAGCAAGTTTTATACTGTCTACTCAGGTTTTGACGTCATTAAAACAGATCTAATTATAAAACAAGATGGCGGATGGCTTGTGTTATTTTCCCTTCAATATTTCAAAATCTAAGTATGCTGCCCAAAAAAATAACAACGGCTTTTACAATGACTTCAAAGCTTTTTATAAGTAAGCCGATAAGAAAATATATTGCCATTTTCCTTTAAGTAAAAGTACTACTGAAATAGAATATAAGTTTGCAAACCATTTCATTTGACAAATAAAAATTGCTAATAGAAAGGCTAAAGCAGTAATAGAACACTCAGATATGAGCCAAGCACATTCCAACCAGTCCGCTCACTGCTAAATTCGCTTTGAGAACTACGTTTTTACTTTGCCAAAATATAACAAAAGTAACGAAGTAAAATAGTAAATGTTTACCAAAAATCGTACTTCGTTACAAGTAAAAAGTACTTCACAAAAAAATACTTCGTTTCAAGTAAATACTGATTTTTTTTTACTTAAGTAAAGTAGCGAAGTAAATTTTCTTCGTTACTGGCTAACACTGGTACGGCGTCTGTAGCACATTTTTATTGTTGTTTGTGCCATCTGGAAATAAAGATTGCAATAAGATACTTTCTATAACAACCGCAATTAATAGAACGCTTGTCTTAACACAACCATTTTTTGAAGGCAGAAGACATGTTTACAGAAATAAAAAGTCAGTTTATTGATGGTTTGGAAGAGCAAATGTGGATGGATAATAAAACCCGGGCTCAGGCTCGACTGAAGGTTAGTAACACCAGTCTTATGCTTGGCGTTGGCGTAAACCAAAAGAGCCTAGCCTCTGCCTAAATTATGGATATAATAGAATATTTATTATGAGCGTGATTTCTGGACATGGCGTTTTCATTGGTTAGCTGATTGAAAAATGGAATCGTAACGTGACAGTTAGCAACCTGTTCTTGAATGAACCTAGACATGATGAACATATGGATTATTACACTTATATTTAAAAGCATGGTAGGCACAAGGCGAGAAGATATTTATATGGTTTATCGCATGAGGAATGAACACCTGTTTATTTTTGTGAGTTCTTTATGTTATACTCCCTGTCTTATTGTTGTTCCTAGCTGAATAAGATGACGAAATCGATTGGATTTCCAGAGTTCATTAAGGATCCTGTCAAGTTGAACAAGTATTACGAAAATGTAAGTTTTTCAATAGCATGGAGATGTTAGCGCTGTACGTATTTATTCATACCGTGTGGATATTTTCCTTCGCTTGAAAAATGCCCAATACTGAGCATGTATTTTCATTCATTGTTTAATTATAACTACAAAACCTAGATCAAGCTCGCGTTAATCATATTCCAAATAATGCCCTTCAATCGGAGGAATTTGGTTCACTAAAAGTCTCAATAAAATTTTAATATCCGCTGTATCGGTCATATTGCTTGGTGACAAAAACGTTTGGGTCATTTTGTGCTTTTAAGAAATTGAGGGGGTAAAATCGCGTGAATCGTAAATGTCATATTTGGTAGATAATTTTAAACATACCATTAATTAAAAGATTTTGAAACAATTGAAATGCATGTTATCGGAACAATAAAACAATAGAGTCTATCAATATTCTGGCGTATTGATTTAGCTAATCTCGATACTGAATATCGGCATTGTTATTTTAGCGTCATGGCGATAATATTAAAATCACTTTCTCTGCGATAATATGGGTATAACTTTACAAGCATTGTCGATTTTTCAGTTAAAGTACAATTTCCATTTGTGAAACAAATAAATTTATCTGTTTTTTTTAGATTCATGTAGACGAATCTCAATTTTTAAATAGTTCGCTGAGCGTTCTCAAAGATAGAGTTCGTAAGAAAATAGACAAATTGAGCAAACCTCCTCAACGTAGCAGGTATTTTACAATTTCATATTTTTAGCTCTTCTATTACTATGTATTGTAGGGGAGCGTTTCTAAAGTAATAGAGTGCTGCAGTTGATTACAAGTGGACTACGACTATGAGATTTTTATTTGATTCACTATGTATTAATTACTACTACGTTGCGACGCAGGAGCTACTTCTTAATCCTTGTGGAGCCCCCACATCGAGAAATTAAAGCATGTAAATGCATTCATGTGGCTTAAGTGAAATGAAGATTAGTTGAGTATATTCTTAGTTGTCTTCCAAAGATCACTTAAGTCACAATATAACTTCTTTGGCAGAATTTTTGTAGCTCCTTCCCTTTTCGACATATTCAGATTTATTAGAGAATGCAAATATACAGTACAGAAATTATACAGTAGAATAAAGTGCTAATTATTGGGGTGACACTTCATATAGTTCATTAGTATTCTTTATAATTATAATGTTGCTTCCTTATTAGCATTACAACGTGGCGTATTTGAAGTGTTTAGTATACTAGAACAACTGCGTTTTGTCATCGTCTAAACGCTTCTTCTCGTGTATTAAATAGTAAAAAGTTAATTTCTACTTTAAAAAATATTTTTTAACATTGCGAGATCAAAAACTGGGTTCTTTTTATCATTGACTTTTACAAAACGATATGGGACTAAGGATGCCAGTTATAAGAGCCTGTGATGTGGCACAAACAAATACAGATGCTGAAAAGTTTCTGTTTGTCGGCACAATGACAAGCGTGTGAGTTGGGTAGAACCAAAATGAATGAACATTCCAAAAAATATGTTTACGCTGGTCATTCTCGCTTAATTTTCTGCCAGTACGCGGGCTCAAGTTCTGCTTTGCGTGGTGTCCCTGACAACAGGAGCCAGCAAATGTGGGAGACGGCCGTGGTTGTTTTGAGTTGGCCGTGGCCACTGCCACAATTTTTTTACACAAGTTACATCTCTTTTATGATATTACTGAGGAAACTATATTTTATGTAGACCCAATCAGTAGCGAAGTCATACGAGCTATGCAAATATTTTCTGTAATATTTTATGGTATAAATATCTATTATATATTTATAATATTTTATGCTATAAAAGCCATGAACACCATAAATTTCTGAAATTCATAAATTTCGTGGATTCGCCACGGTATAGACCGTTTTTACTGCAGTGTGTGGAAAGCTTTTTGCAATGCGAGCCTGCAATATACATTACTTAAAAGCTCACCACTGCAGTCAGTTTCATCCAGATGAAGTCTTCAAGTGGTCGACAAATTTCGAAAACATGCGAGCTTCTTTTATGCTTGAGCAGGAAGGCTTTGATCCTAACGCATAATATGTAGGTTGTGTAATTGTATTTTTCTGTAGGTTTACAGCACCGGGTCTAACCCCACTTTCAGTTAATGCATTTTATTCTCCTGATCTAAACGCAATGAGTAAGTGCAGCGTTTTCCTTCGTGAAGTTATCCTTAGTTATCTATCATAAACTAACATAACCGTCTTGACTTTTCATTTGAACTTAAGAAGAAGCAATATATTTTTTGTATTTTGTCCTATTTTGCCCTTTGCTGCCATTTTGCTTAATAGGTCAACATCACCCATGAGGTGATTATTGCGTAACAATTTGAGAAAGGTTGACCAATTAGTCAACGATAGTTATGTGTTCTAATATTTGTTTGATTTTTAATTTTTATGTTAATTTTAATCTTCTTAATTTCTTTTTATCAATACTAAGTGAGCAATTTTTTTTCGCATCCTTTTTACAGTACTGGAGAGGATGCAAGTAATGACATATTCATGTTCACAGACTGCAAACACAATGGATATTAAAAGAAGTTGATTATATTAATACCTTCCTCCCCTCTCCCAATTATCTATCTTCTCGTATGCTTGTCGTCACTAAATGTTTAACCTTGTATAAATTACTTGTAAGCTCGTATATTCTTCTTGTTTTGCAGCGGTTTTGGTAGGAATTTTGCAGGCACCATTCTACAAGAAAGAAAGACTAAAGTAATAGATTCTTATTACGCGTTCTTATTACGCTTTTTCTCTGCTTACATATTTCGTATTGTTGGAAATTGTAGAGCACTGGATTATGGTGCACTCGGAATGGTAGTCGGTCACGAAATTACCCATGGCTTTGACAAGGAAGGTATAAGCCGGTTTTCCGCTACGGAATTCCTTGACACCAGCAATAGAAAAAAAGAAATTCTTGCAAAAATTTTATCTCGTATCATAACAAGCAATGATAACGAAAAGTGGTGTGTAGCTAGTCCGACGATTTAGTCCCAGTAAAGACCTACCTAATGTGAACGGGGTTTTGGGTTGGCTTTCTGAGACAATAGTGATCGGTGTTTATGATCAGTGTTTTTGAAAGAAATGGATGTTATAATACGGCTGAAATCGACCATTTGGCTTGCATATCAACCGTAAGTCATTTGAGATCACACGATCTGAAATAATTTTGTGATCTGAAATGGGTTACTTTACGTAATTTTTGTGATCTGAAATGGGTTACTTTACGTGTACAGCATTGTGCAAAAGTTATATGCACCTTTTAAGAAAAGCTTCTCTTTACTTTTGACGTTTTCACTTTCCTATATACCGCTGTCATGATATCTGCGCTTTGGTAGTGACAGTCATTTCATGCGTATGCTCCATCACACCTTTGTCAAAACCCGATTTGTCGCGCATAATTGTCAAATCAAAATTTATGCCAGCATGCCAATAACCTTTTCACAGTACTGTAAGCCGATGATGCCTATTGGTATAGTATGACTAAATTGTCGGGCTATAGCTACGCCATTCGTCCCCCGACATCATGTTAACTTGAGATAGCTCTTTATAATGGAGAATTGCAACCTTAATCGAGCAATAATGAGGCATCTGACCATATCTGAATTTCTCTTTCATTGAAAACAGGAAGTCAGTTTGACGAGAACGGAAATATTCGCAAATGGTGGACCAATTCATCGCATGATAATTTCGTTAAGCGATCAAAATGCTTGATCGAAGAGTACAACAATGTTACAATATTTGGCTATAAGGTTCGACGTTCTGTTAGACGACAAAAATATTTTAATATTGTGTAATTGATCTACCAATAATTGTAAGCAAGTAATTTGTTTGGGGGGTGTCGTCAGCAAGTTGAAATTCAGTATTTCCCAACAGCATAAGAACACTTCTTGACAATTTTTTCTTGATCAAGATAGGTTTTGGTTTCTGGGGTGCTAAAATGAACGGGCGTGTAGTGTAAGTTAGACTTTAACCAGGCCGGGAATAGCGCTAACTCAGATTCCAGCAAACGGGTTTTGATTTTTTAATTGAGAACACGTGAGAAAGTGTGGGACTGTCTTATAATCTGTATACAAAGAGTCTAACGATATTTGAATCGTGAATACTAAATAAACTACTAAAAACAAGATGCGGATCTAGTCGCCCTCTACGAAACATACAATAAAATATCTTTTTGTGCCTTTTTTTCGACTTTTTTTTAGATTCACATAAAATTTAGGATACACTAGTTCCTTTACATTCTAGGTCAATGGTACTAAAACACTGTCAGAAAACATTGCTGACAATGGTGGATTGAAATATGCTTACCGAGTAAGTAAAACCAGTAATTATCTTAATGAATCAACAACCTGAGTACGGCATTTTAAATGCGTGAACTAGTAATTAATCCAGGGACCTCTATTTCCGACAGCATAGGCGTAGCCATCCCTAAACAATTGTGGCGGCGCAAATTTTCCGCTATTATCCTGCTCAGAAACATGCCGGTTCCCCCTATTTCATGTTTGTTAGGCAGCTTTTGTAAACTTGAACAATAAAAAAAACGTCGCATATATAGGTATGTTTTAAGCAACATTTTTGTGGCGTGTGTTAACATCGCGATGATGGAGAAGAAAAGAGAGAAACTTAACAAATTAAATATGATGAGGCAAGTCCAAAGTTAGTTTATTCTTAAGAGACAAGTGGTACAGTGACGCGTGCAAAATTTCAACTGATTTCGATGCAAAATACTGAATATACTGCATGAATGCAAAGTATTGAATTTTGCATTGAAATCAGTTGAAATTGTGCACGCGTCTCTGTACCATTTGTCTCTTAAGAATAAATTAACAAATTAAATTTTGCCATAAATCCCTGCATTTCTATCGGAGTTTTAGCTAATTGCAGATCTTGCTCTGAATAAAAGGAGGAAGATGCCGTCCCTATGGCTACGCCCGTGTTAGAAGTAAACAATGCCTTACTCATAGACGTCTTACGACAGCCTTGTATACAGTCTGATAATGGATCAAGCTTATTTAACCACAAACTAGGAACAAACAGTGCGAACATGCAGTTCTCTCGCGGCACTAGAATAATAAAAGCCTGAAATCACTGAACCTTCTTATAGCTTGTATACTCATACCCAAAATCCCAACGCTATGTTATAAAGCTGAACCTTTGTTGGGAGTTTTCTAAATCCATACTTCTCGTTTATTTATTTGTGCAAGTCAAGCTTTAGCGCAAGGCCTTGCAAATATATTCTTTTTTAAAAAGTACATCAAAAACCAATTTCAACTCAGCCAAATTTTGCTATGAGGTTTCTTTGCTGGCTTGAATTCATTTCTTTTCGAAATATTTTCCAAGTTTTTCTTGAGTCCATCTTCTTAACAATGAGTAACACCCGCACACATACTTTATTGTGGCCCAAATAGTCTTCCTCGAACGTTCATTTTATTAATTAATGTAATTTGTTAGGCTTATCAGAAATGGCGTGAAATAAATGGCAATGAAGAGATGTTACCAGCTCTTCCTTACAATAATAATCAACTTTTCTTCATTGGGTTTGCTCAGGTACCTATATATATCAATATGGTTTAATTATAGGTTTTTGATCGAAGTTAGTGTTATTTTCCACTCAAAATGGATCTATCTAATTAGTTTAGACCCAATTTAGTTTATAACCAAATTTGACACTGTTTTGGACCTGCGGATGTTTAATATGATGAAGTTATGGCCTTATATTTAGGGCTGTCTCTTATTCAGACAGCTGGTAGAATTTTACGTTTGTTTGTCAAGAAAATAACTTGCATCATCAGAAAGTTTATTAAATAACTAGATATAACATATTATTATGTTTATCTTGATTTTTCAGTCGGTTACTGAGTTATTATTTGTTCTTTAATTACTTAACTAAGATGCCGAAAATAGGTAAAAATACCAAATTTCTTATATCTCAGTAGTTGGAATTTGAAAAACAAAGGTAGCCATGCACGATAATGCTTTATACGTAACTTTTTATGTATTTGTTCAATAAACGAATTTCAAATTTTAACCATTTTGACAATGTAACAGTTTTATAGAAAAATAAAGAACAAGTGTCCATGGCTTTCAACTTAAAGTTTGAAGTCAAGTGCATTTAATTGTATTTTCCACTTGACGACTTTATCATGCGAACGAAAAAATTGCTGTAGAATGTAAGAACTCTTTTTAATTTTTCGCTGCGATTTTTCGCCGACCAGTCACATTCCTTCGTTCTTTTGATTCCTTGTTTTGATTCATTATTTTGCCGTTTCGTTTCGTCTCGCTCTTTCATTGTTTATATAGGCTAGTAATGTACCAAGACCTCGCCGTATGGAATTATTCAATGATATTGATCATGATGAAGAAATGGGAAATTTAGCCTATCGTGTTCTTTATCAAATGATCACCTGTATTTACATGTATACCTTTTAGATAGTAGGTTAATACATGCCTACCAGTGTGATACGGAATCCTAAAATCCTGAGAGAGGCTTAACGTCTTCGAGAAGTACGGGTCAGAGATGCTTTCCCACACGACCGAAGAGGCTTAATTTCATAATAATTTAAAACGATTTCATTTAAAACTTTTTATTTCATGCTTGCATGGCCATTTCATATTCATTTTAAGATCGTAGTATGGTGCGCTAAACCATAATTTTCATTTTTATCTCCTGAATGCAATAGTGTGCTAAGTGTTAATTTTCATGTTTATCTCCTAATAGCAATGGTGTGCTAAATTTAAAAAAGAAGCTGCTAAACGTCGCATGGATACCGACACACATTCACTTGATCCAGTCAGGTAAGAAGTGTCGCTAGATGGTCTCTCACTCTACGAGCATTATTCCATCATTGTAATTACTGCTGATTTCCCCCCTTTCACAGATCTTATCTGTAAAAATAGAGTGTAGGTCAAAGAACACCGATTCTTTATCGAAAGAATCAAGCTATCCATTTTTTACAAGCAGAGTAGGGATTTCAGCACTCCGATATATATATATATATATATATATATATATATATATATATATATATATATATATATATATATATATATATATATATATATATATATATATATATATATATATATATATATATATATATATATATATATAGATATAGATATAGATATAGATATAGATATAGATATAGATATTGATTATGCTATGTGTACACCTCATTTCGGCACGAAAAGTATAGAATCTCTACGGAACTCAGTAAACATATTTGGTCTCTAAAGGACGCAGACGTGAAATTTTCCATCAAATGGAAAATTTTAAAGAAATGCAAGCCATACTCGA